>OU538844.1:1301373-2597747 GCA_912999785.1 Hydriomena furcata
TTATGGATATAATCTAGATAAATTACAGACAGAAACACGATTGGTGAAACTTTTCTCGATAGATTTATTTTCCAAAGTTGGTTCTTCAAAAACACTAATTTTAATCAAAACTATGAATTGCTAAACAGTTTATTTTGACATAATTCATTAGATAATCATAGTAGCTAAGTAAATTACAGACAGTTTCTTTTTAAATTTGATGGTTTTCAAGATAATGCAGTTTTAGCACTTTTTCCGTCTTATCCGGGTAGACTCAGCCCATACAAAAAGTCAAAAATTTCACTTATCACCTTGATATAACAAGCTTGGCTTGTTTTTTCTCGATTCTGTGGTGACTAAACTTCAAAATCTCTCTTTCTCGCCTATCTTTTCTGCTCTAATTAATAGAGTGGGCAAAGCGAACAAAATCTCCAATTCATGTTGGATATGTGTCTTTGTATATTATTGGGTTTTGACATATCTAACTTTCAAATGGTTAATTTAAAGATGTTTTAAAGAAGGAATTAATACAAATTCGATACAACAATCGGGTTCTTTGAAATAGATTTTGGGATTAAGTAAGGTATAAAAAATTAAAAGACAATTATGATTCTTCATTTTTAGGGTTCCGTACTCATAGGGTAAAAACGAGACGGGAAATTTCATCTTAGTCATTTTGGCCGTATACAAACTAACAAACTTTCGCATTTATAATATTACTAGCCGACCCGTGACAAACGTTGTTCTGTCAGTTTTTTTTGTAATAATCACATAAGAAAAATCTATTTCAGGCAACTTCCAATTTTTTCCTACAAACCTGATAAAACTGATAAAATAAATTACGAATTTTGGTAGAATGCGTATCATTCATTAGTCAAAACTGCGTTGCTATGACGACTAAATGTTTTTAGTCTGTGATGTCAGATTTGTTGCACACCAACGCCATCTATACCAAAATCATCTTATTTGCATTTTAGAGGTTGTTTTTCAGATTATAAGTTCCCCCTATATTTATTCTGATTATTTATCTGCATTCTACAGTAAATTTCATCTTAATTCGATTGGACAAACATAGCAGCCTTATCACAAACTTTCGCATTTATAATATTATTAGAATAAGACTCTGCCAACCAAAAGGCATTAATTCAAGAGTGAACGCGATGCTGTGAAATGTAGGCATCTTAAAGAAAGAAGGTCGAAGGCATAAAGCTCCATTCCATCCAGCAACAATTTAATACCATTGCTTAAAAACGTCGGTAACTGTGATTGATATTTCGAAAGCACGTTAGTTTTCGAAATCGTAACTATGTAACTTTCGCAGTTTCGTTATCATTTTACATGTAGTTGCGTGGATTATAAAAAAACAGTTAAATTACGGTTTACTGCGTTTTTGTTTTAATCCTACTATTCCTAATAAAATTATAAATGCGAAAGTTTGTGAGTTTGTATGTATGTTTGTGCCTCAATCAGGCCTAAACGACAAAACGGATTAAGTTGAAATTTGATGTAGATGTAGATATAATGCCCGAATAAATAATAGACTATTTTAAAACATGAAAAACATCCCAAAAACTATAAAAAAGTAAAAAGGATGATTTCTGTATAGATTTGTCTGACATCACAGACTAAAAACATTCAGTCTTTTCATTCCGACTGACACGGGTCGGCTAGTAATATTATAAATGCGAAAGTTTGTGAGTTTATATGTATGTTTGTGCCTCAATCAGGCCTAAACGTCAAAACTAAAATACAGAATTATAATATATTACTGTATTTTAGTTTGAAACGTTTGAAACGTACATAAGTATCGTATAACATCAAATTAATTAAAAAGATGGACAATATTTACTAATTACAAGTAAAATGTAATTCATAATTCAAATTCAAAAATCATTTATTTCAATAAAATCACAAGTATCACTTTGAAACGTCTTAGGAACTAGGTGAAGCTACGCCGATTTCTCGCGATCAAGCCTAGAAGAATCAGGCAACAAACACGGCTTGGGGTCTACCATTTTTTTAATGATCCTTTCCCTAATGCTCCTTAATAAATGCCTACCTCTCTGTATATTAATTTAATTTAATTAAGTTTTTACTATGAAAATAATATGAAATATGAGTAAATCTTTCAAGAAGGATGTTCAACTCAACAATTTGCATTAGCAGTTTTTTAATTATTGATTTTTAACTGGATTAAATAAACATTTAAACTTTCAAGTGTAATTTACTCGAATTGACTAAAACTGCACTTACTCACTTTTACCAGTAAGCAGACGATATTTGGAACATGCCCACATTTTGCAGTAGTTAGCATTCCATACGTGACAGATTGCAAGCTCATCGCCGCTTGAACGGCTGAACCGATTTTGCAATATTTTTTGTTGTATTTGTTATTGCCAAAAAAGAAAATTTAAAAAAATCTAATAATTTGACAGGACTGCGTCAGTCGCGACAGCTAGTATCCCTTTTATACAATAATAGTTTTAATATACCGAAAAAAAAAATTGACCGTTGCAGCAGAAGCTTCTTATGATCTGAGCACTGTCAGCATGATTTATTATTGCACTATCACAAAGTTATAGAGGTTTCTTTTTAACCGAAAATTGGCACTAATTTATGGTCTCAGTACTAGAAAATACTACACAAATTACAACGGAGACGGCGAGCTATTTATGAATGGATAGAATCGTGAAAATATGAGTAGCTATGTGGTAGGTGCGTATGAATAAACGGTTAACTAAATATTGTGTTTTTTTAAGGATATTATTTTTAATTTTTTAATTTAAGTTTTAACTACTTAAATTTAATTAGTAACAGACACTGACAATACGTTATTATTTTTTTTAGTAATTAAAAACTAGTATTGTATATGGACAAATAAATAGCTGACACCGAAAAACTGCATTTGGACAATAGACCCGGTTGTAGTGCGTACCACGGCTTTGGTCATTTAGGTTTTTAGGTTCATAAGTATATTACTTCAGGTTCCTACCTAGATTTCTATTAAGCTGAAAACATAATAGCAGAAACTTTTCACGATAAAAATATTATTTCAAAATGATACGTTTTAGAATTTATGATCGAAATATTTTACATACCTACTATTAAAATCAACTTGTGATTTATTGTTAAAGATAGGTAATATGTAGATCTAGATTTCTATTAGGATAGATTTTTGATAAGTAATTATACATAATTTATATCATTAATTTATTCGAAAAGCTAAGGCGGACCACGCGCGGACGTGTGTTTTTCATCATTGCAGCGGTCGGTAGGATTATTTATCGAAGTGATTAAAGATGGGTACATCTTTATTCACATATACTATACATTATAAAATAGGAGATGTGGCTTGTTCACAAGTATTTCTTTTTTCGTTTCGAACAAAAATAATCGTCGACTGGCAGCGTCTTAAGAGATAGATAAATACTCTATTCTATGTTGTTTAAAAATCGTCGTTTTAATCATTTTTTTAATATAAACCGATTATTTGAAAATCAAAATGTTGCGCTCTTGCCCTATATCCAACCCCTCTCTTCACAGATGGCCGATCATACGCTTGGCTGCTATGACATTATTATTACTATAGAATAATCGATATACTGCTGGTGTGCAAATGTAATATTCTGACGTGTCTCTGACCAACCTCTAATAAACATCTTCAGGGAGCGCCTGGAAATCTGAAACGATGTCTACCGTACTTGGGGATTACAGTCGTGATCATATTTTTATTTAAATGTGGTCATTTTAAATGTATCAATCATTGACAGACTTACAGTTGAAGATGATTGATGAAATAAAATTACTGTCACCTCTTTTCGATTGGTCAACACATTTTAGTAATTTTTTTTTATTTTTAAAAATTATTGTGATTAGTAGACATAACTATAGATTTTGACACGGGTCTTTATCACGTAATTACTTTTAATTTATTTTCCCGACGTTTCGGCTATGTTACAATAGCCATTTTTAGACATTTTTTTTTTGTTTTTAAAAACGTAAATGTATCGATAGTATCCTAATCCTAATAATGATGATGAATGATGTGAGTTTGTATGTATGTTTGTTCCTCAATCAGGCCTTAACGACAAAACAGATTAAATTGAAATTTGTTGTAGAATGTAGATGTAGATATAATGCCCGAATAAAACATAGACTAAGTACTTTAATATAAGAAAAACATCCGAAAAACGATAAAAAAACTCAACAGGGATGATTTTGGTATAGATGGCGCTATTGTGCAACAAATCTGACATCACAGACTAAAAACATTCAGTCTTTTCTATTCGATTATTGGAATTTGACAGAACAACGTCTGTCACGGTTCGGCTAGTAAGATAATAACCACGTTTAAAAACAAAAAACTGTCGAAAATGTCTTGAGACTTCAAGAGACGATACTATTAAGTTTTAAAGAAACTATGAGTTAGTCTAAATATATAAAACTTTTGCGTTTCTGACTGACTGATTGATTTATAACCTCAAAGCAATCACTGATCTTAGAAACTTGAAATTTAGAGGGTGTGTAAGGGGGCTAAGAAAAATAATCTTGAAGTCCATCCCCTTTGAAAATAATTTCACGTGGACCATCCACTAGTCTTACATGAAAAGATATGCGCGGTCATACATTTACTATTACTACTATTATTGACTATTATTGACATAAAAATACGCGTATTTTTTGAAATCTCTTTAGTCGGTTATCGGTCGCGGTCATTATGGAAAGGATCATTAAAAAAAAAGGTAGACCCCAAGCCGTGTTTGTTGCCTGATTCTTCTAGGCTTGGTCGCGTGGAATCGGCGTAGATTCACCTAGTTCCTAAGACGTTTCAAAGTGATCCTAGTGTTTTTATTGAAATAAATGATTTTCGAATTTGAATTTGGTTGATAAAATAAAACTCGGCTAAATAGAAGTAACTAAAAAGTGCCTTTTAGAAACATAACGGCACCTAACTTTAGGATGCTTAAAAGCTTTGTTTTTTGTATGGTCGTATGAGTCTACCCGGATAAGACGGAAAAAGTGATAAAACAGCATTAAAAAACCATCAAACTTAAAAATAAACTGTCTTTCATTTATGTAGCTAGTATGATTATCTAACATATTATATAAAACCGGCCAAGTGCGAGTCAGACTCGCGCACGAAGGGTTCCGTACCATTATATATAAAAACGGCATAAAATCATGTTTATTGTATGGGAGCCCTTTTATATTTATTTATAATGTTTTTAGTATTTGTTGTAAGAACAGCAACAAAAATACATAATCTGTGAAAATTTCAACTGTCTAGCTATGACGGTTGAGATACAGCCTTGTGACAAGCAGACGGACTGACAGACGGACAGCAACGTCTTAGTAATAGGGTCTCGGTTTTACCCTTTGGATACGGACCCTAAGAATGATCTGTTTAGCTATTCATAGTTTTGAGTAAAAACTAAATTAGTGTTTGGAAGAGTCAACTTTGGAAAATAAATCTATCGAGAAAAATTTCACCAATCGTGTTTCTGTCTGTAATTTATCTAGATTAAATCCTTAAGTTATCTTTATCATAAAAAAACAAAACTGTATATTTGCGGTTATTGAGAAAAAAACGATTCTGTATTCATCAAAAATATGTATTACTCGCTTCAAAGAAACTGAAGAACACCGAACTTTATTCTGTCGTCCGATGACTAAAAGGCCTTTAAGTAACATTTGATTTTGACACGGGTCTTTATCATGTAATTACCTTAATATACTTTCCCGACGTTTCGGCTAAGTATGTTACAATAACCATGGTCGCGGTCATTATGGTCTGCCCCGCGACCATGGTTATTGTAACATAGCCGAAACGTCGGGAAAGTAAATTAAAGGTAATTACGTGATAAAGACCCGTGTCAAAATCAAATATTACTTAACGGCCTTTTAGTCATCGGACGGCAGTATAGTAGACAGTCTTCTCCGAACCTTCGACCTTCACAGTCGTCTCCAGATCAATTAACTTATGTCTGAGTAATAACCTTCAACTTCATAAAAAAAACAAAAATTTATTTCTATAAAATCACGTCTTAGGAACTAGGTGAAGCTACGCCGATTCCACGCGACCAAGCCTAGAATAATCAGGCAACAAACACGGCTTGGAGTCTACCTTTTTTTTTAATGATCCTTTCCTTAATGCTATGTAGAGCTCCAGTGTGGTGCCAACTGCCAATCAAACAAGTGACCTCACAGCTCGGTTGGTAGTAGCTCTGCCTTTTGTGCTGTTGAGGTTTCGATTCCCGTGACATACATTTGTGTGATAAACATGTTCTGTGTCTGGGTGATATAATGTAAGGTGTGTATTTTCAAAAAAAAAGTATATAAAGTAAGAAAACAAGGGACACCCGGATGGAACGAAGTTCTCACAAAATAACGTGGGACAAGGGAAGGGGAATCAACTTTGACTTCGACTTAGACTTCGACTTCGACCTCGACCTCGACCTCCACCTCGACCTCGACCTAGACCTAGACCTCGACCTCGACCTCGACCTCGACCTCGACCTCGACCTCCACCTCCATCTCGACCTCCACTTCCACATCGACCTCGACCTCGACACAATTAATAGATATATATATTAATAGATATACTATAGCAAAAAAGTGTCGTGACAACTTTTCGTGACAACTTTTCGTAAGAATTTTTTCCGTCTAGCCCCCTTTCACAACGCGCGATAAGGAACTTCGTTCCAAAAATAGGATCACGACTGTAATCCCCAAGTACGGTAGACATCCCCCAGATCTTCAGACGCTTAGATCCTTTGAAGTTGTCTAGTGGGTAGTCACCTAGTCACATACCCACATTTTGCAGTTAGAATTCCATACGTGACAGGTTGCAAGCCCATCGCCGCTTATAAGAACACTAACTGGTTTCCTCACGATGTTTTCCTTTACCGTTGTAAGTATTCATAAGTAATAGACTATATTTATCTCTTAGCTCTTCAGCTACTCATGCCGAGACAAATAATAAATAAATAAATATTGGCAGACTTTACACACAGCGCCATCTAGCCCCAAACTAAGCAAAGCTTGTACTATGGGAACCAGATAACTGATAGAATACTTATAATACCTTTTATTTGTAAATACATACTTATTATACATAACTCGCAGACACAGAACAAACATCTATGTTCATTACACAAATGTTTATCCCGGGTGGGGATCGAACCCACAACCTACAGCACAGAAGGCAGAGTTACTACTACCAACTGAGCTTAGGAGGCCAGTCATGTCACTAGACTTATCCCTCGTATTCAAGAACGACACTATGAGAACACGCACCCACAGTGGACGAAATCTTTTTTCATAAACATCACTTTCTGTGTTGTGCGACACTGCGTAGTGTGAATAGAGGCACATTGTCGTGTGCCTCTAGCCAAAGTTGAGCTCTAAAGGCACACGGTAGCGTGCGCCATAGTGCCGCTCAACAAATAAAGTGATGTTTATGAAAAAAGATTTCGTCCACTGTGGGTGCGTGTTCTCATAGTGTCGTTCTTGAATACGAGGCTGAGAGTTGTTTCGACCAATTGTTTAAAATTTTGTAAAATATGATAGATTTTATTCTCTTCACGTTACAGTCTAAACTAGAGTAAACCTCCAAGTGACAGTTTTCAAATTAGGATAGCTTTGATAAAATTTACGATGTTCGTGATGTGATTTAGAAACACCAATAAGTGTTGACATTTGGATGTGTTGTGCCTTAATTGTAAAAAAACATGGGATATGTATACAAAAAACGTGGTTTTTTGCCGTTATTAGGGTTCCGTACCCAAAGGGTAAAAACGGGACCCTATTACTAAGACATCGCTGTCCGTCTGTCTGTCACAGGGCTGTATCTCATGAACCGTGATAGCTAGACAGTTGAAATTTTCACAGATTATGTATTTATGTTGCTGGTATAACAACAGATACTAAAAACACAATAAAATCAATATTTAGGGGGGCTCCCATACAACAAACGTGATTTTTTTGCCGTTATTTATAGATAATAGTACGGAACCCTTCGTGCGCGAGTCCGACTCGCACTTGGCCGGTTTTTTTTATAGATAACAAGCTAACCCGGCGAACTTCGTATCGCTCTAAAAAAATTTGTGTTAATTTCCAGTTCCCATTCCCGTTCCCGTTAAAAAGTATTCTATGTCCGTCTCCTGGTTCTAAGCTACCTCAACACCAATTTTCAGCCAAATCGGTTCAGCCGTTCTTGAGTTATAAATAGTGTAACTAACACGACTTTATTTTATATATTATATGGATGGTACGGAACCCTTCGTGCGCGACCCTTTTGACTCGTAATTAGCCGGGTTTTTTATAGATAATGTACCCTTGCGCGAGTCTGACTCGCACTTGGCTGGTTTTTTACTTGGTTTTCTTTCGTAAATGTTTAAATTCAAAGTGACCCTTGTAGTCACTTTGAAACGTCTTAAGACGTCTTCGCCTGTTCGTCGAAGAACTATGAATCACTTGATCAGTATTGCAGTATCATGGTGATGGAATTCTGGTTCTATCATGTCATCATCACTCACAGCTCAGTTGGTAGTAACTCTGCCTTCTGCGCTGTAGGTTGTGGGTTCGATCCCCACTCAGGACAAACATTTGTGTGATGAACATAGATGTTTGTTCTGTGTCTGGGTGTTATCTATACTAATATTATAAAGAAGAAAGATTTGATTGTTTGTTTGTTTGCATCGAATAGGCTCCGAGACTACTGGACTGATTTCAAAAATTCTTTCACCATTAGAATCCTACATAATCTCTGATGAACATAGGTTATAGAATATTTTCAAAAATATTAAGGATCCGTATGAAAACTTCGATAATGTAACACAACGTGTGAAAAAAAAAACAAAAAAAAAACCTTTTATTGCTTACGCTGCGGAAATTATTGACAATAGATCAAAGTGATGTACTACAGTTTTATAGATAACATCAATATCTACAAAAAAGTCCATAATACCATATGTCTAACTATTAGGGATCCGTATGAAAACTTCGTTAATGTAACCCAAGGTGTAAAAAAATTACCCATTAAAACATTATTACACCCGTGCGACGCCGGGCGGACTGCTAGTGTATTATATGTATGTATTTACAAAACAAAAGTACCTATTTAAGTACGTATTCTTTCAGTTTTCTGGGTTTTATAGTACAAGCTTTGCTTAGTTTTGGTCTAGATAGCAATATGGGAAATGTCCATCATCGAGATTGTATTTGTCAGTTGTCATGTATTTTGTTTTAGGTCTGTTTAGCTATTTATGTAAAGAATTTTTCATTAAAACTAATGAGCATTTTAGGATGTAACTTCTTGTTTAAATAGGTATAATTTGGATCTCGGAAACGGCTTTAACGATTTTCATAAAATTTAACATTTGGGGGGTTTTGGGGGCGATAAATCGCTCTAGCTAGGTTGAATTTTTAGAAAATGTCGTTTTATTCGTGTTTTCAGGCAGTTAAATACCGAGCAAAACTCGGTCATTCTGTTTACGTTAAACTCAAAATTCATTCAATACTCAACATCAATCTCTATGTTGATTCAATCTGGTTTGACAATTTAACAAAACTAGTTATATTCAAGACTGACACATTAAGGTTTACGCCAGTTTAGACTTTAACGTGAACAGAATAAGATCGTCATAAGTTATCCAAGCTTGTGACATCAGAATATGCCATCAATGTTTTGGTATATCTAGGTAATATCTAGTTTTTATAAGTATGTTTATTGTTGTTTATCAGTCGTCGTTACTCTGTTAATTGCCCCTGAAGATATTTACAAACATAGATGTAGTAATATTGATAACAGCTCATTTAGCTCATTTTAAGGTAGGTTCAAATAGACAAGTGCTGATTGATGCTTCCCAGGATGTGAATCTTAACTTACAATAACAATCCTACATTTTCTTGTTCTCGTCATAATTAAGCGTCATGCATTATTGTTGGTGCGGAAAATAATTATTTCGTAACTGCTAGTAGGTAGGTACATAGTAAAACTAGTTTTGAGGTTACCTAAACAGACAACTCCGCGATCCAGTTTTTTTACTAGCTTAGCTAATTATTGATTTCGCTGTATTCGTTCGATGTTATTATTTTAAGGATTGTACGAATTCAAACATCTTAGTTTTGCGTTCATAAGAGGAACTCTGCGTGAATCAGTAATTATTTATAGCACCGAAAGATCCAAAACCAGTTTATTATCAGAAATGCAAGGCGAGGGCCTCGTACGCGGGTACCAGGCACTCATAACCTACAAGATATCGATTCGTAAACATTCCCTCCAAAAAAATGCGCCGCACAAAAAAGGGGTTACAAAAAAAGACCTGTTCGGGATTGTATAAAAAAACAGTGAGAATACGAGGGATAGACCTCCGTACCTCCGTCGCTCGCTCAGCGGCCGCCCCACTCATTTAAAACCTCCGGGCACTGGGGCGAGCTACCCCACATTTTCTGTTCTGACAACAGAAATAACACAACGCTCTTTACACTTACAATGTTTCGGTTGCTTTTCTTCCTCATACGAACATTGCACGACGTTTACCCATTTAACTATTTTAAAACTACACTACACTGACACTAGAATCCTCCCGCTCACTGACATCGAGATTTTAGTTTTTTTTTGGTAGCGTTGTCGTGTGAGCGTCTGCCGGCCGGCGGTTTAAAAACAACGCGTCCACAAACCCAGAGGCACTTTAGCACGTTCACTTCCAACTTTGGTCCAATTATTACATTATTTCACTGATAATTTGAGGATAATGTGAGCGTACGTTTCATAACAGCCGCGGAGCGTGGCGCATTATATTTATATCGGGAGCAGGTACGCGCGGCACGTATCGCTCGATCGTACTGGGTTCGTTCGTTCGGGTCGAGTCGGAGGGGGTCGGGAGTTGTCAAGCGGGGCGGGGGGTCGCGCTGCTTTGCCGACGCGGGCGAGAGACGGGCGCGAGTCGAAACCGTGTCTGTTCTATCGACGTAGTCTATAGACAGGTGGCGACCGAGGCGACTATTCTTTTAGCTGAAGATGCGCTTCAAATATTACTTGGTGTTTGGTTTGATTGCCACCTCATCAATAAAAGGAATCAAATATCTTACATACGTTCCATTTTTCTAAAATAATAGGTAGCATGTAACTAACTGCTGTACAATATACATTCACTAAGTTTTTGAACCTAATTTTTTTTTTTAATGATTTGACGAATCAACATAATGAAACCATAGTGGCATATCTCAAAAAAATATATATTGCACTTAGGCAATGTTGTCTAGATGAATTTATAAAATACTTTAAAATGTTTTAAAACAACTAAAAGTTAGGTAAAAATTACTTTAGAATTTATTAAATCCCTAGGTTTTATAAGAACACTAACTCCTGTCTCATTTTCAGTTAGATTAATAGATATATCAATATAAACACTTTAATATGTCATTTAATAGGGATTACAGTCATGATGCTATTTATTTTTCTAAGAAAATAAAATTTTGGATTTTATTTTTTAGTTAGTTTGTCGCGAAAAAAGCCGTGTTGGCCGAGTGGGAGGTATCTTGACTTTCAATATGAAGGTCGTGGGTCCGAATCCCGGCGTGCATCAATGGATTTTTCTCTTATAGAAATATATTTGCGCATCAAAAACATCGTGAAGGAAAACATCGTGAGGAAACCAGTTAGTATTCTTATAGGCGGCGATGGGCTTGCAACCTGTCACGTATGTAATGCTAGCTACTGCAAAATGCGGGCATGTGCCTAATATAATGCTTGGACGTGTCTCTGACTACCCCTACTAGACATCTACAAAGGCTCTAAGCGTCTGGAGATCTGAGCGGATGTCTACCGTACTTGGGGATTACAGTCGTGATCATATTTATATATTTGTCGAGAAATATTCATCATACAAACACTTGCGTAGGTACCTATCTATCTATCTATACCTACCTACTTACCAACTTAAATCTATACTAATATTTTAGGAGGACTTATGGCTACATTTAGCCAAAATGTTTTTTGATTTTCAGGAATTTTAGTAGTTTGGGTAGTCATCGAGGGGGAGGAGGGGGTGTTTAAAAAATGCTAAAAAATACACTTAGGTAGGTAAGTAGTAGAGTGGAGCTTTGAAATGGTTTTTCATCGTGCTAGGTTATTTAGGTAGGATTAAATCTATCCTATCATTCATTAAAAGTACCTGGATGCCTGAGTTTTGCTCGTGAGGGCTATCATCGTGAGGAAACCAGTTAGTATTCTTGTAAGCGGCGACAGACTTGCAACCTGTGACGTGTGGAATACTACTGCAAAATGTGGGCATGTGTATTAAGTAATGTTTGAATATGTCTCTGACTAACCCCTTTTAGACATCTTCAAGGATCTGAGCGCCTGGAGATCTTCTGTCGTGATCTTATTTCATTTTAAATAAAATAATGTAATCCACAATACCTACGGTAGAATATCCTCTGAGATCTCAAGTTGAAGATGTCTTGTGTCAAAATTAGTAGGTACCAAGGTACCGACCATGACCTAGCTAGCTTACATTCCATACATAACAGGTTGCAAGCCCATCGCCGCTTTTAAGAATTTTATCTTACGATGTTTTTCTTCTCCGTTTTACATCCTTCTATCAAACGAATACAATCTTTGTTGTTATAGATTTGTTTTATTTATTTTGTATGAAAAAAATACATAAAAGATTTTGAACGAAATCATAAACGTCAAAAATGACAGCTTGTGTAGCGTGGCGGCGTGTTGTGAGTGGATTTTAGATATATGATCGATTGATAGCGCCTACGATTATTGATATTACACAAGTGGTTAATAATGATGTTAGTTATTAATAATTAGCTTCCATCCGTGGCATCACCAGCATGGTAGGTCTATTTAAAAATGTTAAAGTAAGTAATTTAGTAACTGAAGTATTTTATTCTTTACAAAACCTACTTAAATTTTGACCTATCGAATCGAACTCACGCGTGCCTCAAGTATCGAGTCTTTTATTTTACTTTTTGGACATCACTGCATCTGTCAAAACAAGTTTTTCAGTGCTGCCAACGTAGTGTCTCAGATACCAGATCTGGCGGGTTTTTAAATAAACAACATGTATTATAATTTACAAAAAGATAATATTTTGCCAAAATTAATGAAACTAAAATATGAAACTAGAACATTGGTGGCGATTCTTTTGTATCCACGATAAATACTGAAATTCTCGCTCGGATCGCTCTTATTCCTTTAAAGTTAAAGTCTAAATTAACGCGTATCATAATAACAGTTCTAAAACGTAGGCTAGTTTTAAGATATTTTACGTAAATTTAGTTAGCATGTAAAAAGGTTTTAAATACTATTATTATAAAATGCAACATTAAATATCCATCCATATCTAAATATTAAGATGGCAACAAAAAAAGTGACATAAACAACTCGAAAACGTCATTCGCCGCGCGCGTCACACTTCAGTGCAATGTAGGCAAATTGCTACAATCCATCTAAAACTATTTCCCTACACCGATATCAAATTGTGATTAAAATAATAAGAAACCTCGTCAATTAACAGTCTAAATATCTTCCCAAATGTCCATAGTATAGATTAAACATGGTTAGGCAACGGAAGAGCGTGAAAATCAGTCAGAATAACGCTAATATAGAGACCAGTAGTAGTTCTGGCAGTGAAGGTTGTTCTGGTAATAGAAAGCGCTTTCGGATCCTCTCAGCATGGAAGACAGGAGCTGGAGTGGTTTGCTTCTGCATCGCAGTTTTCATCGGAGTCCTAGGATACCTGGAAACGAGGGTCAACACACCGTTTTATGACAAAAAGGTAATTTTACTCATATTTTCTTTCTATGTCTATCAACAATTATTACATAAATTCAATAACTTACGATTTAGGTACTGTAGTACATTGAATAGATATAGGTCTTATATAAAAGATAAACACTGCATATATTTAGTATCCTATGGTATTCAAAATTTGCCTGGGATTCAAAATTAAAGCACTACTAAAATCCAGAATTATAAAAAAACCGGCCAAGTGCGAGTCGGACTCGCGCACGATGGGTCCGTACCATTATCTATAAAAAATGGCTCCAAAAATCACGTTTGTTGTATGGGAGCCACCCTTATATATTTATTTTATTCTGTTTTTAGTATTTGTTGTTATAGCGGCAACAGAAATACATAATCTGTGAAAATTTCAACTGTCTAGCTATCACGGTTCATGAGATACAGCCCTGTGACAGACAGATGGACAGTGAAGTCTTAGTAATAGGGTCCCGTTTTTACCCTTTGGGTATGGAACTGTTACAATATTTATTCCCACGAACTGCAAAATAATATAAATGCATCGCAAGCATCCTAGATACTTGCGAATGCACGTGCAATTCTGTGGGAACGGGATTTGAGCGATGTGCAAAAGTAGTTCGGATTTAATCTTTGTCACGGCAACATGTTTTTACAATTGTAATTATTTCTATTTCGTCTAATTCTATTTCTAGCAATAAAGTTTATATTTTTTAAAAAGACTTTCTTGACCCACCCCGTAACAGTGGTGTCAGAAGTGGGATAGTTAGCATAAACGTGAGCTAGCTATCTCGTACGGGTCAAATACGCGCTGTGCTGGTGTCCTGGTGTCCTTCTGTGTCTTCATCAATCTGCTCCTGTTATACATGTCACGATAGGTATCACCCAGATACCTAACGCCAGTCCGAACTCCATAACCGCCGTTCCTGAAATGCCCTGGTAGGGCATCGCCGCACATTCCGTGTGCCACACAATCCTGCTGCATCCGGGTGCCGCTACCAACCAAAGGGCCACAAGGTCGTAGCCTCCTTGGGTTGAAGTGCCTGGTGCACTCCTGGATCTGTTCAACAATGAGCTCCTACTTTCGTGTTGCAGTCTTATTGTAAGTAGAACGTTCTATTTTCTGTTATTGTCACTGTTTCCACCGTATCTCAATCCCATTCCTTATTTATATAAGTTACGTAATTCTATATCATTAAAATAGTGTAATATTAAGTCAAACTTCTATTTCTTTTGTTATTAGGTAGTTTTATAAAGTGTAATATAGATAAATTACTTACAAGATGTCGATCAAAAGCGATAAAGGCGATAAGTCCACTGACCCCGTTTCGGAAATATTTCCAATTAAAGTTTTATGTGATTTTATAAAGACGTATAAAGGAGAACGAGACACATTAACTGCGTTTTTAACCAATTGCCAAAACGCCTTAGATCTTGCGTCCAAGAGTCAAAAAGACCTATTACTTAAGTTCATAATTTCAAAATTAGAGGGCAAGGCCCAAATAGCTTGTGCAAATAGACTCTACGACAGCTTCGATGAGCTAAAAGAATTTTTAAAACAAAATTTTGGTGAAAGAAAACACTACAATCACCTTTTGTTAGATCTGCAATCGTGCAGACAACAAACGGGTGAGACCGTAGCCCAGTTTGCACTCAAAATAGAAGGCTGTGTCGCTGCACTGTTATCGGAAATACATGCTTCCGATTCCTTTAAGAAAGATTTGTCAGGAAGAGTCGCGATGACGGAAGATCTGGCTCTACACACTTTCGTGATAGGCCTCCACCCACAGCTGGGCACAGTTGTCCGGTCGAGGGAGGTTAAAACCCTAAATACCGCGATCAATATCGCTATGAGTGAGGAAAAAATTAACAATTTCCTATTAAAACCAGAACCGAAACAGAGCCGCCCGTCATGCAAACGTTGTGGAAAACCCGGACATTCTGAAAATGAGTGTTTCAGTAGATCGAACAACCGGGCACTCGTTCCATATCAACCCCGGACAGCTCAAGACCGGCCACAACAGACCGGTCAGCCTGTCGTTTGTAGGTATTGTAAGAATGTAGGCCACGACATTAGCCAATGTATTAAGCGACGCGTTAATAACTCTCGTAGGGGAGTGCATTATACGGCACCTCAAGTCGAGTCACCGCCTCAGTCCCCTGTGCCATGTCCAGTAGCTGAAAGTGAAGGTCATCTAGATTTAAACTAAATCGTCGGATAACGACTCCGTGCCAACGTGTATCCGATGGTGACATAGTAGGCACAAAGTATAAAAAGGTGTTTAGTTCTAAAACTGTATATAATTCTAAATGTATAGATAATCTTAATGTACTAAATAAGTGTAATGCTAAAGCCTCTGTTTCCAAGTGTCCCACTGTTTCCAAAGACGCCCCTGCATCTTCTAAGTTATACGCAGACGTCGTTAAGAATAGTCCTAGTAAAAAATCTTGTTTTAAGTCCTCTGAGTCTTGTTCTAAGTCCTCTGAATCATGTTCAAAATCCTCTGAGTCGTGTTCTAAGTCCTCTGCACAGGGTCCCGCTGTATCTTTTGATCCCTCGGTTTCTTACAAAGCCTCGAACGGCCCTCGTAGCTGCCCAGTTCTTCGAGTTTATAGGTCCGCTGAGTCCCGTAGTCCTAACGTCCTTCCTAGACAAGTCACTGCATCTGAAAACATAAACAATATTGTTAAAAAATATCCTAAGCCCGCCGAGTCCCGTAGTCCCGATGTCCTTTCCAGACGAACCGCTGTATCTGAAAAAATAAAAAACACTGTTATAAATAATTCTAAATCAAGTTCTTATGAAGAAACTATTGTCTACGATATCCTTGACGAAAAAGTTTCATTACCTTACATAATGGTTTCTACGTCACATTCCAAAACTCCGCTTCGCTTTTTGGTAGATTCTGGTAGTTCTATTTGTTTGATAAGGGAATCAAGTCTCACACCGAAACCCAATTTAGAAAATCATATAATCAAATTCAAAGGCATTAATGATGTGGATACTTACGCTAAAACAAAAGGTAAGTTTATCCTATCAATTAACCTAAAAGAAAATGATAACCTACCATTCTATTTTCACGTCATTGGAAACGACATCAATCTCCCATATGACGGTATAATTGGTACTAGCTTCATGAAAGCATACAAAGTCAATGTGCTCTATTCCAAATCGAGATTAGAAATATCAGATGATCCAAATAGATATTTTAACATGATTATGACCCGACCTTCCTACACTGTACCCGCACGAAGCGAAATGTTTATAGAGTGCTACGTCACTAACCCTGAAATAAAAGAAGGGGTAATTCTAGAAAATACCTTACCTCAGTATCCCGACATTTATTTTGCCAAGTGCCTCGTACGCGTAAATTCCGGAAACAAGATATTAGTCTCTGTTCTTAATACGTCGGAAAAACAGGTCAAAATAAATAATTTGGCATTAACTATCGAGCCAGTTCTACAAATTCTAGAATCGAAACTCGACCTCGATGTAGATGATAATAATCTTACCTTAGATCCGTCCAAAATTCCGTGTGTAATGACTATAGAGTCAGATCGTGATTACAAGGTCCAACGGGTACTCAGGTGTTCACATATGAATCAAGAAGAGGAAACGCGATTACGTGACCTTTGTTCTAAATACTCCGATATATTTTACCTCGAGGGAGATCGGTTAACGTGTACTAATTCCATCCGTCATGAGATCCGGACAAAAGTAGATACTCCCGTTAACGTTAAAAGCTACCGTTTCCCCGAGTGTCATAAAGAAGAAGTAAGCCGACAAGTTCAAGAAATGCTAAACCAAAAAATAATACGTCCTTCGGTTTCACCTTGGTCTGCACCAATATGGGTCGTCCCCAAAAAACCTGACGCGTCGGGCAAGGTTAAGTGGAGAATCGTCATTGATTATCGAAAGCTAAACGAGATAACAATCGGTGACGCCTATCCCATACCTAACATAAACGAAATTCTAGACCAGTTAGGACATAGTAAATATTTTACTACGTTAGACCTTGCTTCAAGTTTTCATCAAGTGAGTGTAAAAGATAGTGATAAGACAGCTTTCTCTGTACCGTCAGGACACTATGAGTACTGTAGGATGCCCTTCGGCTTGCGTAACGCACCATCCACCTTCCAGCGACTGATGAATATAGTACTTACGGGTCTACAAGGCCTTCACTGTTATACGTACATGGACGACATCATAATACACAGTTCACAGCTGGATCAACACGTAGAAAGCCTTGAACTTGTCTTCAAAAGGCTACGCGAGCATAATCTCAAGTTACAGCCCGATAAGAGCGAGTTCCTTCGACGAGAAGTTCAATACCTAGGTCATATAATCTCAGACGCGGGTGTGAAACCCGATCCGTCAAAGATAGCATGTGTATCAAAATTTCCAGTTCCTAAATCTCCAAAGGATATTAAATCCTTTCTCGGTTTGGTAGGCTATTATCGCCGATTCATTGAAAACTTCTCACACATTTCTAAACCGCTAACTAGCCTACTCAAGAAAGATGTGTTATTTACATGGACCCCGGAGCAACAAAAAGCGTTCGATCTTTTAAAAACAAAGATAACTACGGCTCCTATATTACAATTCCCTGACTTTAGTAAACCGTTCGTACTCACTACCGACGCTTCGAATTATGCTATCTCTGCCATTCTATCGCAAGGGGAGGTTGGGAAAGATTTACCCATCTCGTTCGCTTCTCGAACATTAAACAAAGCTGAAGGTAATTATTCTACAACTGAAAAGGAGTGTCTAGCCATTATATTTGGTACTAAGACGTTTCGACCCTATCTTTTTGGTCACAAGTTTTCGATACTTTCGGATCACAAACCCCTTCAGTGGTTGTTTAACTGTAAAGACCCAGGCTCAAAATTAGTTCGTTGGCGCCTCAAACTAGAGGAGTTTGATTACGAAATCAAACACAAAGTAGGTAAACTTAATAGTAACGCTGATTCCCTTTCTAGAAACCCAGTGTTAGCAGTCGATGACGACTTACAAAATCCTATTCCTCCTCCTCAAAATGCTCGAGAAAATCCTTCACCTCCGTTGTTAGATTTTCCATTTTCACCGATGAGTCTACCATCTCCGTCAATAAATCCTCCGTTTACTCCGTTGAATCCTCCGTCTCCACCGTTCAGTCTCCCGTCTCTGCCGCCGACTCCGCTGCTCCCTCCGTCACCTTCACAGAATCCGTCGCCATCCGCGATGAATCCCCAGTCGCCTTCTTGCTCTGAAACATATGAAAAGTATTTACAGCTTAGCCGAACTTCCTCTTGTACCTATAACGCTGTTATCGAAGAACATAATGAGTCACTTTTAAAAACAAAGTGTAAGTTGATAGCTTACCCTACGTCAATCGATCTAGATGACGCCATTCCATATTGTCCTGAAATCATAGAATTGTCAACAGATAAACCATGCATTCGCGATAAAGAACGCGAACTCGGTACGGTGTTAAATTCATCAAACGATAAACACATTTTTTCTCACTTGTTTGTCACAGTACATCATTATGATGAAATATCATACAAGGATATTTTTTCCATCCTTCGTGATTATAGAGACATGATAAGATTCTGGTATCCTGAAGAGAAAGAAGTTGCTATCTCCGATTTTTCCAATCCATTCAATAAATTAAATTTTACTAAAATCTACAACATCGTTGCTTTTATCTTTCATGACTCTAATTTAAAGGTGCATATTCATCACAACAACATTTATTTTCCTACACCAGACGAAGTAAAAAAGATACTAAGAGATAACCATGACTCACCCTCAGCGGGTCATCCCGGAATAGCTCGAATGTTAGAGAGAATAAAATCACAGTATTGGTGGAAAAATATGCGCTCCGATATCGAAAATTACGTGAAAGGTTGTAAATCTTGTCAAGTTAATAAACCTCTAAGGGGAACAAATAAAGCTCCCATGATAATCACTTCTAATGCTACTAGACCTATGGAAAAACTTTATCTTGATATTGTAGGGCCTCTCCCAGAAACTAGAATCGATCAGTACAAGTTCATATTAACTTTACAAGATGACCTTACTAAATACTCCCAAGCTTATCCTATGCAGTCCTGTTCAGCTCAAGAAACTGCACAACGCCTCGTTCATTTCATATCTCACGTAGGTATTCCTCGAACGATAGTAACAGATCAAGGTACAAATTTCTGTTCGGATATGTTCAAGCAGTTAGCAAGGCTTTTTGGAATCAAACACATATTCGCGTCTCCTTATCATCCCCAAACGTGTGGTGCCTTGGAAAGGAGCCATTCGACTCTCAAGGAATATCTCAGGTCATTTATATCTGAGAACCAAAATACATGGGATCTTTATGTAAACACCGCCATGCTCTCGTACAATACTAATGTGCACTCAACAACAGGTTTTACTCCTTTCGAACTCATATTCGGTTTTAAACCCTATGTTCCTAAGTCGATCGATATCTTAGAAGGTGGTACATATACAGACTATATAAGAGCTCTGAATCATCGTCTATATTATAGTAGACAAAAGGCTTCCCAAAACATCCAGTCTTCGAAAGAGCGGTCTAAAAACTATTACGACCGTCATACTAAACCTGTAACCTACAGTATCGGTGATATGGTGTATGTTCGATGTCATCACAAACAAAATAAAGCATTTTCTCCAGTATGGAAAGGTCCATTTAAAATCATTAAAATAAACGGTAATCACACCGTAACAGTGTTAATCAACCGACGGCACGTACGTCATCATTATGACGAAGTCAAACTTGCCGCCAATTGTCCTTCATTCTAGCTTTCTTTCGTTTCAGAATAATCTTAATTACGGCCGCTTCCAGTCAGCCGTTCACGACGACCATAGTTCAAAGTCCTGGACTCTATTTCGATCAACTTCTAGACGTAAAGTTTAACAACGACTATTGGGATGTCGTAACTTATGTCGATATTCATAAGATTCAACCTCATCTTACATACGTAGAAGATCTCTTTACGAAAGTAATAACGCTGTGTCAAAACTCGATCTCGTCTAAAATACAATCTGACTGTCAAAATTCCTTATCGTCATTACAAAATCAGCACGCAAATAATGTTAAAAAGTTTTCTTCTATTTCCTATCTACTAGAGGAAAGTCAACCTAAAAGGGTAAAACGTGGACTTATCGACGCTGGTGGATCAGTGCTCAAAACTATATTCGGTACTCTTGACAATGATGACGCCATTAAATACTCGGAAGCTATCACACAAGTACAGTCAGATGAAAAAAAGTTAGCCCATCTCATGAGGGATAACATTCACGTTATAAGGTCTACTATATCTACTTTCAATAGTTCTATTTCAAAGCTTAGCGAAAATGAGAAGCGCCTTAATAATAATTTAGAAGTAATTAGCAAAGCATTTGACCAAATGGCAAATACTAATGATAAGTTAGAAATTAAGTCACAGTTAAATCTTTTACTAAATTCGTTAGAAAGTACTATTATTTCACTGTCATTTGATATAGAAGATATTAATAACGCAATTCTATTTAGTAAGTTAAGTATTTTGCATCCGACAGTACTAAGCCCGCAACAGCTGTACAATGAGCTCGATCAGCATAAAAGTAACATGCCAAAACATTGCGAGTTCCCGTTACTTTTATCGCTTCAAAGTGTTCATGAGTTAATTGACATTTCAAGGTTGGTTTGTTATTATTATAAAGATAAGATTGTTATTGTAATAAGAATTCCGCTCGTCCTATCCCAAACGTATCATCTGTTCCATGTGATTCCACTCCCAGTTCCGTATGACATCACGAAACCTGATACCTATGCACTCGCTGTACCTAATAAATCCTATGTGGCAATAACAGCTGATCGCATGTTCTACTCGCTACTTGACTCCGTCAAAGATTGCAAGTTCATAAACAAAAAGTGCTATGTTTGTGAGTTAAGTGATGTGAGCATTCTATCGGTCGAAGCTAACCCCGTTTGTGAAACTATTCTACTAACCGAGGTAGTTACGAAGCTACCGAAATCGTGCGACGTCAAACTGTTTAAAGGAGAGGTGGATGTGATTCACAAAATCAGTGGAAATCGTTGGATATACGTACAGTCAGAACCCGGACAATGCCATATTATGTGTAACAATGATCCAGTGAGTTATAACGAAATACTATTCGGCACGGGTTTCATATCTCTACCAATTAGGTGCAAAGCGTTTTATAAGACTATCCAGTTTACGCCTACCGAGAGTGTGACGACGAACTCTTCCACGAACATTTCTAGTTTTAGTATCATTCAAGATGATTGTTGTGAAAAAGTAGGAAAAAACAAAACTATTTCTAATTTACGTTTGTCAAAACTTAATAATATAAATAATTTAGATTCCCTAATGCATGCTAGTGTTTATTTAGATTCGTTTGAAAAAGAGTTAAATAAGATAGAAAAGCCTACGCACTTCCATAAATATGGAGTGCATTATCTGTCGGCAGGCTATGTAATAACATTAATAATGTTATTGTTTGTACTATATAAAAGTCGTAAGTGGTTGTGTAAAGACAACGGTTGTATTAAAATTTATAATCAATGCTATAACAGTAAAAAGGTGGAATCTCGACGTCACACTACTATACGAGTTCGCGATTCAGATAGTGACGTCGAGGTCCCAACAAAAAGTAATTTCGTAGTTTCTAGGTCTTTCGCTGATAAAATAAATACTATGTAATGTAATCATACAACAGTTATAAAATGTCTATTCTGTTAAATGAAATTCGTTTATTATGTACTAGGTATAAATATAGTTAAGTTATTTCTATGTCATTCTAATTCAGTTTCTAAATCAAAGTTCTAATTCATAATTCAAATTTTATTGTCCTCTGTTTCAGGCCAAAACAAAGGTTCAAATCCAACTCTGTGCTCTTACTATTCTTCTTCACTGCATCTTCTATTTCTCATCATTTCTCCATGATGATAAATCTTAACGGGGGGGATGTTACAATATTTATTCCCACGAACTGCAAAATAATATAAATGCATCGCAAGCATCCTAGATACTTGCGAATGCACGTGCAATTCTGTGGGAACGGGATTTGAGCGATGTGCAAAAGTAGTTCGGATTTAATCTTTGTCACGGCAACATGTTTTTACAATTGTAATTATTTCTATTTCGTCTAATTCTATTTCTAGCAATAAAGTTTATATTTTTTAAAAAGACTTTCTTGACCCACCCCGTAACAGAACCCTAAAAAAGCAAGAAAATAATAATTACATATTCATATTATTCATATTCATTTATTTATTACTTTAGTTGGTTACAATGGTCCTAGGGTATCACAGAGTATACAACCTCTCACATGTTGAATGATAACTACTACAAGATGTGGGCATGTGTCATATGTAATTTTTGAGCGTGCCTCTGACTAACCCCTTTAGAAATCCTCAAGGAGAGGATACCTACAGCACTTAGGGGATATAGTTGTGATCCTACATTAATTAAAAGATTATTATTATAATTGCAGATAGTCCACGATGGTATGAAGGGTAAGGCCGTCCCCGAGAGGTTCTGGGGGACATACAGACCTGGGGTATACTTGGGCCTGAAGAGCCGAGAACCCATATCACCAGTTTTTGGCCTGATGTGGTACGAGATGAGCTCTGCTCATAAGGGTATCAGGTAAAAAAAACTGGTATTTTTGACTGGCCAGCTCAGTTGGCAGCAGTGCTTCCAGATCCCAAAAGTAAAATTACAGTGGTGCCAGTTAAAAAATACAGGAGTTTCTAAAAAAATACAGCAGATTTCAAAATCGATTACAGCAAAATTACAGTAAATTTTGTTTAAATATTTATAGGAAAATAAGTTGCTTCATGTCTTTGTTTATCAATAAAAATTGCTATAATTTATTAGATAAATGAAATAATAATATAATGAATATATATATTTATATATACAAAAAAACATTTATTATTTAGTCAAAAAAAACATTTATGTTACCTATTCCAGAACAATTTTCTCGTGATTTTCATAAATCTTTGCTGTCATCCTTAAAATCATTTCCTTAGTTGGATTAAAATTCACGCAATTTTCGGAAGTCCGCCGAATGGCTTGCTGAGCTAGCATGTTGCCTTTGATAGTATTTGTGACTAAACAATTTCTCTGCTGTATTTTATCATTACAGTATACAGTAGAAAAGTCTGACATACAGTAAATCTACTGTAATTACAGTGAATCTGGAAGCACTGGTTGGCAGTAACCCTGCCTTCTGTGCTGTAGGCGGTGAGTTCAATCCCCACTCAGGACAAATATTTGTGTGATGAACATAGATGTTTGTTCTGTGCCTGGGTGTGTCTATCTTAAGAATGTAAATACAAAAAAACAGGTATGTCAATGTTTTACAATAAAGTTGTTAACAATTGATTTCCTAAATCTACAGAATTCAGAACGCTTATAATATGCCCAAAATGTTATCTGACTCCCATGGTACAAGCTTTGCCTAGTTTGGAGCTAGATGCTGCTGTGAGAAATGTCACCAATATTTACCTAATCGAATGGCTTTAAACAAGTAATTATTGTATTATAATATCTAATCTGAATCTCAGAAACGGGTCCAACAATTTTCCACCAATATTTATTTGTTAATATTTCAGGCATTGGTGTAAACAAGAAGACAACCTCCCCACATACGGCTGGCTCCGACACAACGGGGACACATTCGGGGAGCAGTTAATATCAGACCCCCCGTACTCCATACACACATCGTTTATTAAGAATGCAGCGGCCAGTGCTGCTACACAGTGGACTGTCAGAATCAATGTGACAGCTCAGGTAAGAAAACCTTAAATTAATTAACACAAGTATTCGCCGATCTGCCGTTGATCGCGGTCGCGGGCGATGCTCATGATGAAGAGCATCTGAATTGTCTCAAAACGTCAGCAATACAACAAGAAACGTGGTAATTAGCCGTATTTATGTTTAACATTATTTATTTAGTAGTAGACCCGCTACAGACATTGTCCTGTCTGAAGTTATATTGCATAAAGTAACGCACATTGCTGTGATATCTGATGTCAGATTTTTTTGCAGACCAGCGCCATCTACACCCTATTTTGTCGGATGTTTTTTCTTATTTTAAAGTAGTCTATTTTTTATTTGGGCATATCTCTACATCTACAGCAAATTTTATCTTAATCTGTTTTGTCATTTAGGCCTGATTGAGGCACAAACATACAAACATTTTCATTTATAATATTATTAGGATTTAATTAGAATTTTATAAATACTTTTTTTTTTCAGAGTAACACTTCAGCCCCACTAACGCTATTATGGTATGGGGCCCTAGAAGAGGGCGAAGGCCAGCTGTGGGCAGAGAGAGGCGCCATTTTGGGGCACACCCACCTGCATCGAAACTTCAGGGTATCGCTGCATACTGTGCAAGGTAGGTTACCGTCATGGCTAACGTCTGTTTTAACTGAAACCAATGATTAAAGAGACTTGAGACTGTGGGAGGCGTATTTTAGCTTTTACCAACCTGTTCCGAAGATCTTCGTCATGGCTTAACGTCTGTTTTAACTGGAACATATTACTAAAGTTACTTTAAGACTGTAGAAGGGGTGTATAAGCTCTCATCAACCTGTATTGGATATCGCCGTCATGGCTTAACGTCTGTTTACGGTCTAGTCTAATTGATAGTACCTAAACACCCAGAACTGTAACAAACATCGTCTTTATCATCGTCTTATTTAAGTTAGATTTTAATTACCAATTCTTTTGCTCCAGGAAGAGTACTCCACACATCACAAACAGAAGCCCATGTTGATGGCTTAAACAATCTGAATGACAAAATATATTCCTTGCTACAAGCCGAACCACATCCTGGCTTAGGACGAATAGCAGTTCTAGCTCCGGACCCAGTATTGAATGAAAAGGTAAGAACTTTTTAAGCCATGACTAAGACCGAAAAGGTTTTTAGAATGAACATGTTTAAGATATTACATGCCAACCTTACCTTAAGCCATTGATTTGGGCTACAACAGGCTTTAAGCCATGACGAAAGTATCCAGAAACAGCTCTTTATAAGCGGTTAAGGTACATTAAACACATCCTGTAGCTTCAACGACTCCAAAGGCGTCAGTCCTGGTTATGACAAACGCTAAGCCATGACGGAGGTCTAAGAAAACCGCTCTGAAAAATCAGGTAATCACTCAATATGCTTGCAACAACTATTAAGCTTACAATCCCAGCTATAACATACGTTAAGCCATGACGGAAGACGCCACCAGCTTGTTATATTTGTGTTTTTTCCAGGGTAAGGAGGTCAACTTCGTCCCAGTCCAAATGCTAGTGGAAGCCCCCTACGTGGTGGACATAGTTTACACCTGCGAGGGGGCTCCCCCAGTTCTGAAGCAGGAGGATTATGGGGGGGCTCTGGTTCAAGAGAGAGTGGCCTTCGATAAACGGTTTGAGGATACCTTCAACCTCAGTGGGAAGGGGTGAGTTGACATAATCTATACTAATTCATTACGTTTTGTTCGTGAATTTTAATTATCGTGGGTCGTTCGGCAAACTTCGACATATAAAAATTAAGTATATTTGTTAGGTACTGATTGTTTTTTATATTTCATTTAACTCTATTTAACTGTCGGTTTAAATAGAATATGCAAATTACGCTTCATGTTGTTTGTCCGCGATGGACTCCTAAACTACTTAACCGATTTTAATGAAACTTTGTACACCATGTGCAGTTTGATCCAACTTGAAATAGATGGCTTTTCAATTATATTTTTATTGCATATTATTTGTTTATTATCAGTCACAATTATCTGTTAGCTCCAAAAGATTCTACCAGATGGCGCTAGTATTATGGTCTGCTAGTATTGGAACGAAGTTTTGGAACGAAGTTCCTTATCGCGCGTTGTGAAAGGGGGCTAGACGGAAAAAAATCTTACGAAAAGTTGTCACGAAAAGTTGTCACGACACTTTTTTGCTATAGTATATCTATTAATTGTGTCGAGGTCGAGGTGGAAGTGGAGGTCGAGATGGAGGTGGAGGTCGAGGTCGAGGTGGAGGTCGAGGTCGAAGTCGAAGTCAAAGTTGATTCCCCTTCCCTTGTCCCACGTTATTTTGTGAGAACTTCGTTCCATCCGGGTGTCCCTTGACACCTCTCAAGTTTTTTTTATTTTAGATTAATTTAATATGTATATTTTCAGATATTCAGCCTCTGACATAGATATAGCAAAGGCAGCTATGTCAAACATGGTTGGTGGTATCGGCTACTTCTATGGAGCTGGTCGGGTTCAATCCCAACATACAAAAGAGCCTGTCCCTTACTGGAGAGCTGCTTTGTATACAGCTGTACCTAGCAGGTGAGCTAAATCGGGCAGCATTTGGCTGAGCTAATGAAGCTAGCTAGAAGCTAGCTGAGCTGAGAAATAGTTATTTTATCTTTAAGTTTTATTTCTAAATCAAGTGTAGCGTGTGCTGCTTTTTGAATTTGTGCGGAGGCTCTTTAGTTATTGTTATTATTATTATTTTTTATTGTTGACGTACTTGAGTAGTACTTTTAATAATTATTCTTGTTTGAGCCTTCACCTTGTTCGATTGGCATCACACTGGAGCTCTACATAGCTTTAAGAAAAGGATCATTAAAAAAAAGGTAGACCCCAAGCCGTGTTTGTTGCCTGATTCTTCTAGACAATGGTCGCGTGGAATCGGCGTAGCTTCACCTAGTTCCTAAGACGTTTCAAAGTGATCCTTGTGATTTTATACAAATAAATGATTTTTGAATTTGAATTTGAGCTAAGACCTTTTTGGCCCACAAACAATATGTATGGCAAACAGACTTAAGACGCTGCCAGTCGACGATTATTTTTGTTCGAAACGAAAAAAGAAATACTTGTGAACAAGCCACATCTCCTATTTTATAATGTATAGTATATGTGAATAAAGATGTACCCATCTTTAATCACTTCGATAAATAATCCTACCGACCGCTGCAATGACGACAAACACACGTCGGAGCGTGGTACGCCTTAGCTTTTCGAATAAATTAATGATATAAATTATGTATAATTACTTATCAAAAATCTATCCTAATAGAAATCTAGATCTACATATTACCTATCTTTAACAATAAATCACAAGTTGATTTTAATAGTAGGTATATAAAATATTTCGATCATAAATTCTAAAACGTATCATTTTGAAATAATATTTTTATCGTGAAAAGTTTCTGCTATTATGTTTTCAGCTTAATAGAAATCAAGGTAGTAACCTGAAGTAATATACTTATAAAAATAGGAGATGTGGCTTGTTCAGAAGTATTACTTTTTTCGTTCCGAAAAAGAGCAATCAGCGACTGGCAGCCCCTTAATGAAACCTTGTAAATAGCACTAATATTATAAATGAGAAAGTTTGTGATAAGGCTGCTATGTTTGTTCCCTAATCACTACATAGTATAAAGCAAAGTCGCTTTCCGCTTCCCGCGTCTGTATGTCTGTATGTATGTTTGCTTATATCTTTAAAACTACACAACGGATTTTGATGCGGTTTTTTTTAATAGATAGAGTGATTCAGGAGGAAGTTTTATATGTATAATAACATGCTACCCGTGCGAAGCCGGGGCGGGTCGCTAGTCAAAAATAAACGACAAAACGGATTAAGATGAAAGTTGCTGTAGTATGTAGATAAAAATTCAGAATAAATAAAGGGAGAAATTATAATTCGAAAAACAACCCATAAATGATAAAAAAAATGCAAAAAGGATGAATTTGGTATAGATGTCGTTGGTGTGCAACAAATCTGACATCACAGACTAAAAACATTTAGTCGTCATAGCAACGCAGTTTTGACTAATGAATGATACGCATTCTACCAGAATTCGTAATTTATTTTATCAGTACAAGGTTTGTAGGGAAAAAATTGGAAGCTGCCTGAAATTGATTTTTCCTATGAAATTACAAAAAAAAAATTGACAGAACAACGTTTGTCACGGGTCTTCTAGTTACTAAATCTATACTAATATTATAAAGAGGAAAGATTTGATTGTTTGTTTGCATCGAATAGGCTCCAAAACTACTGGACCGATTTCAAAAATTCTTTTACCATTAGAATCATAAATTATCCCTGATGAACATAGGCTATAGAATATTTTCAAAAACTTTAGGGATCCGTATGAAAACTTCCATAATGTAACCCAACGTGTGAAAATAAATCCAAAAAAAATCTTTATATTGCGTTTGCTGCAGAAATTATTGACAATAGAGCAAAGTGATGTACTAGTTTTATAGAGGACATCAATATCTACAAAAAAGTCCGTCATACCATATGTCTAACTATTAGGGATCCCTATTAAAACTTCGATAATGTAACCCAAGGTGTTCAAAAAATAGCCATAAAATCATTATTACACCCGTGCTACGCTAGGGCGGACTGCTAGTCACTACATAGTATAAAGCAAAGTCGCTTTCCGCTTCCCGCGTCTGTATGTATGTATGTATGTATGTATGTTTGCTTATATCTTTAAAACTACACAACGGATTTTGATGCGGTTTTTTTTAATAGATAGAGTGATTCAAGAGGAAGGTTTATATGTATAATAAATGCATAATATTGTAGAGAAACACTGATAATTTTAGAGGTTTCTAATGTGATGTCGTAAATAAACACATTTTTTTGCGCTTACATTGCAAATGCTGGCTGAACCCCACGAGATATATCAAAATAATGTACTATAGTATTGTACACCTTAAAAACGGTCTACAATAAAGTCCACGATGGTATTAGAAATGTCTTACGCACAGCGAAGCGGGCACGGGTCAGCTAGTAAGGTATAATAGGCAAAATAGGCCTAAATTTAAAAATTTACTCTACAACCACCAGTGCCATAAAGATATTTATAAGATAAATAGTTATAACATGTGCATCACAATCTACAATAAAAGAATTAAAAGAACTAAATGGAAATATATTTAGGAAAAAGTTAAGTGGTTGGCTAATTGAAGAATGTTTTTACAGTGTGAAAGAGTATTTGAAAAATTTAATTGTAACCTAATTATGACTCACAAAACATTTGCACGCCTGCGTGCAGGCAGAATACAATCTACCATAATAGTTTTAAGGCGCTCCCAGTCGACGATTATTTTTGTTCGAAACGAAAAAAGAAATACTTGTGAACAAGCCACATCTCCTATTTTATAATGTATAGTATATGTGAATAAAGATGTACCCATCTTTAATCACTTCGATAAATAATCCTACCGACCGCTGCAATGACGACAAATACACGTCGGCGCGTGGTCCGCCTTAGCTTTTCGAATAAATTAATTATATAAATTATGTATTATTACTTATCAAAAATCTATTCTAATAGAAATCTAGATCTACATATTACCTATCTTTAACAATAAATCACAAGTTGATTTTAATAGTAGGTACATAAAATATTTCGATCATAAATTCTAAAACGTATCATTTTTAAATAATATCTTTATCGTGAAAAGTTTCTGCTATTATGTTTTCAGCTTAATAGAAATCTAGTTAGGAACCTGAAGTAATATACTTATAAAAATAGGAGATGTGGCTTGTTCAGAAGTATTTCTTTTTTCGTTTCGAAAAAGAGCAATCGTCGACTGGGAGCCTCTTAAGATCTGTCATGTAAAATAATAATGTATTCTTGCAAATAAATGATTTGATTTGATTTGATATATTTCCTTCATCAGATCTTTCTTCCCCCGAGGCTTCCTATGGGACGAGGGCTTCCATGGACTCCTGATAGGACGTTGGAACCCATCCATCATGATGGACATCGCTGCCCACTGGCTGGACCTCATCAATGTGGAAGGATGGATCCCAAGGGAACAGATCCTGGGTAAGAAGATATTAGATAGATAGAAATTTCTTTATTGTACAATGGGCTGTTTGAGACGATTTTGAAAACCATTCTAGATTATTCAGTAGTGACTGTGGAACCCATAAAAATATATTATTTTCAATTCTGTTAAGTATTGGCCCTAAAAATGTAAATTAAATATTGACAATTTAAATAACCCGCAAAAACGCTTTACGCAAATGGCGTCGCATTAGTTTCTGTGACGTTATATGCTTGTCAATAAATAAACAAACGTCAAGTTTTTCAAGGATGGCATATTGACAAGCATGTTACGTCATCGTCGATTCGACCAATCCTGACCGTTTTGTGTCACGTGACTGGCGTATAAAAATAGATAATTTTGATTATGGGTTTTTTAATATATCTGTAATATCCATTACATACATACATAATATATATTATGTATTTCTTTGTAGATTCTTCAAAGATTTATTTTCTAAAGTTGGCTCTTCAAAAACACTAGTTTAGTTTTTCTAATCAAAACTATGTTTAGCTAAACAGTTCATTTTTAGGGTTCCGTACCCAAAGGGTGAAAACGGGACCCTATTACTAAGAGTTCGCTATCCGTCTGTCTGTCACAGGGCTGTATCTCATGAACCGTGATAGCTAGACAATTGAAATATTTACAGATTATGTATTTCTGCTGCAGCTATAACAACAAATACTAAAAACAGAAAAGTGGGGCTCAAATACAACAAACGTGTTTTTTTGCCGTTTTTTATCGATAATGGTACGGAACCCTTTGTGCGCGAGTCCAACTCGCACTTGCCCGGTTTTTTTTTTTCTTGCCCTTAAAAACCAAACATTTCACATATCACCTTATTTTTTTTTATGATGAACAGGTGCTGAGTCTCTGGCCAGGGTACCAAAGGAGTACGTGGTTCAAAGCAACGCTCATGCCAACCCCCCAATGTTACTGATCACACTTGCCCGAATGCTACAACTGCACCCCACTCTGGTGACACCCCATCGGGCAACACTAGCCCGTATGCTGCCGAGACTTCAGGTATAAAGGGGGGTGGGGGTAAGGTTTAAGATAGGAGGGGGTCGAGAGAAATCTCACTTAGGGGTGAGGGGTCTAGGTAAATATCACGTAATTTTTTGGGGTGAGAGGGGTCAAAAAAAACGTAATTTTTGGGGTCGAGGGGGGTCAAAAGAACGTAATTTTTGGGGTTGAGGGGGGTCAAAAGAACGTAATTTTTGGGGTTGAGGGGGGTCAAAACAAACTTAATTTTTGGGTTCGAGGGGGGTCAAAAGAACGTAATTTTTGGGGTTGAGGGGGGTCAAAAGAACGTAATTTTTGGGGTTGAGGGGGGTCAAAACAAACTTAATTTTTGGGTTCGAGGGGGGTCAAAAGAACGTAATTTTTGGGGTTGAGGGGGGTCAAAAGAACGTAATTTTTGGGGTTGAGGGGGTTCAAAACAAACTTAATTTTTGGGTTCGAGGGGGGGTCAAAAGAACGTAATTTTTGGGGTCGAGGGGGATCAAAAAAAAACGTAATTTTTTTTGGGGTCGAGTGTGGTCAAAAAAACGTAATATTTGGGGTTGAGGAAAGTCAAAAAATGTCCAAAATCACAAATGGGCGTCTCCTAAACAATATACATTTCACACAGCGCCAGCCCCGAACTACGGCGCCCTACTATGGCACAGCTTCCATCTAGCCCCGAACTAAGCAAAGCTTGCAACCTAGACACAGTTTTATTTATTAGCTTTCACCCGCGACTTCGTCTGTGAAGATTCAGGAAATCGATTTTTGATTACTATAATGTAATGTAAAACATTGAAATTTAAAAAATAGAAAGAAAAATTTGGAAAAAAAGTCCTTATATGTCCTTCCCAAGATTTTAAACTATATCTATATGAAATTTAATCACAATCACAGACAGAGTTACTTTGTTATTCTTATAAGCGGCGATGGGCTTGCAACCTGTCACGTATGGAATGCGTGCAAAATGCTGCAAAATATGGGCATGTGCCTAATATAATGTTTGGACGTGCCTCTGACTACCCCCACTAGACATCTTCAAAGGATCTAAGCGTCTGGAGATCTGAGAGGATGTCTACCGTACTTGGGGATTACAGTCGTGATCCTATTCATTCATTAATTTATTACAACCGCCGCCTGACGTCAACACTCTTTTTGAAAAATATTTAATAATGTAAAATATTAAATAATGTAATTACATTTTTATTTCCAGGCATGGTACCTCTGGTTCCAGACAACGCAGAAGGGAGAAGAACCCACTACCTACAGATGGCGAGGTCGAGAGGACGACGGCCTTCAACTCAACCCTAAGAGTCTTAGCTCCGGTCTAGACGACTACCCTAGGTACTTCCAAAATCCTAATCTATACTAATATTATAAAGAGAAAAGTTTTGATTTTTTGTTTTTTTGTATGTTTGTAATGGATAAACTCAAAAACTACTGAACCGATTTCAAAAATTCTTTCACCATTACCAAGCTACATTATCCCTGAGTAACAAAGGCTATTTTTTATTTTGAAAAAGTAATAAATTCTTTATAAGAATGACGATAGTTTGAAGCAAGGTGTAAAAAATTGCTAAAAATTTTGCTTTCTTCGTGTGCGCTATAAAAACTATTGAACGGGAACGGAAGACAACATTTGTTAATTCTAAAGCGATACGAAGTTCGCGGGGTCAGCTTGTATTATTATAAATGCGAAAGTTTTGTGAGTTTGTATATATGTTTGTTCCTCAATCAGGCCTAAACGACAAAACGGATTAAGTTGAAATTTGATGTAGATGTAGATATAATGCCCAAATAAATAATAGACTACTTTTAAGATATGATAAACATCCCCAAAATTATAAGAAAGCAAAAGGAATGATTTCTGTAAAGATGGTATTGTGCAACAAATCTAACATCACAGACTAAAAACATTCAGTCTTTTCTATTCGATTATTGAAATTTGACAGGACAACGTCTGTCACGGGTCGGCTAGTAATATTATAAATGCGAAAGTTTGTGAGTTTGTTTGCATGTTTGTGCATCAATCACGCCCAAACGACTGAACGGATTTAGATGAAACTTGGAACATAGATAGCTTATGTCTTGGAATAACATATATAGGCATTTACGCAGGGACCACGCGAGCGAAACCGCGGGTGGAAGCTAGTAGAATATAATTACATATATTTATTCTATGTACATCATAATTTATCAATAACCAGATTTTTTTTATTTTTCGTGCGGGCCCGACATGCACTTGGCCGGGTTTTTTTTTTAGTTTTTAAAAGTTTCTATATAAAATTGAAAAATTCGAGAAAAACTAAAAATGTTTTTTTTCTATGGGATTTTTTTAATTTGACAGGACGGCTGTCGGTACAATTAGTATATAGATTACATATTTACTTTATATAATGTGTTTCAGGGCATCTCATCCTACTGATGTAGAGAGACATATCGACTTGCGTTGTTGGATGTACGCGGCATCTGACGCACTCGCTATCATTGCGAACGCGCTACAACAAGATTCTAGCAAGTAAGTATTCTAATTAAGGTGATATGTGTAAATGTTTGGTTTTTTGTATGGGCTGAGTCTACCCGGATAAGACGAAAAAAGTGATAAAACTGCATTATCATGAAAACCATCAAATTTAAAAAGAAACTGTCTATAATTTACTTAGCTAGTATGATTATCTAACGAATTATATAAAAAAAAAATTAACTGTTTAAAAATTAGCTATTTATAGTTTTGAAGAGCCAACTTTGGAAAATAAATCTATCGAGTAAAGTTTCACCAATCGTGTTTCTGTCTGTAATTTATCTAGATTATATCCTTAAGGCGCTCCCTGCCGACGATTGTTTTTGTTCGAAACGAATAAAGAAATACTTCTGAACAAGCCACATCTCCTATTTTATAATGTATAGTATATGTGAATAAAGATGTACCCATCTTTAATCACTTCGATAAATAATCCTACCGACCGCTGCAATGACGACAAACACACATCGGCGCGTGGTCCGCCTTAGCTTTTCGAATAAATTAATGATATAAATTATGTATAATTACTTATCAAAAATCTATTCTAATAGAAATCTAGATCTACATATTACCTATCTTTAACAATAAATCACAAGTTGATTTTAATAGTAGGTATATAAAATATTTCGATTTTAAATTCTAAAACGTATCATTTTGAAATAATTTTTTTATCGTGAAAAGTTTCTGCTATTATGTTATCAGCTTAATAGAAATCTAGATAGGAACCTGAAGTAATATAATTATAAAAATAGGAGATGTGGCTTGTTCAGAAGTATTTCTTTTTTCGTTTCGAAAAAGAGCAATCGTCGACATACAGCCCCTTAAGTTATCTTTGTCATAAAAAACAGAACTGTATGTTTTGCAGTTATTGAGAAAAAACGATTCTGCATTCTTCAAAAACATTTATTACTCGTCTTAATTGAATGTAATTTTATTTATATATTTTTTATTATTCCAGGTATGAATCAATGAGAGCTCAATTAGCCGATGAGAAGTTACTTAATGAATTGCATTGGTCGTCTCACACACAAACGTATGCAGATTATGGTATGTTTACATCAAACCCACTACTTATATCCACTGTTGGATATTCACCCGCTATGCCAACTATGTCTTTCTACCTTAAAATGCTAAAAATATTAATAAAATACTTTTATTTTATACATACACAGTTAAAATAAGTGCACATAATAATAAAAAGGAATGTAGGTATATAAAAAAGTGCGCGAGTCCGACTCGCACTTGGCCAAGTGCGAGTCGGACTCGCGCACGAAGGGTTCCGTACCATTATCTATAAGCAACGGCAAAAAAATCACTTATGTTGTATGGAAGCCCCACTTAAATTTTATTCTGTTTTTAGTATTTGTTATAGCGTCAACAGAAATACATAATCTGTGAAAATTTCAACTGTCTAACTATCACGGTTCATGAGATACAGCCTTGTGACAAACAGACAGACAGACAGAAAATTGAAAGTGCTTTATTTATGTGGGATTATTGAATTTGACATGACAACGTCTGTCGGGACAGCTAGTAATAAATAATAAATCCTAATAATATTATAAATGCGAAAGTTTTGTGAGTTTGTATATATGTTTGTTCCTCAATCAGGCCTAAACGACAAAACGGATTAAGTTGAAATTTGCTGTAGATGTAGATATAATGCCCGAAAAAATAATAGACTACCTTAAAATATGAAAAACATCCCCTAAACGATAAAAAACGCAAAAGGGACGATTTCTGTATAGATGGCGCTGCTGTGCAACAAATCTGATATCACAGACTAAAAACATTCAGTCTTTTCTATTCGATTATTGAAATTTTGACAAGACAACGTCTGTAACGGGTCGGCTAGTATAATTATAAATATCTTCCCCTCACAGGGCTACATTCTGAGGGGGTGAAATTGGTGCGACAGCATAGAAAGAGCCCCTCCGAGGGCACAAGGGTTGTTAGGGTGGTTAGCGCACCCCCACAACCTAGATTCGTCACATCTGCCCATGGTGAGTAATTCTAATTTATTCATTATTTTATTTTATGTTGTATTACAATTTGGTGTATGTAAATCCTAATACTAATAATATTAGTAGTTCCATAGTAAAAGCGTTGCTTAGCTTAGGGCTATATGGCGCTGTGTGATAATGTCCACCAATCCTAATCCTATCCTAATCTTATATATAAAATTTCCATGTCACAATGTTAGATACCGTACTCCTCCGAAACGGCTTGACCAATCCTCATGAAATTTTGTGAGCATATTGATTAGGTCTGAGAATCGCCCAACATCTATTTTGGCATAAAAACTGAAAGTTCTTTTTTCTGTGGGATTATTGACATTTGACAGGACAACGTCTGTCGGGACAGCTAGTAATATTATAAATGTGAAAGTTTGTATGTATGTTTGTTCCTCAATCAGACCTAAACGACAAAACGGATTAAGTTGAAATTTGCTGTAGATGTAATGCCCGAATAAATAATAGATTACTTTAAAATATGAAAAACATCCCCAAAATTATAAAGTACGCAAAAGGGATGATTTCTGTATAGATGGCGATGGTGTGCAACAAATCTGACAACACAGACTAAAAACGTTCAGTCTTTTCTATTCGATTATTGAAATTTGACAGGACCTATAAAATGCTTTGTCCTGAATGACTGACTATCAACGCACAGCCTAAACCGCTGATCGTAGAGACCTGAAACTTGGAGGGTGTGTTATTTGTATGACGTAGGCATCCGATAAGAAAGGATTTTCTGAAATTCTTCCCTTAAGGGGGTGAAATAGGGGATGAAAGTTTGTATGAAACTCTGCCATTTTTTATTTGAAACAAATGAAATGTGGTATTTAATTTCAAAATATAAAATAATTAAACATGATTTTAAGGGTTTTTTGAATTTCATCCCTTAACGGGGTAAAAAAGGGTTTTAAAGTTTATTAACAAAATTACTTGAAATTTAGTATTTAGGCTCTTCAATGCAATTAAAGAAATACGTATTTAAGGGTTTTTTTGAATTTCATCCCTTAAAAGGGTAAAAAGGGGACTTAAAGTTTATTATCGAACTTTGTACTTTTATGCACAGAAATCGGAATGAAAAATAGTAAAATTGTAAAAAAAAAGTGCTTTTTTTATGTGATTATTTCAATTTTGACAGGACAACGTCTGTCGCGGGTCCAGCTAGTTTATTAATAACAGTCTATGGATATAATAATTTACCGGTGAAAACCTTTTTTTTTTTCAGGGTATATATCTCTGTTTCCGATGCTACTGAAGGTACTGGAGCCTAGCAGTGAGAAACTTGGTATTATTCTAGAGACATTGGATAATCCTGACTTTATGTGGTCTCCGTACGGACTCAGGTACATTTTAAACACACACACATTTGTTGTATGGGAGCCCCACTTAAATATTTATATTATTCTGTTTTTAATATTTGTTATAGCGGCAACAGAAATACATAATCTGTGAAAGTTTCAACTGTCTAGCTATTACGGTTCATGAGATACAGCTTGTGATAGACAGACAGACAGCGGAGTCTTAGTAATAGGGTCCCGTTTTTGCCCTTTGTGTATGGAAGCCCTAAAAAAAGTCTATACTTCATTAGTACACCCGTGTGAAGACAAATTTTTATTGTTAAACTTTAACAGGTCGCTGTCAAAGTCATCCCCATTCTACATGAAGAGGAACACAGAACATGATCCACCATATTGGCGCGGGCAAGTGTGGATTAACATCAACTATTTGGCTTTGAGCGCGTTGAAGCATTACGCGAGATCAGATTCCCCCCACTCACCGCGCGCGGGACATCTGCATGACAAGCTGCGGGACAACATCGTCCGTATGTAATTTATTTATTTTATTCATCATCATCATCATTTTCTTTACCTACATAATGTGGTTTCGGCACAACATTAGTGTCATAAATCTCGGGAAAAACTGAAAGTGCTTTTTTCTGTGGGATTATTGAAATTTGACAGGACAACATCTGTCGGGACAGCTAGTTATGTCTACTTATCACTATAGTTAAACTAACTATTATGTTTGTCTGCCCACAGGTACCGTCCTATCAGAATACAAACGCACTGGCTACCTTTGGGAGCAGTATTCGGACTCTGATGGCAAGGGCTCCGGCTGCCGACCCTTCACTGGCTGGACCGCTTTAATAGTGCTCATCATGGCTGAGGACTATTAGTTACGCCTATCAGAATAATAGTTGGGCAGGAGACTATTAGTTACGCCTACCAGAATGGTTAAGCCTATCAGAATACCAGTTGATCCTATCAGAACAATGACTATTAGTAGAACGCCCGGGCCCTTACTCTGCAAAACGATTTCGATATTACGATACGATGTCACTTATTGTCCCGATATATCGTTTTCAAGAGTAGACCCCAGAACGCTAATTTATAGTAGCATAGTTGGTACTATCAGAGTCATGGTTGGTTCTATCAGAACAGTTTGCCTTAGACAATATAATTGGGCTTTGCAAAGATAGATATATATCTATCAAAATGTACCTGCACTGGCGATTATATTTGCTCAATCAATACAGTTGCCACAATACAATTTATTTATACAGAGGTTGCCAGTGTAGGAATACTTTTAGAATACTGGTATTTACTATTAAAAAAAACACTATCTATCTATTGTGTCTACGAGAATGCTAGTTAATCCTATCAGAATTGTAATAGTCTTATCAGAATACAATAACAACTTGCTGGACCGCTTTGATATTGCTCAGTATTGATGAGGTTTATTACTTAAAATTCTATTAGAATGCTAGCAGATTACTAGTTGATCTTATCAGAATAAGGGTTATTAGTAGTAGGCAATTAGTTAATACGATAAAACACCAGCAATCTTAGCAATAATACTTATTACAAGTCGGCCTTATATCAGATATATAGTTAATCTATCAGAATACTGTTTATTTATGATAAAAATAATTAGTTAGCAGAATATATACAAGTCATGTTTTTAGCATAACAGTTGTTATCGGAATAATAGTTACTTCGAAAATACTGGTTTATTAATTGTAGTACTAGTTATCAGATTAATAGTTAAGTCTATCAGAAGCAAGCTTATCAGAATAATAGTTTGAGAATAGGCTTGCCTCTGCTAGATTACGCTAGTGGGTCAATTGTTGAGATAGGTAGGTATATTTTTCGTTACATTTGTTATTTTATGGTCACCCGATGTAAAAATGAATGCTGATGAATAGGTTAGTCATAAACGGAATTCCATTAGGTAACTCTAATTCTTGTTTGTACCAAACTTTATGTTCATGCTTATCTCTCTAGGACGCACTTAATGACAGGATTGTATTGAAATATTTAGCCCCAAACTAAGCAAAGCTTGTACTATGTGAACGTGGTAAAAGACATACTTTGACAGAACTAACATCTATGTTCATCTTACAAGTGTTTGGTCTAAATGGGAATCGAACCCACAACCTACTTAGATGAAGGTAAAGTTTGGTGCTGACGACTAAGTTCTTTTAAAAGGTTTTTTCATTAGAATATAATTTTTTAATGACCTAGGATGACCTTTTAAGGATGTCGTAAAAAGTAAGGCATGAACTTAAGGCTTGGTGCAGAAAGCATTTAATGCTTTTCCATTTTATGAAACTAGTGATTAGAGACTAGGTTAATAATGTATATTTTGATTTTATCAATGATTTCGTGTTGTGTGTATATTTTGTTAATATAAAATGATAATTGAAAATTTGGTTTTATTACTATACTCACATAGACACTAATTCTCTCACACTACACCCTCAATCAGGCCTTAACGACAAAACGGGTTAAGTTAAAATTTGTTGTACATGTATTGATATAATGCTTGAATATAACATTTAAAATATGAAAAACATCCCCAAAATGATAAAAAAACGCAAAAGGGATGATTTTGGTACAGATGGCGCTGGTGTGCAACAAATCTGACATCACAGACTCAAAACATTCAGTATTTTCTATTCGCAATTGAAATTTGACAGAAAAACGTCTGTCACAGGTCGGCTATTTTTTATTTGTGAAGGTTTGCAAAATAATGTAGAAAAACAATAATTATAAATTAACCATTTATTTCTAGTAAAAAATAATGAATAACAGATTAAGCTAAGATCTTGCTTTTGTTCCTCAGAGCTGTGTAAGCGACCAGGATAGACAGAATAGTTGCTAGGACTTCCGAGTTCACCCACGGACCAGAGTAACCTAAAACAAATTATATATTACAAACTTGGTAGAGGCGATGGGCTTGCAACCTGTCATATTGAATGATATACAGGTTTAACAGTCATAATTTAAAAAAATGTGTTTAAGGTCATAAGTGAAATTTTTGACGTTTTGTATGGGCTGAGTCTACCCGGATAAGACGGAAAAAGTTATAAAATTGCATTATCTAGAAAATCATCAAATTTAAAAAAAAAGTCTGTAATTTACTTAGCTAGGTATGATTGATTATCTAACGAATTATATAAAAATGAACTGTTTAGCTATTCATAGTTTTGATTTAAAACGAAACTAGTGTTTTTAAGAGCCAACTTTGTAGATTGTATGTAATCATTTCCGTCTCCTTTGATGGTTTTCAGGATAATGCAGATAATCACTTTTTCCGTCTTATCCGGGTAGATTCAACCCATACAAAACGTTAAAAATGTCACTTATCACCTTAATCAACATAATATTCGCCGATCTACCGTTGATCGTGGACGATGCTCATGATGAAGAGCATCTCAATTGTCTCGAAACATCAGCAATACAAGAAAAAGTGTGATAATTTAAAAAGGTAAATACTTACTGCCAGGGTGGTTAAGTTGGATAGCTAATAGAGGAGCAACAGTGGCAGCAGCATCAGAACGGCGAGCCCGACGCAGAGACGCCCAACCTTCCTCATCCAGGATGTGGATCTCGTGGATGCCAGAACGGGCCTTCGCTGGCTCCTCGATCCAGGACACCTTTAATACACAAAGAATACATAAATTAAGAGACAAAATTATTTGCATCATGTGTGGAATGCAAAATGTAGGCATTGCACCAAACATAGTGTGGGACGTGCCTCTGACTAACACCTTTAGAATTACAGTTGTGATCCTAATTCATTTCATTTTATTTGCAGATTTGTTTTGTATATCTTATAAGTAATGGTGAGCCTACCATGATGCTAACTAATGCAAGAAGCGGGTATATAATAAAAATATTAATATACAGGCATACCCTTGACAGTGACTACCCTCAGTATACATCTGAGAGGACGTTTGGGGATGTAGAATGTTCTAATAACAAAATAATAGAAACATTCGCTATATTGCTTGATAACTAGCAAGTATTACTATATTCATCAGTCAAATGTACATCCTTGATAGGAATCAAATCTATGTAAGTTAAAAAGCACAAAAGAGTTTGTTACTGGGTACCAATAGAGCTGAGGCAGTTGATATTAATAGAATATTTGAATATTTATAGAATAATAGTGAAAAAATTATAAAAAATAAATTGAATTTAAAGGATATTTTAACAAAGATTGTTATTAAAATACATGCCCTCTCTCATAACCAAAGTAGGTAGGCATCTGATAGGAAATTTGTGGTTACCTGATATTTGTTTTCTCCGACTCGAGCAGCAGTCACGGCCTTTCCTGCCACCTCCGCGTACAGAGCGTAGTTCTCGGGTAGAGGATTATCACATTTTAAAGTAAACTCGGTAATGTACGCTATGTGTGAAACTATAGTGGCATCCAAACTAGTGAAGAACGATGCCTCGGCTTTTGGGTTTTGGCAGCCATCAGCCAAGCACCCGCTAACGAATGCTAGCGCGAATAGCGAGAGAAAAACCTTTACGACCATTTTGATACGTTTTGTGACTTAGAAATGAAATTTTAATATAAAACTTTGGTTCTATTTTGAAAGTCTTGAGAAAATTACCTTCTCTTCGGAGTTCGGGTCATCCACGTATAGGAAGTGTTCGGGAACCAGTTTTGGTTACAAAAAAATATTTTATCTGTCAGGGATTAATGATTGAAACAGATGATTTATCCTTTAATAGAAACTATATCTACAATTTTTTAATTATTACTGGTATATACATTAGTTTCATATAATTTTACACATTTTTGTAGGCATTAGCGTATTTTTTATTGGAATTGCAAAATAGAAATCGTTGTTTAAACCAGCATTCCGAATGCACTTTTTAACGTCAGCGGTGACGTGTGGACAAAATGCCAATTTACACGGATACGTTCATCGTTTTGGTGCGTTCACACTTAATATTTAATGATTTTTAATTACATCTGTTTATTGAACCGGCCACTTATATTAAACTTCGCAAAAAAATAAAAATATGTAGTGTGGTTTTATTTCTTATGTAAGCAACATTCAATATGTGTTGTTTTTTTAGTAAGATGAGAGGTGATATAACTAGTAACAACGACTACGTGTAATGGATCGTAAATCTAACCCGACTAAATTACAGTATAATGAAAAGCCACCTCAATACAAAAGAACTTGTAACTCTTTTATTTAGCTAAGTTGTATATTTTTCTGGCAGTCAACTTCCAGCTGATAATGAAAGTTGAATGAAATGTTATCAGCTGATTTATTTGTTTACGACTGAGACAGATTTTTTATTTAGTTGATTTGTAAATTATTGTGACACATCTGGGAAACATTAAAATGACGGTAAAGCCACGAGTGAAGCCTGAAGATTCTGATGAAGATCCTGTGGAGAACATGCTAAAGAAAACTGGGTGTATTGAATTACACTACAAGGTGCAGGTAAGGCGGTTTTTTTTTAATGGCTACTGTATTTATTGTATGCTCTTTGTTTATTGTAGGTTCCTATTTCAATGCAAAATATAACTCAAGTCAAACAAAATAAATGTTGTGCGTTTTATTTATTTCAGGAATGCATAGCAACAACTAAAGATTGGAGAAAATGTCAGACGGAGGTTAACGACTTCAAAGATTGCATAAATAAACACAAACAAGATGGGAATGTGACCGCTAAAATAAAATAGATAATAATATTTTTGTTTTTCATTAATTACCTTCCTACAGCTCACAAGTGATACCTACAACATGATACACTAATGTTTCAATTTGTTTCACCGACAAACGTTACGCAAATCTTCATTTCAAAACCAACGATTCGTACACTATTAATTCCACAAATATATCATTCCGCAAATGTATAATTTCGCAACTCAACGGGTTGTATACTATTTATTTCAAAAATGTATCGTTCCGCAAATGCATTGTTTCATAACTCTTCGATTCATTTTATTTAGCAAACATTTTATTACGCAAATGTATAACATCACAACATTTTACTTCGCATAAGTATAGTTTATTCTCCAAACATATTTTTTCACAAATGTGTTTTTTTACAAATATATAATTTAATAATAAACAAACGTATAAAAAGACGTACGATACAATGTTTGAAATGATGGTGGAATACGGAGCAGAAAATAACATTGAAATCAAGCCAAAAGTTTGCATATTAGATTTTGAAAAAGCTGCCATAAATAGCTTGAAGTCAAATTTTGAGAATGCTGTAATTTCCATCTTGGACAAATAATTTACAGGTAAGTTTTAATTCTATACATTTTATTATCTTTCTAAATATTAGGAGGTAATGGTAAATGATTAAATTACCTCTAAAGTTAATTACATTAAACTAGTAAAATAACAGCATTTCGGTTCTGGCACTCGCCGGCCGCTGCCGCGGCACTCTCGCTTCGCTCGCTCGACTCGTGCGGCGGGTCACAGTTCTAACCTAACCTAACCGACAGTGTCGTTAGTGGTAATGATGTTTTTTGATTAGGCACTACATTAATAAAAGCTAGTTGATTCGAAATATTGTGCAATTTATTTTATTTTACCTCAATATTAAACCATGCATATCACATCTTAGTACTAGTAAATTAGCACGTAAATTAAGTATTTTTTTTTAGTAAAATATGTTTTCGAAACATTGCATTTGGGAAACGTTGGTTAGCGAAGTGTTGGTTTATGAATTGATATAGTTATGATATGAATTGTTTTTGAAATAATATGTTTTGAACTGAACATTTGCGTGATGAATACTATGCGATATGAATTATTTATGATGTGATGAGTTATGAAATTAATAGTTTTGTAATAATACGTTTGCCAAGTGAATTATTTATGTAGTGATGTAGTTGCGGAAAGTTGAGATGTGAAACGAAAGGGTTCCGAAACGTTGGTTTTGTAATGAAGAGTTTTGAAACGTTTGTCGGTAAAATGAACGGGTACCGATAACATTGATAAAACCGTAAGGTTAGGTTATCGGTCTTTTCATTTTCGAGCTTGTATGAAGATTCAAATAAAGTTTCGGCATTCAATGTTTTTATTTCCTTTAATCAGTTTATGTAGACGATACGACCTTAGTTTTTCGGGTTTCTCTCTCCTGCCTTTTTATTTAGACTATGAATAAATTTTATTGTGTGATTTGAGGTTTGAAGGTAGCATACTAAATAGCTGCCCCTTAAATTAGGATTGGAAATTATAAAAACACTTTCAAGTACAGAAATACTTTAAAGTATTTTTCAAAAATACTTTCAAGTAAAAATACGCGTTCAATCTGTGTCGTCATACCTGGTACGTATTTTATTATGCCTATACCAGGTTTACAAACCTGGTCGAGTAAATACGCACCACCTCTAATCGACACGACAGTGACATTGACATAAGTAGAAAGAAGTGAAGGAGATAATACATATGTCCTGAATGAAAACAACAATAATTTGAGGTTATCAAAATGTTTAGAAAACTGAAAATAACTTATTTCTCGTCAATTTACCAGAACTACACTACCAGGGTTGCAATCGACGCCAGCCTAAAAGAACAATTCGAGTCGAAGACATACAAACCACGAAAACATCCCGGAACTAACCGCGTGAAGATAGCTTCTGTGCCTCCCGACATTCAGAAGGCTATAAAAATAGTTTTAGACGACTCAGGAGCCAAATCCTTACACAACGAGAGCTTAAAACTCAACAACTACCTCCGCTCACGATTACTACCACCAGAGGACACCGAAATAGACTTAAAAGCGGCTAAATTCCACAACAAAATATCCAAGAAAGTTTTGTCAAAAGTGTCGGAACTGACCGAAATAGAGGCAGAGGCCTATGATACAAAGATTAAAAATAAAGTTTTCAATGCGCTAAAGAACAGTGTTTATCGTTGGGGCAGTATAGACTATGATAAAGCCACTAGCTTGCAATATCTAGCAACAAGAGCAGCGCCTGAATACGCCATTTTAGTACGAATACTCGATGAAATAAACAAAGTCCTACCCGACTACAAAGCTAGAAGCTTCTTCGACTTTGGCTCCGGCGTCGGCACGGGAACATGGGCAGTCAACACTTATTGGCGACGAGATATTTTCGAATATTTTTGTGTTGACACCTCACAGCATATGCACGACTTGGCTCGTCTCATACTCTGTAACGGTAGAGATAATAAAGAAATGCCTTTTAAAGCATACTTTCAAAGACAGTTCCTGCCCGCCTCATCAGATCTTAAATACAGCATCGTACTATCCGCCTTCTCGCTATTCGAGCTGCCCAATATGAAATCTAGGCTAGAAACTATCCAAAAACTCTGGAATAAAACCGAAGACTTCCTCATCATCGTTGAACACGGCTCCAACGCTGGTTTTCAAATCGTCAACGAGGCTCGAGAGTTTGTTCTTAACCTACCCGAAGGCAAAAGCAAGGGTTATGCATTCTCTCCGTGTCCAAACGATAATGTATGCCCGAGGTACATGGAGCACCAAACGCCATGCAACTTTCTGATGAAGTATGAGTCTTTGCCGTACCCGAAGACAGAGATATTTGCGGAGTTATTTTCTTATGTTATTTTAAGGAAGGGAGAAAGGGGGAAAGATGACCCTCAATGGCCGAGGATAGTTAGAGCTCCTATTGTTCGTTCCGGACATACAATTTGCAAGTTGTGTACTTCGAAAGGTGAATTGGAAGAAGTTATATTTGCCAAGTCTAAACACGACCAGAATACGTACAGGTGTGCTAGATCTGCTAATTGGGGGGATCTTTTGCCTGTAAAATAAATAAATCAAATTTAATAATATCTACGACTTATTTCATTTGAAGAATACCTTAGCATTTTTAGCAGATGAAAAAACCGGCCAAGTGCGAGTCAGACTCGCACACGAAGGGTTCCGTACTATTATCAAAACGGCATAAAAAATAATACGTTTGTTGTACGGGAGCCCCACTTAAATATTTATTTTATGCTGTCTTTAGAGAAATACATTCTGTCTAGCTATAATGGTTCATGAGTTACAGCCTTGTGACAGACAGATGGACAGCGGAGTCTTTGTAGTCCCGTTTTTACTCTTTGGGTACTAAACCCTAAAAACATAAAAAATAATTAATTACATACCTAGTAGTTAAAATTAATAATATCCAGTTACCTACCTATTTACCTAACTACGTAGTTAGCATTCCACACGTGACAGGTTGCAAGCCCGTCGCCGCGTACAAGAATACTAACTGGTTTCCTCACGATGTTTTTCTTCACAGTTATAAACACGTGATAACGCGCATAAAGGTACATTTTTCGAACTGAAATATCCATTGATGCACGGCCGGTATTCAATTCGAAATTAATATACCTAGGTACCTATTTACCTAACAACATGAATTCAATTTTAAACTTTTTAGTCGCAGTAAAGTACCACCTATTTACCGACTTACTTTACCGATAATGGTAAAATGGCGCCACCTGCCAGCGGAATTGCAAACATCTTCATCTTCATATTCATCTTTCATCATTGATTTACCTCTAACTCTAACCCCGAGCGGTCGCATGAGACCGCGAAAAGTACCTTTATTAACGTAGTAACATCAAATAAAACTAGATGGCGCTAGAATGCGAATGTCACGTTTGCTGTATGGGAGCCCCCCTTAAATATTTATTTTATTCTGTTTTTAGTATTTGCTGTTATAGCAGCAACAGAAATACATAATCTGTGAAAATTTCAACTGTCTAGCTATCACGGTTCATGAGATACAGCCCTGTGACAGACAGACGGACAGCGAAGTCTTAGTAATAGGGTCCCGTTTTTACCCTTTGGGTACGGAAGGTTTTCTAATGTGCGACCTCACCTAACCCGGCGAACTTCGTATCGCTTTAGAATTAACAAATGTTGTGTTAAGTTCCCGTTCCCGTAATAAAAAGTACATAATGTCCGTCTCCTGGTTCTAAGCTACCTCCCCACCAATTTTTTGCCAAATCGGTTCAGCCGTTCTCGAGTTTTATATAGTGTAACTAACACGACTTTCTTTTATATATATATATATATATATAGATAGATTAGTGGGTAATAAAAACAAAAACATTTTTCAAATTTTTATTGAAGTCAATGAAACTTATAACAATATTATGATACAATTTGAATAAATAGGTAATTCTCATAAAATTTACTCGTGTATTTCACTAAATAACAATCACAAATAGATGAGGATAAGTGCAATAACGTGGTGCCGAAACACTTAAATATCCAATGTTAAGGCCCTGTATGTCGACGATTGCTCTTTTTCGAAACGAAAAAAGAAATACTTCTGTACAAGCCACATCTCCTATTTTATAATGTATAGTATATGTGAATAAAGATGTACCCATCTTTAATCACTTCGATAAATAATCCTACCGACCGCTGCAATGACGACAAACACAACACTCAACACAATCTACATGAAACGTTGCAACGTCTCACTGTCCCGCAACATTTAACATGACGCGGGACATTTCGGGCGATACTATAAAAAAAGAGAATGTAGAAATCCAACTCGATGTTGTTTCAGACCAGGATTGGATAGCGCCAAGCCATGAGCGCAATAAAAAGAGCGATGCTTTAAGCAGTGCCGGATAAAAATTGCAAATTAATGCTTAGACCCTTAGCTTAGAGGTATTTGCTTTAGGGGGCACCAAGAATGATAAGGCTATTTCACTTTCAAAACTTTCGTGAGTTGTACTACACATTATTACAACAACGGGAAATTACTCACGTAAATGATAAATTGTCAATGAGGACACCGACAATGTTTCGATTCATCTAGAGAATCTTCTTCAGGGTGAGTGGACCATAACGCGCGCGCTACCCTGCTCGCATTGCCGTCTCGCACTAGTGATTTCTTTAAGGGGCTCCCAGTCGCTGATTGCTCTTTTTCGAAACGAAAAAAGAAATACTTCTGAACAAGCCACATCTCCTATTTTTATAAGTATATTACTTCAGGTTCCTACCTAGATTTCTATTAAGCTGAAAACATAATAGCTTTTCATGATAAAGATATTATTTCAAAATGATACGTTTTAGAATTTATGTATTTACTATTAAAATCAACTTGTGATTTATTGTTAAAGATAGGTAATATGTAGATCTAGATTTCTATTAGAATAGATTTTTGATAAGTAGATTTTTGATAGTAAATACATAATTTATATCATTAATTTATTCGAAAAGCTAAGGCGGACCACGCGCCGACGTGTGTTTGTCGTCATTGCAGCGGTCGGTAGGATTATTTATCGAAGTGATTAAAGATGGGTACATCTTTATTCACATATACTATACATTAAAAAATAGGAGATATGGCTTGTTCACAAGTATTTATTTTTTCGTTTCGAACAAAACAATCGTCGACTGGGAGCGCCTTAAGTTTTACACGAGCGAAATCTCGAGGCACAGCTAGTAACTTAAATATATTACACTAGCCGACCCGTGACAGACGTTGTCCTGTCAAATTTTAATAATCGCATAGGAAAAAGCAATTTCAGGTAACTTCCAATTTTTTCCCTACAAACCTTGTACTGATAAAATAAATTACTAATTTTAGTAGAATGCGTATCATTCATTAGTCAAAACTGCGTTGCTATGACAACTAAATTAGACTGTGATGTCAGATTTGTTGCACACCAACGCCATCTATACCAAAATCATCCTTTTTGCGTTTTTTATCATGTTTTTTCGGATTATAAGTTACCCCTTTATTTATTCAGATTTTTTATCTACATACTACAGCAAATTTCATCTTAATCCGTTTTGTCGTTTATCACAAACTTTCGCATTTATAATATTAAGATAGGAAAGGGTCGCCTGTATTTCACAATTAGTAGTCTCAGAATTAATGAACTTACTCTTTGACATTGACATTACGTTGTTTACAAAAAAGATCTCTATACGTAGATACGTACTATTGTAATAGCTAGTGTTTGCTGTAGTATAACTCCGTCATAAAATGTTGGGTTACAGATAAATGCATATCTTTTTAAAAGTTTTGTTCTGTGGAATTATTATTGACAGAACTAGCAGCCCTATTGTGTAAACTCACTGATAATCATCATCGGCTTCAGCTGTCAAAATACCACATAATAGAGATGCGCAATTAATATTGGGTGTCTGGTTTTCAGTTGAATTCTAACGAGGTACATACAACCTGCAGGGCTTTTTTGTAAAAACATGATTATCTAATGATGTTGAATGCAATAACTAATGTTAGAGAATACCTAATCTATACACTTTTTATAGTAACTATTCACTGTTTATGCACCTATACCTACGCCTGCGTAGGTATTGTATTGGAAGCGTAGGTATTATGGCATTCAGTACCAATAAATATTGGTATGAATATCATAACATGATAATCATGTTTTTACAAAATAGCCCCACTGTGTAGGATTTTTAAAAACTTCATTAAGCTTCTAAGTTGAGACTTAGGCTCATTTAAGACACAAGCGTAGATTTGATAAAATAAATAAATCTTGGCGGACACTTCACAGCGCCATCTAGGCCCCAATTAAGTAAAGCTTGCATATCTGTAAAATACAGTTAAATAGGCTCTTTAGCAAGCTGTGATAACATTATCGAGACTTACCACAATCTCTTAAAGTAATATATCTTATAGTACTATCTATACTAATATTATAAAGAAAAAAAAAATTATTTCAGAATGTTTGTAACAAATAAACTCAAGACTAATGAACCGTTTTCAAAAATTCTTTTACCATTATAATGCTACATTAACTCTCGAGTAATGGCTATATTTAGGACTAGCAGTCCGCCCCGGCGTCGCACGGGTGTAATAATGATTTTATGGGTAATTTTTTTACACCGTGGATTACATTATCGAAGTTTTCATACGGATCCTTAATAGTTAGACATATGGTATTACGGACTTTTATGTAGATATTGATGTTATCTATAAAACTGTAGTACATTACTTTACTCTATTGTCAATAATTTCCGCAGAGTAAGCGATATAAGGATTTTTTTTATTTTTTTTTACACTTCGGGTTACATTATCGAAGTTTTCATACGGATCCCTAACATTTTTGAAAATATTCTATAGCCTATGTTCATCTGGGATAATGTAGGATTCTAATGGTGAAATAATTTTTCAAATGGGTCCAGTAGTTTCGGAGCCTATTCGATGCAAACACACAATCAAATCTTTCCTCTTTATAATATTAGTATAGATTAGAAAAAAATAGGGATCCCTACTACTTCAATAATATAACCCAAGGTGTAAGGCGGACTGCTAGTCACTACATAGTATAAAGCAAAGTCGCTTTCCGCTTCCCGCGTCTGTATGTCTGTATGTATGTTTGCTTATATCTTTAAAACACAACGGATTTTGATGCGGTTTTTTTTAATAGATAAGAGTGATTCAGGAGGAAGGTTTATATGTATTAAACCCGCGCGAAGTCGGGGCGGGTCGCTAGTATATTATATTAAAAGCATGTCTTAAAGGGGCTAGTCAGTAAACTAACGTGTGACCAAAAAACAAATGACAAGAGTGAGTGTCCCCATATGCTAACTTTAAAATATTTATTGCACAAATATAAACAACTTTAAATACATTTATTTTATGACTTTTCTAAAACTACATTACAACCAAAAAAAAAAAAAAACACCCAACCATCATTATAATATAGTCTTGCAGGTTTATTCTGTTTAAATCGATGTTCATTCGTCAATATTCATTACCATAGCTTCGAATTTAGTGAATAACACTTTTTTGCAACTATAATTATTAACCGTCGAAAATAGGAAGGTTCTGAATTCGACATGTTTGTATCTATTATTTGTTGCTTTTTAGAGTTCCGTACCCAAAGAGTAAAAACGAGACCCTATTACTAAGACACCGCTGTCCGTCTGTTTGTCACAAGGCTGTATCTCATGAACCGTGGTAGCTAGACGGCTACAGACGGGGTAGCTACGGGGGTGCAAAGGTTGAAGTCTGTTAAATAACTTTGGGGTGCATTGAGGTATTCCCGAAATTCAACCCCTAAGGGGTGCAAGGGATGAAGTCTGTTACATAACATTGGGGTGCATTGAGGTATTTCCGAAATTCAACCCCTACGGGGGTGCAAAGGTTGAAGTCTGACAAATAACTTTGGGGTGCATTGAGGTATTCCCGAAATTAAACCCCTAAGGGGGTGCAAATGTTGGAGTCTGTTAAATAACTTTGGGGTGCATTGAGGTATTTCCGAAATTCAACCCCTACGGGGGTGCAAAGGTTGAAGTCTGTTAAATAACTTTGGGGTGCATTGAGGTATTCCCGAAATTCAACCCCTAAGGGGGTGCAAATGTTGGAGTCTGTTAAATAACTTTGGGGTGCATTGAGGTATTCCCGAAATTCAACCCCTAAGGTGGTGCAAATGTTGGTCTGTTAAATAACTTTGGGGTGCATTGAGGTATTCCCAAAATTCAACCCCTAAGGGGGTGCAAGGGTTGAAATCTGTTAAATAATTTCACGTGAAGAAGTTGCAGAGGTTTCCACCAGTATTAATATAAAAAAAACATTTTCGCAAATGTTTAAGAATCAAAGCATAATTTTGAGTTGTTTTTTTGGTATGTTGGTATTCTTGGGACTAGAATCCAGTGTTAAATTAGAATAGTGATGCCTTCAAAGCCTGAAACAAAAAAGATATATAGGTTAGGTCTCGATTGTTTTTAAATTTAAACACTTAAAGATATAGGCTGTACTAGCTGACCCGTGCCCGCTTTGCTGGGGACAGATAGTTTCACATCTGGTATTCCAATCTTCAAAATAAATTATAGCCTATATGTTGCCGAGGACTAATAGCTACATAACAAAAAAAGATTCATCAAAATACGTCCAGTAGTTTTTGCGTGAAAGCCGGACAACAGACAGACAGAGAGACAAAAAATTCAAAATGTATTTTTTTGGCTTATGTTACCCTAGGAGTATTTTTGTTACTTTTTTATTGAATGTACAGGATTGAACTCTTCTACAGTTTTATTATATGTATAGACTAGCGACCCGCCCCGGCTTCGCACGGGTGCATTTATTTTTTATTTTTTTACTTATTTACTATGTTATTATACATATAAACCTTCCTCCTGAATCACTATATCAATTAAAAAAAACCGCATCAAAATCCGTTGTGTAGTTTTAAAGATATAAGCATACATACAGACGCGGGAAGCGGAAAGCGACTTTGCTTTATACTATGTAGTGATTAAGACTACTTCCTAAAACTACTGTAAAACTGAATATATTAGGGGAAGACCATTAATTGCGTGTGGCTTTTAAGGGGGGGTCAAGGGGAATCTCACGTATTTTTTTCCTCAAATTGTAGATGGGTTAAAAAAAAACAGTGTAGGTAAAATTATGAGGAAACTGGGTTAAGTTGAACATAATTATCTAAGATAAAAATAGTTAAGCGGCGATGGGCTTGCAACCTGTCACGTATGGAATGCAAACTACTGCAAAATGTGGGCATGTGCCAAATATAATGTTTGGACGTGCCTCTGTCTACCGTACTTGGGGATTACAGTCGTGACTCTATTTTTTTTTATTACTACACTCTAATAGACTTGTGACGTCACAATTTTATTATTACGATTTAAAATAGAGTGTTATTTTTAGGGTTCCGTCTCTCAATGAATAAAAACGGGACCCTATTAAGACTAACCCTCGTATTCAAGAACGACACTATGAGACCACGCACCCACAGTGGACGAAATCTTTTCATAAACATCACTTTATGTGTTGAGCGACACTGCATAGTGTGACTAGAGGCACATTGTCGTGTGCCTCTAGCCAAAGTTGAGCTCTAAAGGCACACGGTAGCGTGCGCCATAGTGCCGCTCAACACATAGTGATTTTTATGAAAAAAGATTTCGTCCTCTGTGGGTGCGTGTTCTTATACCGTCTCATTAATGAACGTAGACTAGCGCAGGATTAAATTTAGTCCAACGCTTACGTTTGGACTAGTCGAATTCAATATTAATAAACAAGGATTAGAAATGGAGTTGCTTACATTAAGCTGGTATTAACAAGTCTTGGTGTAACCTCAGATGATCTTTGGATAAGTAAATTTTTATTAATAGCACCGTTAGTGTCGTTTTTGAATACGAAGGTTAGTCTCCGCTGGTCTCTCTCCCATCTTCTTTTTGGCCATAATAGATGTCACACGGAAGAGAGGTTGTACCTACCATTGGTGTTGCTTCTCTACCGCTGCAAGTTGTTGAGCTTCTCGCAAGATGGCGTGCGCAGCTTCTGCGCTTCGGCGTACTGCTTCGAATCACCGAAGTTGCGCGCCTTCCAAGCCATACTGTCGCGGTAGTTGCGCTCGCGCTGACACGCGTGCCGAAGACCCACTGGAAAACAACAAAAAATATATATAAATATTAGCTTTTATATAAATATTAGCGACTTCGCCCGCGTAGTTTCTGAAAAACTATTTTTGACTACTATAAAGTATATCATTTAAATTCCTGACAGTCAAAAGAATATTTTTGGGATTTTTTTTAAGTCCAGTATTTCACTTTCAAAACTTTCGTGAGTTGTACTACACATTATTACAACAACGGGAAATTAGTCACGTAAATGATAAATTGTCAATGAGGACACCGACAATGTTTCGATTCATCTAGAGAATCTTCTTCAGGGTGAGTGGACCATAACGCGCGCGCTACCCTGCTCGCATTGCCGTCTCGCATTTATCATTTACGTGAGTAATTTCCCGTTGTTGTAATAATGTAAGTCCAGTATGTTTTAGATCCAGGGGGGGGTCATGGGGGTCCTGACCCCCCCTTGGGCTGGGACCAGGTCCATGTAGAACTCTTGTAAAATGACTTTGAAGTATTGTCATAGTTAACAAAATCCTGAAAAACTCTGGAGTCTTTTAAATTTTTGGCTCATAAACACACACAAATATAAACTACCCAACCTACTAGTTAGTTTTTGGTTAATATTTTGCCAGAAAAACGTTACCGCAGCAAAATGTGTATTTAACTAAGTATCTTTTTTGTCTTTAGACATTCGAATTTTAAAATTCTGTCACAATCACACGAAACCATGGTCGTACTACGTACTTCAGATCCTGATTAAAGCCAACATTTTACCATAGTAATGTTCACGTGACCCCCCCATTAATTTATTTATATCATTAATTAATAAATTAATGATAAAAATAAATTAGTGTGTTTGTCGTCATTGCAGCGGTCGGTAGGATTATTTATCGAAGTGATTAAAGATGGGTACATCTTTATTCACATATACTATACATTATAAAATAGGAGATGTGGCTTGTTCACAAGTATTTATTTTTTCGTTTCGAACAAAAACAATCGTCGACTGTTAAATTAAACTTAACTTTTATTTTATGATGATTTTAAATGATTCTAGTGATTTCTTTGACTTTGACGGAGAGGAGAGTGATGGGAGGGTATACAATGGAAGGGGAGGTGGAGGTAGGGGGAGTGATAAGAGGAAAAGGGGGATTGGAATGGGAAGTTAAAGGATGTAGTGAGATGGGGGAAAGTAGTAGTTCTAATCTATACTAATATTATAAAGAGGAAAGATTTGATTGTTTGTTTGTTTGTTTGCATCGAATAGGCTCCGAAACTGCTGGACCGATTTGAAAAATTCTTTCACCATTAGAATTCTACATTATCCCTGATGAACATAGGCTATAGTATATTTTCAAAAATGTTAGGGATCCTTATGAAAACTTCGATAATAAAACTTAATGTGTGAAAAAAAATCCTTATATCACGTACGCTGCAAAAATTATTGACAATAGAGCAAAGTGATGTACTAAAGTTTTATAGAGGATATCAATATCTACAAAAAAGTCCGTGATACCATATGTCTAACTATTAGGGATCTCTATTTAAACTTCGATAATGTAACCCAAGGTGTAAAATAATTAGCCATAAAATAATTATTACACCCGTGCGACGCCGGGGCGGACTGCTAGTAATATTATAAATGCGAAAGTTTGTGAGTTTGTTTGTTGTATGCCTGAATCAGGCCTAAACGACAAAACGGATTAAGATGAAACTTGCTGTATAGATTTAAAATAAGAATAAATAATCTTAAAATCCGAAAAACAACCCTAAATGATACAAAAAACGCAAAAGGATAAACTATATAAATGGCGCTGGTGTGCAACAAATCTGACATCACAGACTAAAAACATTCAGTGTTTTCTATTCGATTATTGACATTTGACAGGAAAACGTTTGTCACGGGTCACGGTGGTTACCTATATATTCCTCCTCGATCGCCATTTCCAGTCTGCGTAATGATCCTTGGTAGTCGGTGTGGAAGTTATCCTTCACATAGTACGGGACCTGGAATAAAATAAAAAGGATCATTACTGTAATCTTCAAGTACGGTAGACATCTTCTCTGATCTCCAGGTGTTCAGATCCTTGAAGATGTCTAAGGGGATGTCTAAGTCAGAGGGACGTGCAAATATAGTTAGCATTCCATATGTGACAGGTTCCAAGCTCGTTGCATCTGGAATAAGATGAGATAGAAGCGTCGGTAGGCTTACAGCCCGTCACATATCAAATGCTAATTACATAGGTTATTCCTATAATTGTAAAACAAAATGAAATTAACTTAATATTGACAACTAGCGACCCGCCCCGGCTTCGCACGGGTTTAATACATAAAAACCATCCTCCTGAATCACTCTTTAAAAAAAACCGCATCAAAATCCGTTGTGTAGTTTTAAAGATATAAGCAAACATACATACAGACATACATACGCGGGAAGCGGAAAGCGACTTTGCTTTATACTATGTAGTGAAGATGTGCTAAGTAGACGTATAGTAAGTTTGAGCCGAGTTGTATTTTTAGGGACTGGAGTGAAGCCTCAGTTTCACAGTTCAGTTGGTAGTAGCTCTGCTTTCTGCGCTGTAGGTTGTGGGTTCGATCCCCACCCAAGACAAATATTTGTGTTCAGTACAAACTTTGCTTAGTTTGGGGCTAGATGGCGCTGTGTGAAATAAATAAATAAATATTGGTGGACATTTGACACAACGCCATCTAGGCTAGCTCCAAACTAAGCAAAGCTTGTATTATGGGAACCAGATAACTAATAGAATACATATTATACGTATTATTGTGGTAAATCACTACATCACTACATAGTATAAAGCAAAGTCGCTTTCCGCTTCCCGCGTCTGTATGTATGTATGTTTGCTTATATCTTTAAAACTACACAACGGATTTTGATGCGGTTTTTTTTAATAGATAGAGTGATTCAGGAGGAAGGTTTATATGTATAATAACATGCTACCCGTGCGAAGCCGGGGCGGGTCGCTAGTACATACATATTATACTGTTAGCAGTGTCTTTCATCGGACACAGAATGGAGAATTGCTCGCCTACAAAAGCCAGGCGCACACTTGGTTTGAGGGCAGTTGTTCGTTGGCGTTCGAGGCGTTTACAAATCAAATCAAATCAAATCATTTATTTGCAAGAATACATTATTATTTTACATGTCAGATCTTAAAACTATTATGGTAGATTGTATTCAGCCTGCACGCAGGCGTGCAAATGTTTTGTGAGTCATATAATTAGAATTATGTATAAGTCATTAGGTTACAATTCAATTTTCCAAATACTCTTTCACACTGTAAAAACATTCTTCAATCAATCAATCAATACATCACTTAGGTTATCGTTGTCACAAGTCGTGACGCATTAGCTTTATTTCTTGTCGAGAGTTATTAATGTTTTGCAGTGTAAATTCCTGGAAGAGATCGCTGTTAGCGATAAGGCCGCCCATTGTTTACACTGTTTTTATATCATTTTTTGTTGTGTATTTTTGTTATGGTGAACAATAAAGTTATAATCTATCTATCTATCTATCTAAATTCATGTAAAGTTATGATTGTGTTGTTTTGTTCTATTTTGGTTGTTTTTCGTTGAATTACATAAATTCTGTTCAGTAAATCGATTTTGGCTACTGTTGTGTTTTACTTAATCTTTAATCTACACCTGGTTTCTTACAATACATATTAACACCCAGACACAGAACAAACGTTCATCACACAAATGTATATCCCGGGCGGGGATCGAACCCACAACCTACAGCGCAGAAGGCAGAGCTACTACCAACTGAGCTGTGAGGCATTATATTTTTATGTACCTTATCATGACTATTTCATCTCTATATGACTATACGCAGCATGGAATTATTATGATAATAATAGACTATAATAATATCACCGTACCTTCATATTAACCGTCTCCCTGGGAACTGCATATTTGGCAGTCGGTGTGAGACTGAACACGGGTTCGTTGATGAAGAAGCCAGACATCATGGAGAGGAGCACCAGCACAGCTACAGGCAGCAATTGCACTAGGCCTCCATGGGCCTCTCGGGCTTCGGGCTCCCTTGCGCGACGACGGGCGTAGGCCCCGCCAGCACCCACGCCTCCCGCGCCAGGGAAAGCTGGAGGAGAAATCAATGATTATAACTAGCTACCCTAGGAATTAGAAGTTATTGTTTATTTTAAGTTAAATTTGCTGTATCTCCTTATAATTACCTATAGGACTGACATAAACATGTTGTTTAAAAGTCCATATAAATAAATGAATAATAAAAAAAAAAAAAAAAAAAAAAAAAAAAAACTAACTACCCGTGACAGACGTTGTCCTGTTAAATTTATAGAAAAGACTGAATGTTTTTAGTCTGTGATGTCAGATTTGTTGCACACCAGCGCCATCTATACAGAAATCAATCCTTTTGAGTTTTATTATCGTTTTGGGGATGTTTTTAATTTTTTAAAGTAGCCTATTATTTATTCGGGCATTATATCTATATTTACAGCAAATTTCAATCCGTTTAGTCGTTTAGGCCTGATTGAGGAACAAACATACATACAAACTCTCAAACTTTCGCATTTATAATATTATTAGGATTAGGATATACTTTGGCATTCTTCGAACTTGGCTGGACATGCTTCCGCGTGTCTAGATGCTTTATTGGATACATAAACATTATTCGTTAATGGTAAACTAACTTTTATCCGTGACTTTGTCCGCATAGAATCAGGAAATCGATTTTATCGTAACATATTAAGATTCCTAAAAATAAAAAACTTGAGAGGTGTCAAGGGACACCCGGATGGAACGAAGTTCTCACAAAATAACGTGGGACAAGGGAAGGGGAATCAACTTTGACTTCGACTTCGACCTCGACCTCGACCTCCACCTCCATCTCGACCTCCACTTCCACCTCGACCTCGACACAATTAATAGATATATATATTAATAGATATACTATAGCAAAAAAGTGTCGTGACAACTTTTCGTAAGAATTTTTTCCGTCTAGCCCCCTTTCACAACGCGCGATAAGGAACTTCGTTCCAATAATAACATTTTAAGGGGTAAGGTAGCCTAGATATCTGTCAAATAGGTTCCAGGTTGTCAAAATAGGTGAGCACGTTAGTCAACAACGTAATATATCTTTCGGGGTCCCACAGGGCTCTATTCTTGGGCCGTTACTATTCCTCATCTACATAAACTCAATACATGAGCTAACACTACATGGACACATATCACTGTATGCAGATGACACCTGTCTCTTTTATTTTGGGAACTCCATAACTGATATAAAAAGACAAGCGCAAGAAGATCTTGATAAATTATACGTCTGGTTCCAACAAAATCTCCTAACAATTAACGTAGCAAAAACTAGTTACGTCATTTTTAAACCCAGGAATAAAAAAATACCACCTCACTCTCCTCTAACAATTGATGGCCAAACTCTCCAGCAGAAGGTACTTAGGACTAAGATTAGACTGCTCCTTAAATTGGAAGATTCACGTCGATCATACTAGATCCAAGCTTTCATCCTTACTGGGTTCCTTACGTAATATTGTACGATGTCTCCCTCAACGAATCCGTCAGACTATCTATAACTCCTTAGTAAAACCTCACCTATACCTTATTGAAATATGGGGAAGTGCTCCGAAAACTAACATAAAAGACCTTCAGATTGCACAAAATCATTAAAATGCTATTCAATTATAAATACTTAACACCTACAGTCAAAATATACAAAGAAACACAAATAATGAACATAAAACAACCTTGCACTTACTTCTCCTGTATACTTATCAGAAAAATACTTAAAAAAACACATTCACTCAGACATAACATTTATAAAAGTACCTACATCAGGTGCACAATCGAAGCAGTCGTAGAAAAGATCACATACTTTTACCATGAGTTCGTATTACTCTTGGAAAAAGAACTATTATCTTTGAGGGTTGTACAGCTCTATAACAAATTGCCTAGGGAAGTGAAGGATTCAGAATCGTTTGGTGTATTTAAAAGAAAGCTAAAAAAACATATTCTAAATGATTTTAATTTACTAAAATAAACTGATAAACCTATTGACTAATTTGCGCTGTGACACACCGATCGGACCTGCATTGTTCACGCGAATACTCAATAAGTGCGTATTTTGTGGGTAGTAAAAAGAACTTGTTTGTTGACTTTTTGCCTCTAAAATTTAGTAACTACCTTACCTATTTTTTTTATGTACTTTACTTAATAATTTCGATTGTTCGAAGCTTATATAAACTTACTTTATTGAAATAGTTTATCTATAAGTGAAATGTACATTTCTTTGAGAAAATAAATATCTTTAACCATAGATCCGCCTTAAGACGAGCAATAAATGTTTTTGATGAATGCAGAATCGTTTTTTCTCAATAACCGCAAAACATATAGTTTTGTTTTTATGACAAAAATAACTTAAGGGGCTCCCAGTCACTGATTGTTCTTTTTCGAAACGAAAAAAGAAATACTTCTGAACAAGCCACATCTCCTATTTTTATAAGTATATTACTTCAGGTTCCTACCTAGATTTCTATTAAGCTGAAAACATAATAGTAGAAACTTTTCACGATAAAAATATTATTTCAAAATGATACGTTTTAGAATTTATGATCGAAATATTTTATATACCTACTATTAAAATCAACTTGTGATTTATTTTTAAAGATAGGTAATATGTAGATCTAGATTTCTATTAGAATAGATTTTTTATAAGTAAATATACATAATTTATATCATTAATTTATTCGAAAAGCTAAGGCGGACCACGCGCCGACGTGTGTTTGTCGTCATTGCAGCGGTCGGTAGGATTATTTATCGAAGTTATTAAAGATGGGTACATCTTTATTCACATACCTATACTATACATTATAAAATAGGAGATGTGGCTTGTTCACAAGTATTTATTTTTTCGTTTCGAACAAAAACAATCGTCGACTGGGAGCGCCTTAAGGATATAATCTAGATAAATTATAGACAGAAACACGATTGGTGAAAAGACAGACGGACAGCGAAGTCTTAGTAATAGGGTCCCGTTTTTACCCTTTGGGTACGGGACCCTAAGTACCTACCGGCAGCTCCAAAGAACATGTTGAACAACTCCTCAGCAGTGAGGTCAGACTCGAAGCCTCTCGCATAGTACTGGTGATGGTGATGAGTGGCCGGAGCTGGCTCTGATCCTCGGATATCATACTGCTTTCGTTTCTCTGGATCAGTGAGGATGGCCGCTGCGTTTCCAATAGCCTGAAAGAGCATACAATAATTTTAAACTTACAATGAAAAAATATTTTGACAAGAGAATAATATATAAATAAACTAGCCGACCCGTGACAGACGTTGTTCTGTCAAATTTCAATAATCGAATAGAAAAGACTGGATGTTTATAGTCTGTGATGTCAGATTTGTTGCACACCAGCGCCATCTATACAGAGATCACTCCCTTTTGCGTTTTTGTATTTTTTAGGGGATGTTTTTCACATTTTAAAGTAGTCTATTATTTATTCGGGCATTATATCTACATATACAGTAAATTTCAACTTAATCCGTTTTGTCGTTTAGGCCTGATTGAGGAACAAACATACATACAAACTCACAAACTTTCACATTTATAATATTATTAGGATTAGGATATTGACAGACTTTACACACATCGCCATCGGTTATAAAACCAAACTAAGCAAAGCTTGTACTATGGGAACTAAACTGATAGAATACTCATATACTTTTTAGGGTTCCGTACCTTAGGCTGAAACCAAATACCTTAAAGTATTTAAAACCTGGTTTATCAACCTGGTATTTGATGGAAATGGTATTAATTAGACCTGGTACGTCAAAACACAACTACGACCCACCTCTAAGAGCTACTACCAACTGAGCTACTTGCAACGATCTGTATCTACCCCATGTTATTCAGTCACTTAGAATTAGTTCCTTTATTGTTAAAAAGTAGCTTGTTAAAATTAAAATTAGCTTTATTGTTTAAAAATGTGCACTTTACAAAGAGCATATAAAATGTAAACAAAATATTTATTAAATGTTAGCATAATGCATAATTTATTAAATGTTAGTTTAATGTTAGAATGAATGTGGTTTTAGTTTGGTAGGTATTATGTTCAAATTTGATTACTATTATTATTGTTTGTTGTATTTTTATTATTGACTTTTGTACTTACTTATTGGCTTTTTATATTTATTAACACATTGGACATTATTTGTGGTTAACTTTTTGTAATTAATTAGTGTAACTGGTATGTACCGTGCTAATTAATAAATGGAAATAAATAAAAATAAATAAATAAATAAATAATGCAAATAACTTTTACGTTACATTTATATAGTAAATACTGTCATAAATATATATTTTATTAAAAGACTCATAAAGGCGATTAAAAGCCTGCAGAGTTACTAAATCCGAATACTATGTTGTAATGTACTAGACTGTGTTTAGATATATTAATTTGTATTATTTTATGTTCAATAAAGACCTTTTCAAACAACAAACACCAACTGAGCCGTGAAGCCAGTCAATAGGATTCGACTTTGACATACCTTAAAAGCTTCCGAGGCTCCCGGAGCATGGTTCTTGTCAGGGTGGAGCTGGAGCGCTAGCTTCTTGTAGGATTTCTTGATGTCAGAGTCTGTCGCTTCTTTTGTTACTCCTGTTGATGTTAAAATCATATAAAATACTTCACATGGGTATTCCAATGATGATTAATGAGCAAATTTGCAACGGGCTTGCAACCTGTCCTGTATTGAATGCTAACTACTGCAAAATGTGGGCATGTGCCAAATATAATGATTGGACGTGCCTCTAACACCTTTAGTGAGTGTGTGTGTGTTTGTTACTATTTCACGCAAAAACTACTGAACAGATTAAAATGAAACTTTACAGTAATATAGCATAGACATCAGAATAACATATAGGCTACTTTTTATCCAGGTACCACCTGTGCGAAGCCAGGGTGAGCAGATAGCATTTATATATTTACAAAAACTACATTATACAAATCAATTAGGTACTCAATAATACTCTATTATTGCAAAAGTAGGTACTATACACAAATAAATCGCGCACGAAATGTTCCATTATTTAAATAATACCCTATTAATGCGAAAGTAGATACACAAATAAACTAAACTGTCATTGGACTGAATAATCTACATTAAATTAAAATCTACCAAGTGCAAATCAGAATCGCGCACGAAGTGTACCATTATTTATAAAAAAATCACATTTGTTGTATGGGAGCCCCACTTAAATACTTATTTTATTCTGTTTTTAGTATTTGTTATAGCGGCAACAGAAATACATCATCTGTGTAAACTTTAACTGTCTAGTTATCACGGTTCATGAGATACAGCCCTGTGACAGATAGACGGACAGCGAAGTCTTAGTAATAGGGTCCCGTTTTTACCTTTTGGGTATGGAACCTTGATAAACGAAACTGACATTGGACTAAATAATCAACATTAACAAATCGACAGTCGAATGAAAAGCAAAGATACAACAATAAACAAACGGCCTTGAGCCAAGGAACACGTACGCTTAAATTAACTATGAACAAACCTTACCAAGTATTTCGTAATAATCCTTGCATTTTGTCTTAATTCGGCGGACCGCTTCTAGCTGATCCTGGGTATACTCTCGCTGTGGAGTCGTGTGAGTCGGAGTTTTACGTCTTCTAACTTCTTCATTACCTCCCGATTCAGTAGCGCGTTTAGGCGTCGAAACTGACGGCCCCGCGGCACGAACCCGCGTCAAAAGCTCCTTCGCACGCGCGGAAGGGTACAACTTCTCCGCTTTTAGCAGAAACTTCTCAGCTTTCTCGGAATTACCAGAAGTAAACGCACTTTGAGCTATCTCAATGCACTTGTCAGCCTCATCTTTATTCCCTTCGAGCGTCATTTTCGAGGCTGTGAATTGCTGGCCAGTTCTGGCGGTTTACGTGTTGTATCGGGGAATAGTGTTCTGCGTAATTTAATCAGCGTAAATTGCTCTTTTCCTTCATTACATTAAAAATTAAAATATTACGTAGTACGATCACAAATCACGATTTATCACAAAAAGAATGAAACTGAATGAATGAATTGAATGAATGTTAGGGAGAGGCCCACAGAACACTAATTACCCATCCATACCACTGACCTGTAATAGACAACTTGTATAATAGAGGTCAGTGATCCATACCCAGTACCCAGTACCTTTGCCCAGTACAATAGCAAGTATACCAACCTAACAAAACTAACAAAATGTTGGCAGTTATATTATGTATGTATTTACAAAAAAAAAAAAAGTATGTAAGTATTCTATCAGTTATCTGGTTCCCATAGTACAACTAGCTTTGCTTAGTTTGGGGCTAGATAGCGTTGTGTATAGAGTCCGCCAATATATATATATATATATATATATATATATATAGTTCTCTGCATTCCATTTTATAATTTATACTGATATATTATCAAAAATCAAATTCGATCAAGTCGATGGCTGTAAGGCTGTAAAGCATGATTAAATAAAGTTTACATGCTAATCCAATCTAAATAGTTGATGTACAGTTTTATTTTTTTTATGGCCTCAAAACGTTTACTTTAAAAATATAATCTCAAAAGATCAGTATCCGTTTTGTTTGCGCTAGTTGTGTTGGGTTTTTGTTTCAGTCACACTTGTCGAATTTTGAACGTGACGTCAACTTTCATCTCTTTCACGCAAGACAAATAGGTAATCACGTCATACGTCACAGTCAAAGTGACTGACGTATGACTAAAGTCGCGACGCCATTTTAGTTAGATTTCTTTCATTCGGAAATCTTTATTTTTAGGCGCCAGGCGTTTTATCACGTAGTTTATATGTGTAAATCCTTTTAAAATCACATACTAAAGTCGTGTTAATACCTCGCTGCCTTCATACTGCGTGAACCATGTCTTCACCAATCTACAACCCGGTAAGTTTGTATCTTATGCTGTTTTCAGTGTCTATCGTTTCAAGGGCATTCTAGAACAAGAAGGATTAATTCGTTACGATATTTGATGAGTAAATACCACGTAATGTTGGTGCTGTATGTTAACGAATGCTTTATACGGGCCGGCGTAAAAGGGTTCTTCGTAAATCATGTTAAATTGGTCGCCAAGGCTAACACAAAACCGTATTCTGTTCATTGGTATATTTTCCTCGATATCTTCTGTTCGAATAATGTATTAAACATTCAATGTAAATTATGCTTGAATTAAGTCATCTTGTGACAAATTGGAAACCCCCTTACATACTCAAACTTTCCTACGTCACACAGACCACATTTTGATAGTTAAGTTAGTAGGTACCTGCTTTTCTACATCTACTATTAGTACAAAGAAAATATTGTTGTTTGTAATGGAATAACTAAAAAAACTACTGAGCCAACTTTAAAAATTCCTTCACCTATCCAAAGCTACACTATCAGTAAGAAACATAGGCCATATTTTATTTTCTCTATCTATCTATCTCCAGCAACATTTAAATATTGTAACCTAAGGTATTAAAAATTAGCCTATTACCTTCATTAATAATAATAATAAATATTAGTGGACATTTTACATGGATATGGAGAGAGTTGGACGAACTGCAGGACATCATATGAACTTTGTTGGTCCAAACATTTCCAGTTACCAATCATTGTACCCAAAGTTTGGAAATAAACGGCTTTTTATTATTATTATAGTAGGAAAGCCGTGTTGGCCGAGTGGGGAGGTATCTCGACCTTCAATCGGAAGGTCTTGGGTTCAAATACCGGCGTTAATCAATGGATTTTTCTGTTTGAAAAATTTATATGCACATCAAAAACACGTGCTTATAACGGTGAAGGAAAACATTGTGAGGAAACCAGTTAGTATTCTTATAAGCGGCGATGGGCTTGCAATCTGTCGCGTATGGAATGCTAAGTACTGCAAAATGTGAGCATGTGCCAAATATAATGTTTGGACGTGCCTCTGACTACCTACTAGACATCTTCAAAGGATCTAAGCGTCTGGAGATCTGAGAGGATGTCTACCGTACTTGGGGATTACAGTCGTGATCCTATTTATCTACAAACACATACAAACTAAGCAAAGCTTGTACTATAGATAGTACAAGTATTGCTATAGCCCGTGCGAAGCTGGACGGTCTGCTAGTTGTAAATACCTAAGTATTTACATAGTAGGAAAATGGTTTTCTATCGATGAGGTGTGCAGGAAGGAAAGTACATGTATATTAACAGTACTGTCATAATTTCCTCTTTTTCCCACTTAATGTGGCTTCGGGACAACATGTTGCGGATGGATTTGACTTATGTTTTATAACCTGCCGCCTGACTGACATCAACCTTCTTTGGGAACAACTGACAATACTGTGATTACATTAATAGCTTTTACTATGCCACAGTGACAGTGATCCTATCTCCTCAAAATCTATATATTAAATAAAAATGAATCACTATTTAAAAAAAAAAATTTTGATAGTTGCATCTTGCCTTGTTTAGCATATGGGTGCCAGACATGGTCACTAACAAAAACGAATGTTAATAAAATAAAAGTTTGTCAACACAGCATGGAGAGAAGCATGATCAACATCAAAAGGGCAGACAGGAACACCCTTAAATCTATAAGGAAACAAACAAAAGTGAAAGAAGTAACAGAATACATGAAAAGGATAAAGTGGCGTTGGACTGGGCACATGATGAGAGACAAAAGAGAGAAATGGTCAAAAGATATAAACATACAACATAATGGTATCCCCGGGATGGGAAGAGAGCAAGAGGCAGACAAAAAAAGCGATGGGAAGACGACCTCAAAGAAATAGCAGGACCAACCTGGCGAAGAACAGCCAAAAATCGAAATGAGTGGAAGTCACTGGAGGAGGCCTATGTCGAAAGACAAGCTGAGGCGTAACTGTGTATACTAGCATTAAATGTAAATTAATTAGTACATAAATCAGCAATAAAGGCTATTATTATTATTATTATTATAATCACTATTTCTCTTGGTCACAGCATCACGCGGGAATGCCTGGACAGATTTTACTAATTCTTTTTTTGTTGTATTTGTTATTATAAGGAGAAGGTTCTTGAAAGAATATTGTAATTTGACAGGACTACGTCTGCGAGGACACATACAGCTTGCCTTAAGTAAAGGAGCATTAAAAAAAAGGTAGACTTCAAGCCGTGTTTGTTGCCTGATTCTTATAGACAATGGTCGCGAGGAATCAGCATAGCTTCAACTAGTTCCTAAGACGTTTTAAATAATTTTTGAATTTGAATTTGACAGAGCATGTGCAAGTGGGGGTAGTACAGTAGACAGTATCTAGAGGGGGTAGTCAGAGACACGTCCAAACGTTATAATTTGGCACAATACCCACTAATTGCAGTTGCATTCCATGGGTTTTTGGGATTACAATAAAACCCGATCTATTATCTATTTATCTGTCTTTTTCATTTGGACCTATGGCATACAGTTATAATAATAATAATAATATTTATTTAAAACCAAAAAGTTACATTTTATGCCTGTTATGAGAAAATGTTATTCCACTACTTAAACTAATAGTTGTGGGGGTCAGCATGCAAATCCAATATTGCAATCATACAGAGGGCCCAAAACGGTATCCTAAGAAATGCAACAAACGCTCCGTGGTTCCTCAGAAGTAGTGAACTGCATGAACACCTACAAATTAGAAGAGTTGCAGAGGTGACAAAACAGCTCGCAACTGCCTACAAGCTGAGACTTGAGAGGCATCCAAATCCTCTTGCAACTGAATTAAACACCATCAAATACCCCAAGAGGCTAAAGAGGAACTACATACTCGAACTCGGGTCATAATGAGAGGACGAAGTGGTCAATGGACCACTCATCCGAAAATATCAAGCGCTCACAACACAACTGCTCATAGTTCTGGAGAACTGATTGCAGATAAAAATGGAAAAAAAAAAAAAACTATCTTTTTCCTTATTACATACATAATTATATAACTTGTAAATACCAATAATTAATTATACATTAATAATCGTTTAAGAAACGAGAATCACCTATTAACTAAATGGTCTTTGTAGTAAGAGCTCTGCCTTCTCAGCTGTAGGTTGTAGGTTCGATCCCCACCCAGAACAAATATTTGTGTCTGGGTGTTAATATGTATCATATATGCATTTACAAAAAAAAAGTATGTAAGTGTTCTATTAGTCATCTAGTTTCCAAGCTGTGTGAAATGTTCACCACCATTAAAAAATAAATAAAAACCGGCCAAGTGCGAGTCAACTAGCGCACGAAGGGTCCGTACCATTATCTAAAAAACGACAAAAAAATTACATTTGTATGGGAGCCCACTCAAATATTTATTTTATTCTGTTTTTAGCATTTGTTGTTATGCGTCAACAGAAATACATCATCTATGAAAATTTCAACTATCTAGCTATCACGGTTCATGAGATACAGCCCTGTAACAGACGGGCGGACAGACGGACAGTGAAGTCTTAGTAGTAGGGTTCAGTTTTGACCCTTTGGGTACGGAACCCTAATAAATGATTCTTATTATCGCCGCCATTACGTGAATCTTATCGCGTACCACCTATGACTCAATGGCGTACCTCTAATGGTACGCGTACCCCACTTTGAGAAACCCTGTGTAATCGTTCGCAACGATTTAAATTCGATGTAATCAATTATAAGTTACTCATCTATTTTCTATGAAATTGAGTAACAGAGTTTTTATATTAGGTTTAACTAGATTATTTATTAGCTTAGTTATTGAAAGCTATGAGATCAAAGGCGCAATATTTGTGGAAATAGTGATGTATCAGTAAATTATATCGTTGAGACGAGATGAATGCAGAATCGTTTTTTCTCAATAACCGCAAAACATACAGTTTTGTTTTTTTATGACAAAGATACATAACTTAAGGATATAATCTACATAAATTATAGACAGAAACACGATTGGTGAAACTTTTCTCGATAGATTTATTTTCCAAAGTTGACTCTTCAAAAACACTAGTTTCGTTTTTGATCAAAACTATGAATAGCTAAACAGTTTATTTTTATATAATTCGTTAGATAATCATACTAGCTAAGTAAATTAAAGACAGTTTCTTTTTAAGTTTGATAGTTTTCAAGATAATGCGGTTTTATCACTTTTTCCGTCTTATCTGGGTAGACTCAGTCCATACAAAAAATCAAAAGTTTCAAGCCTCACCTTAAGAAAAAATATGTTAAATTCTAAGCAGGTAGTTATGTTAATCTATCTTCTATCTATACTTATAATAAATCTGTAGAGAGGTCAATTCTGTACATGAAATATATTTCCAAAATAACTATCAGGGGGTGATTAGGGATCGATACTGATGCCAAAAATGCAATCAGTAAAATTTTTGTCTGTCTGTCTGTCTGTCTGTCTGTCTGTCTGTATAACCGTTATAGAAACAAAAACTACTCGACGGATTTTAACGAAACTTGGTACAATTATTTTTCATACTCCTGAGCTGGTTATAGTATACTTTTCATCACGCTACAATCAAAAGGAGCAGAGCAGTGAAGGGAAATGTTGGGAAAACGGGAGAAGTTACTCCATTTTTTAAGCTTCCGTCGCGTGTGCAACTTTAATGGTTAAAGCTACACAAAAATCATGTATGACGGAAATGTTTTCCTTAAAATTATATAAAAAATATCCCACGACAGCATATGTCTATCTTTTATGGTTGACTTACAATAACACGTGTAACTCCCGATAGCTTAGCAGTTCGAAGCTTTCTGATTACATGTGTCTACTCTTACGTTTATAACACTCTCAGTCATCCCTCATTAAAAAAGTTTATTAACTATTCCATAAAAAAAGAATCATAGAAATCGTGTGATACTACGCAGCCGGACCCACCGTGGATAAGGGTTAATTTTAATGCAGTTACAAATCTATGGAATTGTACGAATTGTACTCCAAAAATCAGCAATTGTACTAGAAGGGGTCAAAAAAAGCTGTGAAAAAAAAACGTTATATATAAAGACATTCTGTAGTATATTTAGTATCAGCATTGCACCCGTGCGAAGCCCGGGCGGGTCGCTAGTTGTATAATGTAAGTATATTAATTATCGGTAATTTCCAGTGTATTTTCCTCATTTATAAACATATATTTAGGACTAGCTGACCCGTGCCCGCTTCGCTGGGCGACAGACATTTCTAAATGTGATTATTTGGAATTGGTATGGCTATGGTATGGCTTAAATTTAAGATAGGTATCCGCGGATATACTCAAGTGGTCCCGCTGCCGGCCCCGTGAGTATAGTAATTGGTAGCCACGATTTTAGTAACCCGCAACTTTTATATTAGTACCTACTTATGACTTACCCATTAAGGAGTAAACCCGCTGCAGAGCATGCACAAATATAAAGAATGTTTGCGCCTATTATTATTATATAGGTAGGTACACATGTGCTGCTATCTGTTGAGTTTTTTATGAATTAATGTATAATTCGTAATTCTTTTATAGGGTTCCGTACCCAAAGGGTAAAACGGGACCCTATTACTAAGACTTCGCTGTCCGTCTGGTAGTCACAGAGCTGTATCTCATGAACCGTGATAGCTAGACAGCTGAAATTTTCATAAATGATGTATTTCTGTTGCCGCTATAACAACAAATACTGAAAACAGAATAAAATAAATATTTAAGTGGGGCTACCATACAACAAACGTGTTTTTTGCCGTTTTTTATAGATAATGGTACGGAACCCTTCGTGCGCGAGTCCGACTCGCACTTGGCCGGTTATTATATTGTTGCTTACTTATTTATTATCATTTTTTTCCAAAAAAAATAGCCTAGACTAGTCTTACCCTCGTATTCAAGAACGACACAATGAGAACACGCACACACAGTGGACGAAATCTTTTTTCATAAAAATCACTATGTGTTGTGCGACACTGCATAGTGTGACTAGAGGCACATTGTCGTGTGCCTCTAGTCAAAGTTGAACTCTAAAGGCACACGGTAGCGTGCGCCATAGTGCCGCTCAACACATAAAGTGATGTCTATGAAAAAAGATTTCGTCCACTGTGGGTGCGTGTTCTCACAGTGTCGTTCTTGAATACGAGGGTTAGCCAGGTACGGGATCTCAGTACTTATAAATGATAGAAACACGTAACCCGGTCTGATTGATAGAGAAAAAAAGCTCTTTCGCGTAGTATATAAAAGTAAAATTTGACCAAATGTTATTTAACGGCTTTTTAGTGATCTGACGGCAGTATTACTGTTAAGTTTCATATTAATCCGTTTAGTTAGCGGCGATGGGCTTGCAGCTACGTATGCAATGCTTACTACTGCAAAATTTGGGCATATGCCAAATATAATGTTTGGACGTGCCTCTGTCTACTCCCACTAGACATCTTCAAATTATCTAAGCGTCTGGAGATCTGAGAGGATGTCTACCGTACTTGGGGATGACAGTCGTGATCCTATATTTAGTTTTTGCGTGAAAGAGTAACAACACACTCGCTCATAAACTTTCGCATTTATAATATTACTAGCGACCCGCCCCGGCTTCGCACGGGTTTAATACATATAAACCTTCTTCCTGAATCACTCTATCTATTAAAAAAAACCGCATCAAAATCCGTTGCGTAGTTTTAAAGATTTAAGCATACATAGGGATATAGGGACAGAGAAAGCGACTTTGTTTTATACTTTGTAGTAATATAAATATTGGCGGACTTTTCAGTTTTCACACAACGCCATCTAGAACCAAACTAAGCAAAGCTTGTACTATGGGAACCAGATAACTGATAGAATACGTATATACTTTTTTTTTTTAAACACATTTGTATTATACATAGTAACCTTCAGACACAGAACAAACATCTATGTTCATCACACAAATGTTTGCCCTGGGTGGGGATCGAACCCACAACCTACAGCGCAGAAGGCAGAGTTATTACCAACTGAGCTGTGAGGCCTGTCAAAAGTTATATTATAGTAGGATTCATTTATTTGTATTTGTTGTTTTCAGGTAATACCATGCGTCCAGCCAGTTCCCGGCGGCTTGTTCCCCGGCCGGATGATCAGAGTGCAGGGCATGACACCGCCTGGTGCTCAAAGGTGAACAATTACATGAAAAATTTATATGCGCATCAAAAACGCGTGCTCATTATTACGTTTAAAAACTTAAAACAAAACCGACTTCTTGTTTATAAATAAAAATTGTAGAGGGGGGGCTCCCCCCTCTACGAGATCTAGGAGCCCTACCCCGGCTAGCCCTCCACTCGGTGTATGCCAATGAAAGAAGGGCAAGGTCTATAGTTGAAAACAACTATCAATGCCCATAAATTTTGAAGGTTTCTCTCAATTTCCCTGGGATCCCATCATCAGATGCTGACTTGGTGTTAATGGGACTACCATAAACTCCTCCTTTTTGAAGTCTGTTAAAAACGGTGAAGGAAAACATCGTGTGGATACCAGTTAGTATTCATATAAGCGGCGATGGGCTTGCAACCTGTCACGTATGGAATGCTAACTACTGCAAAATGTGGGCATGTGTTTGGACGTGCCTCTGACTACCCCCACTTCAAAGGATTGTGATTTTATTGCAATAAATTATTTTTGAGTTTGAATTTGTAATCCGTGTCGTTTGGGCTGTAGAGCGCTGCAAAAGAATTAGAAAATATAGAGGTTTTACGTAGAATACAGGAAAAAAGGATCCTATTAACAACGATTGAGAACAGAAGAGGGAAGATGGTTGGCCACCTTATACGGCACGACAGTTTTATAAAGACTATAATGGAAGGGAAGATTGAAGGGAAGAGAGGAAGAGGAAGGCCACGAATAAGCTACATGAGCCAGATAAAGGAGAAAATAGCTGTCGTGTCGTATAATAAGGAAGTTAAAGAGACGGAGACTGACTGGCACTGGAGAGAAATAGATGGAGAGAGCTGCATCAATTTACAGACTGAACTTTTAAACAGTGAGCCTAACTTCTCATTAATAGATCTCACTACACCAAACTGTAAAAATTCGTTCTCACTGATTAAAGGGAGTAACAAAATCAAAAAATATGTAAAATTAAGTAATTTTATTAAAAAATCAGAGAAAAAACTAAAAAAGCACAAGAATGTATTTGATCATGCGAAGCTTAGTAAAGAAAAATGTATCTTAAACGAAGAATTACAAACTTGTTATAATTTAATAGGTCGCAATTCATTGGAATTGGACTACATGTCAGAAAAAATTGTAGAATTAGAGAGATCACTTCATGATCAGACATGTCAATATCAAAAAGCTGTACAGGATGTCTCTGATAGAGAACAAAAATTCAATAACATGGTAGAATTAGTAAGCAATGATAGCATATATGTACAAGTATGTAATAGTAGCTCGCAGACCGATCCTCATATGTCTGAACAATGCACATCTTGCACAGCACAGTGTACTTCAATGCGAGTTTCACCACGTGTATCTCAGGTGCAACCTACGGTTAGTTTATCAATTGAAGTACCACCAGTGCAGGATACTCAGTCTCCGGTTAAACAGCCAAGACCCTGTCAACAGACCCGGAAGACTGTAATATATTCGGACAAGATAGGTGTAGGGATAGGTTTGTTGCTCAGTGATCAACTAAGGCAGACAGTCACAAATAACTGTTTCCCGAATGCCCCCATTAACTCTTTCACTGAAAGTATTAAAATGGATATTTTTGACAAGGACACCACTTTGATAGTGCAATTAGGAGAGAGCTGTGGTGTCAAGAGGTTAGACTTAATTTGTCTGGTTGAAACTCTTTTAGAAAAAGTTGACCAAGGATTGGGAAAATTAATAGTATGTGCATTCCCATACTCAAAATGTTTCGAGTACAAAGGATAATCAGGTTATTTTTAACCTGAATTTAATATTATATAATTTGACATGTCGTCATAGTGACGTTTTGTATTTTGAGACTAATAATTTTATTAGTAGTCTTGCATTGACAAGAGGTACATTGTACTGTAGTAGACATAGCAAATCAGTTATTGCTAAATTGTTAGCATTTAATATTTTTGATCCTGTTATAGCAATTATAACACAGATTCCTGACGAGCCTGCAGTTAGTAGTATTACTAATCAGGGCATACGAGTAGTAGGTCCAGTTGACCATAATTTAAACTGACTTCTCCGACAATGGGAAAGCAAGGCACTTTACATGTAGTTCACCAAAATATACAAGGCCTCCCCAGCAAAATATTAGAATCAGAGCTGTTTTTAAATCTATTTAATGTAGACATAATGTGTATCACCGAACATTGGATATTAGAATTTGAATCATTTCCTTTTTATGAAAATTATAATATTGTTAGCTCATTTAAACGTAAGAATGCCATCAGAGGCGGCTCTTTAATTATTGCGAGAAATAACATTAAGTGCAAGGAACGTAAAGATATTGTAAATCTTACGATTGAGTGAGAGGTCAATTGAGCTGTCGTGTGTTGAACTGGAGCGGCATATCGTCGTGAGTGTGTACCGTCCCCCCGATTCAGACTTTGCTATATATGAATCCACTATGGAAGAAGTTTTGTTAAAAATGTTTGCATCTAATAAAACGTTAATAGTTTGCGGAGATTTTAATGTAGATATTCCGATCCATCCTTTATCTGAAAGATTGATTAATTTATTTAAGAGTTTTAATTTGTACCATCTGTTTATGGAACCGACAAGAGTGACACTTACCACAGCCACCTGTCTAGACAATGTTTATTGTAGTTGTGAACCAATTAATAAATCAGTGATCAAACATTTTAGTTCTGATCATTTCGGGCATAGTGTCTTATTTTCTTGTAATTTATTAAATAAACCTGAGGAGTTCACTTACCGTCCCATCACTGATTGTCGTATTAGAAAGTTTCAGGGTAATATTGAACTCAAAATGCCTCTTATACCATGCATAGATGACCCAAATGACCAGTTTACCAATTTGTCTAATTTAATAACTAGAGAGCACAGTGACATTTTTAAGTTACAAACGAGCAAAACTAGATGTAAGGTCGGGTTTACTGACTGGGCTACACCTGGTATTTATAGAAGTAGAAATAAATTATACGAACTTTATGCAACTAGGGAGTCACGGCTGCACGACCCTACCTTTATACTTCATGTTAAGAATTATTCCAAAATTTTCAAAGAAGTGTGTCGTGCGGCTAAATCATTGTATTTAAGATATAAAATTGAAAAGTCCTCTAATAAAATTAAAACAACTTGGAAGCTAATTAATAATGAAACGGGAAAATCTAAACCCCGTAATAAACAGATAAATTTAAATATTAATGATAAGCTATTAACTAAAAGAAAAGAAGTGGCGGATGCATTTGATAGTTTTTTCTCTAGTATACCTAGAATTGTTACCCAGTCACTAAACTCCTCAGCTTCTGCGGCGTCCGTTCTCTTAGAATCTAGTGTTGCCAAATGTGAAAATGAGTTCAGCTTTAGATACATTAATGCTGATAATATTGTGAAAACTTTTAGATCTCTGAATATCAAAAATACTGAAGATCTATGGGGTATATCTACAAAGGTATTAGGTACTATTATCATTGATATTGCTCCATGTTTAGCCCACGTTTTTAATAGGTGTGTTGACGAGGGAATTTTTCCTGATCTCATGAAGCATAGTAAACTCATTCCCTTGTACAAGTCGGAAAACGAGAAAGATCCCTCTAATTATAGACCAATATCAGTATTGCCTGCTCTAAGTAAAATTTTTGAAAAAGTTATTCTTACTCAGTTATTATCTCACTTCAATCTTAATGGGCTACTTCATTGTCATCAATTTGGATTTACAAAGGGTCGATCAACAACCGATGCCGGTACTTTGCTCTTAAAGCACATATATGAGGCCTTTGAGAAATCGCAAGATGCGATCGGTGTGTTTTGCGATTTGTCGAAAGCGTTTGACTGCGTGAGTCACGCAACTCTAATCGCAAAGTTACAACACTATGGCATCCATAACCAGGCAATTCACCTCTTACAATCTTACTTGTCCAATAGAGTCCAGAAAGTTGATATCGGTGGCGAACGATCTTCTGGGTCATTTATTGAAATGGGAGTTCCACAGGGCTCGATTTTAGGTCCATTTTTATTCTTAGTTTACATTAATGACCTCCCATTCTATGTAAAAGACATTTGTGACATAGTCCTGTTTGCTGATGATACGTCGCTTATTTTTAAAGTCGATAGATCTAAAGTTAACTTCGATGACATAAATGCGTCACTGTCGCTAGTCTTTAATTGGTTCACTGTAAACAATCTATTGCTTAATTCTAAGAAAACAAAATGCATTAAATTCTCTTTGCCTAGTGTACGGCATACTCCGACTAACATTGAAATAAATGAAGAGGCTCTTACGCTTGTTAATTCGACTACTTTTTTAGGTCTCAATATTGATGCAAACTTACAATGGGGACCTCATATTGTAACACTTGCTGGTAAACTTAGTTCCGCTGCCTATGCAGTCCGCACGATTAGGCGGCTGGCCGATGAAGCCACAGCTAGGCTAGTTTATTTTAGTTACTTCCATAGTGTAATGTCGTATGGAATTCTTCTCTGGGGAAAGGCAGCAGACATTCAAGTTATTTTTGTTTTACAAAAACGGGCAGTACGTGCCATTTATAAAATGAAGTCCCGGGACTCTTTGAGACAAAAATTTAAAGAAATTAACATTCTCACAGTAATCTCACAATATATATATGAAAACTTACTGTATACTCATAAGAATATGGCTTTCTTTAAGAAAAAAAGTGATGTACATAGTATTAACACAAGAAATAAGAACAAATTGTACATACCCAAATTTAGATTAGAAAAAGTGAAGGGGTCGTTTATGGGGAATTGTATACTATTTTATAATAAACTGCCAGAAAACGCAACAAAACTTCCCGTTAGAAGATTTAAAGCCTATATAAAGAATAATCTTATAAACAAAGCGTATTATACTGTAGATGATTATATAAATGATAAATCCTCGTGGCCTGATGTCGCTCTGCCACTCGACAGCTAAATATTGATTTAGGTACTTAATTTCATTTTGTGTAACATTTGTCTACTTTAATTATTTTTAAGCAAATAGTTATTTTATCTGTAAGTTTTAATTCTAAATCAAGTGTAGCGTGTGTTGCTTTTTGAATTTGTGCTGAAGCTCTTTAGTTATTTTTTTTTATTGCTGTACCTACGTACTTGAGTAGTAGGTACTTTTAACTTTTAATTATTATTCTTGTTTGAGCCTTCACCTTGTTCGATTGGCACCACACTGGAGCTCTACATAGCATTAAGGAAAGGATCATAAAAAAAAAGGTAGACCCCAAGCCGTGTTTGTTGCCTGATTCTTCTAGGCTTGGTCGCGTGGAATCGGCGTAGCTTCACCTAGTTCCTAAGACGTTTCAAAGTGATCCTTGTGATTTTATTGAAATAAATGATTTTTGAATTTGAATTTGAATTTGACACCGACAAGAGCACAGCTCTTAAATGTAGCTCAGCTCAAATACATACATACATACATGCATATATACATAGATACATACATTAATAAATACATACATACATACATACTTCTAGTAATATAATGGTTTGTGTTTCAGATTTGCGCTCAACCTTCAGTGTGGACCCAACACAGACCCTCGTGATGATATAGCTCTCCATCTTAACTTTAGATTCATAGGTTAGTCTTATCTTCTATGTTATTTATCTATTCAATCGAGTAATAATTAGGTAACTAATTTAACGCGTATATGTATATAATTGTTGCTTTTTAGGGTTCCGTACCCAAAGGGTAAAAACGGGACCCTATTACTAAGACTTCGCTGTCCGTCTGTCTGTCACAAGGCTGTATCTCATGAACCGTGATAGCTAGACAGTTGGAATTTTCACAGATGATGTATTTCTGTTGCCGCTATAACAACAAATACTAAAATCAGAATAAAATAAATATTTTATTATGTATAGAATAATAAATATATTGGCGGACTTTACACACAACACTATCTAGCCCCAAACTAAGCAAAGTTTGTACTATGGGAACCAGATAACTGACAGACTTTGTCCTGCCCGAATTTCAATAGGCGCATAGAAAAAAAAACACTTTCAGGAAACTACAAATGTTTTTCCTATAAACCTTGTCCTGTTAAAATAAATTAAGAATTTTGGTAGAATGCGTATCATTCAGTAGTCAAAGGGTTCCGCTTTGTGCGCGAGTCCGACTTGCACTCGTTTTTATAATAAACAAACTGACCCGGCGAACTTCGTATCGCTTTAGAATTAACAAATTCTTGTTAAGTTCCCGTTCCCTTTCCCTTTCCCTTTCCCGTTTCCGTTCCCGTTCCTGTTTTCCTGCTTTTCTCTTGAAATTTTTCCTGAATTTTCTTTGCTATAAACCTCACGGAGCCCGAGACCTTTCCAACGAATGCAAAACCGTGGAAATCGGTTCGTGCGTTCTGGAGTTATAGCGTTAGGAAGGAAAATCCGACTTATTTTTGGAACGAAGTTCCTTATCGCGCGTTGTGAAAGGGGGCTAGACGGAAAAAATTCTTACGAAAAGTTGTCACGACACTTTTTTGCTATAGTATATCTATTAATATATATATATATTAATTGTGTCGAGGTCGAGGTCGAGGTGCCCTTGTCCCACGTTATTTTGTGAGAACTTCGTTCCATCCGGGTGTCCCTTGACACCTCTCAAGTTTTATATTATAGATTTGTTATTTTAAATATGAGTTTTGTGTTTCAGAGCAATGTGTTGTGCGGAATCATCTCACGGCAATGAACTGGGGCATGGAGGAGACCAACGGTGGTATGCCCTTGAGCCCCGGGGACTCCTTCGAAGCCCTGATCCTCTGCGAGATGAACTCCATCAAGGTATGTCCGTTCTACATTATTACTATTATTATTATTTTTTATTGTTTACGTACTTGAGTAGTACTTTTAATAATTATTCTTGTTTGAGCCTTCACCTTGTTTCGACACCACACTGGAGCTCTACATAGCATTAAGAAATGCTAATTGAAAAAAAAAGGTAGACCCCAAGCCGTGTTTGTTGCCTGATTCTTCTAGACAATGGTAGCGAGGAATCGGCGTAGCTTCACCTAGTTCCTAAGACGTTTCAAAGTGATCCTTGTGATTTTATTGAAATAAATGATTTTTGAATTTGAATTTGACATACATACAGTTGTGTTGGCCGGGTGGGACCTCGGGTACCTCGGCATTCAGTCCGAAGGTCGTGGGTTTGATCCCGGCCGCGCATCAATGGATTTTTCTGTTAGAAAAACTTGCTTAAAGGAAGGAAAACATCGTGAGAACACCAGTTAGCATTTTTGTTAGCGGCGACGGGCTTGCAACCTGTCACGTGTGGAATGCTTAACACTGCAAAATGTGACAACATTGTAACACATTTTGAATATTTATTTTGTTCTGTTTTTAGTATTTGTTGTTATAGTGGCAACAGAAATACATATTAATCTTCGAAAATCTCAACACGGTTCATGAGACACAGCCATGTAGTTGTGACAGACAGAGAGACGGACAGCAGAGTCTTAGTAATAGGATCCCGTTTTTACTCTTTGGGTACGGAACCCTAAAAACAGAAAACAAATACTAATAATTAAAACAGTGTTACAACGGGCGGCCTTATCGCTAAAAGCGATATCTTTCACGCAACCTTAATATATAATCTTAATATATCTTTATTACGCGTCAGGTCACGTTGTTTGTCCGCGATGGACTCCTAAACTACTTAACCGATTTTAATAAAACTTTGCACACCGTGTGCAGATCCAACTTGAAATAGATAGCCTTACATCACAAATTATAGTCGCAATATTATTTTATTGTGTACTAGCGACCCGCCCCGGCTTCGCACGGGTGCAAAGCCGATACCAAAATATATTACAGAATGTCTTTGTATACTCGTTAACAGCATTAAAATTTAAAAAAAAAGTCGCGGTAAAAAGTAAAGGATAGAAATTGATTATTGTGGGTTATCCCTAAGAGATAAACATATACCATCGCGGACTTTTTTGTAGACCTTTCTAAGGTATACAATATTTAGTACATTATTTTGATCTATCTCGTAGAGTTCAGCCAGCGTTTGCAATGTAAGCGCAAAAAAATGTGTTTATTTACGACATCACATTAGTAATCTTAATATTATCAGTGGTTCTCTAATATATTAAGCATGTAATTATACATATAAACCTTCCACCTGAATCACTCTATCTATTAAAAAAAACCGCATCAAAATCCGTTGTGTAGTTTTAAAGATATAAGCATACATACAGACATACATACAGACGCGGGAAGCGGGAAGCGACTTTGCTTTATACTATGTAGTGATTATTTGTTTCCTATGACAGTCACAATTATCTGTTAGCTCCAAAAGATACTAACAGATGGCGTTATCTGTTGGCCGGGTCTGCTAGTAATTTTATAATACTATTTCAGATCGCCCTAAACGGGCAACACTTCTGCGAGTTCCCACACCGGGTGCCGTTCCAGAGGATCTCTCATTTGACTGTGGACGGTGACGTCATGATACAGTTCATCGGCTGGGAGGGTGCGCAGGCGCCGCCGCAGCAGCAAATGTATATGGTGAGAGAAAATTAACAAAAAATAAGTGCAAAAAGTGTAATTGGCCTGATGGGATTCGAACCAGAGGTCTTTTTACCACAAGCTGTTTAAAGTGAGAAAAGAAGTACAAAAAAAACCGGCCAAGTGCGAGTCGGACTCGCGCACGAAGGGTTCCGTACCACATTATCTATAAAAACGGGAAAAATCACGTTTGTTGTATGGGAGCCCCTCTTAAATATTTATTTTATTCTGTTTTTAGTATTTGTTGTTATAGCAGCAACAGAAATACATAATCTGTGAAAATTTCAACTGTCTAGCTATCACGGTTCATGAGATACAGCCCTGTGACAGACAGACTGACAGCGAAGTCTTAGTAATAGGGTCCCGTTTTTACCCTTTAGGTACGGAACCCTAAAAATAGTGCAAAAAGTACAATTGGTTTGATAGGATTCGAACCACAGGTTGTTACTCTCGCTTGGTAGTCACTGTAATCAGACATCACAGTGTTGGCTAATTCTTTTAGGCTTGGTGTGTATAGTGAAAAAAAAACCATGGAAAAAGTACAATTAGCCTAATGGGATTCGAACCAGGGGTCTTTTTACCACAAGCTGTATATTATGATGAGAAAAATAGTACAAAAAAATAGTGCAAAAAGTACAATTGGCCTGAAGTGATTCGAACTGGGTGATACAAACTTATATTATCGTATTAAAAATTTCAACTGCCTAGCTATCACGGCTCATGATACAATACAGCCCTGTGACGGACAGACAGACAGCGAAGTCTTAGTAATAGGGTCCCGTTTTTACCCTTTGTGTACGGAACCTTAAAAAAGAAAATATGTTTCAACACATCGGAAAGTCAAAAGATAATATTAGTTTTATTAAGTTTTATAAAGGAACTATTAAAAACAATTTAAATGGTATTCTCTACACAATAGAAAAAAAACATCCAAATCTGGTTACTAAACAAAACATTAAAAATAAAAGCTTTTCTCCCTCAAGTCAAGTAAACGGATTATTCGCATTCGCATTCGCATTCGCGAATGTCAGTAGCAAATATTCGCATTCGCATTCGCGAATGCTCAAGAAATGACATTCGTTACATCACTAATACATACATCTATATCTATATCTATACATATAATAAAACTGTAGAAGAGTTCAATTCTGTACATTGAAAATAAAATAAAAAAAATACTCCTAGGGGCCTTTATACAAATAACAAAAGCCAAAAAAAAATAATTTGAAATTTTTGTCTGTCTGTCTGTTGTCCGGCTTTCACGCAAACACTACTGGACGGATTTTGATGAAACTTTTTTTGTTATTTAGCTATTAGTCCTTGGCAACATATTGGCTATAATTTATTTTGCTGCCGTGCCCCCAGATACCGGATGTGAAAATATCTGTCGCCAAACGAAGCGAGCACGGGTCAGCTAGTTTTAAAATATATACTATTCCAATATTACATTTTGTATTATTCAATGATGATATTCCTTGCGCACTGCATTATATGATGATATTTTAATTTTACATTATGCGCTGATTGCCATAATGGAATACTGAGAATGATACCGACTTCCACTTGCCTCTGACTAACCCCTTAGACATTTTTAAGAATCTGATGATCACAGCCCAGTTGGTAGTGGCCTTTAGCGCTGTAGGTTGTGAGTTCGGTTCCTATCCAGCACTTCTCTGTGATGACATATTTTGTTGAGTCCGGGTATTATAATAAGTAAATTATGTATTTACAAAAAAAAGTATATAAAGTATTTTATCACTTATCTAGTTCCCTTAGTACAAGCTTTGCTTAGTTTAGGGCTAGATGGCACTGTATGTGAAATCCGCCAATATATATGTATATAAAAAAATATAGGATCACGAATTTAATCCCCAAGTACGGTAGACATCCTCTCAGATCTCCAGGCGCTTAGATCCTTGAAGATGTCTAGTGGGGGTAGTCAGAGGCTCGTCCAAACATTATATTTGGCACGTGCCCACATATATTTATATATATTTATAGATTATAATAATAACTAATATTATTGTTACAGCAACAAGCCCAACCGGCCTACGGTGCTCCGCCCCCGGCCTACGGAGCACCCGGATACGGAGCGCCACAAGGTAACTACCCTCTCTGCCCCTGACTAACACCCAACCATCACATACATAGTTCTAACAACAAATACTCGCAGACAATGCAAACATTTTTTATTCTGGACCGGCCTCTGTCTAACCTCTTTAGATATATACAGGGAGCGCCTGGATATGTAATGACCAACACCCAATTGTCATGCATTTGTTATGCTCAACGTGCCTCTGACTAACCCTTTAAGATACCTTCAAGGAGATCCTAAGATTACATTACAGTCGTGATCTTATTTTGTATAAACTTTTATCCCGTGGCTGGGAACGAACCCGCACCTTTTGAGCTTTGAGGGTTTGGTAGGGGCAAGTCTGGTCAGTTTAAAGCTCCCAGAAGACTTCCGTCATGGCTTAGCGTCTGTTATAGTAGATCGCTTAAAGAGCTATGAATTTTAGGTATATACTAACTATCCAACTCTTGAGAAGATGGTTAGGTATGTTTTTAAGTTTTTTTTTTTTATTTAACTGCATGTATATTAATAAATTGGCATGTAATCGCTTTGGGCTTCATAATTCACTAAATTATTTATTTAAGGTGAGGGTTTTTTTTTTCATTTTTATTGTTTTCTCGATATTTAAAAGAACTGCTTTGATTTCATGGCATAGATAATTTAGGGTTTTTACTTATCCAAATTAAAGACAAACAAATCGGATCACCAGGTTATATATCATAAAAAGCAAGAAAGATAAATTGGATTTTCTTTAAATTTTTTTGATGAACGCATAATCCTTTTTTCTCAATAACCGCAAAACATACAGTTTAGTTTTTTATGACAAACATAACTTAAGGATATAATCTAGATAAATTATAGACAGAAACACGATTGGTGAAACTTTTCTCGATAGATTTATTTTCCAAAGTTGGCTCTTCAAAAACACTAGTTTCGTTTTTGATCAAAACTATGAATAGCTAAACAGTTCATTTTTATATAATTCGTTAGATAATCATACTAGCTACATAAATTAAAGACAGTTTCTTTTTATGTTTGATGGTTTTCAAGAAAATGCGGTTTTATCACTTTTTCCGTCTTATCCGGGTAGACTTAGCCCATACAAAAAGACAAAAAACTACGGTGATATTATAGATGTCTGTCAAATGTAATGTCAAAACTGTCACTATGAGGTTTACGCTAATTTAGACCATAACCCGAACAGAATAAGATCATATATACCACAATTTTAGTTAGTTTGGTTACACAAAATTCAAATCTATATATATAAAAGAAAGTCGCGTTAGTTACACTATTTATAACTCAAGAACGGCTGAACCGATTTGGCTGAAAATTGGTGGGGAGGTAGCTTAGAACCAGGAGACGGACATAAGATAACTTTTTATAACAGGAACGGGAACTTAACACAGCATTTGTTAATTCTAAAGATATACGAAGTTCACTGCGTTAGCTTGTAACGACATAAAACTGGTCACATTCATTCATATTATTTTGAGTTGCATATTATTTTAGTGGTAATTTAATTACATTATTACTAACATTTGTCCGCGTCTACGCTCGTGTGGAATCTTAAGTACAAACGTATGTTTTTGTCCTTACACAACTGTATGAACCGCTTTCAAATCCGATCAGTAGAATCGAATTTATAAGTGTTTTTTTACATAAACGTTGTTCTGTCCAATTTCAATAATCCCACAGAAAAAAAGCGCTTGCGGTTCTTTACAAACTTTACGCCACACTTTGTAGTATAAAAAGAACACAAATAATTATGTTAACTACACAAAAAAAAAATGATAAAAATTAGTTAGCCGTTTCGGAGAAAAGAACAAACAAACACGTGAATTTTATATATTAGAAGATAAATATAGAAATACAAGTGAAGTTAAAAATTGTTTAAAACTAAAAAAATAAAATAACATAGTGTTATTATGTGTGTGTAAATAATAAGCGATCTTTGTAAATAAATTAAATAATTACATTAAAAACACAAAATTAATAACCGACTATAATATTTCGGCCAATCGTAAAGTCAAGTGAAGATATTAGTTTTTTTAGTTTTATAAAAAAACTATTAGTAAAAAAATACATGTCGAATTGAGAAGATCTTCTTTTTTGTCGCTAAATTTACCTAGTGCCTTAAAAATTGATAAAAAAACCGGCCAAGTGCGAGTCGGACTCGCTCACGAAGGGTTCCGTACAATTATCGACAAAAACGGCAAAAAAACACGTTTGTTGTATGGGAGCCCTACTTTATTATTTTTTTTATTCTGTTTTTAGTATTTGTTGTTATAGCAGCAACAGAAATACATCATCTGTGAAAATTTCAACTGTCTAGCTATCACAGTTCATGAGATACAGCCCTGTGACAGACAGACGGACAGCGAAGTCTTAGTAATAGGGTCCCGTTTTTACCCTTTGGGTACGGAACCCTAAAAACCAAGTGCGTCTGACTTCGGGTCGGGTTCTTAGTATAAACGGAACCCATTTCTTACCCTATGGGTACGGTAAAAAAACTAATTTATTTATTAAAAGAAAATAATAATATATATATGAGTGATAGTGCTTTATAATTAAAAAATTGCATGGCCTCTTAAGGTAAGTTGTATCTATGTACATATTATATATAAGCTATGTTCGCTACGTACTTTATACAGTATATAGGGCAAATATTTCTATATAAGTTTCAAAAATGTGCCAAACATGATGTATGGACGTGCCTCCGGCTACCCCCTTTAGATATCTTCAAGGATCTAAGCGTCTGGAGATCTGAGAGGATGTCTACCGTACTTGGGGATTATAGTCGTGATCCTATTTAATTTATTATATAAAATGTTGAATATCTTCGCTATGTACATATAAAAAATATAATATTAAGATGTAGCGGTGAGCTGTATAGGGATATGTACTGGGTTCGAATCCCACGCAGATAATCTTTTTATATATATTAGTGTCTAAAGCACATAAATTTTAATATAATCGTTTTTTATTAACATTTAAATTAACAATACTAACAATGCGGTGGATAAAAAGGGTTATCTGGGATCATAAAGATACCATTAGATAGATAATTGAGATCATTATTTCCATACAAACGTATTCCCCTGTTTCCCGCCTAGGTAATGGCATTAGACAAATGTGATTATATATGTATGTATATTGTATTAAAATTAATTATGCAAAACATAAAAAGTATATAAGTATTCTATCAATTATCGAGTACCAATAGTACGAGCTTTGCTTAGTTTGGGGCTAGATGGCGCTTTGTAAAAATGTCTGCTGAAATTTATTTTCAGATTAATAAATGCAACCTTAGTTATATGTTTTTTTTCTTTTTTTTTCAGGTTTCTACTAAGAAAGTTAGTTACCGAGGTAATGGAAAAGGTAATTATTTTACTAATATCTTAATGTAGATAGTAGCAAGTGGGTAGCCGTCGTCTCTGCCTACCCCTCTGGTAAACGGGCGTGATTTTATGTATCCTAATAATATTATAAATGTGAAAGTTTGTGAGTTTGTATGTATGTTTGTTCCTCAATCAGGCCTAAACAACAAAACGAATTAAGATTAAATTTGCTGTAGATGTAGATATAATGCCCGAATAAAAAATAGACTACTTTAATACGAAAAACATTCCTAAAATGTTGATTAACGCAAAAGGGATGATTTTGGTATAGATGGCGCTGGTGTGCAATAAATCTGACATCAGTTTTAACAACTGCTTGATACGCATTCTACCAAAATTCGTAATTAGGACATAGAACAAATTCAAGAACAATAAACGTCCTTATTTTGTATGCGATTATTAAAATTTAGTCAGAACAAAGTCTTGTCGCGGGTCGGCTAGTTCTACTTAAATTATAAACCCGAAAGTTTGTGAGAATGTTTGTATGTTTGTTGCTCAATAACGCCCAAACGACCTAACGGATGAGGATGAAACCTGGAAATATACATAGCCTATGTCCTGGAATAGCATATAAGATATTTTACTGACAAAAGACAAAAGCTTGTATATTGTTGCCTGCGCACATTGGGGGACGGTAGCGCAGAGGATTTATGTTTGCTCGGTGATTAGCCGTTTAGCGATGCTCCGAGGCATTAAAATATATTCCTTACTAGCTGGCTCAGCGAACTTCTTATCGCTTTATAATTAACAAATTTTGTGATAAGTTCCCGTTTCCGTTCCGAAATTATTGAATCCTACGCGATAATTGCTAATATGTTGTTAACTCTAAACCCATATTTTAATTCACCCTTCAATTTGTCTCGAGTCTACTGTACCGAACGGGGAGAATATCAAAAAATTTGACAGGTATTGGTACAGTTTGAATGGAAAAAGAAAAATGTTGTTTTAACTATTTGGCCTCGCATTTTTTCCGTATTTCCTCACCGTTTATACCTTCCCTAAACTTTTACGAATATTTTAAAACCAAAATCAACTAAATCCGTCCAGCCGTTTTTGAGCTTTAGCGAGACTAACGAACAGTAATTCATTTTTATATATAAAGATTTCGATTATATAAGTATTAAATTTGATTGATAAATGTTAAATTCTCTGTCGTCCCGTCCGTCAATGTACTCAGGCCATAGTTAGTAGTTGTGTTTTTTTTTTTAACAATTATTATTCTTTTCAGGTGCCTTGTGTCATCATCATCATCAACATCACAGGATGAAGAAGGACGAAGTTGTTACTATATAATAAATAAAAGTGTTAATCGTCGTTAGAATTTTAAAATCTGTACTATTGTTAATTATTATTTTGTATTGCGCACATTCTTCTAGCTACCCCCCCCCCCACTTATAGCATAAGCTCCCCCCATTACTGTGTTAGGGGCCATCCATATATTCATCACACGAATTTCAAGATTTTAATGCCGTGACAAATACATTTCAACCGAAACGAGAAGGTTCTCTATGTTTTTGTAGCTTTTTAGGGTTCCGTACGCAAAGGGTAAAAACGGGACTCTATTACCAAGACTTCGCTGTCCGTCTGTCTTTCACAGGGCTGTATGTCATGAACTGTGATAGATAGACAGTTGAAATTTTCACAGATGATGTATATCTGTTGCCGCTTTAACAACAAATACTAAAAACAGAAAATAAATATAAGTAAGTGGGGCTCACATACAACAAACGTGATTTTGTGCCGTTTTTTATAGATGACGGTACGGAACCCTTCGTGCGCGAGTCCGACTCGCACTTGCCTGGTTTTTTTTATGTATGGCCCCGTACCATTTTAACTGATGATCTGATTTGGATGATTTTTTTCTATTGTGTAGAGAATAGTCCTAATTTGGTCCCATTTAAATTATATTAATGTAGGACTAATAGTTACTTACGATTGGTTCTAACATTTATAAATATAGCCTATAAGACTCTGGGGTAATTTAGCTATTTATTAGTAAAATAATTATCGAAATCGGATCAGCAGGCTATTTTGTAAAAGCATGATAATCATATTCATACCAATGACCCGTGACAGATGTTGTCATGTCAAATTTCAATAATCGAATAAAAAATAATGTTTTAAGTCTGTGATGTCAGATTTGTTGCACACCAGCGCCATCTATGACAAAATCATCACTTTTGCGTTTTTTTTTATCGTTTTGGAGATGTTTTTCATATTGTAAAGTAGTCTTTTATTTATTCGGGCATTATAATATCTACATCTACAGCTAATTTCAAATTAATCCGTTTTGTTGTTTAAGCCTGAGTGATGCACAAATATACATACAAACACACAAACTTTCACATTTATAATATTACTAGCGACCCGCCCCGGCTTCGCACGGGTAGCATGTTATTATACATATAAACCTTCCTCCTGAATCACTCTATCTATTAAAAAAAACCGCATCAAAATCCGTTGTGTAGTTTTAAAGATATAAGCAAACATACATAAAGACATACAGACGCGGGAAGCGGAAAGCGACTTTGCTTTATACTATGTAGTGATTAGGATTTATTGGTACTGAATGCCATAATACCTAAGCTTTTTATGCTGTTTAGGCACCTATACCTACGCAGAAGTAGGTTATAGGTGCATAAACAGTGAATATTTGCTATGAAAAGTGTACAGATTAGGTATTCTCTAACATTAGGTATTGCATTCAATATCATAACATGATAATCATGTTTTTACAAAATAGAATTACAGTAGTTATATCAACATCTTACATCTAAACTCACAAACAAACTATACTTCTATATATTACTAGCTGTACGCCCCGGGTTCGCAAGAGTGTACCAATGAAGATTTCAGGCAAATTTTTAATACCTTTGGTTGCATTATTGCAATTTTCGTGAGGTTCCCTAATTTTTTTGAAAATAAAATATAGCCTATGTTACTCGCTAATAATGCAGCTTTTGATATGTGAAAGAATTTTTAAAATTGGTTCAGTAGTTTTTTAGTAATCAATTACAAACAAAAATAAAAAAATTACCACTTTATTATAAAGTTTGCGAGTGTGTGTGTGTGTGTGTGTGTGTGTGTGTGTTTGTTTGTTTGTTTGTTTGTTACTCTTTCACGCAAAAACAACTGAACGGATTAAAATGATACAAGCCGACCCGTGAAAGACGTTGTCCTGTCAAATTTCAATAATAGAATAGAAAAGACTGAATGTTTTTAGTTTGTGATGTCAGATTGGTTGCACACTAGCGCCATTTATTTTGCGTTTTTTTTTTAAATCTTTTTGGGAATGTTCTTCACATTTTAAAGTAGTCTATGTTTTATTCGAGCATTATATCTACAACTACTGCAAATTTCAACTTAATCCGTTTTGTCGTTTAAGCCTGATTGAGGAACAAACATACATACAAACTCACAAACTTTCATATATTAATTAGGATACATCAGAATAACACATAGGCTACTTTTTAATAAGGTACCACACGTGCGAAGCCGGGGCGAGTAGCTAGTAATAGTATAAGTCTTATGTGGGGTGAGCTATGCATAAAGCACGTTTGATCGCAGCTACATTGTTTAATTTACAGTTCAGTTGTTATTATGACCCTCGCAGCTTAGTTGGTAGTAGCTCTGCCTTCTGCGCTGTAGGTAGTGGACTCGATTCCCTGGACAAACATTTGTGATGAACATTGATGTTTGTTTTATAATTGTAATTATGTATTTACAACAAAAAAAAATGTATATAAGTATTCTATCAGTTATCTGGTTGTAATAGTACATGCTTTGCTTCGTTTGGGGCTAGACGGCGCTGTATATTTATATATTATTATAAACAGCTACGTTTTATTAAAAATTATGATATTTCTTTGCAATGTTGAAAATCAAAACTGTATGTAAGTTTTTTATTATTATATATCTTGCAACCTGTCACGTATGGAATGCTAACTACTGCAAAATGTAAGCATGTGCCAAATATAATGTTTGGAAGTGCCTCTGACTACCCCCACTAGACATCTTCAAAGGATCTAAGCGTCTGGAGATCTGAGAGGACGTCTACCGTACTGGGGGATTACATTCGTGATCCTATATTCTTTTATATATATCTTTTTTTTTACTTGCTAGAATTGTCTTCTAATGTTACTATTTTGATGCCAAAAAAAATACAAAATTCCAAACAATATTTAGTTTTGTTTCTTAAAAACTTAAAATTTAAATATGATAATGATAAAAAAAAATTAAAATTAATTCTCCGTGATAATATGAAATCGTCCTCGTATCTTATTCGTAACTCTTCAATATTAATTCGTTACTGTTCCTAACGTATCGTCCAAATGTCAAAACTGACACTTTGCCGCACGCAAAAGTGTCATCAGTGAGTCCTTTCATTGTCATGTTGTCTGTGCATGTGTGTGTTTGTTTGTTTGTGTGTTTTAATGGTAATGTTGGTAATGAGACAATAATGGCTGCTGCATCGAACTGGGTGTCTACTCAGCAAAATTAAAAAATATATATCGTAAGGGTAGATATATAATATATTAGACCGGGCCGCCATGTCTAATATAAATCTAGCCTAACACTAGCAGACCCGCGACAGACGTTGTCCTGTCCTATTTTCAATAATCGCTTAAAGCAGTGTTCCGCAGACAAATAATATTTTTTATTAATCAACAAAACTAAACTTTATATTGCAGAAAAGGTATCTAATGCGAAACACGAGCCTGTTTAATTGAGCATAGACGGTCTAAATTTGGAGTAATCGTTGGCAGGGCTGCTAAAAATACGTTTATAAGATATCCTTATTTTTCCAAGGCACACCAACTAATGACCACGGTACACCAGTGTGCCGCGGTACACACTTTGCGGAACACTGGCTTAGAGCACGCACGTTGCTATGACGACAGATGTCAACACTGGTGTCAGATTTTTTGCACAACAGCGCCATCTATACCAAAATCATCCCTTTTGCGTTATTATCATATAAGGGATGTTTTTCGTATTTTAAAGTAGTCTTATGTTTTACTCGATCATTATATTTACATCTACAGCAAATTTCATCTTAAACGTTTTGTCGTTTAGGCCTGGTTTAGGCACAAACATACAAACAAACTCGCAAACTTTCGCATTTATTATATTATTAGGATGACATTGTCTAAATTTGAAAGCTGTGGCAATAAAGATCGATTTTAACGGAAAAAAACTAGCTAAATCCAAAGTGAAAAGATATTATCTTTATTTAGGCATCGGGTTCAAAAAAGGCCAAATTTTGAAGTTAAAAACATTGCCTCCGTCACCCTGCACCCTGTAAGGGTGTCATAAACAAGTACCATGGTACCACAGCACCTTAAAATAAATATCTTACAAAATTTTAATTGTATTGTTAAATTTTATGAGCAGTAGCATATACCACCTTGTGTCGTTGGTAAAATAAAATTCTATTGCTAGGCATTTGTATTGCATTTATTTATGAAAACAATAATAATGTTAATTATTGCAATTTTCGAAAAACAATATTTATTCTTATGGTAAATTAAATATACATGTACCTACTGAGAGAGTTGTTTTATTTTTTTAACTTTATGTAAGTACTAGCTGACCCGTGCCCGCTGTGGGACAGATAGTTTCACATCTGGTATTCCAATCTTCAAAATAAATTATAGCCTATATGTTGTACTTGTATAAAGGCCCCTAGGAGTATTTTTTTAGTTTTTATTTAATGTACAGAATTGAACTCATAAACAGTTTTATTATTTGTATAGATAAGAATGAACATATTTCGTGAATCGTGACATATAATAATAGTGAATGAATGAATGAACGGATAAAAATGCTATAAACTCGTAGTAGACCAAATAAAATTATCAATGACAGAAACTTGATATAGAAAAAACTGTATAGTGAGCGGTCTTATCGCTAAAAAGCCATCTCTTCCAGGCAACAGAGACGGGTAGTGTTAAATGGAAGATTAGTCAAGGTGCACATAAATAAGAATAATTTTATATTATCTAGAATTCACTAGAACATACTGCTAGACAGATTTAAATGCGGTTTTTGCGTCTGAATCTGAATTATGTTAGTTTAAAACTTAAACACGCTTTTCTCTTTATTACATTTGACTATGAGCTAAGGAAATGTCTTTAAAAGAGTTAGGAAATTTAGGCATGAACTTAAAATTTGGTGGTTGTTGGCATTAGGCCATTGACCTAAAGGTCTGGGAACCGACAATCTTGATTGGCTGTCTAATTAGTAATAACCATTAACAAACTGTCAAAAACTGATTGAAGCTGTTTAGGTATTATTAACCTTTTTATCTATTATTTGTAGATGTGGTAAATAATGAACCAACGTGATTTGGTTTGAAAATAATAAATATATAAAATATGTTCACTCCTTGTTTCAGGATTTGGAGGGGGAGAGGTATGTACCTAAATAATTTAATCTTTTAATACAAATAAAAAAAAACTGTTTCAATTGAATTTAGATTAACATTTATTAATTTCAAGTATCATGTCAAATTATAAAATGAAATATTAAAATAATAATACAAAATACTAAAAAAAAAAATGCCAGCACAGAATTCCGCGATTTCGCAACTCAGTTGGTAGTAACTCTGCCTTCTGCGCTGTCGGTTGTGGATTTGATTTCCACCCAGGATAAACATTTGTGTGATGAACATAGATGTTTGTTCTATGTTATTTACTACATAGGTATTTATAAAAATAAAGTACCTGTATAATTAGTTCGCTTAGTTTGCGGTTAGATGGCGCGCGGTGTGTGAAATATCCAATATTTATTTAATTCAGATGCAGTCATACGGCGCGCCGTACGGACAGCCGGTGCAGGAGCGGCGCGGTATGGGCACCGGCGCCGCCGTGGGGTTGGGGGTGGGGGCATTGGCCGCGGGGGGGGCTGGCAGGGTACGCTTTAGGGGGCGGCTTCAGCAGCGACAGCCCTGACAGAGAGGAGGTAATTTTTCAAACACCCACAATTACACATACTTCAGGATTTTTTTTTTGTAAAATTGATGCCAAAATACACATTGTGAATGAAATGCCGACTGAAAAATGTAGTTTACGTAGTTTTTTTATTTTTATTATTAGCCCATAATCGTTCCCCTGCAGGAAAAGGATTTAGAAAAAAGTTTACGTAGTAAGGAAGAATAAATTTATTTTGGGTCAAGATTTCTTTCGAAGCTAAACAATAACTTAGTGTTGACTAAGTTTCACATAATTTATTGAAGTAATATCTTTTCACAGCTTGACTTTGACAGTTTGATTTCCAACTTATAAACATTGAATGGATGAATGAATTAATGAATGAACACATTGAAATCATTAATCTTTTACAATAAATAGATTTATTACAACTTTTATTATTAAATACAACTTTGTTTTCATTTACAGGTTCATGTAACAGACTTCGGCGGCGATGATTGGATAGAATAAATAAAATTGAACATATTATTATTATAAGCCGTGATACACACGCTTGTAGCTAGCACTAGTACCTAAATACTGACTAGTATACTTACCGGATTAGTACCAGGCAGGTTTATTAAAATCGATATTCACCCGCTGATTTTCATTTTCAGAGCTCTGAACTTCGAATTTAGAGAATACATAGTACAAGCTTCGCTTAGTTTGCGGCCAGATGGCGCTATGTGGAATATCCAATATTTATTGTATTAATTCCTAAATGCAATCATTCGGCCCAATGTACAGACAGCCGGTGCAATAGCGGCGCGGTCTGGGATCACATAGTTTCATAGTAACTATTAAATAACCATAGAATAGGATAGATTCCATATTAGTTAGTATGATAGGTATTCTTTATATTCGAATTATATGTTCATAGCTCTGAAAGCCATCCATGGGTGAATATTAGTTTTTGCCAAAAGTTTAGTTACATTTTTTTTATTATTTATATAATATATTACAGTATTTCGGTTTTTAAACATTTGTATTGCACCCTAAAAATCACACTATGGTGACGATTCTGTTGTGTCCACCCTAAAATTTGGGATTTTTAAAACACGTTTTTCCTTTTACGATAAAGTCAAAATTTTCGTAAATTCTCTTATTTTTAGAATATAATTAGACAATTTGTTTTTTTTTTTTTTTTTTTTTTCAATATTAAGGATGTTCAAAAAAAGTCATAATTCATCAACACCTTTAAACATGCTGACCAAATATGTCACAAATATACACTTTGCTAGTTCTGTCATGCTTTTGTGTGAGTTGCAGGCGAGTGTGTCGCGGGCTTTAAGCTAAAATGTAATCAAATAAAAAGAATTACGTATTCATTTAAACGACTTTAAAACATTTTAACTATAAATACGGCTAATTACTGTTATTTATTGTATTGCTGATGTTTCGAGACAATTGTTTGACAGGCCTCACAGCTCAGTTGGTAGTAACTCTGCCTTCTGCGCTGTAGGTTGTGGGTTCTATCCCCACCCAGGGCAAACATTTGTGTCATGAACATAGATGTTTGTTCTGTGTCTGGGTGTTAAAGTATGTATTTACAAAAAAAAAGTATATGTATTCTACCAGTTATCTGGTTCCCATCGTACAAACTTTGCTTAGTTTGGGGCTAGATGACATTGTGTGTAAAGTCTGCCAATTTATTTGTTATATAATTCAGATGCTCTTCATCATGAGCATCGCCCGCGATCGCAGTCAACGGTAGATCGGCGAATACTATTCGAAACGTCAGCAATACAAAATTAAACGCGGTTATTAGCCGTATATTTATGTAAAATTATATAACAACCAAGATAGTTTTAATTGTTAATATAAAAAATATATGTAAATATTTATGTATACCATAAATATTTACAGCTGTTCATATCATAAGCGAAGAAAAAGTAGTAGGTAAGTATTCGAAACCGCACTCTTGATGGCGACATTTTTTTGTGGCATGTATTCGCTATTGTGACGTAAGGCATATGAACATAAAGCCTCATTTTCACTATCGCAGAGACATGGGGTCCACTCGCGAACCGATAAACGATATAATCGAAAATCAAAATCAAAAATCAAAATATCGTTTATTCATTGAAATCACTTGGATCATTTAGAATTAACAAAATTAATTAAATTTCGTAACATCTGTTTCGTTGCCCAATTCAAATTCATGTATTTTTTTTAATGATGATAATGAAGGATTACGAACATTAATGATTATCGAAGGTAATGATGATCATTGCATCGTTCAAACTATAGCCGAAACGATGTAATTCTGACACGATTATTATCGTTTATCGGTGCGCTAGTAAACCCTTATGTCCCGCGCGACGTTGCCTTACACGCAGGATACGTGTCGCGGGACGAATGTGCAATAGTGCATTTGCGGCTTTATTGTTGGCGCCAAACACTGTGTTATGTCAGTATTGTCTTGCTTATATAAATAATACACACAAAAGTACATAAAGAAAGCTATTTTACACGTGTTTTAAATCACTATGGTATTGTTATTTTAATTTTAAGCACTAAAATGTATAAACTTTGAGTGAATGATAATGTGGCGAACGAATGATTATTATTGTATAAACTCTTTGAAAGTATTTTTTTTTAATTTTAACGAATTGTGGTAGTGCAACGCTTCTTCAAGTTTATTCTTAATTTATTCACAAAAATAAATAATATCTACATAATCTAATATTTTGCAAAATACACGTAGCCACAATATAAGAACAAAATAATATAATAAATTAGTTAAATATTATTGTTTTAATTTAAATAAATCCTTGCATTTTTAAATCATTCTAAAACAATTTAAATATATACTCACAAAATTCTTAAATTAAGCATTGAATGCTAATAATGTGTATATTAATTTCTGTATAGTATTCAAATATTTAGATATAATAAATCATATATTTACTTCTTAGTATAAGGCTATTATTGCAAAGTTGATTATATTCAAAATATATGTATATTTGTTCAAATTATTATAAAATAAATATATTTACTCTGGATAGTAGTTTTTCATAATAATAAACTAAGCCCCGTATTCAAGAACGACACTATGAGAACACGCACCCACAGTGTACAAAATCTTTTTTCATAAACATCATTTTATGTGTTGAGCGGCACTATGGCGCACGCTACCGTGTGCCTTTAGAGCTCAACTTGACTAGAGACACACGACAATGTGCCTCTTAGTCACTATGCAGTGTCGCACAACACGTAAAGTGATGTTTATGAAAAAAGATTTCGTCCACTGTGGGTGCGTGTTCTCAGTGTCGTTCCTGAATACGAGGGTCAGATACATTATATTATTCCGAATAACTTAACATACCTTATGCGTTTTAATTGGAAATTGTCTTTTTTTTCTAGTGGCGATGAGCTTGCAACCTTTCACGTATGTAATGTTTGAATGTACCTCTGACTACCCCTGACCAGGAGATCTGAGAACATGTCTACCGTACTTGGGTATTACAGTTATTCTATTTTTTTTTTCACTTTAAATACCTGTCACGTACGCTAACTACTGCTAAATGTGGGCATGTGCCAAATATGGTTGGTCGTGCCCCTGACTCCTTCATCTTCAAGGATCTAATCGCCTGGAGATCTGAGAGGATGTCTACCGTACATGGGTATTTTATTTTCTTTAAATAGAAGATTATAATTTAATATTTGAACAAATAAGTAGGTAGCTATATATAAATATTACGTAATATATTTACGAATTATTCTAAGCATTGTAAAAAAAAATGTATTATGTGTGCCTATAACGAACACCCGTGTGGATTGTTCACTGAATAAATAAATAAAAGTGTATGGATTTTATTGTTTTACTAGCTGTCTAGACGTTGTCCTGTCAAAATTCAATAATACCATAGATAAAAGCATTTTTAGTTTTTCCGAACTTTACGCCACCTTATCACTTCGGATCAAACATACCCTACGACCTTAGAGCAACACGGGCTTCCTACGGAAGGGAGTGGCCATTCGCCGTGGTCCCCTCTGTCAAAGTACAAGCCCAAGTAGGCATACACATTTTATAAAACGTGTCAAATTCAAATTCAAAAATCATTTATTTAAATAAAATCATAAGGATCACTTTGAAACGTCTTAGGAACTAGGTGAAGCTACGCCGATTCCACGCGACCATTGTCAGCTAGACAATGAAGAAGAATCAGGCAACAAACACGGCTTGGGGTCTATGTGTGAGTCATCTGTACACGAATTATTAGTTTATTGTTGGATTGTTTATGTGTTAACGGCATCATTACAGTCAGTTGGCAGTTTTGTTTTGCATGTAAGTGTGCGGAACTGCACTTGTGTGCACATTTCCCCCCGCAACAAACGCCAGAACTATTTTTATAGTAATCTATCGCTAAGACTACTTCCTTCTGTAGCAAGCCCGTGTTGCTCTAAGCGACAGACCTAATGAATATACACAAAAAAAAATCGGTCAAGCCCTTTCGGTGGAGTTTTGTTACTACTGTGACACGAGAATTTTTATATAAAAGATTTACAAAACAGGTTTAAGTTTAAGAGCGTTCGAAGCTCGGCGTTTCTTGGACCAAATTGGTGATGTTTTGAAAGAACCGGCCAAGTGCGAGTCAGACTCGATCGTATCTTAGTATCCTATCCTGATATAATCACTACATAGTATAAAGCAGTCGCTTTCCGCTTCCCGCGTCTGTATGTCTGTATGTATGTTTGCTTATATCTTTAAAACTACACAACGGATTTTGATGCGGTTTTTTTTAATAGATAGAGTGATTCAGGAGGAAGGTTTATATGTATAATAACATGCTACCCGTGCGAAGCCGGGGCGGGTCGCTAGTATTATTATAAATGCGAAAGTTTGTGAGTATGTTTGAAAGTCAATCAGGCCTAAACGACAAAACGGATTAAGATGAAATTAGTTGTAGATGTAAATATAATGCCCGAATAAAACATTCCCAAAACCATAAAAAATGTAAAAAGGGATGATTTTGGTATAGATGGCACTGGTGTGCAAAAATCTGACATCAGTTTTGACTACACAGGTCTGGACAAATACTGTTTAGGGTCGGCTAGTTGTACTTTAAACTGTTTTCTAGGTCATTTGCTAGTTCCTACTCTTTATTACGCTACATACCTTTTTATGATTTTTTTTTTGCGACGCGCATCTAGGACTTTTATCGCAACAAAAAAACCACAGTTTGCGGTAAATGTGGTAATTTATCATTTAATTTGAATATCAGACGTCTTAAAAAAAAAGAGTTCCAATAAAGCGGATGTGTATTTTTTTCATGTTGGTATTACCATTTGGTGACCATGAGGAAATGTTAACGGTTAGACAGATTTCAATGTTTTTAATCGCTATTGCGTAAAGTACCTAGATATTGTTTTGAGTTCTACAACTCAATTGAGTTATAGAATTTTACCAATTTCCAAAAAAGTATGTAATAAAAACATCAGTCAACTAATGTACCATTCTTTTTAAAAACAATAACTACATTTTGTTTTTAAAATGAAATAAGACCACGGCTGTAATCCCCAAGTACGGTAGACATCCTCACAGATCTCCAGGCGCTAAGATCTTTGCAGATGTCTAGAGGGGTTAGTCAAAGGCACATGCCCACATTTTGCAGTAGTTTGCATTCCACACGTAGCAGGTTGCAAGCCCGTCGCCGCGATTTTTTTTTAAATTTTTATTTTATCTAAATTCTTATTTCTTGAGGAGTCATAATGTCTTCGGCGTTTGCATCATTTAACAATAAACAAAGGAAATGAGTGTCGTGTTTTTATCAATAAAACTGAATGATTCAATGATAAATTGCTTAATCTCTTGATAAAACTGTGACGCTTGGTTTAAAACCTTTTTATCTACTTGATATGATGAACGACAGGTACCTTTTAATGTACTTTAACTACGTATGCCAACGCAACGTGTGATGGAAACGCCTCATCTAAGTAGCTGGTCCTATAATAAAGTAGGGACCTAACTAAATACCTAAATAATTCAATAAATATTAGCGGACATTACACACATCGCCATCTAGCCCGAAAAAAAGCAAAGCTTGTACCATGTCTATTGGTACCAGATAACTTATTATACATATTAAATGAGTTAGATGCATATTAGATAGTAAAAAAAAAACTTGAGAGTTGTCAAGGGACACCCGGATGGAACGAAGTTCTCACAAAATAACGTGGGACAAGGGAAGGGGAATCAACTTTGACTTCGACTTCGACTTCGACTTCGACTTCGACCTCGACCTCGACCTCGACCTCGACCTCGACCTTCACCTCGACCTCGACCTCCACCTCGACCTCGACCTCGACCTCCACCTCGACCTCGACCTCGACCTCCACCTCCATCTGGACCTCCACTTCCACCTCGACCTCGACCTCGACACAATTAATAGATATATATGTATATTAATAGATATACTATAGCAAAAAAGTGTCGTGACAACTTTTCGTGACAACTTTTCGTAAGATTTTTTTCCGTCTAGCCCCCTTTCACAACGCGCGATAAGGAACTTCGTTCCAATAAGTTTAAATGGAGTTAGTGAGGAGACCGTGTAGAAGTAATGGGAGATTAAATTAATCTATATACATAAAAGAAAGTCGTGTTAGTTACACTATTTATAACTCAAGAACGGCTGGACCGATTTGGCTGAAAATTGATGGGGAGGTAGCTTAGAACCTGGAGACGGACATAGGACTACTTTTTATAACGGGAACGGGAACGAGAACTTAACACAACATTTCATAATTCGAAAGCGATACGAAGTTCGCCGTTGTATTTAATAAATAGGTATTTATTCTAGTATTATATGTTTATACTTAGATACTTAAGTAGGTAACTAACTTGAGTTGTTGACACATGTGGCACGAGCATTGAGCTTAATGTACTACGTACGTAGTAATACCTACTGAATTGAAATAAGTGGATACACAGGCATCCAGATAGTTCCTATGTGTTATGAAACCTTGGTACTCTTATTAGTTACCATAGATGCTTGTACCTAAAGAAAGGTAGGTAGGTTTCTTTAGGTACCTACTTATAGATGAAAAAACAGGGCAAGTGTGAGTCGGACTCACGTACGAAGAATTCCGTACCTTTAACTATAAAAACGGCAAAAAAATCACGTCTTTTGTACGGGAGCCCCACTCTAATTAATTTATTCTGTTTTAGTGTTTATTGTTTCCGCGGCAACAGAAACACATCATCTGTGAAAATGTCAACTGTCTAGCTATCACAGTTTATGAGATCAGCCTTGTGACAGACAGACAGACAGACGGACAGCGCAGTCTTAGTAATAGGGTCCCGTTTTTACCCTTTGAGTACGGAAACCTAAAAATGAAAAAAATGCAGCTAAAAACTTAGAAATTTAATTCTAAACACTAGTTACAAAAGTTATTTACTGGTTAGTTTATACAATATAAATAATATTGTCAGCATTATTTAGCTAAGTAAATAATATTATACCTAGCTGGAAGTCGTTAGGTAAACTGTACCTACCTGTCCTTGCAAAATAGACAAAGAAACACCTTATCTTGTAAGTACAAGCTATCCATAAGATACCTATTATGAAAGTATACAAATATTCCTTGGTTACTCAACCGATCGATGCAGCCCGGTTCCTATAGATTTTTTGTTGGGAAGCCGCTACCCTCCCACGCTCTATCCCTTGGACCTCTCGCTCGCACCTTTGTGGTTAGAGAGGGATGAAGAACATCAGCTGTCTATATTTTTAAAACAGGTTCAATTCAAGCAGATGTTTTGGTAAACATGGCAGGCAGGATGCGAGACAGATGGAAATGGAATGCCTACAAACCTCCTTTGTTTTAAGTCTCATTATTAAGGCTGGTAGGTTGGTAGTACCTACTATTGAGGTACAGGCTTCCTTTAAAAGCACCCGCATAATAGTCTCAGTAAAAAACCGGCCAAGTGTTAGTCGGACTCGCGCACAAAGGGTTCCGTACCACTATCTACAAAAAATCACGTTTGTTATATGGGAGCCCTACTTAAATAATTATTTTGTTCTGTTTTTAGTATTTGTTGTTATAGCAGTAACAGAAATACATCATCTGTGAAAATTTCAACTGTCTAGCTATCACGGTTCATGAGATACAGACAGATAGATTAATAATAACTAAGACGTCTGTCTGTCTGTATCTCATGAACCCATGTCCCATGTCTCGTTTTTACCCTTTGGGTATAGAACCCTAAAAAGTAAACTTAAATTGTAGTGATAGGGGTATTTTGATCTTGCCCGTATCATAATTATAAGGGAAAGTATAGGTACCTACCTACTTATAATCATAATACCTAGATGCTTAGGTTTGTTCTAAGTAGATACATACATTATATCATGGTTCTGCATGACCCTAAATAAATAAAATACATTACTGTTTGAATTCTGTATTCTTAGAGAAAATGCTAGAATCATAATATTTTCGTGAATTTATTCCGAGTTTGACTGATAATGTTAATTCAGTTATGTAGATATGTATTTTATGATAGCGAACGATGCTTGAGATTATCTATTCGTCATAAACGTAAAATTTGGTCAATGCGGGTTTAGAAATAACTTTTTGCCATGCTCATAATGTAGATAATCGCTGCTTTTAATTTAATATTATAATATATATTTTTCTCTAAACTTCTGTATAATTAGCTTTTCACAGGTCATCCAACTAGCCGTGCTGCATTATACTAGCTACCAACCTAAGTAGTACATACTTAGTAGGTACTACATACTACCCACAATACCAACTATGAGGAGTTTATGTCTCTGTAGATGTGCCTACATACACTTACATAACACTTCAGTTTGTTACCCAACAACTCCGATGTTTCTTTTAAACCATGGTCACTGAACCAGCTGATAGGATAATAGTTCGATAATGTATTAAAATCACGCAATAAACCTAGGTACCTAATATATGAGTACCTACGTGTTACGTGCTCTATGTCACGTAAGGTAGAATACCTACGAACAACGTAGTTATTACCTATAAAAAAATGTTTTTTTGTTTTTTGATATTAAGTTGTAAAAAAATATATCCTATTTTCGGAGGGACAGTTATACCACCCACGTTGTTTTATGGTTGATTATCCATACAATTTTGGACGCATTTCACAAAAAATTGATAGCTATTTTCGGATAGGGCGCGGGCGTTAGATTAGGACCGATATACCTACCTACCTAACATGCATGGATTTCCGCCTATTTTATGGTCACCTTAATATTTTTGACAAACATTTTGTTTTTCAATATTGGCCCTACTCCATTTCTGTCAAATAAAAAATACCAAATTAGGTAAAATATGCAGTGCTGTCTTCTTAATTTAGAAAAGATTTTTAATTGTTTATTTTCAACTGGCATTATCCAACGTGACATTACGAAAATGGTATCTCTGCATTTCATATGTAGGATTAAACGCTGAAATGATTGGATTGGAACAGAGCAAAACAAACAAATTCTTATCGTTCGATACGAACGAAAATAGAGCTCGGCAGTCAGCCATTTTGTTACGCTACAAAGTTTCGTAACCGTAGCAACGTGACCACACTCTTTGTTTCCGAAGCCTACTATTTTTGGTCGGGTTATAGTATCAACCTCCTTGTTTTGTTCGGTGTTTTTTTTCCAACGTTTCCACCCGTTTAGTACCTACTTGGCTCGGTGCTTGCTATTCATGGTATTATTGAGATCCCGTTATAAAAGTTGTGAGGGTTGATGAGGATGTATCGATTATAAATTTAAATGATTGAAACTTCAATGTTTTGAAAAATGCAACTCAAATTAAAACCAGCACTATTGTAATATCCAAGCAAAGAGTATCATAAACGTCATTAACAAAATTCTAACACCAAAAGTCTCTCTTCACCACCTACACACCTCGATTGCTCTTAATGTTTCTCTAATTCCTACAGATTTCCTACTCAGATTTCTGAGACCTTGGTTTAGTAGTACGAGGTGATGGAGAATTGGAGACTTTGTTATGGCTGTAATGAACAGAATAAATGAAGGATTAGCATTATAATTTATTATAATTTATTATAAACATTAACATTATCTAAAAACACATACACAAAACAACACAACTTAAGAAATAAAGATAAATTAAACCTTCCTTACACAAAACTACAGATAGTCAGAACTGGAACATATCACATGTCTATTCAAATATATAACAAGCTCCCTTCAAAATTAAAATCAATAGAAAAAAACTCAATATTTTAGAAAAAATCTTAAAACCTTTTTAGTGTCTAAATGTTTTAATAATATAAAAGAATTTATGGCCTCATATTTCAATCGGTAATGCATTTGCTTTTTTTTTATTAGGTATATATTATGTAATAATTTATTATTACCGACTATGAATGAGCAACATAAAAGGCTCTGATGAATCGCAAAAGTTTCTTCGTTCATTATCTAATTAGATTAGGTAACGAGCAGTTAATTTTAAATGCCATATTTAGCTAAGTAACATTATAATAATTGAATAATTAGGTAGGTAGATGTTGAATGTACAAACAAATCAATTTGTATTTTTTTTTCTCACGAACCCTCATTACTTCGTCGACCAGGAAACCTCGAATAGCCCGCCTTAATCCCCACTGCGCACCTCGCGTCACGCAGCCGCCATTACGGTATAAATACCATGAGCGCCTCCTACGTCACGTAGTCGAAATCGAGAGGTGAAGGTGCGAATAATGGAGAGGTTGCGTCAATTCAGTGTGCTAAATAAAATCGATCACCTATATCGGAGCTAGCAGCGACCGTCGACGTAGTCGTGAAAGTGCAGCTGTGAAGTGTTTCGACGCGTCATCCAACGGACGACAGCGGCTCGAGGCCGAGCGGAGCTCCATCGCCCGCACGCTACGGGCTACGGCCACCATTTTGTGAACGCAACTCAACGCGGTCCGCGCGCTCCAGAGTCACAGCACGGACGGACAACCCGTCGATCGAACTCCACGGCGAAAGGTAGCCGAGGAAATCTACACGCAAAACTTAGATCTAGAACACAATCGTCGCGAGCTCGCACGTCATCCGAGCGAGGTCGGTCCCTCCCGCAGCGCCATGAACTGCGGACAGCAAGCGGCCGCCGCGGCCGCAGCCCTAGGCTCCCGCGCCAGACGCCGCACTACTCGGACGCCATTACCGGCGCTGGCCATGGCGAGAAGAGCTACGGCAGCACGCGAAGAGAGATATGCTGCCAGCAAGTGGGGCGCAGCTCCCGCAGCCAACGCTCTACCTCCGCCGCCTACTCATTGGCGGCGCGAGGGCCGCTGTCGGCCGGAGCCCGACCGCGCGCTGCCGCTGAAGCTGCTGCTGAACGTGGCGTAGCCTTAGAGACTGTAACGTTAGTTTGCGCCTTGCGGGCGTCTCTCGCGGCGTGCCTTTCGACGCGCGAGCCGCCAGATCAAAATCCGGCGTCATTAGGTATTATTTTGTGAAAATTTTAGTAGATAAGCGAACGGCCGCGCGCTTCCCGGCGCCGCCGCCGCGCTCCCGATACAAAATAATGATGAAAACCACAAAAAAAAGGTACGGAGCGGACGGCGACCGTGGCGCCGCGCGGCGACGCGGTGACGGCGCCCGCGGTGCGGCGTCGCCGAGATTATATTGTTCCGGGCGATCGTCCTCCGCGAGGCGTCTGTTGCATTTGTTTGAAGGCGTTATTATATTTTGTACAGAGGACTGCGACGCGGCCCCTGAGCCGCGACTCTGCTAGTCGTGTCGTTTTATTTATCTTGAGACCAATGTATTTTTATTTGTAAAGCGTCCAGCTCGCTCAGCGGTGAGAGCTCCTTGAAGCGCATTCCACGCGCATAATACCTCATCGATCCAGAGCTTTAAAAAATTGAATCCTAGAGCGGCTGGACGTTCCTAATTATTCTAGTTGTAGATTTTAAAAATGTAACGATACGGTCTAGTGCCGATGTTATCGATTGGAAAGATATATGTTTGTACAGGTAGTATATTGATCTCAGCTGCGACCATCTCGGTCGGTAGGAGCTTCTGTGATGTACAAAAAAAAAAAGAAACGAGTATATTTGGAATTTACAAGATTTTTATAATTAGTTTGTAAAGTATACTTTAAGTGAAGATGGTTGCGGTGCCCCTGCGCCGGAGACTGTCGCAGCGTTCCCCTGTCCCACCTGACCCTACTTCCCACCTGACCCCACTTCCCACGCGTCCCCTATCCCATCCCTGTTCCTTTCTTCTCCCAGGGCTCTTTCTGAGCCCGCCATATGTTTCTCTGTTTCTGGCATAAACGTTAAACGGCTCGTCACTCTTCACGAGTGGAGCTTTGGTATAACATTTATCAATAAATTGATGAAGAAATCAAGAAAGAAGAATTTTCTGAAATAAAGAAGATCAAGACTGACTGGTATTCTTAACAATATTGATGAATAATTCAAGATGGAGAAGAATCAAGAAAGAAAATCTAACAAGATTCAACTAAAGATGGGACTTGGTGAGTTACTTTTATTGTAGAGTCTTGTTGGATCTTTAAATCTTATTGACATGAGTTGGAATCTGTCAAGTTTTCTGTTGAAAAATATTTTTCAATGACAAGCTTTTGTAAAATCATTTAAACCATTGAGTACCAACACGCTATCACCTTTCACATATAACATTGTTGCAACAATCGAAGTATTTACTAAGGAGCCTGTTATGACTGTTGAACAGCTCCTGATTCCATCATCAGATAAGCTTGCTGTCACCGAAGTTAAATAAGTGTGCGAAATTTCAACTCAATCGGTTGGGGATAACTGCTTCAAAATTGAGTTGCAAGATTCCACCTTAATAAACATAGTTACACACACACATACATTGTAAGTTAAATAGAAAACTTCTATGCTCCATAAAACCTCTTGCCATCTTTTACGGTTTTGGTTTTTTCTATCTAAGTATAGTTTTTTTTACAAATCAATCATCTCCAAACATGCTTTTAAATGCTTCTCAAGGTCTTCACCGAACGACAGCCTCACAGCTCACGTAGTAACTCTGCCTTCAGCGCTATAGGTTGTGGGTTCGATCCCCACCCAGAACAAATATTTGTGTGATGAACATAGATATTTTTCTGTGTCTGGGTGTATGAATCCTAAGTATGTATTTACAACAAAAAAATTTAAATAAGTATTTTATCAGTTTTCTAGTTCCCATAGTACAAGCTTTGATTAGTTTGGGGCTAGCTGGCGATGTGTAAAATGTCCACCAATATTTATTTATTTATTTAAATCCAACCATCTCTGTTTTTCTAACTTTATATTCTACTCAATTTGAAAAAAATGTATTGCCAACTGCAGTATAACGGTGTTTAAAACTATGAAAAAGACATGTTAAGTTTTGGGTTTTACATTTATTCAATAAATTCAAATTAAAACGAACTGAATTCGCGACCTTCTTAAATGAGACCCACAGTGGGTCTCATTGATAGTGTCTATGAATGATAGTGACTATCATTGACACCCATTTACTTCTCATGAACCCCCAAAATAGGATCACGTAATCTCAAAGTACGGTAGATATCCTCTCAGATCTCCAGACTAAGATCTTTGAAGATGTCTATAGGGAGTCAAAGCCACGTCCAAACATCACATTTGACACATGCCCACAATTTGCAGTAGTTAGCATTCTACACGTGACAGGTTGCAAGCCCGTCGCCGCTTAGGTCTATTTATCGTATTATCCAATTTAGTTTCTTGATGACAGATCTCGAATTTCGTCGATATAGACTTTGGGTAGGTATCAAAGATGCGGACAGACACATAAGTCCTTTATGGGTTCCGTTTTCTCCTTTTGTTGTATGGAACCCTAAAAATACTTAATCTTTACCACGATTTAAATTGATACTAGTGATTTAAATAAATAAACAAATTCTAGAATTCAAATTAAGAATATTTTAAAGTCATATGTCCGTCGTAGACGCTCAATATAGAGTTATTTATGTTTGTAGTAGTATTTTTGTAATAATTTGAATAATACTTGAAATTTTTTATTTTTTCATTCTTGGGTGTACTTGTATTGAAAATTCACCGCCTGGGAGGGAACAGTTGCTATTGTTGATCAAAGGTTCAATATATCTTAAATTCTCGAATACGTCAAAGAATTTAAAACCTGATTCGCAACCTGGTATTTGTAAGGCCGATTACTTGAAAACCCGATACCACAAGAAGCGTAGGTATAGGTGCTTAAACAGTATAAAAAGCGTAGGTATTATGGCATTCAGTACCAATAATATTGGTATGAATATCATAACATGATAATCATGTTTTACAAAATAGCCCCACTGGTATTTTAAGGCCTGGTACTTGAAAACGCGAGTACGACCCATCTCTAGTCCAATTCAGTCTTGCAAACATCGCGTCTATGTAGTCGATGGTTGCAAATGACAACAAAAATTACGCTCTTATGAATACGTGATAAGGTTTATTTATATAACCCGATATGTAGGTCATAGTTGTTTTGCGTTATACTATAACGTTGTTGCGTAACTGCCTAATGACTTCTCGAAGCTTCTAAAAATGGACTTGTAATTTCTAGAATGGAATCTGGCCGAATGGGTATGCCTGCTAAGATTATCTACGAGACTACCCCTCGTATTCAAGAACGACACTATGAGAACACGCACCCACAGTGGACGAAATATCACTACATAGTATAAAGCAAAGTCGCTTTCCGCTTCCCGCGTCTGTATGTATGTTTGCTTATATCTTTAAAACTACACAACGGATTTTAATGTGTTTTTTTTAATAGGTAGAGTGATTCAGAAGGATGGTTTATATGTATAATAACATGCTACCCGTGCGAAGCCGGGGCGGGTCGCTAGTTTTTTCATAAAAATCACTGTGTTGTGCGACACTGCATAGTCTGACTAGAGGCACATTGTCGTGTGCCTCTAGCCAAAGTTGAGCTCTAAAGGCACATGGTAGCGTGCGCCATAGTGCCGCTTAACACATAAAGTAATGTTTATGAAAAAAGATTTCGTCCACTGTGGGTGCGTGTTCTCATAGTGTCGTTCTTGAATACGAGGGTAAGACTAGCAGTCCGCCCCGGCGTCGCACGGGTGTAATAATTATATTTATTGCAATCTGGGGGCACGGCAGTGCCCCCGCCAAGTCAAGCAATAAAGCGGCACGGCTGTACCATCCTTTTCTCGAAGCAGTTCAGGCCATTTTCGACCCCCTATAACTTCGTTGTGGATAAAACTAGAAGCCTGAATTTTCAGTAACCAAGCAGTCACTATATATAAACACGGTATATTTCAAATTTCATTCAATTTGAACCAGTAGTTTAAGAATTATAACTAGTCAAAGTTTCCTATTTTGTCACTCACTCACTCACTCACTCACTCACTGACTGACCGATCATCAAAAGTTTAAGGCACTTCTAGCAGACATAGAAGCTTCAAATTTGAAACACAATTAGTGGTTAGTGTAAAAACCCTAAAAAAAACTGCCAAGTGCGAGTCGGACTCGCGCACGTCGAGTTCCGTACCATTATCTATAAATCACGTTTGTTGTATGGGAGCCCCACTTAAATATTTATTTTATTCTGTTTTTAGTATTTGTTGTTATAGCGGCAACAGAAATACATCATCTGTGAAAATTTCAACTGTCTAGCTATCATGGTTCAAGAGATACAGCCCTGTGATAGACAGACGGACAGACAGACAGACGTACAGATGGACATACGGACGGACAGACAGTGGAGTATTAGTAACAGGGTTCCGTTTTTACTCTTTAGGTACGGAACCCTAAAAAATAGGGCTATCTACAAAAATAAATGAGATGCCATCAAAAACATAACTTGTAAAAAAAAGCCAAGTCTCGCAACGCAACTCAGTTCTTCTACCGTAAAAAGTTGTGAGATCCATGTAATACCAAGTCGGTTAATTTAATCAGTCCCTACTTTAAGGGTCCTTCTGACTTATGTTATTACGTAATTAGCTAACCTTTACGTAATAACTTAAGACAGAAGGAAACCACATTAGAAACCTCTAAAATTATCAGTGTTTCTCTACTATATTATGCATGTTTTATACACATAAACCTTCCTCTTGAATCACTCTATTTATTAAAAAAAACCGCATCAAAATCCGTTGTGTGGTTTTAAAGATATAAGCAAACATACATACAGACGCGGGAAGCGGAAAGCGACTTTGCTTTATACTATGTAGTGATTAGACAGGTTATGGGCCAAATTAATGATGTTATGGCTGGCCTTTCATTAGTCCACCACTACGACCACAACAGCAAATTATGTACCTTAGATAAACCCAAATGATCGATTGTTATTCCGTCCTTGTCTACAATGAATTTGCGAAAACAAGTCAAGGCAACCGACATCGAATGCTATATGAATAAGAGATGTACCGAATAAGGATTTCAATGATTTTCGGTAGTTTCTGCTTGAGGTCAAATAATAACTGGCTTTACAAAAATAAAATAAATAGGATCACGACTGTAATCCTCAAGTACGGTACATCCTCTCAGATCTTCAGACGCTTAGATCCTTTGATGATGTCTAGTGGGGGTAGTAAGAAAGAAAGAAAGAAAAAACATTTATTTGCTCCAAAGGCACGTAGGGGCAGGCAAGTAAGAGGCATGTTCAAACATTATATTTGGCACATGCCCACATTTTGCAGTAGTTAGCATTTCATACGTGACAGGTTGCAAGGCCATCGCCGCTACACATTATTACAACAACGGGAAATTACTCACGTAAATGATAAATTGTCAATGAGGACACCGACAATGTTTCGATTCATCTAGAGAATCTTCTTCAGGGTGAGTGGACCATTTAACGCGCTTATAAGAACACTAACTGGTTTCCTCACGATGTTTTTCTTCACCGTTGTAAGCACGTGTTTTTGATGCGCATATAAATTTTCGAACAGAAAAATACATTGATGCACGCCGGGATTCGAACCCACGACCTTCAGATTGAAAGTCGAGGTACATCCCACTCGGCTTTACAGCAGATTGATATCTTTGGAATATAACGCGGCACTTACAATACAAGTCTTGAACTTACAAGTACTGCAAGCTACATTAAATTCCGTACAAACCATTGCAAATGTTGTTATAGTTTTATATTATGTACCTATGCATGATTTTGGAATTTTGCTTATAATCATTATTAAAATGCCTCCCAATACAATAGACATTCTACGATGCACTCATTCTCTGTGTCGTAGATAAAGAATCTGTTACACTTGCACAATTATATATGTAATTCGTTAATCTAAATATGCTTGCACTTATGAAACCACGAAATTCTGAACGCAACTTTCTGCATTGAAAGTCATAACATGATAAAAATAGTTTTCACGAAATAAGCCAGCAGTATGTTAGGCATTTTTACCGAATAATTGTCCGAATACAATGTTCGGTAAACCGAATACCGAAAACGAATATTCAACCCATCCCTAATACAAATAATGATTCTTCACGCATGACTGTTCTGATGATGTGTAGCTATAGCTATACAATGAAAACAGTGTTGTAGATATATACTAGGTAGGTACCTAGGTACCTACTTATTTATTTAAAAAAATAATCTACTAGAAATAAAAATAATAATATTCCTTTTTATAGTCCAAATTCGCGTAACCTCAAAATGAAAGTTCCTAAATTTAGGATATTTTTGACAGTTTTTTTTCTTTTTTAGGGTTCCGTACCCAAAGGGTAAAATCGGAACCCTATTACTAAGACTTCGCTGTCCGTCTGTCTGTCTGTCACAGGGCTGTATCTAACTGTAACCATGGCTGTAACCATGATAGCTAGACAGTTGAAATTTTCACAGATTATGTATTTCTATTGCTGCTCGAACAACAAATACTAAAAACAGAATAAAATAAATATTTAAGGGGGGCTCCCATACAACAAACTTGATTTTTTCATTCCAGCGCCATCTAGTTTCATTTGATGTTACTACGTATTATAGGTACTTTTCGCGGTCTCATGCGACCGCTCGGGGTTTGAGAGGTAAGATGAAATAGGTTTGCGATTCCGCTGGCAGGTGGCGCTATTTTACCACTATCGGTAAAGTAAGTCGGTAAATAGGTGGTACTTCACATGATCGAATAAAAAGTTTGAAATTGAATTATTGAATTCATGTAGTTAGGTAAATAGGTACCTAGGTAGATATTATTAATTTCAAATTAATTAAGTACAAGTCGGACTCGCGCACGAAGGGTTCCGTAACATTATCTTTAGATAACGGCAAAAAATCACGTTTGTTCAAAGATTTAAATCGTTGCGTTTATTGTATGGGAGCCCTGCCCACTTAAATATTTATTTTATTCTGTTTTTAGTATTTGTTGTTATAGCGGCAACAGAAATACATCATCTGTGAAAATTTCAACTGTCTAGCTATCACGGTTCATGAGATACAGCCTTGTGACAGACGGACAGCAGTCTTAGTAATAGAGTTCCGTTTTTACTCTTGGGTACGAAACCCTAAAAAGCTTATAAGTACATAAGCGTGCGTTACGTACGTATGTAGGTACATACTTTTGAGGATAAATAATGTGTTTTTCCTGTCTACTTCCTGTAGTACCTAAACTGAATAATAATTCAAGAAAACTAAACAAACGAAAAAACCCAATGTTTTATTATCTTAAAACTATTCAATTTGTTACATTACTTGCCTACCTTATTACCTAAAGTTTACCAAAATATACTTCTACTTTTTCTTCTACTTCTACAGTAGAAGTAGAAGATGTTCTACTACGGTTCACAGGGTTGGAGTTAGGTAAGGTTGAATGAGACATAATGTTCTAGTGCAGAAATTAATCATTTCTGTAAAAAACGGCAAAAAAACAAAACTAGTGTTTTGAAAGAGCCAACTTTGGAAAATAAATCTATCGAGAAAAGTTTCACCAATCGTGTTTCTGTCTATAAATTTATCTAGATTAAATCCTTAAGGGGCTCCCAGTCGACGATTGCTCTTATTCGAAACGAAAAAAGAAATACTTCTGAACAAGCCACATCTCCTATTTTTATAAGTATATTACTTCAGGTTCCTACCTAGATTTCTATTAAGCTGAAAACATAATAGCAGAAACTTTTCACGATAAAGATATTATTTCAAAATGATACGTTTTAGAATTTATGATCGTAATATTTTATATACCTACCTACTATTAAAATCAACTTGTGATTTATTGTTAAAGATAGGTAATATGTAGATCTAGATTTCTATAAGAATAGATTTTTGATAAGTAATTATACATAATTTATATCATTAATTTATTCGAAAGGCTAAGGCGGACCACACGCCGACGTGTGTTTGTCGTCATTGCAGCGGTCGGTAGGATTATTTATCGAAGTGATTAAAGATGGGTACATCTTTATTCACATATACTCTACATTATAAAATAGGAGATGTGGCTTGTTCGCAAGTATTTATTTTTTCGTTTCGAACAAAAACAATCGTCGGGGAGCGCCTTAAGTTATCTTAATCTTTGAAAAAGAATTAAAAAAAATCAAGGGCTATACATAATCTGTGAAAATTTCAACTTTCTATCTATTACGGTTCATGAGATACAGCCCTGTGAAAGACAGACGGACAGCGAAGTCCCGTTTTTACTTATTAGGTATGGAACCCTAAAAAGTATTCTCCTAACCGCTACTCTCTTCGTTTTGTATAACAATATGAATGTCCTCAGTGCTGCACACATCATTAGTAAGTTTTACTGGCATAGTAGCAATATCACTAGGAGCACTAGAGATTTGTGCGTTCAAAATTAAACTAATCACATCTAGCTGCAACTTTGGTATAGCTTCTTTAGGGACGTTTCTCAGCATAACACCAATGTAGCTCAAGAATGTGTCTATCTCTGGTCGCACGGATGACACTTGAGACTGTTCTGATATACTTTTACGTTGCGTTGTCGACTTCGGAGCTTCAAACGACCGAATAACCAAAGGTTTGCTCGGTCTTAAACGTTTTAAGACTTTCTTCTGTGGTTTCTGCTCTTCCTCGAGATAAATTACTTCAGTGAACGCTTCGTCTTCACCGTGTATTCTGTCATCTTCTGATGTATCCTGTAAGTAATTTTTTTAATTATATTATCATGATTTGGTGTAGAGAGAATGAATGAAGTAATAATCTATACTTCTATACTAATATAAAGCGGAAAGATTTGATTATTTGTTTGCATCGAATAGGCTCCGAAACTACTGGACCGATTAAAAAAAATATTTTACTATTAGGATCCTACATTATCTCTGATGAACATAGGCTATAGAATAATTTCAAAAACGTTAGGTATCCGTATGAAAACTTCGATAATGTAACCCAAGGTATAAAATAAATACCCATAAAATCATTATTACACCCATGATACGCCGGGGCGGGCGTACTGCTTGTAATATTATAAACAAGTTGACCCGGCGAACTTCGTATCGCTTTAGAATAAGTTCCTGTTCCCGTTCCCATTCCCATTCCCATTCCCGTTCCCGTTCCCATAGTATCAAACTTGATAATCTTTCTCCTAGATGAACGATTGGTAGAACAGCGTCGTTTTAATTTACTTATTATTATTTTTTATGTACAAACCTTGTCCTGACGATGAGAAACACATAAAAAATGAATTATCCAATTTGGTGCAGTCGTTCGGAAGTTATGTGCGTACATACATTTCGGCGATTCATTTTTATTTAAATCACTACATAGTATAAAGCAAAGTCGCTTTCCGCTTCCCGCGTCTGTATGTATGTATGTATGTTTGCTTATATCTTTAAAACTACACAACGGATTTTGATGCGGTTTTTTTTAATAGATAGAGTGATTCAGGAGGAAGGTTTATATGTATTAAACCCGTGCAAAGCCGGGGCGGGTCGCTAGTAGATTAATAAATAAATATCGCCTGTTACAATATAGATAAATACTCTATTCTATATTGTTTAAAAATCGTCGTTTTAATCATTATTTCAATATGAACTGTTTATTTGAAACTTAAACCAGCGCTCTTACCTTACATCCATACATACCATACATACATTGCAAGTTACATATAAGCTTGTGACTAAAAATGACCACAACCAGAATTCTTACCCTACATACATTCATACATCTATATATATAAAAATCAATTGCTGTTCGTTAGTCTCGCTAAAACTCAAGAACGGCTGAACGGATTTATCTTATCTTGGTCTTGAAATGTTCGTGGAGGTCTAGGGAAGGTTTAAAAGGTGAGAAAAATTCGAATAATTGCCGGAAAACCCCTAAAAACAGCCCTTTTCTTTTTCCCATACAAAAGTTTTCTAACTAAAACGTAGGGTCAATTTGAGCTTTATTGCTATTGTATAAAGTTCACTGTTGTCTATGCAATGTAGGTGTGTTCCTAAGAACGGGAACGGGAACCGGAACTTCAAACAACATTAGTCAATTGCGATACGAAGTTTAAAAGCTTGTAATAATATACAATTGTACTTACAGTGGGCTTATTGTTCAGTATGCTGATCAAGATCCCCGGATGGTCTTCTTCCAAGTGGCTCTTCATATCCTCGATGGTATTCTCCGTGGTCTTCTTGCAGATGGTGCAGTGCGAAAGACCGTCCCGCTGCTCGAACTGTTCCCATATTTCCGATGAGAACTTAATCGATGAATTCGAGGCGTCATCTTGTTCATCTGTTAGGACAAAATAAAACAAATTATTATAAAAAACATAAAAATCGACTGCTAAAAAACAATAACAAAAAGGTTACGTCATTTTTTTTTAAGGGTGCGCCCATATTTAGAAAAAAGCCGGCCAAGTGAGTGTCGATCTCGCGCACCCTACGCCAAAAAATCACGTTCGTTGTATGGGAGCCCCACTTAAATATTTATTTTATTCTGTTTCTAGTATTTGTTGTTATAGCGGAAATAAATCATTTGTGAAAATTTCAATTAAAAATAAAAATAAATAGGATCACGACTGTAATCCCCAAATACGGTAGACATCCTCTCAGATCTCCAGGCGCTTAGATCCTTTGAAGATGTCTAGTGGGGGTAGTCAGAAGCACGTCCAAACATTATATTTGGCACATGCCCACATTTTGCAGTAGTTAGCATTCCATACGTGACAGGTTGCAAGCCCATCGCCGCAATTTCAACAGTCTAGCTATCACGGTTCATGTGATACAGCCTGGCAACAGACGGACAGCGGAGTCTTAGTAATAGGGTCCCGTTTTTACCCTGTGGGTACGGAACCCTAAAAATATATAGCCTATATCAGTCCCACAATTGAGACAAATCCAACGACAGCTCATATGTTAGTTTTTCGTTATACTATTCGAAGAAATAAACTAATAATTATTATTATCGGCTAATATACCCACGGGGAAGTTGCCTACGTAATAAATAATTGCCTGCCATTTAGTATTCTGTGCGTAAATAACATTATGACGTTAGAAACAGACATGAAATATAATTGTGATTCATTTAAATTTTACTAGCGACCCGCCCCGGCTTCGCACGGGTAGCATGTTATTATACATATAAACCTTCCTCCTGAATCACTCTATCTATTAAAAAAAACCGCATCAAAATCCGTTGTGTAGTTTTAAAGATATAAGCAAACATACATACAGACATACAGACGCGGGAAGCGGAAAGCGACTTTGCTTTATACTATGTAGTGATTATATTTATTAACCTTATGTATAATATAATATTATACTTACTTAGGGTTTATTTGTATAATTATTGACCCTATTAATCTATAATATAAAAATGAATCGCTAAATATGTTGCTAAGCGCAAATTTAATCTCGGGAGCAGCTGAACCGATTTCGCTAATTCTTGTTTTGTTGTATTAGTTATTATCAGAAGGTTCTTATGGGAAAAAAAATAATTTGACAGGACAACGTCTGTCGGGACAGCTATATAAAATAAGTACCTGGATGACCGAACTTTACTCGTTATATAATTGCCTGAAAACACTGTTTAAACTACTTTTTCTAAAAAATAAACCTATATTAACTATAATCGCCCCCGAAAGCCCTTGGATACAATTTTTTATGAAAATATTAACTTGGAGCCGTTTCCGAGATTCCAATTATATTTAAAACAAGAATTGTTCGTAAACTGTTTAAAGGTATTAGTTAAATATATAAATATTGGAGGACAACGCCATCTATTAAGACATATTGGAACTAGGTTTTTTTGCTTAAAGATTACTTAGATGTTACTTCGTCGTGACGAGAATTCGATGAATTGAATTCACAGTGAATCATAGAGCCGTGTCATCATAAATGAATTCCGAAACGCAACTGACGCCTAAAATGTTGCCTAAAAACCGGCCAAGTGCGAGTCGGGCTCGCGCACAAAGGATTCCCTACCAGTATCTATAAAATCCGGCAAAAAATCACGTTTGTTATATGAAAGCCCCGCTTTAATGGAAAACCTTGAGACTTTGTTTACGTGAAGTAATTATCAAACATACTTCAAACCCCGCTGCACCCATTTAAGGCGCTCCCAGTCGACGATTGTTTTTGTTCGAAACGAAAAAATAAATACTTGTGAACAAGCCACATTTCCTATTTTATAATGTATAGTATATGTGAATAAAGATGTACCCACCTTTAATCACTTCGATAAATAATCCTACCGACCGCTGCAATGACGACAAACACACGTCGGCGCGTGGTCCGCCTTAGCTTTTCGAATAAATTAATGATATAAATTATGTATAATTACTTATCAAAAATCTATTCTAATAGAAATCTAGATCTACATATTACCTATCTTTAACAATAAATCACAAGTTGATTTTAATAGTACCTAGGTATATAAAATATTTCGATCATAAATTCTAAAACGTATCATTTTGAAATAATATCTTTATCGTGAAAAGTTTCTGCTATTATGTTTTCAGCTTAATAGAAATCTAGGTAGGAACCTGAAGTAATATACTTATAAAAATAGGAGATGTGGCTTGTTCAGAAGTATTTCTTTTTTCGTTTCGAAAAAGAGCAATCAGCGACTGGGATGGACCCCTTAAGGGGTTCTTACTTAGTGCAACCCTAACCCCTGTAAGGTGCCTTCTAGTAAGATCGGCGAAGGTGTACGTCTGAATAAATTATCTAACTACTCAATTCGGCGATATATTTAAATTATGGCAACATCACCTTAAGCGCCGTTTTGTTGTGCCCCTCCTTTCACCTTCCTTCCCCCTAAAATCTTAGCTAAAACTTATAGGGTAAGCAGGGGGAATGGCGCCCACTGGGTAATGGCGCTCACCTCTGTAACTCTGTCAAAATGTAACGTAGCAAAACGCCACATGGCATGAAAGGCGAGGATAGGGGGCCTCTAACAGACAGTGATGCAAAAGGAACGTCAGTTCGCGTCATGCGAACGTGAAGTGCGTTTTTTCGTTTGCGGCTGCGCTGATCTAATTTTTGGTTAGATGTTTTTGTCGGTAAGTTCAAAACTTTATGCATATTTAATTATTCATTTTAGTTTTCTGACTATAAAATTAATCTATTTTGTGATAATGCAATCAATTTTCAACAATTGTGTATGTTTTTTTTTTTAATTTTAAATTAATTACCAAACGACCGTTTTGGGGTTATGCCGCTCATCTGAGCGCCATTACCCCCTAGTGACTTATTTATGTATTATTGTAGATTTGCCAAGTTATCGTCAAGGAACCACCGCTAAAACGGTTTGGGCCGAAGAAGACCTTCTATCTGGTAATACTGCGATTTAAGGTTTGTCAAAAATAGGCCAACAAATATTTTTTCATAAGAAAGTTCTTCAGAGGGTGTTCATATGAAGTATTAGTGAATGAAACCTTTGCGACGATGACAATAATGATGAAATGAATGTGGATGATGAAAATTATAACAAATCTATTATTTGCAATGAATTTGGAGAAAGTAACGAGTTCTGGTATCGCTACACCCACTGAGGACTGTGGGCTCATGCTATATATTCAAGGTGGGATTCGCCAGATCATGTGGGATTCATCAGAATCTGTGATTTACGTGTCCAAAAATGTAATATTACTATTTATAATATGTCTTGCCTTTAATAATAATTATTATTTTATATTATATTTATTATAATTTTTGAAGTTGATTTGACATCGAATACTTTACTATTTTTGTTTAATTGTAAATAGCTAATTTTGCATGCAAATCGGGATAATTGATGCTAATTTGTGATTGTAGACCTTACTTTTGTTGATCTCATTAATATTTATATAATTAAAATGTATCTTTCTTGTTATATTCCAATAAACATATTTGAGCGTCATTACCCCGTACCCTGAGCGGCATTACCCAAGGCCAGGGGGGTAATGCCGCTCAAACGTTTTTTTTTTAATGTTTTCCTACTCCTAGTAGATCAAAGATATATGATTTTGTTGTTAAATTGTTGATTACTAGATAGTTAAAGACTTAATTACTTTTCTTAATTTTGATTTATATTGTATAATTTAAAAAATACACCATGTTTTCCTTAGGTGAACGCCATTCCCCCTCCTTACCCTATTTAATCACGTATTCCATAATTGGTTTTACTTAGTTTTGTACTTTGGTAGGACCGAATATTTTCTTGTGATAGACCTTATTTGTAGCTATTACAAGGACTTTTTAAGGTAGTCCAGTCTTACCCTAACACGGTCCGATCTTTTCCTTGCCATTCTGAATAATTATGCTCTGTTTGATCATTCATAAATCATTAACCATTGTGTTTATCAAATTAATACAAATAACAAATTAAACCTCTGAATTTTTGCATCAGTGCAGATGACATTGCGTTCTCAAAGAGTAACAAGAGGCAATACAAAAAAAATATCTAAATGTTTTCTGAAAATAGTCCGATCTTACCAGAAAGCACCTTACACAAAAAAGAATACACCTTACTTTATTTAGGCATTAAACGATAAGTCAGTAACGCAAGAGATTTATTTAAAGATACAAAGTAGATTGTTTAGAAATTTCTCGCAGCTATAACAGACAAACAGTCGCCCACGCAGTTATTTCTATTACTACGTATGTAGGGTTATAGACTTGGTTGTGGTGATTACTGTCTACCCCGGCTTAGAGAATTTTCGGTGTAGTCCGTTTTCGACCCCAGATTCAACCCAAAATGGAGGCCGGTTTCAACCCACAAAAAAAAATTTTTGTTCGTGTTCTACCCAAAATCTATGCCTGTTTCTACCCACAGCCTAAGACAATAGATATTTGTACGGTTAGACAAAACTTGCAAATAAAATTGTACTAAATTGGTGTTGGTGTTAAAGTTTTGGTATTTTAATTTTTTTTTTTCAGAGCTACTACAAACTTAAACACATTTACTACAATCAACTACATACCTAAATCTATAATAAAAAAAACGATTTTCAAAAGTCACATTGTGTCACGCCAAGTTCACATTTTTTTATATTTTTTATGGCAATCGTCCTAATTTGGACATATCTGCCAGCGTCACGTCATTTTAGATTTCAATCAAACGGTGGAACAGGAAGTTCACATTTCTATTCAATAACTAACTTGTTTAAAATCTATAGTAAATACAGTTCCTTGTCTATGGTCCGATTTGATTAGTGACAGTTGTAGTGCGTTGTACCTCTATATTGTTTTGACAACCAATAATTTCCCGTTTTGTCTATTGAAATATGAATAATAAATAAATAAATATCGACTGTTACAAATCCTTTGCTTATCAGAGATAGATAAAAATACATTATTCTATGTTGTTTAAAAATAGTCGTTTAAACCATTTTTTCAATATAAACCGTTAATTTGAAAATTAAAATGTTGTTAAAGTGTACAACCTGTCACGTATGAAGTGTTAACTACTGCAAAATGTGGGCATGTGCTAAATATAATGTTTGGACGTGCCTCTGGCTACCCCCACTGGACATCTTCAAAGGATCTAAGCGCCTTAAGATCTGAGAGGATGTCTACCGTACTTGGGGATAACAGTCGTGATCCTATTTATTTATTTTTATTTTTTTCAAAGTGTATACAACCAGCGCTCTCACTCTAATTCAATTTTAAGCTCGTGGGCGAGCTTCCGGTATTTGAGAACAACAACCAACAGTGAAGTTTACGCTCGGTAAGGTTCTAGAAAACGCCTGGTATCTTCATTACCTCTTATAACGTATCTGCAGATAAATTCTCGATCCTTCCGTCCATATCTGTGACTCTGTGAGTCATTATCATTATTCATTCAGTCTGTGTTCGACATCGAAAGACGAAACTCGTGGCGCAAAAAAATATTTGGAGTCATTTTTAGGGTTCTGTACCCAAAGGGTAAAAAGAAGGGTTCCGTACTATCTGTACAAAACGGCCAAAAAATCACGTTTGTTGTATAGGAGCCACCCTTATATATTAATTTTATTCTGTTTTTAGTATTTGTTATAGCAGCAACAGAAATACATATTCTGTGAAAATTTCAACTGTCTAGCTATTACGGTTCATGAGATACAGCCCTGTGACAGACAGACGGACAGCGAAGTCTTAGTAATAGGGTCCCGTTTTTACCCTTTGGGTACGGAACCATAAAAACAGTCAAATTGAGTACCTCCTTTTTTTAGAGATCTCTTAATATATATTACGGATACGCGTCAAATGGAGGACACCAATTTTTCGTTGGTAGAAAATAATTTCGGTTCAGTTCAGTCAGACTTACGTTGCTGACCTACGTCACGATATTTAGACAGCTGTTCATTTTCAGTAATATTTTTGTTTTTAGGTTTGTAACGTCTGTTTTGTTGTTATTTTAGGTTAAACGTCACTGTCACTGTGACGTTATTATGATCAAAAATATTTGTTTTTTAAAAACGTAGGTGCCAGCCTGACAGCTGGGAGACGCGTTCGGTAGATACTCAATCTAGAAAAGAGGAGATTCATAATTCAACGGGTAGGCAGGTAGGTATATCCTTATCCTACTAATATACCGTGTTGGCCGAGTGGGATGTACCTCGACATTCAATCTGAACGTCGTGGTTTCGAATTCCAGCGTGCATCAATGGATTTTTCTGTTCGAAAAAATTATATGCGCATCAAAAACACGTGCTTACAACGGTGAAGGAAAACATCGTGAGGAAACCAGTTAGTGTTCTTATAAGCGGCGATGGTCTTGCAGCCTGTCACGTATGGAATGCTAACTACTGCAAAATGTGGGCATGTGCCTAATATAATGTTGGATGTGCCTCTGACTATCCCCACTAGACATGTTCAAAGGATCAAAGAGTCTGAAGATCTGAGAGGATGTCTTGTCTACCTTACTTGAGGATGGACCTTACGTTTGTTAGTGTGTGTGTGCTTTTGTTACTCTTTCACGCAAAAACTACTGAACGGATTAAAATGAAACTTTACAGTAATATAGCTTATATATCAGAAAAACACACAGGCTACTTTTTATCCAGGTACCTGTGCGAAGCCGGGGCGAGCAGCTAGTATATATATAATCTAAATCACGGAAATGACTTTTTTACGATTTTAATGAAATTTAGTAGGTATAGGTACCTATGTAGGGGATTTCGGAGGCGATAAATCGATCTAGCTATGTTTCATTTTAGAAAAAGTCGTTTTAACTGTGTTTTAAGGCAATTAAATAACGAGCTAAGCAAAGGTCATTATGGTACTAGTTTTAAGCCATCAAATCAATAACTAAAAACTTTCTTTACAGTTCGTTAAAACTGCAGTTTAAAGGGCCTAAAATGGCCGACTCTCCCAACGAAATAACCGGTTCAGGCAGCGATACTCCATTATTGTTTTGCTCGGGTCGTATAACAATGTTTGCGACCCGAGTACATTTCATGTCGAATTAAAACTATCGTGATTATTACACGTTTTAACTATAAATACGGCTAATACTGTACGTACGTACGGTATTTGCCGATCTGCCGTTGATCGCGGTCGCGAACGGTGCTGATGATGAGCATCTGAATTGTCTCGAAACGTCAGCAATACAAGAAATAACGTGGTAATTAGCTGTATTTACGGTTAAAACATTTCTTCAAAATTATGTATTGTTTTTCTCACATAAAATGTTTGCGACCCTAGTACATTTTATGTCATGTGGGTATGGGTACTCATAGTTAATAAAAAAAATGTTAGTCATTATATTGCTTTCATGTTAGTTAATTGTAAGGCAAGGAGATAGATTGCCTCCTTGGCAAAAACCTGGGCTACTTTTACTTAAAAGTTTTGTTTTGACCCTTTTGGCAGATGGGATGACCAGAATATCTGGGAAAAATTTCAAAATGTCGGAATTATGGGATAACTTTTGGGACAAATAAATATTACGTATTAAAATATTTCTATAAAAAATTGTCGAGACAATTTGTATTTTGCCGGGACTCTATGAAATGCCGGGCAACCCGTAAGATCGTTATATCGTAGCGGGCCGCAAACTAAACACCGCTGGCCCCCGTTGAATAGAGAAAGGCGAAGCGACGTTGCCGCTCCGTGCACCTACAAGCATCGGGGTGACGGCTGGTCAAATAGGACGATGAATAATATTATTGTAAGTTGTTTACAACTGTAGGTATTTTAAAATGTTATTATTTTTAGTATTACGTAGGTATTAAAGCGATAATCACTTAATATTTGTTTATTCGCGATAAAATAATTAGGGCAGTGCCATGATGGAGTTATTTTTTTTCTCAAGTTCATGTTATAATTATTATTCTACCATGTTTTTTTACACACAAGGCTGTAACTCATGAACCGTGATAGCTAGACAGTTGAAATTTTCACAGATTATGTATTTCTGTTGCCGCTTTAACAACAAATATTAAAAACAGAATAAAATAAATATTAAGTGGGTCTCTCATACAAAAACGTGATATTTTTGCCGTTTTTTATTGATAACGGTACGGAAATGTTCGTGCGCGAGTCCGACTCGCACTTGGCCGGTTTTTTTATTTATTATTTATATTTTTTTTATTCATAAAATATATTATTTCTCATTCCTTCTATTCTTCAGCTTCTTATCAATAAGAAATACTAAGTAATACTTTTAAATAAAAATGCCTAGGTAGGTATTAAACCTGTTTACTTACTGACTGAATTCCTTATCCTTACTTATCTTTGTTTTCCATTACGTATGCCCAATATTATCACGCCTTAACATTATAAGTAGGTATAGGTATCTACATCTTCCTACCTATACCTACTAGTATTATAAATGCGATAGTAACTCTGTCTGACTGTCTGTGACGTTATCACGGCCAAATCTAAGCCGATTGTGATGAAATTTCATATAGAGATAGTTGAAAGTCTTGTGTCAGACATAGGCTACCTTTTTCCCAAAATTTACTTTTGATAGACAGGAATTAATTAAAAAAATAATAGGATCACGACTGTAATCCACAAGTACGACATCCTATCAGATCTCCAGACGCTTAGATCCTTTGAAGATGTCTAGTGGGGGTCGAAAGCAAGTCCAAACATTATATTTAGCACATGCCTACATTTTGCAGTAGTTAGCATTCCATACGTGACAGGTTGCAAGCCCGTCGCCGCCATTTATTTTACTATAAAGTCGTTAAAAATCGATATGATGAAACAACGCGTAGGTATGAAGTTGCGGATAATAGCTAGTATGTTTATATGTATACCTATTGAATGTTTCTTTTGTTAGGTACGCTACGCAACACTATGTCATAATAACACATATTATTCAACATCTTACTAATCTTCTTGTATATAAAATTCTCGTGTCAAAATGTTCGTTCCCGTACTCCTCCGAAACGGCTTGACCGATTCTCATGAAAGTTTGTGAGCATATTGAGTAGGTCTGAAAATCCAACATCTATTTTTCATACCCCTTAGTGATAAGGATGGCGTAAAGATCGGGAAAAACGGAAAGTGCTTTTTTCTGTGGGATTATTGACATTTGATAGGACAACGTCTGTCGGGACAGCTAGTACTATTATAAATCTGAAAGTTTGCTAGATGTTGTATGTTTGTGGCTCAATCAAATACGACCAAACGGATTTCGATAAAACTAGGAATATACATGTCTTGACTAAGAGTTATTATTAGTACCTATAAGACTACATAGATAACTATTTTTAATACCTAATAAAATGTTCTTTCTACACTACTAATTATAAAGAGGTAAAATTTATATTTTTGTTTGAACTGAAAAAATACTGGTCCAATTTAATAAATTCTGTGTCTGGGTGGTATTGGTAACATATATAATAAAACCGACCAAGTGCGAGTCGGACTCGCGCACGAAGGGTTCCGTACCAAAATCTATAAAAACGGCAAAAAAATCGAGTTTGTTGTATGGGAGCCCCCCTTAAATATTAATTTTATTCTGTTTTTAGTATTTGTTGTTAGAGCAGCAACATAAATATATAATCTGTGAAAATTTCAACTGTCTAGCTATCACGGTTCATGAGATACAGCCCTGTGACAGACAGACGGACAGACGGACAGACGGACAGCGAAGTCTTAGTAATAGGGTTCCGTTTTTACCCGTTGGGTACGGAACCCTAAAAAGTAGGTAAGTAAGTATTTAAAAAAAAAAGTATATAAGTATTGTTTCAGTTTGTTCCCATTGTACAAGCTTAGCTTAGTTTGGGGTGTAAAGTCCACCAATATAATATCGATGTGCGGATTGCGGACCCCATTTTTTAATACCGTTAGTTACACATGGGGTGCGGATTTGAAGCCCTTCGCCCCTTTTAGAGTTCCGTATTCTTTATAAAAAGAGAATCCTCATAGCAATAACGTCCACTCGCACCTGACTTTATTTACTATATCATTGTTTTTGGATAAAATTATATGATTCGAAATCATGATGATCATCTTCACTAAATAAAATGAAAAAACAATATATCAATATTATTGACTGGCCTTGGAGCTCAGTTGGTAGTAACTCTGCATACTGCGCTGTAGGTTGTGGGTTCGATATCCACCCAGGGCAAAGATTCGTGTGATAAATATAGATGTTTGTTCTGTGGCTGGGTGTTAAATTAATATGTATAATAAGTATTTAAAAAAAAGTATAATAAGTATTCTATCAGTTAGCTAGATGGCGCTGTGTGTGAAGTTCGCCAATATTTATTTATTTATATATTTAATATGACTGCTTTTTATGGAGAAATTACAATAATTAAGAAAACCATGATCCTAACTAATAAATCCGAAAGTTTCTGTACATGTTTGGATTTTTGTGGCTTAATCACGACTAAACTGTTTTGGATGAGACTTAAAACATACTTATAAATAGTTAAAATATTCCGAGCGTATTTCCGGTACAAAACGTAAACAAAAGTATATCCACAGAACGTAGAAGAGAGTCGTTCCGTGAGTAAATCGACCTTGGCTTACCCAAAGTGCCTCTACGAAGTTTCGTCACACTTGTTGTTTGTTAGTCATTGGCCCTTGGTTATATGACTGTTTTACACATTTGTAGGGTTCCAAAGGGTAAAATCGGAACCCTATTACAAAGACTTCGCCGTTTGTCTGTTACAGAGCTGTATCTCATGAACCGTGATAGCTAGACAGTTGAAATTTTCACAGATGATGTATTTCTGTTGCTGCTATAACAACAAATACTAAAAACAGAATATAATCACTATCACTACACACATTATTACAACAACGGGAAATTACTCACGTAAATGATAAATTGTCAATGAGGACACCGACAATGTTTCGATTCATCTAGAGAATCTTCTTCAGGCGCGCGCTACCCTGCTCGCATTGCCGCGAGACGGCAATGCGAGCAGGGTAGCGCGCGCGTTATGGTCCACTCACCCTGAAGAAGATTCTCTAGATGAATCGAAACATTGTCGGTGTCCTCATTGATAATTTATCATTTACGTGAGTAATTTCCCGTTGTTGTAATAATGTGTAGTACAACTCACGAAAGTTTTGAAAGTGAAATATCACTACACAGTTTATAGCAAAGTCGCTTTCCGCTTCCCGCGTCTGTATGTATGTATGTATGTATGTTTGCTTATATCTTTAAAACTACACAACGGATTTTGATGCGGTTTTTTTTAATAGATAGAGTGATTCAGGAGGAAAATTTATATGTATAATAACATGCTACCCGTGCGAAGCTGGGGCGGGTCGCTAGTAAATATTAAAGTGGGGCTCCCATACAACAAACTATCTTAGTATGCTGTGATGTCCTAATTAGAAAACACAGATATAAGTAATAAGTAATGTTTTTAATTATTTACAAGTATGATTTGGAGTGTGAGGAGTTATTTTTTTGTTGTCCTAAATAAATAAGTACTTAACTGACTTTAAGGAGGTTATCAATTTAGCGGCTTTAATGTAGGTACCTATCTAGTAGGTTCCTTATGACCACTGTTTTTTCACCGACGAAAACGGATGAAGTTTTCTCTTATCTATTACGGTTCATGAGATACAGCCTTGTGACTAGTTGTGACAGATAGTAGTCTTAAAGAGGCCCGTTTTTACCCTTTGGGTACAGAACCTTAAAAAATAAGAAAAGATCCTAGAATATTTCGTTACAATGTTATGACATTCGATCCAAATCTCCCGTTTTCAGAGACCCAGGTAGTAGGTATAGGTAGTACAGCCTCATTCCTATTATAGACTTGATCGATAGCGAGCGCGCGGCGTTGCCAGCTCGCTTCAAAACACCAACCTACCAAAATCAATTCTCACACAAGCCACACAAAACGCACGCGAAATACACCCTTCATACTACTACTTAAAGTCGAGATTGGTATGGCGGTTTATGAACCTAAGCTGGTTTCGGAATTCAAATACGATGTAAACAAGGTTAGCGCGCAAGCGATTATGGGCTTTATTTTGTGTGTGTTACAAGAGGTTTTGGTTTGTGTGCGTTTGAAGTTGTTGTTTCCACATAGGTCGACAGTGGCTACATACTGTGGTTGTAGTTCTATCTCACGAAGTCGGGTTGGTCACGCACACAAAAGCGTGTATCTAAAGCGGACACCAGACGATCATGCGGCATGAAATGCCTTGCTGTCATGCATGATCGTTTATTGCATTGATTGATGTGAATTACATGCAAACTACGGGACTTATTGACAATTCTTTTTATGATGATGATGCATGATCATCTTCAAATCGGCGGCAAATCATGCAGCTCACTTCAGTGTGTAAAATAAAATGATGAAGTAGAATGAATAGAATGAATGAATGAAGTAATAAAATGAATGAACGAAGATTAGAACAGCCTTATCCTTAATGTGCTATCAAATACTTTTGGAGTTTACTCCTTAAGAATCGGTTTTTGATATAAGGCGCCCGGAATGAAAAAAATGTGAGTAGTAAAATCTACTGAACGCATGACCTCGTTACGTTTTTGGTGCGCAACTTTCTAATTTGGTATGAGCAGTGCAGCTAGATCGTGGGTAGTGTGTACCCTTACTTTGCCTATACTTTATAATGCTTTCTCTCACTCTTACTGATGGAAAAACATCTTATAGTGGGGGTACGCTCTACGCACGATCTGGTAAACTCCAGTCGTGCGTCGGAGCTGACACACACAATTTATTTTGGTGCTATTTCTGGTGCCCCCAAGACTTGCCCTCATCAATTGCTTAATTTGCTTATGGGCTAATCCAGCACTGCCTACCCTTCTGGGAAACAAGCGTGATTTTATGTATGTACGTACATACATAACATTAACATGACATTCTTAACATTAAGAGAAATGAACAGCCTTATTAGCATTATCACGCATGGTCATTCACGTAACCATCGTCATGCCACATGATCGTCTAAAGTCCGCCTTACACACATCACAACAACACACAAACACCAGCTCACCCGTTTTCGTGAGATAGAACGACTGTAGTTGTTCTATCTCACAAAGGCGGGTTATTATTGTGTGTGTAGATGTATGTACCACATTGTTCCTGTGTGCGTAAGCTCGGGGGAGCTCAGTATCGTCCGAGCCGTCGACAGGGCTGCTAGTGTTTATTGATTCGCGCTAAATTTCGTGTCAGTCTAACAGAGTACCGTCAGCATGGAAGCCAAACGGAGAAAAGTTGTTCAGAGTGAGGTAAGTAATTGTTGCAAATATGATAGTCAAAAGGTATTTTATTGCAATAAAATCACAAGGATCACTTTGAAACGTGTTATTTGAAGCTACACTTGTTCCTCGCGTCCATTGTCTAGAAGATTCAGCCAACAAACACGGCTTGTTTCTTGTCATTACAAACTGAATAATATGTTAAATACGATAGATCTTATGCTGTATACATTAAAACCTAATTTGCGGAACAGAATGACAGTTCTAATCTAAAACTTAGGGTAGTATAAACTAATTTTACTATGTTCGTAATGCGTTTTACGTAAATTTTGTTAACAATTAATTGGTGTTGTATTGACTAAAATATGAAATATTGAAAATTTAAGAACTGCCGTTTTGAGGCAACGCTAATTTAGACTTTAATATAAAAGAAATAAGAGCGTTCGTATTTTACGCTTTTTTTGAGGAGGGCGTTAGTGTTTGCGACACAATCTAGTACTTCTGCAGGCATCATCGTTTTTTAACTAATATATAAAACATCGTTTTTTTGTAACCTATGTTCTTGTACCCAATAAATATATTTTTTATTTTTTCTGTTATAAGCAGCAGTGAATTAGAGTATTCTAATGATGCATTGTTTGTTTTAGGGTCGCAGTATAATTGCAAGCGTATATCATTTTCTTAAGACGGAGTACGAATTCACGTTAAGCTACAAAGAACCAAACTGCGATTTATCACATTTGCGTAACATAACACAACGTACTGCAGACGCTACGGGTGTTAGTATAAGAACTGTGCAAAGAGTACTGAGAGAGGAAAAGAACTTACCCACGACTTCATCTCCAAAATTTCCAACTCCACTAAAAAACAGGAGAAAAAGAGACAACAAAGTAGATGTTGACGGATTCACGGCTGGTGTTGTACGGAGTACGGTACATGCATTCCACAGTGTTCATAACCAAATACCGACATTGGCGAAGCTGCAGTCGGTGTTACATGATAAAATTGGATTCGACGGATGTGTGGAGACGCTGCGATCATTATTAAAGAAATTAGGCTATCATTGGCGTAAAGCGGACAACAATAGGAAAGTTATGGTTGAACGCCATGATATTCAGATGAGGAGACTGAATTATCTGAAAGAAATAACTGAATACCGCTCCCAAGGACGACCTATTATCTATGTCGATGAGGGTTACATTTTGACAACATACGTTCGGAATGACAGCTGCACCCAGGAAAAAGAACAGGCGCCATTTTTGAAAAAGAGCAAAGGTGCAAGCTTTATTTTAATACACGCGGGAAGCGATGCAGGTTTTATAGACAACGCATGCTTGGTTTACAATGCTAATTCAGTAATCGGAACGTTTAGCATACGCTTTGAAAGTTATGTAAAATGGCTGAATGAAAAGTTGCTACCGAACTTGCCAGATCGTTCTGTGATAGTGTTGAATCACGCATCGAATCACACAACTCGTGCAGAGCAATTGCCAACGACAGCTTCGAAAAAAGCCGAAATGGAGCAATGGCTAAGTTCTAAAGGCATACCATACGACCCGAGTTTGCGCAAAGTGGAGCTGTATGATATCATAAAGAAACAAAAGAAGAATTATGTCACGTATCAAATCGATGACTTTTTAAAAAATAAAGGCTTTGAGGTACTGCGTATACCCCCTGCCCACCCTGAGCTAAACGCTATAGAAAACATATGGGGGATCCTCAAAAACTATATAGCTTTGAATAACTACGAGCCAAATATGTCAGAAAAAGTTATAAACGATAGTATTGCAAATATAACGAGCGAAACCTGGAACAATACTTGTAACAGTGTGATTAAAAAAGAAGTTGAATATATGAAATATCTAGATACAGATTTTGATTTAATCGTAAACTTGCAAGATGATACTGAAGAAGAAACTGACACGGAAGAGGAGTCTAGCTGTGAATCAAACTGAGTTTTTGTAAATGCTGTATTCGATTTGCCGTTGATCGCGGTCGCAGGCGATGCTCATGATGAAGAGCATCTGAATTGTCTCGAAACGTCAGAAATACAAGAAAAAACGTGGTAATTAGACGTATTTAACGTTAAAATACTGTATTTTTAACGTGACACTTGTAAACATTTAATCTTTTGGCAATAAATTTACTTTATATTAATAAATATTGAAGACGTATAATATTTTTACCTTATTTATCACTAAGCATACCATAAATCTTACTATAAGTATAGACAAACTTTACAGGAGAGACTCAAAACTAATTGATAGGTAAATACTTCGATATTTATATTATTTTATTTACCTAAAATATAGCCCTACTAATATTATAAATGCGAAAGTTTGTGAGTGAGTGGGTGGGTGGGTGTGAGTGTGCGTTTGTTACTCTTTCACGCAAAAACTACTGAACGGATTAAAATTAAACTTTACAGTAATATAGCTTATACATCAGAATAACACATGGGCTACTTTTTATCCAGGTACCACCCGTGCGAAGACGGGGCGAGCAGCTAGTGTTTAATAAAATAAAAAAAAATACGTGAGTAGTTTCCCGTTTTTGACATTATATGTAGTACCACTCGCGAAAGTTTTGAAAGCATAATAATAATAAACTTTATTTATTTCACTCATAAGATATACAAATAGTTTTTAAAGCCCTTGATCTCTGAGCTAGGTAATATATAACAAACAAACCAAACCTAATTTAGGTTTAATAACCTAATTAAAGACAAACCTAATTTAGGTTTAATAACACTATCTGCCATTAATTGTACCCGATCTGTGTTTTGTAAATAAATAAATAAATAAATAAATAAATAAATAAATAAATAAATAAATAAATAAATAAATAAATAACCTGAGATTCAGAAATCAAGTTCCTCTACCATCCTTATGCACTAAGGCACTAACACTTATTTCAAGTGAAGAAATTTAACAAACAAAAAGAAAGAAATAAAATAAATAGGTTAATCAAATGATGAGAACAAGACAAAAATAAAAAATAAAATGTAGTGTTTAAACGTGTGTGTGCGTGCGTGTGTGTATTTTTGTTTGTATGTACGCAGGCCTAAACGACAAAACGGATTAAGTTTAATTTTGCTGTAGATGTAGATATAATGCCCGAATAAATAGAAAAAGTAGATATAATAGGCTATTTTAAAAAATTAAAAACATCCCCAAAACGATAAAAAACGCATAAGGGATGATTTTTGTATAAATGGCGCTGGTGTGCAACAAATCTGACATCACAGACTAAAAACATTCAGTCTTTTCTATAAATTTGACTGGACGTCTGTCACTGATCGGCTAGTTTACCTATAATTACTTCGACACTAAGAACAAAGTTTTTTTTAAGTGTAAATCTTTTTTTTTGGTCGGTTTTTGGTTATAGGTTTTTGTCGGTAGGTCTGTCCAAAAATTTACAGGAATTCACGGTATTATTATTTTGTTAGCTTACGATGAATTTGCTAACGCTACCTGCACTCACGCACACATAAGCGCGTGTCCATACAGATCACACTAGCAACTACACTACAAGTACTGCTTTCCCGCCCCCTTTCGTGACACAAAACAACTGTCAATACAATTGTTCTGGGTTACCAGATGGTCCTAAAATCTGGGCAAAATTTCAAAAAATCGAGATTTTATGTTTAAGTAGTACATTTTACTTTTAGATAAACTAATCTAAATAAAGTATGTTTATGTAAGCTTCGAACAATCTCAATAATTATTAAGTAAAATAGGTACTTACCTATTTATAAATTAGGTAAGGTAATTATAGGTACATACCTACTCTATTGTATGTTGTCTAAAATCGTTGATTTAATAATATTTTCAATATTAACTGTTTATTTAAAAATTAAAATGTTAAAGTGGCCACTATCAACGCTCTCACCCAATACTGAGATTTTAGTCGGAATAAATATATAATTACGTACGGTACGCATTAAAAAGTTATTTTCTATTATTAAAATTAAAGTTATTACCTACAAAAAAAAAAAAATTTTGGACAATAATTATTTTGCTGGCACTCTGGACATCATATGAAATGTTGGGACAATACCAACTATCTGGCAACCCAAACTGTATTACTGTACTGTGTATACTGGCCTCACTTGCATTCACAATTATTATTTCACATCGCACACAGCTCAGTTCAAAGAGCATCACTACATAGTATATAGCAAAGTCGCTTTCCGCTTCCCGCGTCTGTATGTAATATGTATGTATGTATGTTTGCTTATATCTTTAAAACTACACAACGGATTTTGATGCGGTTTTTTTTAATAGATAGAGTGATTCAGGAGGAAGGTTTATATGTATAATAACATGCTACCCGTGCGAAGCCGGGGCGGGTCGCTAGTATATTATAAGTATCAGTTGGTATTGGTAGTAACTCTGCCTTCTGCGCTGTAGGTTGTGGGTTCGATCCCCACCCAGGATAAACATTTGTGTGATGAACATAGATGTTTGTTCTGTGTTTGGGTGTTATATTGTATGTTGTGTACCTATATATTTACAAAAAAAAGTACGTATCTATTTGTGTATTCTATTCAAATTCAAAAACCATTTATTTCAATAAAATCACAAGGATCACTTTGAAACGTCATAAACGCTAGGTGAAGCTACGCCTGTTCCTCGCCACCAAGAGTAGAAGAATCAGGCAACAAGCACATCTTGGGGCCTATAACTTTTTGAAAGATATGTAGAGCTCCAGTGTGGTGCCAATCAAACAAGGGGAAGGCTCAAACAAGAATAACAATTAAATTAGTGTCTATTAGTAGCTACTTACCAAGTACATACAACAATAATAAACCGGCCAAGTGCGAGTCAGACTCGCGCACGAAGGGTTCCGTACCATTATCTATAAAAACGGCAAAAAATCACGTTTGTTGTATGGGAGCCCACCTTATATATTGATTTTATTCTGGTTTTAGTATTTGTTGTTATAGCAGCAACAGAAATACATAATCTGTGAAAATTTCAACTGTCTAGCTATCACCGGTTCATGAGATACAGCCCTGTGACCGACAGATGAACAGACGGACAGAGAAGTCTTAGTAATAGGGTCCCGTTTTTACCCTTTGGGTATGGAACCCTAAAAAAGGGAAAATCATTGGTTTTGGGCAAAACAATCTAGAGGTACAATGCACCACAAATGTCACTAATCAAAACGGACCATAGTACGAAGAATTAAATAAATAAATATTGGTGGACATTATCACACAGCGCCATTTAGCCCCAAACTAAGCAAAGCTTGTACTGTGAGAACTAGATAACTGATAGAATACTTATATACTTTTTTTTTTTTGTAAATACATACTTATGATACATAATAACACCCAGACACAGAACAAACATCTATGTTCATCACACAAATATTTATTCTGGGTGGGGATCAAACCCACAACCTACAGCGCAGAAGGCAGAGCTACTACGAACTGATCTGTGAGAACAGTCAAATTAATGATGACTTCTATTTATTATTAAAAGCAGCATACACCTAATTTCTCCAATAATCAATTTTTTACAAGCTTTTATATAACTTGCAATGTTTAAGTAACTATGTTCGGGTAGAATCTTGCAACTCAATTTTAAAGCAGTTATCCCCAACCGATTGAGCTGAAATTTTGCATACACCTTTAGTTCTGGTACGGTAACAATACAATATGATGACAGCAAGTTTATCTGATGATGGAGTCAGGAGTTGTTCAACATTGATGACAATGTTATATGATATGACAGGTGATAGCGCTGGTGCTCGATGGCAAATGATTTTACAAAAGCTTCAACACATAACTTATTTAGTTTACAGGTAACTAGGTACATAACTACAACCAAGTAAATAGGTAGTTAAGTATGTATCCAATCTAGTGACAGTTATTTTTTAGTGCACTGAAGTAGAGTTGTTTTATTTGGATCGAATTAACGTACCTATTACCTACTGGATAATAGTCAACTATAGTAAATATAATAATAGTTTTAGATGTGTTAAAATACGCGACATTCAACTGTTATTGGATTATAATAGGTATAACTGAAGGATAATCAAATATATCTAAGTAAGTATACTAATATTATAATTGCGAAATTAACTCTGTCTGTGACGTTATCACCGCCAAACCGGCGCTGATTGTAATGAAATATCCTAAAGAGATGGTATAAAGTGTTGGGACGAACACAGGCTACGTATTTCCCCAAAAATTGCTAATGATTTTGAGGAAATTCAATGTTTTGCGCCAAAAATAGATATCCCGAATCTACGCGTACGAGGTCGCAGGTAATAGGTTATTGATATAAATATAATCATAATATATATATAAATAAATCATGGAGTTATTCACCGTGACGTTTCGATATATCTCGTAGTTGTGCGCCAGCAAGTTTAGTACCAGCATGCTTGCTCTGTAAATGTTTTTTTAAATTCGAAACGGTGGTCTTATACGAGAACTTTTGCTTGCAAATGATGCATAATGCAATTTTATCTTTATCGCATTCTACATTAAAATATGTCCAAACTTCACTTGTTTTAGGCTTCATATTAAAATTTATCCGTTAGCACTCTCACATATGAGTTATGTATGCACAATGAGTATATAAACACGAATTGGAGTCACTGGAGATAAAAACTTTTAAAAAAGGTGTGTTTATGTATCAGACAGTGAAATGCACTATAAAGGTGCAGTTCCGAGCCAAGCAACACTGACGACACTAACGCCGCGTTAGTATCGCCGCGACAGCGCTAATACAAGGTTCTATGTCTTTATACATGACGCGATCACTGCCGCCGCGCCAATGTGGCAAGACGTCAGCGGCCAAGCTGGGATCAGGTTCATGTAAAACTCTTGTAAAATGACTGAAGTTTTGCCATAGTAGGTAAACAAAATCCTGCAAATCTCTGGAGTCTTTGGCACACAAATATAACCTTCCCAACCTACTAGTTACTTTTTGGCTACTTCCATTATTTCGATAATATTTTGCCAAAATAACGTTAGGTACCGCAGTAAAATGTGTAAGTACCTATATAATTGGTCTTTAGACACTCGAATTTTAAAATTCGGTCAAAATCACACGAAACCATAGTTTACATTACTACATACTACACTACATTAAAGCTGGATCCGCCCTTGGTGTCTCAACATCTACTATTGTTTGATTTATATATATATTATATTTATACTCAGGAAATGCACAAACATCTCCTTCCTCTCCAAATATTTTTTGCAAATCTTTCACAACAGCTTTATTTATAATTGTATGTAGTAAACGCAATAAAATTGGACTGTCTAGGTCACTGGTCGCAAATTGACTGAATGCCACAGTGATACTGTCGCCGCCCTCGGAATTCAACAGTGCGTCAGAGCCGCAGCGTTTACCTAGTCTCCCTTGGCTCGGAACTGCACCTTAAAAATCCCGATTTATATAGTGAAGTAACCGATTATTATCGGTAAAATAACGAAATCCTGGTTTGTATAACTATACATACCGAAACCCTACAAAAAGCTCTATTGTTACCTATTACTTACCATCTCTACATTGTGTCTCGTTGTTCATCTTTGAATAAACAACACTGTGTGTTTTTCTAAGATGGCTGCTCAAATTTCCCGTGGTAGATTTGTAGCTGAAAATTCCATTGCACAGTGAACAGATAGCTTTGAAATCCGAACCAGTTTTAGTGTAATAGTTCCATATCGCACTGGCTTTCCCTCGGGCTTTTGACATTATAACAATAAGACCGAAAAACCTTTTAAATTGTCGATTATCACAATAACGAAAATACTAAATTATGATATCGGATACCGTTTTCGCGTTGTTTAGGCTTTACTGTGCTGTCACTGTCAGTCACATACGTCACTCTCATCCTAAACCAAACTGTAGACAAATTTGGTAGTATTTTTAGCATAGAGTTGTGTTTTTAGGCATGGATCTATAAGTAGAACAGAATAAAATTCAATCGAGTTTTGTCCGCTGGTGAATTGATTCCACGGTATATTTTATCGATACAAAAGACTCGTATTTAAATTGTCATCGACCGGAATATGTGGATTAAAACATTCAAAATATTGTAGAAAAAAAATTAAAAACCTTTTACCTTACCTACAGTAAGTTCAGTTTGATACCACGATAATGGTGACGAGAACAGGACGGGAACTTAACACAATATTTGTTAATTCTAAAGCGTTTCGAAGTTCGCCGGGTTAGCTTGTTGTGAATAGATAACATAAGTAAATTCCTTTAGCTACAGGTAAAAACATTGAATAAGTATGAAAGATTTCCCAGGTGGTAGATTACTTAATTAATTAATCATTCGGAATGTGATTTTTACCTATTAGTTGTTTTTGTTATATACATAATACATGTTTTATTGATAAAAATATATTCTTTACAATATGGTCACGGATCAATGGTATAATTGATCAAATCGATACCTAGGTAGGTACAGTGCCATATGATTTACTACTACTACTACATATTAATATCGATACATCACGAAATGTCAAAACTTACGTTGTTCTTGCATAGCTACGGAAAGATAGAATTTCGGTTTAAAGACTTTATTCTCATAAGAACATAATACAGTTCACTTAAAATGAGACATTAGTATTACTTAAATAAATTAGACTTAAGTATTACTTAATTAAAATTTAAGCTAGTGGCGAAGCATGCAAAACATATATATATATATTTATTTATAAGATTATTACTCTATTCTCCCTTATACATAAGCGTTTAAGTTGTGGTCATAATATGTTGTTTTAATTGTTTTTTGTATATGTTCAGACTAACACATTCTTTGATACTGTTGGGTAGTTTGTTGTACATTTGAGTCCCTTGGAATAATAAGTTCATTCTTCCATACCTTTCTGTTCGGGGGGGACGCACGTAAAGTTTATTTTTACATCTTAAATTATATTTGTATTTTCTAACTTTTAGTTCTATGTTTGTTTGAATAGTTTTATTTAAAATCTTTTTTATTAGGATGCGTGTGGTATTTATATGTTTGTGTTATGTTTAATATTTTGGTTTCCTTGAAGAATTATAAATTGTATCTTTTATCTTTGGCGGCAGACAGTTTCCCATTTTTCGTAAGGCTCCCGTAAGCGATGTTAGTTTTGACCGTTTAATATTCTCAATATGGGGCTTCCATGACAGTTTGTCATCCAACAGTAACCCAAGATATTTCTCTGTAACGGACCGACTTAAGTTTGTATCATTTAATGTAAGAGGAGTAAAGGCAGGAACTACTTTATTTATGGCCGTAAAAATCATGTAAGATGATTTTGATGCATTTATTGTAAGGAGATTATGAAGGAACCACTCCTTAAGTAAATTTAGATCCATTTGGGCCTTATTTATAATATCGTGAATGGACTTGCCATAGTAAAAAAATTATATGACTTTGAAGAAATTATATGACTTTTGAACTCTGATTCTTTGCAGTTACCGTTTTAAACCAAAACTAATAGTCGGTTATTACTAATAACCGACTTGTTTTCGTTTAGTTTTAATTTTTTAAGGTAATAACTTAATGGTGTAACGTAATTTTAAAAATATTCTAAATTTATGAATTCGTCCATTTATAGGTTACTCTAATTTAGACTTTAACGTAAAGGAATAAGAGCGAAATTGTTTTAATTTCATTTTAGGAAATTTTAGGCTTAGCTCGGTGCCAACAGAATCGACACCATTATCTTCGACTCACATACATCGATGGTTATTATAGAAACGCTGAAAGCGATTAGCTAGTGGCGTGTCGCGCCACGACACGACACGTAAGTGTGTCTCCGCCAGACTCGCGTATTGAGGGTTCCTTTCAAGCTTCATAGGGTATTCCAGTAATCTATGTAAAGAACTATTTTCTTCATATTTTTCAAAATTTTAGTAAGTAAGTACCAGTACCTAGTTTTGGAGATAATGAGTGGAATGAAATCCTATCCTGATAATATTATAAAAATGTGAAAGTTTGTATCTCAAAATAAATAATAAACGACATAAATCTGCTATAGTTGTTTAAAATGCCCGAATAAAACATAGGGTGGTTCTTGATATGAAATACATCCTCAAAATGATAAAAAAACGCAAAAGGGATAATTTTGGTATATGGCGCTGGTGTGCAACAAATATGACATCACAGACTAAAAACATTCCGTCTTTTCTATTTGATTATTGAAATTGGACAGCCGACCCGTGACAGACGTCCTGTCACAGGACGTCTGTCACGGGTCGGCTAGTATTTACATAAATAAGTTTTTGTTGAAAAATATTTTTCAAAGACATTCTTTGTAAAATCATTCAAACCAACAAGTACTAGAGCGCTATCACTGATCACATTATAACATAGTCATTGGAACTTGACAAGAATGCAAAGTTTTTACTCCATCGAAGTATTTACTAACTTTACTAAGGAGTTCTATTGTGAGTGTCTGTTGAACAACTCCTCACTTTATTATCAAACTAGCGACCCGCCCCGGCTTCGCACGGGTAGCATGTTATTATACATATAAACCTTCCTCCTGAATCACTATCAATAAAAAAAACCGCATCAAAATCCGTTGTGTAGTTTTAAAGATATAAGCAAACATACATACATACATATTACATACAGACGCGGGAAGCGGAAAGCGACTTTGCTTTATACTATGTAGTGATCATCTCGCTGTCCATTATTATTGTATTGTCACTAGAACTAAAGGTGTACCTATGCAAAATTTCAGCTCAATCGATTGGGGATAACTGCTTCAAAATTGTGTTACAAGATTCCACCCGAACAAACATTGTTACATACATACCTACATTGCCAGTGCAATAAAAGCTTGTAATAACTAATATTTAGTTAAAAACCTAGTTCTTATGCACATTTCAAACCATGTCCTTCACAAGTAACAAAAATTCTAACCTAAAAATAAAACTTCAAATAAATAATTACAAAATGCTATTTCTTTATTAAAAATTACATAATATAAACATTGCATAGCGCTTCAAAAAATTATCAAAAAATAACTACAAAGGTACATATAACAATTTACATACAGACGTGAAGACATTTAAATAAAATAATGTAGGACTTTTAAGACTTTGAAATAGAAACGCTGGAAACATTTATTGCATTTGCACACTTGTAATCGCTTCAACATCATATTGTAAGACTTTTTACAATCAATCAATTTAGTTAATCATTTTAAGTGGTAGAATGTTGAATAGTGAGCGTTGACCTATAGTTCGGCCGTTCAGAGAATGCGTTCCTGACACCTATCAGTTAGTCACGTTATAGTGACTATAATGTTGTAATAATGTTGTTTTAATGCTCATCAATTGTTAAAACGGTAAACAACCAGCAATAATATTTTTATCGTAACTGCAACGCCATTACAAAGTTACGTCGTCATACAATCGCGACGTGTCAGGAACGCATTCTCTGAACGGCCGTAGTATAATAGCAGTAAATATTGTATATATTTTTTTTATTCCTGTTTGACATTTGGCAAAATCAAGTGATCGGCCAAATTAATCTAGAGATCGAGATGTGTGGAAGGAAGGAAGGGAGGCTTCAGTCCGGTGGAGCTATTTTGTAAAAATACGATTATCAAGTTATGTTATTCATACCAATATTTATTGTTACTGAATGCCATAATACCCACGCTTTTTATACTGTTTAGGCACCTATACCTACGCTTCCAATACAATACCTACGCAGAAGTGAAGGTATAGGTGCATAAACAGTGAATAGGTACTATGAAAAGTGTACAGATTAGGTATTCTCTAATATTAGTTATTGCATTCAACATCATAACATGATATTCATGTTTTTTTTTACAAAATAGCCCTGCTGCAGTGGGATAATGAAACGTTTGAAAAAAATACTTAAATTGAAGCCCTAGGCTCCAGCCTACTCAGCTTGTTGGTAAATCCACCACTGACTTTGACAGCTGAAGTTGAATACGATTATCAGTGAGTATACACAATGAGGTTGTGAGTCTCGGTGTGGTATGGTAGTTGAAGGTAATACACATGTGTCCCCACACTATACACATGTCAGCAAGGCTATTTTGTAAAAACATGATTATCATGTTATGATGTTGAATGCAATAACCTAATGTTGGAGAATACTAATGGCGGCCACATACGTAGCGGTATACCTGAACGGTATACCGGAACTTAAGGCTTGTGCAAGTATACCGAAGCGTGTGTGTGACAAAACTTGCACAAGTTTCCTGACTTGCACAAGTCTGGTAGGCAGATCAAAACTACGATCTGTATACCGGCGCAAACAAGTTTGTGCATGTATGCATGAGCGTGTGTGTCGGAACGCTTCAGTCACACGCGCGCCAGTTTTTCGGTCGGTTGTGTTGTGTGACTTGTGTTTGTTTATTTATTATTATTTATTTTATTTATATTAATTTATTTTTATTTAATTTTTTTTTTTTTTATTTTTTTTTTTATTTGTTTATTTATTTAGGTTGGTGTGGGAATACTTATTTCTTTTCAGTAACCATTCTTTACACCATACAGAACGTTTCTTCTTACACTTCTCTTTTTTCTTAATAGCTAGCACCAAACCAACAATAGCCAAAACGTCATCATTTGTGGGTGTCACTTTAGATAGAACCGGTGGCATATTTCACAAAAATACTTAGTGCACAACACGACTTCTTCGGTTTGTCACAGGCGCAGAACTGAGACCGCACAGGCATACTTGAATCGTGTGTGGTCACTATGGACGTTAGGTATACTTGCACAAGCTTTAAGTTCCGGTATACCGTTCAGGTATACCGCTACGTATGTGGCCGCTATAATCTGTACACTTTTCATAGTAACTATTCACAGTTTATGCACCTATACCTACACTTCTGCGTAGGTATAGGTGCCTAAACACCTAAACAGCATTAAAAGCGTAGGTATTATGGCATTCAGTACCATAACATGATAATCATGTTTTTACAAAATAGCCCCACAGAACTCAGGACTACATGTTTATAATAATAATAAATTAATTATTACAATCCCTCTGATCAAAAACCAATAACCAAGGAATTATACTCAAGTAATTAATCCCACAACACATTCCAATAATACTCAGTGTATTGAATAAAGTTGTTTTACTTAACAACTGACGAAAAAAAGGAGGTTCGCGATTCGACGCGTATGTATCTTACATTAACCTTAAATTATAAATGGGAAAGTTTGTATGTTTGAGTCTCAATCAGATGATATTAATTTTTTAATGTTTTATGAAGAACTATTTTTTATCTCTGAATAATGTTATCATTATGAAGGTTCTATTAATCCTACATGAATTTAGTTTTTGGGACTATTCTCTAGTTACTTAATATAAAAAATATCATCAAAAATCGGATTACCAGGTAAAAAGTCTTGCACAATCATACATTTAAAAAAAAAAACAACAAAAAATAAATACGCGTCGAATTGAGACACTCCTGAATCCTCCATTGTCGCCGGTTAAAAATGACGTAACATTTTTATCACACAATTTGCGCACTGGATACCAGTTTTCAGAATAACCGGGTTTTTTACCGTTCACTGTTAAATTAGACAACAAATAAACGATTACAATAGCATCTTTAGCGAACACAGGCTAAACAAGCGGTTGATATGTCCATAAATTAATTACTAATTAAAAATGTGTTTTTTCAATCATAAATACAGCACTGCGCTTTTGGCTTAACCGTAAAAAAATGTCTTATTAACTTTACCAATTTAAACTAATATTATAAATGCGTAAGTAACTCTGTCTGTGATGTTATCACGGCCAAACTGAGCCGATTGTGATGAAATTTCATAAAGAGATTGTATAAAGTCTTGGAACGGATATTAGCTACTTTTTTTCTTTCGTTTTAAGGTATTTCAAACGATAAAGTTGTCCGATATCGATAACGAACTGTAACGATAACGAGGTTGCGGGTTAAAGCTGGGCAATTAAATTAAAGTGTGTTAAAAAGACATTGTTTTACATAAAACCAATGATTCCGTTCAAAATAATGTCTTACAAGTACATTTCACATTTAAGTTTAAACTTTTACCCTCGATATAAATATTTCCGTAATAATATGCTACGTATACATTTTTTTTAATACCTATTATCATAGTTACTAATAATTTCACCAATTCACAAATTGGTTATAATATCCAACACTGACCGGCGGCCCCAATGCGTAATTTCACCGGTAATCGTAACCGATATCAACTGTCAAACTGTCATTACGCTACGCAAAGGAATAAAAACGATCGTATTTTACGAAATTTCAGCAAACAGAATTGCAATTACGTTTCAAAAATCTAAAACTCGACTTCATGTTGTGTCTATATTTATATTACTCAATTTTATGTACAATACAAAATTTCATTTCCTATTTTTTACATCTTATAGGTGGTATTTTTTCCTCAAATAGGACAAAACGAGAAATATATTCTTCCAAACAAAAAAATAATTTTCCAAATCGGATAATAAATGACGCAGTACTGAGGTAACAAACATTACAAGAAAATACATTTTCCTTTTTTGAAGTCTGATAAAAATCGATTATATTTCTACATTGAATTGGTAATTCTGACAGTGGATGACAATTACAATTGCCGGTTCAGTAGACTACGTCGCAAGGGTAAGCGCATATGAGAAAACCATCAAAACGATAGCATAACCAATATGTATACGCTTAGCTTAACTTCAACAATGGACAAATTTCTTGATTTGTCCATCTTTTTTTTAGCAACGGATCGACATGATTTTTTTGCATAGATAGCTCGTATGTAGAGTGACATAGACCAGTGTTCCGCAAACATTTTGTGTCCAACGTACATTTAGGAAAATGATTTTTTTTGAGGTAGGTACACCACAAATTAAAAATCATTAAGTACGAAATAATATTTTTTATTAATCAACAAAACTAAATTTTAAATTGCAGAAAATGTATTTAATGCGAAACATGAGCCTGTTTAATTGAGCGTAGACGGTCTAAATTTGGAGTAATCGTTGACAGGGCTGCTAAAAATACGTTTCTAAGATATCCTTATTTTTCCAAGGCACACCAACTAATGACCACGGTACACCGGTGTGCCACGGGTACACACTTTGCGGAACACTGACATAGACTACATATTATCTGGCAGCACGCAGCCGCGGGCACAAGCTAGTAGACAATAAATTAAACAAAGCGGCGCAACTTTGAACTCTTTACCCTAATTCTCGTTATAATCGGGTTAATTACATTATAACACCCTAATTTTCATTATATTTAACGATTACGTTTGTTAATATGCAGTCGTATCGATTTTGTTGTTGCGTTTCGCTAAACTGCATAAATAAACGGTTTCTGTTCCATATACTGACATAGTCTGCCCGCGTTAAAACTATAGCTGTCCTTATTTCTTGAACTGTAAAAGAAGGATGTCTACATTTTGTTATGCTGCCAATTTAAGTTAGTTTAGGGTAATGCAACAACAGAATCGAAATAACCAGCGTTCAACTAACTAGCGAATTTATGTGACAATCTTTGATTTATTTTGAAATTGCTATTATTTAAACTTTACGCATTATTTCTTAGTTTTACAAAACAGTCTTCATAAATACCTACGGCTATAGTACTCGTCAAGACAAAACTAACAAGCTTAAAAACAATGGGGCTATGTTATGTTGTTTAGGAGGTATTATTGTACAAGAAAAACATGAACATAGGCGAACTTTATATAAGTTAGCATTTTTCAAGCCAACCTTTGTGTGATTTGGAAAAAGAAAAGAGGGAAATGAAAGAAATATAATGTTGTGCCGATCTCATTTAAGTGGATAAAGGCAGAAAGAAGGTGATATTCATTTGGTCATTGTAAGTCAATGAACAAGTTAAGATCGAGATGACCAAGAAAAAACGATGCAAACAAGGTCTTAGTCTGATAATGTGGATGCCCGCCCGCTTTAAACCATCAAAAAATAATCATATCTATGTTTACGACATCAAATATTGTTGCAAAATGTTTATCCAGTTTGTGATATGGTATCTGCTCTTTGTTTCAAATAAAAACTGATGAAAAAACCTACGTAATAAATTCAAAGGTAAAATAGCAATTTCAAAACGATACAACACTAAAGTTAGATATTTATGTACAAAGATTAAATATACAATAATTATTACTTATGGCATTCCTAAACAACTACTTGGCTTTTTAATAAATTGTACAAAATAATATGATTTAACTAATATTAACATTAGAACCACGGCGTACGGGTTCGATTCCCACAGAATAACGATGTTTTTGGTGCCTGCAGCATGATCTGGTCACGAGGAACATGCCTAAGAACAGTCCTATTTAAAAGTCGTTTAAACGTATATCTATATATAAAAATCAATTGCTGTTCGTTAGTCTCGCTAAAACTCGAGAACGGCTGAACGGATTTATCTTATCTTGGTCTTGAAATGTTCGTGGAGGTCTAGGGAAGGTTTAAAAGGTGAGAAAAATTCTAATAATTGCCGGAAAAACCCTAAAAACAGTTTCTTTTTCCCATACAAAAGTTTTCTAACTAAAACGTAGAGTCAATTTGAGCTTTATTAGGTTTGATAATACGGTAACGGGAACTTAACACAACATTTGTTAATTCTAAAGCGATGCGAAGTTCGCGGGGCCAGCTTGTACTTTAATAAAATAATAAGGATTCCTTTGTAACGTTTTAGCGACCAGGTAAAGCTACGCCTGTTCCTCGTAACCAAATCTAGAAGCACTTTCTCATTTTGGTCAACAATTGAGTAGTTATATCAAAATAGCACTTTTTTTCTTACTTTGTCCATACTCTGCACATAAATAAAATTACAATTTATATATATCCTAAACGTGATTCATTGCAACATAATGGCACATAACATATTAATTTAAATTTACAACATATTGGAAATGATTTTGGAAGAAATATTTTTTTAATATTTCATTCGGAGATCTGTTTCTCAAAACCCGACAGCTCAAACATTGTTTTTATTTAAAAAGAAATACGGCCAATTACCACCTTTTTAGGGTTTCGTAGTCTACAAGAAACCCTTATATTGGAAATGATTTTGGAAGAAATATTTATTTAATATTTCATTCGGAGATCTGTTTCTCAAAACCCGACAGCTCAAACATTGTTTTTATTTAAAAAGAAATACGGCCAATTACCACCTTTTTAGGGTTTCGTAGTCTACAAGAAACCCTTATATTGGAAATGATTTTGGAAGAAATATTTATTTCATATTTCATTCGGAGATCTGTTTCTCAAAACCCGACAGCTCAAACATTGTTTTTATTTAAAAAGAAATACGGCCAATTACCACCTTTTTAGGGTTTCGTAGTCTACAAGAAACCCTTATATTGGAAATGATTTTGGAAGAAATATTTATTTCATATTTCATTCGGAGATCTGTTTCTCAAAACCCGACAGCTCAAACATTGTTTTTATTTAAAAAGAAATACGGCCAATTACCACCTTTTTAGGGTTTCGTAGTCTACAAGAAACCCTTATAGTTTCGCCATGTCCGTCCGTCTGTTCGCTGCTTAGCTCAGAGACTCGTGGACGAAATCTTCACTACATAGTATAAAGCAAAGTCGCTTTCCGCTTCCCGCGTCTGTATGTCTGTATGTATGTTTGCTTATATCTTTAAAACTACACAACGGATTTTGATGCGGTTTTTTTTAATAGATAGAGTGATTCAGGAGGAAGGTTTATATGTATTAAACCCGTGCAAAGCCGGGGCGGGTCGCTAGTTTTTCATAAAAATCACTTTATGTGTTGTGCGACACTGCATAGTGTGACTAGAGGCACATTGTCGTGTGCCTATAGCCAAAGTTGAGCTCTAAAGGCACACGGTAGCGTGCGCCATAGTGCCGCTCAACACATAAAGTGATGTTTATGAAAAATGATTTCGTCCACTGTGGGTGCGTGTTCTCATAGTGTCGTTCTTGAATACGAGGGTTAGTGCTAGAAAGCTGTAACTTGACATGAATATACATATTAATCACGTCGACTAAGTGGTAGAAAGAATCTTGAAATTTTACCTGTAGGGAAGGTATCCCCCCCCTACATGTAAAGTGGGGATGTTATTTCTCGCGTACCCCAAGCTGTGACGTGTCATTGGATAGGACTTTAAAAAATATTGCGGGTTTGTGAAAACAACTTTTTGATTAAGGGATCCGTTTGTGAAATATTAAGCTTTAAAATGCCAATTTTTGCTAGAGATGAGTGTCCCCCCTTAAAAGCTAAATTATTGGGTTTGGGGGCGTGAAAAAATGCACGGTAGTAAGTAGTACATTATACTGAAGTTAAAAGCTAAACTATCACAGCTAAGTAGGTGTTACAAGTTAAGTTACATAGTTGTTCAACTTAATGGACTCGAAGTAATAAAAATGTAGTACAAATACCATTGAAAATTACTAATATAAGGTTTTTAGCTGTGTAAACTACGAAACCCTACATTGCGCGTGACCCGACACGCACTTGGCCAAAAAAAAACGTGGTAATTTTTGTATTTCTAGTTAAAATGATAAACATCCATAATAGTTTTAGATTATTTGAAGTTAAATATAGTGAAAAATTAAATAGGATCTCGACTTTAATACTCATGTACCAATGGTAGACATCTTCTCAGATACTTAGAGATGTCTGAAGGGGATAGTCAGAGGCATATATTAACAAAATAATTTATAACACACTGTCATCTTAGATCTCTAGGCGCTTAATGTCTGAAGGGGTTAGTCAGAGGCTAATATTGACAATTATAACATGCTACTTTTGTATACCTGTAACATTCCCAATTTTAATTTGTGACTATTTTCATAACGGATACAATGTTCGTTTGACATCTGTCAAAATTTGACTTTAATCATAGTCGGGTGGGTAAGTAGATCGGTCAATCTTAAAACTACAACAGACAGACAGACATCCCATAAATATTTAAATAATAATAATAAATAGGATCACGACTGTTATGCTCAGATCCTTGAAGATGTTTAAAGGGATTAATCAGAGGCACGTCCACTACATTTGGCACATGCCCACATTTTGCAGTAGTTAGCATTACATGTGACAGGTTGCAAGCTCCTACTAATATTATAAATCCGAAAGTTTGTGTGGATGTTTGTAACGACTGAACGGATTTTGATGAAACTTGAAATATACATTTAGTTAGTATTCTTATAAGCGGCGATGGGCTTGCAACCTGTCACGTACGGAATGCTTACTAATGCAAAATGTGGGCATGTGCCAAATATAATGTTTGGACGTGCCTCTGACTGAACACTAGACATCTTTAAAAGGATCTAAGCGTCTGGAGATCTGAGAGGATGTCTACCGTACTTGGGGATTACAGTCGTGATCCTATTTTTTTTTAATATACATAGCCTCTGCCCTGAGACATCATAGGCTACTTTTTATCCAGGTACCTCGCGAACTAAGTCACGGGCAGAAACTAGTGATTAATGTCCATGTATGGGTTAAACTTTGCTTGGTTTGTGGTTAGATGGTAAAATGTCTACTAATATTTATTAATGAAATCTGTCCATCTGCTGCTAATGTATAAATGCTTAACAATTTTCGACAATGCTTTTGTTGTATTACAGTCATAATTCTATGACACCTTAATGACTATCACCTAATTAATTATATACATACAAGATACACGATTGTGTCCGTTTATATTTGGCAAATGCGTTGCGATCACGGCATTATTCTGAAATTAAAAAAAAAACTGATTAAAAAACAAAAACAAGCAAAGAAAAAAACCGGCCAAGTGCGAGTCGGACTCGCGCAGGAAGGGTTCCGTACCATTATCTATAAAATAGGCAAAAAATCATGTTTGTTGTATTGCTGCTCCCCTTAAATATTTATATTATTCTGTTTTTAGTATTTGTTGTTATAGCGGCAACAGAAATACATTATATGTGAAAATTTCAACTGTCTAACTATCACGGTTCATGAGATACAGCCCTGTGACAGACAGACGGACAGCGAAGTCTTATAAATAGGGTCCCGTTTTTACCCTTTGGGTACTGAACCCTAAAAACAACTTTTCTTTGTACGTCTGTCTGGCACAAGGCTGTATCTCATGAACCATGATAGCTAGACAGTTGAAATTTTCACATATAATGTATTTCTGTTGCCGCTATAACAACAAATACTAAAAACAGAATAAAGTAAATATTTAAGGGAGGCTCCCATACAACAAACGCGAGTCTGACTCGCACTAATCCTAATATTATAAATCCGAAAGTTTGTGAGTTTGTATGTATGTTTGTTTCTCAATAAGGCCTAAACGACAAAACGGTTTAAGTTGAAATTTGCTGTAGATGTAGATATAATGCCCGAATAAATAATAGACTACTTTAAAATATGTAAAACATCCCCAAAACGATAAAAAAACGCAAAAGTCATGATTTCTGTATAGATGGCGCTGGTAAGCAACAAATCTGACATCACAGACTAGTCTAGTACAGACTAGTCGGCTAAAACCTAGAGGAAAATACCTAGAGGAAGAGCACTGGTCGCTGCATAGCAGGCGCTCTGCCCTCCGGAGGGAGAGAGGTCCCGGAGCCCGAGGAGGTGCTTCGGTGCTCCGCGGGGGGCTCCTTGTCTCTTTCGGAGCCAGAGTTGGAGCCCCCGCTGCCGGAGACCACGCTCTCTTCGCGATTGTAACTGTAGAAGATAATACATTACTTATTTTATTGTATTTAAATAAATCAAATTTAACACAATTCGATTTTTAGTAAAAAATAAAAAATAGGATCACGACTGTAATCACCAACTACAACTGCAAAATGTGGGCATGTTTTGGACGTGCCTCAGACTACCCCCACTAGACATCTTCGAAGGATCTAAGCGTCTGGAGATCTGAGAGGATGTCTACCGTACTCGGGGATTACAGTCGTGATCCTATTTAATTTATTTTTTACATTGTAATTAGCCGTATATCTATTTAAAATATAATAAAAGTGTTAATTAATTAATTAACTCACCCGTACACAGTGTGTTCACTGTTAACGCAAGACGCGTACTTGAAGGGAATGGGTTGGTATCCATACGAGCCAGCGTATGGCAAATAGTTGGGACCCATCATACTGAAAAATATCAATTTTATTCATAAACAAGCTAACCCGGAGAACTTCGTATCGCTTTAGAATGGGCTATTTGACAAGATTTTGAAAACCATTCTAGATTATTCAGTAGTGACTGTGGAATCCATAAAAAAAATATTATTTTCAATTCTGTTAAGTATTGGCCCTAAAAATGTAAATTAAATATTGACAATTTAAATAACCCGCAAAAACGTTTCTTTATGCAAATGGCGTCGCACTAGTTTCTGTGACGTTACATGCTTGTCAACAAATAAACAAACGTCAAATTTTTCAAGGCAGGCGATGACATGTTGACAAGCATGTTACGTCATCGTCGATTCGACCAATCCTGACCGTATTGTGTCACGTGACTGGCGTTTAAAAATAGATAATTTTAATTATGGGTTTATAATAAATCATTATTTATTTTCAAGTTATTTTACTCCATAACGCTTTATGAAGGCATAATTTACATTGATTACTATCAACAACACTTTATTTTTCTTACTGTCAAATTGCCTATTAACAAATGTTGTCTTAAGTTCCCGTTCCCGTTATAAAGTCTCCTGGCTCTAAGCCACCTCCCCACCAATTTCCAGCTAAATCGGTTCAGCCGTTCTTGAGTTGTAAATAGTGTAACTAACACGATTTTCTTTTATATATTCTATTGAAAAATATTTTTCAATGACAAGCTTTTGTAAAATCAAACCATTGAGCACCTTTCACATAATATAACATTTGTCATCGGAACTTGACAAGAATGCAAAAAATTTACTCAATCGAAGAATTTACTAAGTAGTTCCGTTGTTTGTGACTGTTGAACAGCTCCTGACTCCATCATCAGATCAGCTCACTGTCATATTATTGCATTGTCACCGAAGTTACATAAGTATTAGAAATTTCAGCTCAATCGGCTGCTTCAAAATTGACTTGCAAGATTCCACCTTAACAAACATAGTTACATAGTTATACATACATACATACATTGCTAGTTAGGTAGAAGCTTGTAAAAATAATAAAAAATCAAATAATATGCAGCCGAAGGAAGGCTAGCTCAGTACATAGCTCACCTACTACTTAAGAACACAGGTCGTACTTGAAGTTAGGCACGGGTAAAGCGCTGTTTCTCAGCCGAAGTGAAGCTAGCTCAGCACATAGCTCACCTACCACTTTAAGACCCACAGGTCACTCTTGGGGTTAAACAGAGACCGCCACGTATGAACACAGTACGTACTTACTACAGACAAGGCGGTGATCCGAAGCTGGAGTGAGACTAGCTCAGCGCATAGCTCACCCACCACGTAATAACACAGTACATACTTGGGGTTAGGCAGAGGCAAGGCGGTGCTGAGGAGGCTGTCAGCGTCGCCGGTAGTGCTGCGCAGTCGCAGGGAGGCTAGCTCAGCGCATAGCTCACCCGCCACGTAGTAGCATTGCTCGGAGAAGGTGATCTTGTTCACTGTGTGTCTGATGAAGCCGGCCTGGAAAATTTTTATTTAATATTATTACAACTGTAATCTGCAAATAAGACATCCTCTCAGATCTCCAGGCGTTACGATCCTTGAAGTTGATTAAAGGAGTGAGCTAGAGGCATGTCCAAACATTTTGTCTACATTTTGCAGTAGTTAGCATGCCATACGTGACAGGTCGCAAGCCCATCGCCGGTTATAAGAATACTAACTGGTTTCCTTCACCGTTTTGAGCAATTGTTCATTTATTGATGCACGGCCGGGATTCTAGTTATCTTCGGAATTAAAGTCGAAAAATCAAGACACAACACACTCGGCCAACACGGATTTTGTAAAATAATTATTTAAAATACCTTATTTTATCTGTACCTACCCTATCTTATCTTTACCTTTAACAATGTGAGACGCGTACTTTCTGGCATCGCGTCTGTCAGCTATTCCAGCGTCATGATGAAGAATCCACCACATCATTGACGCGTTTGGTATGGTTATCTTCAGACACATCCTTGTTTAGATTATCTTATCTTATCTTTACCTTCAGCATATGCGAGGCGTACTTCTTGGCGTAGCGTCTGTCCGCTACACCAGCGACATGATGAAGGATCCACTCCACCACATCAGCTCCGATGAACGCGTTCGGTATTGTGATCTTCAGCTACATCCTTGTTTAGATTATCTTATCTGAACCCTATCTTATCTTATCTGTACCCTATCTTATCTTTACCTTTAGCATATGCGAGGCGTATTTCCTGGCGTCGCGTCTGTCAGCTATACCAGCGACATGATGAAGGATCCACTCCACCACATCAGCTCCGATGAACGCGTTCGGTATTGTGATCTTCAGCCACATTCTGTCCCTGATCTCTAGACCTGAAGAATTCAATAATTACTTAAAAACTAACAAGATATTTTGTGAATAATATATTTGATTCAACAAACAGACATATTATTTTCTGTAAATGTATTTTTTTTTTCATTCTTTATTTATTTCAATGAATGAACATTTTATTTGAGTAGTATAAGCTAGTCTTTATTCTTATTATATCTAGAACAGAACAGAAGTAATGTTAGTTACAACATTTGTAATTCGAGAAAGGATGGACCCATTATTATGTTTTTTGATAATAGTCTGGAATAGAAGAATAACTATTCAAATATTACAAATATAGGGCTATTTGACAAGATTTTGAAAACCATTTTAGATTATTCAATAGTGACTGTGGAACCCATAAAAAATATTACTTTCAATTCTGTTAAGTATTGGCCCTAAAAATGTAAATTAAATATCGACAATTTAAATAACCCGCAAAAACGTTTTACGCTAATGGCGTCGCACTAGTTTCTGTGACGTTACATGCTTGTCAACAAATAAACAACCGTCAAGTTTTTCAAGGCAGGCGATGACATATTGACAAGCATGTTACGTCATCGTCGATTCGACCAATCCTGACCAGGGATGTAACGGAGGTAATTTTATCGGAACCGAAGTCGGAGGCAATATCAGGAATCAGAAGTAGCGGCAGAGAAGAATAAAAACATTATTCTGTGAACATTTTTAATTTAAACTTGAAAGTACCTAATCAATTTACAGAAAATGAAAATAAAAATTACCATGTTTCCTATTAACATTTAACAGTTAACAAATTAAATCAAAATCACTCCATTGTTTTTGTGTTAATTTTTATTTTGTTTTATTAAATGTAAATGTAAAAAAAAACCTTGTAGTAATTAATCATTTTAATGACATGTGTATGTATCACACATCCTCCGATTTAAAAGTTTCGAAACCGAAGTCGGAGTCGGGAGGTGTAATAACAATCGGAAGTTCCGACTTATCGGAGTCGGAGTCGAAGCTCCGTAACATCCCTGATCCTGACCGTTTTGTGTCACGTGATTGGCGTTTATTCAAATAGCCTAGTTTATGATACACTATAAAATCATATAATGTATCATATTTTTATTGTTGACGTACTTGAGTATTACTTTTAATAATTATTCTTGTTTGAGCCTTCACCTTGTTCGATTGGCATCACACTGGAGCTCTACATAGCTTTAAGAAAAGGATCATTAAAAAAAAGGTAGACCCCAAGCCGTGTATGTTGCCTGATTCTTCTAGACAATGGTCGCGCGGAATCGGCGTAGCTTCACCTAGTTCCTAAGACGTTTCAAAGTGATCCTTGTGATTTTATTGAAATAAATGATTTTTGAATTTGAATTTGAATTATCATAAACTCTCCCTAGCATAAAGATGTCCTTACCAGAATCAGGTCTCAGCATAGCTCGCACCACCAACGCCATGTCCATGTTCACCGAGAGTTGGGGCTCCAGGCCTGCGGGGGCCGAAGCGTCGGAGGCACGTTCTGAGACTGAAGAGGGGAGGGCGGATAACGAGGGTGGGGGTGGGGGGTAGGCCTCTCGGAGGGCAGCTGTATGAGCCACCCAGGCACCTGGAATTTATTATAGTTGGGGATATATCACACAGCGACATCTACCAACTCCCAGTCGCTGATTGCTCTTTTTCGAAACGAAAAAAGAAATACTTCTGAACAAGCCACATCTTCTATTTTTATAAGTATATTACTTCAGGTTCCTACCTAGATTTCTATTAAGCTGAAAACATAATAGCAGAAACTTTTCACGATAAAGATATTATTTCAAAATGATACGTTTTAGAATTTATGATCGAAATATTTTATATACCTACTATTAAAATCAACTTGTGATTTATTGTTAAAGATAGGTAATATGTAGATCTAGATTTCTATTAGAATAGATTTTTAATAAGTAATTATACATAACAAGTTAACCCGGCGAACTTCGTACCGCGTTATAATTAACAAATGTTGTGTTAAGTTCTTGTTTCCGTTCCCGTTCGCGTTAAAAACTATCCTATGTCCGTCTCCTGGTTCTAAGCTACCTCGCCACCAATTTTCACCCAGATCGATTCAGCCGTTCTTGAGTTATAAATAGTGTAACTAACACGACTTTCTTTTATATATAAAGATTTATATCATTAATTTATTCGAAAAGCTAAAGCGGACCACGCGCCTACGTGTGTTTGTCGTCATTGCAGCGGTCGGTAGAATTATTTATCGAAGTGATTAAAGATGGGTACATCTTTATTCACATATACTACATTATAAAATAGGAGATGTGGCTTGTTCACAAGTATTTATTTTTTCGTTTCGAACAAAAACAATCGTCGACTGGGAGCGCCTTAAGTAAAGCTTGCTCTTTAGAAACCGGATTACAGATAAGAGATGCGTTTTGGAACGAAGTTCCTTATGGCGCGTTGCGAAGAAGGCTAGACGGAAAAAAATCAGACGAAAAGTTGTCACGACACTTTTTGCTATAGTGTAGTACCTAAGGTAGTAGTACCTACCTTTCTCTGTCTTTCTCTCTCTCTCTTATAGAAAGCAAGCCAATTATTTTGAACAGTGTAGTGTCGCGACAATTATTTTTGTTTTGTTAAGTTTATACAGGTTTTTTGTACATAATCACTACATAGTATAAAGCAGTCGCTTTCCGCTTCCCGCGTCTGTATGTCTGTATGTATGTTTGCTTATATCTTTAAAACTACACAACGGATTTTGATGCGGTTTTTTTTAATAGATAGAGTGATTCAGGAGGAAGGTTTATATGTATTAAACCCGTGCGAAGCCGGGGCGGGTCGCTAGTAAATAATAAAATAATAACAATAATGAATCCTGACAGTGTTTCTGCACAAGTTCCGGATATTGCTGACTAAAATTGAGCCTACTGATTAAGTTTATATTACATTATATTTGTTATTAATAAAAAAAATATTATTTAAAAAGAAATAAAAATAATTTATTACAATTCCTTCACTAATTAATCGAAAGGAACTTCGTTCCATCCGGGTGTCCCTTGACACCTCTCAACTTATTTTTTTTGTTGTTAATACATACTTGTAATACATTATAACACCCTGACGAAAATGTTTGGACTATTCTGGATGTACACGATAGAAAAACAACCGGGCAAGTGCGAGTCGGACACTGAGGGTTCCATACACACTTCTTATAGGTTTTCCTGTAATCTATTGGATAACCGTGTTGGCCGAGTGGGATGTACATCGACTTTCAATCTGAAGGTCGTGTGTTCGAATCCCGGAATGCATCAATGGATTTTTTTGTTCGAAAATTTATATGCGCATCAAAAACACGTGCTTACAACGGTGAAGGAAAACATCGTGAGGAAACCAGTTAGTGTTCTTATAAGCGGCGATGGGCTTGCAACCTGGCACGTGTGGAATGCTAACTACTGCAAAATGTGGGTATGTGCCAAATATAATGTTTGGACGCGCCTCTGACTAGCCCCACTAGACATCTTCAAAGGATCTAAGCGTCTGAAGATCTGAGAGGATGTCTACCGTACTTGGGGATTACAGTCGTGATCCTATTTTTTTTTTCTATTTGATAACCAGGTAAAAAAAGAAACAAATTGAAATTTTCCGTTTTTGACCGATTGTAAACTCACCAGGATCGATAGGTCTAACGGGCTCCGTCCTTGGGATGGTGAAGTAACCCTTGGGATTAGGATCCCAGCATTTAGCCACCACCAACTTGATGGGTCCCGGCTTCTGGACCACTTCACGGAGCACTCTAACAGCTTCATCATTGGTCATGTCTTCAAAGTTCACATCGTTCACCTGGAACAGTACATTGGGTGATGAGATTAGGGTGATGAAGGACTTGCCTGGTGATACTCAAGAGACAGGCAGGATAAGTCAAAGGTATTTATTTTTATTAAATTTTCACAGATGATGTATTTCTATTGCCGCTATAACGATAAATACTAAAAACAGAATAAAATGGATATTTAAGTTTAGCTCCCATACAACAAACATGTTTTTTTGACGTTTTTTATAGATAATGGTACGGAACCTTTAGTGCGCGAGTCCGACTCGCACATTGCCCGTTTTTTTTTAAATTAAATGTAAGAGTTCCATAAACAAAGACACTTGAAGATATCACAGGGGTATTCAGAGGCAAAGCCACAAAGTACATGTCCATTCAACGTTGTGCATATGCTATGTTTTGTAAACTATAACAATTCAATATCATTGTCCCAGTCACAAAAGACAACAGCAATATCCTAGAGTTGTATTGTAAAAAGCTATTGATATAATAGAGCCCTATCATAATTATTTTGTTTGTGCGGAGATATATTAACCAAAAACTTCGGGAATGTTTTTGTTAACTTTTATAGTCATAGAAGAATTATTTCAAAATGATTGTATCCTGACTTCATGCTAGAGTTCACTGTTTTAAGGGGCTCCCAGTCGCTGATTGCTCTTTTTCGAAACGAAAAAAGAAATACTTCTGAACAAGCCACATCTCCTATTTTTATAAGTATATTACTTCAGGTTCCTACCTAGATTTCTATTAAGCTGAAAACATAATAGCAGAAACTTTTCACGATAAAGATATTATTTCAAAATGATACGTTTTAGAATTTATGATCGAAATATTTTATATACCTACTATTAAAATCAACTTGTGATTTATTGTTAAAGATAGGTAATATGTAGATCTAGATTTCTATTAGAATAGATTTTTGATAAGTAATTATACATAATTTATATCATTAATTTATTCGAAAAGCTAAGGCGGACCACGCGCCGACGACGTGTGTTTGTCGTCATTGCAGCGGTCGGTAGGATTATTTATTTGAAGTGATTAAAGATGGGTACATCTTTATTCACATATACTATACATTATAAAATAGGAGATGTGGCTTGTTCACAAGTATTTATTTTTTCGTTTCGAAAAAAAACAATCGTCGCCTTAATCAGAGAGTCAAAGCATACATATAAATAAGTGTCTAATTTGCCATCCGAAATGCCTCCATCAATTACAGATGTTCACAATGAGGTGCACTTGGCTTAGGCCTGTGTTTTTCAGTAAATACCCGGTTCTCTGGAGCCGAGTTGATGTAAATCATAAACAAAAATAATAAATATTGGTGGACATTTCACACAGCCATCTAGACCTTAACTAAGCAAAGCTTGAGAACCAGATTACAGATAGAATACTTATATACCTTTTTTTTTGTAAATACATACTTAATATACATATTAACCCAGACACAGAAGAAAGAAAGAAAAAACATTTATTTGCTCCAAAGGCACAACACAATTATTGAATAAAAAAGAACAATAAAACAATCAACAGCAAATTGTGCCATGTGGGGGCAAAGAGGTCCCCGTCTCAGCATTGAGCCGCACAGCACCGAACCTAGGGAGTAGGCAAAGTGGTGCGACACTGGTTTTCAGTCGGGGCCTGGACGATAACGAACTAAATAAGATGTAACTTAGGTCTTAATTCTAAAGAATTTAAGTACAGTAGTAGACACAGAACAAACATCTATGTTCATGACACAAATGTTTATCCTACAACCTACAGCGCAGAAGGCAGAGTTACTATAAATGTGCTGTGAGGCCAGTCATATTCTATGGATATTTAATAGTTACTATGGAAGTGATATTCTCTAAATTCAACTAGGGCTGCCATCCGTCCGGGTACAATTTGGCCACCCACGAACAAGCACTGTTCCGGAATTGTGAAATCAACTTTTTGATTAATTAAGGGAGCTGTTTGTGAAATATTAAGCTTTAAATTGCACCCCCGCCTAACATGACCAGGTTCTGGGCTCTAAAATCCGGGGTTTTCACATGTCTTGTCCTAGTTGCCAAATTTTTGAGATGGCAGCCCTAAATAAAACTGATGTTCAGAGTACAGAAAAATAAAGATATAAATACCTGCAAGATCATATCCCCCGGTTCTATCCTTCCGTCCAACGCCACTGCACCACCCTTCATAATACTCCCAACATAAATCCCACCATCACCCCCCTTATTTGACTGCCCCACAATGGATATCCCGAGAAAATTAACAGTGTCCATGTTTAGTGTCACAGTGATTATATGCATGGACATTGTGGAGTCGGTTATCGAGGAGTATGATGATGTACGGGACATGACCTGGGGTCTTTTTCGTCGTCGTTGTGGCCGTTTACGAGAGCTGACTTGTAAGTGGGAGACACTGCTACATTCTGTTAGTGCTCGGTCTACTGAGGCGTTGGTATGTCTCCCAGTTGTGGTGGTAATCTCTGACTGACTGTCGAAAAGGCTGGTGGAGTCTAGATCTGAGCTGAGGACCGAGGCTGTTTCGTATTCCAAGCCGTGGTTTCCGTATTTCGAATGACCATTGATTCGGAGGCCTCTATACTTGTATTTGTCACAGGAAGCCCTGTGCCCCGGCCGGGAGCTGATAGTACTGTCTGTGTCCGTGCATGTGTCGCGGGTGAGGGGCGCAGGCGGAGCACCCTGGTTTGTCGTTTTGCCTTTACCAGGGTTACTGTCTGTACATTGAGATGCGCCATCGGAGGGGTTCGAGCCTTCGGCAGACACTAGCCACGACACTACGCGACCGTTAAAACACGGTAAATGAGCGTTATCATCAACAATTTCTTCTTTTACTACACCAAAATCATCGTCCATCGACTTGAAGAAAAATTTATAATTTGGTCTGTTCAGCTGATTTTTGAAGTCCAACAAGGTCACTTTCTCGGGGGATATGGGGATTTTCACTAAATACGGCGTCTCCTCATCGTCTATGTAGTAAATTACTTTAGTTTCCTCCATTTTTAGTGCATTTATTTATTGAAAAACAACACCCCTACAATCTATAAATAACAGCCGCCATCACAAAAATGGCGAATGAAGAGTTGCGTCAACTAGACACCGCAAGGCGCTACTGTCGGTTTTTTACTTTTTTATCTGTTCGGATACACATACACACTTTCCTATGCTTTTAGTCGATTTTTAACTCGATTATTTGGTAGCTCATGTTGAGAGCCACTGACGATTTAGATTTATTACCATGCTTAGGTTATCTGTGGATGATTTTTAGTCTGTAGCAAAACAGAGAATTGTTTTTGTTTGAATTTGAACTGAATTCTCGTTGATAAAATCTATTTGTTTTCATATATTTATTCGATTTCGAATAGAAAATGGACATGGGAATAAAATATACTGAACACCCAAATATTTGCTTGGATATAATAGAGCAGTTGGAAGGATTTTGCAAGTGCTTAGATGGTAAATAACTGGATACCAGCAATATTTAGTCTGGACTTCGAGTCGCTGTAAAGCGAGTTTCTCAAATCTATTTTGTTATTTTACAGAAAAAATAGATAAAGAGCAACAGCAAGTCAAAGCACGTAAAAAGAATACTGAATTAGAACTTAAACTTGCTCAGGAAATGAAGTTACATGTAAGTTGTCTAACCTGCCAACTTTATATTCAATGATGAGCTGGCTACACAAAGTAGGTACATAGCATACAAAGTATAGCAGCACCTACCAGTCCTTAGTTACCTCTGCTTTACACAATAGGTACCTATTATTCCTAATTAATCTTAGTAGCCGAGTAATAGAACAACTACAAAAAAAATAGGATTACAACTGTAATCCCAAGTACGGTAGACATACTCACAGATCTCAAGGCTCTTAGATCCTTGAAGATGACGGGGTTAGTCAGAAGTACCTCCAAACATGTTTGGCATAATACCCATTGCAGTAGTTAGCATTCCATATGTGACAGGTTGCAAGTCCATCGCCGCTTATATTACTAACTAAATAAAAGCAGTAACATATGATTAAGGAACAGGAAGTCAGTTGAGTGCCTTTTTCTTTCAGAATGAGCTAAATGAACGTCTGTCAAAGCTAACAGATCGCAGCAGTGAGCTTAACAGAGTGTGCGCCAACTTCAAAACTCATCTGACAATCGCTGAAAGTGATCAGAACCGCCTTGACAATGCCAAGTAAGTGTCCTGGGGCTTTAGTATTAGCAGTATTGGCAGACATTATCACTCAGCACCATCTAGCCCCAAACTAAGCAAAGCTTGTACCATGGGAACCAGATAACTGATAGAATACTTATATACTTTTTTTTTTTTGTAAATACATACTTATTATACTTATTAACACCCAGACACAGAACAAACATCTATCTATGTTCATCACACAAATGTTTGCCCTGGGTGGGGATCGAACCCACAACCTACAGCCCAGAAGGCAGAGTTACTACCAACTGAGCTGGGAGACCAGTCAAAGGGTTTTTAGGTAAGTGCTCACTGATTTTGAGGGTTGGATCATATTGGGGTGGCTTCTCTACCCCTAGTAACTTTCAGTTTACAAGAAAACAATATTCCACCTTAGGTTTGCTTCATTTGGGGTAGAACTGTGAAGCTACACCGATGCCACGCGACCAAGCCTAGAAGAATCAGGCAACAAACACGGCTTGGGGTCTACCTTTTTTCCAATGATCCTTTCCTTAATGATATGTAGAGCTCCAGTGTGGTGTAAGAACAAGGTGTAGACTCAAACAAGAATAATAATTAAAAGTATCAACCAAGTATGTACAACAAAAAAAAATTAACTAAAGATTTTGTCCAAAACAATACGGCGAGGTCTTTCTCTTCCAACGTTTCCATTCAACTTGCCTTCCTTCGTTCATTCTCTTTACTTGCCCAAAACTATTTAAGCATACATATCTGAATCCTCATCACTACGTCTTCTTTCAATCCACAACGTGAAATGAATTTAAATAAATTAATCCACATTTTCTTCATGTGTATGTTTCACTTAAGGCGAGTAATTAATGTGTTTGATAAATGCAGAATCGTTTTTTCTCAATAACCGCAAAACATACAGTTTTGTTTGTTATGACAAAGATAACTTATGGATATAATCTAGATAAATTACAGACAAAAACACGATTGGTGAAACTTTTCTCGATAGATTTATTTTCCAAAGTTGGCTCTTCAAAAACACTAGTTTCATTTTTAATCTAAACTATGAATAGCTAAACAATTAATTTTTATATAATTCGTTAGATAATCATACTAGCTAAATAAATTACAGACAGTTTCTTTTTAAATTTGATGGTTTTCGAGATAATGCAGTTTTATAACTTTTTCCGTCATATCCGAGTAGACTCAGCCCATACAAAATGTCAAAAATTTCGCTTATCACCTTAACCTACCTGTTTTAAATATTTTAAGTGTAATTATACTGTTTGTTTTCCAAATAAATAAAAAAAAATGAATTAATAATTAATCTTAAATTATTGTATTTCCAGAGAAACTTATCAATTGGAGAAAGAGCTGACTGGTATCCGGTTTGACTTCAGTGCACCTCCCAACGTTGCTAAGGGATGTATCCTTTTAACAAGCTGACCCCGCGAACTTCGTATCGCTTTAGAATTAACAAAATGTTGTCTTAAGTTCCCGTTCCCTACGTTTTAGTTAGAAAACTTTTGTATGGGAAAAAGAAAAGGCCTGTTTTTAGGGTTTTTCCGGCAATTATTCGAATTTTTCTCACCTTTTAAACCTTCCCTAGACCTCCACGAACATTTCAAGACCAAGATAAGATAAATCCGTTCAGCCGTTCTTGAGTTTTAGCGAGACTAATGCCGGAAACACACTTACGTGTCGTGTCGTGGCACGCCACTAGCTAATCGCTTTCATACATTTAGTATGGTTAGAGACATATTTGGGTGTCGTGTCGTGTTGCAAACGCTATCTTGCGATTGGCTAGTGGCGCGACACGCCACGCCAAGACACGTAAGTGTGTTTCCGGCATAATGAACAGCAATTGATTTTTATATATATAGATATAAGATATTTATATACAATAATAGTTTTAATATACCGAAAAAAAAAAATTGACCGTTGCAGCAGAAGCTTCTTATGATCTGAGCACTGTCAGCATGATTTATTATTGCACTATCACAAAGTTATCGAGGTTTCTTTTTAACCGAAAATTGGCACTAATTTATGGTCTCAGTACTAGAAAATACTACACAAATTACAACGGAGACGGCGAGCTATTTATGAATGGATAGAATCGTGAAAATATGAGTAGCTATGTCGTAGGTGCGTATGAATAAACGGTTAACTAAATATTGTGTTTTTTTAAGGATATTATTTTTAATTTCTTAATTTAAGTTTTAACTACTTAAGTTTAATTAGTAACAGACACTGACAATACGTTATTATTTTTTTTTGGTAATTAAAAACTAGTGTTGTATAAGTGTCAATCTTAAGTGTCAATCCCCAATTAAATTAGACATCCTCCCACTCCCATATCTCCAGGCGTTCAGATTGAAGATGTCTAATGGTAGTCAGCAGGTCCACATGCAGACATTTAAAACGAATGTAATAAGTATTTTCCTAAACACAAACTCCAGACATCAAATCGGAGTCGCGCAAGTTGTTGCAGCCGTTCGAAGTCCCAGCGGACGACAGCGAAGCCCTATGGTCGCTTATGCATGCCACCGCAGCCCCGGGATGGCCCTCGGTGGACAAAGAAAATCTAATAAATAATTAATAATAATAATAAATATTGGTGTACATTATCACACATCTCTATGGGAACCAGATAACTGATAGAATAATTATATACTTTTTTTTGTAAATACATACTTATTATACATATTAACACTCAGACGCAGAAACATCCATGTTCATCACACAAATGTTTATCCTGGGTGGGAAACGAACCCACAACCTACAGCGCAGAAGGCAGAGCTACTACCAACTGAGCAGTACTGTACTGTACTGTATAAGTACTATATCAAAAAAATAATAGAATTACAACTGTAATCCCCAAGCATGGTAGACATCCTCTCAGATCCTTAAACATCTCTAAAGGGTTAGTCAGGCACGTCCAAACGTTATATTTGGCAATGCCTATAGCGTTAAGGCCGGCCATCGTACATTTATGTTAGTTACTATTTGTTTTCTCTGTGTGTAGTTATCTATCTATTTATCTAAAAGTATGTAATAAAATTCAACTCTTAAATAAAATAATCTTTATTTAAGTGATATACACTGGGAATACATTAATTGAAATTAATTAAATACGTATAATTAATACACATTCTGTACGTTATGATGCTTAATAGTAATTAAAATAAAACAAATTTAATATTGGTTTTTATAAAAACATTTCTCACCTTTAAGTTCACGCTTAACTTTAGCACACTTAGTGATGACATTATAAATACCTAGCCCCAAACTACCCAAAGCTTGTAGGTACTATGAGAACTAGACTATCGCTGAGCGCATTCTTCGATTGTAGAAAATTTGCATTAATTTGATATTAACTAAAGATTTATATTTTTAAAATCTCAAAATAATTTCTAGAGACATATAATTTATTATTATAAAAACCAATATTATATAAATAATTTGTCGATAATACTTGTTTTGAAAAATAATACATTTTCAGCAAAATAAATGCGTGATTTTTAATCCAAAAAATAAAAATAAAAAAATTGTATGTAGATCAAAATAATATTAACTTAAGTGTAAGAAAAAATATAAAATTGTCGACCAGTTTTTAAATAAACATCTTTTTAATACACAAATTGTTTTTTTAATTAAAAAAATGGATCACGACTGTAATCCCCAAGTACGGTAGACATCCTTTAGATCTACATACGCTTAGATCCTTGAAGATGTCTAAGGGAGTAGTCAGAGGCACAAAAAATAGTTTTTATTTCTACAGATTCTTAGGCAGTTGGAATGTATATATTCGAAGTATTCTTAAAAACCGGTCAAGTATTTAGAACTTAAAACAAAATTAATTATAAAAGTCAAAGGAAATTTCTACTACCTACCTTATAAATAGCAGCGCATGACCGTAGAAGACCTCTAATTAGGAGCGAGTCAGTGCCATGTCCAATTACATATGGCACATGTAACTTTACTCGATAACTCGTCACGCGTTGCAAGAACTTCGCCGCTTACCATCACACAACATAAATTTAGATTTTAATCCTACTAATATTATAAATCCGAAAGTTTGTGAGTTTGTTTGTATGTTTGTGCCTCAATCACGCTTAAGCGACAAAACGGATTAAGATGAAACTTGCTGTAGATGTAGATATAATGCCCGAATAAAACATTAGTCTACTTAAAATACGAAAAACATCCACAAAATGATAAAAACGCAAAAAGGATGGTTTTGGAATAGATGGCGCTGATGTGCAAAACATTTGACATCAGTCGTCATAGTTATCTCATCGTTATTCTGTGCGATTACCTAAATTTGGACAGGACAGGAGTCGCGCGTCTGCTAGTTATTCTATAAAAAAATATCTGATTTGTGCCATATTTGTTAGTAAAAAATCTACTTAATTGTTATACTTATGCTAAATATGCGTTGATTTTCTTCATGATACCTGAAACAAAAAAAAATTAGTACATAAAGATATAATCACATAATCATAATAATAATAATATTATATATGCGAAAGTTTGTGAGTTTGTATGTATGTTTGTTCCTCAATCAGGCTTAAACGACAAAACGGATTAAGTTGATATTTGCTGTAGATGTAGATATAATGCCCGAATAAATAATAGACTACTTAAAAAAATGAAAAACGATAAAAAAACTCAAAAGGGATGATTTCTGTATAGATGGCGCTGGTGTGCAACAAATCTGACATCACAGACTAAAAACATGCAGTCTTTCCTATTCCTGAAAATCAAAAGAACAATTTAGAGAAAAAAATAAAATTGGCGGACTTTATACTTTACGCAATCTAGCGCCAAACTAAACAAAGCTTGTACTGTATAGAATACTTATATTTTTTTTTAAACACATACTTATTAAACTATTTATAACACGGTTATAGTTATTTTATCTTTAAGTTTTATTTCTAAATCTAGTGTAGCGTGTGCTGCTTTTTGAATTTGTGCTGAGGCTCTTTAGTTATTATTATTATTTTTTATTGTTTACGTACTTGAGTAGTACTTTTAATAATTATTCTTGTTTCAGCCTTCACCTTGTTCGATTGGCATCACACTGGAGCTCTACATAGCTTTAAGAAAAGGATCATTGAAAAAAAGGTAGACTCCAAGCCGTGTTTGTTGCCTGATTCTTCTAGGCTTGGTCGCGTGGAATCGGCGTAGCTTCACCTAGTTCCTAAGACGTTTCAAAGTGATCCTTGTGATTTTATTGAAATAAATGATTTTTGAATTTGAACACCCAGACATTTCCGTGGCCCTTCACCATGTTAAATTTCATCAATCGGTTCAGCGGTTTCGCCGCGATAACATCACAGACAGACGAAAGTTACTTAATTAATAATAACAAAATTTTTGTAACATATTTATAATGACCAATGTAAATCTTATCATAAATTATTATTAGTTAGATAATAAAGTTTAACATTTTACAGGAAGTATGTTTTACTGATAGCGTTCGCTGTTTAGTTAATAATTAATTAAGCAATTGTACCTACTTAAACTTAAAATGCATTGTATATATTCCGATATCGATATTAGAGACTTGTGCATGATAGCGATTATATATCCTCGTGTATAGGGTAGATTTATATCTGACTGTCTGTCCAAACGTCGTTATTCCCAAAAACATCCCCAAATGATAAAAAAAAACGCAAAAAGGATTAGGGTGCGGATGGCGCTAGTGTGCAAAAAAAATCAGTTTAGCAACAGAATAAAATCAATATATAAGGGGCCCATCAATTTATTGCCGATTTTAGGGTTCCGCACCCAAAGGGTAAAAACGGGACCCTATTACTAAGACTTCGCTGTCCGTCTGTCTGTCACAGGGCTGTATCTCATGAACCGTGATAGCTAGACAGTTGAAATTTTCACAGATGATGTATTTCTATTGACGCTATAACAACAAATACTAAAAAAATAATAAAATAAATATTTAAGTGGTCCCATAAAACAAACGATTTTTTTGTCGTTTTTTATAGATAATGGTACGGAAACCTTCCTGCGCGAGTCCGACTCGCACTTGGCCGGTTTTCTTTATTATTGTATTCTCAAGTCGTAAAATATTAAGTATATTCACTTTAATGATAATATTGAATTACATCGAATAAGCTATGTTTTAAATTACATCTTATCTTTAGGTAATCACATTAAAATGATAACATCGATATTGCAATCGAAGTTTTTTTTATGTCTAAATCAATTGTAGCACTTGGAATTTTATTGTATAATAAAATTGTAATTAGATAATTTAAAACAAAAACAATCAATGCAGTTCAAGAAATATGATCTAGGTAGGTAGGTACTAATCAAACACCTTTAAACGAGCAATTCTTGTCTATATATCATAATTCCTAATATTCCTAATCTATACTAATATTATAAAAATATTTTTTTTTGTTTTTTTGTATGTTTGTAATGGATAAACTCAAAAACTACTGAACCGATTTAAAACATTCTTTCACCATTACCAAGCTACATTATCTCTGAGTAAAATAGGCTATTTTTTATTTTGAAAAAGTAATAAATTCTTTGTAAGAATGACGATAGTTTGAAGCAATGTGTAAAAAATTGCTAAAAATTTTGCTTTCTTCGTGTGCGCTACAAAAACTATTGAACGGGAACGGGAACGGGAACGGGAACGGAAGACAACATTTGTTAATTCTAAAGCGATACGAAGTTCGCGGGGTCAGCTTGTATTATTATAAATGTGAAAGTTTGTGATAAGCCTGCTATGTTTGTTCCCTAATCAAAAATAAACGACAAAACGGATTAAGATTAAATTTGCTGTAGTATGTAGGATATAAAAAATCTGAATAAATAAAGGGGGAACTTATAATCCGAAAAACAACCCCTAAATGATAAAAAAACGCAAAAAGGATGATTTTCGGTATAGATGGCGTTGGTGTATCACAGTATCACAGACTAATTTAGTCATAGCAACGCAGTTTTGACTTATAAATGCATTCTACCAAAATTCGTAATTTATTTTATCTGTACAAGGTTTGTAGGGGTAAAAAATTGGAATCTGCCTGAAATAGCTTTTTCGTGATTATTACAAAAAAAAATTGACAGAACAACGTTTGTCACGGGTCGGCTAGTATTATAAATGCGAAAGTTTGTAAGTGAGTGTGTGTGTGTTTGTTACTCTTTCACGCAAAAACTACCGAACGGATTAAAATGAAACTTAACAATAATATAGCTTATACATCAGAATAACGCATAGGCTACTTTTTATCCAGGTACCACCCGTGCGAAGCCGGGGCGAGCAGCTAGTATAAATATATATCCTGTGAAAATAAATTTATCGAGAAAAATATCACCAATCGTGTTTCTATCTATAATTTATCTAGATTATATCAATAAGTTATCTTTGTCATAAAAAACAAAACTGTATGTTTTGCGGTTATTGAGAAAAAACGATTCTGCATTCATCAATAACATTTTTTATTCGTCATTGTTTGCAATGTTCGTAAATGTTCTCTGTGTTTCGTGATAAATATTTCGAAACATCAATCAACACAACCTTCAAAGGTTTTACACGATCAATTAACACAAAGGTTATAAGGTCATAGCTATAAGGCTATGTTACACGAGGTTGACTGAATGAAGTAGACGGCGACACTGCGCACTCCTCCATCATCAGATCAGGGGTTTAGCATGATGATTATTTTTAAGCAAATAGTTCTTTCATATAAAATCTTTCTTTCAAATAAAGTGTAGCGTGTGCTGCTTTTTGAATTTGTGCTGAAGCTCTTTAGTTATTTTTTTTTATTGTTGTACGTACTTGAGTAGTACTATTAATTATTATTTTTGTTTGAGCCTTCACCTTGTTCGATCGGCACCACACTGGAGCTCTTACATAGCACCTAAAAAAAGGTAGACCCCAAGCCGTGTTTGTTGCCTGATTCTTCTAGGCTTGGTCGCGAGGAATCGGCGTAGTTTCACCTAGTTCCTAACACGTTTCAAAGTGATCTGTGACTTATCGTCCTAATGTCAAAACTAACACTTTTACTTTACAATATTTCACAAATAGATCCCTTAATCGAAAATTTGTTTTCACAAACCAGCCATACTTTTTAAAGACCTATCAAACGATACCCCACTCCATTGGGTACGCGAGAAAATCCCCATGTAACATGTAGGCACTTAAAAAATTGTTTGTTAAGATTTTATTTTACCACTTTGTTGGCTTGACTCATATGTATATTCATGCCTATTTACAGCTTTCTAGCATTAATAGTCTCTGAGCTAAGCTGCGGACAGACGGACGGACATGGCGAAACTATAAGAATTTCTTAATGACTACGAAATCCTAAAGAGTCGGTTTTGACATTTGGACGATACGTTGTCGATACGATAGTGGTTCGTGCTCAGGCTCGCTGTCACCATATTATTGTATTGTCACCTGAACTAAAGGTGTATGCAAAATTATTTTTCAAACTATCGTGATTAGTAGACATAACTATAGATTTTGACACGGGTCTGCCCGCGACCATGGCTATTGTAACATCGGATATGTTACAATAGCCAAACGTCGGGAAAGTAAATTAAAGGTAATTACGTGATAAAGACACGTGTCAAAATCTATAGTTATGTCTACTAATCACGATAGTTTGAAAAATAATTTTGCATACACCTTACAATGTGACAATACAATAATATGGTGACAGCGAGCCTGAGCACGAACCACTATCGTATCGACAACGTATCGTCCGAATGTCAAAACCGACTCTTTTTAGGATTTCGTAGTCATTAAGAAATTCTTATAGTTAAAATAATTTTGCATACAAAATCTATAGTGCAAAATGTTTGAAAGATGGTTAGCAAATTTTGACGGACTCACAAACATACAGTGCTAGTTAATAAAAGCTTGTAAAAAGTAATAAACATTAGGTAAGTGTTGCGAAGAGTTTTCTTAACTTGAAGGTCGTTACATTGCATCCTTTATCTATTACATAATATGCAAATATTTTGTATGCATCTTGTGTAAACATAGTGTTCTGTTATTTTTTCTACTCTACAACAGTGTTCCGCAAAGTGTGTACCGCGGCACACTGGTGTACCGTGGTCATTAGTTGGTGTGCCTTGGAAAAATAAGGATATCTTATAAACGTATTTTTAGCAGCCCTGTCAACGATTACTCCAAATTTAGACCGTCTATGCTCAATTAAACAGGCTCATGTTTCGCATTAGACACCTTTTCTGCAATTTAAAGTTTAGTTTTGTTGATTAATAAAAAATATTATTTCGTTGATTATTAATAAATGTTGATTAATATTACTTAAAAACTGATTTTTAATTTGTGGTGTACTTAGGTACCTCAAAAAATTTCATTTTCCTAAATGTAACTTGGACACAAAATGTTTGCGGAACACTGCTCTACAACATACAGATTGCTTTACAGACTGACAGACAAACTAACTCTGTCTGTCTGTCTGTCTGTCACAAGGCTGTATCTCATAAACCGTGATAACCAAACAGTTGCAATTTTCAACATACGAATTATACAACAAACGTGATTTTGCCGTTTTTTATAGATAATCAGAACCCTTCGTGCGCGAGTCCGACTCGCACTTGACCGGCTTTTTTTAATTTCTTCTTTTTTTACGTGTTCATGCATTGTTATCCACCTCTGAGCTATGGTTTTGATTTTAGATTTTTTGATTTTGGTCCAAATTTAAAGTATCTAGCTCATCAAGAAGTTAGTTTAAAATCAATTACAAATTGATTCCACTCGGACTTCGGACAGAAGCGAGTTATGCCGGAGACCATCGACTACATAGCCCAGAAGACACCGCATGCAAGGCGAACACTGTCATCCAAAACATCAGGCTTATACGGCCGATAAAAAATACCGCGCGTCAAACCTGCAGTAGTACCGACCACTACCTTGACCCGTGCACATCTCGTCTGTTTATGCTAAAAAACCATTACCACAAGCTCAAGTTACACTGGTTATTTTCCTTGTCGATAGTCAATAGTGTTGTACCACTACTCAATAATTGATGATCGATAAACCTACATAGTAGTAACAACAACAGTTGGACCTAACTAGTAAAACTACTTATTGCCCGATCCCGATCCCGATCCCGATCCCGACCCCGACCCCGATCCCGATCCCGATCCCGATCCCGACCCCGATCCCGATCCCGATTGTTATAAGCGGCGATGGGCTTGCAACCTGTCACGTATGGACTGCTAACTACTGCAAAATGTGGGTATGTGCCGAATATAATATTTGGACGTGCCTCTGACTGCTATCGACAACTCATGACAACACTTCCCATCCCTAGTGAATCACGTCATCTTGAACCGGCCAATCAGAATGCATTTTTTCCCACTCCCCCCGTACCTCATACCTCACTGACTTGACAGAGTTGTTTGTTTTAGCCATGCGCAGAATATATCCTTATAGTGAAAAGATATATATGTGTCTTTTCATCTCAGTGAAGTATATCACTCATCTAGTTCAATAGTTCATTTAGTTCATTTAGTTCATCTAGTCCAATAGTTCGTTTAGTTCATCTAGTCCAATAGTTCGTTTAGTTCATCTAGTTCAATTTGTCGCTTAGTTCTTAGTTTATGCATTGAACTATCGTAATTTGCATTAATCTAGTTTATGTGGTCAACAGAGATGATTTTGTTAGGTGTTCTTTTATCTTTCCTAGTTCATCGAACTAAAATAAATAAATAATAAATAGAATCGCGACTGTAATCCCCAAGTACGGTAGGTAGAGTAGACATCCTCTCAGATCTCCAGACGCTTAAATTTCTGTAGATGTGTAAAGGTTAGTCAGAGGCGTGTCCAAACATCTGTTTGGACACGCGAAAAGTAGGTAGGTAATTAAGTAAATAAGGTATGATTAGTGTTCAATGTAATTTTGGTGGTTTATCGCCACAAATGTAGATGTTCCTGTACTAGGCTCAGTGTACCTACTACTTTGAAACTCTGTTTGATAGGTATTAGTATAGTTGGTATGTTCCAATAGCGAAAACCATACCACACAACCAGTGTAACAATACAATTTTCAAATGACGCGTAGACGAAACTCACCCATAATAATTAAATTTTAATATCTTCATCTCGTTTACGCGCTTGAAAGTTAGCGCGCTAGAGAGGGATGCCATTATTATTTTATGGTTCGGCACAGTAGGCACATCTTCGCGGCGAGTGTTGTCGTACTTCTCTTTAAACTCATGTTATCTCTATCTATCTAGTTCGCGTATATCAGCGTGTAGTTCGCGAATGAAATGAAGTACTGAAGTACTTCAATTGAAGGAGATATAGTGAATGAATGAAGGAATACAGGTGAAGTAGTCCAATTGAAGGATTCATTCGCGAACTACACAAGGCTAGTTTGTTTGAAGAAATGAAGCCATTAGGCGTCTATTAGGCTATGTAGTCGATGCCGGAGACACACTTACGTGTCGTGGCGCGGCGTGTCGCGCCACTAGCCAATCGCAAGACAGCGCAGCGTTTGCGACACGACACGACACCCAAATATGTCTCTAACCATACTAAATGTATGAAAGCGATTAGCTAGTGGCGTGTCGCGCCACGACACGACACGTAAGTGTGTCTCCGGCATTAAGGTGATTGATAATATATGTGAAATGTTTGGTTTTTTGTATGGGCTGAGTCTTAAAACGGAAAAAGTGATAAAACTGCATTATCATGAAAACAATCAAACTTAAAAAGAAACTGTCTATAATTTACTTAGCTAGTATGATTATATAACGAATTAGATAAAAATAAAGTGTTTAGCTACTCATAGTTTAATTAAAAACGAAAGAAGAACCAATTTGGAAAATAAATCAATCGAGTAAAGTTTCACTGATCGTGTTTCTGTCTATAATTTATCTAGATTATATATCTTTGTCATAAGAAACAAAGTTGTATGTTTTGCGGTTATTGAGAAAAAACGATTCTGCATTCATCTAAAACATTCATTACTCATCTAAACAGCATACATAAACACTGAATCACCAACACAAACCAGATGTAGTCATATCAACATGGAATGAATCTTCGGAATGATTGCCGTCTTAAGTCTCTGGGTTTTACGTCAGTAATGTTTTAGGGTACCGTACGGATCACGAAGTGAAGATGAACCAATTTTTACTATACGACAATGATAATCGCTTTCTTACAATAGTAAAAACGGAAAATCGATGAATTTTTTTTGACCAATCGAAAAGTCAAGGGACGCTATTAGTTTTTTTTAAGTTTTATTTCTGTGTTTAAACATCCCCAGCTTTATAAACTTACTAACCTCTTTTGACTTAAATGCAAATCTTTTGACATTAGGAAATAAAGTTTTCGACTTTCAAAATACCTATAATAAAGTTAGGTTGAGGATAATATCGTGGGAAAACTATGCGGTACCCTCGGGGCACACGGTCATACACACACTTATATTTTTTGCTGTGCCTGCACATGTTCGGGTATATTTTTTTATTTAGCTCGAGACCCTAATTTAAGATGTATTTTTTGTGTTTTCACATGCAGTCTTCATGAGTAATAATTACGTTTTAAAAACTAAAAAAGAAAACTGACTGTTCGTCGGTCTTACGACCAATCGAAAAGACGAAAGACGATATTGTTTTTTTTTAGTTTTACAAAGGAACTATTAGTCCTACATGAATATTATTTAAATGGGACCAACTTAGGACTATTATCTACCTACACAATAGATAAATACCGGCCAAGTGCGAGGCAGACTCGCGCACGAAGGGTTCCGTGCCATTATCTAGAAAAACAGCAAAAAAACACGTTTGTTGCATCGGTGCCAAAGTTAAATATTTATTTTATTCTGTTTTTAGTATTTGTTGTTATAGCGACAACAGAAATACATCATCTGTGAAAATTTCAACTGTCTAGCTATTACGGTTCATGAGATACAGCCCTGTGACAGACAGACGGACAGCGAAGTCTTAGTAATAGTGTCCCATTTAAACTTTTGGGTACGGAACCCTAAAAAGAATAGTGTAAATTTTTAGATAATATAATTTTTTTTAATGTTTAGCTTCCAACCGCGGCTTAGTTTGTTTGGTAGTTTTCTAAAAAGTATCATATTTTTGATCCAGAATATCAATCTATATATATACAAAATTTTATCGATATCGCTTCAACCGTAACACCAGGAATTATTTTTAATTATGTGTATTGACTATTGACCTTGCTTGCCTCTGACTACCTCATAGCGGATATTATCAAACCAAGTCGTGATGTTTGTTATGAGCCCAGAAGGTAGGTGTGTTTGCACGAATTTTGTTTGCCAATTTTATCGTTCAATTAAATATCCCAAGGTATTATATTTAGTTTCTACATCTGTTTAAATACCTAAGCTTAATTATCGATATAATGGTGTCGATTCTAATGGCACCGAGCTAATCTCAAAATTTCCTAAAATATAATTAAAACAATTTCGCTCTTATTCCTATTACGTTAAAGTGTCAATTCGCGTAACCTCAGGATGACAGTTTTAAAACGTAGGCTAGTTTTAAGTAATGAAACGGTTTTTTACGTAAATTTAGTCAGAATATAAAAAGGTGCTGATTAAAGTGAAATTTTGACTTTCTTATTTTTTTAGCACATCCAAAATATAAACGAAATTTTATAAATATTAATTTAAGAATTCTTCCATTTATAGGTGACTCTAATTTAGACTTTAAAGTAAAGGAATATGAGCGAAATTGTTTTAATGTTATTTTAGGAAATTTTAGGATTAGCTCGGTGCCAACAGAATCAATACCATTTTATGTTTAGTTTCTACATCTGTTTAAATAAATACCTAAGCTTAATTATCAGTTTATTTTTGCATATCTATAATTTTATAGGTATATTATATTATCTTTATCTATATACTAGCGACCCGCCCCGGCTTCGCACGGGTAGCATGTTATTATACATATAAACCTTCCTCCTGAATCACTCTATCTATTAAAAAAAACCGCATCAAAATCCGTTGTGTAGTTTTAAAGATATAAGCAAACATACATACAGACATACAGACGCGGGAAGCGGAAAGCGACTTTGCTTTATACTATGTAGTGATATAAAAATCAATGCCACTTTTCGTTGTAATTTTATAACTCAAGAACGGGCTCACCTATCCAAGCCAAATTTAATATGGAAATAGTTTAATTAAAGTATTGGGAGGGACATAGGCTAATTTTTAGTGTTCCGTACCCAAAGGGTAAAAACGGGACCCGCTGTTCGTCTGTCTGTCGCAGGGCTGTATCTCATTAACCGTGATAGCTAGACAGTTGAAATTTTCACAGATGATGTATTTCTGTTGCCGCTATAACAACAAATACTAAAAACAAAAAATAAGGTTTTTTTGCCATTTTTTATAGATTATGGTACGGAACCCTTCGTGCGCGAGTCCGACTCGCACTTAGACGGTTTTTTCCCTAAATTTTCTTGTCCCAAAAAATGTTTTACGAAGGACGAAATCTCGTGTAATAGCTAGTGGTCCATACAATTGTTGATTGAAGCCTGTGGTAGTTGATTTTATAAAATTTTGATGATGTAGTAATAAATAGGTACTTACAAAGGTCAAGGCATAGTCTGACTACCCTGTGCCCGGATGCTGCCCGTCCTGGCCAACCGCTTCCCGATCGTCTGAACGTGGAACCCAATTCTCTGCAACGCTTCATGATCCAAAATCTTCCTTCCATCAAACAGATAAGCCGGCTTCATCATAACCTCATAGATCTTTTTAAAGTTTAACTCTTTGAATTCATCCCATTCCGTGCAAAGGACTATGGCATGAGCTCCGGAGACAGCCGAGTATGCTGTATCATGGATTTCCACGCACTTCTTTATGTCTTCGAGCTCTGATTTGACATAGGTACCTGTCAACTCGTAGAAGATCTGTTCGGGCTCAACTTTGGGGTCGTAGATGTGTAATTTTGCACCTTCGTCTAATAGTGTTTTTGACACATGAATAGCTGGTGATTCCCTGGTATCACCGGTGTTCTTCTTAAACGAGAAGCCAAGTATGGCAATGTTTTTATCGGTGACTGTGTTGAATAGTGATTCGATGACTTTACGGACGAAACGGGCTTTCTGGAAGTCGTTTAAGCTCAGGACCTGTTGCCAGTATTCAGCTACTTCGGGGAGATGGAGACACTCGCTTAAATAGATGAGGTTTAGGATATCTTTCTGGAAACAGCTGCCGCCAAAGCCGATTGAGGCTTCGAGGAACTTCGGGCCGATACGAGTGTCTCTGCCTACTGCTCGGGCTACCTCAGCCACATCAGCCCCTGTAGCTTCGCACACAGCAGACAGAGAATTAATACTTGATATTCTCTGCGCGAGGAATGCATTTGCAGCCAGTTTTGATAACTCCGAGCTCCATGTATTAGTTGTTAGTATGTTTTTTGCCGGGATCCAATGCTCGTACACCCAGCATAGCTCCTGAATTGCCTTCTGCCCTTCCTGGGTCTCTTCGCCTCCGATTAGGACACGATCAGCCTCTACAAGATCTACTATAGCAGTTCCCTCGGCTAAGAACTCCGGGTTAGACAGAATCTGGTATTCAACGCCTGGTTTTGTGTTCGCTCGGAGTATCTTCATGATGATTTCAGCTGCTTTGACAGGGACGGTGCTTTTTTCGACTACGATTTTGTTGCTTGTAGCAATATCTGCTATCATTCTTGCTGCGCTTTCCACGTATTTGAGATCAGCAGCTCTACCTTTGCCGTTACCAACGATTTTAGTCGGTGTGTTCACGGATATAAAGATCAAATCAGCATCCTGAATACCTTTAGTTATGTCCGTGGAGAAGAATAAGTTCCTTCCGCGGCATTGCCTCACCACGTCGTCCAAGCCTGGCTCGTAAATTGGCAGTTTGTCGGAGTTCCATTGCTTTATCCTGTCCTCGCTTTTATCGCAAACAGTTACGATAATGTCAGGGCATTTTAGGGCTATGACGCTGCATGTCGGCCCGCCGACGTACCCAGCTCCGAGACAGCAAATTTTCTCAATCACCATTTTTGTAAACACTTCCTACTTGCTTGTCTGCTCGTGGACGATTGAGACTGATAACTCACGAGCTCACGACTAAAGCTAAAGCAAAGCAGTCTAGTCGTAAAATGTAATTAAAATATATAGGTAATGTGTTTTCTGATAGGATTTGATTGTAATTCTAGCCGTAAAACGTAATCAGACAATATAATAATTTAAATACATAGGGAATGTATTTTCTGATAGGATTTGATTGCAATCTTTCTAAGTGATGACGCGGTGTGCGGCTGATTGCTGATTACACGGAACACAAGCTGAGATGGGCTGTGGGCGCGCGGAGCTGTTTTATAGGCCACAAAGTCTCGTCGTAATTTTATTGCTGACTCGAAACACCAATGCAACCACCTCACGATGCGATGTCATTGACATCTATGCTGTGTAGTGATGTGCTTGTTTCTGTTCAGTATCATGTGGAATTGTAAATCTTTATCAGAGAGAACTAACTTGTTCAGTTCCAGTACAAACTCAACTTCCTAAACTTCCAATTGAATTTTGGCTAGGATTGGATGTTGGAGGCAGCTAGAATAGAAACATAAAAGATAATGAACATTGTCAGATAAAAAATCAAGCAATAAATCTCATTTTTGTCTATTTGAAACCGATTATGTAGGTACCTACATATAATGTAAATACATAGATAGATAATGAGTAGTTATTACTGGGTTCTGGCGCCATACTATAATCTCTAAAGTAAGAATATAGCAGTATTATATAGTATTAGTAGTAGAATATAGTAGAGTAATACTGCTTTGCTTTAGTCTTACTTTAGAGATTGTAGCACGGCCCCAGTTCAGTCAGTTCGATGAACAGTTCACGTTTGAATCAGTATGATTCATTCAGATGTAAATTTTAAATTTTCGATGTGTCGCAGCTCTACAAACGTCAAAGCTTTCTGTTTACGAAGGTAGTTCAGTCTTCGAACATCACAGCTGACGGGAATTATTTTATTTTTTATTCATGAAACATTATAAAAAGTATAATAATAAACATAAAGTCATAAACGACAATTTATTAAAATCTAATTCAATTTTTATACAATTAGCAAACATAGAAAATTATTAAATTCATTACATTATTTTATAATAATTGAAACAGGCCTCGTGAACCTTATTCATAACAACATCACATTTTGACGCGTGTGCGTGCTTGTTTTTACTCTTTTTACTTTACTTTCCGAAAGTTGAGATAAAATCGACAAAAATGTTGATATGTCGGACTTGCCTTGCGAGAAAGAACCTTACCCCTCTATTTAGTGAGCGGGGCACCGTGGAATTTGATGTCAATCAGCTCTTCAAAGCTACTGGACTAGAGGTAGGTAGCTACGATTGGTGTATTTGGAAGCTTACGTGTTGTCTACGAGTATCTAAACTAAACCAAAGAGCATATAAGATCTAAACTATAGTTCAAATAAACAACCCATCGGTACTTAGACCTATCTGGATATATTTCCTTCTATTCAGTAAAACATCGTAAGGTAATATTGTCTTACTTTATAAGTAAGACTTTCCATACTTCAAGTCTTCAAATAGACATCCACACGTAAATTACATTAATTGAACATAAGGTAGGTATCAAAAATATGCCTATATTCTTCATTATTACACCCGTAGAAAGCCAGAGTCTACAGCTACTAAAGTATGGTGTTTTAGTGCATTATCTTTATCTCATTCATTCCAGTCCATCCTATGGTTGCCTGGCACAGATCGCTTGCAATAAGGCCGTCCTTTATATAACCTATTTATTTATTTAATTCGGAAAACAAACAGTTTTACAGTCTAAATAAAAAACGAATATGTATGTTTTGGTCTATAAAAAAAATTAAAAACTTAAATATCTAGTAGGAATTATTTATTACCTTAAGTTTAGTGTAATTTGTTGTATTTGCGTGGACGTGTAGTAATTAAGAAAGTGTTATATCTATCTATCTTTATGGGGCCGTTTTAACCCCCCCCCCCCCTCCCTTGGTGATGCGTGAGGTGAGGTGAGGTTTAAGACTACCCGCCTCCCCCCACCCAAAATCACGTGTATCTTACAATCTTTTGAATATTATCTTTAAATACAGGTATAAAGTATAATCTAATTTTAATCTAGAAAATTAAGGACCATGATATAAATGTTAAGACAGAATGGTTGCGATTGAAGAAACCGCGTGTTTGACATAAAATAAATACACATGATATCTTACTAGACCCCCTCCCCCCATGTGATATTTAGTGATTTTTGCCGAAACCCCTCCCCCTCTTTAGAGCCTCACATGGTTAATGGACGGCCCTTAATGTATTATATATTATTATCTACTTTCAGATGCAAAAAAACGACGGCTTCCCTCAACTAGCGTGCAATTCATGCATTAAACAAATAAGACAATTCATACACTTTCAAGAATTATGTACAAAAGCTCACGACATCCTCCGAAGTATTATACCAGCCATTAAAACAGAAACTATCCATGTTAAGAGCATCTACGATGACGTAATCTACGGTAATGATAATCCTCTTTTTAAAGATGCCGAAATATCCAACATAGAACAAAACATATCCAATTCTAACTCGGATATAATTGTGAAGGTGGAAATAGAGCCAGTCGATGATGATGATATACCAATATCCAATCTGAGAGAGGAAATATCCAATGTAGAAACACCTGAAGAACCTAAATCTAAACATAGAAACAATAGCAAAAGAAAGATACAAAAGAGTACACAAAAGAGAATTACTATAGAGGATTTGGAATCATCTGATTCTGGGTCGGATAGAGGACTTGAGTATGATGTAGAAATGCCAGAATTGACAGCCAGTTGGACAACAGGAGCGACAACCGATGTAACAACATTATCAAGGTGCGATAAAAAAATATTGGTGGACATTTTCACACACCACCATCTAGCTAGGTCGTCGGTTCGATTCCCACCTGAGATAAACATGGGTGTGATGAACGTGGATGTTTGTTCTTTGTCTAGGTTTTTAGGGTTCCGTACCCAAATGGTAAAAACGGGACCCTATTACTAAGACTTCACTGACCGTCTGTCTGTCTGTCTGTCCGTCTGTCTGTCACAGGGCTGTATCTCATGAACCGTGATAGCTAGACAGTTGAAATTTTCACAGATTATGTATTTCTTTTGCTGCTATAACGACAAATACTAAAAACAGAATAAAATAAATATTAAAGGGGGCTCCCATACAACAAACGTGTTTTTTTGGCCGTTTTTATGGATAATGGTACGGAACTGTTTTTTTAATGTATTAAAATTAGTATTTACAAAAGAAAAGTTCTATATTATATTCTATCAGTATTCTGGTATCTATGCCGCAAGCTTTGTTTAGTATAGGGCCAAATATCGCGCGAAATGTCTACTAATATATATATATTATTTTATTTCCTTTTTTTTAACTCTTAGAACATTAAATTTATTAAACATTTTGTTTTCAGCTTATTTACAATGAACCAAAATGGTTTTGAAAGACAGAAGACATTAAATGAGTTTAAGGTAAGTTTGTTTTTTTGAATTTCGAAAGGTCGAAACATTTTCAAAAACGGGACCCTATTACTAAGACTTCACTGTCCGTCCGTCTGTCACAAGGCTGTATCTCATGAACCGTGATAGCTAGACAGGTTAAATTTTCACAGATTATGTATTTCTGTTGCTGCTCTAACAACAAATACTAAAAACAGAATAAAATAAATATTTAAGGGGGGCTCCCATACAACTAACATGTTTTTTTGCCCGTTTTTATAGGTAATAGTACGGAACCCTTCGATTTCGAGTCGCACTTGGCCGGTTTTTTTGTTTATAGATACGGAACCCTTGTGCGCGAGTCCGACTCGCACTTGCCTGGTTTTTTTTAACGTAATTATTGTTTTTAGGAAAGGAATGAGTTTTATATGTCATTAGCAGTGAATCCTCACAATAAAGCGATACATAGAAAATCACCGATTGAATGCAATAAGTGTCATAAAGTACTAAGTGACAAAGCTAGCTTTCTTACGCACGCCAGGACACATTTTGAGCCGGAGTTCTCTTGCGATGTAAGTTATCTTCATATTTATTTATAGCATGCATCATCTATACATATAAAACTGTTGAAGAGTTAAATTCTGTATATTGAATAAAAACTAAAAATAATACTCTTACCGTCTCATTAATAAACGGAGACTAGCGCAGGATTAAATTTAGTCCAACGCTTACGTTTGGACTAGTCGAATTCAATATTAATAAACAAGGATTAGAAATGGAGTTGCTTACATTAAGCTGGTATTAACAAGTCTTGGTGTAACCTCAGATGATCTTTGGATAAGTAATTTTTTATTAATAGCACCGCTAGGGGCTTTTATACAAGTAACAAAACAAAAAAAAAAATTTTTTTGTCTGTTTGTCTTTCTGTCTATTGTCCGGCTTTCACGCAAAAACTAATGGACGGATTTTGATGAGACTTTTTTTGTTATATAGCTATTAGTCCTCGGCAACATATAGGATATAATTTATTTTGAAGACTGTAATACCAGATGTGAAACTATCTGTCGCCCAGCGAAGCCGGCACGGGTCAGCTAGTTTTAAAGCTCTACCGCGTAAATTCATAAAATTGATTTATGACGACTTTATCGTAAGAAGATTGCTAAAAATCAAAAGAAAACAGGCTATTTGACAAGATTTTGTAAACCATTCTAGATTATTCAGTAGTTGCTTGACTACTTGAGACAATATTTTAACTATTTGAGACATTTTGACAATTTGAGACAGCATTTTGACTAAGTATTTGAGACAATATTTTGACCATTTGAGACAATATTTTAACTATTTGAGACATTTTGACTATTTGGGACAACATTTTGACTATGTTTGAAAGAACAATATAATTATTAGTGTGACAATATTACAAGTCACAAATATTCACAACAGTGTTATAATTGTGATATAATGTGCTGCCTACATACAGTCTAGGTATGTCAGTAACAGTAATTTTATTATTCACCAGATTTGTAACAAAAAGTTTCACTCTCGCTACCACATGGGATACCATCAGCAGAGGCGGCATGGTCGTGTGAAGAGGCTGGCGTGCACGCAGTGCGGGTTCAGGGCCGTGGACAGGACCACTTTGTTGGTGAGACTAAGATTTCCTACAAATACATGTTTAGGCAAACAAATACCACAGAAACCTGTTCGCTTTCGCCCCCCTCCGCGCCCGCACCCCGGGCGACACTTCGGCTGTGGAGTAAACCAGCGCGCACGTCGATTCGCATTTTTCCTACCTAGTTATTATATTTAAAGAAGTTTTGTTAGCATTTTAAACATTAAAAGCACATGTATTAGCACCTGGGAGTTTAACTGAAGAAGCATCCCGTATCCTCAACATACAAATTTAAAAGAATTCAAAAATCATTTATTTCATTAAAATCACAAGGATCACTTTGAACCGTCTTAACTCTCGTCGAACTCGTCTTAGGAACTATGTGAAGCTACGCCGATTCCACGCGAACAAGCCTAGAAGAATCAGGGACCAAACACGGCTAAGGGCCTATCATTTTTAACTATGATCCTTTCTTTAATGCTATGTAGAGCTCCAGTGTGGTGCCAATCGAACAAGGTGAAGGCTCAAACAAGAATAATAATTAAAAGTACTACTCAAGTACGTACAACAATAAAAAAAATAACTAAAGAACTTCAGCACAAATTCAAAAAGCAGCACACGCTACTCTTAATTTAGAAATAAAACCGGAAGATAAAAGAACTATTAACTATTTCTGTTGAGAGCACATCTAATTAATCTATCACACTTACCAAACTTTGAGGTATATAATATTAAAGTTTTATTCTTAAAACAATTAGTTCAGCTTCTTGAAACCAATGTCGTTAGCGTACTCCCTGAAGCACTGTCTGCAGATGTTCAAGCCGTATTTGCGGATAAGTCCATGCTTGTTGGAGCAAGCCCGGCATGATCGGGATCCCTGACCGTATCTACGGGGGTGGGAATACCAAATGTTTGCGTGACCCATTGCGATAAATCTGTGTTTTTCGCAGCAGAAAATGCGGAACACGTCCAAAATGGAGATTGCACAAATTGTAAAGGATATTGGTCGCATTATAACACCCAGACAAGGGTGGATCCAGCTTTGGCGCCAGGAGGTGTCACGTGAAGATTACTATGGCAAAACGTTGGCTTTAATCAGGATTTGAAGTATGCAGTAATGGTCTAGGTTTCGTGTGATTGTGAACGAATTTTAAAATTCGAGTGTCCAAAGACAAAAAATATACTTAACTAGCGACCCGCCCCGGCTTCGCACGGGTAGCATGTTATTATACATATAAACCTTCCTCCTGAATCACTCTATTAAAAAAAACCGCATCAAAATCCGTTGTGTAGTTTTAAAGATATAAGCAAACATACATACATACAGACGCGGGAAGCGGAAAGCGACTTTGCTTTATACTATGTAGTGATTAAATACACATTTTGCTGCGGTAACGATATTCTGGGTAGTCAGCTAGTCTATTATAATAATTACAGATATTCTAACATTGTTTTTAGAACCACGTGAGGTTGGAGCATACAGGCGAGCGTCCGTACGTCTGCGACGAGTGCGGAGTCTCGTTCCGCATGCGGAGAGCCATCGCCCAGCACATGCGGACGCACTTCGGTGTCAAGAACCACCAGGTGAGCCCCTCCCCCTTAAATCAATTAGCTCCCCCCCCTAATTAATGACCCATTCTCCGCCTAATCTTTAAGCCTCTCCTTCCTTATTACTGAGCCCCTCCCTACATATATGAGCCCCTCCCCCCTTATTACTGAGCCCCTCCCTACAAATCTATGAGCCTCTCCCCCCTTATTACTTAGCCCCTCTCTTCTAATCTATGAGCCCGTCCCCCCATTAATGAGTCTCTCTCCCCAATAACGCTATCATTATAAGCGAGCGATGCTCATGATAAAGAGCGTCTGAATATTCTTGTAACATCAGAACTACAAGATGAAATGTGGTAATTAATGCTAACTACTCCAAAAAGTGGACGTGCGCCAAATGTAATGTTTTGGTGTGCCTCTGACTAACCCATTTAGACATCTTCAGCTATCTGAGCGCCTTGAGATCTATATGTCTACCGTACTTGGGGTCTTTACAGTTGTGATCCTATTTTTTTTCTAGTTTAAAATAAATAAATAAATAATAATAATTATTGGTGGAAATTACACACAGCGCCATCTAGCCCAAACTAAGCAAAGCTTGTACTATGGGAACCAGATAACTGATAAAATACTTATATACTTTTTTTTGTTGTAAATACATAGGTACTTGTTATACATACTAGCGACCCGCCCCGGCTTCGCACGGGTAGCATGTTATTGGAACGAAGTTCCTTATCGCGCGTTGTGAAAGGGGGCTAGACGGAAAAAAATCTTACGAAAAGTTGTCACGACACTTTTTTGCTATAGTATATCTATTAATATATATATCTATTAATTGTGTCGAGGTCGAGGTCGAGGTGGAAGTGGAGGTCGAGATGGAGGTGGAGCTCGAGCTCGAGGTCGAGGTGGAGGTCGAGGTCGAGGTGGAGGTGGAGGTCGAGGTCGAGGTCGAGGTCGAAGTCGAAGTCAAAGTTGATTCCCCTTCCCTTGTCCCACGTTATTTTGTGAGAACTTCGTTCCATCCGGGTGTCCCTTGACACCTCTCAAGTTTTTATACATATAAACCTTCCTCCTGAATCACTCTATCTATTAAAAAAACCGCATCAAAATCCGTTGTGTAGTTTTAAAGATATAAGCAAACATACATACATACATACAGACGCGGGAAGTGGAAAGCGACTTTGCTTTATACTATGTAGTGATTAACTCCCAGACACAGAACAAACATCTATGTTCATCACACAAATATTTGTATTTGCCTTGGGTGGGGATCGAACCCACAACCTACAGCGCAGAAGGCAGAGTTACTACCAACTGAGCTGTGAGGCCAGTTTAAATGATTAATTTTATAAAACACTAGCAGTCCGCCCCGGCGTCGCACGGGTGTAATCATGATTCTATGGGTAATTTTTTTACACCTTGGATTACATTATCGAAGTTTTCATACGGATACCTAATAGTTAGACATATAGTATTATGGACTTTTTTGTAGATATTGATGTTATCTATAAAACTGTAGTACATTACTTTGCTCTATTGTCAATAATTTCCGCAGCGTAAGCGATTTAATCTTTTTTGGATTTTTTTCACACGTTGGGTTACATTATCGAAGTTTTCATACGGATCCCTAACATTTTTGAAAATATTCTTTAGCCTATGTTCATCAGGGATAATGTAGGAATCTAATGGTGAAAGAATTTTTAAAATCGGTCCAGTAGTTTCGTAGCCTATTATTAGTATAGATATAGATATAGAAAAGTGTTAAATTTTTAATTTAATTTCAGTGTGACCGTTGTCCAGGCATGTACAAAAGTCTCAGCCAATTGTGGAGTCACCAGCATCGAGTGCATCTGATGACATACACCTACCCTTGCTACTTGTGCTCGGATACGTAAGTATTTAGTTATCACAAAATACAAGTCTGTAAAGTTGTTTTATTGACTATCAGTGCAAGGGCGGATCCAGGGGGGGTCATGGGGGTCATGACCCCCCCTTGGGCTGGGACCAGGTCCATGTAGAACTTTTGTAAAATGACTTTGAAGTTTTGCCATAGTTAGCAAAATCCTGAAAATCTCTGGAATATTTGTACACACTGATTTAATTTTTTGGCTCATAAGTGGCTACTTCAAAATTGAGTAACATGATTCCTTAAGGCGAGTAATAAATGTTTTTGATGAATGCAGAATCGTTTTTTCTCAATAATCGCAAAACATACAGTTTTGTTTTTCATGACAAAGATAACTTAAGGATTGAATCTAGATAAATTACAGACAGAAACACGATTGGTGAAACTTTTCTCGATAGATTTATTTTCCAAAGATGGCTCTTCAAAAACACGAGTTTCGTTTTTAATCAAAGCTATGAATAGCTAAACAGTTTATTTTTATATAATTCGTTAGATAATCATACTAGCTAAATAAATTACAGACAGTTTCTTTTTAAATTTGATGGTTTTCAAGATAATGCAGTTTTAGCACTTTTTCCGTCTTATCCGGGTAGACTCAGCCCATACAAAACGTCAAAAATTTGCAAATACATTGCAAGTTAAAAGTCGATAGTCAGTTTCAGTTCAGTTTAAGTACTGCTTTAAAACCACAAGTGTAATAACTGTAAGTATTTTTCAGTTACAGAAGCAGAGAAGCAGTGAAGAAGCATCTTTTAAATGTACACGGTCTTCCCAACGATCAACAGCTGAAAGTCGAATGCGTAAAGATAAAGAAATGATTGAGAAACAGAGCTTTATGTCTTATAAATAAATAAATATTATTGTTATAGGATTGTATTTATTACTAACAGACCCTGACAGACGTTGTCCTGTCCAAATTTCGATAATGAATGTGATTATATGCATATTTTTGATACCGAGGTTAGATTATTGCAATTTTTGCAAGGATCTCTAATTCTTTTGAAATAAATATAGCCTGATAATGTAGCTTTTGATAGGTGAAAGAATTTTTAAAATTGGTCCAGTAAGGTTCCGTACCCAAAGAGTAAAAACGGGACCCTATTACTAAGACTTCGCTGTCCGTCTGTCTGTCACAGGGCTTTATCTCATGAACCATGATAGTTAGACAGTTGAAATTTTCACAGATTATGTACTTCTGTTGTTACTACAACACACTATTTATAACTCAAGAACAGCTGAACCGATTTGGCTGAAAATTGGTGGGGTGGTAGCTTAGAACCTGGAGACGGACATAGGATACTTTTTAACGGGAACGGGAGTTAATTCTAAAGCGATACAAAGTTCGGGTTAGCTTGTTTAGTAATATAATAAAAATATGGCAATAATATTAAAATATTTTATTTCTTTCTATATTACAGACTTAGTATTATATCTAATACAAACGTGATTTTGCCGTTTTTTATAGATAATGGGCACGGAACCCTTCGTGCGCGAGTCCGACTCGCACTTGACCGGTTTTTTTTTTCAAAACATCAGCAATTTGGTCCAAGAAAATACGAGGTTTCTTCTAACGTTCACAACAAATTAGTTTCACTTTTAATATTTATACGGGTTTAATTTAATTTTTACACCTTAAATTTTCCCTACTTGAACCTGTTATAATCATGTTAGAAAAATAATTAATAGGATCACGACTGTAATCCCCAAGTACGGTCATCCTCTCATATCTCCAGGCGCTTAGATCCTTTGAAGATGTCTGGGTAGTTAGAGGCACGACCAAACATTATTTGGCACATGCCCACATTTTGCTGTAGCATAATAGAAATTCATTATTGAATTTGACAAATTTAATTCATTCATTTTCAAATTCAAATTAAAAAATCATTTACTTCAATAAAATCACAAGGATCACTTTGAAACGTCTTAGGAACTAGGTGAAGCTACACCGATTCCATGCGACAAAGCCTAGAAGAATCAGGCAAAAAACACAGCTTGGGGTCTACCTTTTTTTTCAATTATCCTTTTAACACTTCACTCAGCAGAATAGTACACTATATTCACTTAAAACTCTTTATATTTATTTTTCTTATTATTTTTTAAACACATACACACATCCGCCTTCGATTTCACTTGTATTATCACTGATACCACACTCCCAAACACAACGTTGGATTCTCTAGTGATATTATTGTGGTGCTATAGTTCCAAGCTTGCGAGGGCAGGTCGGAGGCCTACGCTAGGCCTCCGCGGAGCCTAGCACGGCGCCGCTGTATGCTAGGTCCCAGTAGTGCTCTACGTTGTGCTTGGAGAAGTGCTCGCGCGCCATCTTCTCTGTCGGCATCACCTAGAAAATAAACAAATATAAATATTGGCGGACATATCTAGCCTCAAACTAAGCAAAGCTTGTACTATGGGAACCAGATAACTGATGGAATATTTATATATATTTTTTTGTAAATATTTATTATACATATTAACACCCAGACAGAACAAACATCTACATTCATCACACAAATGTTTATCCTGGTTTATGCTGTGAAATTATAAAAATTATTATGTTTAAAAAACAAAATAGAATTCATGTTTGTGAAGGTCATTCATGTTGAGCGATCGCAGGAGTGACGCGGGAGACGTCAGCGAGACCCTGCTTCACCTCATTGAGGATAATGACTCTTCCCTCAATTGTTATATATCAGGTTTCAGTGTACGTGAGGCAAAACCTCGATAAATTCAAAACGCGCGGGGAGGGGCACGCCCGAGCTTACAATACTAGAGGTGCTGGTAGACTAACCGCAATAATCCACAGACTCGCAGAATCAGAACAACTAACGCATATTTTAGGTCCTTCTATCTATAACCGCCTGCCGGAGCATATTGTAGGTGCGCCCAGTCTGCCATCTTTTTAATTAAAATTAAAATCATGGCTCGTTGAGATGGCGTTCTATAATGTTGATGATTTTATATGCAAATTGCAATAATTTAAGCATTTTATTTTTTAAGTATATTTATTCAATTATTAAACTATTGCTATATTAAAACAATCGATTGAATTATATTTAATGATATTATAATATGTAATAAGATTTGTGACGTGTAATAGTTTTTACCAATAAATGGATTATTCTGATTATTCTGTTTGTTGTCTACCTTAAAAAAAAACCATAAAATTCGTGTGATGTAATTTATGTATGGCCCCTAAAAAGGGGTGCAAAAGTGTCATCTTGAACTTGATATCTCTGGAAACCCAGTGTTGCACCGCCCCCTCCCACACTAGAAGAATGCATTTTTAACGTTGCCCCTAAAAGGGGTGCTAAGGTGTCACCTTGAATTTGATATTTACGAACGCATTGTTGCACCCCCACGCTATTAGAATGGGTTAAGCATGTTAAAGGGGTAAAAATGTATTACCTTGAATTTGATATCTCTGAGGACTCATTATTGCGCTCTCCCCTCCTACACTAAATAAACACATTTTGCACGTTACCCCTAAAGGGGGTAAAACTATTACCTTGAATTTGATGTCTCCAAACGCTCTTTGCTGTACCGCCCCCTCCCAAACCAGCTGACAGGAATTGGGAACATCATTACCATCGTTGTCTTTCACCATATCATCTTCCCATTTAACGCGATTCAGCATTAATCTGTAACAGGTTATATCCACACTAAATAAAGGTTGCCTGGAAGAGATCGCTCTGAGCGGTAAAGCCGCCAATTGTTTACAGTATTATTAATTGTAGTGTGCTGCTTTTTGAATTTGTGCTGAAGCTCTTTAGTTATTTTTTATATTGTTGTACGTACTTGAGTAGTACTATTAATTATTATTCTTGTTTGAGCTTTCACCTTGTTCGATCGGCACCACTCTGGAGCTCTACATAGCATTAAGGAAAGGATCATTGAAAAAAACTGGCCAAGGGCGAGTCGGAAAACACTCAAAACAACACGTTTGTAGTATGGGAGCCTCCCTTAAATATTTATTTTATTCTGTTTTTAGTATTTGTTGTTATAGCAGCAACAGAAATACATAATCTTTAAAAATTTCAACTGTCTAGCTATCACAGTTTCATGGTTCATGAGATACAGCCCTGTGACAGACAGACGGACAGACGGACCGCGAAGTCTTAGTAATAGGGTACCGTTTTTACCCTTTGGGTACGGAACCCTAAAAAAGGTAGACCCCAAGCCGTGTTTGTTGCCTGATTCTTCTATACAATGGTCGCGACGAATCGGTGTAGCTTCATCTAGTTCCTAAGACGTTTCAAAGTGATCCTTGTGATTTTATTTAAATAAATTATTTTTAACTTTTATAAATATTATCACGACTGTAATCCCCAAGTACAGTAGACATCCCCTCTCAGATCTCTAGACGCTTAGATCCTTTGAAGATGTCTAGTGGCACATGCCACACGTGACAGGTGGCAAACTTTTACTCACCGCTTGTACTTGGCCGACTGCTTCGGTCCCCCCTCCACAACTACCACGCAGCATCCACGGTGAAGCACCACGCTTCCCGTCATGTGAAGTTGCGAAGCGTTCACTTCCACCTTGAACTTCGCAGAAGCGCACTCGAACAGATCGCGCACTCTGTCGAGAGAAAGAAGAAATAATAAATATAAATATAAATATAGTAATATTTATATCGTATCGCTTTAGAATTAACAAATGTTGTCTTAAGTTCCCGTTCCCGTTACCGTATTATCAAACCTAATAAAGCTCAAATTGACTCTACGTTTTAGTTAGAAAACTTTTGTATGGGAAAAAGAAAAGGGCTGTTTTTAGGGTCATTTCCGGCAATTATTCGAATTTTTCTCACCTTTTAAACCTTCCCTAAACCTCCACGAACATTTCAAGACCAAGATAAGATAAATCCGTTCAGCCGTTCTCGAGTTTTAGCGAGACTAACGAACAGCAATTGATTTTTATATATATAAGATAATATGTAATAAATATAATATGCTAACCCGGCGAACTTCGCTTTAGAATGTTAATTTCTCGTTCCCGTTCCCGTTAAAAAGAATCCTATGTCCGTCTCCTGGTTCTAAGCTACCTCCCCTTCAATTTTCAGCCAAATCGGTTCAGCCGTTTTCGAGTTATAAATAGTGTAACTAACACGACTTGCTTTTATATATATAGATTATTGTCTTATGTAATAAACATAATATATATTGGTAAATATTTTATACAGCGCCGTGTAGCCCCGAACTAAGCAAAGCTTGTACTATAGAAACTAGATAATTGATAGAATGAGATGACACTTAGGTATATTCATTTAGGTGTCACTTAACTAAGCAATAACTTACCTATAAACAGAAACATGAACGCCAACTGATGTATCTTCCCTGATTTTACGATCCATCTGCAAAGAAAAGTTTAAAATATAATAAATAAATAAATATTGGCGGACTTTACAACATTATCTAGCCCCCAACTAAGCAAAGCTTGTACGATGGGAAAACCAGATAACTGGTAGTATACTTATATACTTTTTTTTGTAAATACATACATAATATACATAATAACACCCAGACACAGAACAAACATCTATGTTCATCACACAAATTTTTGCCTAGGGTGGGGATCGAACCCACAACCTTCAGCGTAGAAGGCAGAGTTACTACCAACTAAGTGAGGCCAGTCAGTTTAATGAAATAATTACGTTTAAAAAACTATAAACAAAACCGACTTCATGTTTATAAAAGAGATCTAGGAGCCCTACCCCGGCTAGCCCTCCACTCGGTGTATGCCAATGAAAGAAGGGCAAGGTCTATAGTTGAAAACCACTATCAATGCCCATAAATTTTGAAGGTCTCGATTTCCCTGGGATCGCATCATCAGATGCTGACTTGGTGTTAATGGGACGACCTCGGAAGTATAGGCTTTCAAATAAAAAAAATATTTTGTAAATCGGACGGATTTCCGATTTCAGCAAACGCTGGAGTAATCGCGTAACAAACACACAAAAAAAAACATACAGGCGAATTGAGAACCTCATCCTTTTTTTAGGAAGTCGGTTAATGAAATAGGAGCACTACTGTAATCCACTCAGATCTCTAGGCTCTCAGAACCTTGAATATCCCTAAAAGTGATAGTTGAGACATGTCCAAACATTACATTTGGCATGGTACGTCCAAGCGGAGCTTTACAATTCCATTCTCTTTTTCCCCCCTCTATCATTCCCCCCTCATGCCACCACTTCCACCCTAACTCCCACTTTCCTCCCGAGTTCCCACTTTGTCGTATCATTATACCTATGTCGCTCACCCCCCTCGTCTTCTGTAATTCATCCCTCCCCCATTTCCCTCCTAACCTCCCCTTTATACACTCTATCATATCATTATACCTCATCCCTCTTCTGCTCCTCAGTAAGCGCCCTGGCTTTGTTAGCTACAAGATTTGTCTTCTGTCGCTCACCTCCCTATTTCCCCCTTGACTCCCACTTTCCCCCCAAACTCCCACTCTATCATACCTCATCCCTCTTCCGCTCCTTAGTAAGCGCTCTAGCTTTGTTAGCTACCGGATGTGTCTTCTGTCACTCAGCCCTCCCTTTCTCCCTAAACTTCCTCTCAACTCCCATTTCCCCCCTAACTTCCACCTAACTCCCACTTTCACCGGAACTACCACTTCCTCATAACTCCCACTTTTCACCTAACTCACACTTCCTCCTAGTGCCCACAATTCCCCTAGTTCCCACTTCCTCCCAACTCCCACTTCCCCCCCGCAACTTCCCCCTATATCATATCTACATACCTTATCCCTCTTCTGCTCCTTAGTAAGCGCCCTGGCTTTGTTCGCTTCGAGATGTGTCTTCTGCCGCTTAGCGATCTGCTCGCGGACCTTTGCTTCGATGGCAGTGGGATCCTGCACCGCTTCCGTACCCAGAGCTCGCATCAGATTTGATATTCTGCAAACAAATTCAAAAATCATTTATTTCAATAAAATCACAAGGATCACTTTGAAACGTCTTAGGAACTAGGTGAAGCTACGCCGATTCCTCGCGACCATTGTCTAGAAGAATTAGGCAACAAACACGGCTTGGGGTCTACCTTTTTTTTCAATAATCCTATTTAACAATTTTATTTTTTTGTATATTTGTGCTAGATATCAGAGCAGCGCGCTATCACCTGTCACATAATAAATATTACATTATCATTGGACTTGACAGGTGTGCAAAGTTTTTACAGCTCCAGACTCCATCATCAGATCAGCTTGCTGTCACCATATTATTGTATTGTCACCGAAGTTTCACAGGTATGCAAAATTTCAGCTTATTTAGCCAACAACCCCTTATTTTTTAATAGCGATTTTAGTATCTTATATCCACAAACTAGCTGACCCGTGCCCGCTTCGCTGTGCGTAAGACATTTCTAATGCCATCGTTGACTTTTTTGTAGACGTTTTTAAGGTGTACAATACTGTAGTACATTATTTTGATATATCTCGTGGGGTTCAGCCAGCATTTACAATGTAAGCGCAAAATGTGTTTATTTACGACATCACATTAGAAATCTCTAAAATTATCAGTGTTTCTCTACTATATTATGCATGTATTATACATATAAACCTTCCTCTTGAATCACTCTATTTATTAAAAAAAACCGCATCAAAATCCGTTGTGTAGTTTTAAAGATATAAGCAAACATACATACATACATACGCGGGAAGCGGAAAGCGACTTTGCTTTATACTATGTAGTGATGTGCATGTGGAATTCAAGATGGCAATTAAATATTACCATCAACTATAAATCTAGCGTAAAGTTCGGGAAAAACTGAAAGTGCTTTTTCCTGAGGGATTATTGAAATTTGACAAGACAACGTCTATACGGGAAAGCTAGTTATATATATAATTCAAATATCACTGCCGGGTCGCATGCTGTCCGCGGGCCGCACTTTGACGACCACTGACACTAGTCTGTCAAAACTTAATAATAACAACACCCTCCTTCTAGATCCTCACCTATGAGCTTGGGCTCCGAAGACGCCTCTTGCCCCAATCTAACCTTTTCCTACTCCTTCCACATCATACAAATGTTTGTCCCGGGTGGGAATCGAACCCACAACCTACAGAAAAGGCAGAGATACTACCAAATGAGCTGTGAGGCCAGTCTCAGATTAAATGTCGCTACATATTAAGTTGCGCAGCGCTGGTTTTCAAATCAAGCCTGAGAATACGGGTGACATCACAATTCACAAACCAACCAGTAGAAAAATGTGGCTATCATATCCGGGCCGCATGCTGTCCGCGGGCCGCACTTTGACGACCGCTGCACTAGCCTGATATATAATAACAACTAAATATAACAACACCTTCTCGCTTCTAGATTTCTCACCTGAGCTTGGGCTCCGGAGGCGCCTCCAGCCCCAATCTGACTTTCTCCTGCTCCTCCTTCCAGGTCTCTCTTCGGCTTTGGCGTCGCAGCTTCTTGCGTTCCTTCTTCGTGAGGAAAACGGGCATGTACGTCGGTTTCAGGGGTTCCGCTGTGGAACATAACATAATTACGTTTAAAAAACAAAATCGACTTCATGTTTGTTAGTATATACTATTATCATCATCATGTTCCTAACCATAAACGACTTAATTGGGGTCGGCACAACATGTGTACTTCTTCCATCTCCCTCTATCAGCCGTCATCTCATCACTCACTCTCCTTTCTTAACCATATCATTTATCACACAGTCCAGCCATCTTTTCTTTGACCTACCTATACTTCTCCATCTATTCACAAATATGAATAATGTAATTTAGTAAAAAAAAAACATATTTCATTTTAAATGTTGATTGTCATTTTACACAACGCCTTCTAGCCACAAACTAAGCAAAAGCTTGTAATATGTGTACCAAATTAACATCTCTAGTTAAAGTATCAGATCAGCATCGGTGTATCATAGATATACTTATTATATCATTAATATTATAGATAACTTTAATCGTAGAACATAAGCAAAATATGTTTTAGTAGGTAGTTTATTCGCTTTGTCCATGCGGGCCGCATAAATACCGCCCACGCTCCGCGGGCCACAGTTTGAGGACCACTGAATTAGGGAAAAACAGCGCAGTATAATAAAATTATCACCTTGTTTACAGCAGACACAGTGATTAACAATACAGAATATATTGTAATAACTACCTATATAATATTCACTGAAAACCATGAAAATCCTAATAATATTATAAATGCGAAAGTTTGTAATAAGGCTGCTATGTTTGTTCCCTGATCAACGACAAAACGGATCAAGATGAAATTTGCTGTAGTATGTAGATAAAAAATCAGAATAAATAAAGGGAGAACTTATAATCCGAAAAACAACCCCTAAATGATAAAAAAACGCAAAAAATGTTTTTTTTTATTTTTTTAACATTTATATCTAATCAACGAAATAATATTTTTTATTAATCAACAAAACTAAACTTTAAATTGCAGAAAAGGTGTCTAATGCGAAACATGAGCCTGTTTAATTGAGCATAGACGGTCTAAATTTGGAGTAATCGTTGACAGGGCTGCTAAAAATACGTTTATAAGATATCCTTATTTTTCCAAGGCACACCAACTAATGATCACGGTACACCAGTGTGCCGCGGTACACACTTTGCGGAACACTGTTGTAGACTACGAAACCCTACAAATACAGTCAAATTGAGAACCTCCTGCTTTTTTGAAGTCGGTTAAACACAACATTACTCATAGTGACACAGACCTGGACAATCATGTTTTTAATTATACCTAGTAATTTATATAAATAGTTTGTTTATTTCAATAACAGTTGTTCTTCAGTATTTGTGAAGGAGGTTTGTGTTTTGGAATATAATAGCTTCCATATTTTGATACTAGTTATTGCCCGTGACAGATGTTGTCCTGTCAAATTTAAATAATCGAATAGAAAAGACTGACCCTCGTATTCAAGAACGAAACTATGAGAACACGCACCCACAGTGGACGAAATCTTTTTTCATAAACATCACTTTATGTGTTGTGCGACACTGCTTAGTGTGACTAGAGGCACATTGTCGTGTGCCTTTAGCCAAAGTTGAGCTCTAAAGGCACATGGTAGCGTGCGCCATAGTGCCGCTCAACACATAAAGTGATGTTTATGAAAAAAGAATACGAGGGTCAGTCTTTTCTATTCGATTATTTAAATATAACTTTTATATCGGTACTTATGACTTTACTATTAAGGAGTAAACCCGCTGCGGAGCATGCTGTACACGGGCAAGCAAATTTTAGCTGCGTGGTTTCATTTGTTTAACAACGTGTTTCTACATTTCCACTGCTGCACACGCTATACACGAATAATAATCCACAATCACTATTATGTAAAACACTATGTACTATGTAAAACTGTAACACATCTATTTTTATTTACAGGTACCGAGATCAAATGTGACAGAAGATTGTGGTCATGATGGAGCCGATGACAGTATTAGCAGGCTTTTTAACCATATGGGCCCAACTCACAAACTACGGGATCGATCCGGAAAAATATCCACATCTGAAGGACGTGCGGGTCAGACGGGAATCGCAAAACCCTAACACGATCAGAGACTCTGTGATGATGAGAAACATCATTGATGGCATCAACCGTGATAGAACAAAAAGGTCCAATCTTAATGGACAAAACGAATTAAGTTATGCAACTATTATCCCTTTAGCAAACTACCCTCCGAACAGTCCGTTTTACTCTCAAAATTCCGCCGGTGTACCGTACTATTATAGTCCTTACGGCAGCGAAAATAAAGCACGTTACGGCGCGCAAATTACCAGCGGAAAGATGCAAATGCGCAACTCTGTAACTAACTTAGGACAATCCTACAGCTTCCAACCGAATTATAACCAACAAAGTATGAACTTAGAACAATCCTACGGCTCTATAACTGTTAAGCCGATGAATAGTCTTACAGTGAATAATAAGAGAAACGGAAAAAATAATACTAATGTTTTTTCTGCTGCGATAATGTCTGGGTTAGGATGTCCTAAATTTATGCAGCAGATAGTTTTTTATGGTACGAAAATGTGCGTTTCAAATGATTACGAGTAGTGTTATAGTCATACTTCAACATGGGCTGAGTCTACCCGGATAAGATGGAAAAAGTGATATAACTGCATTATCTTGAAAACCATCAAATTTAAAAAGAAACTGTCTGTAATTTATTTAGCTAGTATGATTATCTAACGAATTATATAAAAATGAACTGTTTAGCTATTCATAGTTTTGATTAAGACGAGTAATAAATGTTTTTGATAAATGCAGAATCGTTTTTTCTCAATAACCGCAAAACATACAGTTTTGTTTTTTATAACAAAGATAACTTAAGGATATAATCTAGATAAATTATAGACAGAAACACGATTGGTGAAAGTTTTCTCGATAGATTTATTTTCCAAAGTTGGCTCTTCAAAAACACTAGTTTCGTTTTTAATCAAAACTATGAATAGCTAAAAAATTCATTTTTATATAATTCGTTAGATAATCATACTAGCTACCTTTTTTTTTATTTGATGGTTTTCAAGATAATGCAGTTTTATCACTTTTTACGTCTTATCCGGGTAGACTCAGCCCATACTTCAAATTCAAATTCAAAAATCATTTATTTCAATAAAATCACAAGGATCACTTTGAAACGTCTTAGGAACTAGGTGAAGCTACGCCGATTCCACGCGACCAAGCCTAGAAGAATCAGGCAACAAACACGGCTTGGGGTCTACCTTTTTTTTTATGATCCTTTCCTTAATGCTATGTAGAGCTCCAGTGTGGTGCCAATCGAACAAGGTGAAGGCTCAAACAAGAATAATAATTAAAAGTACCTACTACTCAAGTACGTACAACAATAAAAAAAATAACTAAAGAGCTTCGATCAGCACAAATTCAAAAAGCAACACACGCTACACTTGATTTAGAATTGAAACTTACAGATAAAATAACTATTTGCTTAAAAATAATTAAAGTAGACAAATGTTACACAAAATAAAATTAAGTACCTAAATTAATATTTAGCTGTCGAGTGGCAGAGCGACATCAGGCCACGAGGATTTATCATTTATATAATCATCTACAGTATAATACGCTTTGTTTATAAGATTATTCTTTATGTAAGCTTTAAATCTTCTAACGGGAAGTTTTGTTGCGTTTTCTGGCAGTTTATTATAAAATAGTATACAATTCCCCATAAACGACCCCTTCACTTTTTCTAATCTAAATTTGGGAATGTACAATTTGTTCTTATTTCTTGTGTTAATACTATGTACATCACTTTTTTTCTTAAAGAAAGCCATATTCTTATGAGTATACAGTAAGTTTTCATATATATATTGTGAGATTACTGTGAGAATGTTAATTTCTTTAAATTTTTGTCTCAAAGAGTCCCGGGACTTCATTTTATAAATGGCACGTACTGCCCGTTTTTGTAAAACAAAAATAACTTGAATGTCTGCTGCCTTACCCCAGAGAAGAATTCCATACGACATTACACTATGTGTTGGGGCCTCGGCGTCAACGGCCGCCAACGAATAGTCTACGTCACTGTCACTTGACATCTGTCAACGAACTGTCAGTGTGACAAATAGTTTAGGCGCTAAATTTATGTACGCGTGTGTGTGTGGGAGTGAAAAGACGAAAAACTGAAGATGGACGATCTAGCATAACATGTAACACGAGACATCTCTTTTCCATTTTGTAAATTTATAATATTAGCAAGAAATAAACCCTACTGTCAAATAATGGAGTTTTGAATTCATTGAAGAATGCCATAGCCAGGATCAATTCGCAACACTATGGAAGTAACTAAAATAAACTAGCCTAGCTGTGGCTTCATCGGCCAGCCGCCTAATCGTGCGGACTGCATAAGCAGCGGAACTAAGTTTACCAGCAAGTGTTTCAATATGAGGTATATATACAAAACAAAAGGCTATTTGACAGTATGAAAGATAAAGTGTTGTTGATAGTATTCTATGTAAATTATGCCTTCATAAAGCGCTATGGAGTAAAATAACTTGAAAATAAACAATGTTTTATTAAAAAACCCATAATTAAAATTATCAATTTTTAAACGCCAATCACGTGACACAAAACGGTCAATTCAATTCAATTCTTTTTCTCTGGCTGCTGTGACAGATTGTCACAATTCTGCCAATGTCCGTGTCATTCTAGATTGTAAACCTTATTGGAGATAGTGATTGAAAATATGGCTTTTTATAAATAATATGGCCAGTAATATAAAGAAAATCGACCATATGTAGGAATTTCCAAGGTTCAATTTCAAAACGGTCAGGATTGGTCGAATCGACGATGACGTAACATGCTTGTCAATATGTCATCGCCTGCCTTGAAAAACTTGACGTTTGTTTATTTGTTGACAAGCATGTAACGTCACAGAAACTAGTGCGACGCCATTTGCGTAAATCGTTTTTGCGGGTTATTTAAATTACATTTTTTGGGCCAATACTTAACAGAATTGAAAATAATATTTTTTTATGGGTTCCACAGTCACTACTGAATAATCTAGAATGGTTTTCAAAATCCTGTCAAATAGCACATTAAATAAAGGAATACATATTATAATTAAACTTTGTTTTTTTTAATCTTAACAGGAAAACAATAAAATGGTTTTAATTACTTCCTTGTATTTTGTTATTTAGGTATTTTAATTAAAAACAATTATATATATTAACACGTACTCATAATGGTGAAGGAAAACGTCGTGAGGAAACCAGTTAGTATTCTTATAAGCGGCGATGGGCTTGCAACCTGTCACGTATGGAATGCTAACTACTGCAAAATGTGGGCATGTGCCAAATGTTTAGGCGTGCCTCTGACTACCCCTATAGACATCGGAGATCTGAGAGAATGTAACATAGCTCTGCCCTCTGCGCTGTAGGTTGTGGGTTCGATCCCCACCCAGGACAAACATTTCAGTGATGAACATAGATGTTTGTTCTGTGTCTGGGTAAATGTATTTATGTATTCTATCAGTTATCTGGTTCCTATAATACAAGCTTTGCTTAGTATGGGGCTAGATGGCGCTGTGTGTAACGTTCGACAATATTTATTAATTTATGTAAAAGCTTTGCTTAGTATGGGGCTAGATGGCGCTGTGTGTAACGTTCGACAATATTTATTAATTTATGTAAAAGTTTTGCTTAGTATGGGGCCTAGATAACGCTGTATGTAAAGTCCGCCAATATTAATTTATGTAAAAGCTTTGCTTAGTTTAGGGCAAGTTAACTTACTTGGAGGCCTAAGCTGCTGGGGGTGCTCCACCAGATTCGTGACAGCATCCTCGTTCAAGTTGTCAACTGCAAAAAAAATTACAATGTCAATGTTAATGTCAAAATAAAGATGGGTTCAGTTTTTATACCAGCTATTTAGTTTGGCCGAGTGGTAAGTACCTCGACTTTCAATCCGAAGGTCGCGTGAGTTCGAATCCGGGCCAAATCAATGGATTTTTCTGTTCGAAAAATTTATATGCGCATCAAAAACACGTGTTGACCACGGTGAAGGAAAACATCGTGAGGAAACCAGTTTATTTTCTTATAAGCGGCGATGGGTTTGCAACCTGTGATGTATGGAATGCTAAAAACTGCAAAATGTGGGCATGTGCCAAATATAATGTTTGGACGTGCCTCTGGCTACCCCCACTAGACATCTTCTAAGGATCTAAGCGTCTTACTTATATTATCTGGTCCTGTGTGGTAAGATGCAACTAGTTGAGCTTCGGTTCTGTAATCTGTGTTTCGCTTCGCTTCTCTCTCTTCAGGCGTCAAAAGAATGACGCTGTCCCACCTGAAATTTATTTTTAGTTGATGATGGCGAACGCACAAAAAGAGATAGAGGAGCGCAAGAAGGCTCTTGCGGTGCTGAAGGGCCCCTCGAAGGCTGTGACCACTGCAGCCGGACAGGCCCAGCTGCTCAAGGCCCAGCTGGGGCCTAACAGCACCCCACCGAGCGTTATCAAACCCTCGTTGTACTCCAAACCTGGTAAGATAGATGATAGATGATTGATGATCACTACATAGTATAAAGCAAAGTCGCTTTCCGCTTCCCGCGTATGTATGTATGTTTGCTTATATCTTTAAAACTACACAACGGATTTTGATGCGGTTTTTTTTAATAGATAGAGTGATTCAGGAGGAAGGTTTATATGTATAATAACATGCTACCCGTGCGAAGCCGGGGCGGGTCGCTAGTAAAATTATATGTAAGGACCGTTTTCAGCGGTAAAATAGCCTCCTCCAGCTCTTTACATTTTTCCCGATCTCTAGCTTATTATTATTTTAATATTAGATTTATAATATTAGTAATATTAACCCACCATTCAATATCAGGCACTTTGTCCGAATCTGGAGTGTCAGCAGACAGCAACGCTAACTTCGTCGCTGACGAGATTCCAGTCTTGCGTGCTATCTGGGATATCTCGTTCTGTAGTTTTTCTAATTGAGCCTAAAAAACACAATTTATGTTTATAATAATGCTTTTCTAATTGGAACGAAGTTCCTTATCGCGCGTTGTGAAAGGGGGCTAGACGGAAAAAATTCTTACGAAAAGTTGTCACGACACTTTTTTGCTATAGTATATCTATTAATATATATATCTATTAATTGTGTCGAGGTCGAGGTGGAAGTGGAGGTCGAGATGGAGGTGGAGGTCGAGGTCGAGGTCGAGGTCGAGGTCGAGGTCGAGGTGGAGGTCGAGGTCGAAGTCGAAGTCAAAGTTGATTCCCCTTCCCTTGTCCCACGTTATTTTGTGAGAACTTCGTTCCATCCGGGTGTCCCTTGACACTTCTCAAGTTTTTTTTAATTCTTAAACTACTCTATTGTATTAGGTTACCTGTAATAATAGATGTATTGTGTAATAAATAAATAAATAAATAAACAATAAATATAAAAAAAAAAAACATTTTAAACCGCCATCTAGCAGCAAACTAAGCAAAACTTGTATTAAGGGAAACAGATAACTGATAGAATACTAATAGTACAAGAAAAAAACCGACCAAGTGCGAGTCGGACTCGTAAAGGAATGGTTCCGTATCGTTATCTATAAGAAACTGCATAAAAAATCATGTTTGTTGTTTGGGAGTTTAGTCTATTTTTAGTATTTGTTGTTATAGCGGCAACAGAAATACATCATCTGTGAAAATTTCAACTGTCTAACTATCACGGTTCATGAGATACAGCTCTGTGACAGACAGACGGATTCAGGTAAAACCTAAAAATATGTGTATTTCATTACATTTTCAATTTCACTAAACGCCAGCTAGCCTCAAACTAAGCAAAGTACTATGGAAATGTGATAACTGATAACTATACTAATATTACAAATGTAAAAGTAACTCTGTATGTCTGTGACGTTATCACTGCCAAACTTAAAGTTAAACGATAACGGAATTTTAATATTCAACTAAAAATAGTCAAAAATGAAGTTTCTGAATTAACGCGTATGTTGACGCGTCTAACAGCTAGTAAATCCTAATATAATATTATAAATGTCAAAGTTTGTGAGTTTGTATGTATGTTTGTTCCTCAATCAGGCTAAACGACAAAACGGATTAACTTTATATTTGCTGTAGATGTAGATATAATGCCCGAATAAAACATAGACTACTTTAAAACATCCCAAAAATGATAAAAAAAACGCAAAAGGGATGATTTCTATATAGATGGCGCTGGTGTGCCACAAATCTGACATCACAGACTAAATACATTGAGTCTTTTCTATTCGATTATTGAAATTGAACAGGACACGTCGGTCACGGGTCGGCTAGTCTATACTAATATTATAAAGAGAAAAGCTTAGATTTTTTGTTTTTTTGTATGTTTGTAATGGATAAACTCAAAAACGACTGAACCGATTTCAAACATTCTTTCACCATTACCAAGCTACATTATCCCTGAGTGACATAGGCTATTTTTTATTTTGAAAAAGTAATAAATTCTTTATAAGAATGACGATAGTATGGAGCAAGGTGTAAAAAATTGCTAAAAATTTTGCTTTCTTTGTGTGCGCTACAAAAACTATTGAACGGGAATCGTAACGGGAACGGGAATGGGAACGGGAACGGGAACGGAAGACAACATTTGTTAATTCTAAAGCGATACGAAGTTCGCGGGGTCAGCTTGTAAATAAATAAAAGCAGTCTACCTTCATCCTCAATCGTTCAGCCATCTGCGTGAACTTCCCCGGCTCGTGGAATCTCAGCGGCCTCCTGGCTCTGGCAGCTGGTTTGGGGGCCAAGCGAGGGTCCACCCAGGCCTCGGAGCCCGAGGGGGCCTCCTCGGTCATCTGCCCGGAGAGCTGGGCCTTGAACTCCTCGCGTCGCTTCGCTCTGATGTTGGCCTGGAAGGAAAATAAACAGGATAAAACAAATTATTATAAAAACACTGTCAATAATCCCACAGACAGAAAATAAAGCACTTACAGTTTTTTACCAAACTTTACTCTGGATTTACCAATGTACATTAAAAATTTCATACAAATCGGTTAAGCCCATTTGGAGGAGTTTGGTTACAAACACTGTGACACGAGATTTTTATAATATTTGATTAGACAAAATCCGATTGTTAAAAAATTATAACTAAAAAAATTGTTATTCCCTTATTATTAACACCCGTATATAATACCTACAAGTGTATTACTATGATGAGTGTTACCTTGAGTAATGTTACTATGAAGAATGTTACCTTGAATGATGTTATCCATGTTACTATGAGGAGCATTATCTTGAGTAATGTTACCTATGTTACTATGAAGAATGTTACCTTGAATGACGTTATCTATGTTACTATGAGAAGCGTTATCTTGAATGATGTTATCTATGTTACTATGAGAAGCGTTATCTTGAGTAATGTTACCTATGTTACTATGATGAGTGTTACCTTGAGTAATGTTACTTATGTTACTAAGAGTAATGGTACCTTAAGTGTTGGCGCGACTTGAGTGAGCTGTACTCGTTTGCCAGTGGTGTCTATGGTGCGACCTTCCCTGTCCAGGATCAGGGGCGCAGGCCCCGCTGTGCCTTGTAGGGCTCCGCCTGAGGACACAGTAACATTTGAATAAAAATCTACGAGTTGAGTAATAACTTTGAATATACCCATTTTAATATATTATTTTTCATCCAACAAAAAAAATTTAGAAATTAACATTTTCATTTTTCATACCAGCTAGTTTCCTCTGTATCCGTGCCTGAAGTTCAGCTATCTTCTGCTGCTTCTCCAACTCCTCAGGAGTCAGGGGTGCGGGAACTAAAAAAGATAAAAAAAAAAGTTTTCAGTTTTTAAAGTTTTTAAACCTACTACCTATTTAGTGATATTTCTTAGTAGTTAAGTTATTTATAATTTGTACCACTTTATTTGAAAAATAAACTATTTCTATCTATTATCTATCATGTACCATGTACCATGTATCATGTATCATGTATCATGTATCATGTATCATGTATCATCTACCATTTATCATCTATCATCAATCATCTATCACCCTGCACATCTAGCACCCTGCAACCCGAGATCGAATGACACAAGAAAGAACCAGAAAGTTAACAACGATGACGAATGGCATATTGTGCAACATAAAACAAAGCGCTCTACACGGCGGCGCGCCGTTATTACCGGCATCGGATCCACCGATAGTGAGCTACAGACCGTAGAGAGAGTGCGAAAAATACACGCTTGTTTCTTCAAACCCGAGACAACGCCAGAATCTATAACATCATACATGGACAAAAAGAACCCGGGATCTATGTATCACGCAGACAAAATCAAACTAGCACATAATCATTACTCGTCGTTCACAATTACTGTGCCATGCAGCCAATTCAAATTTTTCATGTCGGCCGGAAACTGGCCCGCCGGTACCGAGATCAGTGAGTGGTTTCGGTACAGCGACGGACGCGCGAGAGGTGCGTCCACCCACACGCAAGGAGCATCGCGGCGCAGAACCAGCTACAGCAGCAGTCACACCACCAACAGCGACCCGCGCCCTCCTTCACCCGCCCCCCGCACTTGCGCGCACTGATGCCCACTTTGCCGTCTGCCACCAGAACATCAGATGCCTGACCAGCAAAACAAAGAAGTTGGAAGTGCTTTTGACAAAGGAATTATCCTGTGATGTACTTATAATTACGGAACACTGGCTTCGAAGCCACGAACTTGTGTCTGTTACGCTTAATAATTTTGACCTTATATCTAACTACTGTAGACCAAGCATCCCTCGTGGTGGAAGTTGCATATATGTACGCGCTGGTATCAAGGTAACTAATAAACAAGATTACTGCGACTTATCGCAAGAACAACTATTTGATGTATGTGCCGTGCAGCTCGTTATGGAAAACATCCTCATTGTTGGAATTTATCATTCCAATCAAACTGACGATTACGCTTATTTAAAACTATTTGACAACCTTCTTTCGAAAATATCTGACGAAAGCCTAGATGCTATTATTATGGGTGACATAAATATCAATTTATTAAAAAATTCTAAATTAAAAAAAGAACTAATAGATACTTTATCTAGGCATAATTTCTGCCAGCTAATAGATTCGCCTACTAGGGTTGAGGGAGACACCGGTACTTTACTGGACCACGTATACACGAACCTCCCAGTGGAGCGCGTCGCAGCCGTAGCTGGCGTCGCGACGCACCTCAGCGACCATGACGCCCAACGCCTCGTCATCTCAAATAGCACCGCACCGCCGCCGAAGTTCATAGCAAGACGGTCCTTAACCGTGGCGAACAAATTAAACTTTATAAGCGCTCTTGAATCAATCGACTGGTTTTCGGTGGTAGAGCGATCAGGGACTGACTGTCATGCGCTCGCTGATGCCCTTATGGCAATCATAGTCAGTAAATTCGATGTTTGTTTTCCAATTAAAAAACAACCATGTATTCCTAAACTAAACACCTGGATTGATAGAGAGGTTAAAAACCTAAAAAGCCTTGTATTGGACATACTCCAATTGAAAAAAACATTCCCCGGTAACGTTGACTTGGCAGCTATCGCTGATAAATACTCCATTAAATACAACAATATGCTTAAAGAGAAACGAACTAACTATTGCTCTAAAAAAATTCACGACCACCCGAATAAAGCAAAATGTATGTGGAACATCATAAGTACCGAGCTAGGCCGAACCAGTCGTGAAAGGGTTGACTATACTGATCTTGTACGGGACGCCAACGGTGTACCTTTTCATACAAAGCGGCAGCTAGTTGACGCGCTGAACCTCGAGTTCACGACGGCCGCGAGTAAGTGCGGCGCCCCGTCGGCTGACATCGCCCAAGCGTACGGCTCGCTACGCGCGGACTCATCCGAGTCCGACCTCTCGTTACGGCCTAGGTTATTTTCTCCAGATGAGATAGTCGCTATAGTGTGTAAACACATAGCCGCAAAAAATAGTACCGACCTATATGGAATATCAGCGAACCTGCTCCGAACCATCGCGAAGCCAATTGCTTACATTACAGCTCACCTATTCAACGCCTGCGTTCGGGAGGGCGTGTATCCTACCGCTCTTAAAAGAGTAAAGATATCACCTCTTTATAAAGGAAAGGGCAAAAAAACGGAAATGAAATCTTACCGGCCGATATCGCTAGTGCCTGCCATTAGTAAGATTTTTGAAGTGGGGATGAATAAAAGGCTCTTATCCTTCATAGGAGAGCGCAACATTTTGACGAACAGGCAGTATGCGTACAGAGCCGGGCGCGCCACAACAGACTTGGTTCGGGAAGTAGTATGGCGCGTGCTGAGCGCGCGCGAGGCCGGGTTGCACGTGGCGCTGCTGTGCTGCGACCTCTCGCGCGCGTTCGACACCGCCGACCATAACCTTATCGCAAACAAACTCATGTTTTATGGTATACGCGGCCCGGTGCTGTCCTTGCTTACCTCGTTCATGTCCCACCGAACGCAGACTGTGGTTGGTGAAAGTGGGCGTATTAAGTCATCCGAAATATCGAATACCATGGGTGTCCCACAGGGTTCGTGCCTATCGAACACACTTTTTAGCCTATTACTAAACGACCTGCCCAGTGCCGTCAGCGACGCGGAGGTGTTTATGTATGCAGATGACGTGGCCGCCATAATCACTGCGACGACGTCACAAGAACTAGGGCAGGCTCAACTCGGTTGTCCAACGGCTCGAGTGTTGGTTCCGATCAAACGGGCTAGCTCTAAACAGGGAAAAAACCTGTTTCATGAAGTTCCATCTGAATGGTACAACGCCGCCACCCTATACGGTTATTGCTGGAGATACCGCACTACAGATGGTCCAATCGACAAAACTGCTGGGCTTCCAAATTGATAGCGGCCTCACCTGGGACGCCCACATTGACGAGCTCTGTTCTAAACTAGGCCGCACTTGTTTTGCGTTACGGCGGCTCGCGGGCACCGCATCACGCGGCGTGGTATTATCATGCTACTACGCCACAGTTCACAGCATTCTCACCTACGGTGCGGAACTGTGGGCGCGAGCTGCGGACGCTGAGCGGGCCTTCGTAATGCAGAAGCGAGCCGTGCGAGCCATTGTGGGCGTGTCTGATGATGTCTCTTGCAAAGAGCTGTTTAAACAATTACAAATTATGCCTCTTCCCTGTGAACTAATCTACCAGGTAGCTCTCTTCACTCACTGTAACATCGACACTTTCAGGCGAAGAGGTGTAAATACATCCCGCGCCTTGCGTAGTAATAAGCTCGCTCATCTCCTCGCTACACCTGCCCACAAGCTGCGCAAATCGGAACGATCGGTGTACATAATGGGTCCGTCAGTGTATAACAGGCTGCCGGACACGATAAAAAAAGATGCAACTTCCACGACGGTCTTTAAGATGAGATTGCGTAAGTGGCTCCTCGAGAACACATTCTATTCAATAAATGAGTATTTAGAATTGCCAATTATTTAAATTATTTTATTATGAAAATTATTATAATCAATGTGATACATTGTAATGAATTTGTTTTTATTATTAAGCATTATTGCATTTTTATTGTAATATACTGTACCTAACTGACCTGTAACTTGGTGTTATGAATAAATTATTTGTATTTGTATTTGTATCATCTATCTTACCAGGTTTGGAGTACAACGAGGGTTTGATAACGCTCGGTGGGGTGCTGTTAGGCCCCAGCTGGGCCTTGAGCAGCTGGGCCTGTCCGGCTGCAGTGGTCACAGCCTTCGAGGGGCCCTTCAGCACCGCAAGAGCCTTCTTGCGCTCCTCTATCTCTTTTTGTGCGTTCGCCATCATCAACTAAAAATAAAAAAAATAAAAAAATTACCACAACTGTAATTCCCAAGTACGGTAGACATCCAAATCTCCAGACGCTTAAATCCTTGAAGATGTCTAGAAGGTGTAGTCAGAGGCACGTCCAAACATTATATTTGGCCACATACCCACATTTTGCTGTAGCATTCCATACGTGACAGGTTGCAAGCCCATCGCTGCTTACACTACTAACTGTTTTCCTTCACCGTTTTGAGCATGTGTTTTGATATAAATTTCCATTGATTCGAACCCACAACCTTCGAAATGAAAGTCGAGGTACCTCCCACTCAGCCAAAACTTTTTTTTTAAGGATCCTACTAGCATTATAAATTCAAAAGTTTGTTAGGATGATTGTATTGATGTTTGTTTGTACACAGTATCTTGTGACTGACAGCAAAAAGTCAGTGTGGTGATAAATAAATAAAATAAATATTGGCGGAATTTACACACAACACAATCTAGCCCCAAACTAAGTTTGTACTATGGGAACCAGATAACTGATAGAATACTTATATACCTTTTTTTTGTTGTAAATACATACATAAGATACATAATAACACCCAGACACAGAACAAACATCTATGTTCATCACACAAATGTTTGCCCTGGGTGGGAATCGAACCCACAACCTACAGCGTTAGAGTTACTACCAACTAAGCTGTGAGGCCAGTCAAGATAGGACAACAACATTACCTTTATGCGGTCCGCACTAAGTCCAGCTATTTTCGTTCCCACTGAGTTCTGACTCTCTGGCAAGCTGGCTGGCAGCTCCGAGCCGTTCTTCTTCTCTTTCTCTCTATCTTCTTTCTCCCTCTTCTCCTCGCGACGCTCCTCTCTGTCTTTCTTATCATCGTCATGCCTTGATCTGGAATTGATCTAATGTTTCTAAATGTTCTTTTATTTTGTTGTTTAATTTTTAGGGTTCCGTACCCAAAGGGTAAAAATGGGACCATATTATTACTAAGACTTCGCTGTCCGTCTGTCCATCCATCTGTCTGTCACAAGGCTGTATCTCATGAAACGTGATAACTAGACAGTTGTAATATTTATGTTGCCGCTATAACAACAAACTCAGACTCACGCACAAAGGGTTCCGTACCATTAACTATAAAATACGGCAAAGAAATAACTAGTTGTAGTAAGTGTATATGTGTATGGAAGCCCCACTTAAATATTTATTTTATTCCGTTTTTAGTATTTGTTGTTATAGCAGCAACAAAAATACATCATCTGTGAAAACTTCAACTGTCTAGCTATCACGGTTCATGAGATACAGCCCTGTGACAGGCAGACGGACAGCAAAGTCTTAGTAGTAGGGTCCCGTTTTTACCCTTTGGGTACGGAACCCTAAAAATGAATGTTTGTCTGTATGTCCTATAGAATCATAAACTAAGCATTTGATCATGTGACGATCTCCTTGATGAATTTCTCTTGATTTTAAAAATTTCTACAATAAAGTTGTCTAAAATCTATTTCTTGAATTTACGTGGACGTAGTTACGAGTAAAAGCTAGTCTTTATGAAGATCAAAAAGATTGCCTTACCTCTTATATTCTTTATCTTTATCCTTATCTCTGTCACTGTCATGTTTCCTTTTCTGCGTCTTCGACGAGGAGACCATATCCTGAGCGAGAGCTATCACCTTGTCGGCTAGCTTGCTTGCCTTCTTAGAGTCTATGTGCGATGACAGGCGGTCAATGATTTTACGACGTTCATACCTGAAAGTGATTGACACATCATTATACCTAATGTAAAATATTGGCCTCACAGCTCATTTGGTAGTAACTCTGCCTTCTGCGCTGTAGGTTGTGGGTTCGATCCTCATCAAGGGCAAATATTTGTGTGATATAACATAGATGTTTGTTCTGTGTCTAGGTGTTATTATCTATAATAAGTATGATTTACAATTTTAAAAAAAAGTATATTATGTATTCTATCAGTTATCTGGTTCCCATAGTACAAGCTTTGCTTAGTTTCGGGCTAGATGGCGCTGTGTGTAAATTTATTGATGAAAATTTTACACAGCCATCTAGATTCGAACTAAGCAAAGCTATACTCATGATGAAGGGCATCTGAATTGTCTATAAAGACTTGTTAAGCAAAGCTTGTACAACGCGAACTAGATTATTGATAGAATACTTATATACCCAGACAAACATCTATGTTCATCACACAAATGTTTGTTCTTGGGGGCAATTGAACCCACAATCTACAGTGCAGAAGGCAGAGTTACTACCAACTGAGCTGTGAGGCCAGTCATGTTGTTTAGGCCTTGTTTGTAGTGCTAATATCTTGTTCATTTACGTTTCTGTTAGAGAAATCTTATTGGAACGAAAGTCTAGGCTCTAAATGCTGTGTAGAGCCTAAGGTAAAAATAAGCTTACCCATTATTCAGGCAGGAAGAAACCGTGGACAAGACGGAACTGTCGGACTTTCCTAGAGTCCGGTAAATGGCGCGGTCCAACGTTGGCCGGAGGTCTTCCACCTCCCGTCGCGATAGCTGCAGCGCCATATCTTCAACCACAACGAGATTACAAGCAAAATAACCCAAATACAATCACTGGAAAACCTTTTCGAGGTTATGTTTTACCTTTTTATTTGCTCTTCTGTATTACATTCCCATAATGTTTTGAGTGTGGAAATGATGTATATATATACCGTTCTACGCGATTATTTTAGTTAATTACGCTTGGTTTGTCGACAAAATTAGCAAAAACAATTTTCATGACACCCTGACGTAAACAACGAACATAGACAATTTTTTACTTATGGTTTAACAAAGTTGCCACGCTGTAACTTAAGATTCTCCCAAAATGTCGTTAAATTGCAATAGGTTAACCCTTGAACTTTGTCTTCTCAATGGATTCTAAAGCTAAATGAATAGTTTTGAATGTTAGTACTTCTTTTAGTTATAATTTTTACTAATATTTCCTATTAGATAACAGTCCAAACTTCCTTAATAAATTTTCTTTTTTTTTACTATGGCAGACATAACTCTTGCCTCTATGGAGCACTATGAATACGTTCTGTTCTACGCATCTGCACATTAATTTTATATATTCTATAAGTTAACTATTTTGATAAAAAATATACAAAAATGGTTCCAAAATAATTAAACATTAAATTTAAAAACTCAGTAATATAGTAAAAATCATATCAATATTTTGCAATGAGTGATTATGAGAGTTATTTTGCTTAATTACTCAGAGTCTCCGACCTACTTTTTATTTTTGTAGCGGCGTAGAACGGAACGTTTTAATTGTTTGTTTGACGTCAAACAAAAGTGCTCCGCCGCGTTATTTTCTGTTTATATAAGCGAAAACTAGTCAACTACTCAAAGCTACTATCTAATCGGCACAATTTCACTTCAGACTTATATCTATATTAATATCGGCATATTTTGATCGAACACCAAAACATAAACATAACCTCAAAATGTCTGACGACGACGATGTAATACTGGTAAAAAGGTCGAAGAATATTCACTATGGATCCCTGGAGGAGCAGGAGAAGGCACGGCTGGCGGCCCTGGCTGTTGCAGCGAAGGAAGGCGCTACAGAAGAAGAGGGCCAGGAGTTAGGAGACGTACAAATATCCAATGGTATGTTTCTTGTTCTGGGGCTTCTGTGACTTGTTCAGATGGTTTTATCAATGGTCAAGACTCTTAAACACTAGGCTAAATATATATATAGTATAATAAAATATTAGAGTTGACCTAAAGAAATAGGATCATGACTAATTCCCCAAGCACTAGACATCTAAAATCTCTTAGATTAATAAAGGTATCTAAAGGGATAAGTCAGAGGCACGTCCAAACATCACATTTGGCCCATGCCCAAATATCGCAGTAGTTTGCATTCCACACATGACAGGTTCCAAGCTCGTTGCCGCTTACAAGAATACTAACTGGTGAATGTGTTTCAGAATACATGGATCTTGAGGATGAGGTCTCTCGGGACAAGAAGGCTTTGCTCGAGGAGTTTGAGAGGAGACGGAAAGCCCGACAGCTGAATGTGTCAACAGATGATGATGAGGTAAAGTGTATTACGTATACAGCCCGCAGCTCAGTTGCTCAGTTTAACAAACTTCAGCCTCCTGTGCAAACATTTGTGTGATGAATCTAAATCTAAATTCCGGTCTCCGCTGCTCAACTGAATGAGTTGGCGAAGGCAAAGTTTGCCAGCTAGACATTTGGTTTCTAGGCATCCATCACTTGACAGTGAAATGGAGCTCAACAGAACACTAGAATAACGGCTGGCTTCCTTCGAGGTGGTGACCCCTTGTGCGATGAATATAGATGTTTGTTCTGTGTCTGGGTGTTAATTGTATCATAAGTATGTATTTACAAAAAAAGTATATAAGTATTCTATCATTAATCTGGTTCTCTTAATACAAGCTTAAGGGTTATAAGGCGATGAAATGTCCACTAATAGTTATTTTATTTATTTATATATCATTTTCAGGTACGAAGAAGTCTTAGGCAGTTGGGCGAGCCCGTCTGTCTATTCGGTGAGGGTCCAGCGGAGAGACGAGTCCGATTAAGAGATCTACTCAGCTAGTAAGTACATAATTAGTATTAATATTTGAAAGAGGAAAGATTTCTATTTTTATCTTTGTAATGAATAAACAAAAAAACTACTGGACTGATTTCAAAAATTCTTTCATAAGAATGCTACATTATCTCTGAGTAACATAGGCTAGATTTATTACTAGAAAAAATTAGGGATCCCTATTAAAACTTCAATAGTGTAACCCTAGGTGTAAAATGCTGATAGCTAGGTGCGGACTGCTAGTTATTAATAAATGTATAATTTAATTTCAGTCTTGGAGAAGATGCTATTAATAAGAAACTGGAAGAGGAGGAAGCTCGGATGTCCTTGACCCGTGCTAGAGAAGGCACCTGGTACCATGAGGGCCCACCAGAGCTAAGGGTGGCTAGGATGGTCATTGCAGAGTATAGCTTACCCAGGGCTAAGGAACGGTATGTCCACACTACTATTATAATGGTAAATTTGTTTGTCTGTCCATCTGTCCGTCTGTCCGTCCGTCCGCCTATCCGTCTGTCTGTCTGTCCGTCTGTCCGTCTGTCCGTAGGTCTGTCTGTCTGCCTGTATCTCATGAACCATGATAGCTAGACAGTTGAAATTTTCACAGATGATGTAATTCTGTTGCCGCTAATACTAATACTACAATGTGGGGCTGCCACACGACAAACGTGATTTATTGTTAGGTTGTACGGAACCCTACGTATGCGAGTCAGACTCGCACTAGGCCGGTTTTTTTTATAGTCAATTATTTTTTAGTCAGTTTTATGTTTTATAATATATTGTTTTATCTTGTTAAAATATATCTATTTTATTTAATATCATAAATAAAGTATGTTATTCATCCAGATTGGCCATGGCCCGTGAGGAGCTGAAGCTGCCCGGGAGTGTGAGGGCTGCGGCCAGGCAGGAGGCCCAGAGGAGGGCCTCCGCAGTTAACATATACTGCAGTCAGGTAAATTTCAGTTACTTTAATTATTTTTAAACAAATAGTTCTTTCATATTTAGGTTTTATTTCTAAATAAAGTGTAGCGTGTGCTGCTTTTTGAATTTGTACTGAAGCTCTTTAGTTTATTTTTTATTGTTGTACGTACTTGAGTAGTACTTTTAATTATTATTCTTGTTTGAGTCTTCACCTTGTTCGATTGGCATCACACTGCAGCTCTACATAGCATTAAGAAAAGGATCATTGAAAAAGAAGGTAGACCCCAAGCCGTGTTTGTTGCCTGATGGTCGCGTGGAATCGGCCGCTATCTTTCAAATTTGAATTTTTTGAAAATTGGGAGCAGATAGCGTTGTTAAAAAAATGTCCACATACATATTTAAATATTCTATATCGTACCAAATTTCACAGTGATCGGTTCAGCGATTTCGATGCGATTAAGTGACAAAATCTCTAAACCTTCGTATTTATAATATGTGATTTTTTAATTTGCAGATCGGAGACACCAGACCTATAAGCTTCTGCAGATTCAGTTCTGATAGTAAAATGCTTATAACAGCTAGCTGGTGAGTTGGATACCGCTTGGATATCCCCCCCTTTATCCCACCCTTAGATTTTTATTTATTCATTTATTTACAAAACACAGATCGGGTACAATTAATGGCAGATAGTGTTATTAAACCTAAGTTAGGTTTGTATTAACACTAGGTTCTCAATATAATATAATTAACTTTTAAACAGCAACTACATAACACAATAATGCAGATAAACACAAAAAAAAAATACAAATATTCTCAAATCAAACAAATACAGTTTATGAGCCCACATTCACACACACCCATCGTTAAGCTACCAGCCAACCTGACATGAACAAAAGGGCGGGTATAAAAAAATTTCCCTCCTTTTTCTCTCTCTTTGGTTTCTCACTTCTGAATGAAGGGGGGGGATTGAAGTTATGAAAGACGACAGAAGTATAACATCTCCTTTCTTCTTTTTGTCCCTCCCTTAGGTTTCATAAATAAAAGTGGGGGGGGGGGGGGGGGGGCAAAAATTTGAGGTTATTAACGATAGAAACAACATTAGATTTATCATACTAGCTTTTACCAACTTTTGTCCACGAAGATTCGGAAAATTCTATATTTGACGATTTTATTGTAAAAAAGAAATTCCTCAAAAAATAAGTAATTATTTTACTTAAAAAAATAACCTATGTTCATCCCAAGACTTTAAACTATCTCTATATGATATTTCATGTCAATCAACCCAGCGGTTTGGTTGTGAAAATGTTACAGACAGACGGTTACATACCATCTATACAAATATTATAAATGCAAATATATATTAAAAAAAAAAAACTATCGGTTATCTACTTCCCAAAGTACAAGCTTAGCTTAGTTTGGAGCTAGATGGAGCTGTGTGAAATACCCACCAATATTTATTCATATTTAACATACAAAAACTGTGAATCCTAGGTTATTAAAATAAATAAATATTTCAGGTCCGGTCTTAGTAAAGTGTGGTCCGTCCCCGACTGCAACGAGCTGCAAGTCCTCAAGGGGCACACTTGCAATGTCAGTGGGGCCGCTTTCCACCCCACGGCTGTAATGCCCCCTCATTTTGAAAAGAAGGTACATAAACTCTCATTAACCCATTATGAGCTAGCGGTGCCATTTGGCATCACCTTTACGAAGTTTGAATTTTCATGTTTATCTTTATTTTGAAACAGTGTAGTTAAGACAACGAATAACTAAATCATAGGAACACAAGTGTATCTATTGATTTCTAAAGCAATTAGCAAATAATTATCAAGTAATTACTTGTACGAACGTCATAAAGTTGAGGATAAAAAAAGTTGAGAGAAAATAGACGCGCGCTTCAAGTAAATAATTCATATTTATTTATTTTGTTGTGTTACATCCTATTTATTATGTGTATTTATACTCTTAAACCATATTCAAATAATTTGACAAATAAACAATTGGTGATTTTTATTCGGATTTCATACAGTTTTGTATGTTAGTGATGCCAAACGGCACCGCTAGCTCGATACCGTGTCTTTTCAAAATGTATGGAAACTTTTCAGTGTAGTTTTATTTCATGGTTTTATATAACTATAATATAAAATTGAGTCTTATAGTCTCAAAAAATAATTTTCTTGCTAAAACAGGGATTGTGCACTTCATGAAGCACCGGTAGATCGAGAAAATGACGAATATTTGGATCTTTTGTCGGTATACATTGAACCATTACAATATACTATTCATACCGATGAAGACTCGATACATGAAGACACAGCAGGTCTAATCAATAACCTCACTGGTCGTCGACTCAATGAAAGTTGTAAAGATGTAATTGGCCTCAAAGACTAAGCAGTGTTTTTGCAAAGAACAATCCATCCAATTGCTTCGGAAACCGATATTCAAGCAGAGTCAGTAAAACCCTGATTATCCAGGATTCCCCAACGTGTCTATATTGTGTTATATAGTCATGGACAACATAGGTTTAATGATGCTATTCATCTTTTAGTAACTGCTCGAAAAATAAGAAGATATGCGCCGCAGATAATATGCTTTGAGGTCATGCAAAAGCCATAATGTTGCAAGTTTTGTGCCTCATACATGTTTTTTTGATGTGACATAAACAGATTACTATTATAATTTAGTTTTTTATTATAAAACTGGCAAAAAAACATAGTTTTATGCTGACTTAGCCCATATAATCTTGATTTTTTTATGAAACGTAAAGACACGGTAAGAGGCTAGCGGTGCCATATGGCATCACCCATTTTTCCAAAAACTATAAGAGACATGTAATTTTTTTCTTCTATTTTATGTCCAGGGGGTTCACTAGAACAACATATATGAAACCCAAGAAAATGTGACACCATAAATTAATTCAGCCCATAATGGGTTAATAACAGAACGGTGAAGGAAAACATTGGAAACCAGTTGGAAATTTTAATTTCCACACATTTTCAGGCGATCAGACCTTTAAAAAGTCTAAAAGGGTAGTCGAAGGCACGTCCAGACATTGAAATGCTAACAACTTCACAATGTGACCTTTAAAGAAGTCTAAAAGGGTAGTCAAAGGCTCGTCCAGACTTTAAAATGCTAACTACTTCACAATGTGGGCCTCGTTTTGAATGTAATGTTTGGAATTCCCTTTAACTACCTCGTTCAAATGTAAGATTATTATTTCCTTCAAAGTGGAAAGGCCCTTGAAGATGTTTTATAGGGTAGTCAGAGGCACGTCCAAACATAACAACACTGCAAGATATGGGTTTCAAACGTAATGTAAGACTACCTTATTCGAAATGTTAATTTAATATTTCCCTCTAACGGTGTTGGCCGAGTGGGATGTACCTCGACTTTCAATCTGAAGGTCGTGGGTTCGAATCCCGGCGTGCGTCAATGGATTTTTCTGTTCGAAAATGTATATGCGCATCAAAAACACGTGCTTACAACGGTGAAGGAAAACATCGTGAGGAAACCAGTTAGTGTTCTTATAAGCGGCGATGGGCTTGCAACCTGTCACGTGTGGAATGCTAACTACTGCAAAATGTGGGCATGTGCCAAATGTGATGTTTGGACGTGCCTCTGACTACCCCCACTAGACATCTTCAAAGGATCTAAGCGTCTGAAGATCTGAGAGGATGTCTACCGTACTTGGGGATTACAGTCGTGATCCTATTTATTTTTTATTATTACTACATCTAAAAATATAACGAGCCTTGTTGGCCGAGTGGACTTTCAATCCGAAGGTCGTGGTGCGAGGACAGGACGAGCATCAATGGATTTTTCGGTTCGAAAAATGTATATGCGCATTAAGACGAGTAATAAATGTTTATGATGAATGCAGAATCGTTTTTTCTCAATAACCGCAAAACATACAGTTTTGTTTTTCATGACAAAGATAACTTAAGGATTTAATCTAGATAAATTATAGACAGGAACACGATTAGTGAAACTTTTCTCGACCGATTTATTTTCCAAATTTGGAAAACAATTTTTGGAGTTTACTCCTTAGGAATCGGTTTTTGATTTAAGGCGCCCGGTATGAAAAAAATGTGAGTAGTAAAATCTACTGAACGCATGACCTCGTTACGTTTTTGGTACGCAACTTTCTAATTTGGTGTGAGCAGTGAAGCTAGATCGTGGGTAGTGTGTACCCTTACTTTGCCTATACTTTATAATGCTTTCTCTCACTCTTACTGATGGCAAAACATCTTATAGTGGGGGTACGCTCTACGCACGATCTGGTAAACTCCAGTCGTGCGTCGGAGCTGACACACACAATTTTTTTTTATTTTCTCTAGGCGGATACCTCCAAAGAGGAGGTGACAGGTACCCCTGAGGTTATGGACACGGAGGGAGGTTCTGAGGTTTGCAGCATGGCCACTTGCGCATATGATGGTAGCGTACATCTTTGGAACTTTGTCAGGTAAATATAATCATTTACAAGTTTTTCAGATAATTATTAAAAGCTTGGGCAAGTGTGTCAGATAATTATCCAAGTTTGTCAGATATTTGTGGGTTCGATCCCCACCCGGGATAAACATTTGTGTGATGAACATAGATGTTTGTTCTGTGTCTGGTTGTTATCCTAATAATATTATAAATGTGAATGTTTGTGAGTTTGTATGTATGTGTGTTACTCAATCAGGCCTAAACAACAAAACGGATTAAGTTGAAATTTGCTGTAGATGTAGATATAATGCCCGAATAAAACATAAACTACTTTAAAATATGAAAAACATCCCAAAAATTATAAAAAAACGCAAAAGGGATGATTTCTGTATAGATGGCGATAGTGTGCAACAAATCTGACATCACAGACTAAAAACATTCAGTCTTTTCTATTTGATTATTGAAATTTGACAGGACAACGTCTGTCACGGATCGGCTAGTTAATTATAATTTTGTCAACTTTAATAAGCTGTCATGTCAGGGAATCAGATTATTTAACAGAAAGGCCTACGTACCTATTTTACCTAATAATTATTGTCTACTTTAATAGTTTTTTAGGGTTCCGTACCCTAAGGGTAAAAACGGAACCCTATTACTAAGACTGTCTGTCTGTCTGACGGTCTGTCTGTCACAGGGCTGTATCTCATGAACCGTGATAGCCAGACAGTTTGGGGGCACGGCAGTGCCCCCGCCAAGTCGAGCGCGAAGCAAACACTGCCGTACCATCCTTTACTGGAACCATTTCGCCGCATTTTCAGGCCCCTATTTGAGAACCTCTGGATAAGACCAGAACGCTGAAATTTTCGTCATCCAGTAAGCCATAATCACATACTTAAAATCCAAAATTTCAAGTCTGTAGGTCATTTAGTTACGAAGTTAAGCGAAAGCAAAGTTTCGCATTTTAGACAGACACTCACTCACTCACTCACTCACTCATGATCATCAGAATAGAATTAGTACTTCCCATAAACTCAGAGAGCTGAAATTTGGTACAGAGTTAGGGTTTAATGGCCACATAAAGGGAAAACCTTAAAAACTAGAATAATCGAAGATCTGGAGTACTTGGTGACCATGATAAGAAAACACAAGAGCCTAACCAAACTATTAGAAATCGACATACCGCCTTTACAAAAAATATTTTACTACTGGACCGATTTGAAAAATTCTTTCACCATTAGAATCCGACATTATCCCTGATGAACATAAGCTATAGTATATTTTCAAAAATATTAGGGATCCGTATGAAAACATCGATAAAGTAATCCAAAGTGTGAAAAAATTAAAAAAAAATCCTTACATTGCGTTTGCTGCGGAAATTATTGACAATAGAGCAAAGTAATGTACTACAGTTTTAAAGAAGACATCAATATCTACAAAAAAATATGCAATACTATATGTCTAACTATTAGGGATCCGTATGAAAACTTCGATAATGTAACCCAACGTGTAAAAAAAAACCAAAAAAATCCTTATATCGCGGACGCTGCTGAAATTGTTGATAATAGAGCAAAGTGATGTACTAAAGTTTTAAAGAGGACATCAATATCTACAAAAAATGTCTGCGATACTAAATGTTTTATTAGGGATCCTTATGAAAAATTCGATAATGTAACCCAAGGTGTAAAAAAATTACCTATAATATCATTATTACATCCGTGCGACGCCGGGGCGGACTGCTAGTACGCAATAAAATTAAAGGAAAACTCTGGATAAGACTAGACTGGCTTTTATACTTACTTATTCTTACAAGTTTACAAGAAGAAATAGTCGAACGATTAACTTTATTCTACTCGAACATTACACAAATTGAATAAACAAATAAACAAATTAAATAAACTAAAATATTAATAATTTCGCTCAAAATTTGATCAAAATATAATGACTAAGAGTGGCGGTGATACCCGCATACGTCGCTAGATGGCGCTGACTGTAAACTACTCATAAAAAGAAAAAAACTGTGTCAAATAAGAAAATCTAATAAAATAAATCAATAAGCCCACGTTTCTACAAAAAGAAGTGAAATCCCACCAAAAACATTCTGTAAAAAACTAGCCAAGTCTCGATGGAGCTGCTTGTTTATCTCTAAAAAGTAATGAAATCTAGACAAAGTCGTGTCAAGTCTGAGGTTCTTTACTGCGATTTCTTTATTATTATAGAATGTTATGTGACTTGGCCGTTGAAGAGTACACAAGGGTACAAAACCAGGTGCTCCATGACACCATTGCACCAATCTGTCGCCAGAACCGCTCCCATTAACGATGGATAATTGCCACTTAGAAAACGTTGATTCAATAACCAGTCAATTGTAGGCTTGATAAAGCTGCGTATTTCAATAATACTTATGTAAAGGCGAGCCTGAAACAAACAGTATAAAAAATACGTCTATTTTATTTTAGATCGATGGTCGATTTGACGCTCCAAAAAGAAGACAGCAGAAGTCAGCATTGTCAATGCTGAATGCATGTGTTGCACGATCAACAACAGCCTAAAATAAGACACTAGCGTCCAATTACCAATACCTGTATTGGCTATTATCTTGCTTAACAAACATAGGTAGTTACAACAGATATAACATTACGTGTAAACAAAATTGACTTGTACCCACTAACGGATAAAGAATGTTCAACGGCCAAGTCACACAACATTCTATAATAATAAAGAAATCGCAGTAAAGAACCTCAGACTTGACACGACTTTGTCTAGATTTCATTACTTTTTAGAGATAAACAAGCAGCTCCATCGAGACTTGGCTAGTTTTTTACAGAATGTTTTTGGTGGGATTAAATTTTCACAAATTATGTATTTCGGTTGCTGCTATTACAACAAATACTAAAAACAGAATAAAATGAATATTTAAGGGGGCTCCCATACAACAAACGTGTTTTTTTTGCCGTTTTTTATAGATAATGGTACGGAACGCTACGTGCGCGAGTCCGACTCGCACTTGGCCGGTTTTTTTATTATGCATTCATATTTTTTTTCGTGTTACTACGGTTCTTATATATTGTGAACTAGCGACCCGCCCCGGCTTCGCACGGGTAGCATGTTATTATACATATAAACCTTCCTCCTCAATCACTCTATCTATTAAAAAAAACCGAATCAAAATCCGTTGTGTAGTTTTAAAGATATAAGCAAACATACATACATACGCGGGAAGCGGAAAGCGACTTTGCTTTATACTATGTAGTGATGGACTCGTTATAAGGCCCCATTTAACCTCCGATCGGCTTTACGGGTAGTTTTTTAACATAAATTAACTGTATGCCTGTATTTTTACAATCCAACGATTTAGTTAAAAGCGGTGATTCCTGTAATACATTTGGCAAAATCAAGTGATTGGCCAAGAAGGAAGGGAGGCTGGCATTTGTCCTGCAGTGGGACGATAAAGGCTAATAAATAAGATGTTTGAAAAAATTAACCTAAATTTTCCGCCCATTGACTGTATAAATAAATAAATAAATAAATACTGGTGGAAATTTTACACATCGCCATCCAGCCCCAAACTAAGCAAAGCTTGTACTATGGGAACTAGATAACTGATAGAATACTTATATACGTTTTTTTTGTAAATACATACTTATGATACATACTACACACCCAGACACAGAACAAAGATCTAATGTTCATCACACAAATATTTGCTCTGGATGGGGATCGAACCCACAACCTACAGCGCTGAAGGCAGAGTTACTACCAACTGAGCTGTGAGGCCGTCGTATGTTTTTAACTTTTTATCATTGTGCTTGTTGTTAATGTTATATGCTGCGTGTGATGCTTTTTGAATTTGTGCTGAGGCTCTTTAGTTATTTATTTTTTATTGTTTACGTACTTGAGTAGTACTTTTAATAATTATTCTTGTTTGAGCCTTCACCTTGTTCGATTGGCATCACACTGGAGCTCTACATAGCATTAAGGAAAGGATCATAAGAAAAAGGTAGACCCCAAGCCGTGTTTGTTGCCTGATTCTTCTAGGCTTGGTCGCGTGGAATCGGCGTAGCTTCACCTAGTTCCTAAGACGTTTCAAAGTGATCCTTGTGATTTTATTCAAATAAATGATTTTTGAATTTTTTTTTTATCATTACAGTGAATCTCCAATGGCGTCACTGGAAGGCCATGGGCCAACGCGTGTGGCGCGCGTAGAATTCCACCCTTCTGGTCGCTTCCTGGCCACAACAGTCTTCGATAATTCATGGCGGTTGTGGGACTTAGAAACAGGTATTTAACCACAGATGTTGATCTCAGGGGCATCATAGTTTTATTCATGACAATTATTATAGGTTATAAAAATATATTTATTAATAATAAATAAATTTAATTAATAATTTAAAAAAAAACCAAACTTTTTGAAGCAATTAATTTAGTTTAATGAAAAAAACCGGCCAAGTGCGATTCAGGCTCGCGCACGAAGTGTTCCGTACCATTATCTATAAAACAGCAAAGAAAATAACCCGTTTGTTGTAAGAGCCCCAGCTAAATATTTATTTTATTTTGTTTTTAGTATTTGTTGTTAAAACTGTCTAGCTATCACGGTTCATGAGATACAGCCCTGTGACAGACAGACGGGCAGCGAAGTCTTAGTAATAGGGTCCCGTTTTTACCCTTTGGGTACGGAACCCTAATAAGGGTCACTCCTTGAACTTCGAGCTATCAGATGTTACAATTACAATACCCATCCATATTTGTTTAGCGGTTTTCGCTTTGTAACTTGTTTTGAAATTTATTTATCCAGAAATCCCCATTAACTATCCCCATCAATGGGGATTTCTGAACAAGAAGTCCAGGACTTTCTGGACTTTTTGTCCAGAAATGCCCATTGATGGGGATAGTCAATGTGGATTTCTGGGCTAACCCTATTTATCCTAATAATATTATAAATGCGAAAGTTTGTGAGTTTGTATGTATGTTTGTTCCGCAATCAGGCCTATACGACAAAACGGATTAAATTGAAATTCGCTGTAGATGTAGATATAATGCCCGAATAAATAATAGACTACTTTAAAATTTGAAAAACATCCTAAAAACGATAAAAAATTATTTCTGGTGGCGCTGGTGTGCAATAAATCTGACATCACAGACTAAAAACATCCAGTCTTTACTATTCGATTATTGAAATTTGACAGGACAACGTCTGTCACGGGTCGGCTAGTCGTCAATAAATTTTAAGAATTATTTTATGTTTTCAGCTAAGGAAGTTTTACATCAAGAGGGACATGCAAAACCGGTTTACAGCATAGCTTTTCAGGGAGACGGCTCATTGGCGGTCACTGGGTAAGCAACGATGAGCGGAATTCGCTTTAAGATGGGGGACCGAATGCAAATGGTCCACATTAAATTATTTTAACATAAAAAAAACCGGCCAAGGAAGGATTCCGTACCATTCTATAAATTATGGCAAAAAAGCATGTTTGTTGTATGGGAGCCTCACTTAAATATTTATTTTATTCTGTTTTTAGTATTTGTTTTTATAGCGGCAACAGAAATAATAATCTGTAAGATACAGTCCTGTGACAGACAGACAGTGAAGTCTTAGTAATAGGATCCCGTTTTTACCCTTTGGGTACGGAACCCTAAAAAAACAGAAAAATATTATGTTGACATTAGCTAGGTACAAAATGTATTACTAAGTTATTTTATTAGAATTACAATACATTGACGAATATTTTTTATTTATTATATATTTAGATAAACATATAAGATTTTTCTATCTATCTATCTGTCAGTAAAGACATTGTCTGCTTGTCAGTGGGATGGACGCGTTCGGCCGTGTGTGGGATCTGCGTACGGGACGATGTGTTATGTTCCTTGAAGGACATTTGGGACCAGTTTTGGCCGCAGATTGGGAGCCTCAAGCACCGAGGTTGGCCACCGCAGCTGCTGATCACCAGGTATCCTTAAAATACTTATTATTCATATTTCATATTTCATGTTTTATATTTCATGTTTCATATTTCATATTTCATATTTCATATTTCATATTTCATATTTCATATTTCATATTTCATATTTCATGTTTCATAATTCATAATTCATATTCATTTATTTATTGCTCCAGTTGGTTACATACAATGGTCTTAAGGTATCGCAGAGTATCTGAACGTGGACCCCGCTAGGGCACTACAATCTATTAATATAATAATTATTTTACTTTAAATAATCTATTAATCTTTGTTGCAAATTATTGTTTCTGGGATTCTTCATTAAGACGAGTAATAAATGTTTTTAATGAATGCAGAATCGTTTTTTCTCAATAACCGCAAAACATACAGTTTTGTTTTTTATGACAAAGATAACTTAAGGATTTAATCTAGATAAATTATGGACAGAAACACGATTGGTGAAACTTTTCTAGATAGATTTATTTTCCAAAGTTGGCTCTTCAAAAACACTAGTTTCGTTTTTAATCAAAACTATGAATAGCTTATACAGTTCATTTTTATATAATACGTTAGATAATCATACTAGCTACCTTTTTTTTTTATTTGATGGTTTTCAAGATAATGCAGTTTTATCACTTTTTACGTCTTATCCGGGTAGACTCAGCCCATACAAAACGTCAAAAATTTCACTTATCACCTTAGAAGTGTACCTTACTTGGGGATTACAGTCGTTTATTTTTTTATAGATAACTAGCGACCCACCCCGGCTTCGCACGGGTAGCATGTTATTATACATATAAACCTTCCTCCTGAATCATTCTATCTATTAAAAAAAACCGCATCAGAATCCGTTGTGTAGTTTTAAAGATATAAGCAAACATACATACATACGCGGGAAGCTACTTTGCTTTATACTATGTAGTGATGTTAAGGGGCTGCCAGTCGACGATTGCTCTTTTTCGGAACGAAAAAAGTAATACTTCTGAACAAGCCACATCTCCTATTTTTATAAGTATATTACTTCAGGTTCCTACCTAGATTTCTATTAAGCTGAAAACATAATAGCAAAAACTTTTCACGATAAAAATATTATTTCAAAATGATACGTTTTAGAATTTATGATCGAAATATTTTATGTACCTACTATTAAAATCAACTTGTGATTTATTGTTAAAGATAGGTAATATGTAGATCTAGATCTCTATTAGGATAGATTTTTGATAAGTAATTATACCTAATTTATATCATTAATTTATTCGAAAAGCTAAGGCGGACCACGCGCGGACGTGTGTTTGTCATCATTGCAGCGGTCGGTAGGATTATTTATCGAAGTGATTAAAGATGGGTACATCTTTATTCACATATACCACATTATAAATTAGGAGATGTGGCTTGTTCACAAGTATTTCTTTTTTCGTTTCGAACAAAAATAATCGTCGACTGGCAGCGTCTTAAGGAACCCTTCGTTCGCTTTTTTTTAACATACATGTTTTTTTTTTCAGGCAAAAATCTGGGATATGAGAAAGCGTTCCTGCCTTTACACAATACCTGCGCACACGCATTTGATTAGCGGTAATAATATTGAAATTAAATTAAAAAAATATATTTTGGCTCAGCCGTCATCGTTTTGAGCATGTACTAACGAAATGCAATTTTTCGAATATAAAATTACATTGATGCATAGCCGGGATTCGAACCCACGACTATCGGATAGAAAATCAAAGCACATATATTTAACTTTCAGGCAGCTTCCAATTTTTTCCCTACAAACCCTGTACTGATAAAATAAATTACGAATCTTGATAGAATGCGTATCATTAGTCAAAACTGCGTTGCTATAACGACTAAATGTTTTTAGTCTGTGATGTCAGATTTGTTGCACACCAGCGCCATCTATACCAAAATCATCCTTTTTGCGTTCTTTTTTATCATTTATGGGTTTATTTATTATGATTTTTCATATTGTTGACTTATTTGTAGATATTGATGTCCTCTTTAAAACTGTAGTACATAATTTTGCTCTTTTGTGAATAATTTCCGCAGCATACGCGATATAAAGATTTTTTTGGATTTTTTATCACACGTTGGGTTACATTATCGAAGTTTTCATACGGATCCCTAATAGTTAGACATATGGTATTGTTGACTTATTTGTAGATATTAATGTCTTCTTTAAAACTGTAGTACATCACTTTGCTCTATTTTTTTTCACACCTTGGGTTACATTATCGAAGTTTTCATACGGATCCCTAAAGTTTTTGAAAATATTCTATCAAATCGGTCCAGTAGTTTCGGAGCCTATTCGTTACAAACAAACAAACAAACAAACAAACAATCAAATCTTTCCTCTTTATAATATTAGTATAGGTTAGGATTAGGATTTTTTTGTAAATACATACATTTGATACAACATAACACCCGGACACTCAACATCAAGGTTCATCACACAAATATTTGCCCGGAGTGGGTATCGAACCCACAATCTACTGCAGATAATATTTATATTGTTATTCCAGATGTCCGCTACCAACGGAGCAACGGTAATTTCCTAATCACATCTTCCTACGACAAGTCTGTGAAACTTTGGTCAAATCCATCATGGCATCCGCTTAGGACATTATCCGGGCATGACAATAAGGTACGTTTTAAACCACAAAAATGATTATATTACAAAGTCAATAATAAATAAATATTGGCTGACTTTACACATAACACCATCTAGCCCACAACTAAGCAAAGCTTGTACTGTGGGAACCAGATAACTGATAATTTTAATACATACTTATTATACATAGTAACACCCAGACACAACAAACATCTATGTTCATCGCACAAATGATTGCCCTGGGTGGGGATCGAACCCACAACCTACAGCGTGGAAGGCAGAGTTACTACCAACTAATCTGTGAGGTCTAAGTGACTAAGTGTTTAAGAGGCTCCCAGTCGCTGATTGCTCTTTTTCGAAACGAAAAAATAAATACTTCTGAATAAGCCACATCTCCTATTTTTATAAGTATATTACTTCAGGTTCCTACCTAGATTTCTATTAAGCTGAAAACATAATAGCAGAAACTTTTCACGATAAAGATATTATTTCAAAATGATACGTTTTATATTTTATGATCGAAATATTTTATATACCTACTATTAAAATCAACTTGTGATTTATTGTTAAAGATAGGTAATATGTTGATCTAGATTTCTATTGGAATAGATTTTTGATAAGTAATTATACATAATTTATATCATTAATTTATTCGAAAAGCTAAGGCGGACCACGCGCCGACGTGTGTTTGTCGTCATTGCAGCGGTCGGTAGGATTATTTATCGAAGTGATTAAAGATGGGTACATCTTTATTCACATACCTATACTATACATTATAAAATAGGAGATGTGGCTTGTTCAGAAGTATTTCTTTTGTAACAAAAACAATCGTCGACTGGGAGCGCCTTAAAGAAAATCACAAGGATCACTTTGAAACGTCTTAGGAACTAGGTGAAGCTACGCCGAATCCACGCGACCATTGTCTAGAAGAATCAGGCAACATACACGGCAAGGGGTCTACCTTTTTTTTCAATGATTTGCAATTTGGTGGGGATCTCTAATTTTCTTAGGGTTCCGTAACCAAAGGGGAAAAACGGGAACCTATAACTAAGACTTCGCTATCCGTCTGTCCGTCTGTCTGTCACAGAGCTGTATCTCATGAACCGTGATAGCTAGACAGTTGAAATTTTCACAGATTATGTATTTCTGTTGCTGCTATAACAACAAATACTAAAAACAGAATAAAATAATTATTTAAGGGGGGCTCCCATACAACGTGATTATCTCTTTAACTTTTTATAATTAAACTTAAATTTTATAACTTAATAATTTATTTTTTATATTATAGTTTTAATTTATGTGAGTAATGTTAAATTAAATTGGTTTTAATTGTTTATGTAATGGAATTTTATGTAACCTATGGATATTTTATCTGAAATAAATGAATAATAATAATTTAACATATGATTAGCTGACCCGTGCCAGCTTCGCTGGACATATAGTTTCACATCTGGTATTCCAATCTTCAAAATAAATTATAGCCTATATGTTGCCGAGGACCAATAGCTACATACAAAAAAAGTTTCATCAAAATCCATCCTGTAGTTTTTGCGTGAAAGCCAGACAACAGACAGACAGACAAAAATTTCAAAATGAATTTTTTTGTCTTGTGTTACTTGTATAAAGACCCCTAGGAGTATTTTTTTTTAGTTTTTATTCAATGTACATAATTGAACTCTTCTGCAGTTTTATTATATGTATAGATATAGATATGTATAGATTATTATTCTTTTGTTGTTTCAGGTTATGAGCACTGACATATCAATTGACAACAAATATATAGCAACGTGTTCATATGACAGGACTTTTAAACTTTGGGCGCCTGACTTGTCCTAAGCTATATCATTAAGTGTGTGAAAATTTTGACTTTTTGTATGGGCTGAGTCTATCCGTATAAGACGGAAAAAGTGATAAAACTGCATTATCTTGAAAACCATCAAATTTAAAAATAAACTGTCTATAATTTATTGAGCTAGTATGATTATCTAACGAATTATATAAAAATTTACTGTCTAGCTATTCATAGTTTTGATTAAAAACGAAACTAGTTTTGAAGAGCAAACGTTGGAAAATAAATCTATCGAGAAAACTTTCACCAATCGCGTTTCTGTCTGTAATTTATCTAGATTAAATCCTTAAGTTATCTTTGTTATAAAAAACAAAACTGTATGTTTTGCGGTTATTGAGAAAAAACGATTCTGCATTCATCAAAAACATTTATTACTCGTCTTAACAAACATAGTTACATACATACATACATTGCAAGTTAAATAAAAGCTTGTAAAAAGTAAAACATGAACTTAAAGTTTTGTGCATATATTATGAGTGTCTTAGTCTTGGTTTTTAGGGTTCCGTATCTAAAGGGCAAAAACGGGACCCTATTACTAAGACTTCGCTGTCCGTCTGTCTGTCACAGGGCTGTATCTCATGAACCGTGATAGCTAGACAGTTGAAATTTTTACAGATTATGTATTTCTGTTGCTGCTATAACAACAAATACTAAAAAAACAGAATAAAATAAATATTTAAGTGGGGCTCCCATACAACAAACGTGTTTTTTGACTGTTTTTATAGATAATGGTACGGAACCTTTCGTTCGCGAGTCCAACTCGCACTTGGCCGGTTTTTACTCTTTAACTATCATATAATTACATACCTAATGTATATAAATTGTAAATAAATTGGTCTGAAAAGTATAAGTTGTATCATTTTCAATCTAAAGGTCGTAGGTTCTAATCCCGGCGTGCATCGATAGATTTTTCTGTTTCGATAATATGACCATTAAAACATCGTGATGAAATCAGTCTTCAAGCGATAATGGGCTTGCAACCCGTCACGGAATGCAAAATGTGGGTATTGTGCCAAATTAGTTTGGACGTGATTACCCCTTTATACATCAAGGATCAAAGCGCTTTGAGATCTACATCTACCGTATTTAAGGATTACAGTCGTGATCCAGTGGCGGACTTACACGTTTGCCGCCTGTAGGCTATTGAGGGGGGTCCCAAACCCCCGAAGATAATTTTTACAATCCAACGATTTAGTTAAAAGCGGTGATTCCTGTAAGACATTTGGCAACATCAAGTGATTGGCCAAGAAGGAAGGGAGGCTGGCATTTGTCCTGCAGTGGGACGATAAAGGCTAAAATAAATAGTGATGTTTGAAAAAATAAACCTAAATTTGCCGCCCTAGGCTCTAGCCTACTCAGCCTAGTGGTAAATCCGCCACTGTCGTGATCTTTCTACTCGACACAACGTGTTGTGAAGCAATTTGGCTTGTTTCCAGCCTTAAAAATGCCGGCCCCCCACTTAGTTACAGTTACAAGTTACAATATGTTACTTATAACGATGTTGGTAAACTAATAATAAGAAAAAAAATCTTATATCCCCTGTAAGTGGGGGGGCATCAAAGATAAGTAAATGATGAGTTGTCCATTCGTCTGTAAATTTTGGCTGCCCCCTTAACTTGCCGCCCGGGGGCTGCTTGTTTCAAAGGCCGCCTGCCTGACCTCAACCCTCTTTGGGAATCAGTCTTAATAAATAACACCATCATTAATTTTCATCATTTATTCATACAGCAATTTACATCGAGTGCTTTTGCACATAACACAAACAATGCAATCTATATATACAATTTGCGATATAGAAAAATTTAGTTAGTCTATGAAATATTTAGTGCGACGAACATTAGAACACGGACCGTTCCATACAAACGTGTTCTGCTATTTCTTCTTTAACGATGAATACGTTTGTATAGGAATTCAATTAACCCCAATTTAAAAGGTAAAATTTTTATTTTTAAAAACACCATCCTAAATTAAAAGAACTAAAATTAAAACCTAAGGAATATTTGAATAAAATCACGAATAATAATTTGAAATTCACTAATTTAATATCTCACTCTGAAACTTTCAGTCGCAATTCTGTTACCACAAACTAAATAAAATTTCTAAAATACGATCGCTCTTATTATTTTCACGTTAAAGTCTAAATTAGCGTAACCTCAGAATGACAGTTCTAACTTAATTTGGGATATTTTAGTTATTTCTCTATTTTATTTTACATATTTTACACATTCAAGTGTCATAAGTCAAAAATTTACATGTTTAATTAACTTTTGTCAAATTTCAATAATCCAAATAGAAAAATCACTAAAATTTTCACGATTTTTTTTCACAAACCAAAAAAAGAATTAACAAAATCTGTCCACTCGTTCACGCGTGATGCGAAGAGAAATAGGTATTCATTTATATATATTTAATTTTAGGTTGACATTTCTAAATCATACAAATATCGTAAATTTAGTAAAAACAATCCAACTTTTAGAACTATCATTTTGAAGTTACGCTAATTTAGGCTCTAACTTAAAAGGAATAAGAGCGATAGTATTTTACGAAGTTTTAGTGATAACAGAATAGCTAGGTATAGTCTCCCTTAAATAAAAACCTCAATTAAAAACTTAAAAATACAATTTATATACAATTTCATCACTATTTTTAAAATAAAATATTTTTTTTCAAAAATCATTTCTAACGCTCGTCACACAGACACCAAGATATAATAATGATTTTGAACTACAAATATAATGATAAAGTCTATTAAAACTATTTTAATTATCGAGAAAATGCAACTATTCATTTAGCAGCGATGGACTCGCAATCTGTCACGTATAGAATGCTACAAATGTGAGTATTGTGCCAAACGTAATGAATACGCCTCTGAAGGGGGTAGCCTTTAAATATGTTCTAGGATCTAAGCGCGTTGTGATCTGAGAGTATGTCTACTGTACTTGGGGATTACAGTCGTGATCCTTATAGCTGCATCTATTAGTTTCTAGAAGGATTATTTGATCTTCTATCGTTTCATAGATGTCACTATCTTTCGCACTTGGCTTCACTCGCGTGGTACCTGGTGCTTGGATAAAAAGTAGCCTATTTGATATTCCAGGATATAGGCTATGTATATTCCAAGTTTTATCCTTATCCGTTCGGTCGTTTGGGCGTTATTGAGGCACAAACACACTCAAAAACTTTCGCATTAATAATACTAGCCGACCCTTGACAGACGTTGTCCTGTCAAATTTCTATAATCGAATAGAATATACTGAATTTTGATGCTGAGTTTTTAGTCTGTGATGTCAGATTTGTTGCACACCAGCGCCATCTATACCAAAATAATTAATTTTGCGTTTTTTTATAATTTTGGGGATGTTTTTCATATTTCAAAGTAGTCTATGTTTTATTCTGGCGTTATATCTACATCTACAGCAATTTCAACTTAATCCGTTTTATCGTTGAGGCCTGATTGAGGAACAAACATACATACAAACTCACAAACTTAACTATTTGATAAAATAAATTATTTTAATTATTTGCATTTTCCTAATAATCACAATAGCTTCTCTAGACCTTAACAGAATATGAAGATAAATCCTGAAAGCTTCAGCAGAACTAAAAACTTTCATAAATTGAACTAAATAAATCGATCCTTGCTTATAACAAACATTTTTCAGGAAAAATCTTCATACTGTAAAAATAGTGGAGTTATTCAAAACATACATACTATTCCCTATCCCCTTTAGACACCTAGAATCTGAGAGGATGTCTACCGTACTTGGTGATTACAGTCGTGATCCTAACACTTATAAGAATAAGTACAACAAATGAATACTAAATATATATTTATACTAATATTTCATCGCTAACTAAACAATTGAGCTAGAATTTTTGACTTAAAATTGCTTCAAATTCAAAGTCAAAAGATTTTTAATTGAAATAAAATCACAAGGATCACTTTGAGTTGTCTCAGGAGCAGGGGCGGATCTAGTTTTGGCGCCAGGGGGGGGGGGGGTCACGTGAACATTACTATGGCGAAATGTTGGCTTTGATCAGTATTTGAAGTATGTCGACCTTATCTATTTGATTTTGACACGGGTCTTTATAACGTAATTAATTTTATCTACACTAATGTTGTAACATTCTACTTATGTTTCCAATACTTGACTTATAATTACTACTGTTATAGCGCAGACAACAAAACACTCAATTTAAGCAATTTCACATGATGGTATAATATCCACATCGATATCGTAAAATCTCATTATAACATCAATAAAACGCGACCAATATTAACCTGGCGAGCCTTATGTCAAAATCCTCATACAAGTTGTATAAAATGTTGATATTAGGCTGGCTTTTGAAAACAGTTGGGTTATACGTGAAACTACTAAACTTACATACACAAAACTCTTTGGTAAGATCTTGTGCCAATTAAATAAAAAAAAAAACAGCGCGCGCTCGCTCCTGATTGGCCCTGCGCGCGCAGCTGTGCTCTTCTTATTGGTTAGATTTTAATGGCGGCAAGTTCACTGTGACAATACAATACACGTACGCGTGAATTTAATGTTTCGCAATGTGTTTTGTTTTTAAAATACAAATTAAAAGTTAAAAATGGATAGCGACGTTAGTGAAGATAAAGTAGTGTATGTAACTGCATATAACACGGGTATTAAAACACTCGTTACTATTATGAAACTCGCTTCGCTCGTTTCATAAACTCACACTCGTGTTTTAATACCCTTATATGACAGTTACATAAACTACTATTAATTTACTTTCCCGACGTGATAAAGACCCGTGTCAAAATCAAATAGTTGTTATGTCTACTAATCACGATAGTTTGAAAAATAATTATGTAGACCATGGTTCCGTGTGATACGATACGTGATACAAAGAAAATATACCTATTTGACTTTTTGTATAGGCTGAGTCTACCCGGATAAGACGGAAAAAGTGATAAAACTGCATTATCTCGAAAACCATCAAATTTAAAAAGAAACTGTCTGTAATTTACTTAGCTAGTAAGATTATCTATCGAATTATATAAAATGAACTGTTTAGCTATTCATAGCTTTGATTAAAAACGAAACTAGTGTTTTTGAAGAGCCAACTTTGGAAAATAAATCTATCGAGAAAAGTTTCACCAATCGTGTTTCTGTCTGTAATTTATCTAGATTATATCCTTAAGTTATCTTTGTCATGAAAAACAAAACTGTATGTTTTGCGGTTATTGAGAAAAAAACGATTCTGCATTTATCAAAAACATTTATTACTCGCCTTAAATACACATTTTGCTGCGGTAACGTTATTCTGGCAAAATATTATCGAAATAATGGAAATAGCCAAAAACTAACTAGTAGGTTGAGAAGCTTATATTTGTGTGTGCTTATGAGCCAAAAATTTAAATCTGTGTGTACAAAGACTTCAGAGATTTTCAGGATTTTGTTAACTATGGCAAAACTTTAAAGTCATTTTACAAGAGTTCTACATGGACCTGGACCCAGGGGGGGTCATGACCCCATGACCCCCCCCCCCCTGGATCCGCCCTTGCTCAGGAGCTAGACGAAGCTACGACTGTTATTTTGTTATTTATTATAAGAATATTTTGAATAACTCCTAGAAGATGATCGACCGACGTTATTTATTAAAAATAAAAGTTATTTTTGGATTTAAATACTATATTAATAAATATTGGTGGAAATTTCACACAACGCCATCTAGCCCCAAATTTAGCAAAGCTAAATTATTAAAACCAGATTATTGATACAATACTTTTTATCTCAAAAGAATGTGTGCCTAATATAATGTTTGGACGTGCCTCTGACTACCCCGAGACATCTTCGAGGATCTAAGCGTCTGGAGATCTGAGAGGATGTCTACCGTACTTGGCGACTATTTATTATAATTTTATTATAAAATTTGTTTGAAAGTTTGTATGTACCAATAAATATTAATATTATTAAAAAAAAACATACGTATAATTTAAAACAACTTAGCTATCTCAATTTAATAACTGTGTCTTCAAGGTTTACTGTAATTTAGACTTTAATGTTAAATTATAATTTTTGACAAAATAATGCCCTTATTGAAATACATAACATAATATGATACTTTTGTTGCGAGTATCACGAGCGAAGTCGCGTCATAGTTCAATTTCAGAGTTAGGGTTCAAAGTTCAATGTTCAAAGTATAAAAATGGAATTAGTTGTACGCACATATGTTTATGTTGTAACCCAGTTCAAAACTATAGTTTTATGGTCCCTATTTCTAAGTGGTTGTAACGTGTTGTGTGCGTCTTACTAAATAAATAAATAAATAAATAAAGCATAGTTAGGGTATATTTACATTAGACCGGGCCGGGGCCTTTAGTAGACGGGCCCGGACGATACACGGATCTGGCACTGTTTAATATAAACTGCTACATACAAAATGTGTGTAGCTATTTTGTAAAAACACGATTATCATGTTATGATGTTGAATGCAATACCTAATGTTAGAGAATACCTAATCTGTACACTTTTCATAGCAAATATTCACTGTTTATGCACCTATAACCTACTTCTGCGTAGGTATTGTATTGGAAGCGTAGGTATAGGTGCCTAAACAGTATAAAAAGCAGGTATTATGCATTCAGTACCAATAAATATCGGTATGAATATCATAAACATGTTTTTGCAAAACCCACGGGCCACGCACACGGCCCGTCCTAATATAAACCAACCCTTACCCGTCGGTCGATCAAGAAAGAATTGAATACTTAGATTTATAATATTAACTATTTATTTACAATGTCTAAACAAGAAACGAATAATATAAAATTGTTCCCAAACTTTTCGTTCCTTAATTTTTTTTTTACACCGTTGAGAGATCAAACATTTTTAGGCTAAAATAATAAAGAGTTATCAACGATCTATCATCTATTCGAATGATTTTAAACTTGCAATTGAAAATCGATTTTTATTAATCGATATTGCACACATCATTTGGTTAATTTGGTCATTATTATTAATATTTAGTTTTAAATACTTAAATAATTATTACACATCAAAAACATTATTCAAATGTATACAAAAACTAGTTTATACCATTGTGACAGGTGGAAAAATTCACAATTTGACAAACTGACCGAATCTTCAAAGTGTCGCCAAGTCCTAAAACGGTGAAGGAAAACATCGCGAGAAAATCAGTTAGTATTAAAAGCGGCGATGAGCTTGCAACCTGTCACGTGTGGAATGCAAACTTTGCAAAACTTTGGGCGTGCGCCAAACGTTATCTTTGGACGTGCCTCTGACTATCCCCCTTACCGTACTCGGGGATTACAGTCGTGATACTATTTTAATTATTATTTAAAAATTTCTTGCTAAATTATGTACATATATATACATATATATACATCATTAAACATATTAAAAATGATAACCCATTTAGGGTTTTTATGGGAAACCCATACAATATTAGTAATGCTCTATTTTACCCATAAAACAAATACTTACACCACACTGGTTCATTTACCAGCAATTTAATTTATGAAAACTGAACAAATTTTGAGCATTCCGACTAATATACACAGTTACACGAAAGCCGATCAAAATTGGTTCAGCTTTTGGTTACATAGAATGTGAAAATCCTACAAATTTACAAATTGACATTAATTAGCTATCCATCCATATGACAAGTCTTTTTTTCAGACTTTGACAACATCGAGAGTAACATTCTTAACAACTCTAGTATCTATTATATACTTTGACAGGTCATGTCATGTCGTGACAAAAGCTGGAACTCACCAACAAACTGTCCAATATCAATTTTTATTACATTTATATAACGGCTGGTCTGATTTTGATAGTATTTTTTGTTATGAATACCAAGGTGTAAATTTCTCTAATGGATTACTTTTCCTATTAAAGTCAAAATACAGTTTTGTATTTTAAGGTTGTGCTTAACGCCCTAAGACGCTCTTAGATTCTTTTTAAATGTCAAATAATTTTTGGCATTAAGTTTACAATTCGAAAATGTGTTTTAAGAAATTTATTATTTACAGTATTAATGTAAGTATCCCACAAGTACAAAGTTGCTGCGACGTGCCTCTGCCTACCCCCTTAGATATGGACTAGGAGAACTGAGAGTATGTATACTGTGCTGGTGATAATATTGTCATCCATGAAGGTATATTTTTAGTCACAATAATGCTAACTACTTTAAAATGTGGCCGTGTGTAACGTTTGGACGTGTTGACTACCCCCACGCATCTCCGATGAGCTACCGCACTTGGTGATTACAGTCGTGATCCTATTTAAGTTTTAGTTAGTGTATGTTCCATGTAAGACTTACTGGCCATAAGAGCGACTAGATAGTGAACATTTCAATTCTTTGTTGTGGGGTTGGCTACCCCCATGTTTAATAAATGCGAGTAGCCCCTGAATTGGTTAACCATCGCCTCGCGATAGGCTGCTAGGTGCCTGGGGTCTATCTGACCCCCCATTAAATGCCTGGGGTCCATCTGACCCGCCAGACTGTACAACGCCATATATGGATCCAGGAATGATGACATGGGGGTCTGTTTCTGGGGTTCTTTTTGACTTTCACGCGAGCTGGTGGAATGCACAGATCCTGTGGGGGACGGGTCGTCTCTAACTTGGTAGGTGGGTACATTGATAGGGGACTTTTTTTGCGTTTTGGGGTCTTTAGGGGGAGTGGGTGTTTTGGCGACAAATTTGCCGTTGGACGAGCGTTTCTGGGGGCGGGTGTTGTCCTTCTTAGGGGGTGTTTGCGATTTGTTTACAAGAGTTATCTCTAAGTTTGACCCCACAACAGCTTTTCCATCTACAATTGAATAGTTTTTAGCTATGTTCTGATTGGTTGGTTGTTTTAATGGTGACGGAGCGGTGGGTACTCTTACAATTTCGACAGCAGGCTTTGACAGCTTACATGTCAGATCTAGAATGTCCTGGGGCTGGTTGGGGGGGTTCGGGGGGACCTGCACCCGATGGGGTTTGATCGGCACCCCATGTAGTGTATGTGGGGGCGGCATAAAGGGGTCCTTCGGGTTTCCGTACACCGTTTTTTCAGGGTTAGACGATCCGTAAATCGAGGTGGCTTGGATGACTCTGGGGGGCAGCACCCCATTGGGGTAGGCGGGGGCCACGACCACGGGGGTGTTGTAGTAACCGTACATTTGCGAGGCCATGATTTGTTGCTGCACGGGGTTGAGCATTAAGGGGTTGGGGGCGATGACTGGGGGGACTGGGGTGGGCCAGGGGGGTAGGGGGGTGACTTCGAGCCCCCGTTCTTTGAGGATGTCCAGTCGTTTCTTCTTGGAGCTGGACTCGGGGCTTTCCGTCTCCGGGTACTCGTCCAGGTCGATAATCTCTGGCGTCTTCGGCTTGTAGGGGACCTGAAAACATTTAATTCAAATTCAAATTCAAAAATCATTTATTTCAATAAAATCACAAGGATCACTTTGAAACGTCTTAAGGTGAAGCTACGCCGATTCCTCGCGACCATTGTCTAGAAGAATCAGCAACGAACAAGGCTTGGGGTCTACCTTTTTTAGGGTTCCGTACCCAAAGAGTAAAAACGGGACCCTATTACTAAAACTTCGCTGTCCGTATGTCTGTCCGTCTGTTTGTTACAGGGCTGTATCTCATGAACCTTGATAGCTAGACAGTTGAAATTTTCACAGATTATGTACTTCTGTTGCCGCTATAACTACAAATACTAAAAACAGAATAAAATAAATATTAACGTGTTTTTGTGCCGTTTTTTATAGATAATGGTACGGAACACTACGTGCGCGAGTCCGACTCGCACTTGGCTGGTTTTTAGCGAGACTAACAACAGCAATTAATGTTTTATATAGATAGTAGTATCATTAAATTACCTCTACGATTTCGTCATCGCTGTGACTCGCAACGCGCGGCGGGCGATGTATACCGAAGTTTGTGATTGGGGGGGCAGAGCTGGAGGGGGGAGGGGCAGGGGCCAGGGGGGGCAGGGGGGGCAAGGGGGGCAAGGGGGGGGAGCTAGAGGTAGAGAGGGACTCTGCTAGGAGGGGGTAGCTGGTTGGGGCTGTGGAAAACAAACAAAAAAACGGTTATTTTTGTCATCACATCTTGTGTAGTACTACACTTGTAGTTAAGACGAGTAATAAGTGTTTTTGATGAATGCAGAATCGTTTTTTCTCAATAACCGCAAAACATACAGTTTTGTTTTTTATGACAAAGATAACTTAAGGATATAATCTAGATAAATTACAGACAGAAACACGATTGGTGAAACTTTTCTCGATAGATTTATTTTCCAACGTTGGCTCTTCAAAAACACTAGTTTCGTTTTTAATCAAAGCTATGAATAGCTAAACAGTTCATTTTATATAATTCGTTAGATAATCATACTAGCTAAGTGAATTACAGACAGTTTCTTTTTAAATTTGATGGTTTTCGAGATAATGCAGTTTTATCACTTTTTCCGTCTTATCCGGGTAGATTCAGCCCATACAAATGAACAAAACATTTTCACATCCCTAATATTAGTTAAAAACTTTGTAATGCTCACGTGTGTTTGGCGCAGTGGCCGGCAGCGCGTTCTGGCGTGTGGGTTTGACTCTCACAGCGCGAAGCGAGCTGCGGCCCGCTGGTCGACCCGGTTTATGCTGAAACAACATTATTTTATAGCACACAGTCGAAGTCAAAGTCAAACCCTCGTATTCAAGAACGACACTATGAGAACACGCACCCACAGTGGACGAAATCTTTTTTCATAAAACTTGTCATCAGATTTCGATGATTTTCATTGATTTTTGTGTAGGGAATAATTCCAAATGGGTTCTATTTAAATTATATTAATGTAGGACTAATATTTCCTTCATAAAACTCTAAAAAAACTAATAGCGTCCCTTGACTTTTCGATTGGTCAAAAAAATAATCATCGTATTTCCGTTTTTACTATTGTAAGAAAGCGATTTTCATTGACGTATAGTAAAAATCGGTTCATCTTCACTTCGTGATCCGTACGGTACCCTAAAACATTACTGACGTAAAACCCCGAGACTCCCTCGTATTCAAGAACGACACTATGAGAACACGCACCCACAGTGGACGAAATCTTTTTTCATAAAAATCACTAATCACTCTTCAATCACTAATCACCTATTTAATCACTTTAAAATCATCTATTTCACGCTAGTAGGATGGTTGGAGGTGTGTTAGGGTCACATTACCTCATTTCATAGAAAAGGGGTTACCTGTTCTAATGGGGTGCTGTTGTTTTATTGCCTACTTCACGCTAGTAGGATGGTTGGGGGTGTGTTAGGGTCACATTACCTCATTTCATAGAAAAGGGGTTACCTGTTCTAATGGGGTGCTGTTGTTTTATTGCCTATTTCACGGTAGTAGGATGGTTGGGGGTGTATTAGGGTCATATTACCTCATTTCATAGAAATCGGGTTACCTGTTATAATGAGGTGCCGTTGTTTGATTACCTATTTCACGCTAGTATGATGGTTAGGGGTGGATTAGAGTCAAATTATCACATTCAATAGAAATGGGGTTACCTGTTCTAATGGGGTGCCGTTAGATTGCCTATTTCACGCTAGTAGGATGGTTAGGGGTGGATTAGAGTCAAATTATCACATTCAATAGAAAAGGGGTTACCTGTTCTAATGGGGTGCCGTTGTGCGCGTGTCCGTTGACGCTGGTGGGGGGGTAGGGCGCAGGGAGGGGGTGCATTAGCGTCACATCGGTGTGGTACTCGTGCGGAGCTGAAAATTAAAAATAATTACGTTTTTAAAGTTGAAGTTCAACCAATCAACTGGAGCAATAAATAAATGAATATGAATATGAAATGTTTGGTTTTTTGTACGGGCTGAGTCTACCCGGATAAGACGGAAAAAGTGATAAAACTGCATTATCTTGAAAACCATCAAATTTAAAAAGAAACTGTCTATAATTTATTTATCTAGTATGATTATCTAACGAATTATATAAAAAATAACTGTTTAGCTATTCATAGTTATGATTAAAAACGAAACTAGTTTTGAAGAGCAAACGTTGGAAAATAAATCTATCGAGAAAAGTTTCACCAATCGTGTTTCTGTCTGTAATTTATCTAGATTATATCCTTAAGTTATCTTTGTCATAATAAACAAAACTGCATGTTTTGCGGTTATTGAGAAAAAACGATTCTGCATTCATCAAAAACATTAATTAATCGTCTTAAGCCATGACGATATCTCACCTTTATCAGGAGTCATCCAATGAGGAACATCTCTTGGCTTCATCAGTGCATCCGCCGATCTAACTGCCAACTTCGACTGCTGCTCGGGAAGCGAAGCGAGAAACTCGAGGTTCAGCTCCGATGCTGGCTTGGATATCAAATTCATGTTCTCTTCTTTTATTTCACCTGAAATATTATCATCATCATCAACATCAACATCAACATCAACATCAGAGATGATAGAAGCAAAAAATAGTATATTACGATACAAGTGAGATAACATGCTTATCACCCACGAGGCCGTGGATTGCTGCCCGAGCCGCAGGCGAGGGCGTAAATCAGCCGCGTGTCTAATGGTTGAAAAACTTATTACAATCTACGGTGGGGTATCCACACACCCCACAGTCCCTATAGCATACATACATACATACATACATAAAATCACGCCTGTTTCCCAGAGGGGTAGGCAGAGATCACGGCTTTCTACTACGATCCTGACATACTTCTTTAGCTTCATTCACTCTCATCACATTCCTCATGCATGCTCGTCGGTTTAGAGTACTCTTGACCGGCCTTTTTTCAAAACATCATCTATTTGATCCAGGAAAATACGCCGAGGTCTTCCTCTTACAACGTTTCTACACTCGCCTTATATACCTGTTTTATCAATCTTTCTTCATTCATTCTCTCCACATGCCCAAACCATCTAAGCATCCCTTTCTCAATCCTCATCACTACGTCTTCTTTCACTCCACAACGTTCTCTTATCACGCTATTTTTCACTCTATCTTTCAAAGTTATCCCACACATACTTCTCAACGTTCTCATTTCTACTGCATTAATTCTACTCTGATTCTTCTTCTGCCATACCCAACTTTCACTGCCATACATTAAGGTGATGAGTGAAATTTTTGACGTTTTGTATGGTCTGAGTCTACCCGGATAAGACGGAAAAAGTGATAAAACTGCATTATCTCAAAAACCATCAAAATTTAAAAAGAAACTGTCTGTAATTTATTTAGCTAGTATGATTATCTTACGTATTATATAAAAATAAACTGTTTAGCTATTCATAGCTTTGATTAAAAACGAAACTAGTTTTGAAGAGCCAACTTTGGAAAATAAATCTATCGAGAAAAGTTTTACCAATCGTGTTTCTGTCTGTAATTTATCTAGATTATATCCTTAAGTTATCTTTGTCATGAAAAACAAAACTGTATGTTTTGCGGTTATTGAGAAAAACGATTCTGCATTCATCAAACACATTTATTACTCGCCTAAAGGTAGGCACTAACACTAGAAAAAGCGTGTAGTGCCCCATTCACTTTATTTCCAGCATTCACTCTTCTCTCAATATCATGCTCGTGCTTTTCGTCCCTCGTAAACAGAGCCCCTATATACCTAGATCCGTATAAAAGTTAAGGGGCTCCCAGTCGCTGATTGCTCTTTTTCGAAACGAATAAAGAAATACTTCTGAACAAGCCACATCTCCTATTTTTATAAGTATATTACTTCAGGTTCCTACCTAGATTTCTATTAAGCTGAAAACATAATAGCAGAAACTTTTCACGATAAAGATATTATTTCAAAATGATACGTTTTAGAATTTATTATTAAATATTTTATCTACCTACTATTAAAATCAACTTGTGATTTATTGTTAAAGATAGGTAATATGTAGATCTAGATTTCTATTAGAATAGATTTTTGATAAGTAATTATACATAATTTATATCATATATCATTAATTTATTCGAAAAGCAAAGGCGGACCACGCGCCGACGTGTGTTTGTCGTCATTGCAGCGGACGGTAGGATTATTTATCGAAGTGATTAAAGATGGGTACATCTTTATTAACATATATAAATTATAAAATAGGAGATGTGACTTGTTCAGAAGTATTTCTTTTTTCGTTTCGAAAAAGAGCAATCGTCGACATACAGGGCCTTAATAGGATCCTTTTTTCCTGTGTTGTGTCCGAGTGTCTAATGGTTGAAAAACTTATTACATTCTACAGTGGGGTTATTACACCCTACAGCACCTATAGACCCGTATAAAAGTCAATAGTTAATGGTTACTAACCTGTTTCGCTGTCAATGTTAGGTCTTAACGGTGAGTGCGGTTTTATTTCTCGCAGCGGAGAATCGCTCACGTGAATTGTGTCTATGGCCTGAGTTAGGCCATTGACTTTAGTGCCATTGCGTCGCTCGTGATTCTCGAAGGCCAGTAGATATCTAGGAAGTAGGGAAATAAATAAATACTAGGATCACCCGAATCTATTCTAGATCATATTTTTTTTCTCCATTTCACATTTTGACAAACTATCCTAATAATATTAAAAAAGAGAACGTTTGTGAGTTTGTATGTATGTTTGTGCCTCAATCAGGCTTAAACGACAAAACGGATTACGTTAAAATTTGCAGAAGATGTAGATATAATGCCAAAATAAATAATAGACTATTTGAAATATGAAAAACATCCCGAAAATGAAAAAAAAGGGATGATTTTGGCATAGATCGCGTTGATGTGCAACAAATCTGACATCACAGACTAATCGATTATTTAAATTTACACGGCTTTTAAAAGGTACAATAATAATAGAGCATTGTTGGCCGAGTGGGAGGTACCTCGACTTTCAATCTGAAGGTCGTGAGTCGAATCCCGGCGTGCATCAATGGATATTTCATCAAAACGGTGAAGGAAAACATCGTGAGGAAACCAGTTAGTATTCTTATAAGCGGCGATGGGATTGCAACGTGTCACGTATGGAATGCTAACTACTGCAAAATGTGGGCGTGTGCCAAATATAATGTTTGGACGTGCCTCTAACTCCCTCTAGACATCTTAAAATGATCTAAGCGTCTGGAGATCTGAGAGGATGTCTACCGTACTTGGGGATTACAGTCGTCTTATAAAAATAAAACCGGCCAAGTGCGAGTCGGACTCGCGCACGAAGGGTTCCGTACCGTTATCTATAAAAGCGGCAAAAAAATCACGTTTGTTGTATGGGAGCCCCCCTTATATATTTATTTTATTCTGTTTTTAGTATTTGTTGTTATAGCAGCAACCAAAATACATAATCTGTGAAAATTTCAACTGTCTAGCTATCATGGTTCATGAGATACAGCCCTGTGACAGACAGACGGACAGACAGACAGACGGACAGCGAAGTCTTTAGTAATAGGGTTCCGATTTTACCCTTTGGGTACGGAACCCTAAAAAAACAGGTTGTCTGTAAAGTCGGTTCACTGACGATAGTTGAACGTGACAATTATGATTGTGCCTCTTTGTCGCTCATTCCGCGCTCTCGCTTGCACTTCAAGCCTTAAATGGAACGCTTCAGAGTGAGGTAACGCCGCATGAGTCATGTTTTTTGGTGCGTGCAGCCGGCTCCATTGAATTATAAGACGCTGTCACGTCAAAAAGCTAAAAACAAACAAACAAACCTCTCATAATGTCTTCGCGTGTACACAGGTTGGTCCGTGAACAGAACCCGCCATAGTTTGTGTCTGCAGACGGCATCATAACCGCCACGCGAAGAGACGATAGCGTACACCGCGTTCAGTGAAACTGTAAAACAATGGGCTATTTGACAAGATTTTGAAAACCATTCTAGATTATTCAGTAGTGACTGTGGAACGCATAAAAAAATATTATTTTCAATTCTGTTAAGAATAAATATCGACAATTTAAAAAATATCGGCAAAAACGATTTACGCAAATGGTGTCGCACTAGTTTCTGTGACGTCACATGCTTGTCAACAAAAAAACAAACGTCTAGTTTTTCAAGGCAGGCGATGACATATTGACAAGCATGTTACGTCATCGTCGATTCGACCAATCCTGACCGTTTTGTGTCACTTGACTGGCGTTTAAAAAAAGATAATTTTAATTATGGGTTTTTCTTATAAATTCATTTTTTAATAATTTTAGTGTGGACACAACAGAACAGAATCGTCACCATTGGTATCTTATAATGAGACTCGCTAGTACTCGTATATATTTTTTATATAGTACAATCTACTAAGGAAAGTATGTACTATGGTATCCAGATTACTGATATAATACCCACTTTACTTGTTTTGTAAATACATAGGTACTTAATAGCACATTATAACACTCAAACACAGAACAAACATCTATGTTCTTCAAACAAATGTTTGTCACGAGTGAGAATCGAACCTATAGCGCAATGGGCAGAGTTACTACCAACCGAGCTTTGCGCCCTGTCAAATCTGTGTTAGATACTTACTGTGTTTTAATGTGACAGCTTTGGACAGTGACTCGTTCCTACCCTTGTAGAAGTACTTGAGCCTCCGCAGGAAGTCCCTCTCCTCTTCCGCGAAGTACTTGCTCTCGATCTCTTCTCCGCTCTTCTCCGGCCCGTTGCGGAGGGAGAGGCGACGTGGGCCGGAGGGGGGAGTCTGAGGAACAAAATGACAAAAACATTATTATTTATTTATCACTACATAGTATAAAGCAAAGTCGCTTCCCGCTTCCCGCGTCTGTATGTATGCTTATATCTTTAAAACTACACAACGGATTTTGATGCGGTTTTTTTTAATAGATAGAGTGATTCAGGAGGAAGGTTTATATGTATAATAACATGCTACCCGTGCGAAGCCGAGGCGGGTCGCTAGTCTGTATATATAAAAATTAATCGAAGAAATGTATGTACGCACATAACTTCCAAACGACTGCACCAAATTAGATGATTCATTTTTTAGGGTTTCGTACCCAAAGGGTAAAAACGGGACCCTATTGCTAAGACTTCGCAGTCCGTCTGTCTGTCTGTCTATCACAGGGCTGTATCTCATGAACCGTGATAGCTAGATAGTTGAAATTTTCACAGATTATATATTCCAGTTGCAGCTATAACAACAAATTTTAAAAACAGAATTAAATCAATATTTAAGGGGTTTCCCATACAACAAACGCGATTTTTTTTGCTGTTATAGATAATCCTAATAATAAATTCATAATAATCCTATAGATAATCTAACCTATTCATTATTATCTTTTTTTTCTTACTTTTAAGTTTGTTAAATTTCTTCACTTGAAATTAGTGTTAGTGCATAAGGATGGAAGAGGAACTTGATTTCTGAATCTCAGGTTATTTATTTATTTATTTATTTATTTATTTATTTATTTATTTATTTATTTATTTATTTATTTATTTATTTATTTATTTATTTATTTATTTATTTATTTATTTATTTATTTATTTACAAAACACAGATCGGGTACAATTAATGGCAGATAGTGTTATTAAACCTAAATTAGGTTTGTCTTTAATTAGGTTATTAAACCTAAATTAGGTTTGGTTTGTTTGTTATATATTACCTAGCTCAGAGATCAAGGGCTTGTGAGTGTAATAAATAAAGTTTATTATTATATTATTATTATTATAATGGTACGGAACCCTTCGTGCGCGAGTCCGACTCGCACTTCGCCGGTTTTTTATGTTTCTTATTATCAGGACAAGGTTTGTATGATAGAAAATTTCGGAAAATCCATAGTAAAATTGTAAAATTCGGGTGCTTTTTTCTACGGGACTATTGAAATTTGACAGGACAACGTCTGTCGGGACAGCTAGTATAATATTAAAATGTCCGTTGAATTTATAACGAAACAAAAGTGGCAGGAATTTTTATGCTCTACCATTTTTAGGGTTCCGTATTGTAATATACTTTTACGTACGATCTATTCTCAGATCTACAGAATATATACACAATTTTTTTTAAGACGTTAAATATATGTTTTTCATGAATGCAGTATCGTTTTTTCTCAATAACCGCAAAACATACAGTTTTGTTTTTTATCACAAAGATAACTTAAGGATATAATCTAGACAAATTAAAGACAGAAACACGATTGGTGAAACTTTTGTCGATAGATTTATTTTCCAAAGTTGGCTCTTCAAAAACACTAGTTTCGTGTTTAATCAAAACTATGAACAGCTAAACAGTTCATTTTTATATAATTCGTTAGATAATCATACTAGCTAGCTAAATTAAAACAATTTTTTTTTTATTTGATTGTTATCAAGATAATGCAGTTTTATCACTTTTTCCGTCTTATCCGGGTAGACTCAGCTCATACAAAACGTCAAAAAAATCACTTATCACGTTAATAAACATCTGTCAAGCGGTTTCAAAAGAGTTTGGTTACAAACACGAACGAAAATTTTATATATATTTACGAAAAACTGATTATTTGTACCATTTTTAGGATTTCTCCAATATGGCGGCGCGAGCGGCTGTCGCAAATACGAGTATCAGTTAGGATGGTCGCTAGTGATCGCAAATTGGGAATATTAATTAGGAAACCAATTCGAACACACCTTGACCTTATAAGTCAAGGACTACACTGGTGGCGATATTGTTGTGTCTAAGCTAAATAAAGCTAGAACTTCGTAAAAAAATATATCACGATTGTAATCCCCAAGTACGGTAGACATCCTCTCAGATCTCCAGACGCTTAGATCCTTTGGAGATGTCTAGGCACATGCCAGCATAACAATCCCATCGCCGCTTATAAGAACACTAACTGGTTTCCTCACGATGTTTTCCTTCACCGTTTTGAGCACGTTTTCAAATTTTTGATTAAAAACGAAACTAGTTCTGAAGAGCCAACTTTGGAAAATAAATCTATCGAGAAAAGTTTCACTAATCGCGTTTCTGTCTATAATTTATCTAGATTATATCCTTAAGTTATCTTTGTCATAAAAAAACAAAACTGTATGTTTTGCGGTTATTGAGAAAAAACGATTCTGCATTCATCAAAAACATTTATTACTCGTCTCAAGCGGACACAACAGAATTGCCACCATTTTGCATTTTATATCTTTTGCATTTTAATACCTATCTATTTAAAAAATCCCGCGACTTCGTACACGTAAAGTTTTTTTCAAACAGACTTTAACCCCGCTGCACCCGTTTAGGGGTTGAATTTTGGAAAATCCTTCCTCAGTGCACCCCTACACCCCAAAAGGAATACTCCCTCCAAATTTCAAGTATCTAGAGCCTTTGGTTTAGCCTGTGCGTTGGTAGATCAGTCAGTAACGCAAGAATTTTTGTCATACTATCAGACCAGCGACAGACGTCATCTTGTCTAAATTTCGATAATCGCATAGAGTAACGCACGTTGCTATCACGACTGATGTCAGATTTTTCGCACGCCAGCGCCATCTATACCAAAAACATCCATTATGTGTTTTTTTATCATTTTGGAGATGTTTTTTGTAATTTAAAGTATTATATTTTAAATTAAATTAAATATTATATTATTTTCTTCATTAGAAAACATCGTGAGGAAACCAGTTAGTGTATTTATAAGCGGCGATGGGCTTGCAACCTGTCACGTATGGAATGCTAACTACTGCTAAAATGTGGGCATGTGCCAAATATATTGTTTGGACGTACCTCTGACTACCCCGACTAGACATCTTCAAAGGATCTAAGCGTCTGGAGATCTGAGAGGATGTCTACCGTACTAGGGGATTACAGTCGTGAACCTATATTTTTTTATATATTATATATTTTTCTATATATTATGATATCTACATCTACAGCAAATTTGATCCTAATCCGTTTTGTCGTTTAGGCCTGATTAAGGCACAAACATACAAAAAAAACTCACAAACTTTCGCATTTATACTTATTAGGATATTTAGAAGTTTTAGACAAAAAAAAACACTGGTCTAAATTAACCTGAATACATTAACATTGTATTGTTTTAAAATGATTAAAAGCATTTTGTTGGTTTTTCTATTCATTTATTTTTTACAAGCTGACCCCGCGAACTTCGTATCGCTTTAGAATTAACAAATGTTGTCTTCCGTTCCCGTTCCCGTTCCCATTCCCGTTCCCGTTCAATAGTTTTTGTAGCGCACACGAAGAAAGCAAAATTTTTAGCAATTTTTTACACCTTGCTTCAACTATCGTCATTCTTATAAAGAATTTATTACTTTTTCAAAATAAAAAATAGCCTATGTTACTCAGGGATAATGTAGCTTGGTAATGGTAAAAGAATTTTTGAAATCGGTTCAGTAGTTTTTGAGTTTATCCATTACAAACATACAAAAAAACAAAAAATCAAAACTTTTCTCTTTATAATATTAGTTTAAATATTATTATTCTTACAAAAAACAAAACGACTACGGATACTGAATAATACATAATTATATAGTAGACTGTTTTCGATTTTAACTATACATAAAAATACTTGTAAATACGGCTAATTACCACGTTTTTAGCGTTCCGTACCTAAAGGGTAAAAACGGGACCCTATTACTAAGACTTTGCTGTCCGTCTGTCTATCACAAGGCTGTATCTCATGAACCGTGACAGCTAGATAAAAAATAAAAAAATCATGTGTGTTGTATGGGAGCCCCCTTAAATATTTATTTTATTCTGTTTTTAGTTTTTGTTATTAGAGCAGCAACAGAAATACATAATCTGTAAAAATTTCAACTGTCTAGCTATCAAGGTTCATGAGATACAGCCCTGTGACAGACAGACGGACGGACGCACAGACAGACAGACAGACGGACAGCGAAGTCTTAGTAATAGGGTTCCGATTTTACCCTTTGGGTACGGAACCCTAAAAATGATAGGCCCCAAGCCGTGTTTGTTGCCTGATTCTTCTAGAATTAATCGCGAGGGACAGGCGTAGCTTCACCTAGCTGAGACGTTTCAAAGTGATCCTTGTGATTTTATTACAATACTAGCGACCCACCCCGGCTTCGCACGGGTTTAATACATATAAACCTTCCTCCTGAATCACTCAATCTATTAAAAAAAACCGCATCAAAATCCGTTGTGTAGTTTTAAAGATATAAGCAAACATACATACATACATACAGACGCGGGAAGCGGAAAGCGACTTTGCTTTATACTATGTAGTGATGGTACGGAACCCTTCGTGCGCGAGTCCGACTCGCACTTTGCCGGTTTTATTTTATTCCTTTTCTTTCGATTGTCGACAGCATGTTGACCAACTTTGCCTAAAGCAGTATATTAATATCTCTTATAGAAATCCATTTTGATATTGACATTGACAATTGAGCCCATCAATAACTTACGATATATGTATAATCCTCCGGCTTCTCGTCGTCGCTGGAGCGCGACTCGGGCGACTGAGTGCGCGACCTCTGCTGTCGACCTCTGCGTCGCCCCCGAGGCCTCCCCTTTAACTTCGGCGCTAGATGGTTGCACACAAACTCGTGCCCTTCCAGCTCTGGATATTCAAATGTGTCCTGGAATTTAAGAATGCTGGTGTTAAGGGGCTGTATGTCGACGATTGCTCTTTTTCGAAACGAAAAAAGAAATACTTCTGAACAAGCCACATCTCCTATTTTTATAAGTATATTACTTCAGGTTCCTACCTAGATTTATATTAAGCTGAAAACATAATAGCAGAAACTTTTCACGATAAAGATATTATTTCAAAATGATACGTTTTAGAATTTATGATCGAAAATTTTGATACCTACTATTAAAATCAACTTGTGATTTATTGTTAAAGATAGGTAATATGTAGATCTAGATTTCTATTAGAATAGGTTTTTGATAAGTAATTATACATAATTTATTCGAAAGCAAAGGCGGACAAAGAGAAAATGGTTATTGAGGGGTGGGTAAAGCTACCCCTATTATTTGCCTACGTAGGTACCAGCAACGCGATCTCATAAAAACTGTCGATAATATTTACGATACGCATACGCCATCTAGAGCTTGCCGTTGTTAACTGTTTTAGTCGTTTCTGCCGCGGTTTTAGGAACTGGCAGCGCCTTAAGACGAGTAATCAATGTTTTTGATGAATGCAGACGACCTATCCAACGATAGCTGACACCATGGGGTACTCGATAAAAAAAAAAAAATGTAACTTTAGGTGTAGGATTATTATTATGGAATTTCATCAAGAAGCAGCAACACTATGTGTATCTGTAGTATATTTTAGAATTGTGATATTTTAACATAAGCATTTTCTTTTCGATAGTCCGGAAATATAATTCCGAGCATAGCGGGACTTTTATTTAGGTATTTTAAAATCAGTGCATAGCGGGAATCGAGCATAGCGGAACTAACCCGTAGGGGTGGTACACTAAAAAAATTTACTCTAGCACTGATAGTCTCTGATAGCTAAGCTGCGTAGTGCGTACAGAAGGACGGACATGGCGAAACTATAAAGGTTTCATGTAGACGCGAAACCCTAAAAATGCGCTGTCGCGGACGCCCCTGACAGATGTGAAACATCGAAATTATTTAAATTAATATGATAATTATTTCGAACCGCGAATCGGATTGGACGTATACGACACTTCTTCGGCAGCAACTCATCTAGTCATAGCAGCGTGTAGTTCGCGCATGCCGTGGCGACGCGTCGCCAAGCCAACAGCCGGGAGGTCTGACCCGCCGCAATATATATTTTATCGATAGTTATTTTATCTTTAAGTTTTAATTCTAAATCAAGTATAGCGTGTTGCTTTTTGAATTTGTGCTGAAGCTCTTTAGTTATTTTTTTTATTGTTGTACGTACTGGAGTAGTAGGTACTTTTAATTATTATTCTTGTTTGAGCCTTCACCTTGTTCGATTGGCATCACACTGGAGCTCTACATAGCTTTAAGGAAAGGATCATTAAAAAAAAGGTAGACCCCAAGCCGTGTTTGTTGCCTGATTCTTCTAGGCTTGGTCGCGTGGAATCGGCGTAGCTTCACCTAGTTCCTAAGACGTTTCAAAGTGATCCTTGTGATTTTATTGAAATAAATGATTTTTGAATTTTAATTCGAATTTGAATAGATGTTTCACATAAAAACTTTTTCTTTCTTTCTATATAATGAATGCCACAAGCGCTTCATACCTTGCAATACAAAATCCTGGTGTTGGTAGTGGGAGCAGCGTAACCCCCCAATGCGGCCACCAGGGAATCCCTCAGCCAGTCAGCCTGCAGGCCGTCGAGCCTAGCAGCAACTGCTCTGTAGCGGCAGTACCGAGGGTATGAGAACACCACCACTCCAGCGTCATCAGGTTCCACCACTGGAAGTAAAAAATAGAAATAAAAAAATAATAATAAATAGGATCACGACTGTAATCCCCAAGTACGCTAGACATCCCTCTCAAATCTCCAAACGCTTAGATCCTTTGAAGATGTCTAGTGGGGTTAGTCAGAGGCACGTTCAAACATTATATTTGGCACATACCCACATTTTGCAGTAGTTAGCATTCCATGCGTGACAGGTTGCAAGCCCATCGCCGCTTATAAGAACACTAACTGGTTTCCTCACGATGTTTTCCTTCATATAAATTTTCGAACAGAAAAATCCATTGATGCACGCCAGCATTCGAACTCACGACCTTCAGATTGAAAGTCGAGATACATCCCACTCGGCCAACACGGCAGTAGAAACATGACTAATTAATAAAAATCTCAGTTGTGCTTTGATAGAGTGCCGTCTAGTTATAGATTTGGGGGTAGGAGGGAAGGGGGCTGCACAAACGTAGCTTATTGTCAAATCTCAAGCGTAGAAGCGGGCACGGGTCAGCTAGTCTATACTAATATCTATACTAATAACTAGCTGTCCCGACAGACGTTGTCCTGTCAAATGTCAATAATCCCACAGAAAAAAACACTTTTCGTTTTTCCCGATCTTTACGCCATCCTTTATCACTTAAGGGTATGAAAAATAGATGTTGGCCGATTCTCAGACCTACTCAATATGCTCACAAAATTTCATGAGAATCGGTTAAGCCGTTTCGGAGGAGTACGGGAACTAACATTGTGACACGAGAATTTTATATATAAGATATTAAGAGGAAAGATTTGATTGTTTGTTTGTTCGTTTGCATCGAATAGGCTCCGAAACTACTGGACCGATTTCAAAAATTCTTTTACCATTAGAAACCAACATTATCCCTGATGAACATAGGCTATAGATTATTTTCGAAAACGTTAGGGATCCGTATGAAAACTACGATAATGTAAACCAAAGTGTGAAAAAAAATCCTTATTTTGCGTTTGCTGCAGAAATTATTGACAATAGAGCAAAGTGATGTACTATAGTTTTATAAAGGACATCAATATCTACAAAAAAGTCTGTAATACCATATGTCTAACTATTAGGGATCCGTATGAAAACTTCGATAATGTAACCCAAGGTGTAAAAAACATAGCCATAAAAACATTATTACACCCGTGCGACGCCGGGGCGGACTGCTAGTCTATTATATTCTAATACAACATACCAATAGTGCTCTTCTCCTTATCAATATCGCTAAAGTCCAGCTTCGTGTGATGCAGCGCCGCCGTCTCCTTCTCCTCGGCTGGTGGGGCGCAGGCCCCCCTCCAAACTGCCCGCATGCCCCATGTCCAGGACTCGCCGGTGCAGATCCAGCTCAGCAGATCCTCAGCTTTGAGAACCACCTTATCATTGATCGCCAGGACCTCGTGCTGGAAAGAAGGATTTATAACTTCAACACACAGATATATACTAATCTATTTATATAAAAGAAAGTCGTGTTAGTTACACTTATAACTCAAGAACGGCTGAACCGATTTGGCTGAAAATTGGTGGGGAAGTAGCTTAGAGCCAGGAGAAGGACATAGGATACTTTTCATAACTGAAACGGGAACGGGAACGGGAAATTAACATTCTAAAGCGATACGAAGTTCGCCGGGTTAGCTAGTATTATTAAAAGAGTAAACATTTGTATGTTTGTAACGAAGAAACTCAAAAACTACTGCACCGATATCTAAAATTCTTTCACCATTAGAATGCTACATTATCTCTGAGTAACATAGGCTATATTTATTACTGAAAAAATTAGGGATCCCTACTAAAACTTAATTTTTACACTAAAGCAACGCTGTGGCGGTCTGCTAGTAGTAAATTAAATGCTATCAAAAACATAACTTGTAAATAAAGCCAAGTCACGCAACTCAGTTCTTCTACCGTAAAAGTTATGAGATCCATGTAATACTAAGTCGGTTAATTTATTCAGTCCCTACTTTAAGGGTCCTTCTGTCATAAGTTATTACGTAAAGGTTAGCTAATTACGTAATAACATACATAATATAGACAGAAGGACCCTTAAACAACGATTTTGCATTCATCAAAAACACTTATCACTCTTAAGTATTTTAAAGCACTACAATTTTTATATATAAACATGAACACGTATTTAGTTTTCTAATCGTAATTTATTATTACTATTAATGAGTTTACGAACGTGGCATGACCTTAACATGCAAGGCAGACATCGCGAGGAGTCAAGAGCGTTCACCATCAGCAAGTACTTATTACCTAGGTACATATAATAATATATAAAAAATACATTATTCAGTAAATAAATCTATACATCTAATATTATAAATGCGAAAGTTTGTGAGTTTGTATATATATGTTTGTATCATAATCAAACCTAAACGACAAAACGGATTAAGATGAAATTTTCTATAGTATGTAGATAAAAAATCAAAATGCCATCAAAAACATAACTTGTAAAAAAAGCCAAGTGTCGCAATGCAACTCAGTTCTTCTACCGTAAAAAGTTGTGAGACCCATGTAATACCAAGTCGGTTAATTTATTCAGTCCCTACTTTAAGGGTCCTTCTGTCTTAAATTATTACGTAAAGGTTAGCTAATTACGTAATAACGAAGTTATAGGGGGTCGAAAATGGCCTGAACTGCTTCGAGAAAAGGATGGTACAGCCGTGCCGCTTTATTGCTGGACTTGGCCGTGCCCCCAGATAACAGAAAGGGAACTTATAATCCGAAAAACAACCCCAATATGATAGGGGGGTCTAATAGCTTACTGGCGACAAATGCATAAATCCGCCACTGCGAAAGTCACTCTGCCTGGCTGACCTGCCTGCCGATTGTGATGAAATTATATGAAGATAGTTGACAGTTACTTTTTCCCCCAATCCATAGTGTAAAAGCGAGACCCTACTAAGACTTCGCTGTCCGTCTGTCTATCACAGCGCTGTATCTCATGAACCGTGATAGCTAGACAGTTGAAATTTTCACAGATTACGTATTTCAGTAGCCGCTATAACAACAAATACTAAAAACAGAATAAAATAAATATTTAAGTGGGACTCCCATACAAGAAACGTGTTTTTGCTGTTTTTTTAAAGATAATGGTAAGGAACCCTTCGTGCGCGAGTCCAACCCGCACTTGGCTGGTTTTTTATTTAAAAGAATTTCAATGTTTTGAGATAAGTCGTCAAAAATAGATTTCCTACGCGGATGAAGACGCAGGTAAAAGTTAGTATTATAATAAATCGAAAAAGACGAGTCGCAACCCAGGGAAATTACATACAAGGCATTGAAACATGATGTACCTACGTAACAGTACAGGGCCGGATTTAAACTGTCCGTGAAAATAATTAATATCTATTCCCATTGTATCATATTATATATCACTAGTTGACCCGTGCCCGCTTCGCTGTGCGTAAGACATTTCTAATACCATCGTTGACTTTTTTGTAGACGTTTTTAAGGTGTACAATACTGTAGTACATTATTTTGATATATCTCGTGGGGTTCAGCCAGCATTTGCAATGTAAGCGCAAAAAAATGTGTTTATTTACGACATCACATTAGAAACCTCTAAAATTATCAGTGTTTCTCTACTATATTATGCATGTATTATACATATAAACCTTCCTCTTGAATCACTCTATTTATTAAAAAAAACCGCATCAAAATCAGCTGTGTAGTTTTAAAGATATAAGCAAACATACATACATACATACATACAGACGCGGGAAGCGACTTTGCTTTAATACTATGTAGTGATGTGTATGTATTTACAAAAAAAAGTATATACCTAAGTATTCTATCAGTTATCTAGTTCTCATAGTACAAGCTTTGCTTAGTTTGAGGCTAGATTGCGCTGTGTGATAGTGTCCACCAATATTTATTATTATTATTGTCCCCACCAGAAAGATCAGTGGAGACAACGGGAATAGTAATTTAATTATTTCATTAAAATGGCGTTGTCCCCCGTAGGTGGGCCGAAATCAGTGGGTACAACGAGAAAACATCGAGTTTTTGATAAATAGGCATTTTTTTTGACAAATTTAAAAAGTATTTATTTCAATCATTTTAGCTATGACAGGTTCGAAGGACTTATGAATGAGGGGGGGGGGGGTATCACTACATAGTATAAAGCAAAGTCGCTTTCCGCTTCCCGCGTCTGTATGTATGTATGTATGTTTGCTTATATCTTTAAAACTACACAACGGATTTTGATGCGGTTTTTTTTAATAGATAGAGTGATTCAGGAGGTAGGTTTATATGTATAATAACATGCTACCCGTGCGAAGCCGGGGCGGGTCGCTAGTAGATTTATATGAGTAAGTTCTAACAAAAATAGTTACAATTACAGTTGACTCTTCAAACGATTAGTCCTGTCAATATGCATAATGCGAGTCTGACTCGCTCACCGAGGACTTCGTACAAACTTGTATGTGGACAGTTTGTTGAAACGCACGTTTTAACCCTAAAATCAGTTATAGAAGATATTAGTACATATTTAAGGTTCTGTACCTAAAAGGTAAAAACGGGACCCTATTACTAAGACTGCGCTGTCCGTCTGTCACAGGGCTGTATCTCATGAACCGTGATAGCTAGACAGTTGAAATTTTCACAGATGATGTATTTCTGTTGCCGCTATAACAACAAATACTAAAAACAGAATAACATAAATATTTCCCATACGACAAACGTGATTTTTTTTCTGTATTTTTTAAATAATGGTACGGAAGTCCGACTTGCACTTAGACGGTTTTTGAAGCTAGCATTTCAGATGTACAGTTTAGTAGGCTTCTAGTAATTCATTACACCTTATTCAAAGCCCAAAACTTCATTTTGACAGCTGTTTTACATTCACAATAATAATGTCTGCAAATAATTGTTATAACCTTCGTTTATTACGTCTGTAATGATGCAATTATGGATTCATATAAAATTTCATCAGAATTTCGACCTTTTTGTAACATTATTATCTTTAATATACATATTAAATCGATTGCAAAGAAAACTACCTACTAACAAAAGTTATTTACTACAACTTATTAGGACTATAAACTAAAATTTATCGTCCTAACTTTATTAAAAAATAGCCGACCCGTGACAGACGTTGTCCTGTCAAATTTCAATAATCAAATAAAAAGACTGAATGTTTTTAGTCTGTGATGTCAGATTAGTTGCACACCAGCGCCATCTACGGAGAAATCATCCCTTTTGTTTTTTTATCGTTTTTGGGATGTTTTTCATTTTTTAAAGTAGTATATTATTTATTCGGGCATTATATATCTACATCTACAGCAAATTTCAACTTTATCCGTTTTGTCGTTTAGGCCTGATTGAGGAACAAACATACATACAAACTCACAAACTTTCGCATTTATAATATTATTATGATATATTTATAAGTTCTAGCGCTCTAGTACTCGTCAAGACAAATCCAACGAGCTCAAACACGACGCGGTTATGTTGTGTAGTTGAGGAGTTCCTATGGCTACATCCGAGCTCCATCATCAGACCAGCTCGCTATCACCATATTATTGCATTGTTACCGAAGTTAAATAAGTATGCAAAATTTCAGCTCAATCGGTTGGGGATAACTGCTTTAAAATTGAGTTGCAAGATTCCACCTTAACAAACATAGTTACATACATTGAAAGTTAAATAAAAGCTTGTAAAAACTAACCCTCGTATTCAAGAACGACACTATGAGAACACGCACCCACAGTGGACGAAATCTTTTTTCATAAAAATCACTTTATGTGTTGTGCGACACTGCATAGTGTGACTAGAGGCACATTGTCGTGTGCCTCTAGCCAAAGTTGAGCTCTAAAGGCACACGGTAGTGTGCGCCATAGTGCCGCTCAACACATAAAGTGATTTTTATGAAAAAAGATTTCGTCCACTGTGGGTGCGTGTTCTCATAGTGTCGTTCTTGAATACGAGGGTAAGACTATTTATAACTACTATCCCGACAGACGTTGTCCAGTTAAATTTCAATAATCCCATAGAATTTTATCCTAGATTTTTCAAAATCTTTTCATACCTTCTCCTGACAAACACAACATAAAAAAACAACAAAGCAAAATCGATCCGACCAAGAGAAGTAGGGATTTATTTTTGTATACATACTGGTATCCCAATCTTCAAAATAAATTATAGCCTATATGTTGCCGAAGACTAATAACTACATAACAAAAAAAGTTTCATCAAAATCCGTCCAATAGTTTTTGCGTGAAAGCCAGACAACAGACAGTTATTTTATTTATAGTTTTTATATAATGTACAGAATTGAACTCTGCTAGTTAGATTATATGTATAGATTATTTTATTACCTTGTTATTATTCTTGTCTTCACCTTGTTCGATCGACAGTCGGCACTATACTGGAGCTTTACATAGCATTTTAATATAGAATTATCGAAAACAATGATAGGCGCCCGCGCAGTGTTAGTCGACTGATTCTTATAGACAATGGTCGCGAGGAACAGGCATAGCTTCACCTAGCTGCTAGCTCTTAAGAGGCTGCCAGTCGCTGATTGCTCTTTTTCGAAACGAAAAAAGAAATACTTCTGAACAAGCCACATCTCCTATTTTTATAAGTATATTACTTCAGGTTCCTACCTAGATTTCTATTAAGCTGAAAACATAATAGCAGAAACTTTTCACGATAAAAATATTATTTAAAAATGATACGTTTTAGAATTTATGATCGAAATATTTTATATACCTACTATTAAAATCAACTTGTGATTTATTGTTAAAGATAGGTAATATGTAGATCTACATTTCTATTAGGATAGATTTTTGATAAATAATTATACATAATTTATATCATTAATTTATTCGAAAAGCTAAGGCGGACCACGCGCGGACGTGTGTTTGTCATCATTGCAGCGGTCGGTAGGATTATTTATCGAAGTGATTAAAGCTGGGTACATCTTTATTCACATATACTATACATTATAAAATAGGAGATGTGGCTTGTTCACAAGTATTTCTTTTTTCGTTTCGAACAAAAACAACCGTCGACTGGGAGCGCCTAAGTCGTTTAACAGTGATTCTTGTGATTTTTTTGATATTAACACCTTTTGAGTATGATTTAAATATTTAATTAGGTAAATAAAAAAGTTGGTCCCAATTGTATTTATATAGGAATAGTAATAATTGTAATACTTCCTACATAAAACTTAAATCCTAATAATATTATAAATGCGAAAGTTTGTGAGTTTGTTTGTATGTTTGTGCCTCAATCAGGCCTAAACGACAAAACGGATTGAGATGAAATTCGCTGAAGATGTAGATGTAATGCCCGAATAAATAGACTACTTTCAAATACGAAAAACAACCCCGAAATTATAAAAAAACGTAAAATGGATGATTGATTATAATATAGATGGCGCTGATGTGCCAAACATCTGACTTCATTGTTGTCATCAGTCGTCATAACGTGCGTTGCTGTATGCGATAATTTAAATTTGGACAGGACGTCTGTCGCGAGTCTGCGAGTACAATATATTTTGACTATTCGATTAAATAAAATATATCCGTCGGTTTTGAAATCCTAATTATATCGTTTTTTTGTTGTAATTATTATAAATTTATTACACAACAAAGTTATTTTTAATCTAACACTCGTACATATTAAAATCCATTGTTGGCTTATTATCTGTGATGAGACAACAGTACCTACTTTATATATACTTTAATTAAATGGTAGTACATACATTAATATTAATAACTAGCAGTCTGCCCTGGCGTCGCACGTGTGTATTTCTATACTAATATTATAAAGAGGAAAGATTTGATTGTTTGTTTGCATCAAATAGGCTCTGAAACTACTGGACCGATTTGAAAAATTATTTTACCATCAAAAGTATATAATACCATATGTCTAAACAGGGTAAACTCAAAAACTACTGGACCGATTTCGAAAATTCTTTCACCATCAGAATGTATATTATATTAAAGTACTTAACATAGATTATATTTATAACTAGAAAAAAATAGGGATCCGTATGAAAACTTCGATAATGTAACCCAAGGTATAAAAAATTACCCATAAAATCATTAATACCCCACCCCGTGCGACGCTACTAGTGAACTAATAATTTTATGGCATTTTTTTACACCTTGGGTTACATTATTAAAGTTTTATCAGGGATCTCTAATTTGTTCTAGTTATAAATATAGTTTATGTTACTTGAATATAATGTAGCATTCTGATGGTGAAAGAATTTTCGAAATCGGTCCAGTAGTTTTTGAGTTAATTCGTTACAAACATACAAAATGCCTCTATATAATATTAGTATAGATAAGCACACCTAACTTAGATGCTTTTACCTAAATAATTAAATATTTTTGCTATAAATCGCAAGCACAGCCCTGGGATTTGAATGGGAGGAGGGGTAAGGCAGGGCCGGACTTGGGATCTATAAACAAAATATATCGGATCACGACTGTAATTATAATCCCTAAAAACGGAATACATCTACATGTTTTTACAAGCTTTTATTTAACTAGCGTGTGTAAGTTGTACGTCAATATTTGCAAACCATTTTTTCAAACACTTGTTGGTATCCGATTGAGTTGAAATTTTTATATATATATCTTGAGTTCTGGTGACAATACAATAATATGGTGATTGGTGACATTCATAGTCACGAACTATATCTATTCCAAGATTGATTCTTATCGTTCCAGCCGGTTACGGCATCCCAAGCAAACATACTACGACTTTCGCATTAGTAATAGCGGATCACCAAACGGTGAACGAAAACATCGTGAGGAAACTATATATCTAGACGTTTCAAAGTGATCCTTGTGATTTTATTGAAATAAATGATTTTTGAATTTGAATTTATCGTGAGTTATTATTCTGCGGCGATGGACAATCTGTCACATATGAAATGCGAACTACTTCAAAAATGTTAGCATCTGCCAAATGTTTGGACGCGCCTCTGACCCCTTCAGACATCATCAAGGATGCGCCTGGAGATCTGAGAGTATCTCTACCGTACTTGGGGATTACAGTCGTGATCCTATTTCTTAAATATCATATTTAATAGTAGGATTTAGGTAGGTACATTATACCTGTGTTAACTATTAATTTAACACGGTTCTTTATCATTATTTAAAGCTTTATTACATTTAATTACAACTGTTACAATAGTCTGTCAGCGACCATGAATAGTTAATATTTACTTATTTAAGGCGCTCCCTGTCGACGATTGTTTTTGTTCGAAACGAAAAAAGAAATACTTCTGAACAAGCCACATCTCCTATTTTTATAAGTATATTACTTCAGGTTCCTACCTAGATTTCTATTAAGCTGAAAACATAATAGCAGATACTTTTCACGATAAAGATATTATTTCAAAATGATACGTTTCGAAAAAGAGCAATCGTCGACATACAGCCCCTTAATATCTATATACTTATAATAAATCTGTAGAGAGGTCAATTCTGTACATGAAATATATTTCCAAAATAACTATCAGGGGGTGATTAGGGATCGATACTGATGCCAAAAATGCATTCAGTAAAAATTTTGTCTGTCTGTCTGTCTGTCTGTCTGTCTGTCTGTCTGTCTGTATAACCGTTATAGAAACAAAAAAAAACTTGAGAGGTGTCAAGGGACACCCGGATGGAACGAAGTTCTCACAAAATAACGTGGGACAAGGGAAGGAGAATCAACTTTGACTTCGACTTCGACCTCGACCTCGACTTCGACCTCGACCTCGACCTCGACCTCGACCTCGACCTCGACCTCGACCTCGATATATATATTAATAGATATACTATAGCAAAAAAGTGTCGTGACAACTTTTCGTGACAACTTTTCGTAAGAATTTTTTCCGTCTAGCCCCCTTTCACAACGCGCGATAAGGAACTTCGTTCCAATATTAATTTACTTATAATATTTTTTAAAATACCATTTTTATACAAACAACCTGATTTTGGAAAATAGCTAATAAGGCTATTTGACAGTATGAAAAATAAAGTGTTGTTGATAGTAATCCATGCCTTCATAAAGCGTTTATGGAGTAAAATAACTTGAAAATAAACAATGATTTATTAAAAAACCGTTTTGTCGTTTAGGCCTGATTGAGGAACAAACATACACACAAACTCACAAACTTTCACATTTAAAATATTATTAGGATTAGGATATTACTGTAAGGTTTCATTTTAATCCGTTCAGTAGTATTTGCGTGAAAGAGTAACAAACACACACAACCACACACAAACTCGCATCACTACTAGGGCGTGTAAAAACCGGGTTGATTAGAAAAACCGGGTTTTTCGGTTTTTAATTTTCAATAACCGGTTAAACCGGTTAATCGGTTATTTTTCAAGTTTTTTATATAGGTGTCTTAGGACATAATAAAACCATACATTTTAATGAAAATTAACTTATTATTCAAATAAGCAAGCACCAATTAAATTAACTTGTTAAATTTCAAAATATTTTGATGTACTCAAAACTCACCCTTACTCGAATAAAGTAATAAAGGCAAAAATATGATAATCAGTCATAATAGTTAACAATAATACCTCATTATTCTTAGTTGTAACCTCAAAACTAACTTGATCAAACTCTTCTGAGGCCACTCCAATACCCCTTGAAAAGTACTTCATGTTTTAACACGGGTGTTTATCACGTAATTACCCTTAATTTATTTTCCAGACGTTTCGGCTATGTTTCAATAGCCATGGTCGCTGGCTGACTGGAGAACACGGTGCCACCGTCGAGAAGCGGAGGCAGTTGACGAAACTACCCTCACTTGGTCTTCAGAAATAGAAATGTCCATGTTCGTATTACGACACACCACACTAACTGTATCTACGCACTGAGATGGTCTGTCACGACGCCCACATATAGTAACCACAGGATTCCAAGAATTAGAGTCTATAGCCGTCTTCACGATTTAAATTTGAGTACTTCTTGATTTCAATAGCTTCAGGGTGACAGACAAAATTGGAAATGTGTTGAGGAGATTTTCAATTAAGTCAGTTTTCACTCCGTTGTCTAAGGTGGCTAAGCAGTTGCGGACTCCGAAGGATGTTGTACCTTTGCAGATGCCTAGTGTATATAAGATAGACTGTAGTTGTGGCCGTTCATACATTGGGCAAACAAAAAGAACTATAGCCGAACGTGTCAAAGAACATATTGCAGCTGTCAAAAATCGCCAGGTAAACAAGTCAGAGATCGCAGAGCACTTAGTAGATTCGGGACCGTCTCACTGGATAGAACTACATGACCCAAAAGTTCTGTCTAGTGAACGCCATTATTATAAGATAATAGTTCAGGAAGCTATTGCAATCAAGAAGTACTCAAATTTCAATCGTGAAGACGGCTATAGGTATATACTCTCTAATTCTTGGAATCCTGTGGTCACAATCGTCGTGACAGACCATCACAGTGCGTAGATACAGTTAGTGTGGTGTGTCGTAATACGAACATGGACATTTCTATTTCTGAAGACCAAGTGAGGGTAGTTTCGTCAACTGCCTCCGCTTCTCGACGGTGGCACCGTGTTCTCCAGTCTGCCTGGTGTGATAAAAACCCGTGTTAAATCTATAGTTATGTCTACTAATCACGATAGTTTGAAAAATAATACTTCATGTTTGCATCTTAAATCGATTTTTTGGAGTTTTCTCAATTCCTCATTTACTTGTGGTGGTTTCTAAATGTCACGAAAGTCAAAGAAACGTTACACAGTCGTTAAGAAGCTGTTGAGGAATGCTCAAGGTAGATCGCGAGATACCTTGAGTTGACAGTTTCTTCACTGAGGAAATATGTTGAGGAATCCTCGACATGAGGCAAACTCGAAGTCATTTTATTAACTACAACTACTAAAACACGGTTACGAGGTCGAGTCTAAGTGAGGATATTTCTAGGTAACAACTAAGAATATAGGAATAAGAATAATTAACTTTTTTAATTGGTAGGTAGTATTAAAACTCTTTCTCGTACTCAAATCCTAATAATATTATAAATACGAAAGTTTGTGAAGATGTTTGTATGTTTAAATATCAATCAGGCCTTAACGAAAAAACGTATTAAGAAGAAATTAGCTGTAGATGTGAAGAAGTAAGAAGAAATTAGCTGATTATAATGCCCGATTAAAACATAGGGTGGTTTATAATCCGAAAAATATTGCCAAAATGATAAAAAAAATGCAAAAATAATGAATTTGGAAAAAATCGAATATCCGGTTATTTTTCCAAAAAAACCGGTGAAAAAACCGACCTAAAATCAGTCGGTTAATCGGTTTTTCGGTTAATCGATTAATCGGTTTACATGCCCTAATCACTACATAGTATAAAGCAAAGTCGCTTTCCGCTTCCCGCGTCTGTATGTAATATGTATGTATGTATGTTTGCTTATATCTTTAAAACTACACAACGGATTTTGATGCGGTTTTTTTTTATAAATAGAGTGATTCAAGAGGAAGGTTTATATGTATAATACATGCATAATATAGTAGAGAAACACTGATAATTTTAGAGGTTTCTAATGTGATGTCGTAAATAAACACATTTTTTTGCGCTTACATTGCAAATGCTGGCTGAACCCCACGAGATATATCAAAATAATGTACTACAGTATTGTACACCTTAAAAACGTCTACAAAAAAGTCCACGATGGTATTAGAAATGTCTTACGCACAGCGAAGCGGGCACGGGTCAGCTAGTCTATAATATTAGTAGGACTAGATTTTACACGCGACTTAGTTCGCGTAGATTTACGAAATCATAAAACATTGAAATTCCTGAACATGAAATAAAAATTTTGGTGAAAAGAGTAGCCTATGTCCGTCCCAGGACTTTAAACTCTCAAATCTTTAAACTATGGTCTGTCTGCGACGTTATCTAAGGCCAAACTGCTGGGCCGATTGGAATTGAATCTCATAAAGAGATAGTTTGAAGTCTTGGGATGAAAATAGGCTATTTTTTTTTGTAACTTCAATGTTTGGCGATAATGTCGTAAAAAAACGTTTTCTTGAATCTACACAAATTAAGTCGCGAGTAAAAGTTAGTTTCTTTAATAAATTCAAAATTTAAGTTCAATCGGTTTTTACCCCTAGCAGGGGATGAAGTCTAAAAGAACAATTGGTTACATAGATATATTATTATTTGTAATTAATTACTTACATTGTGTTACAAATCAATACAAAACATTTAATTTAACTTCATCTTTTTATGGTTCCGTACCCAACGGGTAAACGGAACCCTATTACTAAGACTCCGCTGTCCGTCTGTCTGTCACCAGACTATATCTCATGAAATATGATAGCTAGACAGTTGAAATTATCACAGATTAGATTATGTATTTCTGTTGCCGCTATATCAACAAATACTAAAAACAGAATATAATACAACCCATACAACAAACGTTTTTTTTGCCATCTTTTATAAATAATGGCACGGAACTCTCCCTGCGCGAGTTATACTCGCACTTGGCCGGATTTTTAATTTAATTTAATTTCCACTTCACGTAAACGATGTCGCAGGGGTTTCCTAGTATTAACATAAACTAACTGCTGAATTTCGTTTTCTTCTAATGTGAAAATATTTTGCGAGTTTAGATGACGTAAATAATTAAATATTTTTCAAATAAATCGGCGACAGCACAGCCCTGAGATATAAACTGTGGTGGGTGGAGAGGGGTAGGCAGGGCCGAACTCAGAAGTTATTTACTATAAATTTATTTTAATTTATAAATTTATTATTTACGGGTTTAATTATATCATATTCATATTCATTTATTTATTGCTCCAGTTGGTTACAATGGTCTTAAGATATTACATACAGAGTTTCTCAACGTGGACCCCGCTAGGGCACTACAATAATCTATTTATCTAATTACCTAATAATCTTTGTTTATTAATTATTAACCATAAATTATTTTATATTATAAAAACATTTAAACACTAAAAAGGTAAAGGTTTTAAGATTTTTCAAAAATATTGAGTTTTTCTCTATCACTAGCTATGCCCCGCGATTTCACTCGCTGTATAACATATAGCCTTCCTCACGAACAAAAGATGTAATGAATCACTACATAGTATAAAGCAAAGTCGCTTTCCGCTTCCCGCGTCTGTATGTAATATGTATGTATGTATGTTTGCTTATATCTTTAAAACTACACAACGGATTTTGATGCGGTTTTTTTTAATAAATAGAGTGATTCAAGAGGAAGGTTTATATGTATAATACATGCATAATATAGTAGAGAAACACTGATAATTTTAGAGGTTTCTAATGTGATGTCGTAAATAAACACATTTTTTTGCGCTTACATTGCAAATGCTGGCTGAACCCCACGAGATATATCAAAATAATGTACTACAGTATTGTACACCTTAAAAATGTATTTGATAGGTAATATAATTTTTAAAATTGGCGCAGTAGTTTTTTAGTGTTAAAAACGGGACCCTATTACTAAGACTTCACTGTCCGTCTGTCTGTCACAGGGCTGTATCTCATGAACCGTGATAGCTAGACAGATGAATTTTTTACAGATAATGTATTTCTGTTGCCGCTATAACAACAATAACTAAAAACAGAATAAAATAAATATTTAAGTTGGGCTCCCATACAACAAACGTTAATTTTTTGGCGTTTTTTTATAGATCCCGACGAGTCCGACCCGCACCTATAGTGCCTATATAATTTTAATGACATACCTAGTTCATTAAAGTTAATTTATTTATTACCTAATCTTATTTTCCTTATGTATATACAGTTGTACAAACTAATGTTGCTTATTTATCATCATAATTACTTATGATGATAAATAAGCACAAAGAATATATTTTGAGTTAGCGCCTTGTACTAAACATGTACTTAGGTGCTTTTTTTTATACATACATACACACATAGGATCACGACAGTAATCCCCAAGTACGGTAGACATCCTCTCAGATCTCCAGACGCTTAGATCCTTTGAAGATCTCTAGTGGGGGTAGTCAGAGGCACGTCCAATCATTATATTTGGCACATGCCCAAATTTTTGCAGTAGTTAGTATTCCATACGTGACAGGTTGCATGCCCATCGCCGCTTATAAGAATACTAACTGGTTTCCTCACGATGTTTTCCTTCACCGTTTTGAGCACATGTTTTTGATGCGCATATAAATTTTTCGAACAGAAACCTCCATTGATGCACGCCCGGGTTCGAACCCACGACCTTCAGATTGAAAGTCGAGGTACCTCCCACTCGGTCAACACGGCTTATATTATTTTTATATAATATCACAAGATAAACCGGCGATAGTATTCTTATAAGCGGCGATGGGCTTGCAACCTGTCACGTATGGAATGCTGACTACTGCAAAATGTTGGCATGTGTTAAACGTGTTGTTTGGACGTGACTCTGAGTACATCTTACAGGATCTGAGCGTCATGAGATCTGAGAGGATGTGTACCGTACTTGGGGATTACAGTCGTGATCCTATTTCATTTTTTGTTTTATAAAACTTACTTTACTGACTAACTGACTAAATGACAGGTCGCAAGCCAGTCGCCGCTTATAACTATACTAAATGGTTTTAAATATCAATAAAAGCTTTATCAAATTCATATTCAAAAATAATTTAATTCAATAAAATCACAAGGATCACTTTGAAACGTCTTAGGAACTAGGTGAAGCTACGCCGATTCCACGCGACCAAGCCTAGAAGAATCAGGCAACAAACACGGCTTGGGGTCTACCTTTTTGTTTCAATGATCCTTTCCATAATGCTATGTAGAGCTCCAGTGTGGTGCCGATCGAACAAGGTGAAAGCTCAAACAAGAATAATAATTAAAAGTACTAACCAAGTACGTACAAAAATAAAAAAATAACTAAAGAGCTTCAGCACAAAACTATTAGTTTGTGCATTAACAATATAATAATAGTAATAAAGGTATAATTCAAACTAACTAAGTGTACCTGAGTCCGTCCCAGGGCAATTCTAAATGAGGGTAGGGGGAGGGGGGGGGAGCTGAACTAAAATTGCTTTCAAATAAGTAACCAGCCGGCGGTGTTATTACGGTAGGTAAAAACTATCTCGTTTTTATATTGCTAATTGTCGAAACAAGAGGAGGTTGTAAAATCTGGCCAAGGGCGAGTGGAACTCGCACACGAAGGGTTTCGAACCATTATCTTTAAAAACGGTAAAAAATCACGTTAGTTGTTTGGGGACCCCACTTTAATATTCATTTTATTCTGTTTTTAGTATTTGTTGTTATTGTGGCAACATAAAATACATCATCTGTGAAAATTTCAACTGTCTAGCTATCACGGTTCATGAGATACTGCCCTGTGACAGACAGACGGACAGACGGACAGCGAAGTCTTAGTAATAGGGTCCCGTTTTTACCCAATAAAAAAACCAAGGTTTTCTTGCATTTTACGGTATGCTATATCGCCAAATGTAATAGATTTCCATAAAACCGGCACAGTTTAACGCAGAAAAAAAATCCAATCCATTGAAATAAATAACTCATTTTAGAGCTCTTAAGCATTTCTTCCTTTCCACTGACGAATATGTTCGACATGTTAATTTTTTAGGGTTCCGTACCCAAAGGGTAAAATCGGAACCCTATTACTAAGACTTCGCTGTCCGTCTGTCTGTCCGTCTGTCCGTCTGTCCGTCTGTCCATCTGTCCGTCTGTCCGTCTGTCCGTCTGTCCGTCTGTCCGTCTGTCCGTCTGTCCGTCTGTCCGTCTGTCCGTCTGTCCGTCTGTCCGTCTGTCCGTCTGTCCGTCTGTCCGTCTGTCTGTCTGTCACAGGGCTGTATCTCATGAACCATGATAGCTAGACAGTTGAAATTTTCACAGATTATGTATTTCTATTGCTGCTCGAACAACAAATACTAAAAACAGTCCGACTCGCACTTGGCCGGTTTTTATTTTTTAACGACTATTCTGCTGTACTAATACCTAAACCTATCTCGCTCTTTCTAAAAATTTAGAACGAAGTGGAATATATAACGTGTATTCAAATTAGTTTAAGTGCAAAATTATATATTTAACATGGTTTATCCTGTCAAATTTCAATAATCGAATAAAAATGACTGAACTTTGAGATGCTGAGTTTTTAGTATGTGATGTCAGATTTGTTGCACACCAGCGCCATCTATATCAAAATCATCCCTTTGCGTTTTTTATCATTTTGGGGATGTTTTTGATATTTTAAAGTATATGTTTTATTCGGGAATTATATCTACATCTACAGTATTTTAAAGCAAATTTCAACTTAATCCGTATTGTCATTTAAGATAGGATTTATGAATCGCGATCCAAAAGCGATCTACGGAATAACACTCTCAATTTACTCCGGCATTTTGTGAGAATGTTCTAAAGTAAGTAATCCACCCTTTATGCTTACGTAAACGGCGTGTTCGTCTGTTCGTCATCGGAAATATCGAAATTTGTTAGTTAATTAACTTTAATGTGGAGTAACTTAACAAATAACATCTATACTAATATACTAATAATATTATAAATGTAAAAGTTTGTGAGTTTGTATGTATGTTTGTGCCTCAATCAGGCCTCAACGACAAAACGGATTATGTTGAAATTTTCTGTAGATGTAGATATAATGCCCGAATAATTAATAGACTACTTAAAAATATGAAAAACATACCCAAAATGATGAAAACGCAAAAGGTATGATTTTGGTTTAGATGGCGCTAGTGTGCAACAAATCTGACATCACAGATTAAAAACATTCAGTCTTTTCTATTCGATTATTGAAATTTGACAGGACAACGTCTGTCACGGGTCGCTAGTAATATTATAAATGTGAAAGTTTGTGAGTTTGTATATTATGTTTGTGCCTCAATCAGGCCTAAACGACAAAACGGATTAAATTGAAATTTGCTGTAGAATACTGTAGATGTAGATATAATGCCCGAATAAATAATAGACTACTTTAAAATATGAAAAAAAAATCCCAAAACAATAAAAAAAACGCAAAAGGGATGATTTCTGTATAGATGGCGCTGGTGTGCAACATCACAGACTAAAAACATTCAGTTTTTTCTCTTCGGGTCGGCTAGTAAGCTATATTACTGTAAAGTTTCATTTTAATCCGTTCAGTAGTATTTGCGTGAAAGAGTAACAAACACACAACCACTCACAATCTTTCGCATTTATAATATTAGTAGGATTAGGATACTAATGTATAGTCAGATCAATATCGGTCAGAAAAAAAATGCATCGGGAACCCAAAACATAGTTTACGCTAACAATTAAATTTAACATAAATGTATGTATACACACATACACACGCACGCACACACATAATGTACATATGGATTTGTATGAACAATATGTGTGAGTTGTTTGGTTCCAACAAGGTGAAACTATAAAGGATGTTACTTTATTATTATTTTATTAAAACATGTCAAAGTCAATTATTATTATTATTATTCATTTATAACTTAGAAAAAACTGCACCTGACGTTGTACATAATATGTTTATATATAAAAATCAATTGCTGTTCGTTAGTCTCGCTAAAACTCGAGAACGGCTGAACGGATTATCTTATCTTGGTATTGACATGTTCGTGGAGGTCTAGGGAAGGTTTAAAAGGTGAGAAAAATTCGAATAATTGCCGGGAAAACCCTAAAAACAGCCCTTTTCTTTTTCCCATATAAACGTTTTCTAAATAAAATTTAGAGTCAATTTGAACTTTATTGGAGAACGGGAACGGGACCTTTACCTTACCTACATAACCTACACAAATATAATTTAAATGGGACCAACTTTAGACTATTCTCTACACAATAAAACAAAAGAAACATCGTGTGTTGATAATCATTTTAAATAGAAATACGGCTAATTACGACGTTACAACTTGTATTGCTGACGTTTCGTGACATTAGGATTTTTATAACGGGAACTGGAACGGGAACGGGAACTTAACACAATATTTGTTTATTCTAAAGGTAGATTTAATTTCTTTAATGTTCCACTTGAAGGCAGAATAAACAGATAACCATGCTGTATGTAGCATTTCTTATAGCCTATAACAAAACACTAACTCGTAGATCACGAATACACAAATCGCGCCCTACGATGCACTGTCTACTGGCTACGTCCACCGTCTTGAGGCATACATGTGTTAAGTTAAGCCTCATGTACTTGTAATTTTCAATTCAATTCAATTTATTTATTTCAATCAACATAGGATCATTTTGTTAGCACCTACACTAGTACATAAAATTATACAAACATTTATTTTTGTTTGTCAGTACATGAATCCTACAGCAGTAGTTCATGTACTGACAATTAAATCTACATACCTACGTAGTAGTATCTCACGTAAAAACGTCACGTTTAAATGTTCAAATAAAGATTAAATAAATACTGGTGTGGAAATTTCAAAAATTATAATTATCTTAACTTAATAGTAAAACCGTCAATGCAAAATAAAATCAAAAAACAATAATTTTAGGATTAAGTAGTACTTATACGTCGTTAAAGTATTATTAAAGAGCTATACGTAGAATACTAAAATTCTTATACTAAATATAAGACATTTTTTTTTGTCTACCGTTCTTGGGGATTTAGTTAATACTATTTTTTTTTTTAATTAATATTTTATATTGATTCAATACTAGCTACCCGCCCCGGATTTATACTCGTACTAATGAAGATTATAGGCAAATTTTTGACAGCGTAAATTACATTATTATAATTTACGAGAGACGAATTTATTTAATTTTTAATATAATCCACTAGTTTTGAACTTTATCCATTACAAACAAAAAAAAACACAAAATGTTCCTTACAAAGAAGGTACAAAGGTAAATGTTAATCCACACCCGAAACATCATCCTGTACACGACATGTGACACGCACACACCGACAGCACACACACACACGCGTATTGATAGCGGCGGATCTATTCGGTGCAACGCCCGGGACTAAGGGTGGGTGCACACTGACGAGGCATCCTGGACTAATTTTCTTTAAACTGTAGGTCAATTTTTTTTAAGACTATAATATTATCTCATTCATATTCAAAAATCATTTATTTCAATAAAATCACAAGGAGCACTTTGAAACGTCTTAGGAAATAGGTGAAGCTACGCCAATTCATCGCAACCAAGCCTAGAAGAATCAGGCAACAAACACGGTTTGGGGCCATTTTTTTTAATGATCCTTTCCTTAATGCTATGTAAGGTAAGGCTCAAACAAGAATAATAATTAAAAGTATTAAACGTACAACAATAAAAAAATGAACTAAAGAGCTTCAGCACAAATTCTAAAAGCTAAGAAATAAAATAGGTAATTCATTTTTTATATTTTAGTCTTCCCTAATAAGTATAATATTTTAGGTATCTACACAGTAAGGTAGGTAGGGAAGTATATGGGTATAATTAGTTAGGTTTTTAAAACAGGATAATACATATATTGATTATACGTCTACATGCACATAATTTTAACTAGCGACCCGCCCCGGCTTCGCACGGGTAGCATGTTATTATACATATAAACCTTCCTCCTGAATCACTCTATCTATTAAAAAAAACCGCATCAAAATCCGTTGTGTAGTTTTAAAGATATAAGCAAACATACAGACGCGGGAAGCGGAAAGCGACTTTGCTTTATACTATGTAGTGATAGTGATCATCAGTATTTTATTTCCAGTTAGTATTCTTAATCCTAACAATATTATAAATGCAAAAGATATGTTTGACAATCATTCAGGCCTAATCGACAGAACGGATTAAGATGAAATTTGCTGTAGATGTATATAAAATATCAAATTACAACATAGAGGTACCTATAATCTGAAGAACAACCCCTAAATAATAAAAACAGGATGATTTTGGTATAGATGGCGCTGGTGTGCAATAAATCTGACATCGCAGACTAAAAACATTCAGTCGTCATAGCAACGCAGTTTGACTAATGAATGATATGCATTCTACCAAAATTCGTATTTTCTTTTATCAGTACATACCTACAAGGTTTGTAGGACTGCATTTTTTATGCAATTATTGAATTTCGTCTGTCACGGGTCAGTTAGTTATAAATAATTTGATTTCGACTTAGAATTATATATCTTTCCATACAAGCTTTGACTCTGTGTGATAATGTCCACCATTATTTCATTTTCATTTCATAATTTCATGAAATTAATTAAATTTCACAAAATTGCAAATCCACGTATCGAATAGCGAAGCCGTCGGTGTGCACGCTGCCTAACCGACATAAATTCTCAATAACACGAAATGGCGGCGCGGGGCGGGGGGGGCACAGGGCCGCATTGAGGATAAGATGATTTTATTATTATTATTACTTTTAAATATCATTATTTATTTTAATCGGCCTTACAGCTTAGTTGGCTGTGTTGTGGGTTTAATTCCTATCAAGGACAAACATTTGTGAGATTAGTATGGATGATTGTTCTGTGTCTAGATGTAATAATGTATTATAAGAGTACGTATTTACAAAAATATGTATTCAAGTTAGGTATCTATTTAAAAAATATATATTAAGTATTTTATCTGGTTCCCATAGTACAAGCTTTGCTTAGTTTGGGGCTAGATGACGCTGAGTGAAATGTACACCAATATTAATTTTTCAATTTTATATTATTTAATTTAACTTAGCAACATTTATTTAGCGGTTAATGTAAATAACTCTTGATATCTAACTAATATTATTAAGCCGTGTTGGCAGAGTGGGAGGTACATCGACTTTAAATCTGAAGGTCCTGGGTTCGAATCCCGGCGTGCATCAATGGATTTTTCGGTTCGAAAAATTAATATGCGCATTAAAACACGTGCTCAAAACGGTGAAGGAAAACATCGTAAGGAAACCAGATACTGGTGTCGATTCTGTTGGCACCGAGCTAAGCCTAAAATTTCCTAAAATCAAATAAAATTAATTTCGCTCTTATTCCTATTACGTTAAAGTCCTAGTTCGCGTAACCTCAGGATGACAGTTTTAAAACGTAGCCTAGTTTTAAGTAATTTAACGGTTTTTTACGTAAATTTAGTCAGCATATAAAAAGGTGCTGACTAAAGTGAAATTTTGACTTTGTTATTTTTTTAAGCTCTACCGAAATATACGAAAAAAAAAACGTAATATAAAATATTCTAAATTTAAGAATTCGTCCATTTATAGGTTACTCTAATTTAGACTTTAACATAAAGAAATAAGAGCGAAATTGTTTTAATTTAATTTTAGGAAATTTTAGACTTATCTCGGTGCCAACAGAATCGACACCAGTATTCTTATAATCGGCGATGGGCTTGCAACCTGTCACGTATGGATACTAACTACTGCAAAATGTGGGCATGTGCCAAATATAATGTTTGGAGACTACCCCCACTAGTTAGACCTCTTCATAGAATCTAAGCGCCTGGAGATCTGAGAGGATGTCTACCGTACTTGGGGATTACAGTCGTGATCCTATTTATTTTTATTTATTATAATGAGAGAGAATTTTGTAAATTTGTATGTAAACGGAGAGTAATCTATCTATTTGGAAAACTCATTCACCATTTGAAAGGTAAACTTAAGTTAATTATAATTTATACCACTTTATTTGGAAACTTGTAAAAAAAGCCAAGTCTCGCAACGCAACTCAGTTCTTCTACCGTAAAAAGTTGTGAGATCCATGTAATACCAAGTCGGTTAATTTATTCAGTCCCTACTTTAAGGGTCCTTCTGTCTTATCATTACGAATTTTGAAATATACCGTGTTTATATAATGCCTGCTTGGTTACTAAAAATTCAGGCTTCTAGTTTTATCCACAACGAAGTTATAGGGGGTCGAAAATGGCCTGAACTGCTGCGAGAAAAGGATGGTACGGCCGTGCCGCTTTCTTAGCCAGATTTCTATTTCTATTATTATTATTTTTACACCTAGCAATATTTCTAAGTACTTACTGCTCTTTAAGTTATTGGCTATATAAACTAAACTAAACTTATTCAATTTGCTGCCTAAATTTATTAATAAAAAGTTGCCAACTCCAAAAGATGAGCGTATACGACAGCTGCCTACACAGCTTGCAACCTTAGACATTTTTTATCATTATTGCAAAAAAATAAATATAAAATAAAATTAAAACATGCTAAAGAGTTCGTCTCTGGCGTAAAGCAGTGAAAGATGAGAGTTGGGTCGAATACAACGATACAGCAATTTTGATACTTTGAAAACTCCTTGATTACGTAACTTGGTGACAAAGGTTTTTTGATATTTTCTTTGTTAGCGTTTAACGGAAAGTTTACACAACGCCATCTAGCTTTAAACTAACCAAAGCTTACTATGTGAATCAAATAACTGATAAACACCAATATACTTTATTTTTAAGGTTATGGGTAAAAACGGGATCCTATAACTAAGACTTCGCTGTCCGTCTGTCCGTCGCAAGGCTGTATCTCATGAACCATGCGAGCTAGACAAATGAAAATTTCACAGATGATGTATTTCTGTTGCTGCTATAACAACAAATACTAAAAACAGAATAAAATAAATATTTAAGTGGGGCTTTCATACAACAAACGTTTTTTTTTTGCCATTTTTTATAGATAATCGTACGGAACCCTTCGTGCGCGAATCCGACTCGCACTTGGCCGGTTTTTTGTTATACGTACTTGGTTAGTACTTTTAATAATCATTCTTCTTTAAGCCTTCACCTTGTTCTTACGGCACCACACTGGAGCTCTACATAGCATTAAGGAAAATTTATAGAACCCAAGCCGTGTTTGTTGCCTGATTCTTCTAGGCTTGGTCGCGAGGAACAGGCAGGCGTAGCTTCACCTAGCTCCTATGACGTTTCAAAGTAATCCTTGTGATTTTATTGAAATAAATGCTTTTGAATTTTAATTTGCTTCAAGATAAATCAGATGTGTCATTCAGACATTCAGATGTGTCAGTGTACTGTGATATATTCACAAGTAAAGTAATGTAATAAATCAGATGCTCTTTATGTTTATCTTTATATTAGCACTAGCTGCTCGCCCCGTCTTGTGTTTTTCTTGAGTGTCTTGAGTTTCATTTGAATCCTTTCAGTAGTTTTTGCGAGAAAGAGTAACAAACACACACTCACTCACAAACTTTCGCATTTATAATATTAGTAGGATATTCCCTATAGTATAATGCTTTTTAGGGTTACCGTACCCAAATGGTAAAAACGGGACCCTATTACTAAGACTTCGCTGTCCGTCTGTCTGTCACAGGACTGTATCTCATAAATCATGATAGCTAGACAGTTGAAATTTTCACAGATTATGTATTTCTGTTGCCGCTATAACAACAAATACTAAAAACAGAATAAAATAAATATTTAAGTGGGGCTCCCATACAACAAACGTGTTTTTTTGCCATTTTTTATAGACAATGGTACGGAACTCTTCATGCGCGAGCCCTACTCGCACTTGGCGAAGCCACTGTCAAAATCTAGTACAAGTATTCAAAACAAAACGTAGCCAATCAAGTTTCAAGACTGCAAAGTCGCAGTCGACCGCTGCTCACGAAGTTTCAAGGCATAATAAACACAGAAGGGTGTAAGTGCGAAATTGTACGTTTTCAATACATACCAATCTCAACTTTAAACTGAAGCAAATAAGGTCCAAATCGATAGTTGTTTGTTTAACTTATTAATATACCTAGCTTATACAGAAATTCGGAGATTAGGAAACCATTTTTTTTTTCTTCTCTTTTTTTTGCGTACGTTTTTATTCGAGTTTTGTTGCAAAGTGTGCATCCTTTTTAATTGCATGTTTGTTATCGATTGTCACTATTGTGAAAGATAGTATCGGTCTAGATTAGTATTCTTATAAGCGGCGGTGACCTTGCCACCTGTCACGTATCGCATCGTGAAATATGTGGGCATGTGTTAATGTTTGGACCTCTGACTACTCCCTGATGTTGAATTTTGGGGTTGCTTTTCATAAATGAACCCAACAAACCAATAAGAAAACATCCTTTTAATTACCCGACTGCCAATTTTACTTATGTACCTACATTTTTGTAAATTTCTTCGTTTGTGTAATTAATTTTTGGGTTCCGTGCCCAAAGGGTAAGAACGGAACCCTATTACTAAGACTCCGCTGTCCGTTTGTCTGTCTGTACGTCTGCCCTCTGTCCGTCTGATAGCTAGACAGTAGACTATTTAAGTAGCTAAAAATACATACATACATACATAAAATCACGCCCAATGTTTCCCAGAGGGGTAGGCGGAGATCACGGCTTTCCACTTGCTATGATCCTGACATACTTCTTTAGCTTCATTCACTCTCATCACATTCCTCAGCTAAAAATATGATTTATAAATTTATTTTATTCAATAAAACTACGTTTTCTAAAAATGAAACTTAGCTAGATCGATTTATCGCCCCCGAAACCCTTGCATACTAAATTTCATGAAAATCGTTGAAGCCGTTTCCGAGATTTCAGATTATATGAACTACAGGCCTTACAGCTCAGTTGGTAGTAACTCTGCCTTCTGCGCTGAAGTTGTGGGTTCGATCCCCACCCGGGATAAACATCTGTGTTTAGGTGTTAATATGTATAAGTATTTACAAAAAAAAGTATATTTAAGTATTCTATCAGTTATCTGGTTCCCATAGTACAAGCTTTGCTTAGTTTGGAGCTAGATGGCGCTGTGTAAGGTCCACCATTATTTATTACAAATAAATAAAATTCTCGTTTTACAGTGTTTGTAATCTACTCCGAAACGGCTTGACCGATTTTTATGTTTTTTTTTGTATATTTGTTAGGTCTGGGAATAGTTCGTAGTACTCGTAGGGTATTTTTTATACCCCTAAGTGATGGAAGGCGTTTAGTTCGAGAAAAACTAAAATTGCTTCTTTCTGTGGGATTATTGAATTTTGACAGGACAACGTCTGCCGGGACAGCTAGTTATTATTTTAAATAATGGCAACAATATCTCAAACAAAAACGACCAACGGATATAACATCGCTAACATAAGTAATTTGCTGATTAGATGGCCGCCATCTTGATTATTCACGGTGTCTAATAGTACTTGGTGATTTCAATTTCGGCTAAACCAGGCCGAATTCTCGGTCAAATATGTTATTTTATCTTTTCAAAAATAATATTAATATCTATTTTTAATGTGTATAGTAATTGGTGATCTTGGCTTCGGTTAAACTAGGCCGAATTTTCGTTCAAAACTGTTTCTGTCTTCTGTCTTTTTTAGAAAATCCTAATAATATTATAAATGCGAAAGTTTAAACGACAGAACGGATTAAGATGAAATTTGCTGTAGCTGTAGATAAAAAATCAGATTAAAAATAGGGTACTTAAGATCTGAAAAACCATCCCTAAGTGATTAAAAAACCGCAAAAAGTATGCTTTTGGTATAGATGGCGCTGGTGTGCAACAAATCTGACATCACAGACTAAAAACATTCAGTCGTCATAGCAACGCAGTTTAGACTAATGAATGATACGCATTCTACCAAAATTCGTAATTTTTTTTATCAGTACAATTTTTAATAAAACAAAAATAAATAAATAGAATCACGACAATAATCCCCAAGTAAGGTAGACATTCTCTCAGATCTCCAGGCGCAAATCTTTTAAATATGTCTAGTAGGGGTAGTCAGAGCACGTCCAAACCTGATATTTGGCACAAACCCACATTTTGCAGTACAGTAGCTAACAAAACATACTCATACCCAATTTAAATAAAATCACAAGGTACTTTGAAACGCCTTAGGAGCCAGGTGAAGCTACGTCTCTAACGACCAAGCCTAGAAGAATCGGGCAACAAACACGGGCCTATAATTTTTTCAACGATCTTTTCTTTAATGCTATGTAGAGCTCCAGTGTGGTGACGTTCGAACAACGTGACAGCCTACGTCTTTGCCGTTATTATGGCGCGGTATATTCGGCCTCAATTCGGCATAAATGCGCACAAGTTCCCATCCTTATCTTCGGCTCCTACGTAGAACGTTGAATTGGGCTAGTTATTTTTACTTACCACATGTAACTAAGCATCCTTTAAAAGACTATTTGTATTCATAACAGATATTGCGACACTAATTCGCTTATATTTATAACTCGAATATCCATTTTCAACACTTATCCTAATCCTAATGTATTAATAAATAAATAAATATTGGCGGACTATACACACAACGCCATCTAGTACCGAACTAAGCAAAGCTTGTACTATGGCAACCACATAACTGACAGACTTCTATTTTTTTATGGTTCCGTACCCAAAGGGCAAAAACGGGACCCTATTACTAAGTTTCCGCTGTTCGTCTGTCTGTCTGTCACAATCACAAGGCTGTATCCCATGAACCGTGATAGCTAGACTGTTGAAATTTTCACAGATTATGTATTTCTGTTGCCGCTATAACAACAAATACTAAAAACAGAATAAAATAAATATTTAAGTGGGGTTCCCATACAACAAACGTGTTTTTTTGCCGTTTTTTATAGATAATGGTACGGAACCCTTCGTGCGCGAATCCGTCTCGTACTTGACCTACATACTTATTATACATATTAACACCCAGACACATAATAATCTACACTGATATTATTAATGCGAAAGTAACTGTCTGTTTGTCTGTGACGTTAAACCGCTTGGCCGATTGACTTGAAATTTCATAATAGAGATCGTTTATTAAAGTCTTGGGACGGACAAAGGATCTCTTTTTTCAACATTTTCTTTTGATTTTTATGAATTTAAATGTTTTCAGTATTCTTATAATCGGCGATGGGCTTGTAAATAACTACTGCAAAATGTGGGTATGTGCCAAACGTAATGTTTGGGCGTGCCTCTTCTTCCCTTTAGACATCTTCAAGGATCTAAGCGCCTGGAGATCTGAGAGGATGTCTAACGTACTTGGGGATTAAAGTCGTGAGCTATTTTTGATTCTAATTTGATGACGGATACTGTTACAAAATGACATACTTGAGAATTTGTATTTATATTTATCGTCTAATTACTAAATCATTTCCTTACGAATTTGAGTTCCTGGTACTATATATAAATAAATAATCATGATTGACATTATCACAGCGTCATCTAGTTCCAAACTAAGCAAAGATTGTACTATGGGAACCAGATTACTGATAGATTTTACATTTTACTATTAATTGAAGATATATATACTTATAAAAACCGGTCAAGTGCGAGTCGGACTCGCGCACGAAGGATTCCGCACCATTATTTATAAAAAACGGCAAAAAAAAAAAACGTTTGTTGGGAGACCCGCTTAAATATTTAGGGCCCCGTTTTTAACCTTTGGGTACGGAACCTTAATAGATTATAACACCCAGACACAGAACAAACATCTATGCTCATCACACAATGTTTATCCTGGGTCGAACCTACAGCGACAGAGTTACTACCTCATCACACAAATGTTTGTACTAACTGGGATTCGAACCTCTAACATAGTCAGATCTACCACTGGGCTGCAAGGCCAGTCAATAGCGATCGCCCTCATTTTGGAAACAGCGACTACCTTATTTCTGAGTGCTTCTAATCTAACTGGGTTACGAACGCAGAGTCATATTTACAGACGCGGAACTATGTTCAATCATTAAGAGGAGTAATGAATGTTTTTGAAGAATGCAGAATCGTTTATTCTCAATAACCGCAAAACATACAGTTTCGTTTTTTACGACAAAGATATCATAAGGATTTAATCTAGATAAATTACAGACAGAAACACGATTGGTGAAACTTTTCTCGATAGATTTATTTTCCAAAGTTGGCTCTTCAAAACTAGTTTCGTTTTTAATCAAAACTATGAATAGCTAGACAGGAAATTTTTATATAATTCGTTAGATAATCACACTAGCTAAGTAAATTACGGACAATTTTTTTTTTAATTTGATGGTTTTCAAGATAATGCAGTTTTATCACTTTTTCCGTCTTATCCGGGTAGATTCAGCCCATACAAAGAGTCAAAAATTTCAAGTATCCCCTTAATGTTCTTGTTCATGGCGATGAAGTTCATACGCTGATTATTAAAAAAAAAAGGCGAGTGATTTGACTTTGCAAGTTTTTATGGTTCCGTAAAACTCCGCTGTCCGTCTGCCTCTCTGTCACAACACAAGGCTGTATCTCATGAACCGTGATAGCTAGACAGTTGAAATTTTCACATATGATGTATTTCTGTTGCCGCTATAACAACAAATACTAAAAACAGAATAAAAGTGGGGCTCCCATACGACAAACGCTATTTTTTTATGGCGTTTTTTTATATATAATGGTACGGAACCCTTCGTGCGCGAGTCCGACTCGCACTTGGCTGGTTTTTTTTTAAACATACCTCATTCTATTAAATTTAACAACTTTAACCCTAACGCGCTCTATAACTTAACAGCTCTGAGTATATTCAAATCGATGGTTGTCATAGCGGCAGACAAAGAAGCTGTATTCCCTCCCTATGTTTAGACGTGCCTCTGACTACTCCCTATAGACATCTTCAAGGACCTAAGCGCCTGGAGATCTGAGTTGCTTACCGTACTTGGGGATTACAGTCGTGATCCTATTTAATTGCATTTACATGTTTGGACGTGCCTCTGGCTAACACAGTGACATCTTCATGAATCTGAGAGGATGTCTACCGTACTTGGTGATAACGGTCGTAATCCTATTTCTTTTACCTATGAGCTACATTATTTATTACCATTAGTATTAATCAATAAATAAATATTGGTGGACAATGGTACGGAAGACGGAACCCTTCGTGCGCGATTCCGACTAGCACTTGGCCGGTTTTTTTAAGTTTAATGAAATAACTATTAGTGGGATGGTACTAATAGTTCTTTTATAAAACTTAAAATTAATGAGACCAACATAAGACTATTCTTTACACAATAGAAATTTAACAGAATCAGAATATCAGGTAAAGATATACATGAAAAAAAGAAACTAAAAAATAAATATAATGTCGCATATAACCTCCTTTTTTTTCGTCGATACGTGAAAAAGAACCGGCCAAGTGCGAGTCGGACTCGCGCACGGAGGGTTTCGTACCATTACCTATCAAAACAGCAAAAAAAAAAAATATAACGTTTGTTGTATGGGAGTCCCTTAAATATGGATTTTATTCTGTTTTTAGTATTTGTTGTTATAGCGGCAACAGAAATACATAATCTGTGAAAATTTCAACTGTCTAGCTATCACGGTTCATGAGATACAGCCCTGTGAGCCTGTGACAGACAGACGGACAGACGGATTGCGAAGTCTTAGTAATAGGGTCCCGTTTTTACTCTTTGGGTACGGAACCCTAAAAATCAACGAAAAATAAATATAATGTCGAATTGATAACCTCCTTTTTTTCGTCGATACGTGAAAAAAAGCACCAATAAAATATATACTTAGGTACATGTCGTTGTAACCTCCACTTTTCGTCGGTTAATAATATACAACATACCGCAATAATACGAAGGTACTTAATGGTACCTACGTTCTGTCACATTAAAGTACGTTTATCGATTAGCACTAATAATAGAATGGAGAGGTGGTAGTCTGGGGCATAAGCGAACAGCGTTTCGCGCCAGATCTTACTAATCTTACTAATATCCTACTAATCCTAATCCTAATAATATAAGTTTGTGAGTTTGTCTCTTTGTTCCCTAATCAGTCCTAAACAAAAAAACCGGCCAAGTGCGAGTCGGACTCGCGCACGAAGGGTTCCGTACCATTATCTATAAAAACGGCAAAAAAATCATGTTTGTTGTATGGGAGCCCCCCTTAAATATTTATTTTATTCTGTTTTTAGTATTTGTTGTTAGAGCAGCCACAGAAATACATAATCTGTGAAAATTTCAACTGTCTAGCTATCACGGTTCATGAGATACAGCCCTGTGACAGACAGACAGACAGACGGACAGCGAAGTCTTAGTAATAGGGTTCCGTTTTTACCCTTTGGGTACGGAACCCTAATAAAAAATAGAGTAGGTACTTTAAAATACAAAAAACAAACGCATAAGGGATGATTTTCGTAATTTGGACAGGACAACGTCTGTCACGGGTCGTCTAGTTATGTATAAATAAATAAATAAATAAGCAATATTACTGTAAAGTTTAATTTTAATCGGTTCAATAGTTTTTGCGTGAAATAGTAACAAACAAACACACACACACACCCACTCACAAACTTTCGCATTTATAATATTAGTAGAATTAGGATTAATAATATCAACAAATCTATTCGCTAATACCTTAGTCGTATCCATAAACCGGTATATACTAGAATACTGACCGGGAGTAGATTTTAAGGTGTCGTCTACATAAACGCGGACCGTCATAAAACGGAAAAACATCAGACTGATTGATGAACGTAACTCAAATAAATAAATATTGATGGACATATTCACGAAGGGTTCCGCACTTTTATCTATAAAAAAACAACAAAAAAAATAATGTTTGATGTATAGGAGCCCCACTTAAATATTTATTTGAATCTGTTTTTAGTATTTGTTGTTATAGCAGCAATAGAAATACATAATCTGTGAAAATTTCAACTGTCTATCTATCACGGTTCATGAGTTAAAGTTGCTGTCTGTGTTTATGATTCAATTTATTTATTTATTAATACTTTAATTGTACTTAAAAAATAAATACAAGACGGACGTAATACCGATGCATTATCTACCAGCCAACCTAAACAATTGTATCTGTTCAATTACATACATCTATACTACGGTGGTCGGTCTAACAAAACCGCGGCTTAACTGGCATATTCGGGCGGGGGAAAGGGGGGAAGGATGACCTATTTCTGGAGTGAGGTTTATCTGGAATACTAGATCAAGCAAAAATTCGTCTGTTGCAGTACGTAAAGTACTTTTTATCATCATCCACAATAGGTACTATTGAATATTACCTACTGTATAAACATTTTTGTGATGAACATTGATGTTTGTTCTGTGTCTGGGTGTTAATAGCTATTGTTATGATATAAAAAAGAAAGTTCATTTAAATTGCTTTTTATATTTTTTTTAATTTTTTTTTCTAAATTTTATTAAGTACCCTATTTTTTTTCCTAAAAATGTTATTTACACTCTAAATTGCATTTATAGATAAGTTTGTAGAAAATTTCGCGGAGAATCCAAATATATATAGATGTCTATACCTTTTCATGCAAAATAACGAGATATAGGTGAAATAGTGCATGTAGGGCGTGACGGCGGCGTGTCGGGGCGTGATTCATAAAAACCTCCCGGCACTCGAAAATATATAACAAAAGTATTAACAAAAAATAAGTATAATAAGTATTCTACTAGTTATCTGGTTCCCATAGTACAAGCTTTCCTTAGTTTAAGGCTAGATGGCGCTGTGTAAAAAAAAAACCAATATTTATTATTAAAATAAAAATAAATAGGATCACGACTGTAATCCCCCAATACGGTAGATATCCTCTCAGATCTCCAGACGCTTAGATCCTTTGAAGATGTCTAGTGGGGGTAGTCAGAGGTACGTCCAAATTTTATATTTGGTACATGCCCACATTTTTATTTATTATTATATTTTTGATAAACAAAGAAACTACTGAACAAATATTACTTGCGATGCTTGACAACGCTATATAAGTTCATATTGCGTTGTCACTTTCGCACCGTGACTTATAATGTTTTGATATTACTTTTGAGTTTGTGGTACGGCGCCCTTGGACCTATTTTAAAACATCTTTCACATATGAAAAGCAATATTATCAGTAAATAACATAGGCTATATTTTATTTTCAAAAATATTAGAGACTAGTTGACCCGTGCCCTCTTCGCTGGTCGACAGATAGTTTCACATCTGGTATAGCAATCTTCAAAATAAATTGTAGCCTATATGTTGCCGAGGACTAATAAGTATATAACAATAAAAGTTTCATTAAAATCCGTCCAGTAGTTTTTGCGTGAAAGCCAGACAACAGACAGACAGACAGACAAAAATTTCAAATTGTTTTTTTTTGCTTGTGTTACTTGTACAAAGGCCTCTTTAGGAGTATTTTTTTTAGTTTTCATTCAATGTACAGAATCGAACTCTTCTACAGTTTTATTATATGTAGGTATAGATGTATAGATTTCCACGAAAATTGCCATAATATAACCTAAGGTTTCAAAAATTTGCCATCTTCATTAGTACGTGCAAAGCCGGGGCTGACTGCTAGTCTATATTATCTATACTAATATTATAGATGCGAAAGTAACTGTTTGTCTGTCTTTCTGTGACATTATCACGGCCAATCCGCTGTGCCGATTGTGATGATTAATTTCATATAGAGATAATTTTAAAGTCTTTTTCCTCCAAATTTTTCATTTGATTTTTAAAAATTCTAATATTTTACGATAAAGTTGTCAAAAATGTATGTCCTGAATCTATACTAATATTATAAAGAGGAAAGATTTGATTGTTTGTTTGTTTGCATCGAATAGGCTCCGAAACTACTGGACCGATTTGAAAAATTCTTTCACCATTAGAATCCTACATTATCTCTGATGCACATAGGCTATAGAATATTTTCAAAAATATTAGGGATCTGTATGAAAACTTCCATAACGTAACCCAAAGTGTGAAAAAAAAAATTATTATATCGCTTACGCTGCGGAAATTATTGACAATAGAGCAAAGTAATGTACTACAGTTTTATAGATAACATCAATATCTACAAAAAAAACCGGCCAAGTGCGAGTCGGACTCGCGCACGAAGGGTTCCGTACTATTATCAAAACGGCAAAAAAATCACGTTTGTTGTGCGGGAGTCTCACTTAAATATTTATTTTATGCTGATTTTAGAGAAATACATCATCTGTGAAAATTTCAACTGTCTAGCTATCACGGTTCACGAGATACAGCCTGGTAACAGACAGACGGACAGCGGTGTCTTAGTAGTCCCGTTTTTTACCCTTTAGATACGGAACCCTAGAAACATAAAAAATAATTCATAATATCTCGTAACCTACCTATTTACCTAACTACGTAGTTAGCATTCCACACGTGACAGGTTGCAATCCCGTCGCCGCTTTCAAGAATACTAACAGGTTTCCTCACGATGTTTTCCTTCACTGTTATAAACACGTGTAACGCGCATATAGGTACATTTTTCGAACAGAAATATCCATTGATGCACGGCCAGGATTCGAACTCGAAATTAATTGGAAATTAATAATATCTACCTAGGTACCTATTTACCTAACTACATGAATTCAATAATTCAATTTCAAACTTTTTATTCGATCATGTAAAGTACCACCTATTTACCGACTTACTTTACCGATAGTGGTAAAATAGCGCCACCTGCCAGCGGAATCGCAAATCTCTTTCATCTTACCTCTCAAAACCCGAGCGGTCGCATGAGACCGCGAAAAGTAACTATAATACGTAGTAACATCAAATGAAACTAGATGGCGCTGGAATGCAAAAATCAAGTTTGTTGTATGGGAGCCCCCCTTAAATATTTATTTTATTCTGTTTTTAGTATTTGTTGTTCGAGCAGCAATAGAAATACATAATCTGTGAAAATTTCAACTGTCTAGCTATCATGGTTCATGAGATACAGCCCTGTGACAGACAGACAGACGGACAGACGGACAGACGGACAGACGGACAGACGGACAGACAGACGGACAGCGAAGTCTTAGTAATAGGGTTCCGATTTTACCCTTTGGGTACGGAACCCTAAAAAAGTCCATAATACCATATGTCTAACTATTAAGGATCCGTATGAAAACTTCGATAATGTAACCCAAGGTGTAAAAAAATTACCTATAAAATCATTATTACACCCGTGCGACGCCGGGGCGGACTGCTAGTATTAAATAAACACCATTTGACATTGATTTGACCGTGACAGTCGTAGACCTTGTAGATTTATGTCTGTTACAGCATTGGTGACAATTCTGTTGTCTCGACAAATCGACTAAAGTTTTGTGAAATACGAACGTTCTTATTCCGTTAACGTTAAAGTCTAAATTGGCTTAATCCTTAAAATAACAAGTCATTATTTAGGTGAATCTAGTATTTTCGATCGACGAAAAGATGTTCTTTTTGGGGTTCCGTACCCAAAGGGTAAAAACGGGACCCTATTGCTAAGACTTCGGTGTCCGTCTGTCTGTCACAAGGCTGTATCTCATGAACCGTGATAGCTAGACAGTTGGAATTTTCACAGATGATGTATTTCTGTTGCCGCTAAAACAACAAATACTAAAAACAGAATAAAATAAATATAAGGGAGGCTCCCATACACCAAACGTGTTTTAACACAACAATACTCACAACAATAGATATTTATAAACATGAAGTCATTTTTGTTTTAGTTTTTTAAACTTATCTTTTTAGTTTTAAAATGTAATTATTTGTTATTTAATTCGCGCTTTTTTAACATCCAAGTGTCATATGTCAACACTAAATTTGCATGTTTACTACATTACTAAAATCGTGAATTTTATCAAAACCATCCTAATTCCAAGACTCGCTATAAGGTTTACACTAATTCAAACCTTAACGCGAACAGAATACGATCGATCGTATGATACACATTTAAAGTTACCATCCTGACTTTGTTCTAGTGACGTAATTTTTTATCAGACTTCAGGCCCAGCTGCACCCGCTTAGGGGTTGATTTTCGGAAATTTCTTTCTTAGTGCACCCCCTACACATCAAGAGGATTACCCCCTCCAAATTTCAAGTTTCTAGAACCGGTGGTTTAGGCTGTACATTGACAGATCTGTCGGACGGTAATGCAAAAGTTTTATACAGGGTGTCCAAGAACCTGGCGTCCAACTGGATTCCCACGATGCCCCAAGTTCTAACAGTACTCAGAAAAATATTTTAAAAAATCCACCCCATGTACTTACAGAATTATACTGATTTCAAAAAAAAAGGGGAAATGAGCACCCTGTGACATACTTTTGAATGCTGTGACTGCTAATGCTGATAATTTCGATATTTCTTGGAGGTTTTGTAATCTAGGGTATTGCTGTGTCTAAATAGAATGTAAAAATAAAGTACTTATTGTACCATTTTAAAATAAAATATTATTTTAACTAAAGGTGATATGGAAAATTATTGAATTTCGCAACTTTGACCGACTGTAGTGTAAAAAAAATGTACCAAAATAGTATGGCAAGTGACGTCAAATTTTGACGCGTTTATTCCTCTTTTTAAAAAGGTATAATACTTACACATTAATTTGAAAAAAAAAATTTTGATAATATTTTTACTCAACAACCCAATTTTTACGAAGTGCCTACCTACCTACTAACGGTAACTGTCGGACCCTTTCTTATCTTAGAAACTGTTATGTTACTACTATTAATTACTTCGGTTCCAAGAGTGAGCAAGAAGGAAATACACACAGGTAGATGGGTTCCCAGTAGAATAAAAGCAAAGAATGTTAGTTTAAAGATATTTTATTACAATAAATGTTCAAAATGTTGACCACCCGCGGCAATACAAGCTCTCACTCTCCTTAAAAAGGACCGCTTTATGTTTCGCGAGTAACTTTTTTGACGTATCACCTGCACTGCTTGTGTTATCTTCTCACGAAGGTCAGCGATGTCATTAATGGGCTTCGCATAAACGAGCTCCTTCATAGTTCCCCAGAAAAAAAAATCCAGCGGATTTAAGTCAGGTGAGCGGGCTGGCCACGGGATTGTTCCTGATCGCCCAATCCACCTGTTCGGGTATTGCTCGTCCAAAAACTCTCTATAAAACGCTCACCTGACTTAAATCCGCTGGATTTTTTTTTCTGGGGAACTATGAAGGAGCTCGTTTATGCGAAGCCCATTAATGACATCGCTGACCTTCGTGAGAAGATAACACAAGCAGTGCAGGTGATACGTCAAAAAAGTTACTCGCGAAACATAAAGCGGTCCTTTTTAAGGAGAGTGAGAGCTTGTATTGCCGCGGGTGGTCAACATTTTGAACATTTATTGTAATAAAATATCTTTAAACTAACATTCTTTGCTTTTATTCTACTGGGAACCCATCTACCTGTGTGTATTTCCTTCTTGCTCACTCTTGGAACCGAAGTAAATAATAGTAGTAACATAACAGTTTCTAAGATAAGAAAGGGTCCGACAGTTACCGTTAGTAGGTAGGCACTTCGTAAAAATTGGGTTGTTGAGTAAAAATATTATCAAAATTTTTTTTTTCAAATTAATGTGTAAGTATTATACCTTTTTAAAAAGAGGAATAAACGCGTCAAAATTTGACGTCACTTGCCATACTATTTTGGTACATTTTTTTTACACTACAGTCGGTCAAAGTTGCGAAATTCAATAATTTTCCATATCACCTTTAGTTAAAATAATATTTTATTTTAAAATGGTACAATAAGTACTTTATTTTTACATTCTATTTAGACACAGCAATACCCTAGATTACAAAACCTCCAAGAAATATCGAAATTATCAGCATTAGCAGTCACAGCATTCAAAAGTATGTCACAGGGTGCTCATTTCCCCTTTTTTTTTGAAATCAGTATAATTCTGTAAGTACATGGGGTGGATTTTTTAAAATATTTTTCTGAGTACTGTTAGAACTTGGGGCATCGTGGGAATCCAGTTGGACGCCAGGTTCTTGGACACCCTGTTATATAGATTGCGGTGACAACAGTAATGACACTAATATATACGTTTCTTCGCTATTAGAGGGTAGATATAGATACAGTCTGTATCGCCTTTTAAATACCAATCTAGCAACTTCGACATTTATATAAAAAACCGGCCAAGTGCGAGTCGGACTAGCATACGAAGGTTTCCGCAACATTATCTATAAAAACGCCAAAATAATCACGTTCGTTGTATGGGAGCCCCACTTAAATATTTATTTTGTCCTGTTTTTAGTATTTGTTGTTACAGCGGCAACAGAAATACATCATCTGTGAAAATTTCAACTGTCTAGCTATCACGGTTCATGAGATACAGCCTTGTGACAGACAGACGGACAGCGAAGTCTTAGTAATATGGTCCCGTTTTTAACGTTTGGGTACGGAACCCTAAAAAACTATTCTTTCAATTATTTGACTACTTACAATGTATAATTAGACTCAAGGGCGTAGCCAGGATTCTCTATAGAGGGTAGGCAGATAAAGAAAATCCTAGACTGTATTGTTTTTTCTCATGGTTTTCTCATGGTTTTTTCCGTACCCAAAGGGTAAATACGGGACCTTATTTTTAAGACTCCGCTGTCCGCCTATCTGTCACAAGGCTATATCTCATGAACCGTGATAGCTAGACAGTTGAAATTTTCACAGATTATGTATTTATGTTGTCGCTATAACAACAAATACTAAAAACAGAATAAAATAAATATTTAAGGGGGGTATTTATACTTATGAACCGTGATAACTAGGCAGTTGAAATTTTCACAGATGATATCTAGTACAAACATTGCTTAGTTTGGGGCTAGAAGGCGCTGTGAGAAATGTCCACGAACATTTATTTCTTCAAATTGACGTCCATTTTCTGGGACAGCCTGTATGTATGACTATTATTAATTATGTATGACCTTGTATGACTTGAATTTGACTGGATCATTACAATGTCATCGCAATGAGAAATAGAATAAATACACATTTTCCTTTTAAATAGTATACAACGTATTATTAGTTAACATTATTTTTTACCGTTTTTTTGCGTAAATTTAGTTTTTGCTGAAAACAATGACTTTTGTAATCCTACTTCCTACTAATATTATAAATGCGAAAGTTTGCGAGTGTTTGTGTTTGTTACTCTTTCACGCAAAAACTACTGAACGGATTAAAATGAAACTTTACAGTAATATAGCTTATACATCAGAACAACCCATAGGCTACTTTTTATCCAGGTACCCCCCGTGCGAAGGCGGGGCGAGTAGCTAGTTACCTTAAACTAAAAAAATAAAAAAACATCACGACTGTAATCCCCAAGATCTAGAGTAGATACTTAAAGGGAGTAGCCAGAGACACGTCCAAACATTACATTACGCCTCTACCGAGATTAAAAACGAAACACGACGTTAACTATTTGCATTGATACTTTAACTAATCGATAAATAAAATGTTCAAGTATCAAGAAGTCGCGGTCGGTGCACAGCGGACGGAATCCGGAGTCGCGCGTCGCTTACGAAATGTTAGCACGATCTACAGGTGTAGCGCTGTAAGCGCTAACGCTACGCTATTTTCGAACAATCGATTTGTTTTATTCTATTTACTATTACTAATAAATATACATTAACTAGCTGACCCGTGACAGACGTTGTCCTGTCAAATTTCAATAATCGAATGGAAAAGACTGTATATTTTTAGTCTGTGATGTCATATTTGTTGCTCACCAGCGCCATCTACACAGAAATCGTCCCTTTTGCGTTTTTTTATCGCTTTTAGGGTGTTTTTGTTTTTTTTTTTTTATTTATAAATGTGAAAGTAACTCTTATCTCTACTCTTATCAAAACCGCTGGATTGATTGTGTTGAAATTTAATATTGAGATAGTGTAAAGTCTGTGGAATGTCCACCCGTAAGAAACCGGGACGAGCAATCATATTATTAAGATGAAATATTTGTATTTTTGTATGTTTGTAACAAATAAACTCAATTGTAAAATTCAAAAAAAACGAAAAGTGCTTTTATCTATGGGATTATTTAAATTTGACAGAACAACGTCTGTCAAGACAGCTAGTAAATAAAATAAATAGGATCACGACTGAAATCCCCAATAACGATAGACATCCTCTCAGATCTTCATACGCTTAGATCCAGAGATAGACAGTTAGTAATGAATAATATCTGGTTTATTATTCACACTATCGTGATGAGTAAATTATCTATTGAGTTTTACACAGGTATTTATCACGCATATCAAACGTTCGAAAAACCTGCCAAGTGCGAAACTGACTCGCGCACGTAGAGTTCTATACCATTATCTATAAAAAACTGCAAAAAATAACATTTGTTATACGGGAACCACACTTAAATATTTTTTTTATTCTATTTCTGTTGTAATAGCGGCAACAGAAATACATAATCTGTGAAAGTTTCAACTGTCTAGCTATCACACAGTTCATGAGATACAGCCTTGTGACAGACAGACAGACAGCGAACTTAGTAATAGGGTTCCATTTTTAACTTATTACCCTTTGGTACGGAACTTAAAAAAAACCCGTGCAAAATCAATAGTTAATGAATATACTAGTTTGTTACCTTTGAATTTTATTAAAGAAAGACGGCGACCTTGACCCAACACAAACACACCCACACCCATATTAAAGATCAACCTTAAAACTTTAATAAAAAACAGAACAACTGAATATTGCTTAAATTAACAATCAAATGAAATCAGTTTAAGATGCGAAACGAAAATTTAAATATTCTATTTGATTTTGCATTTGTCACCTTTTGCAGGTGGAGCGTATTAAGTAAAGCAAGCAAACGAAGCAAACCCGAGGGCACAGGGCTGTCACCATTATTTTAATTTATTTTATTTTTTTATTGTTATCTATTTCCAAATGGCCGTGTTGGCTGAGTGGGCTCTACTTACAATCTGAAGGTCGCGGGTTCGTTTCGTATACCGGACGTGCATCAAATTTCAATATTTATTTCAATAAAATCACAAGGATCACTTTGATACGTCTAAGGAACAGAACGGTGAAAGAAAACATCGTGAGGAATCTTATAAGCGGCGATGGACTTGCAACCAGTCACGTAATGTGTAGAATGCTACTAAAAAATGTGGGCATGTGTCAAATGTAATTTAGACGTGCCCCTGACTATCCCCTTTAGACATATTCAAGGATCTGAGTGGATGTCTACCGTACTTGGGGATTAAAGTTGTGGTCCTATTTAATTAATTTTATTTGATCACTTGTTGTTTTTACAATTAGTTTCCATATTTTTATTTTATTTAAAAGAGCTTCTTTAACAGTATATTTAGCACATGACAACAATTTGCAGTAGTTAGCATTCCATACGTGACAGGTTGCCCATCGCCGCTTATAAGAATACTAACTGGTTTCCTCACGATGTTTTCCTTCACCGTTTGTAAGCACGTGTTTTTGATGCGCATTTAATTTTCAAACAGAAAAATATATTGATGCACGCCGGGATTCGAACCGACCTTCAGATAGAAAGTCGAGATACCTCCCACACGGTCAACACGTCTACAACATCATCATCATTTTCTTCTCCTTTTCCCACTTAATGCGGGGTCGGCGCAACACGTTGACAAACATGTTGCGAAGAGGATTCGGCTTATGTTTTACAACCGGCCGCCTGCCTGACGTCAACCCTCTTTCAACACGGCTACAACAATTAAATAAATAATAATAATAATGTTTCGCGCCAGCCCTGCCGCGGCGAGTATGCGCCGTCCGATATTTTTTCACTGACGCTCACAAAAACCGTGGAGACGAATCACAATGAACATATTTTTGCTTTAAATTTTGCAATTATTTATTAAACTAACATTTTTGGTAATAATTCCGTTTTTTATTTTTATATTTTTTATTGTAATAAGTTTTTTTGTTTTTTAGAGTTACGTACCCAAAGGGTAAAAACGGGACCCTATTGCTGTTGCAGAATATAGCTGAGTGGTGACCAATTTTGTTGTCAATGTTGCCAATATGTATGTAAGTATGGGCTAAGTATGGGCTAAGAAAATTCACAGTTGTCTCAGAAATAATGTATCATTTACTCATTTTAATACTTACGTTGCAAACTTGATCAGACTAATAATATTAATGCGAAAAGTTTAATGTATGCTTTTTTATTTATTGCTCAATCACGTCTTAACGTCTAAATCGATTTTGATGCTATTTGGTACTCAAAGGTTAAAACCACTCACGAGACTATAAAGTTTATATGAAAACCATAAAAAAATACCATATAAGTAAAATATAAGCACCTACAGAATTAAATTCACAAACCATACTAAAAACAGTGCAGCGTTAATTAACAATAATTAGCACTCATTAAAATATCACTTAATACCTCTTTGTTAGTGAAAAAAACATTTACAAGCAAAAAATTCTAAACCTTTTTGGACCTATTACGCGAACGTAAGCCACATAAATAGACAAATAAAAAAGGTTTCTGTTAAAAATATTTTTCAGTGATAAGCTTTTGTTATATCGTTTAAAACATCGAGCACCAGCTCGCTATCACCTGTCACATCATATAACATTGTCATCGGAACTTGACAAGTATGCAAAGTTTTTACTCAATCGAATTATTTACTAAGGAGTTCCGTTGAACAGCTCCTGACTTCATCATCAAATCAGCTCGCTGTCATATTATTGCATTGTCACCGAAGTTATATAATGTATGCAAAATTTCAACTCAATCGGTTAAGGATAACTTCAAAATTGAGTTGCAAGATTCCACCCAAACAAACATAGTTACATATTTTAATATAAATAAAATAAATATTGACGGACTTTATACACAGCGCCATCTAGCCCCAAACTAAGCAAAGCTTGTACTATCTGATAGAATACTTATATACATCTATCTTCTATTATATAAAAACGAATCCCTTTTTCCCTTGATCATAGCATCACGCGTAAACGGCTGGACCGATTTTGCTAATTCTTTTTTTGTTGTATTCGTTAGATTCAGGAGAAGGTTCTTATGGCAAAAAAATGAATTTGACAGGACAACGTCTATCGGGACTTACAGCTTGTACTTATTATACACTAGCGACCCGCCCCGGCTTCGCACGGGTGCAAAGCTGATACCAAAATATATTACAGAATGTCTTTGTATACTCGTTAACAGCATTTAAAATTTAAAAAAAAAGTCGCGCTGATTTGAAATCTTAAAATTATCAGTGGTTCTCTAATATATTAAGCATGTTATTATACATATAAAACTTCCTCCTGAATCACTCTGTCTATTAAAAAAAACCGCATCAAAATCCGTTGTGTAGTTTTAAAGATATAAGCAAACATACATACATACATACATACAGACGCGGGAAGCGGAAAGCGACTTTTCTTTATACATGTAGTGATATTAACATCAATTGCAAGTTAAATAAAAGCTTGTAATAAAAAAAATGCGTCTCCATGCCACCGTATTGGGCACAACAATCGTCTGTCTCGCTCGCACCCCCCTCCCCCTGCACTTCGAAGGGTTCATAACGCGTTTATGTATGTAGCTGATTGAGGTAATTTGTATCGATTACTTATCTCAGTGCGTTTTTAAGTAATCCCATTAATTAAATTAATAAACATATAAGTAAGGTAGCTAGGTAGATATCTTTATCATTCCTTGTACTATATTTTCTGTTTAATGTTAATAGTACAAAAATAGTTCATTTTGAGGGTAAGAACGGGACCCTATTACTAAGACTCCGCTAGCCGTCTGTCTGTCTGTAACAAGGCTGTATCTCATGAACCGTGATAGCTAGACAGGTGAAATTTTCACAGATGTACCTATTTATGTTGCCGCTATAACAATAAATACTAAAAATCAAAATAAAATAAATATTTAAGTGGGGCTCCCATACATAAAATGTGTTTTTTATAGATAATAGTACGGAACTCATGGTGCGCGCGCGAGTTCGACTCGCACTTGGCCGTTTTTATTTTATTTCGTAGCTAAAACATTTATTTTTATTTTTATGTCTATCTGATTACGTCATAGACAGTCAGAGTTACTTTCGCATTAATTATATTAGTTAGTCACACAAAACATGGCAAAACTTTAAGGGTTTTTGTGGATTACGAAACCCTAAAAAGATAATATGACTGGCCTCACAGCTCAGTTGGTAGTAGCTCTGCCTTCTGCGCTGTAGGTTGTGGGTTCGATCCCCACCCAGGGCAAACATGTGTGTGATGAACATAGATGTTTGTTCTGTGTCTGGGTGTTATTATGTATCATAAGTATGTATTTACAAAAAAAAAAGTATATATAAGTATTCTATCAGTTAACTAGTTCCTAGATAGCGTTGTGTGATAATGTCCAGCAATATTTATTATTTATTTATTATTTATTTATTATTTATTATTATTATACAAGTCCTAACACAGCTAGCTACATACAAAACTATAAGGGTTATTGTAGACTACGAAACCCTAAAAAGAAAAAGTATCCTAAGTATCACAGATACATACCACACAGCTAAGAACAAATCTTGGCGGGGGCCATGTGACTGTCTGACGTGTCATTTTATATGACGTTTTTTTTTTTTTTAATGCTTATTACCTGCTACATACGAGACAGATTTGCGTGGATACGCTCACACTGTTAATTTGTGACAGCAATTGTATGGACACGGTCAACTTATATTTAGACTTCTTATTAAACGATGAAAAGAGGAGGTTCAGAGGGAAGAGGATGAAAAACCGGCCAAGTGCGAGTCGGACTCGCGCACGAAGGGTTCCGTACAAATTAATAAAAAACGGCAAAAAACACGTTTGTTTAAAAGCCGCGGGCAAAAGCTAGTATGAATATAAAATAAGAATTCTTGGCGAATTCGTATACATTCAAATTGATATCATAAAAAAAATATATTTTACATTTTAAATCCATAATTTTCAGTCAAAATATATTCTTATTACGGTCAGATGCGGCGAGGTCAATACCAGCTACCGGCTGTGGAGAACAATGTTGCCATCGTGCCAATAATGCGCAAAATCTGGGAGAATTTACAAATCCTAATCACTACATAGTATAAAGCAAAGTCGCTTTCCGCTTCCCGCGTCTGTATGTATGTATGTATGTATGTTTGCTTATATCTTTAAAACTACACAACGGATTGTGATGCGGTTTTTTTTAGATAGAGTGATTCAAGAGGAAGGTTTATATGTATAATACATGCATAATATAGTAGAGAAACACTGATAATTTTAGAGGTTTCTAATGTGATGTCGTAAATAAACACATTTTTTTTTTCTACAATAAAGTCCGCGATGGTATTAGAAATGTCTTACGCACAGCGAAGCGGGTACGGGTCAGCTAGTAAAACTATAAATGCGAAAGTTTGTGAGTTTATATGCATGTTTGTTCCTCAATCAGGCCTAAACGACGAAACGGATTAAATTGAAATTCGCTGTAGATGTAGATATAATGCCCGAATAAATAATAGACTAATTTAAAATATGAAAAACATCCTAATAACGATAAAAAAAAAAAAAGGATGATTTCTGTATAGATGGCGCTGGTATGCAACAAATCTGACATCACAGACTAAAAACATTCACTCTTTTCTATTTGATTATTGAAATTTGACAGGACAACGTCTGTCATGGGTCGGTTAGTAATATTATAAATGCGAAAGTTTGTGATAAGGCTGCTATGTTTGTTCCCTAATCAAAAATAAACGACACAACGGATTAAGATGAAAGTTGCTGTAGTATGTAGATAAAAAATCAGAATAAATAAATAAACTTATAATCCGAAAAACAACCCTCTAATTATGAAAAAATACAAAAAGGATGATTTCGGTATAGATGGCGTTGGTGTGCACAAAATCTGACAACACAGACTGAAAACATTTAGTCGCCATAGCAACGCAGTTTTGACTAATGAATGATACGCATTCTACCAAAATTCGTAATTTATTTTATCAGTACAAGGTTTTAGGGAAAAAATTGGAAGTTGCCTGAAATTGCTTTTTCCAGGACAACGTCTGTCACGGGTCGGCGAGTAATTAATAAATAAATATTGCCTGTTACAAAACCTCTGCTTAACCTAAGAGATAGATAAATACTCTATTCTATGTTGTGTAAAAATCGACGTTTTAATCATTATTTCATTAGAAACCGTTTATTTGAAATTTAGAATGTTGTTACATAGTTTTAAGGAAAGGATAATTGAAAAAAAAGGTAGACCCCAAGCCGTGTTTGTTGCCTGATTTAGACAATGGTCGCGTGGAATCGGCGTAGCTTCACCTAGTTCCTAAGACGTTTCAAAGTGATCCTTGTGATTTTATTGAAATAAATTATTTTTGAATTTAATAACACTAATAATAATAAAGTTGGTACACACACGTCCTTTGCTTAAGAGTTAAGACTGGGTTTTTGTAACATGACGTAAATATAATACTTTTTGCCACACTACATAATGTAATTATTATAATATGAGTAATATTTTTTTTATATATATGTATATATGAGTAAAAAATAATTTAACACGGTTCTTTTGAATTTAAAACTTACTAGCGACCCGCCCCGGCTTCGCACGGGTAGCATGTTATTATACATATAAACCTTCCTCCTGAATCACTCTATCTATTAAAAAAAACCGCATCAGAATCCGTTGTGTAGTTTTAAAGATATAAGCAAACATACATACGCGGGAAGCGGAAAGCGACTTTGCGAAATTATGAACCAAAACAAACGAATTTAAATAAATAATTTACTCATAATCTATTTTTGATTATGGAGTGACCTCGCTTCGCTCGCTTACTCGTGAGTATAATACTTACCTAACTGCTACATTAACCGTGTTCATACCAACATCTTATTGATTTAAATAGTTAGTATCAAATAACTATATTACATACAGCAGTCTACTAATTGTATGGCTATTTTTAGGGTTCCGTACCCAAAGGGTAATAACAAAACCCTATAACTAAGACTTCGCTTTCCGTCAATCTGTCACAAGGCTGTATCTGATGAACCGTGATAGCTAGACAGTTGAAATTTTCACAGATTATGTCTTTCTGTTGCCGCTATAACAGCAAATACTAAAAACAGAATGGCTCCCATACAACAGCTGTTTTTTTATAGATAATGGTACGGAACCCCAAGTTCGACTCGCACTTGGCCGGTTTTTTCAATGATCCTTTACTTAATGCTATGTAGAGCTCCAGTGTGGTGCCGAAACAAGGTGAAGGCTCAAACAAGAAAGTCAAAGAAGTCTAGTGTAATATTTTATAATTTAAATGTGAGTAAAACCTATTTATCTTACAATTACACATTCAAAACGAGTGACCCGAGACAAGGTCATATTCATACATACAATATATACCTACTCTGTCTACTCAAATAGTCATACATACCCACAATTACTAGACATACCAGGTGTATAATAACGTAGACATTTTATGCAGTTTGACTGTGTGTTTAACTTTACAGAGAGAATATTGGTAACATTTGAAACATGTTAGAAACACTTTATTTACATAACACTCAATAATAATAAAAAACTGGCCTAGTGCGAGTCGGAGTCGCGCACGAAGGGTTCCGTACCATTATCTATAAAAACGGCAAAAAAAAAAAAAAAACATGTTTGTTGTATGGGAGCCCCCCCTATAATAATTATTTTGTTCTGTTTTTAGTATTTGTTGTTAGAGCAGCAACAGAAATACATAATCTGTGAAAATTTCAACTGTCTAGCTATCATGGTTCATGAGATACAGCCCTGTGACAAACAGACGGACAGCGAAGTCTTAGTAATAGGGTCCCGTTTTTACCCTTTGGGTACGGTACCTTAATTATTAAAGAATCATTTTGTGAAATATTAAACTTTAAAGTGCTGCCCTTCCAAGCTAAACTATTGGTTTTGATGGTATGAAAACATTCACGGCAGTTGTACATATTAATTTAAAAGAAAAACTATCGCTGTTTAGCGTGTGCTGCTTTTTGAATTTGTGCTGAAGCTCTTTAGTATTTTTTTTTATTGTTGTACGTACTTGAGTAGTACTTTTAATTATTACTAGCGACCCGCCCCGGCTTCGCACGGGTTTAATACATATAAACCACCTCCTGAATCACTCTATCTATTAAAAAAAAGCGCATCAAAATCCGTTGTGTAGTTTTAAAGATATAAGCAAACATACATACATACAGACTCGGGAAGCGGAAAGCGACTTTGCTTTATACTATGTAGTGATTCTTGTTTGAGCCTTCACCTTGTTCGATCGGCACCACACTGGAGCTCTACATAGCATTAAGGAAAGGATCATTGAAGAAAAAGGTAGACCCCAAGCCGTGTTTGTTGCCTGATTCATCTAGGCTTAGCTTCACCTAGTTCCTAAGACGTTTCAAAGTGATCCTTGTGATTTTATTGAAATAAATGATTTTGAATTTGAACAGGTTAAACTTTACAAGTTTACAAATAATGGTCGATTAATTATAAAATGTACATGAAGAAGATACAATACAAATACCATTGAAAATTACTTATTAAACATCGTTGTTAGCTGTGTAAACTACATTGCGCGTGGCCCGACACGCACTTGGCTGGTTTTTATTTTTTGTTTACGAATATAGCACGAGCGTATCCGAAGGCCTAAGCTAGAAGCACACCTATTGATCGCTAAACATGCTAAACAGATATACAGCTAATGATGTTGCCATGCGTTCATACTAGTGCTACCAGATGGCATTACCAGAATATCTGGGAGAAATTTTAATAAGTCGGCATTCTGGGACAATTTTTAGGAAAATATTTCGAATTAGAAAGTTATTTTTATTATAAACTAGCGACCCGCCCCGGCTTCGCACGGGTAGCATGTTATTATACATATAAACCTTCCTCCTGAATCACTCTATCTATTAAAAAAAACCGCATCAAAATCCGTTGTGTAGTTTTAAAGATATAAGCAAACATACATACATACATATTACATACAGACGCGGGAAGCGGAAAGCGACTTTGCTTTATACTATGTAGTGACAAGCTGACCCGGCGAACTTCGTATCGCAATTAACAAATAATGTTTGAAGTTCCCGTTCCCTTTCCCGTTCCCGTTCTTAGGAACACACCTACATTGCTTAAGGCCCGGCTCACACTCACACACGTATTTCAATGATTTTCAGGTACCGATTTAAAAACCAGGAATCACAATTGTGAGGATATAATGATACAAAATTACTGATAATATATTCATCTTTAATAGTAGATAATAAAAACTGGCCAGTTCTATACAATATTTTCAAAAAAATACGTTTTTACCGTCGCAAGAACCGCTGAAAATGTCGAAAAATGGGGTCTGGTTAGGTACCAATATCTTTAGACCCACAGCATATTTTTATTTGAAAATAATACGAAATTGTAGATTTTATATTTCTCTATACCGCGTGGCATTATCTTGTTTTCAAATAATTTACTTTTTCATTTATGAACAATATAAAATGCAATAAAACTTCTCCATACATTTTTTCCATACAAAACTCACATTCACCTCAAGTCGGCACGTCAGTTAGCGCTCAGACGCGCTCGGGGAAGCACGTCCACGTCACATTTTTCTTCGAATTTAGAGGAGGTCTTACATAATGGTATACCAGGGTAAAATACTGGACATGCAAAACTAATGATAACATTTGTATAATATATTGCCTTGAAGAATTTAGTGCAAGCCACACAGATGAAGGTTAGGTACAATGCATGATTTGTTGAAAGAGTTGGATGGTTTTTTTTTGTAGAAGATGCGTTTCATCGAGTTTGGTTTCGAAACAATATGATAATAGTATACGGTTTTACCTTTTTGCATACGTCGCGTCGGAGCAAAATCGAAATAAGCCGATGTTTCGTATTTGATTGTTATTTTACTAAAAATATTAAATTTCAGGAAAATGTGAACCTGGTTGTGTCCCTAATTAATAATAAATAATAAAAGCTTTTATTTCCTTGCACAATATAAAATTAACTTAAATATGTATCTATGCATAGGTATATAAAATTATGTGTAAGGACCGCTTTCAGCGGTAAAAGCCTCCTCCAGCTCTATCCATTTTTCCCGATCTCTAGCGGCTCTGCTCCATGTTTTGCCTGCTACTTTCACGATGTCATCATCCCATCGCATAGCAGGCCTTCCTCTTCTTCGTTTTTTATGTATTGGGTCCCAATTCATAATTATTTTAGATCACCTCTCATTTTGTAATCTTTGTATGTGCCCGGCCTATTTCCATTTTAGTGATAATACTTTCTGGACAACGTCTTTTGCTGTGGTTTTTGAAGTGTCCCTAATTAGTCCTATTAAATAAATATAAATGTTGATTTGATACATTTCTGTTTTGAAATGAAAGTTCTAAGGTACCATGATCCTTACCTGTATCGTTTAGACCCAATCTACCCTATATTAAAAAGCGTGTGTTTTTATACATGGATGGAAAAAAATGATACTTTATCTATAATTGGATTTAGAAAAATTACATAAATTTCAGATTATGAATATAATTTATAATTATTATTTATCTACCTTTAATATTATAAATCTAAAAGTTTGTGCGGATGTTAAGTATGTTTGGATGTTTGTACCTCAATCAGACCTAAACGACTAAACGGATGAAATTGAAATTTATAATTTTTCTTTTATACACGATCTGGGTGATATATATGGATTCTTTATTGTAGAGATATAGAACACGACCAGCCGTAACAAGCGAACAGGGAAGAGAGACTGACATCGACAGATTATCTCTGGTCATCTTAGGCTACTTATACAATATCTCACAAGTTAAGTTTACTACACACGAGTAGTTCCAACAAAAAAAAGAAAAAAAAAGAAACCAAAGAACCAAGAAAAAAAAATAAAAAGCCAATTCTCGCAACGCAACTCGCGTTGCGAGAATTGGCTTTTTATTTTTATTTTTACAAGTTGTTTTTGATGGCATATACTTAAGTTTAAGTACATGATGCAAATAATTAAATATTTAAAAAAAAATAAAGTGTCCTGAAAAATTGTTTAATTCTAAATACTGAAAGTGCTCTTTAGTGTTTCGTAGTTTACAAAAAACCCTTATAGTTTTGCCATTTTCGTCCATTCGTCCGCAGCTTAGCTTAGATACTCTTAGTACTAGAAAGCTGTAATTTGGCATGAATATACATTAGTCACGCCGACAATGTGGTAGAAATAAATACATATTTTCAGATGTTTTTTTTTCTCGCATATTCTCCATGTCTTTGGATAGGTCTTAAAAAGTATTGCAGGTTTGTGATGTCATTTAGTACAAATACAATGGAAAATATGAATTTTTAAAAAGAGCTGGTCATCTCTTTTTACAAATTCATATTTGATTTTTCTGGAAAGAAAATATTATGGAGGGTTATTTAGTAAAGTTTTACAATAAATGTTTAATTCCAGAACTTGTTGACCCTCGCTACGCGCGGTCTATGGATCTTCGAGATCATAGCTCGCACACAATATTCAAAAGCATACCTACATATTTTATCAGTATTTCACTTTCAAAACTTTCTGTGAGTGGTACTCGAAACGTTGACGGTGCCGTCATCGATTTTAGATGACAATAAGTTTTTTTATTAAAAATATATTTTTTAAATCAAGCTTTTGTAATGTCTAGTGCTCTAGTTCTCGTCAAGATAAAAATAACGAGCCCAAACGCGACGTGGTTATGTTGTGTAGTTGAGGAGTTCCGATGGCTACATCCGACCTCCATCATCAGACCAGCTCGCTAGTACCATAATTTTACATTGTCATTGAGATTGATAGGTATGCAAAGTTTTGCCTCAATTCGACTATTTAGTGAAGGGTTCCGTTGAACAGCTCCTGACTCCATCATCAGATCAGCTCGCTGTCACCATATTATGTATGCAAAATTTCAGCTCAATCGATTGGGGATAACTGCTTAAAATTAAGTTGCAAGATTCCACCTTATCAAACATACATACATAAATATGTACATAAACTGCAAGTTAAATAAGAGCTTGTAAAAAAACGATACTTACCGTTTTGTCATAATGTATTTTATTAGTAGGTACCTAACAAATATTTTTTGCACAGTCAAATATTAGTAACTGTGTAGTAGCACTTTACGATTTGTAACCTGTCTTATAATATATATTAATTTTTTCTATATTTATTTTCTTTTTGTCAAGTGCAACCTATAAAATTATTAAGTACATACCTACCTATACAAATATGACATACCTATTGCACCAAATATTTTCAAGTATCAAGACTAGTTATTTAGTCTTGGTAAATGAAGTGTGAAGTAGCTTCAATGTGTGCGTTTGCACTATTCTTAGTGTGCGGCCACAGAATACGGCAGAGTACAAAAAATGCGAGCTGTCATAAATTTAACAGCAACCTTAAACAACAGTGAACTTTATACAATAGCAATAAAGCTCAAATTGACTCTACGTTTTAGTTAGAAAACTTTTGTATGGGAAAAAGAAAAGGGCTGTTTTTAGGGTTTTTTCCGGCAATTATTCGAATTTTTCTCACCTTTTAAACCTTCCCTAGACCTCCACGAACATTTCAAGACCAAGATAAGATAAATCCGTTCAGCCGTTCTCGAGTTTTAGCGAGACTAACGAACAGCAATTTATTTTTATATATATAGATATAAAAATACTAGCTGTCCCGACAGACGTTGTCTTGTCTAATTTAAATTTTCTTTAATAAAAACCTTCTGATACTAACGAATAAAACAAAAAAAGAATTAGCAAAATCGGTCAAGCCGTTTACGCGTGATGCTATGACCAAGGGAAATAGGGATTAATTTTTAGGGTACCCAAAGGGTAAAAACGGGACCCTATTACTAAGACTTCGCTGTCCGTCTGTCTCTCACAAGGCTCATGAACCGTGATAGCTAGACAGTTGAAATTTTCACAGATGATGTATTTCTGTTGACGCTATAACAACAAATACTCAAAACAGAATAAAATATTTTTTTAAGTGGGCCTCCCATACAACAAACGTGATTTCTTTACCGTTTTTTTATAGATAATGGTAAAGAACCCTTCGTGAGCGAGTCCAACTCCCACTTGGCCGGTTATTTATTATTTAAGAGTTTTAAAAGATTTTAAGACTTGCGCCCAGTAAGGCGTTGTTATCAACAAACATAAAACCTTATCAAAATGAGGCCAGCAGCCAACGCAGAGTACGTATGTTGGTAGATTGTTAAAATAACAGTATTCATAACATAACATAATAATTAATAGTTAGCTAAGAAATATAATATTAAGTTGAATATTACTTCACACGGATGTACTTATCACTACATAGTATAAAGCAAAGTCGCTTTCCGCTTCCCGCGTCTGTATGTCTGTATGTATGTTTGCTTATATCTTTAAAACTACACAACGGATTTTGATGCGGTTTTTTTTAATAGATAGAGTGATTCAGGAAGAAGGTTTATATGTATAATAACATGCTACCCGTGCGAAGCCGGGCGGGTCGCTAGTTAAGATTAAAGGCAATTTTGTAATAACTTAGGTTACATTATTGCAATTTTCTTGGGGATCTCTAGTTTTTTTTTCAATCCGAAGGTCGTGGGTTCGAATCCAAGCCGAGAATCAATGGATTTTTCCGTTCGAAAAATTTATATATGCGCATCAAAAACACGTGCTTACAACGGTGAAGGAAAACATCGCGAGGAAACCAGTTAGTGTTCTTATAAGCGGCGATGGGCTTGCAACCTGTCACGTGTGGAATGCTAACTACTGCAAAATGTGGGCATGTGCCAAATGTGATGTTTGGACGTGCCTCTGACTACCCCCACTAGACATCTTCAAAGGATCTAAGCGTCTGGAGATCTGAGAGGATGTCGACTAATAGGATCACGACTGTAATCCCCAAGTACGGTAGACATTCTCTCAGATCTCCAGACTTGAGATATCTAAAATGGGTAGTCAAAAACACGTCCCACATTTCATAGTTAGTATTCCATACGTGACAATGACAGGTGTCTAAACATTGTCAGAGGCACGTCCCACATTTATCAGCGCTTACTATTGAAATTAAACTTCAATATGCCTACTACCTATTTAGTGATATTTTTTTAGTAGTTAAGTTATATAATATAATTTGTACCACTTTATTTGAAAAATAAACTATTTCTATTTTATTTCTATTACTTAGCATTACAGATCTCAAGACACTCAGATCATCAGTCAGAAGGGGTTAGTAAGAGGCAAGTCTAAAAATTATTTTTTTCACATAACCACGTTTTGCAGTAGCTACATAAATAAAAAGAAACTGCATTAAATGGTGGTGTTTAACTTCAAAAAAAAAAGGTTAAAATTTGAATGGTTTAAAATAAGCGAGCAAAGTCTGTATTCCCATATAGCCAGAAGGAGAAATTACCTTTGGAGCATTGTTATTTATGCCGCTGAGTGGCAAAGCGTTGCAGCTCGAATAGCAACAATTGCAATGTAGAAGCGACCAATCTAATATATTAAATACTAGCAGTCCACCGCCGCGCTGCCGCCGGGGTGTAATAATGATTTATGCCTATTTCTTACACCTTGGGTTACATACATTATCGAAGTTTTTGTACGGATCCCTTATGTTTTTTAAAATATTCTATAGCCTATGTTCATCAGGGATAATGTAGGATTGTAATGGTAAAATAATTTTCCAAATCGATCCAGTAATTTCGGAGCCTATTCGATGTAAACAAACAAACAAACAAACAATTAAATCTTTCCTCTTTATAATATTAGTATAGACTACCACCAGCGAATTCGCTCGCGTTGAACCTATATAAAAAGTAGCCTATAACATGTATAAAGGCGAGCTTAACCTTAAAAGAGTTTTCTACCAGCAATCCTTTGAGGCTAGGGAGAGGCTGTAAAACATTTAGATAAGCACCTAGTTTTTATTACCTACCTTGTGAGATATTTTTTATTTTTATTATTATTATAAATGGTTTATACCGCATACAGAATGACCATCAGTTACCATCAAGATGTTAAAAAAAAAAAAACAAAATAAAGTTGTATAATAAGTACTTTAATTTGTTTTTTTTTGTTGCAGATTGTAATATTTATTAATCGACGAAATAATGTGGTTCTCTATTTGAACCTTATATTAATATTTTTTTCTATTTATTTATGATTTTTTCTATTGTGTAGAGAATATACTAGAATTCAAATTTGGTACCATTTAATAAATATTAAAAAATTATCTATTTCTTACCACATAATTTTTTATTTTTAGCATACATTATTAATTATAAATAGTGTACCTACCCTAATAATACTATAATCAAGCCTTATGGCAGGCTAATGAGTAGTTTTATTTTGACCTTAATTGATATAATATTAAACTTATTATACTAAGAAACTAAGAATATAATATAAAATGTGAAAAAAATATTTTAAATTTAATATTTTCACGTATTTCCAAAACGAGTTGCAACATTATACCAATCACTACCAAGACCTTTAATATACGCACACATCAACATTAATTTTATAGCCACGCACACTACCCAACACCAATAACCCGCCATTTAAACCTCGACTTTATCCCAATAAAGTAAGGTCGATATTTCTAAATCGTGAACATATAACCTTATGTATTGGACAACAGCTTAATGCTATAACTAACCTAGGCTTTACGCTTTGCAATTTTATACTTTATCATGTATTAATAAGGTTGAGAATTGTAAAACAACGTGTGGTCTTTAATAGCCTGGAAATAAGGATTGATTTGGAGTGCATTTTGTATTGTTATAGGGAGTAGGAAGTGACGTAATTGTCTAATTAATAGTTCTTATGTTTGTAGTGAGATTAAAAAACCGGCCAAGTGCGAGTCGGACTCGCGCACGAAGGGTTTCGTACCATTATATTTAGGAACGGCAAAAAAAACACGTTTGTTGTATGGTAGCCTACTTAAATATTTATTTTATTCTGTTTTTAGTATTTGTTGTTATAGCGTCAACAGAAATACATAATATGTGAAAAATTTCAACTTTCTAGCTATCACGGTTCATGAGATACAGCCCTGTGACAGACAGACAGCATAGTCTTAGTAATAGGGTCCCGTTTTTACCCTTTGGGTACGGAACCCTATAAACGTTTTATTCATTTTCATTAATAATTAATTTATAAACAAATATAAATAGGATCACGACTGTAATCCCCAAATAAGGTAGACATCCTCTCAGATCTCCAGACGCTTAGATCCTTTGAAGATGTCTAGTGGGGGTAGTCAGAGGCACGTCCAAACATTATATTTGGCACATGCCCACATTTTGCAGTAGTTAGCATTCCATACGTGACAGGTTGCAAGCCCGTCGCCGCTTATAAGAATACTAATTGGTTTCCTCACGATGTTTTCCTTCACATAAAAATCGCATAAAAATCGGTCGCACGCCTCCGAGACGGCTCGACAGATTTTTATATACTTACCTAATTTTTTATGTAAATATATTTGGTAGGTATGAGAAAAGGTGCTTTTTCCTGCGTGATTATTGAAATTTGACAGTGCCGCGCCGATTAGGCACGGTCACCATTGAGATTACACAATTATAATAAAACTGTAGAAGAGTTCAATTCTGTACATTGAATAAAAACTAAAAAAAATACTCCTAGGGGACTTCATACAAGTAACACAAGCCAAAAAAAAAATTTAGAAAATTTTGTCTGTCTGTTGTCCGGCTTTCACGCAAAAACTACTGGACAGATTTTGATGAAACTTTTTTGTTATGTAGCTATTAGTCCTCGGCAACATATAGGCTATAATTTATTTTGAAGGTTGCAATACCAGATGTGAAACCATCTGTCGCCCAGCGAAGCGGGCACGGGTCAGCTAGTTACACAATAAAACAGCTCGTTAGTAACTTACGATGCCCAAGACGAGACCAGTGACACAGACCGATGGAATTACTCTTGCTTGTAATTCCAACGGCATTCTAACACCCCCCCCCACCCCCCCTTCCCCTAAACCGGAACACATTAATGCGTTGATTTGCGGCATTGAGAGGGTGAGATTACAGAGGGGTGTCTGTAAGCCTGCGACCGTTATATAACGTCTGTTATGGCGGTGGCAGTATTATATAATCACTACATAGTATAAAGCAAAGTCGCTTTCCGCTTCCCGCGTCTGTATGTAATATGTATGTATGTATGTTTGCTTATATCTTTAAAACTACACAACGGATTTTGATGCGGTTTTTTTTAATAGATAGAGTGATTCAGGAGGAAGGTTTATATGTATAATAACATGCTACCCGTGCGAAGCCGGGGCGGGTCGCTAGTATGTACTAATAGCCGACCCGTGACAGACGTTGTCCTATCAAATTTCAATAATCGAATAGAAAGGAATGAATGTTTTTAGTCTGTGATGTCAGATTTGTTGCACACCAGCGCCATCTATACAGAAATCATCCTTTTTGCGTACTTTATAATTTTGGGGATGTTTATCATATTTTAAAGTAGTCTATTATTTATTCGGGCATTATATCTACATCTACAGCAAATTTCAACTTAATCCGTTTCGTCGTTTAGGCCTGATTGAGGAACAAACATACATACAAACTCACAACAACTACATACAACTTTCACATTGATTACTACTAGACACATATTGCTAAAATAAGTTTTCGTTTGAAAAATATTTTTCAATGACAAGCTTTTGTAAAATCATTTAAACCAAGCGCCAGCGCGCTATCACCTGTCACATCATATAACATTGTCATCGGAACTTGACAAGAATGCCAAGTTATTACTCAATCGAAGTAATTACTAAGGATCATTGTGAGTGTCTGTCATCAGATCAGATGATTGACCATATTATTGCATTGTCACCGAAGTTACATAAGTATGCGAAATTTCAGCTCAATCGGTTGAAGATAACTGCTTCAAAATTGAGTTGCAAGGTTCCACCTTAAAGTGATAAGTGAATTTTTTGACTCTTTGTATGGGCTGAATCTACCCGGATAAGACGGAAAAAGTGATAAAACTGCATTATCTTGAAAACCATCAAATTAAAAAAAAAAAATGTCTGTAATTTACTTAGCTAGTGTGATTATCTAACGAATTATATAAAAATTAACTGTTTAGCTATTCATAGTTTTGATTAAAAACACAACTAGTGTTTTTGAAGAGCCAACTTTGAAAAATAAATCTATCGAGAAAAGTTTCACCAATCGTGTTTCTGTCTATAATTTATCTAGATTATATCCTTATGATATCTTTGTCGTAAAAAACGAAACTGTATGTTTTGCGGTTATTGAGAATAAACGATTCTGCATTCTTCAAAAACATTTATTACTCCTCTTAAGACAGGCTTTTTAAGGCCAAGACAGGCCTCTTAAGTTTAATAACAGTATCTAACCATTAATTGTACCCTTTCTGTGTTTTGGAAATAAATAAATTTAAACATGGATAAAATAAGGAATGAGTATAATTTAAAGTTTAACTGTACTGTTTGTTTTCCAAATAAATAAAATAATATAATAACTAGCGACCCGCCCCGGCTTCGCACGGGTAGCATGTTATTATACATATAAACCTTCCTCCTGAATCACTCTATCTATTAAAAAAAACCGCATCAAAATCCGTTGTGTAGTTTTAAAGATATAAGCAAACATACATACATACAGACGCGGGAAGCGGAAAGCGACTTTGCTTTATACTATGTAGTGATAAAATATAAACACTAGGTTCTCAATAAAAAAAATCGATGGTATATGTAGCTTGATAACATAAAAAGTCATTTTTAACGCTCACGGATCGAGGCCAAGGGTACCTCCACAGGCTACGCTGTGTAGCTTGAATAGCGTGAGTAGAAAAAAAAACATATTTTTTTCTCGCCTCGCTCAAGGTGTATTAATTAGGGTTCCGCACCCGAAGGGTAAAAACGGAACCCTATTACTAAGACTCCGCTGTCCGTCTGTCTGTATCTCATGAACCGTGATAGCTAGACAGTTGAAATTTTCACAGATTATGTATTTCTGTTGCCGCTATAACAAGAAAAACTAAAAACAGAATAAAATTAATATTTAGGGGTGGCTCCCAAACAACAAACGTGATTTTTTCCCCCGTTTTATATAGATAATTGTACGAAACCCTTTGCGAGTCCGACTCGCTCTTGGCCAGTTTTGTATTTATTTAATCTAAGTTTAATCCAAATCGGTTTGGGCGTAATTGAGTCACAAACATACAAACAATCTAACAAACTTTCGAGTTGATATATAAATTCCGAAGTTCGTTTGGAGTTTGAATAAGTATATAGAACTAGCCGACCCGTGACAGACGTTGTCCTGTCAAATTTCAATAATCGAATAGAAAAGACTGAATGTTTTTAGTCGGTGATGTCAGATTTGTTGCACACCAGCGCCATCTATACAGAAATCATCCTTTTGCGTTTTTTTATCGTTTTGAGGATGTTTTTCATGTTTTAAAGTAGTCTACTATCTATTCGGGCATTATATCTACATCTACAGCAAATTTCAACTTAATCCTCCTCCTCATAACATTCCCATAAACAAAAATGAAATACGTTTAAAAAACTAAAAAAACAAAACCGACTTCATGTTTATAAATAACATTTGTAGTAAATTGAGGGGGGGCTCCCCCCTCAGCGAGATCTAGGAGCACTATAGTTGAAAACCACTATCAATGCTCATAAATTTTGAAGGCTCCCATCATCAGATACTGACTTGGTGGTAATTTGCAAATCGGAATCTCGTAAGTGCGAGTCGGACTCGCGCACAAAGGGTTCCGTACAGTTCCGTACATCTATAAAAACAGCATAAAAAAAAAAAAAACATGTTTGTTGTATGAGCCCCCCTTAAATATTTATTTTATTCTGTTTTTGTATTTGTTGTTAGAGCAGCAACAGAAATACATAATCTGTGAAAATTTCAACTGTCTAGCTATCACGGTTCATGAGATACAGCCCTGTGACAGACAGACGGACAGAGAAGTCTTAGTAATAGGGTCCCGTTTTTACCCTTTGGGTACAGAACCCTAAAAATATTGTATATATTATTACAGTCGTGATAAATATTGTTTTAATATTACTTTACGAGCTTGTGGTACGGCCGATCGCTAAAGTTTAAAGATTTGTGATAAATGATGAAGCTACTGCAAATTATTCCTGAAAACAAAGCAGTGAACGCCATTTTCGTACATTTTCTGAAGAATCGTTGAATCGGATGGTACTTTTTTTATTATTTTGCACCGTGAGCCATCTGAAATCGAAGTCGGCCGTTGAGCTGGTAGCGTTGGCAAAAAACACTTGGATTAAATTGTTTTTACTAAACTATAGATTTTACACGGGTCTCTATAATAATTTATTTATTTATTCAATCAACATAGGATTAGGTACATTAGATATTATATTCTTAAAACTAACTTATTTCTAAATCTTACTTATTTTTTTAAAAAACCCCAGGTTTGACTGCCAATAAATGAATCATATTGCAATAATTCAGATACTGACAATCAAACCTAGTAGCAAACATCTTCAGGATACTGTTAGAGCTACCCCGAACTCTGCGCACCAGGGATGTGCAACATTTTCGCATAACTGTGTAAAAACAATTTACTTGTGCGTGTGCGAACATCCCCGATGCACTACAGAACCGTGGCAGCCCCATCAGCACCCTGAAGGCGTTATTGTATTGAATACGCAGAGCATTGTACTGTCTTTGCGTGTGACTTATCCACAGGCTACTCGTGTAAAAATTTGTACAAAAAGCTTTGAATAAGGTGACTTTTGCTTCAGTGGAGCAACGAGCAAACCTGCGGGCTATCATATTTGCTCTTACCGACAACGCTCTGCGCTCTCTCATGTCTGCATCATCTTTCTATCTATCTTCTATAACCTTTAATTTATTTTCCCGACGTTTCGACTATGTTACTAGCTATAGACTATGTTATAGCTTTTACTCACAGAATTAACTTGAAAGATAGGATAGCTTACATCTTAATTTGTTAAATAAACTTTGTCACAGCAACGCGTGGCCGGGTCTGCTAGTAATATTATAAATGGGAAAGTTTGTGAGTTTGTTTGTATGTTCGTGCCTCAAACACGCCCAAACGACAGAACGGATTTGGTTGAAGCTAGCATACCATAACATTGGAATAGCATATAGGTTATTTTTTCAAATTCAAATGCAAAAATCATTTATTTCAGTAAGATCACTAGGATCACTTTGAAACGTCTTAGGAACTAGGTAAACAACGCCGATTCCACGCGACCAAGCCTAGAAGAGTCAGGCAACAAACACGGCATGGGGAACACCTTTTATTTCAATGATCCTTTCCTTAATGCTATGTAGAGCTCCAGTGTGGTGCCGATCGAACAAGGTGAAGGCTCAAACAATAATAATAATTAATAGTACTACTCAAGTACGTACAACAATAAAGAAATAACTAAAGAGCTTCAGCACTTTTACCCAGGTAACACGCAAGAGAAGCCGCGGGCGGAAGCTTGTAAAATAATAAACGCTACCCTCAGATTCAATAGGACATTTACGCCCAACAAACCTCCACAAACATGAAGTCGGTTTTGTTTTTAGATTTTTGAACATAATTATTCTACTGACGCTACCGCCACCCTCCTACGCCATTCGGAATATTGGCATTACCTTAAAGACGGTACATTCAAAGCCGAAATTATAATAGTTTTACTGTTTTTTTTAGAGTTCCGTACCCAAAGGTTAAAAACGGGACCCTATTACTAAGGCTTCGCTGTTCGTCTCTGTCTGTCTATCACAGGGCTGTATCTCATGAACCGTAATAGCTAGACAGTTGAAATTTTCACAGATGATGTATTTCTGTTGCCGCTATAACAACGAATACTAAAAACATAATTAAATCAATATTTAAGTAGGGCTCCCATACAACGAACGTGATTTTTTTGCCGTTTTTAGGGTTCTGTGCCCAAAGGGTAAAAACGGGACCCTATTACTATTTATAGATAATGGTACGGAACTTTTCGTGCGCGAGTCCGACTCGCACTTTTTTTATTTAATATTACTTTAGAGCTTGTTAAGGGGTTGAATACATTTTTTAATATTTCAAACGTGTATTTATCGCGTTATTACCATTTCTTAATTTTTATTTTTATGTAAAAGTCATTAACGAAACAGGAATCTAATAAAATTAATATTTTACGATATCCATTAACCAATTATATAATAAAGAAAGTATTTTACTACCAATTAGTCGTTTAGTTTTTGACGTATTTAGATTTAGGGTACCGTTCGTGATGGTAATGAATAATCTATACTAATACTAGCTGTCCCGACAGACGTTGTCCTGTCAAATTTCATAAATCTCACAGAAAAAAGCACTTTTAGTTCTTCCCGATGGATTTTCCAAAAAGCGATACGAATTATACTTTACGACCTATTCACAATAAAATCATAAAAACCGAAAAAAAAAATACCCCTAAATGATAAAAAAAACGCAAAAAAGATGATTTTGGTATAGATGGCGCTGTTGTGCAACAAATCTGACATCACAGACTAAAAACATTTAGTCGTCAAAGCAACACAGTTTTGACTAATGAACGATACGCATTCTACCAAAATTCGTAATTTATTTTATCAGTACAAGGTTTGTAGGGAAAAAATTTTAAGTTGCCTGAAATTGCTTTTTCCTATGTGATTATTAAAATATAAGTTTAGCAGAATTGCTCGTCTAGAGGTATAAGATAGATATAGATTAGATAGGTAGTATATATTATTTCTTTCCTTGCTGTAAATGAGCCGTAAATTACGTACAGAACCCGTCATATATTTTGCTGCTTTCTAGCTTGGCCGTTTTATTACAACAATAAAATCAGCAGTGAAAGTCATGATATATCTTCATAGGCAATACAATTGTTAAAATTTAAACAAAAGTCGTGTTGGCCGAGTGGGAGGTACCTCGACTTTAAATCTGAAGGTCGTGGGTATAAATGGTTTTGTCTGTTGGAAAAATTTCCACACGTGTTCAAAACGGTGAAGGAAAACATCGTGAGGAAAGCAGTTAGTGTTCTTATAAGCGACGATGGGCTTGCAACCTGTCACGTGTGGAATGCTAACTACTGCAAAATGTGGGCATGTGCCAAATATTATATTTGAACGTGCCTCTGACTACCCCCACTAGACATCTTCAAAGGATCTAAGCGTCTGGAGATCTGAGAGGATGTCTACCGTACTTGGGGATTACAGCAATTTTGTTATGCCTCTGCTCTCTGTCTAGCTACACGCTTCAGCTTCGCACGGGTTTACTAATCTATACTAATATTAGTAAGTAACTGTCTGTGAAGTTATAACGGCTAAACCGCTGGACCGATTGTTATGAAATTTCATATAGAGATAGTTTAAAGTCTTGGGATGAAAATAGGCTACTCTTTTTCCAATAAAATATTATGATATTCAGGTTTTTTCGATAGTCGTAAAAATCTATTTCCCGAATCTACGCGAACGAAGTCGTGAAAGATAGTGATTTTTTGATACCTTAGGTTACATTATTGCAATTTTAGTGGGGATCTCTTATTTTTTTGGGAATAAAACTTAGTCCCTGTTACTCGCTGATAATGTAGATTTTGGTAGGTGAGAGAATTTTTGAAATTGTTCTAGTAGAACGCTCCACTTCAATATTTATTTTATTCTGTGTTTAGTATTAGTTGTTATAGCGGCAACAGAAATACATAATCTGTAAAAATTTCAACTGTCTAGCTATCACGGTTCATGAGATACAGCCCTGTGACAGACGGACAGCGAAGTCTTAGTAATAGGGTCCCGTTTTTATCCTTTGGATACGGAACCCTATAAAAACTAGATATCGAATAGATAACCTTATCTATTTCGTTTGTTAAAAAATTGTTATGACGGTTCTAAGTTACCATAGACAAGCCATCCTAGCAGTTTAGTATTTATTTTATTTTATTCCAATGTTGGCATCATTAAAAAATATAATCGGGCAGGTTGGCAGCCCTGGGCTGTGGAGCGCCGCGTCACTGGTAAATAATTGCTAAACTGGAAAACTATGGAGTATAAATCTTTCTGTTCTATTGACTATTCTTTTAATATTATTAGTGCCGAAAGTTTGTGAGGATTTTGACTAGAAATATGGCTAATTACCATTTTTTTAATACAAAATAACGGAGGAGGTTTTTAATTCGACAAGTATATTTTTTTTATGTTAGACCACGCATAACTTTTTACAGAGAAGACCAAATTTAATAATTCTTTAATGGAAATGGTATACTCCGAAGTTGGTCCCATAATTTTTTTGATAGTCGGAACATTTACGTCGGTTTTCTTTAAACGTAATTATTATTTTGTATTATATTTTTATTTTATGTTTGCGAGGACGTTGTAATTTTGGATTTTTGTGGCTCAATCACACCCAAACGGATTTGGATGCAACTCAAAATAAAAATAGTCTATGCGTCGGAATAGCTAATGACCTGATATAATGTAATGTGTAAATATTTAGTGTAATTGGTCTTGTACCGTGCTTATTATGTATAATCCTAATAATATTATAAATGCGAAAGTTTGTGAGTTTGTATGTATGTTTGTTCCTCAATCAGGCCTAAACGACAAAACGGATTAAGTTGAAATTTGCTGTAGATGTAGATATAGTGCCCGAATAAATAATAGACTACTTTAATATATGAAAAACATCCTGAAAACGATAAAAAACGCAAAAGAGATGATTTCTGTATAGATGGCGCTGGTGTGCAACAAATCTGACATCACAGACTAAAAACATTAAGTCTTTTCTATTCGATTATTGAAATTTGACAGGACAACGTTTGTCACGGGTCGGCTAGTTAATAAATAATAATAATAATAATGGATACGTTGTATTCAGATACCAAGCAAGTAGCAGAAACCGCTGGCAAAAACTAGTAACTACTATAAATAATATCGAAAATATTATTTATCTTTTATTTTCCACGTATTATGATGACACAAATTAGCACGAACTATAAGGTTAAATAATATGATTACCTACTCATAAATAACATGGTTCATTTTATAGTTGTGTGGTACCTAGTACCTACATAGACAATTTTTTCAGAGATCTGTTCGAGTCGAATGAAGTAAAAATTGGAAAAGTCTTAAATAATAATGTGTGACCTTACTATACTATACAGGCTTTATAGTCCTAGTGTGAGGAACAGAGTCAACTAATGGTACTGCTTTCAATTTGGAATATTTAGGACAATTTTTATGTTATGATAAGGTACCAAGACTGTTCTTTTCTTTTGATAAATAAACATTTTTATTATTATTATTATTATTAAATCAAATCTAATCCATGTATTATCTTAAATAGGTATTGTGGGTGGTAAGGTATTCATAGTTTCTGACACAAAGGAAAACATAGTGTTTGGTCAAAACTTTTGTAGGCTTTATGTATATATATGTTAATTATTTACTTAAACTAACATGTAAGTTACGCAACCAATGTATCTACCAAATAAAATTACATTAACAAGGAGGTCAAACTCAGATAATAAAAAAATAACATTGGTTGACATTCATGACATTCATAGAACACCGATGTAATACAGTAGAGCTATGGGATCCAGATAACCGTTTTTTAGGGTTCCATACCCAAAGGGTAAAAACAGGACCCTATTACCAAGACTAATCTGTCCATCTGTCTGTCACAGAGCTGTATCTCATGAACCGTGATAGCTAGACAGTTGAAATTCACATTATGTATTTCTGTTGCCGCTTTAACAACAAATACTAAAAACAGAATAAATAAGAGGGGCTCCCATACAATAAACGTGTTTTTTTATTGTGTTTTATAGATAATGATAAGGAACCCTTCGTGCGCGGTCAGTTTTTTTTTACATTATAAGTATGTTTATATTACATTTATCTATGTTTATCACACAAATATTAAACTATATGAGCTAGGTTTTGTTCGCCTAGTAGGTACCGATACCGACAGGTACTTGACATGTAAATCTAGGTAAGATATGTCGTCACTTATCGCTGTGAATACCTGAAAACATGAATTGGACTACACTTTTTTATTATTATTATCGTGTACTATCAAGCAGAGCAAGGACAATTGAATTTATTGTTACGAACAGATCGTCCAAACTTGTTTGACTCTAAAAGGTAAAATTAACCTAATATTTGATTATAGAAATAAAACTATCGTGAAGAATTGTCTCGAAACGTCACAACTAAAAGATAAACCGTGATAATTAACTGTATTTCTATTTCAAATAATATTTTTTAATGAAGTACGTCATCCGTTTTTTTTAAACTATTAGATTTTTCAGAATGTCAAAGAACAATAGGTTCTTTTTCGTACGGTAGACATAGACATCCTCTCAGATCTACAGGTACCTACTCAAATCCTAAAATATATCTCAAAGGAACATTCATAGGCATGTTTAAAAACTACATTTGGTACAATTCCCACATTTTTAGTTATTATTTTTATTAAAAAAATAAAAAAAAACTAGTTAAATAATAATAATAATAAAAATACCACTTTTTCACCAGCATGTACCCGCTGAGCTATCAGTTATTTGTGTAGTATGAACTCTAGATAAGATAAGAAACGGCTCGGAACGATATCCGCGCGACCGATTTTAGAGAGTTGTGTCGAGTCATTAACATTAAAAAGTTTACTTTTTAAATAGCTAAGTTTACTGCATTTTACTTGGACAGCAGCCGACCACAGTGCCGACCCCACTTAAAGTAGGATAAGGGCAAGAAGATGATACTAGGAATTTTGGTTTCAGCTAACATTTCGTGTCGGTCCTCAGTACTCGGACGATACCGTCATTCTATGTTTTTTTTTTTATTGTTTGTTGTCATTGTGCGCGTATATTTAAACACATAAATGTAGTTTTTTATTAAATGTTTCAATTTTTTTATAACTAATTAAAATAAAGTAAAAAAAAAACAATGCGAACTACTATTATTATAAATGCAAAATATTCGATGTTCACTTTTCTGTTTCTTACTTAATCACGTCGTAACTTCCAAATCGATTTCTTTCTTTGTAATTCTGAAGAGATAAGTATTACTCGTACTAGATATAATGATCTGAAACTTTCAATCCCGATAAAGAATCCTACTTTTTATAAGGGAATCAAGGCGTTTGTTTTTGTAATATTATTTTTCACATAGAACGTTAGGTAACATTGAGATTTATAAAATAAATGTAAAAATTCATAAACTTGAAAACTATCATAAAAGTTTAGCATCAAATCCTCTCCACGGTTTTCCGTGTTTAAAAGTCGTCACATGGCGACGCGGGCCGAGTGTATTGTGCAAAGAGTGCCAACGGTCTTGATACTTGCGTTATTATTATTACTTTTACATATTTATAAAACTGTTGTTATAAAAGCCGTGTTGGCCGAGTGGGAGGTACCTCGACTTTCAATCTGAAGGTCGTTGGTTCGAATCCCGGCGTGCATCAATGAATTTTTCTGTTCGAAAATGTATATGCGCATCAAAAACATGGTGCTTACAACGGTGAAGGAAAACATCGTGAGGAAACCAGTTAGTGTTATATGCGGCGATGGGCTTGCAACCTGTCACGTATGGAATGCTAACTACTGCAAAATATAGGCATGTGCCAAATATAAAGTTTGGACGTGCCTCTGACTACCCCCACTAGACATCTTCAAAGGATCTAAGCGTCTGGAGATCTGAAAGGATGTCTACCGTACTTGGGGATTACAGTCGTGATCCCGTTGTTTGTTTTTTTATTTGTAAATTGACTCGACACCAAATTGAAGAAATTTAGTAAAGGTCAAAATCTACTCATATATCAGTATTAATGAGTGATTAATTAATAATAATTTTGTGCTTCACTTTCGTATCAGAACATTGCTATTTTCTTGGTAATAAACTTTATCTTATCTTATCCTGTACAGAATGACAACTGAAAATATGCAATGTCATTACTTCAGCCCTCAAAATAGCACGTAATCAATCGGCCATTCAACACAAATTAAGCCCTAATTACGCGACATAAACTTTTTTTTATCAAATACCAAGACTACATGAGCCGAGTGTAAAAATCCCATAGAGTCTACAAAATTACTCTTCAAGTAACGCAGGGAACTGTCACGGTTATACCGTCGGGATAAGAGTCAATTTAGCTTGCGAGTGGTAAAGCAATAGGTATTGATGTATGGCGCAAGATGTAAACTGTTGGCTAATTTATTGATATTAATGTAACAAAGGATTTTTAGATTTGGATTTGACTATAGGTTTAAGGTTTTATAACAATGTAGAATATATTACAAAATACTCAAGAAACAGTTGAACTGTCTAAAGATCTCTCAGATTATATATATAGATAGCTCATCTGATCCAGATCATTACCATTCAGAAGCGTTCCTAAGATACTGGCATACTGGATGGCAATGCTGAGCATAAACCACTATCGTATCGACATCGCATCGACAACGTATCGTCCAAATGCCAAAACTGACACTTTTACTATTCAAAACGTGTCCGTTTTGACATTCGGACGATACGTTATCGATACGATAGTGGTTCATGCTAACCCCCCTGATCCTTTGTACCATTATAAGATCTTAGAGAGCCTAAGAGAATATTTATAGAAAATGATGACACGTTGGCCTAGCTAGTAGGAAGTATCTCGACTTTAAATCCAAAGGTTGTGGTTACGAATCTCAGTCGTGCGTGCATCAATATCCACTGTGCGAAATGTGCACCAATATTTATTCACTTTAATCTATAATATAAAAATGAACCGATGAATGTGTTGCTAAGCGCAATTCTCGAGAGCAGCTGAACCGATTTCGTTGATTCTTTTTTAGGGTTCCGTACCCAAATGGTAAAAACGGGACTCTATTACTAAGACTTCGCTGTCCGTCTGTCTGTCACAGGGCTGTATCTCATGAACCGTGATAGCTAGACAGTTGAAACTTTCACAGATTATGTATTTCAGTTGCTGCTATAACAACAAATACTAAAAACAGAATGAAATACATATTTAAGAGGGGGTCCCATACAACAAACGTGTTTTTTTTGCCGTTTTTTAGGGTTCCGTACCCAAAGGGTAAAAACGGAACTCTATTACTAAGACTTCGCTGTCCGTCTGTCTGTCTGTCTGTCCGTCTGTCTGTCACAGGGCTGTATCTCATTAACAGTAATAGCTAGACAGTTGAGATTTTCACAGATTATGTATTTTTATTGCTGCTCCAACAACAAATACTAAAAACAGAATAAAATAAATATTTAAGGGGTCTCCCATACAACAAACTTGGCACTTGGCCGGTTTTTTTATAAATCTTCTTCTTGCGTGTCAGTAATACAATCATTTAAGTCGGGATTGTATCATCGTGTCGGAAGAATTAGCCAGCCTAGACCGTGCGTTACCGGGCCTAGCTTTTTTATAAATAATAGTATAGAACCCTTCGTTCGCGAGTCCGACTCGCACTTGGCCGGTTTTTTTATAATATTCCTTGAAGTACGAGGACGGTTCTTACGGAGAGAAACATTTAATAAATTGCTTGAAAAAGTCAAAAAATAACACTTTTCTATATATTGTACGAAGTTCGCCGGGTCAGCTGGTATTTAATTAATTTCAAGTTTCTCCAAAATATATGTTTTTAATCAACCCGCTCCCGCTACAGCTTCTAACTTAAACGGCATCTCAACAGTAATTTCATCCATGAAATAGTTGGCGCTACCAAATAGGGATTAGAGAGAGACAACACGTGCGATACAACGCGCGCGAGGGAGACGGCGAATCGGCTGTTCGTAGAAGCACGCTCTCGATTTTTGAGGTTTCCTTAGATATACGGCTTTTAGGGTACCGTTAATATGATAAAGGATTTAGTAATAAAAAACATTGTTATTACAATCCTAATCCTAATAATATTATAAATGCGAAAGTTTGTGAGTTTGTATGTATGTTTGTTCCTCAATCAGGCTTAAACGACAAAACGGATTGAGTTGAAATTTGCTGTAGATGTAGATATATAATGTCCGAATAGATAATAGACTATTTTAAAAAATGAAAAACATCCCCACAACGATAAAACAACGCAATAGGGATGATTTTGGCATATATGGCGCTGATGTGCAACAAATCTGACATCACAGACTAAAAACATTCAGTCTCTTTGACAGGACAAGACTTAACTTGAACTCTCTTATTCATATTCTTACGAATGTTTGGGAGGATATTTGTATGTTTGTGGCTCAATCACGTGAAACGAATGAAACCTGGAAGATATAATTATACTAGCTGTCCCGACAGACGTTGTCCTGTCAAATTACAATAATCCCACAGAAAAAAACATTTTTAATTTTTCCCGAACTTTACGCCAGCAATACAGCAAATTTCAACTTGATCCGTTTTGTCGTTGAGGCCTGATTGAGGAACAAACATACATACAAACTCACAAACTATCACATCACTACATAGTATAAAGCAGTCGCTTTCCGCTTCCCGCGTCTGTATGTATGTTTGCTTATATCTTTAAAACTACACAACGGATTTTGATGCGGTTTTTTTAATAGATAGAGTGATTCAGGAGGAAGGTTTATATGTATAATAACATGCTACCCGTGCGAAGCCGGGGCAGGTCGCTAGTTTGTAATATTATTAGGATTAGGATTCATGTAGAACTAATAGTTCCTTCATAAAACTTAGAAAAAGAATATCGTCCCTTGTCTTTTCGATTGGTCAATACATTTTCCTTCTTTTTTCTTTTAGAGTTTTCAAACGTAATTATTTATACGGAACCTTGGTCCACTTTGAGCGTGCACACTTCGCTTGTTTGTCGCTGAAGTTGTTTCTGTGATAAGATAAGATCGAGATGGAGTTTTTAATGTTGCTTTTATTATTACAATGTCAAGCTTGGCGACATTTTGAATTAGGTGTGTACGGGATGTCCTAAAAATTATTATAAATAAAAAAACAGGCCAAGTGCGAGTCGGCCTCGCACACGAAACGTTCCGTACCATCTATAAAATACGGCAAAAAAACACGTTTGTTGTATGGGAGCCCCACTTAAATATTAATTTTATTCTATTTTTAGTATTTGTTGTTAAAGCGGCAACAGAAATACATAATCTGTGAAAATTTCAACTGTCTAGCTATCACGGTTCATGAGATACAGCCCTGTGACAAACAGTGGCGCTGTGTGACAATGTCCATCAATATTTAATGAACCTTTTTAAATAGAAATACGGCTAATTACCACGTTTTTTCTTGTATCGCTGACGTTTAGAGACAATTCAGATGCTCTTCATCATGAGCATTACTTAGACTTAGATACCTATAGATTTCCGCTAGACAATCAACTGGATCACCCTGTGCATCGTGTAATGGTGAGAAAGTTTATTTATTAACTAGTCTTAAGTAGCTCGTAAAAAAAATGACTCCACCAATCGTAGACATCCTCTCAGATCACCACGCGCTTAAGAGCCGTACCGCAAGCTCAAAAGTAATATTAAGACGAGTAATAAATATTTTTGATGAATGCAGAATCCTTTTTTCACAATAACCGCAAAACATACAGTTTTGTTTTTATGACAAAGATAACTTAAGGATATAATCTAGATAAATTACAGACAGAAACACGATTGGTGAAACTCTTCTCGATAGATTTATTTTCCAAAGTTGGCTCTTCAAAAACACTAGTTTCGTTTTTAATCAAAACTATAAATAGCTAAACAGTTTTTTTTTTATATAATTCGTTAGATAATCATACTAGCTAAGTAAATTACAGACAGTTCCTTTTTAAATTTGATGGTTTTTAAGATAATGCAGTTTTATCACTTTTTCCGTCTTATCCGGGTAGACTCAGCCCATACAAAAAGTAAAAAACAATAGTACACGCGAACTTGTACAGCGTTGTCACCTACGGATAGGGCTGCCATCTCTAAAATATGGCAACCAGGACAAGACGCGTGAAAACCCCGGATTTTAGAGCCCAGAACCCGGACACGTTAACAGGTTTTTTTTTATTTTATGTCGTGAATTTTTTCACGCTTCCCAACGCTTTCCCAATAGTTTAGCGTTGGGGGAGGGGGGGAGGGGACACTAGACTCTAAAAAAAATTGGCAATTTAAAGCTTAATATTTCACAAACGGCTCCCTTAGTCGAAAAGTTGATTTTACAATTCCGGCAAAATGCTTGTGTCGCGGGTGCCCAAATTTTAAACCCGGACTACAAATGAAACCCCGCCCAGACGCTCCCCGGACGCCCTCTAAACTAGGACAAATCCGGGGAAACCCGGACGGATGGCAGCTTGGCAGCCCTACGGATAAACTCTGTCACTAAAAACTAAAGTATTCAAAATATCACCTGAATCGAAATTTTATAATCAAAAACTCACCTCTCCGTGCAGGTTCCTGCCATCAGGAGTGTTCTCCGGCAGGAAGTAGAGACGAAGACTGACGAGGGTCTGCTCCGAGATCCTGTCCTTCCACAGCAGCTGCAGCTCACCTGGAACATGGCATAATTTTCAATAATCTAGATTTTAATGTAATATATATTTTTTTAGGGTTTCGTACCTAAAAAAAGATATTTAAAAAAGGGGGGTAAAAAAGGGACTCTATCTTACTAAGACTTCGCTGTCCGTCTGTCTGTCACAGGTCTGTACCTCATGAACCGTGATAGCTAGACAGTTGAAAATTTTACAGTTTATGTATTTCTGCTGCTGCTATAACAACAAATACTAAAACCTAATAAAATAAATATTTAAAGGGGGCTCCCATACAACAAACGTGTTTTTTTATAGATAATGGTACGGAACCCTCCGTGCGCGAGTCCTACTCGCACTTAGCCGGTTTTTTTTATTTTCTTTTGATACATTTACAAGAAAAGTTTTTGTAAAATTCTCCTTCGAGCGAGAAATCGAGGGGATTAGCATAACACGTATCTCTATCGTATCGACAACGTATCGTCCTAATGTCAAAACTGATACATTATTACAACAAACGGGAATTACTTAAGTAAATGATAAATTGTCAATGAGGACACCGACAATGTTTCATTGACAATTTATCATTTACGTGAGTAATTCCCGTTGTTGTAATAATGTGTAGTACAACTCACGAAAGTTTTGAAAGTCAAAACTGATATACAAAACAAAATGTGTATATTTTGACATTTGGGCGATACGATAGTGGTTCGTGCTCAGGCCACAGAGCAGGACGCTGTCACCCTGTCACATAATATTACATTGTCATCGGAACTTGATTAAGGCGCTCCCAGTCGACGATTGTTTTTGACTACAAACACACGTCGTCGGCGCGTGGTCCGCCTTAGCTTTTCGAATAAATTAATGATATAAATTATGTATAATTACTTATCAAAAATCTATTCTAATAGAAATCTAGATCTACATATTACCTATCTTTAACAATAAATCACAAGTTGATTTTAATAGTAGGTAAATATATAAATTCTAAAACGTATCATTTTGAAATAATATCTTTATCGTGAAAAGTTTCTGCTATTATGTTTTCAGCTTAATAGAAATCTAGGTGGGAACCTGAAGTAATATACTTATAAAAATAGGAGATGTGGCTTGTTCAGAAGTATTTTTTTTTTCGTTTCGAAAAAGAGCAATCGTCGACTGGGAGCCCCCTAAGGAGTTCCGTTGTGAGAGTTCGTTTAACAGCTCCTGACTTCATCAACTAACCAGCTCGCTGTCACCATAGTATTGTATTGACGTCAGAACTAAAAGTGTATGCAAAATTTCAGCTTAATCGGATACCAACAAATGGTCGAAATATGGTTTACAAATTTTAAATCTTAATTCTAATATTATAAATGTGAAAGTTTGCGAGTTTGTATATTATGTTTGTGCCTCAATCAGGCCTTAACGATAAAACGGGTTATGTTGAAATTTGCTGTAGATATAGATATAATGCCCGAATAAAATATAAACTACTTTAAAATATGAAAAAACATCACCTAAATGTTAAAAAAACGCAAAAGGGGTGACGTTGTTGTGCAACAAATCTAACATCGCAGACTAAAAACAACTTTTCTATTCGATTGATGAAATTTGACAGGACATCGACTGTCACGGGTCTGCTGGTGCTTTATAAATGTTTTACAAATTATAAAAGTTACATAAACAAACAAACAAACAAGATGACAACAAAAACCGGCCAAGTGCGAGTCGGACTCGCACACGAAGGTTTCCGCACCATTATCTATAAAAACGGCAAAAAGTCATGTTTGTTGTATGGGAGCCCCCCTTAAATATGTATTTTATTTTGTTTTTAGTATTTGTTGTTAGAGCAGCAACAGAAATACATAATCTGTGAAAATTTCAACTGTCTAACTATCACGGTTCATGAGATACAGCCCCGTGACAGACAGACGGACCGACGAACGGACAGACAGACATACGGACAGCGAAGTCTTAGTAATAGGGTTCAGATTTTACCCTTTGGGTACGGAACCCTAAAAACAAACACAATAACAGTGCAGGTTAAATAAAAACATGTTACCACTCTAGCGTTCCAGCGACGTGACAGCATATAAATATCTAAACCGTATCATTAACTTACCGATGGAAACCAGCTCGGAGTCCTGCCAGATCCTCACAAAGAAGAAGTCACCGATGGCGATGATGCGCTCCTTGGCTCCCGTCAGCCTCAGGGCTTTGTAGAAGGTGTACTGGCCATGGTGACCACATGGCTGACCCACCAGCTAGAAAGAGAACACTTAGATTGTAATAGGCTCAGTTTTAGGATTTACCACCAGGCTCATAATATTATTAGGATATTTTTGTTTCTGGTCTTAACTTTGACAAACATAAAACGATAAATAAAATAAAATAAAGAAAGAAGAGACCTATATTCCGATGTTTCAATAATTTTAGTTAACATGTTGGGAACTCAGTTTTCGGATTTACCACCAGGCTGAGTAGGCTGGAGCCTTGGGCGGCAGATTTTAGGGGCGGCAAATTTGGGGTAATTTTTTTCAAACATCTTATTTATTTTAGCCTTTATTGGCCCACTGCAGGACAGATGCCAGCCTCCCTTCCTTCTTGGCCAATCACTTGATGTTGCCAAATGTCTTACAGGAATCACCGCTTTTAACTAAATCGTTGGATTGTAAAAATAATCTCTGGGGGGGGGGGGGGTTCAATAGCCTACTGGCGGCAAATATGTAAATCCGCCACTGAATAGGCTATTTGACAGTATGAAAAATAAAGTGTTATTGGTAGTAATCTATGTAAATTTTGCCTTCATAAAGCGTTATGGAGTAAAATAACTTGAAAATTATTTATTAAAAAACCAATAATTAAAACTATCTATTTATAAACGCCAATCACGTGACACAAAACGGTCAGGATTGGTCGAATCGACGATGACGTAACATGCTTGGCAATATGTCATCGCCTGCCTTGAAAAACTTTACGTTTGTGTATTTGTTGACAAGCATGTAACGTCACAGAAACTAGTGCGACGCCATTTGCTAAAGAAGCGTTTTTGCGGGTTATTTAAATTGTCAATATTTAACTTACATTTTTAGGGTCAATACTTAACAGAATTGAAAATAATATTTTTTTATGGGTTTCACAGTCACTACTGAATAATCTAGACTGGTTTTAAAAATCTTGTCAATTACGTTAAAAAAACTTTATTTCAATCCTATTAATTAATTATTATTAATATTAGATTAGCTTTCTTGGCCGAGGGAGTTACCTCGACTTTCAACCTGAAAGTCATGAGTTCGAATGCCGGCGTTCAACAATGGATTTTTCTGTTTGAAAATTTATAAGCGCATCAAAAACACGTGCTCAAAACGGTGAAAGAAAACCAGTTAGTATTCTTATAAGCGGCGATGGGCTTGCGACCTGTCACGTATGGAATGCTAACTACTGCAAAATATGGGCATGTGCCAAATATAATGTTTGAAAGAGCCTCTGACTACCCCCACTAGACTTCTTCAAAGGATCTAAGCGTCTGGAGATCTGAGAGGATGTCTGTCTACCTTATTTGGGGATTACAGTCGTGATCCTTTTTATTTTATTTTTATTTTAATACTGTGGGTGTGTGTGTGTATGTATGTGTGTGTGTGTGTGTTTGTTTCTCTTTCACACAAATACTACTGAACGGATTAAACTGAAACTTTACAGTAATATAGCTTATACATCAGAATAACAAATAGGCTCCTTTTTATCCAGGTACCACCCGTGCGAAGCCGGGGCGAGCAGCTAGTGATATTATAAATGCGAAAGTTTGTGAGTTTGTTTATATGTTTGTGTCACAATCAGGCCTAAACGACAAAACGGTTTAAGATACAATTTTCTGTAGATTTAGTTATAAGGCCCATAAAACTTCCCCATCATGATAAAATAACGCAAAAGGGATGATTTTGATATAGATGGCGGTGGGCAAAAAATCTGACATCAGTCGTCATAGATACGTGCGTTACTCTATGCGATTACTGAAGTTTGGACAGGACAACGTCTGTCGCGGCTCTGCCAGTTACTTCTATAATAATAATACAAACAAACTCTTAAGCATGTAGCAACACGTTCTTATCGTGTCAAATCAATAACACTAAATAAAACAATGAAATAATAGCGATTACGTGCCGATGCCGTGTTGGCCGAGTGGGAGTTAACACGTCTTTCGAGCTGAAGGCCGTGGGTTGGCATCCCGGCCGTGCATCGGATCGATTCTACGGAAAATGTGTATTTTGCTTAGAAGGTAAACTTTGCAGGGTGATAGAGATGTTTAGATAGATTCTTCATAAAACTAAAAAAATCCACATTTATAAAAACGGCAAAAAAAACACGTGTGTTGTATGGGAGGCCGACTGATAATTAGATAGTTTCTTCATAGTCGAGTCGTACTCGCGCATGACGGGTTCCGTACTATTCATCTATAAAAAGAACGGCAAAAAATATAACGTTTTTTATATGGGAGCCCCACTTAAATATTTTATTCTGTTTTTAGTATTTGTTGTTATAGCGGCAACAGAAATACATCATCTTTGAATATTTCAACTGTCTTGCTATCACGGTTCATGAGATACAGCCTTGCGACAGACAGACGGACAGCGGAGTCTTAGTAATACAGTAATACGCTTTGGGTAAGATTTCTGTATAGATGGCGCTGGTGTGCAACAAATCTGACATCACGGACTAAAAACATTCAGTCTTTTCTATTCGATTATTGAAATTTTCTATTCGATTATTGACAGGACAACGTCTGTCACGGGTCGGTTAGTTGTAAATAAATATTACCTTTCCTTGATTACTACCTCTGATACGTGCTGCTTTTTGAATATGTGCTGAAGCTATTTATTTATTTATTTTATTGTACGTACTTGAGTAGTACTTTTAATTATTATTCTTGTTTGAGCCTTCACCTTGTTCGATTGGCATCACACTAGAGCTCTACATAGCATTAAGGAAAGGATCATTGAAAAAAAAGGTAGACCCCAAGCCGTGTTTGTTGCCTGATTCTTCTAGGCTTGGTCGCGTGGAATCGGCGTAGCTTCACCTAGTTCCTAAGACGTTTCAAAGTGATCCTTGTGATTTTATTGAAATAAATGATTTTTGAATTTGAATTTGATATTAGTGAACTGTGTTTAGTTCAGTTCTTTTGACTTTGACAGAGAGCCTTCTTTTTGTTTCAAAGTCGGTTAAAAATAGAATGAATTTCGTTATAGCAGAATGCACGAGTTAGCAACAATCTACTCCGGATGTGGCCGATTTCTAATGTACCGTCAACAAATAAATATAGGCAGGTATTACTTACCAAGTTTGTTTAATTTAATTTTTAATTAAAATATATCTCTCGTATCGAATATTATTCTCTAAAAATATTTCTATCTCTTCGAATATAATTATTCTAGTTATTAATATTAGCTTATGTCACGCAGAGATGATGTAGCATTCTAATGGTGAAAGAATTATTGAAATCGGTCCAGTAGATTTTTTATTTTATCGGGCGTCAGAAAAATAAATTGTTTATTCTCAAAATCACTTCAAATTAAGTATTTTTATTCTCTATTTTATACAATTAAATAAATACATATTTACTTACGGGTTTTTTTTTTAATTATATTCCTAAACGGAGTAAAAAACGCGTCAATATTAGTAAAAAAAATAAATTGTTTAGTCTCAAATTACTTGAAATGTAGTATTTAATATTTATGCTCTTCAATACAATTAAAGAAATTGTATTTACGAGGTTTTTTAAATTTCAACCCTTGACGGGGCAAAAAGGGGCGTCAAAATTTGCATAAAAATAAATTATGCTCTTCAGTACAATTAGAGAGTTTGTTTTATTTTCATCCCTTAACAGGGTAATAAGGGGTGTTATAGTTAATATGACAACTTAATTGTTTTTTATCAAAATTACATGAAATTTATTATTTGAGCGCTTCAATACAATTAAACGGAGTAAAATAAGGTGTTTTGGTATGAAAAGTGCTTTTTTTCTATGCGATTATTGAAATATAGATAAAACAACGTTTATCGTGGGACAGATCGTAAGTTATGATCATAGTAAGAAGTTTACAAAAAAATACAACAGTAAACATATATTTATTTGCTGAAATTAAATTGTTTTCTTTGTTTTGCCAACGCTACAACCGACGCACGACCTCTAAATCAATAAGTATAAAATTGAAACAACCCTAGAGAGAGATAGCGGAAGTGAGTGAGACATAAAGACAAAACTGAGTGGCAATACAGCTCAGTCGGTAGTAACTCTGCCTTCTGCGCTGTAGATCTGGTTCGACTCCCACTAAGGACAAACATTTGTGTGATAAACATGGATGTTTGTTCTGTGTCTGGGTGTTATAATGAAACTTAAGTAGGTATATGTATTTACAAAAAATAAAGTATAGAAGTAGGTACATATTCTATCAATAATCTGCGGGGCTATTTTGTAAAAACATGATGATCATGTTATGGTACTGAATGCCATAATACCTACGCTTTTTATGCTGTTTAGGCACCTATCTACGCTTCCAATACAATACCTACGCAGAAGTAGGTTATAGGTGCATAAACAGTGAATAGTTACTATGAAAAGTGTACAGATTAGGTATTCTCTAACATTAGCTATTGCATTCAACATCATAACATGATATTCATGTTTTTTACAAAATAGCCCTGCTTGTTTCCATAATATTACAAGCTTTGCTTAGTATGGGGTTAGATGGCGATGTGTGAAATGTTCACCAATATTTATTTATTTAAATCTTAGACGAATGTTTTATACTCTTACAGCGCAGTTGATAGTAGCTTCTGCGGCGTAGGTTGCATTCCCATCCCAGGACAAACATTTGAGTGATGAACACTTAAAGATTTTTAAACGACGAAAAATGGGGAGGTTTTAAAATAAAATAAATAAATAAATAGGATCACGACTGTAATCCCCTAGTACGGTAGACATTCTCTCAGATCTTCATACGCTTAGATCCTTTGAAGATGTCTAGTGGGGGTAGTCAGAGGCACGCCTGGAGATCTTCAAGGATGTCTACCGTGCTTGGGGATTACAGTCGTGATCCTATATTCCTTTGCAACTTGTCCCGTATGTTGGCACGCACCAAACGTCATGTTTGGACGTGCCTCTGACCAACGCCTTTATACATCTTCAAGGATAGAATTAAAACTATCGTGGTTGTTAATCATTTTAAATAGATATACGGCTAATTACCACGTTTTTCCTTTGTATTGCTGACGTTTCGAGACAATTCAGATGCTCTTTATCATGAGCATCGCCCGCGACCGCGATCAACGGCAGATCGGCGAATACTGGCGAATACAGCAATACAAAGGAAAAACGTGGTAATTAGCCGTATTTCTATTTTAAATCTTCAAGGATGTCTACCGTACTTGTAGACACTTGTAGACTTACCGTTGCCACACCCTTATTTCTACTATTATTGATTAAGTATTAATAATACTGCTAAAGCACTTGTGATGCTGACCTAGTGATTCTGAAGGTGAAGATATTTATGATTAACCAACTTTAACCCTTCAAACCCCAGAAGGTTTTTATGAATCACGCCCCGACACGCCGCCGTCACGCCCTACATGCACTATTTCACCTATATCTCGTTATTTTGCATGAAAAGGTATAGACATCTATATTACTCAATTCAGTTGTCTTTTAATAGGCTTTTATTATCTTAAGACGAGTAATATTTTTTTTTGATAAACTTAGAATCGTTTTTTCTCAATAACCGCAAAACATAGTTTTGTTTTTTATGACAAAGATAACTTAAGGATATAATCTAGATAAATTATAGACAGAAACACGATTGGTGAAACTTTTCTCGATAGATTTATTTTCCAAAGTTGGCTCTTCAAAAACATTAGTTTCGTTTTTACTCAAAACTGTTAATAGCTAAACAGTTCATTTTTATATAATTCGTTAAATAATCATACTAGCTACATAAATTATACAGTTTCTTTTTAAGTTTGATGGTATTCAGACTGAGACTCAGCACATAAAAAAAATCAAAAATTTAAAATACTATGTAGCTATGTAAGAACAAAGAATATAGGTATTATCACGACTATTCCCCAAGTACGGTGGACATCCTCTCAGATCTCGAGGCGCTCAGATTCTTCTAGATGCCTAAAGGGAAGTATTCAGCGGCACGTCCAACCATTTGGCGCGTGCCCACATTTCGTAGGAATTAGCATTTCAAACGTGACATGACAGGTAGGTACCGACTTATGTGTCACCATCGCCACTTATAAAAATACAAACTGATGTTTTTAATACACGGCTAGGGTTCGAGCTGAAGAAAAAAGTAGCCTATGTCCGTTCCAAGACTTTAAACTATATCCTTAAATACATATTGACGTAAAACTGCAACATACCACTAATGCCGGAGACACACTAACGTGTCGTGGCGCGGCGTGTCGCGCCACTAGCCAATCGCAAGACAGCGTTTGCGACACGACACGACACCCAAATATGTCTCTAACCATACTAAATGTATGAAAGCGATTAGCTAGTGGCGTGTCGCGCCACGACACGACACGTAAGTGTGTCTCCGGCATAACACGGCTACCAAATCATTATTATGAGCGCAACGCATACTGTTGTAGAATTACAACTATCAGGACAATATTTTTAAGCACCTTTTTTCTTTCGCGTCTGTCAAATGCCATCTTGACATTCACAAAGCATTGACTGTCGGAAATTTGTAGCAGGTGAAAATTGGAATAGTGTTTTTGCAGTAAATAGTTGATTTTCGAAGGTGAATAAGTGCATTTTATTTATTTTATTGTAATAATTCATCTTCTTTTCGGTACAGTAATTGGTTAGGACAATAGCATTCCAATGTCTCACTGCATTAGAATTACAAGTTTACAAGATATATTTTTTTCAAGAGGTCAGAATAAATCATGCATTTAAGGTTTAAAAAATTTCATCACAATGGTTTGGCCGTGATAACGTCACAGACAGACAGACAGTTACTTTCGCATTTATAATATTAGTAGAACTAGTAGGATTAAGATTAGGTAAATGTTTTCGATTGCACTATTGATAATCGCACTAATGGCGATGACGTGTCTTCCAAAAAAACCGGCGAAGGGCGAGTCGACTCGCGCACGAAGGGTCCCCTACCATTATCATTAAAAAACTGCAATAAATTTGTTGTACGGAAGCCCCACTTAAAAAAATATTTTATTATGTTTTTAGTATTTGTTGTTATAGCCGCAACAGAAATGCATCATCTGTGAAAATGTTAACTATAATAATGATAAACATATCGATAACACAGCGCCATCTAGCCGTAAACTGGAACCAGATAACTGATAAAATACGAGTACTTTTCCTACTTTCTACTAATCCTACTAATATTATAAATTCGAAGGTTTGTGATTGTGTGTGTGTGTGTGTTTGTTATTCTTTCACGCAACTACTGAACGGATTAAAATGAAACTTTACAGTAATATAGCTTATACATCAGAATAACATCTATACTTTTTATCCAGGTACCACCCGAAGCCGGGGGGAGCAGCTAGTATTCCTTTAAATATACTTATTATTTTAAGTAAATTACAATTTCGGCACGAAATGTGTAAAAAATATTATATTTATCTTTACGATTACTTATTAAGGTTGGTCCACTTACTAAAGAATATAATCCAGGGCTTCGGGATCCCGGAATCCCGGGATTGTGCTTGGCTAGTCCCGGGATTTTTGGGATTGCCAACAGGTCTAGTTTGCATTATGTAGTCCGTAGCGCCTTGATAATGACCTTACCTTGGCTCCAATTAGAAACCTAGTTTCATACCGGGATTCCGGGATTAAGCTTCAAAAATCCCGTAAACCCGTGATTTAAAAACATGCTCGGGATTGTATTCCCTACTACTTACCTACCTACGCCTACTTACCTACTGGGGGCGTAGAAAAAATGTTCTTTAGTTTTTTTTTTTTTTTTTTACTTATTTAAGGTAATTAATGAAGATTTTAGGCAATTTATTATACATTATTGCAATTTTTGATTAATATGGTGAAGGAATTTAAAATTAACGACTATAAAATTGATTTAGTAGTTTTTACTTTATTTACTTAAAATAATACATATTCATTAAAAATACATACATATTTAAATAAACAAAGGTGCCTACAAATCTTTCCTCTTTTAATATGAAACATCATACCTACAAAGAAACACAGATGTAGATGTAGTAATAATAAAACATTAATAAAATAGTTCCGTTTTGAAAATTTCATCCGGAACCCTAAAAAATGGCTCAAGTCATAGTGCCAACGTATGACGATGCGTTGTCTAAGGATGGGGTAGGGTCGATGACATTAATCGACATTTTAAAATTATAGGAACGTCGTAATTCAATGCCTTATCTTTTGTTGTCTCAAATAGTCTAACGGCAATAACAATTAAAAATAAATGAAGTAAATATAGGTGGACCTTAAACACAACACTATCTATTTTAAAATTATAGAAACGCCGTAATTCGTTACATTATCTTTTGTTGTCTCAAGTAGTTCATCATCGATAATATCAATTAAATAAATTAAAAATTAAATTAAAATTAAAAAAAATATTTGTGGACTTTACACACAACGCTATCTAGCCCCAAACTAAGCAAAGCTTGCACTATGGGCACACCAAACAAACAAAATAAAAGTTTTTATACATTAAAGTAGTTCTTGTTGCCAACCACCATTTCTACTAATTAGGTTGGCTGGTAGAAAATGCCTTGGCATTAAGTCCGCCTTTTATTTTTTAATTTAAAATGCAATTTACGTAATAATAAATAATTAAAAGGTAACTTTTAATAATCCCCAGGTAGTAAATTCAATCTAATTAATTAAAAAGATAAAGAATAAGACATTAGTAAACATGTTATGACTGCAATAAATCAATATGCGATTGGATTACGTAATCAAATCACAATTGTATCGAGATCAACTAATTAGGCACGCACACTATTCATTGTTAAGATATTCAATTCAAATGGACGCTATGTTATTAAACATCCAGTCTAATTTGCATAAGTGCTACCTTACTCAAAATTTGTTGTTTTAATTATTAATTATAAACATGTTAGGGTTTATTACGGTTATTCAAGGAGATTCAGTTATTGCATATAAATTATACCTACATGTTTTCCTCACGAAAAAAGCAAACGATATCGATTGTCGATAAAAAAATATTTACCCCAACACTACCAAATGCTGACTTGGCAAACGGCGAGCAAGCAAGACGAGTAATAATAATAATTTCTTTACTTTTAAATTATTATTTTAGGCAAGGTTTTAAAAATACGATCATAAACCGGCCAAAATCAATAAAATAAATAGGAAGTATTTTTTAAAGGTTTTAGAACAAACAAAATGTTCTGTAATCGCACGATGCTATTTATTTCCGGTCAATTGAATTGTTGGAGGAAACAATCGGTGACGTCACGTCACGTTGTTTATAAAAAAACAAAATCTATGGCTATGTATTTAAAGATCTTGAATAGCTGATGATAATTACTAGATTTTATAAATATTAATCAATACAAAGCGATATACAAGTAATCTTACCTTGTAAGTAGGTTTATCCATGTTATAATCCGAACAAAGGCAATAATAATCCAAAATAATGATATCACAATTCACAACACAGCACTGTACATTATCACTATCTATTTTTACAACAATGGCAAATGCATTCTTAATTTAACTTTCTGCTTAGACATTGCACTAAACACCGTTTATTTTCACACGATAAACACTGATGAATATAAATAAATTCACCGGATTACGGATAACAGATTACCGAACTAACATTCAACAAAACGAATAAGATTCTTCACCATTAGCACCATAGACTAAATATTCCAGCTAGATTTTTTTGTTTTTTTTTTTGGTCGCAATCATATTGGGCTTAGCACGTTCGTTTTATTTTTAAAGTCAAATTTCGCGCGGTTTCAGCCCATATTGGCATGAGCCGACCATTTCGGTACGCGGTCGGTCGCTGTGTGCGCTTGCCTGCTCTGTTTCTCTCTCACCCGCTCGCACTAGGCTAGGGTTGACCCTGAAGGGTGCTATTGTTTTTTGAAGGATTATGATAAAAGTAATTTAAAGTAACATGTTTTTTTTAATAACGGAACAATTAACAGTTAAATCGAGACGGCACACTTATGGTATGATTTTTATTATAGTTGTTCAATCATTTGATTGAATATGCTTGTGTTGTTACAAAATTACTTACTTAATTATTTTTTGTTACAAAATCACTTGTCTATACATTGTAAGTATAGACAAAGGTTCAATCTATTTCATAAAATAGGTTCAATTACAGCTTTTAAGAAAGGATTCAATCAATATTTATGTCTACAGTTTAATCGCTATATTAGCTACAGACAAAGTTATTAATGGAACTTCAATTTTAATTAAATAATTACGTATGATTATAAAAATATATACCTTGTACTACCTACACCTACCATTAAAAAATAAAACTATTTTCCATCTTACCACATTATGTAGGTATTCAATCAGTAAATAAACGCCATTTATGTACTTGCCTTACTTCTTATGTAATGAACTCTACGATTGTATTAGGTATTATTATTTTTTAAAATTTAAAACCTTCCTACGTTCCTACCTAAATTGTGTAAATATTCAATGTATTTATTGGGTTAAAATGACAATTATTTTATATTTTAACTTTGTATTTAAAATAAAATCAATTATTAAAAAAAAATCACATCCCTTAATACTTATTTAAAACATACCCAAAACAGATGGACTTCAAGAAATATGTAAATAAAAAATAATACAACCGTTTGAAGAACTTGACGGCCCTGAATCAGTACAAACACAGCACGCACACACACAAACCTCGTATCTACACATTTTTTACGTAAATAATGATTGGAGTAGTACATCATTGCAAATGAGAGTATTTACAAACCTGTTATAGTATTTATTTATAATTATCTTACATAAAGGTGATCAAAAACCTCTTTATTTTGATATTAAATATTTATATTTTGGTATAATCAACCTATAAATTGTATATTGCATAAAATTTCAAATTTAAAGTTAAAAATTTATATAAATTTGTACAAAATAAAGCTGTTGGTATATAAAACGACAAGAGATTTTTAAACATTTTATAGTAGTTTTATCTGTAGATTCAAATTGTACTGAGCTCCGCTCATACAGTGTGTCCGGTATTTTAGTTATTTTATTTTTAGTTTAGCATTTACAGAAAATTTGATTGAATTAGGTGTAAGCAACGATTTCTAAATCGATTTGTTACGATTTTACACGGTTTAAGCAATAATTGTATTATTAATGTTACAATGACACTTTCTCATGACTAGGCGCGTGGTATTTACAATTTGAAGATTGTTTGTTTGTTTTAATCATGTTTGAAGCTGTAAAATAAATAAACATCAAAATGTATTCTTAAATACATTTGATAGTTAACATTCACTGCCTACTCGGGTATGAAGGCCTGTACTTATACTTACATGATTTATTTAAATACTACCATTAGCTCGTGACTTCATCCGCGTGCTTTCACCTAAATCCTTTAAGTAGTTTTTACGCGAAAGATTAAAAAACATATATATCCATCCTCACAAACTTTCTCATTAATAATATAAGTATGTAGTAAATAAATAACCCATTTATTTTTAAATTATGATTTATAGAAAACCAGTGTCCCGATGTATGGCTGCGTGGCCATGATGTCTTCGATATAACCTAACTTTTCAATCCTCAATAATATTCAATGCCGTTTTTGTATGTTACCTATCAATGTTAATGATTAACCATAAAATTTAAATGCTTTTAAAAATACCTACGTCCTATATTACTTAGTTTAATAATTATGCTGAATATTTATAGAAGTATTAACCTATACCTTACCAATTTAGTAGACATACGTAGCGGTAAGAATAATAACTTCCCAGGGTTAATTATTTGAATTTTGTTGTATATAATATAGCTTAAAAGCTAGAAAAAAATAAAAAACTAAAGTATTGAAAATAACCGGTCTACTACCTATACCTACCACTTAAAATACATTATATTATTCTGATTAAAAAATTCGATGTATTTTTTTGAGCAGACTTAAGTAGATGTAAGAATTACTTCCCAGAGTCAATTATTTGAATTTTTCTTCACTTTCAAAACTTTCGTGAGCTGTACTAAGTACACATTATTACAACAACGGGAATTACTTACGTAAATGGTCCACTCACCATAAAGAAGATCCTCTAGATGAATCGAAACATTGTCGGTGTCCTCATTGACAATTTATCATTTACGTGAGTAATTCCCGTTGTTGTAATAATGTATTTGAATTTTGTTGTTTAAATATGGCTCAAACGCCGAGTGTTGAAAAAAACGGCCTACTTACCTACCACTACATACATTTGCATGATTTATAATAATAATAACTACTCCAAAATGTCAGCCTGTGCCAAATATAATGTTTGGTCGTACCTCTGACTGGCCCCTGTAGACATCTTCAAGGATCGAATTCTAAGCGTTTGGAGATCTGAGAGGATGTCTACCGTACTTGGGGATTACAGTTGTAATCCTATCTATTTATGATAATAATAATAAATTGAACCCAAAAATGTTTTGTTACAAGACCAGAAAAAAATCTGTGAAAAACATTTTAAAATTCGATTTTAGACAACCTTATTAAACTTTAAAATTTTAGAAACAAAAACAATGTTATGCCTCTACGTCACATCAAAGAGTGCGTCACATAATAAAACGTGGGCAAGGAACACGCCACATTTCGTGTGCATTCGATTTTTAAAATTATTTCAGTTTGATTTGAACTTTATTGATAAAAATGGATACTAGGATCACTTCCGGTAGATATTTTTTTTTTTCTAGAACAGTTTTGCGACCAAATAGAACTAGTCAAGTGCGAGTTGAACTCGAAAATCTAGGGTTCTGCATTCTACACAGTGATCGATAAAATATAGTGTCTAACACTGTATGTTGTATGTTTTATGTGTGTATCCCTGTCTGTCTGTGACGTTGTCACGGCCAAACCGCTTTGCCAATTGTGATGAAATTTCATATAGAGATAGTTTAAAGTCTTGCGCCGGACATAGCCTACATTTTTCCCAAAATTTTCGTTTGATTTTTAAAAATTTCTATGTTTTCGAATCATGTATTTGAATAATATAAATAAATATAAATATTGGACTTACACAGCGCCATCTAGCCCCAAACCAAGCAAAGCTTGTACTATGTACTAAATAATATATATACCTAAATACAAAAGGAAAGGATCTCGACTGAAACACTCAGATCTCCTGATTACCCTCTAAAACATCCAAAGGTTGTCAAAGCCACGTCCAAACATAACCACAAACTAAAAAAAAAACTCAATAATTATAATCCCAAATGAATTACAAAAAATATCACCTCGTGTGTTCGAACTAAACACACACAACCAAACGGCATTCGTTTTCAAATAATCCTTACGCTAATATACAAAGTAATTTATACCTTATCACTAACAATATAAAGCTTAATATCGTCTAAACGCGTTGCAATCTTTATCACAAACAAAAGCATTTTATTTATACTAAATTCAACCTTATTTATTTTGACAATAAGGTCTATATTCGTAGTTATATGTATTTGTTATCACTAGTAAACACTAATTCATAGTAGATACGTGAAAAAACGGGGTATCTTCGATTCTAGTAATTTTAATTTCATTTTGTGCATGCCTTTGGCACTGCCTATCACCACACTGGTTTCTATGCTAATATTTTTGGATTTGGATATTCATTATTAATCATTTATTTGTAGTACATAGTACAAGCTTTGCTTGGTTTGGGGCTAGATGGCGCTGTGTAAGTCCAATATTTATTTAATTAACACGTGCTTATAACGGTGAAGGAAAACATCGTGAGGAAACTAGTTCGAATTCTTGTAAGCGGCGACGGGCTTGCAACCTGTCACGTGTGGAATGCTAACTAGGTACTACAGAATGTGCGTATGTGCCAAATGTAATGTTTGGACGTGACTCTGACTAACCCCTTTAGATATATTAAGATCTCAGTGCCTGGAGATCTGATAGGATGTCTACCGTACTTGGGGATTACAGTCGTGATCCTATTTAATTTATTTAATGTTGTAAGGTATGCAATAATGTTTTTACATTCCCAAAGAGGGTTGACGTTGACAGGCGGCCCGTTGTAAAATATAAGCCAAATCCACTTCCAAACATGTTGTGCCAACCCCACTAAGTGGGAAAAGGAGAAAAAAATGATGTAGTATAGATAGAGATACAATTTTATTATTTATTATTACATATTTATAAATTTATTATTAATAATGTTTCGCACTACAATCATTTTTTTTTCATTTTCATTTTTACAATATACATTAATATATGTATTTTTTTCTATTATAATAAACATTTCAACAAGAACAAGAAACAATTAATATAGAAAAATAAATAATTCAACTAAGAAACAAAGAAAGAATACTCGATATATTTTGAAAAGTTTTTTCAAAATATATTGAGTAGGTAGTAGGTACTCTATGGATTGTAATTTATAAGAAAGTTTGTTACATATTACGATGGACATTATGATAGTAGCTCTGCCTTCTGCGCTGTAGGTTGTGGGTTCGAGTCCCATCCCATGTTTGTTCTGTATTATATTATAAGTATTCTATCAGTTATCTGGTTCCCATAGTACAAGCTTTGCTTAGTTTGGGACTAGATGGCGCTGTGTGTTAAGTCCGCCATTATTAACATTTTGTGTTTTGACTATTATATGTTTTTTGTGTCTGGGTATCATTTATAAAAAATAAAGGTATTTAAGTACCTAGTCTATCACTTATCTAATTCCAATAGCTTTTATTAGTTTGGGGGTACATTTTATATATTAATTTAATACCTATATAATAATAAGACAATAAAAATTAAATAAAACAAAGTAATAATAATAATAAAGCTGCAGTGTAAACGCAGCCTAAGGAGCAATTTTAACCAAATGGATACGACACGCGGCGCGTACACACTGGGCGATGTTTTAAATACCTACTGTTATTATTTTTATTATGTTTTAATATTTTTTAAAGAAAATAGCTATTTGTTACTCTAAAATTATACAAAGTGAAATATAATAATGAAAATTAGTATTACATTAGATTTGACACGATAATGTCATTATTTTTTCAATTTTTGTCTAAAAATCGGTCTTTAAATTACTAATCAATTTATAAATTTCAATATTTTGCGATAATTTGTAAAAAAAAAGATTTTCTGAATTTACGTGGACGATGTCGCGGATAAAAGCATTTTTGACTTTTTGTATGGGCTGAGTCTACCTGGTTAAGACGGAAAAAGTGATAAAACTGCATTATCTTAAAAACCATCAAATTTAAAAATAAACTGTCTGTTATTTACTTAGCTAGTATGATTATCTAACGAATTATATAATAATGAACTGTTTAGCTATTCATAGATTTGATCAAAAACGAAACTAGTGTTTTTGAAGAGCCAACTTTGGTAAATAAATCTATCGAGTTTCTGTCTGTAATTTATCTAGATTATATCCATAAGTTATCTTAGTCATAAAAAAATAGACAAAGTATGTTTTGCGGTTATTGTGAAAAAACTATTCTGCATTCATCAAAAACATTGATTACACGTCTTAATAAATATTCTTTATGTGTTAAAAGATAATAATAACATTAAATGTAAAACAACCAATAATAAAGAATCCACCCGTGTGCTCCGCTGACCCGAACGTTACTCGCTTCGTCCAAATGAATGTGTACGAGCCCCGAGTACACGGGGGGAATATTTTCGTAGGTAATCCCTTTAATTTTTAATATTTTACCTTCTTTTAAATTTTTATCTTTTTTATAATAAAAATTAATATATTATTATAAGTCTGAAAGTTTCTGAGAATGTTTTGTATTTATGTATTAAGTAGGTACTTAATTTTCGTGATAAACACATGATAAACGCGTAAGTCAGACTCGTTCTTGTCCGGTTTTTTTTATATCTAGTAAAAATAATCAAATTAATGTAATAAGTATGTATTTAAGGTATTTTATTACTTATGTTTTTTTATATTTTCGAAATAAGTATAGTGTCAAATTTTAATAATATTATATTACTTGCTTACATATTAAAAACTTAGATAATTATGAACAAAAGATGGTAGGTATTTTATAGGTAATTAATTATAATATAGTAGCTTATAAACACGACTTTGTCTGCATAGATTTAGAATAGATTTTGGACGACTTTATCGTAAAACATTAAAATTCTTAAAAATTAAAATAAAATTTTAGGAAAAAATTAGCTTATGTCCGTCCTAAGACTTTAAATCTCTAAGTATAGGGAATTTCATCACAATCGGTTTTGCGGTTTACGTCACAGAGTTAATTTCACATTTATAAAAAAAAAGGGTTCCGAACCCAAAGGGTAAAAACGGGGCCCTATTACTAAGACTTCGCTGTCCGTCTGTCCGGCTGTCTGTCACAGGGCTGTATCTCATGAAGCGTGATAGCTAGACAGTTGAAATTTTCACAGATTATGTATTTCTGTTGTTAAGAAAAACTAAAAACAGAATAAAATATATATTTATGTGGGGCTCCCAGCTCCCATACAACAAACGTATTTTTTTGGCGTTTTTTATAGATAATGGTAGATTAAGATATATAACCATTCGTCGTGAGTCCGACTCGCACTTGGCCGGTTTTTATTAATATCTGTAATAGGTAGGTACAGTAAAATGAATTAAAATAAAGATTTAACGCATGATTTTCTTGTAGGTGAGTTAAAGCAGAGTTAAATGGAATTCAATGAAAAATATATATTCAAGCAAAAACAGAACAGAGAGAGGCGTGGAGTCGTCATGTCAACTATTTATAATCTATACTTCTATACTAGCTGATCGACCCGGCTTCGCACGGGTGGTATCTGGATAAAAAGTAGAATATATGTTATTCTGATGTATGGGCTATGTAACTGTAAAGTTTCATTTTAATCCGTTCGGTAATTTTTGCTTGAAGGAGTATTAAACACACACACTCACTCACTTATTCACAAACTTTCGCATTTAAAACTCTGTCCGTCTCATTAATAAACGTAGACTAGCGCAGGATTAAATTTAGTCCAACGCTTACGTTTGGACTAGTCGAATTCAATATTAATAAACAAGGATTAGAAATGGAGTTGCTTACATTAAGCTAGTATTAACAAGTCTTGGTGTAACCTCAGATGATCTTTGGATAAGTAAATTTTTATTAATAGCACCGTGTGTGTCTGTGTCGGCCAAACCGCTACGCTGGGCCGATTGTGATGAAATTAGAGAGAGAGAATTACATAGAGTTAGTTTAAAGTCTTGGGACGGACATAGGCTACTATTTTTTCCCAAAATTCTCCGATAATTTATAGGAATTTCAATGTTTTACGATAAAGTAATCAAAAATCGATCTCCTGAAACCATTGCTTGCTCCTGTCTTATTTATATAAATTAGTTATTAAAATAATAATAATAATTAACCGCCCACTTTAGACGTACAGTAAACAAATTTGATAAATATAATCAATAAAAGAAAGACATACAGGCATAGCTCCATTTTTCTTATTATTTTTTTGATAAAAATATTAAAATTAGTCCAGTTTTGAAGGAGGAAACAGGTGAATACGATATAGCGATTTCGTCATTTTTAAATAGGAATGGGTCCGCGCTGTTATTGTCTCTATCGCCACTCATACGTTTATGTCTTGGGCACAGCGCGACAGCAATAGATTTTTTAAATGCCTACTATTTTTAAACTTCTAGGATTATTATTTAAGGCGCTCCCAGTCGACGATTGTTTTTGTTCGAAACGAAAAAATAAATACTTGTGAACAAGCCACATCTCCTATTTTATAATGTATAGTATATGTGAATAAAGATATACCCATCTTTAATCACTTCGATAAATAATCCTACCGACCGCTGCAATGATGACAAACACACGTCCGCGCGTGGTCCGCCTTAGCTTTTCGAATAAATTAATGATATAAATTATGTATAATTACTTATCAAAAATCTATCCTAATAGAATTGTAGATCTACATATTACCTATCTTTAACAATAAATCACAAGTTGATTTTAATAGTAGGTATATAAAATATTTCGATCATAAATTCTAAAACGTATCATTTTGAAATAATATTTTTATCGTGAAAAGTTTCTGCTATTATGTTTTCAGCTTAATAGAAATCTAGGTAGGAACCTGAAGTAATATACTTATAAAAATAGGAGATGTGGCTTGTTCAGAAGTATTTCTTTTTTCGTTTCGAAAAAGAGCAATCAGCGACTGGCAGCCTCTTAAGGTGATAAGTGAAATTTTTGACATTTTGTATGGGCTGAGTCTACTCGGATAAGACGGAAAAAGTGATAAAACCGCATTATCTTGAAAACCATCAAATTTAAAAAAAAATGTCTTTAATTTAGGTAGCTAGTATGATTATCTAACGAATGAATAAAAATGATTTAGCTATTCAAAGTTATGATTAAAAACGAAACTAGTTTTGAAGAGCCAACTTTGGAAAATAAATCTATCGAGAAAAGTTTCACCAATCGTGATTCTGTCTTTAATTTATCTAGATTAAATCCTTAAGGTGATAAGTGAAATTTTTGACATTTTGTATGGGCTGAGTCTACTCGGATATGACGGAAAAAGTGATAAAACTGCATTATCTCGAAAACCATCAAATTTAAAAAGAAACTGTCTGTAATTTATTTAGTTAGTATGATTATCTAACGAATTATATAAAAAATAACTGTTTAGCTATTTATAGTTTTGATTAAAAACGAAACTAGTGTTTTTGAAGAGCCAACTTTGGAAAATAAATCTATCGAGAAAAGTTTCACCAATCGTGATTCTGTCTGTAATTTATTTAGATTATATCCTTAAGTTATCTTTGTCATAAAAAAACAAAACTGTATGTTTTACGGTTATTGAGAAAAAACGATTCTGCATTCACCAAACACATTAAATTACTCGCCTTAAGTTATCTTTGTCATAAGAAACAAAACTGTATGTTTGCGGTTATTGAGAGAAAACGATTCTGCATTCATCAAAAACATTTATTACTCGTCATAATATCATTTACTTTATTATATAAAGAAGTCCCAATACCTTTCTATAGTCCTCCCATTCCGTATCTCGGAAAGGCTGTTGCGACAAAACTTTTAATTATATCGCCATCTCTTTCGCACGCTGTTTGCGTTGTCATGCTGCTATCTCTTTTTCTCGGCTATCTCCCTCGCACTTGTTTTTGCATCACAGTAAAGATTTAATGAAATTGAGAGTCAATTTTGAGATCAAAAAGATGTTTTTATTTTTATAATGTTTTATTAAAACGTGTTTATTGTGTTTAGATGTTAAAATTAGTATTTTTAATTGTAGATATAGGTATTAAGAAAATACCTAGGTTGCCTAATTACCTACCTGTACCTAGGTACCTGTTCCGGAAGTAGGTATATAGGTACTAGTGAATCGTTGAAGGACTATCAGTACGAGTGTACTAATAATTTTATGACAATTTTTTTTACACCTTCGGTTACATTATTGAAGTTTTAGTAAGGATCCCTATTTTTTTCTAGTAATAACTATTGCCTATGTTACTCAGAGATAATTTTTTTTTAGAGAAAGAATTTTTGAAATCGGTCTTGTAGTTTTTGTGTTTAATCGTTACAAACATACAAAAATACAAATTTTTCCTTTTATTAATATTAGCATAAGTAGTTATATAGATGAAGTGAATGAACTAGGTAGGTACGTTCTTCAGATAGGTCAAATCAATTTATCTAATTGTAGGCATGTGCTAATGTTTGGACTTGCCACTTATTAACCCCAAAATTTACCTAAATTTTTTTTGATATCAATGTTTTACGATACAGTTGTTAAAATGGAGTCGCGGGTATCGATTGTATAATATTGAAATTCCTTAAAATCTGATACAAATTTGGATAAACCGGCCATGTGCGAGTCGGACTTACGCACAAAGGGTTAGGTACCATTTTCTATAAAAAAAAAACACGTTTATTATACAACAAACGCGTTTTTTTGCCGGTTTTTTTGTTCCCATACGGGAGCCCTCTAATGTCTCATTTTAAGTGAACTGTATTATGTTCTTATGAGAATAAAGTCTTTAAACCGAGCCCCACTTAAATATTTATTTTATTCTGTTTTTAGTATTACAGCGACAACAAAAATACATCATCTGTGAAAATTTAAACTGTCTAGCTATGAAATACAGCCCTGTGACGAACATACGGACAGCGAAGTCTTAGTAATAGGGTCTTTTTACCCTAAAAACATCAACGTTTATCACACAAATATTTGCCCTGGCAATCGAACCCACAACCTACAGCACACAAGGCAGAGCTACTACCAACTGAGCTGTAATAAACAGGTGATGTGTACATAAAAATGTATTTAATTGTAAAATAAATCAAATCTATAGATGTTCATTGTTTAGTCCTTGAGTCGATCGCGCTTAGCCACAGAGCATACGAGCTGGGTAAGGGCGTGGGACACTGCTTGCTTTAAAGCTTATTTAAACAAGTTCTTAACTGACGATTAGAGATGTTTTCTATTCGAAATGTATAAAAAAAACTGGCCAAGGGCGAGTCGGACTCGCACACGAAGGGTTCCGTACCATTATATAAAAAAAACACGTTTGTTGTATTGGAGCCCCCTTAAATATTTATTTTATTCTGTTTTTAGTTTTTGTTGTTATAGCAGCAACTGAAATACATAATCTGTAAAAATTTCTAATGTCTAGCTATCACGGTTCATGAGATACAGCCCTGTTACAGACAGACGGATAGACGGACAGCGAAGTCTTAGTAATAGGGTCTCGTTTTTACCCTTTGGGTACGAAACCCTAAAAAACTAGATGTTTGAATGTAAAAAATCACGACTGTAATCTCCAAGTATGGTAGACATTCTCTCAGATCTCTAGGCGCTTAGATCCTTTAAAGATGTCTTGTGGGTAGTCAGAGGCACAGCCCAATATGACGCAGTAGTTAGCATTAAATACGTGACAGGTTGCAAGCCCATCGCATCATTATTTTTTTGTTGCTATTTTCATTTATGTATAACTAGCAGTCCGCCCCGGCGTCGCACGGGTGTAATAATGATTTTATGGGTATTTTTTTTACACTGTGGGTTACATTATCGAAGTTTTCATACGGATCCCTAATAGTTAGATAAATGGTATTGTGGACCTTTTTGTAGATATTGATGTTATCTATAAAACTGTAGTACATTACTTTGTTCTATTGTCAATAATCTCCGCAGCGTAAGCGATATAAAGGATTTTTTTGGATTTTTTTCCACACTTTGGGTTACATTATCGAAGTTTTCATACGGATCCCTAACATTTTTGAAAATAATCTATAGCCTATGTTCATCAGGGATAATGTAGGATTCTAATGGTAAAATAATTTTTCAAATCGGTCCAGTAGTTTCTGATCGGAGCCTATTCATTACAAACAAACAAACAATCAAATCTTTCCTCTTTTTAATATTATAGTAATAGTATAGATATGATATTTTATGTATGATCTGGCGTGGTGTTTTAGGGTTCCGTACCTAATAGGTAAAAACGGGACCCTGTCACTAAAACTTCGCTGACCGTCTGTCTGTCACAGGCTAGCTATCACGGTTCATGAGATACACTCATGAACCGTGATAGCTAGACAGTTGAAATTTTCACAGATTATTGATTTCTATTGCCGCTAACAACAAATACTAAAAACAGAATAAAATAAATATACCTATAATTGGGGCTGCCATAGAACAAACGTGTTTTTATTGCCTTTTTTTCCTACATGCGCGTGTCCGACTCGCACTTGGCCGGTTTTTTTGAACTTAAAATGAGACTATTAATTGAATTTAATTTAAATCCTATATTGCATTTAAAATAATGAAATACTAAAGGCGCACGTAACGCCAAGTCCTTTTCTACCAATCCAAAATAATTTTTTGTTTACTCAGAATCGACACCATTGTCTCACAAAAATAATACTTACCCCACCATTATAATCGCGCCCTTATCTCGGCTAATAATAATACTGAACGTGTACCTAGTGCTGTACCTGTGCAGGCATCGATATCGATAGAATTATCGATGAATTATTTATTAATTAGCTTCCGACATTTCGTTACTCGAACTAAGAACATAAGAACATAGAACATAGGAAAAAGGATTTTTTATGAATTAAATCAATCTTTTTAAAATTTTTAGTAATTTTGTGGTAACAACAGAATAAATGTACCTATACAGTTTTGTTTTTTATGAAAAAGATAATATTAAGGATATAATCTAGATAATTTTATAGACAGAAACACGTTTGGTGAAACTTTTCTCGATAGATTTATTTACCAAATTGATCTCTTCAAAAACACTAGTTTCGTTTTTAATCAAAACTATGAGTAGCTAAACAGTTATTTTTTTATAATTCGTTAGATAATTATACTAGCTAAGTAATTTATACAGTTTATTTTTAAGTATGATGGTATTCAAGATAATACAGTTTTATCACTTATTCCGTCTTATCCGGGATAAAGAAATTTCACTTCAATAATGAGACAGGTAGAATAACGTCTTCGATAACAACCACTCAGCATTGTCCCATCACTACATACCATATCCATTTAGTTTGACAAGCATTCGGTTTCACGGATACAAGTGTGCGTGATCGCGTCTGTGTGTGTGAGGTCAGGGCTGTCTCGAGCTGACTTGGCAGATTTGAGATATTAAAATCGAGTTAGTATTTTTGTATTGATATTTGTTGGGGTAGGTACAGATAGAATACTTATATATACTTTTTTTTTGTAAATACATAGGTACATAAAGTTACATGATTAATGGTAAATGAAGAGTACATCTTAAAAAAAAAAACTAAAAAAATAGGTAATAACATCAAAAAATATTTTTACTTTTATTTTTAACTAGCGACCCGCCCCGGCTTCGCACGGGTAGCATGTTATTATACATATAAACCTTCCTCCTGAATCACTCTATCTATTAAAAAAACCGCATCAAAATCCGTTGTGTAGTTTTAAAGATATAAGCAAACATACATACATACAGACGCGGGAAGCGGAAAGCGACTTTGCTTTATACTATGTAGTGATTCCTATTACTTCTTCGTACATTTAATTACATATTAATTGACGTCTTTATAGTTCAGTTGGTAATACCTCTGCCTTTTCTGTTGGTTTCGTTCTTTGCCGTGTTTTGGTGTGTATAATGTAATGTAGGTATTAAATGTATGTATTTATAAAAAAATATATGCGCATCAAAAACACGTGCTCAAAACGGTTAAAGAAAACATCGTGAAGAAACCAGTTAGTGTTCTTATAAGCGGCGATGGGCTTTCAACTTGTCACGTATGGAATGCTAACTACTACAAAATGTCGGCATATGCCAAATATATTGTTTGGACGTTTCTGACTACCAGTAGACATCTTCAAAGGATCTAAGCGTCTGGAGATCTGAGAGGATGTCTACCGAACTTGGGGATTACGTCGTGATCCTATTTTTGGACGGAAAAAATTCTTACGAAAAGTTGTCACGACACTTTTTTGCTATAGTATATCTATTAATATATATATCTATTATTTGTGTCGAGGTCGAGGTCGAGGTCGAGGTCGAGGTCGAAGTCGAAGTCGAAGTCGAAGTCGAGGTCGAGGTCGAGGTCGAGGTCGAGGTCGAAGTCGAAGTCGAAGTCAAAGTTGATTCCCCTTCCCTTGTCCCACGTTATTTTGTGAGAACTTCGTTCCATCCGGGTGTCCCTTGACTCCTCTCAAGTTTTTATATTTATATTTTATGTATGTATTTTCAACAAAAGTTAAATAGGTAACCTATCCGTAATCTGTTCCCATTAAGTGTGGAGCTGTGTAAAATGTGCACCAATATTTATTTATTTATTTATTTTACCACTTTACCTACATTTTAATAATACCAAGTCGGTTAATTTATTCAGTCCCTACTTAAGGTTCCTTCTGTCTTATGTTATTACGTAAATAGCTAACCTTTACCTACGTAATAACTTAGGACAGAAGGACCCTTAAAGTAGGGACTGAATAAATTAACCAACTTGGTATTACATGGATCTCGCAACTTTTTACGGTAGAGGAACTGAGTTGCATTGCGAGACTTGGCTTTTTTACAAGTTATGTTTTTGATTGCTGTTATTTCACCACTCTCTTCAATTTAATTTATTATAAAATTTGCATCTACATATATCTATTCCCAACCCTAGACAGTGTTATAGCCTTGTATGTCGCACACAGACGTAACTTACACACACTAACGACGATAATTTTTATGACTACGAAACAAATTTTCATTAAGAAAAGGAAAAATTATGAAATCAATAATGGATGAAGTTTTCGAAGTAGATAATTAATTTGAAATCTTCATCCGATTATAATTATGTGGATATTTAAGTATATATCTTAGTAGGTACCTATACGTACTACGTATCTATGTTTATGTACTACTAGCCGACCCGTGACAAACGTTGTTCTATCAATTTTTTTTGTAATAATCACAGAAAAAAAATTGTTTTTTTCTGTGATTATTTTTTAGGCAGCTTCAAATTTTTCCTACAAACCTTGTACTAATAAAATAAATTACGAATTTTGGTAGAATGCGTATCATTCATTAGTCAATCAAAACGCACTATGACGACTAAATGTTTTTAGTCTGTGATGTCAGATTTGTTGCACACCAGCGCCATCTATACCAAAATCATCCTTTTTGAGTTTTCGGATTATAAGTCCCCTTTATTTATTCTGATTTTTAGGGTTCCGTACCCAAAGGGTAAAAACGGGACCCTATTACTAAGACTTCGCTGTCTGTCTGCCCGTCTGTCTGTCACAGGGCTGTATCTCATGAACCGTGATAGCTAGACAGTTGAAATTTTCACAGATTATGTATTTCTGTTGCTACTCTAACAACAAATAATAAAAACAGAAAAAAATAAATATTTAAGGGGGGCTCCTATATGTATATATGCATGATTTTTTTGCCGTTCTTATAAATCATGGTATGGAACACTCCGTGCGCGAGTCCGACTTGCACTTAGCCGGTTTTTTATTTAAATACTAAGTACAGGAACTTTCATCATAATCCGTATTGTCGTTTATTTTTGATTAGGGAACAAACATAGCAGCCTTATCACAAACTTTCGCATTTATAATATGGATTTTATATTATTAGGATGAGGAAAAATAGTATATTATGCAACTAGTGAATAAAGGACGGATTTAAAGCGAAGGCCGTAGATGAGTCACGAGCAAGTGAAGGATTCTAATGATTGAATCACGAGCGCAGCGAGTGATTCAACTGTTAGAATCCTGAACGACGCGAGTGATTCATGGCCCTCGATATAAATTCGTACTTTATTCAGGAGTTGCATACTATACTTTATACCATGACTACGAGAATATTTATTTAATCTAATGCCAAACTCCTTGTCGCAAATATCGACCAATCAAATCTCGAGAATTTATTTGCACCAAAGAGTTTTGAATTTCGAATCTCAGCGCAAGGAGTTTGTGTAAGCATTGAAATAGAGACCGGATATATTTTGTGTTCCAAATTCAAACACCAAAATAGTGAATAAAAACAAAACAGTGAATAAAAGGCCTTTTTATTCACTGTTTTGCGTGAATAAAATAAGCTTTTTAAAGTAGGTATGGTATAAAATGTGTTTTTGTATGTTTGTAATGGATAAACCTAAGTAGGTATTTACCTACCCAATTACCTAGGTCATACGTTACTCTTATCTATATCTACCTACGCTAATATTAATAATAAAATATATAATAAAAGCCGGTTAAGTGCGAGTCGGAATCACGCACGAAGGATTCCGTACCATTATCTATAAAAAACGGCAAAAAACACGTTTGTTGTATGAGAGCCCCACTTAAATATTTATTTTATTCTGTTTTTAGTATTTTGTTGTTAAAGCGGCAACATAAATACATCATCTGTGAAAATTTCAACTGTCTAGCTATCACGGTTCATGAGATACAGCCTTGTGACAGACAGACGGACAGCGAAGTTTTAGTAATAGGGTCCCGTTTTTACCCTTTTTAAATATATAATGTTAAAAGCATAACCAACGTTTGCGCGGTTGGCTAAAGTCACGTGACAACAGATGAACCCCAAACTCAGTCTGCTGATAATCGATAACCCTTACCATATTTTTCAAATAGCAGCGGCCGCTATTGACGGCCGTTATACTTAGAAAGACGGTGGATAAATGCTACTTTGCCAACCAATTTAAAAAAAAATGAGGTTCTTATGATTTTTATTTTTAGGGTTCCGTACCCGAAGACTAAAAACGGAACCCTATTACTAAGACTTCGCTGTCCGTCTGTCTGTCTGTCACAGGGCTGTATCTCATGAACCGTGATAGCTAGACAGTTAAAATTTTCACAGATTATGTATTTCTGTTGCTGCTCCAACAACAAATACTAAAAACAGAATAAAATAAATATTTAAGGGGGGCTCCCATACAACAAACGTGTATTTTTGCCGTTTTTTATAGATAATGGTACGGAACCCTTCGTGCGCGAGTCTGACTCGCACTTGGCCGGTTTTTTATAAATAACGGTATGGAACCCTTCGTCTGAGTCCAACTCGCGCTTAATCAGTTTTTTTTAGAATATTTTACATTAAACGCGTTTTTCTAACACAATTTATACATTCACCGCTTTTGAGAAACGACTGTTTTACCTGCCTACCTCCCAAAAGCTCAAAGTTCAAAGGTCAAAGATTATAGGTTACTTTTATGTTTTAAGTTTATTTTCTTGCAAGTTATGTACTATGAAAGTATTTCTAAGTATAAGTATAAATATCAAATACGAATAAGTGAAAAATATCTAAAATTCTTGTTATTTCGAGAATATTTTGTCACCAAAAATTTAGGTTTATAAGGTGAGAGCGTGGTAGGATGGTTGATCTTAATTTTTAAATAAACGGTTTATATTGAAAAAATTGTTAAAAGAACGATTTTATACAACATAGAATAGAATATTTATTTATCTTCTAGGTTAAGCAAAGGTTTTGTAACAGGCGATATTTATTTAATAATTATTCATATTTATATACTTAGACAAAACGGGAAATATTTTGTTGTGGTCAATCATGTCTTTAATAAATCGCATCACAACTGTCACTAATCAAAACTGACCATAGACAAAGAATTATATTCTTTACTAGCAGTCCGCCCCGGCGTCGCACGGGTGTAATAATGATTTTATGGCTAATTTTTTTACACCTTAGGTTATATTATCAAAGTTTTAATAGGGATCCCTAATAGTTAGACATATGGTATTCCATACTTTTTTGTAGATATTGATATCCTCTATAAAACTGTAGTACATCACTTTGCTCTATTGTCAATAGTTTTTGCAGCGTACGCGATATAAGTTTTTTTTTTTGGTATTTTTTTCACACGTTGAGTTACATTATCGAAGTTTTTATACGGACCCCTAACGTTTTTGAAAATATTCTATAGCCTATGTTCATCAGGGATAATGTAGGATTCAAATGGTAAAAGAATGTTTTAAATCGGTCTAGTAGTTTCGGAGCCTATTCGATGCAAACAAACAAACAAACAATCAAATATTTCCTCTTTATAATATTAGTATAGAAGTACAGATTTATAAAACAAGTTTGTTTGTTATGCTTTGTTATTGACTGCCAAAATTGAAACAACCAAAACCGGTGTAGGCACCACAACCGGGTCTATGGTCCTATAGGTACTTATAGCTACCTGCTATAAACCATTATGCAAAGATTATGGTAGGTACTAAGTTTAAATACTCGTAAAAACCAAGAAAAAAACGGTATAAATATATCTCTAAACTATTTTAATTATGAAAACTTAAAATATTGTCTGTGGACTCTTCACTAGGCAAGGCTCTATCGAAAATAACTAAATGCATACGAAGTCACGGGCTTTTCGCTAGTTAGTTCTATCTAAGCGTAGACAAAATAGTGTTGTGAAAGCGAAGGCAGCCATTTTGAGACTTTTATGAGAATCTGCCAAGAAAATTACAACAGATAAATAGATAGGTAAGTACCTATCGAAATACTTTTAATTATTTTTCTTATCAGTTATGAGTAATTTCAGAAATAAAATAAATTATACATATATAGCTACATTTAATAAAATAAATCATTAATTTGATTTTAGATCAAAACACAAATAGTAATTCTCTTTTTAAAATTATCTTTATTTAATAATAAAATCATGTGACGACGACAAAAAATCTATTATAAAAACCAAAAATATCGTATTTGTCCGCAAGCCCAGAGTATTTTATAACAAAATTCATAGTTTTTCACGTTGTGAATAATGTTTGTTATAAATATTAAATTAAGTGTAGATACTTATTATTTTGTAAATTTATACAAAATTTTGACTAAACAATATGGCGATACGACATAAGGACACCTACGAAGTAAGCATCATAAAAAACCTGGCAGCTTTATAGAGGAAGGGTGTAACTACAAAATTTATTAAACTTAGAAATAATATAAATAGGATCACGACTGTAACCCCCAAGTACGGTAGATGTCGAATATGTCTAAAGAGGTTAGTCAGAGGCACGTCTAAACGTTACATTTGGCACATGACCACATTTTGCAGAAGAGAGGTAGATAGAAAATTATTTATTGCTCAATTCAAATAACATGTCCATAGATGAACTTAATGCTAGTTTAAGTTATCATTTTCATCAAGCTAACTTGTGCAAAAAAGAGAGAAATAATTGAATTATTATATTTATACACATACTTACTAAAAATATATAAACTTACTTATATTATCATAAAAGTATTTACATATACATATATACGAGTATATGTAGGTGCTCAAACTGGATAAGTATTTTGCAGAGACAGATAATGCTGGTAACTGGTATAATTTGGACTTGAAGATTGATGGATGAGCCGTGTTGGCCGCGTGGTAGTTGGTTTTTTCAATCCGAAGATGAATCCGTGGGTTCTTGGCCGTACCGTCATTTTTAGGGTTCCGTACTTTCGTACCCTTTGGGGTAGAAACGGGACCCTATTACTAAGACTTCGCTCCGTCTGTCCATCTGTCCGTCTGTCTGTCACAGGGCTGTATTTCATGAACCGTGATAGCTAGATAGTTGAAATTTTCACAAATTATTTATTTCTGATATCGCTATAACAACAAATACTAAAAACAGAAAAAAAAATACTTAAGTGGGGCCCTATACAACAAACGTGTTTATTTTTCTTTCGTTTTTTATAAATAATGGTACGGAACCCTTCGTGCGCGAGTCCAACTCGCACTTGGCCGGTTTTTTTATTCGAAGAGTTTACACGCTATTAACACGTGCTCAAAGCAAGGAAAACATTTATTAATGTATATTTACCTTATAATCATAACTTTATGTAGTTTTAATACTTTAATTACATGTAATGAATAGTTATTATACGTTTAATAGTATTTTTTAGGGAAAAAAAATTAAATAACACACGTATAAGTTGATGAGTTTGTCTGTTTAAAAATAATAGGTACTTAAATTTTTTTTTATTTTTTTTTTGTAGAATGAAATTGTATGTACGATTATTAACAATATGACTCTTATTAATTGCATTAAAATATCAAAAATAACAATAAATTTGCAATTTCTTACTTACACCGCTTTACTTAGAAAGACGACTAGAGCCGACCCTAATTCGTTAGGTTTGCGCATGTGTGCGTGTATCCGCACAGATGTGAACTTATCTCTGTGTGCAATGATATAACCGTAGGGTTGTCAAAACCAAAGCACTAATATCTATTTTTAAATCAATCGATTCTGTATGCTTATAAAATAAATATTATCACGACCGTTATCCCAAAGTACAGTGGCACCTGTCAGATTCTTGAAGATGTCTAACACATTTTTGAATAAAAAGTATAGCAATTTCTTAAATTTGGTATGTTTTAATCTCCTAATCATGCCGAGGATAATAATTATACATTTTTCGAATAAAATATCCATTTAGTTACCCATTACTGGCCTCACAGCTCAGTTGGTAGTAGCTCTGCCTTCTGCGCTGTAGGTTGTGGGTTCGATCCCCACCCAGGACAAATATTTGTGTGTTGAACATAGATGTTTGTTCTGTGTCTGGGTGTTATTATATCATATGTATGTATTTACAAAAAAAAAAGTATATAAGTATTCTATCAGTTATCTGGTTCCCATAGTACAAGCTATGCTTAGTTGGGGCTAGATGGCGCTGTGTGATAATGTCCACCAATATCTATATCTATCTATATCTATTACTAGAATAATAAATAAATATTGGAAAATATTTTAGACAGCGCTAGCTAGCTATACAGGGTGAAATCGTTAACACACGTCAAATTGATATGGGTGGTTCAGTATACGTAATAGTTTGGTTTCATGAAAAAATAATACACATTAAAAAAAAAAACAACAACTGCAAAGGCATCTTATTACACTCGCAAAGTTTTGTGTACTTAGTTCAACTAAATTAACTTGATACTTTAAATGTTTTTTATCCGAATATTATTTTTTAAATATTTTAACAAAAAAAAACACTGATATTATGAACTTATCTGAATACATTGACTTTGTCTGCATCGTTTAAATTGATTACATCAGTTGTTGTTTTTTTTTTAAAAGTGTATTATTTTTTCATGAAACCAAACTATTACGTATACTGAACCACCCATATCAATTTGACGTGTGTTTACGATTTCACCCTGTATAGGTTGGACTTGAACTTGATAACTGATAATACTTATATATTTTTTTCTTATTACACCCATAATCATGACTAGGTATGCTTATTATTATACAATCTATATATTTTATTATCATTTAGATCAGCGGTCGGCAACCTTTTGGCATGCAAGGGCCACAAGGTGGCAAAATAAACTATGTTTGTTTTATTAACACTAGAAGCCCAATGTACCTACGTATAATTGGTCATATCTCATAGAAAAAAATTAAAATGCTAATAAAATTGATAAAACATACGAAATTTGTTTTGTCCTCTTATTAATACTCTATGCTGTAGTTGTAATATAATGTTTTATAGCTAGAAAAATAACCACCGAAAAATATAAATGAAAACTACAAAGTAACTGATTTTATACAAATTTCAGTGTGATGTCTGGTTGCATTTGGGAAGCTATTTCTTGTATGTTAGCTGTCATATTTGTAGTTGCAATTCGTACAAACAAAATATTCACGAGCCGCAAGTAAAATTTTGATTATTATTAAAAGTTCAGACTTGGCATTGAAATGTCACGGCGACTTCCAACAACTCAATAGATACCCAATAATTCTAGATTTCTCTTTATCACTTTTAGGGTACCCAACGACACGGGCCCTGAGCCTAGTATAAATAGGGCCCAGCTTTGATATTTTTAGACCTTAGGTAATTTATACTATATACGTGATCCTATTTAATTGCCTGGAGATCTGGGATGTTTATAGTAGTAGGTACTTGGGGATTAAAGTCATGATCATAATTAGTTGTTTATTTTTATGCTACTAAACATCTTTTTTAGAGTTTCGTACCTAAAGAGTAAAAATGGGACCCTATTATTAAGACTTCGCTGTCCGTCTTTCCGTCTGTCTGTCACAGGGCTATATCTCATGAACACTATATCTATATATCTCACTATATCTCGCTAGACAGTTGTAATTTTCATAGATGATGTATTTCTGTTGCAGCTATAACAAAAAACACTAAAAACAAAATAAAAAAAATAATTAACATACGTGTTTTTTGGTGGTTTTTTATGGACAATGGTACGGAAACCTTCGTACGCGAGTCCGACTCGCACTTGGCCGGTTTTTTTTATCTCATGTTAAGAAATAAGATAAGAATAAACAATATTAATTAGGTACTATTATTAAGTCAAAGCAGGTTTGTACCAATACATCTGAATATCAATATTTTTGTATATTAAAAAAGATGTCATATTTGTTTAAATTATATACCTACGCTATTCCATGAAACAGGAAAATTACAACTTATTAGATAAAAATTCAATGACTCACGTAACGATGCATTTTATTTCAATAAATTAAAAAAAATATTATTTATCTTTAGTTACATAAATGCTGTTGTTTGTTGGTATTTAAACTTCTTTCACGCAACAACGTATCAACAGATCAACATTGTTTTATAAGCTTGAGTTGTATGTATGTAACGGAATCTTTGAACGTGATTTTGACATACTTCAAAACGTCGGATTAATTTGAAACTTTGACAATACAAAAAAAAAATTATTATTATTTGCGTATAGTTCATGCGATGGATAATGACAGTGACAGTGACAATCTCTAAAACACATAAATAAATGTGTCTAAATATATCCATGTCATTATACATTTTTGTTTCTTATGGCGGAGACACACTTACGTGTCGTGTCGTGGCGCGACACGCCACTAGCTAATCGCTTTCATACATTTAGTATGGTTAGAGACATATTTGGGTGTCGTGTCGTGTCGCAAACGCTGTCTTGAGATTGGCTAGTGGCGCGACACGCCACGCCACGACACGTAAGTGTGTCTCCAACATTATTGATTTACATCATTACCTTATCTATCTATAACGGAAAACCCCTGTACGTGTATGTTACTTAAAAGTGCAAACTTTGATAAACATTGCGGGGGAAAAACGGGGTTTTACGTTTGTTTGTTACTCAATTACACACATCAAAACGGTTGAATCGATTTTAATGAGATATGATATATCGATAGACTAGCTGCTCGCCCCAGCTTCGCACGGGTGATACTTGGATAAAAAGTAGCCCATGTCACTCTCCAGCCTTTCTACTATCTCCACAAAAAAAACACAACAATTAGTTGCATCATTTTGACGCGAATGACGGACAAACAAACACACAAACACACTTTTACATATATAGTGGATAATGACCTTGATAAAACATAGCCACATTAATGTCGAGCAAAGCGGCTGTCCAATAAAAATAAATATATAAATAAATATTGGTAGATATTATCACATTTCATTTCATTTTTTCATTTATATAATATTCCAAAAACATATCTTAATCAATCTAATTATCAATTTACCTAAATTACGGTTGGAATACATTCTTATTATATAAATAAACTCTTAGTAAATTGTAATAAATATGAAGATATCATCACACATCGATATCTAGCCCCAAACTAAGTCAAGGTAGGTATACGAACTAGATAACTGATAGAATATTAAATACTTTTTTGTAAATAGGTACATAGGTACATAATGATTATACCACCCAGACACAAAACAAACATCTAGGTTAATATTAAGAATAAAATAATAATAATAATAATGTAGCGACAGCCCTGCGCAGTTTAGTTTGCATTCCGCTCGCCAACACGCGCGCCACAATCGAGTACAATACCCTAGTGGTGCGGGCGAAGTGTGGATACACCCTTTAAGGAGATCAAATAATAATAAAAACTATTTTTAAAATATCTGAATGAACAAAAAGTAAAAAATCCGGCCAATGCGAGTTGGACAAGCGCACGAAGAATTTCTTACTATTATCAATACCTACAAAACGGCAACAAATTTGTAGTCATAGCGGCAACAGAAAATCGTCTGTGAAAATTTCAACTTTTTAGCTCTCATGGTTCATATGAGATACAGCCCTGTGACAGACTGACGGACAGACGGACAACGAAGTCTTAGTAATAGGGTCCCGTTTTTACCCTTTGGGTACGGAATCCTAAAAACGCCAATAAAACACGTTTGTTGTATGGGAGCACCACTTCAATATTTATTTTATTTAGTTTTTAGTATCTGTTGTTATACCAGCAACAGAAATACATAAAATTTCAACTGTCTAGCTATAACGGTTCATGAGATACAGCCCTGTGACAGACAGACGGACGGACAGACGCACAGCGAAGTCTTAGTAATATGGTCCCGTTTTTACCCGTTTTTATCCTAAAAAGGCCAGCTGGCTTATTTCGTAAAAATAATGTCTATCATATTATGGCTTTTAATCTATACCTACATAGATTCTTTACTATGAAATTGATATTCTCATATATTAGAAAATACCTTAAAGTAACTATTAAAGAATCTATATGAGGACGGGCATGAGGAATGTGATGAGAGTGAATGAAGCAAAATAGTATGTCATGGTCGTAAGTGGAAAGCCGTGGTCTCTGCCTACCCCTCTGGGAAGCCAGCGTGATTTTACTTATTTGTATTTATGTATGAAATAAAAATAGGATCACGACTGTAATCCCCAAGTACGGGGATTACAGTAGACATCCCCTCAGATCTCAAGATGCTTAGATGCTTATAGAGGTCTAAAACTTTACACCCCTTTTAGCCAATCCAAACCAAACGTTATCAATATACCTAGTACCTACCTCATGAGAATATTATATTTATAGAGTGTAGCTAGTGTCTTGTCTACCTACATACTAGTAAACTAGCAGTCCGCCCCGGCGTCGCACGGGTGTAATAATGATTTTATGGGTATTTCTTTTTACACTTTGGGTTACATTATCGAAGTTTTCATACGGATCCCTAATAGTTAGACAAATGGTATTGTAGACTTTTTTGTAGATATTGATGTTATCTATAAAACTGTAGTACATTACTTTACTCTATTGACAATAATTTCCGCAGCGTAAGCGATATAAAGGATTTTTTTTCACACGTTGGGTTACATTATCGAAGTTTTCATACGGATCCCTAACGTTTTTGAAAATAATCTATAGCCTATGTTCATCAGGGATAATGTAGGATTCTAATGGTGAAAGAATTTTTCAAATCGGTCCAGTAGTTTCGGAGCCTATTCAATACAAACAAACAAACAAACAATCAAATCTTTCCTCTTTATAATATTAGTATAGAAGTATAGAATTAGATATAAAAAATAGGATCACGACTGTAATCCCCAAGTACTGTAGACATCCTCTCAGATCACCTGACGCTTAGATCCTTTGAAGATGTATAGTGGGGGTAGTCGCACGTCAAACATTATATTTGGCACATGCCCACATTTTGCAGTAGTAATCATTCCATACGAGACAGGTTGCAAGCCCATCGCCGTCAATTATAGTCAATCGTTTAAAATTTGGTAAAAAATATAAAAAGTTACACAAATTGTCACGTGTTTGTCATAAAAGTAGAAGAACAATAGGTCACGGTCTCTCACGTTGTTATGTTGCGTAATTTGACAATGGTATTCAAAAAGTTGATATTCCTACAAGCTTTTATTTAACTTGCAATTTATGTATGTATGTAACTATGTTTGTTAAGGTGGAATCTTACAACTCAATTTTAAAGCAGTTATCTTCAACCGATTGAGCTGTAATTTCGCATACTTAAGTAACTTCGGTGACAATGCAATAATATAACGACAGTGAGCTGATTTGAGGATGGAGTCAGGAGTTCAACAGACACTCACAACGGAACTCCTTAGTAAATACTTCGATTGAGTAAAATCTTCGCTTACTTGTCAAGATCCGATGACAGTGTTATATGATGTGACAGGTAGCGCGCTAGTGCTCGATGGTTTAAATGATTTTACAAAACTTGTGATTGAAAAATATTTTTCATGGTTACATGAACTTTTATTCATATAATCTACATTCCTAACTGGTTTTAGACATTTTACAAATCGCTTTCTAGCCCCAAACTGAGCAAAGCTTGTATTATGGGAACCAGATTACTAATAGAATACTTATGAATATTTTGTAAATACATACTTCACTACATAGTATAAAGCAAAGTCGCTTTCCGCTTCCCGCGTCTGTATGTCTGTATGTATGTTTGCTTATATCTTTAAAACTACACAACGGATTTTGATGCGGTTTTTTTTAATAAACAGAGTGATTCAAGAGGAAGGTTTATATGTATAATACATGCATAATATAGTAGAGAAACACTGATAATTTTAGAGGTTCCTAATGTGATGTCGTAAATAAACACATTTTTTTGCGCTTACATTGCAAATGCTGGCTGAACCCCACGAGATATATCAAAATAATGTACTACAGTATTGTACACCTTTAAAACGTCTACAAAAAAGTCAACGATGGTATTAGAAATGTCTTACGCACAGCGAAGCGGGCACGGGTCAGCTAGTATGATATATTATAACTACCAAACACAGAACAAACATCTATGTACATCACACAAATGTTTGTCCCAGGTAGGAATCGAACCCAACTTACAGCGAACAGCAGTTGAACCATTGAGATGAAGAAACGAAATTTATAACGTAATATAGAGCTAGAAAAATAGTCTGGTTATGAAAGTAAAATGAAATATTTACAATTTTTTTATGGCGTTGCAGAAAGTGAAATGAAAAGTGATTCTTTTGATTTTATTTAAATATTATAATACCTTAACATTTTCGTAAGTAAATATTTTGAAAATAACATAAAAGTTAATTGGCGCGGCACGTGTTTAGATTTTGACATTAGCCTTTAAATTATTCATTTATTTTATTACCTATCAAATGCTACATTATTTGGTGCTATATTTTTTTTAATAAATTAGAGATCCCTACAATAATTGTCATAATGTAACCCTAAGTTCAAATTATAATAAATAATATTTGCCTATAATCTTCACTAGTAATCCATGCGAAGCCAGGGCGGGCAGTGTCTATATATAAACTAACATAAAAAGGACTAAATAACTAAGTTTTTTCCGAACCATTTTGCTTAATCTCAATATTATGTCAATACTATTCTTTCTTCCACCCATACAACCGCAGTGATAACACACACAAGCCCATTACCCATATATTATGTAAGCACACTCACACTAGTGCAGAGCACACAAACAAACAGTTTTTAATTTTAAAATTGGTACCAAACGGTAAGTAGGTACATACATACTTGAATTTGTTTAGAATTAGGTATCTTTTTAATTTTAGTGTTCCACGGGTAAATAAATAAACATCGGTGGACATTATCATACAGCGCCATCTATCCTCCAACGAAGCAAAGCTTGTACTATGAGAAATAGAATATAAATACCTACTTATAATATTTTTTTTTATAAATATTATACATTTTGATGATACATATACATACACCCGGACACAGAACAAACTAAAGAGGTAAGTATTGATTTTTAGACGAGTCCTCTAAGGTGATTATGTAAAATTTTTGTTTATTCGTAAGGGCTGAGTCTACCCGGTTAAGACGGAAAAAGTGATAAAACTGCATTGTCTTGAAAACCATCAAACTTAATAAGAAACTGTCTATAATTTACTTAGCTAAACTAGTATGATTATCTAACGAATTATATAAAAATGAACTGTTTATTCACAGTTTTGATTAAAAACGAAACTAGTGTTTTTGAAGAGCCAAAGTTGGCTCTATGAAAATAAATCTATCGAGATAAGTTTCACCAATCGTGTTTCTGTCTATAATTTATCTAGATTATATCCATAAGTTATCTTTGTGATAAAAAACAATACTGTATGTTATGCGGTTATTGAGAAAAAACGATTCTGCATGTAACAAAAACATTTATTACTCGTCTAAGAAACAAATAATTAGAAGATGTACGGAAAGTCCCAATACAAGTGAGCTATTTTTTTTAATTTACACCTCCCCCCCCCCCCTTGGTTATCAGCCCCCCCACCCCTCAATTTTTCACGTAATAGTTCAGATATATGGTTCTAAATCATTTTTAGCAAACAGAAAGTGAAATAAATAATATTTTGTCTTTCACGGCACTTGCCGCTTGACGCCCAGAAGAATGTGTGCATACTGCATACCTATTAAGGCGTTCCCAGTCGACGATTGTTTTTGTTCGAAACGAAAAAAGAAATACTTGTGAACAAGCCACATCTCCTATTTTATAATGTATAGTATATGTGAATAAAGATGTACCCATCTTTAATCACTTCGATAAATAATCCTACGGACCGCTGCAATGACGACAAACACACGTCGGCGCGTGGTTCGCCTTAGCTTTTCGAATAAATTAATACATAATTTGTAAAAAAACGCCATATTTTAATATAGCTTGAAAAAGCGTAAGATTTTTCTAGAGGATATTGACATATTGACTAAGTGACGAAAACCTAAGCCCCCCCCTCTGGTATTTTAGAAGATCCCCTCCCCCCCTTATTGGATGACGTACTTAGTTTTGATACGATCCCTTACCGACCTACCTACCTTACTTGGTATGGTATGATACCTAACCTCGATAGCGTAGGTAGGTACCTATCAAATTTGACGTTTTCAGACCTAAATCGATTCACAGATGTATCTGACATGTGTCTAGTGAAACTAACGTCTACCTGTGGCTTCGTTAGTGTGTTACAATTTTTTTCTGTGAGCTTCGGGCCTGAAATTAAAAAAACACGGTTTTCTATTACTTCGTAAATAAAACCATAGTTACTCTTTTTTTACTGCTATATTTTTATTTATTTATATGATAATTTCATTAAGTCTAGGCACCATATATGTACTAATATTTATTCTGATTGTGAACGTATTGTGAAGAAGACTAAAATCTTAAATCGATAGTCATAGATCCCATAAAACTGGGATAGTAGGATTCCTAGTATTAATAGCCCGACCCGCACTTGACCGATTTTTAATTGTACTACATTTTAAGTAGGTTGGTAGGTACTTATGTAACTAGGTAACAAAAAATAAAAAAAGTTTAGTACCTACCTACTAGCAGAAACCCAGGCGATTTCGTTCACGTGAAGCTATTTCCAAACACCTACTTGGGGGTTGAAATTCGAGCATTTATTTCTTAGTGCACCCTTAGTGTCTTGGACTTAGATCAGTCAGTCAGTCAATTAGTAACTCAAGAGTTTTATTAATTAAAAATATGTATCTAATTATTTTTTGTAACCACGTTTTGAAAAACGAGCTAGCTAGCATAAAAACGAGCCATCCATCGCTTTTAAAATCTTACCTACCATAGAACATATTATATATTTACAATAGAAATCAATAAATTAAAAAAATTGGGCGGTGCAGTTTACCCTTGACTAAGCGATTTAGTTTTTTTTTTAATTGACGAAAAGCAATGTTAAGTTAGTTCATACTACCGATTCACTAGATGTCGCCATTGTGCTAATAACTAATTTATAATCTAGTAACGAAGGAACGAAGGAAGTGTTTCAATTTAGCCATGAAGCTTTTAATGTTGTAGATATTATGGAAAATATTATTATGAATATTGTTGACCATTGTTTACCTAAAACTAATATAATTTCAACTAAAACATATCATTAAAATTTTAAATACATACATGCTGGAAATATTTATTTTGTAATAATAAATAGAGCTAGCAAAATATTACTCTACCAAATCACGTTGTCTTCTTGATAAAAAAAATATACAAAAAATGCATTCGGAAACCTTTTTAAAAATTAGGTCATTGTAAAGTCCATCAATAAATTAAATTAACTACTTAGACTATTACTATTATTTTAATTACAATAGTTTTTTATTTGTTTATTATGCCATAGTTGTAATAATTTATTAATCTGTTGAAAATTCGGTTGTCTTCAGAGGGGTATAAAATGTAGAACCAAAAAAATTGTGATCAAGAACTAGTCTCCGAACGCACTTCACTTGCTCTAATTTTACGGCCGGCCATCATTTTGCAATACGCCAAACAATACGCGTCAATTGTCGCAGTTTTTTCAAGATGAATTTTCTATACCAATTGCTGTAATTTTTAGTGTTTTCGGTACAAATAATCGAGTAATCGTGTTTTTTGACTGTTTGAGAGCGAAAAGCCTTCACCGTGGAGTCTAACGCAGGCTGTAAGTGCACATAATTTGTTTATTTACTTGAATTTCCGGCATTCACTTGTTTTGGTTTGATGAAAAAACAGATGGTGGTGTCAAAATGTAGATTGTATAATTTTAATATTACTGTTTTATATTCACTAACGGCTAATATAGCTTGGTTAAAAGCCAAGCGGCGTTTTAGTTGGAAATACGCTAAGAATTTAAAATTTATTTAAAGCTACCAATCTATAAACATTTTCTTCAATCTTTGCATAAACTCGTAAATATACAGTACCTATTGTCAACTCACCATCAATAAATCATACAGTACAGTACAGTACAGTAGGTAATTTAAACTCTATATATTTTACCTTTTGGCATGAAGACTAGGTAGGTACTTGGATATGACATAACATAAAAATTTTGCTTAAATCTGCAGTGCTTAAGTTCCAACTGTGGCTGTATATCTATATATAAATAAAAATAAATAAATATTGGCGGACTTTACACACAACGCCATCTAGCCCCAAACTAAGCAAAGCTTGTACTATGGGAACCAGATAACTAGTAGAATACTTAAATACTGTTTTTTTTTTGTAAATACATACTTATTATACATAGTAACACCCAGACACAGAACAAACATCTATGTTCATCACACAAATATTTGCCCTGGGTGGGGATCGAACCCACAACCTACAGCGCAGAAGGCAGAGTTACTACCGACTGAGCTGTGAGGCTTGACTAATATAAGTACCATTCTCTACTTTATAAAGATAAATATAACTTATGTTTGATAGTAAACTATTATTAGAGAGGTAAGATTAGTATTTTTGTATGTTCGTAACGAATAAACTCAAATCTGCTAGGCGATTTCATAAATTATTTCACTAATAAAATGCTACATTATCTCTGAGTAACATAGAATATATTTATTGCAAGAAAAAATTAGGGATCCCTACTAAAACTTCAATAATGTTACCCAAAGTGTAAAAAATTAGCCATAAAATCAATAGTACACCCATGCAACACGAGGGTAGACTGCTAGTTAAGTATATTTTCAATGCTTATTACTATATTACTACCTAACTACCCTTGAAAAAATTCAATTCAGGTCATCCACTACTATTTATAAAGAGTTAAAATTTGTATTTATGTTTGTGCTAGATAAACTAAAAATTCGTAGACCAATTTTACAAAATTATGTCTGGGTCATAGCTAGTAAATAGCCTTGGTCTCTGCCTACCCCCTGGGAAATAAGTGTGGTTTTTTATATGTATAACAACAAAAATAAACTCATCATATCCTCGTTACAGTGGACATGTGTGGGAGCGAGAGCTGGAGAGGAGGAGTAGCACGCTCTCCCTCCCACGAGTCGGTCACGACTGACCTCTCACTCTTCAGCGTATCGTCTGCGGCCTCTGATGCGAGGGTGCTGCGACTCCTGGCTTGTAAGGTAAGGAGCTGATGGTTAAAGCATGTAGTTCTGTTCATCATCATTTTCCAGCCCCTATCCCACTTGGGTGGGACATCACGGGATGGATAGACTTTAGAATAAAACATAAATATAATATTTAAGTAGGGCACCTATACAACAAACGTTTTTTATAGATAATGTTAGTTAGTAGAGGGACTCCCTTTTCCGCATTTGGACTCCTGTTTGGTCCGTTATGCATGGTTTATAGATAATGGTACGGAACCTTACGTGCGCGAGTACGACTAGCACTTGGAAGGGGTTAGTTAGTTAGTTAGTTAGTAGAGGGACTCCCTTTTCCGCATTTGGACTCCTGTTTGGTCCGTTATGCATGGTTTATAGATAATGGTACGGAACCTTACGTGCGCGAGTACGACTAGCACTTGGAAGGGGTTAGTTAGTTAGTTAGTTAGTAGAGGGACTCCCTTTTCCGCATTTGGACTCCTGTTTGGTCCGTTATGCATGGTTTATAGATAATGGTACGGAACCTTACGTGCGCGAGTACGACTAGCACTTGGAAGGGGTTAGTTAGTTAGTTAGTTAGTAGAGGGACTCCCTTTTCCGCATTTGGACTCCTGTTTGGTCCGTTATGCATGGTTTATAGATAATGGTACGGAACCTTACGTGCGCGAGTACGACTAGCACTTGGAAGGGGTTAGTTAGTTAGTTAGTTAGTAGAGGGACTCCCTTTTCCGCATTTGGACTCCTGTTTGGTCCGTTATGCATGGTTTATAGATAATGGTACGGAACCTTACGTGCGCGAGTACGACTAGCACTTGGAAGGGGTTAGTTAGTTAGTTAGTTAGTAGAGGGACTCCCTTTTCCGCATTTGGACTCCTGTTTGGTCCGTTATGCATGGTTTATAGATAATGGTACGGAACCTTACGTGCGCGAGTACGACTAGCACTTGGAAGGGGTTAGTTAGTTAGTTAGTTAGTAGAGGGACTCCCTTTTCCGCATTTGGATTCCTGTTTGGTCCGTTATGCGTGGGGGTTTGGATCGGCTACATCTGTAGCCAGCCCAGCTCTTCCCAGAAGCACAGAAGCTTCCTGGGGTCTTCGCAGGCTTCGAGAAGAGTCCTCGGGTTACCGAGGATTTGAGTATGTTGTGCTGTTACACCCGCACATTCCAGGACTACGTGGGCAGCTGATTGCTGATTGAAGGGGTTATTTAATTATGTGTTATTTTATTTTGTGCTTTCTTCAGGCAGGCCAGGGTCCGGATCCTTCGCTGCGTGTCGCCAGCCCCAACCCTGATGGAAAGCTTATGAAGTGAGCAGAATTCCCATAAAAAAATAACTAAAAAAATAAGCGCTGTGTGAAAAGTCCGCCAATATTTATTTATTTACTAGCTGACCCGTGCCCGCTTTGCTGGTCGACAGATAGTTTCACATCTGGTTGGAATACCATCTTCAAAATAAATTGTAGCCTATATGTTGCCGAGGACTAATAAGTATATAACAAAAAAAGTTTCATTAAAATCCGTCTAGTAGTTTTTGCGTGAAAGCCAGACAACAGACAGACAGACAGACAAAAATTTCAAAATGTTTTTTGTTGATTTGTGTTACTTGTATAAAGGCCTCTAGGAGTATTTTTTTTAGTTTTCATTCAATGTACAGAATAGAACTCTTCTACAGTTTTATTACAAATGTATAGATATTTATTTATTTATATAGACGGTCATCAAAGTATATAAGTACTAGCCGACCCGTGACAAACGTTGTTCTGTCATTTTTTTTTGTAATAATCACATAGGAAAAGCTTTGAAATAGCTTCCAATTTTTTCCTTATAAACCTTGTACTGATAAAATAAATTACGAATTTTGGTAGAATGCGTATTAGATGTATTTAGTCTGTGATTTCAGATTTGTTGCACACCAACTCCATATCTATACCAAAATCATCTTTTTTGTTTTTTTTTATCATTTAAGGGTTGTTTATCGGATTATAAGTTCCCCCTTTATTTATTTTGATTTTTACATACTACAGCAAATTTCATCTTAATACATACTACAGCAAATTTCACATTTATAATATTATTAGGATTAGGATTGTTATTAAAGCGTTATATTCATATGGACTGGCCTCACAGCTCAGTTGGTAGTAACTCTGCCTTCTGCGCTGTAGGTTGTGGGTTCGATCCCCACCCAGGACAAACATTTTCGTGATGAACATAGATGTTTGTTCTGTGTCTGGGTGTTATTAAGTATAATAAGTATGTATTTACAAAAAAAAAAGTATATAAGTATTCTATCAGTTATCTGGTTCCCATGGTACAAGCTTTGCTCAGTTTGGGACTAGATGGCGCTGTGTGGAAAGGTCGCCAATATTTATTTATTTATTTAAAGACGGCCATCATCAACACTACCACTTCAGTCAACGGACAACTGCGTTAGCCTCCTAGCCGGCTGCGCAGCCCTATGCGCTCAGTTAGGGCTCCGCCGGTCATTCAGCGCCGGTGACGTGACGTTGGCTTGCGCCGTCAGCCCTACAAACTTGCGGGGGTAAGTCCACCCCTTCGCTATTTACTAAAACCTTCTTCTCATTTTTTACATGTTTTTATTTAACTTACGAGTACCTTGTTAGCTAGTTAAAACTATATATTTTAACACGGGTCTTTATCACGTAATTACCTAAAATGTTAGTTATATTGTTAGTTCTATTATAGTTATCTACAAATCATGATAGTTTTTAGAGTTCCGTACCCAAAGGGTAAAATCGGGACCCTATTACTAAGACTTTGCTGTCCGTCTGTCTGTCTGTCTGTCTGTCTTTCACAGATGATAAATACATCATCTGTGAAAGACAGACAGACAGACAGACGGACAGACTGTGGCCGCTATAACAAATAAAAAAACAAATATCAAACAAACAAATAAATATCTGAATGGGGCTCCTATACAACAAAGGTGTTTTTTTGGCGTGTCTTATAGATAATGGTACGGAACCTGCGCGAGTCCGACTCGCACTTGGCCGGTTTTTTTTAAAGTATGAACTTAAGATTCGTCAATATGAATGAATCTAATGAATTTTCTATTCTACACTTTCCACAAATTAAACGTCATCGCACAAATGTAAATTTTATCAGAACCAGTGTGGTGAGGGGCTGACCTCATCGTCTTCTTAATTCCAGGGCTACATCTGAAGTAGGGCTCTGCGCCGCCCTTGAAGCCCTAACTCTGAGTGCCACCTCCCGTTCGTGCAGCACCTGGGTCGCAGGTACTTAATCTCGACTGCTTCAATGGATATTTTTTTTGAATAATTTATAATATCAATAATGTAATTGAAAATATCGCGAGGAAACCAGTTTATTTATACGCTTGGACCTGTTAAAATATTACACGTGTAATGTTTGGACGTGCCTCTATCAACCCTTAGACATCTTCTAGTATCTGAACGCTTGGAGATCTTTGGGTATGTTCACTTGAGAAATACAGTTGTGATTCTATTAATATTTTGACATATTAGTCTAATTACTAGAAACTCATTAAAATATATTCCGATTAGGATGTTCCTAGAAATTACTCACATTACAAACAAACGCATCACACACGCATGCTTACATCACACACACACATATATCACACAAACATGAATCACACATACAAAACATACATTACATACACAGACACACACACTCACACAAACATGCATCACACACATGCTAACATCACACTCACATCACAAACATACACAAATCTTTACAAGCTTTCGCATTAAAATCTATACTAATATTATAAAGAGGAAAGATTTGATTGTTTGTTTGCATCGAATAGGCTCCGAAGATACTGGACCGATTTGAAAAATTCTTTCACCATTAGAATTCCACATTATCCCTGATGAACATAGGCTATAGTATATTTTCAAAAATGTTAGGGATCCGTATGAAAACTTCGATAATGTAACCAAACGTGTGAAAAAAATAGCGAAAAAAATCTTTATATCGCGTACGCTGTAAAAATTATTGACAATAGAGCAAAATGATGTACTACAGTTTTAAAGAAGACATCAATATCTACAAATAAGTCAACAATACCATATGTCTAACTATTAGGGATCCGTATGAAAACTTCGATAATGTAACCCAAGGTGTAAAAAAAATTGCAATAAAATCTTTATTACACCCGTGCGACGCCGGGGCGGACTGCTAGTGCTTAATAATTTTGTGATTCCAGTGGGAGGTTCCCAGTTACCATCTCCTCAGAGATCTTCACAGCCGTCGCGACAACTACCCAGCGATAATAAAAAGGTAAATAATATTATTTATATATACACTGGCCTCACAGCTCAGTTGGTAGTAGCTCTGCCTTCTGCGCTGTAGGTTGTGGGTTCGATCCCCACCCAGGGCAAATATTTGTGTGATGAACTCAGATTTTTGTTCTGTGTCTGGGTGTTAATAAGTTATAATAAGTATACATTTACAAAAAAAGGTATATTATTATATATTTAACTAGCGACCCGCCCCGGCTTCGCACGGGTAGCATGTTATTATACATATAAACCTTCCTCCTGAATCACTCTATCTATAAAAAAAAACCGCATCAAAATCCGTTGTGTAGTTTTAAAGATATAAGCAAACATACATACATACAGACGCGGGAAGCGGAAAGCGACTTTGCTTTATACTATGTAGTGATATTTAATTTGCTATTTTCCAGGTTCGTCAGAACTACATAAAACGTCGCCTTTTAACTACATATCGCGCTTTGGAGAGGATGTCCCAATCTGAGTTCAATTTGGATCGCTTGGAGGTGAATACTTTTAATTAAAATTTAATTTATTTGACACAAACACAGACTTCTGTCTAAATATTTGTGAAAAATTATAAAAAATAAAAATAAACAACAACGGAAGGTGGATTTTGACTTACTTTAAATGTTTAAAAGATAAGATTTGACTGTTTCAGGCGGCTGCTGTGTCTGCCGTGTCCGCTGTGCCCCCTGCCTACCCCGGTCCCACTGTGCTGGCAGTGCCCCTGCCTACCACCACTAAGCCAACGCAGAGATTTGTGCATCCAGGTAATCTATCTCCCCCCACCCCCGTTCTTACTCCCTCCACCTCTATCTCAATTTTAACCTCTTTATAATAAATAAATATAAATATTGGTGAACATTTCACATCAAATTCACACATCACCCAGGCACAGAACAAACATCTATTCATCACACAAATGTTCATTCTGCGCGAGAATCGAACCCATTGTAGTGTTGCTGTTTCTTTTTAGCCTACTTTAAGACGCTGCCAGTCGACGATTATTTTTGTTCGAAACGAAAAAAGAAATACTTGTGAACAAGCCACATCTCCTATTTTATAATGTATAGTATATGTGAATAAAGATGTACCCATCTTTAATCACTTCGATAAATAATCCTACCGACCGCTGCAATGACGACAAACACACGTCCGCGCGTGGTCCGCCTTAGGTTTTCGAATAAATTAATGATATAAATTATGTATAATTACTTATCAAAAATCTATCCTAATAGAAATCTAGATCTACATATTACCTATCTTTAACAATAAATCACAAGTTGATTTTAATAGTAGGTATATAAAATATTTCGATCATAAATTCTAAAACGTATCATTTTGAAATAATATTTTTATCGTGAAAAGTTTCTGGTATTATGTTTTCAGCTTAATAGAAATATAGGTAGGAACCTGAAGTAATATACTTATAAAATTAGGAGATGTGGCTTGTTCAGAAGTATTACTTTTTTCGTTCCGAAAAAGAGCAATCGTCGACTGGCAGCCTCTTAAGTGACTGTATTGTTTTTATTTAATACATTAAACATACTTTACTTACATATAGTCATCTTGATACATCCTGTATAACTAATTGTCTTTTCATCCTGTTTAACTAGTCTTTATAATACACACTAGCGACCCGCCCCGGCTTCGCACGGGTAGCATGTTATTATACATATAAACCTTCCTCCTGAATCACTCTAACTATTAAAAAAAACCGCATCAAAATCCGTTGTGTAGTTTTAAAGATATAAGCAAACATACATACAGACATACAGACGCGGGAAGCGGAAAGCGACTTTGCTTTATACTATGTAGTGATAAATAACCAACAGGGCTATTTTGTAAAAACATGATTATGATGTAGAAAGCAATACCTAATGTTAGAGAACACCTAATCTGTACACTTTTTATAGAACTATTCACTTTTTAGAGTAATAAATACATGTGTTAGAAGTCGTTTTTAGGGTTCCGTACCCAAAGGGTAAAAACGGGACCCTATTACTAAGACTTCGCTGTCCGTTTTTCTGTCACAGGGCTGTATCTCATGAACCGTGATAGCTAGACAGTTGAAATTTTCACAGATTATGTATTTCTGTTGTCGCTATAACAACAAATACTAAAAACAGAATAAAATAAATATTTAAGTGGGGCTCCCATGTTTTTGTTGTAATCTGTACCCTTCGTACGCGACTTTTTCATCCTGTATAACTAGTATTAACATCCTGTTTAACAATCTACAGAAGCTGCCCACTTGGCTCTAACAGCCGATGATCTGGAACGCGAGAGAGGACGTCCTCTTTCCAAATACGAACGCAACATGATGATCTTCAACTGGCTGCACACCCTGGACGAGGCTGCACCCTTCTAATGGAACGATGAACGGACTTTTACTTCACTGTCACGCTATACCGGTAATATACATTATACTATTATTATAAATGCGGCTATGCGCTTGCAACCTGTCACATATGGAATGCTAACTACTGCAGAATGTGGGCATGTGCCAAATGTAATGTTTTGACGTGCCCATTACCCCCCCACTAGACATCCTCAAAGGATCTAGGCGTCTGGAGAGGATGTCTACCGTATTTTTTTTATAAATGCGAAAATAAACGAGGCGGTCCCCTTATAATGGAACGATGAAGAGGCTTTAAATTTACACTGTCACGCCATTACATACTGTCTTGAATGAATGAATGATTTAAAAAAAAACGACCAAGTGCGAGTCGGACTCGCGCACAAAGGGTTCCGTACAATTATCTATAAAAACGCCATAAAAAAACACGTTTGTTGTATGGGAGCCCCACTTAAATAATTATTTTGTTCTGTTTTTAGACAGAAATACATAATCTATGAAAATTTCAACTGGCTATCACGGTTCGTGAGATACAGTAATGTGACAGACAGACGGACAGCAAAGTCTTAGTAATGTCCCGTTTTTACCAATTGAGTACGGAACCCTAAAAACACCAAATTATATATAAAAATGTATTATAGACGGTGTTATCGATAAAAGCGATCTCTTCTAACAAACACCAGTTAGTATTCTCTTAAACGGCGATAAGCCTGCAACCTGTCACGTATGGAATGCTAACTACCGACTTGACCTTGTCTCTGACTACCCCCTGAGGCATCTTTCAGGATCTGAGATCCTATTTCTATATTATATTCCTATTTTTATTTTAAAATGACAATAGATTGTACAATTTGTGATATTTTTGAAAATGATAATAATGATCTCAAGTTGAATCTCATAATTCAATATAACTTAACGTTTTTTTTTAATTTTATTGTATTCTAAAACGTCAATGATGTTACTTGTTCAATAATAATGACAATATTTGACAATTGTCAATGTGACAACATTGACAATTGGCACAGACTAATTTTTGTTATGCTTTTACAGAATAGACACTATTATATTATTATAATGAAAAGTATTTTAAATGCGTAATTTTTTAAAAATGTTAAAACCGCGCATCGACTCGTCCCTTTTGAATGAAACTTTTAATAAACACAGTTCATGACCTGATTTAGTATGTAGGATATTTTAACGTACCGCTGCGAGCGAATCCTATTGCGGAAGCTAGTGATAAATGGCTCATCCCTTAAAGCTTCAAACTATAATATACTATATATTATGCAAAATACGGTATTTGCTACCGCATGGTAGCAAGAATAACCTAGCGTTAGTCTAGTGTTAAAATAGCATCCGAATTGATTACCATCTCCTCTTCAATTTGGTTAAAAACTTGAACTATAGTTAGTAGATTTTCAATAAAAAAAATCGGTCTACCCGCATAAGACGGAAAAAATAATCAAACCGCATTATCTTGAAAACCATCAAACTTAAAAAGAAACTGTCTTTCATTTACGTAGCTAGTATGATTATCTAACGAATTTTATAAAAATGAACTGTTTAGCTATTCATAGTTTTGATTAAAAACGAAAATAGTGTTTTTGAAGCGCCAACTTTGGAAAAATAATCAATTGAAAAAAGTTTCACCAATCGTGTTTCTGTCTATAATTTATCTATATTATATCCTTAAGTTATCTTTGTGATAAAAAACAAAACTGTATGTTTTGCAGTTATTGAGAAAAAACGATTCTGCATTCATCAAAAAAAGGTATTACTCGTTACATCGCCTACATAATATAAAATGTAAAATGTCAGCATTCCAAATGAATATTTCCTAAAACTATGTTTCCTTATGTCTATATCATACTTGTATGTTTTACCTAACTCTTTAAGACACACTTTGCAATTTTTATTTAGTATTATCACTTTAGCATAAACACAAAGATATTTTTAAGATCTTAAAAGTTACCGATGGAGCGGGGTTTGAACCCACACAATGGGCACACCTACATCAAACTCTGCCCTCTGCACTGTAGGTTATGGGTTCCGGGTAAGAACCCGGGACAATTTGTTCTGTTTGGGAGTTAATGTATCATAAGTATGTATATGAAAATTACAAAAAAAAAGTATTATATCAGTAATCTGGTGCCTCTAGTAGGCTTTGCTTGATTTGGGACTAGACGGCGATGTGTGAAATCCACCAATATTTATTTTATTGAAATTATATTAACTATAAACTGAAGAATTTTACTTAATAAGACTAGGTAGGTACATTTATGAATGGTGCACTTAGAGCAACACGGTCTTCCTACGGAAGGGAGTAGCCATTCGCTGCGTTCCCCTCTGTCAAAGTACAAGCCCAAGTAGGCATACACATTTTATAAAACGTGTCAATGTGTGAATCACCTGTACACGAATTATTAGTGTATTGTTGGATTGTTTATGTGTTAACGTCATCATTACAGTCAGTTGGCAGTTTTGTCTTTGCATGTAAATTTGCGGAACTGCACTTGTGTGCACATTTCCCCCCGCAACAAACGCCAGAACTATTTTAATAGTAATCTATCGCTAAGACAACTCCCTTCCGTAGGAAGCCCGTGTTGCTCTAAGGTGTACCATTTAATGTTCTTAGTGTAAAGAATTATAAAAAAAATACAATATTTTGAAAAATAACTCCTCAATTCGCGATGCGCTGACTTTATAATAAAAATAATACAAAATGTCCAAAAACAGTAGCCAATTTGCCGACGACCGAGTCGATGGTATAAGGTGCTTATAATACAATAATATAGGGGCCCTGTTTCACAAAACATACAAGCAACAAATCTATACCGGCTAGGTACATTGTCATCATGAAGTAATATAATACGAATAATTTTGCTGTTAAAATATATCTAAAAATAATGTTTTTGTTAAATTTGCAATCGGTGATTGTCTAAATCAAGTTGCAAGTCTCGTACCAAACGAACGAATGCATTTCCTAAGACGTTTATTTTTAGCTGCTTGTATGTTTTGAGAAACAGGCCCCATTAAAGATAACTAATCAATTTAGGTACCGTTTTAAATAGGCCTATTGTATCCCAAAGTTTTGGACCTAAGTAATATTAGAAGCCGATGCTGTGGCCTTGCCTGATTAGCGACAAATAGTATAGAGACGGGGGATCTACTCTTGAAAACGATCAACGATATATCGGAACGAACGTCGCATCGTTTCCGACTATATTCTGAAAGATAACGATTGACATTACTTTTGATAATTGACATCATACATTCTACTACAGATGAGGATTACTAAGAGTGCTGTTGTGACGAATATATCGGAGCGCTGTTATTGTCGTGTCGAAATCGTTTTGCAGAGTAAAGGCCCTGATTATCGACAAATAAATAGACTGGTCAAATGAAATAATGTAAATTATTTGACGTAAAGAGAGCTGTCGTGATGTGACACTTCCGTCATTCTGTCGCTGAGAAAATCAGGGCTGAAGGTTTATTAGAATAAGCACATTTTAATGTTAAACTACTTACATACTCGTAGTAGGATGATTTGGAAATAATTATTATGAAAATGTAAAAAAAAAATGTTTTCCGAAAATGCAATTTGTCTAATGAATGTTTAAAGAAGGGAAGATGATACCCGTCCGCGACTTTCTGTTCGTTTTATATCATAATTTGGTTTCTAGATAGCTTTGAAAAATGAATGATACCTGTAAGATGCTACGGGTCCCATCAAAATCTGTTTAGTGGTTTTTGAGTTAATTGTGGTTATACAAAAGACTGCAGTCGAAAAAAATGGTTATTTTTATGGAACAGGTTTTCGCAAAAATATATCGATTATTTTTGAGTTACCTGCCTACTATTTAAGCAAATTTATACCTAGAGGTTTTATAGTATTTAGCTTCAAAGATGAACCCAGAATCTTTTCTGGCGCGAACTCCATTTGAGAATCATTTTTTTTACTTCATTTTGTTTTCACGCATTCTACTGGTAAAAAAAATAAAGTTGATGCTTCAATCACGTTGTAATGGCTGAACAGATTTGCACGTAACTTGGCATAAATACAGTTCTTGACCTGGGATAGCGTATGGGTATTTTATCCGGGTAGATACACAAGCGAAGTCGCGGATGGAAGATGTATGTTTGGAGCTAGTTTGGTGTCATCATCATATTAAACGAGTAATATAAAGATATGAAATCATCAGTACATAGATTATAGTTATTTATTTGTGTTGTGTTAAATGGAAAATTAAATAAATGTAATTGTGAGAAATTTGTGGTTTTATTGTACTTTTTTTTCCCTTCCCTTCCAACAGAAAAATTATAGTGCTTATACACGTTGACTCGCGGGCGCGGTCACGAAATATCAAACGTATGACTAGTTACTGACTAACCATTTGACATCGAAGATATGAGAGGATGTCTACCGCACTTTGGGATTACATTTGTGATCCTATTAATTTGATGTGAAACATCTATCGCGGCGCGTCGCCACGGCATGAGCCGCAAACTACAAACAACTAGATGAGCTGCCGAAGAAATGCACTCTTTTGAACAAAATTTTCATTTTGCCATATCCATTTCCTGTCCTAAACTATCCCTTTATGAATATTACCTGTGGCCTGAGCACGAACCACTATCGTATCGGCAATCTATCGTCCAAATGTTAAAACTGACACTTTGCATAGTAAAAGTGTCAGTTTTGTTGATAGATAGTGGGGTTCATGGTCCCTTTACAAAATAATTTCGATGATTCACATCTGCCAGGCGTCCCGCGAAGACTTATTTTTTTTTCTTATTGAAATATTACTATTTTGATTAGACTACAGACAGAAAGAAGGCCACACTAGATTGAACGAGGAGCTATCTACACTATTAAGATAGAGGTAAAATAACTCGTTTCAATGATGTGAAGAAGTGTTATGTAATTCGGACAATTTTATATTTGTCCTAATTTTTAATTCGTTCAATTCCTAATTTGTACAATGTACATGGTAGTTGTTACAATTCTTTATTGGTACTTATGTTACTACTAGACTAATTTACAAAATTCGCTCACCATTATGATTATGCTACATTACCAGTTAGTTTTTTTTTAAATTAAATCGATTAGGTATCCCCTCAAAAATAACAAAACCTAAGGAATCATAAATTGGCTCTTAATCTTCATTACATTCAGTATGAGAAGTCCGAAGCCGGGCGGACGGATAGTCTATACTAATATTATAAAGAGGAAAGATTTGATTGTTTGTTTGTATCGAATAGGCTCCGAAACTACTGAACCGATTCAAAAAATTATTTTACCATTAGAATCCTACATTATCCCTGATGGACATAGGCTATATAGTATTTTCAAAAACGTTAGGGATCCGTATGAAAACTTCGAAAATGTAACCCAGTGTGAAAAAAAATCTTTATATCGCGTTTGCTGCGAAAATTATTGCCAATAGAGCAAAGTAATGTACTACAATTTAAAGAAAACATCAATATCTACAAATAAGTCAACAATACCATATGTCTAACTATTAGGGATCCGTATGAAAACTTCGATAATGTAACCCAACGTGTGATAAAAAATCCAAAAAAATCTTTTTATCGCGTATGCTGCGGAAATTATTGACAATAGAGCAAAGTAATGTACTACAATTTAAAGAAAACATCAATATCTACAAATAAGTCAACAATACCATATGTCTAACTATTAGGGATCCGTATGAAAACTTCGATAATGTAACCCAACGTGTGATAAAAAATCCAAAAAAATCTTTTTATCGCGTATGCTGCGGAAATTATTGACAATAGAGCAAAGTGATGAACTGCAGTTTTAAAGATTACATCAATATTAACAAATAAGTCAGCAATACCATAATTATGTCCAACTATTACAGTTATGTCACAATAACTACTTTTTCATGTTAAAATATGCAATGGTAACGCCGCCTGTACAAACTAGGCCACATTATTCGTAAGGATTAATACTCCTTATCCAAAAAATCACTTCATTTTCAAGGCCATATCAGTACCTGTAAATTACTTTTTTAATTATACCATTCCCAAATTCCATACCATTCAAAAGTTATTATGAGTGTAATAATCTATAGGTACTAATATTATTATGAGGAAAGATGTTTTGTATATTTGTATGGAATAAATACAAAAACTACTGGATATATTTCAAAAAATCGTTTACTTTTAGAATGCTACATTATCTCTGAGTAACATAGGCCATATTTATTGTTTGAAAAAAATAGGGATTCCTATTAAAACTTCGATAATGTAACCTGGGTAAAAAAATACCTATAAAATCGTTATAATACGTTACTCCCGTGAGGAGCCGGGGCGGACTGCTAGTATTATATAAATAGATATATATACACCTGGTAAAATCATCTTCGCCTTATCCCACGTCCTCGTGGGGTCAGCACAACATCTAGATATTGCAAAAGGATTTTGATTGGGGCGTTTTACAACTGACCGCCTGCCTGACGTCAACCCTCCTTGGGAATGGTAAAATGATAGCAACAATAAAACAAAAATCGACTTCCGAACATTTATTTAAGAAAATCATACATTTTCGTCATCCTTGGTATACTACAACTAAAATAATTTACACAGAAATAATACACAAAAATATACAACGATTTTTGACTAAATCTTCTATTTTGTTAAAAAAAACCATTAAATTAGGAAGTATGTATTTGGAAAGACATTTCCGCAATTAAACGGAATTTGAATTAATTAAATAGAAGCAGAAAAACTTCCAAGGAGGAATACATTTTTTTCTATCGCCAAAATACATTTAATTTTATAATTTTTTTACATAATAATAATAATGTTTAAATAATTCGTGGTATATACATTGATATGAATCCAGTCATACAACTGTGTTGGTACAGCGGTGTTAAATAAAATGGAATCCAAAAATATATTCCATTTTTTACAAAATTATTTCGTGGATTTTATATTTTAGCAAAAATCGACACAATTTAATGTGTTTTTTTAGGAAAATTTGGTGAAAAATCAAATACTATGGATCATGTAATGAAAATTATAAATGAATTTAAACTGAATTTGAATTTTACATAAATATTATATAGTTTCATGATATAGTTGTCCATAGTATTTAAAATAGCGCCTTGAATCGAAAATGGCGCCAAAAAACAGATATACAGATAAAATGTCCCAAAAAATGGTGTCAAGCGAAGTCCAAATAACACCCTTAGAAGCAGGCAAACCGAATCCTGCATTTTTTTTGTAATTTTCGAGTTATGATTTCTTTAACTAAACCGGTTTTAGTAATGTTTTTGATTATAGTAACTTATATAGATAGACATATGTTTTTTCTAGCGAACTTAGCGAATGCATAAAGATCTCAAAGAATATCTCAAGTTGGTTTTGAACCCACACCTTCCCTAGTACGAGAACTAGTAATAGTAAGTGTTTCTTACAAAAATAACGCACTGTATAAGCATAATAAAAGAATATACATTTGTAATCAGAAGTATAAAAAAAAATTAACAAAAAAAATTCATAACTCGAAAAAAATAAAAAATGCAATACATACAGAATGGTTCGGTGAGTTAAGGGTGCCTGGACTTCTGCTTGAAACTATCATTTCGAACACCTGTATAATAAAAATATATATTAATATAGAATCTCTAAACAATTTTGTTATTTGTCGACAGAAAAGAGATTCTTATGGTTGGATAACAGAAAAAACGAGCTCTGTTATAAAAAGTTTCACAGTAACAAATAGATTGAATTTGATCTATATTTAAAAACAGAATTAAGTTATTTGTTGTTGGATAAAAAGTTTTACAGTAACAAATAGGTTGAGTTTGTTAACGAAAAAAACAGAGTGATTACTTACAAAGTTAAAAAAGTACAAAATAGAGCTCAACAAAAGTTTTGGGGGAAAAAAAATAAGGTTTTCAAAATAAAAAATATCAGACTTTATTCAGATTCATAGAAAAAGTGCAGATGTTGTGACAAACATATAGAAATCGTTGCGATCGGTACTATCGTCGATGGCAGCGCCCGCGCATCGTGTTGTGCGTAAAACTAATTAAAAAAATATCACATTGTAACTTGTGTATACGGGGCTATGGAAACTCGGCTGGCAGAATGCTGTGCTTTTAGATAATTACCGGCGAAAATTTCCGTTGGTCCTTCGATCCGGATCTTTTTGTTAAAAAAATATTTTAACAAAAACGTTGTCCTTCGAGCCGGATCTTTTGAAATATTTGCTGTAGGTCAATTATCGTCAAATATAGATTTTAGCGTTTATGAAAGATTTGGAAGTGTCGATTTGAAAGAGAAATTCTCGCTGGTACAGTAAAATGAGAGCACAACATTATGACAGCTAAGTTTTTAACTATTGTAGGTTGTGGAGGATTAGGGGGGTTGAGGGGGTTTGTGTATATTGTGTATATAAATATATCTTTATATCACTATGGCTATGTTTATGGCACGACGCGCGGGTAGCCTTAAAATCAGTCTTATAAATAGGTGCAATATCTTGAGCGTGGGAATGTGTTACAAAAACACATAAGAATAAAAATAACAACAAATAAATAAGTAAATACTGTTTTTTTATCGTAGATCTCGATCCATTGTGAGCTGAAATGGATGCAGCTGATCTTGTTTACAAAACAAGTTTGATTCTTTCAAGTTCAGCGAAATTAGGGGTCTAGTTGATGGTCAAAAGAAGATAGCTGGTGACAGTTCAAAGTCGGTTTGCAAATCCTTTGTCCGAAAACCAGTTTTGACTTTCCCCATTCAAAGTGAATGTTGAGACAGTTTACATGGGAACCTTTCTCAAGGCCTATTTGCTCAGATGAACAGGTTTTAATTGAATATACAAATATGTCTGGAGTATTAGTATTATCTGGCTAAGTTTCTCACGAGCTTGTACCCCCGATTCTGCAAATGCAGCGCTTTGGCATAAAGCCAACGGTCCAAGCTACGTGCAAAACGTTAGCTGGTTAGCTGTTCAAGACACATGCACCGTGTACAGATCACAACAACTTCTATAGTTTCTTGGTGCGCTAGGCGCTTAAATGGGTCCGCGTGGGCTTGAGCTGCACGCGGGGACTGTATAACGGACTTATAATTAGTTTAAGAGCTATAATGGTCCATGCCACAATCACACTCGGTGTGACAGAGGCTTAGAGACATTGGAAAAACAGAACCGCTATTGGGATGGTTCGTTTAGCTTGAGGGTTGGATGTCTCGTGTGATCTGGACCACCTTAGCATACTTATTTAATGCCTTGCCACGTGTCTTGAATGTGACTCGGGCAGTAGACGCAAGGAATAAGACAGTTTTTAAATTTAATTTTAGAAATTGTGGTTTTAATGATGAGGAGAATCCGTAATATTCAGAGAGTCCACTGTCTGGTGTATTCAAGAGATTAAATTAAAGAATGGTCATAACATAATGGTCATAACTTGTCTCCAGAACAAACATTTTGAAAGTTTAGAATGTTGGTTTGTGTATCAACGTTTAAGAATCAAATTAAAATGGATGAACTCAATATTGATATGATAGTATCTATATGGTTCGATAAAATATGGATTAGTTCTAGAGACAAGTTAATATGTGGGTTGCGTGGCAAGACTTGGAAGGGTTTCGGTACTGCACAGCTGTGATACCACTTATGAAAGATTGTCACATCATGAACGGATTGTCACATCGGAACAGAAATTACAATACCATAGATTAAAGATCTGTCTACAAACATGCCGTCATTAATCTGTCTAAGTTATCATGATTTTGTTAACCAAAATAGTTAACAAAACCTTACAAAGTTAATTTTTGTTATGTTCAACAAATTTTAAATGAAATAGTATTGCTCGGTCATAAACAAGATTTTTACCAGAATGAGGTAAGATTTTAAATGGTTATTGTTAATTTATTTACTTGAAGTTTTGACTATGTTACAATAATCATGGTCACAAACTCAAAAATATCAATAGTTATGTTGAAAAATCAATAGTTTTGAAATATAAAGGTTATTGTTGATTTGACAAGCATAATATCGCTTGTAGCAGATCTTTGAATGACATAAGAACTCCATCATGAGATTATGACAGCTAGTTTTCATAATACGGATGTAAATAGGCCCGCATTATTATTATTTTGCTTTATAACCGTTATCACAGCTGTCCAGCGGGTTTGCAGTTATCATAATAGCAGTAACACTTAATCCTAAGTAAAAAGTTCAGTTTTAACTCTTGAACTATGTGAATACGAAGATTTTCTTTGGTATGAATTACATTAATAATGATTGAGAGTGTTTAAAGCAAATTTAGATTTTTAAGATCTTCATCATTAATATAAGAGCATTTTAGACATGTCTGATGTTTCAAAAGCTAAATACGAGACCATATAGAGCTGGTTCTAGACATTTGTTCTATTATAGATGATCTCTGGGAACACTATATTTACTGCCAAATATATTGTATTGGTTGACCTAATAGGCACAAATTTGTATGAATGACTCGGAAACCTCATATTAATGGATTGCAGATAAGTAGGTATTAATAGTTTCAAGATTGGTTTTAGCAAAATACCTATTAGCCGATCTATTAGTTTCTGCAAATTTTAATGTACATAGCACCGCAACGATCAGTATTCACATAGACCAAGAGCTCCAATATCACATATAATATACATATAAACCCTTTAGGTTGATGGCGTTCAGTATGCTGTTGAGACCCTGCAGGTCTGTGTACGGTGAAATCAAGCGACAAAGTCCAACGGCCGGTTAAAACCTCCTTTCCGATTCATGTACTGTCTATACTTTCTTTTAAGTACTACATGGACTTCTCCCTCAACATTATCATCGACTTTCTTACCTTTGGTTGTGTCGAAGCCACAGAAGCCCATAACTTTGAGCATTTCCTGTTCCTCAGCAGACTTTCCTTCCAAGTCTGCTGGCGTGACTATCGGGCGTTCACCGAAGGTTTTTTTTGGCTTGACAAAGGAGGTGCTGGGTCCTGGTGAGGTTGAACGCGAGCGGCGTCGGCGTGGCGATGGAGAACGTCGTCTTTCTGGCGGCGAGCGGCGGCGGCGCTCCGGAGACCGCGACCGGGTTCTAGGCCTCCGCCTCTCGCGGTCAACCCGGTCCCTGTCTCGGTCTCTGCGCTCGTGCCGTCTGTCGTCGCGCCGACGCGGGCTCGGGGACCGGCCCATGTTTTACCTGAAAACGAACACATTTTATAACAATATCGTAAGCGATACCTAGAAACTTAAGGAAATAAATATAGACAGATGTGTGATAAAGCGATAAGAAAGTATCTTACCTTAATTTTAAGTCAACAGTTTTTAAAATTTTAAATAAAAAGAAATAACAACACGCACGACCTATACGAACGCCATTTTGAATGTGAATGTTTTTTACTTTATTTTCTCTTGCCATGCCGAGCCAGTGTTGCCATACCATGGATGTTGAATTTTGATAACGGTATTTGCGTTTCGTTCCATATTTGAGAGAACATTAAATGGCTTTTCCTAGATAAAAAACTTGAGTTTTTTGAAGTAATAATAACACGTACGTATTTATTATATAGTATTTTAAATTCTAGATAAAAACCAGACAGTAAATGTGTTAATTACCGTCAAAATGTTTATTTGTAAAATACTGATTAATCGCAATGTTAATTGTAGTTGCAATAACAAAACGCCAGTAACGTTTTGTTATACGTAACTAATATTTTGTGATAAACTAGTTGTCGACTCAGCCAAGTATAATAGTTGAGAAAACTGTTCATTAAAAACCTTTTTTGTGAGACCTTAGGACAAGTTATCCTTAGGTCATAATAGTGTCAGATACCCATATAATCAGGACACAACAGTAAAAAAACACACTACTTATTCTTCGTTAATAGCGTACAATGAAACGTATTTTACTGGGTTGCAAGGATATTATTGTTTGCATACTTCTAAGGAATTCATTGATTGAAATATTCGTTTATTAGAATTTGCCTAACGGATTACAGTGGACCCCCGATAATCCAGCCCCTGTCTAATCCAGCGCCTCCTGTAATCCGACATGACTTTGTTTAATTATAACATATAGAATCTTATCATTGGATATGTAATTTGTCGGATTACAAGGTACTCCTTTGTAAAAAAATCCGGACTATATAGGAGGTCTTAGGCAGTGCTCTATAATCATCGACTACACAGCCCAAAAAGACACCGCATGCAAGGCGAACATTGACATCCAAAAGATCAGTCTTATACGGCCGATAAAAAATACCGCGCGTCAAACCTGCAGTAGTACCGACCACTTCCTTGACCCGTGCACATCTCGTCTGTTTATGCTAAAAAACCATTACCACAAGCTCAAGTTAGACTGGTTATTTTCCTTGTCGAAAGTCAATAGTGTTGTATCACTACTCAATAATTGATGATCGATAAACCTACATAGTAGTAACAACAACAGTTGAACCTAACTAGTAAAACTACTTATTGCCAACTAGCTTCCGTCCGCGGCTTCGCTCGCGTTGTACCTACATGGATATGAAGTAACCTATTTGCTATTCGCATTTATCATATTATCGCTTTAGAATTAGTTCGCGTTCCCGTTCCCGTTCCCGTTCCCGTTCCCGATCCCGATCCCGATCCCGTTCCCGTTCCCGTACTATCAAACCTAATAAAGCTCAAATGGACTCTACGTTTTTTAACTTTTGTATGGGAAAAAAAAAAGGGCTGTTTTTAGGTTTTCCCGGCAATTATTCGATTTTTTTTTCACCTTTTAAACCTTCATAGACCTCCACGAATATTTAAAGACCAAGATAAAATAAATCCGTTCAGCCGTTCTCGAGTTTTAGCGAGACTAACGAACAGCAATTGATATTTATACATTCACCATTTTAAACACGTGTTTAAAATGGTGAAGGAAAACATCGCATCGTGAGGAAACCAGTACCTAGTAAGTATTTTTATAAGCGGCGATGGGCTTGCAACCTGTCACGTATGGACTGCTAACTACTGCAAAATGTGGGTATGTGCCAAATATAATATTTGGACGTGCCTCTGACTGCTATCGACCACTCATGTCAACACTTCCCATCCCTAGTGAATCACGTCATTTTGAAATTAGAATGCTTTTTCCGGCTCCCCCCGTACCTCATACCTCACTGACTTGACAGAGTTGTTTGTTTTTTGAAGAAATGAAGCCATTAGGCGTCTATTAGGCTATGTAGTCGATGTCTATAATCCGACAAATTCGGTAGTCCGACACTGCCCTGCATAATGTTTGTTGGATTACCGGAGGTCCACTGTATTTCCCGAATTCATCATCAGAAAATTTATTAACATAATGATGTGATGTGATGTGTATTGAATGCTGAGAAACATGGTTCGGCCTGGCTTTGAGATTTCTGAGGGTTGAATCATATTAGTTTGCCTATTCCCTCTTCCTTCCGAACATACCGTTTTGTGAATGTGCTCCATTTTTTGTAAGTACAATTGTTTACTTGGCAAATTTGTCAATAAGTTTTCGGAACTATAGGGTTGTGATAGTGACCTTGCATAGGGTGTCCGAAATCGTAAACAAATTTGAGAGACAACCCCCTCCCCTACTCTCAAATCCATAACTAGTCGGCACTCTAAAAAAAACAACCATGGTTCTAACATGAAGCATGAGGTAGAATATTGGTAGAATAGTTATCGGGTATTTTGTCCATAATTGATGGCAATACTATACAGCGCCACCCGTGTCCAGTTTCTGAACTAAACTACGCGACGCTAGCGACGCCGCGGCGATTGCGGCGCAAAAACGAAACTCACGCCGACATCGATCTAGCCCGGTGGCGTGCAGAGGTGAGAGTTCTCTTTCCCGAACGAAATCTAAGTGTATGTCTAAGTGTTAATGCTAAGTGCTCCGAAAATAAACGAATAAGGCTCAGTGCATGTTAATTTATAACATGTCACCACGTCCTAGTGCTTAGTGAGTGTTACAAATAGCTTGACAGTGCAGGCTGCAGTGATAGTGAAGTGATTAGAAATTCGACTTCGCGGTGTTTCGAAGTCCACTGCCGGTACGTATTGCGTGCATTTAGCTTTCTTTTGATGCTAGTCGTTATTACATCCAATAGGAACGCTCGAACGCGCTTTTTTGTTTGATCTGTTTTGGGTGTGTCAAGCCCTGGCGTACGATTTGGGTCGCCGTTTTTACATACCAGTTTTTTTACACACCATTATTTTGTAATGCAAGCTCTACCAGTTATAACAGTCGGTGTTGACAATTCTACTCATCTTCATCATAAAACGATCTTTCATTTTCCTTCCCAAAACAATGTAAAATTCATTTTCCGTAATTTAGACCCACGATCAAAAGCATAGCAAGCCTTTTTTTAGAGATTTGTTCACATGATGGGCGTGCCTGTAATCAATTATACCTTTTATCAACTGAATGAGGCTATGACATCACCCCACTGGGCCGGGCGGAGGAAATAAACCGACAAAATCCGAAATACAGATACTTCGTAACTATTCTAAACATTCTTACGCTATATAATTTAGCTGGATAAAATTTATTGACGAGATGATAAGTGATGTGATTTTAGCGCTTTATTGTGGATGAGTAGTTTGTAAAGACGCGTAGGCCTGTAGTTTGAGTACGTACCTCGACTGTCGATCTAAAAGTCGAAGCTTCGAATCCAAGTCGCGCAACAATAGATTTTTCTGTCAAAAACTTACATGCTTATTTTTCTGGTGATGAAAAACATTGTGTGGTACTTGTTGGTAGTCTTTGAGCTTGCAACCTTTCATGATACTGCTAATCAACTGTAAAAAATTGACAGGTAATGTTTGGGTTTATCTTGACTACCCTTCGTTTACAAACATCTTCACACACTTCGCATTTATACTATAAAATCACGCCTGTTTCCCAGAGGGGTAGGCAGAGACCACGGCTTTCCACTTGCTACGATCCTATACTTCTTTTGCTTTATTCACGCTCATCACCTTATGCACGCTCGTCGCTTTAGAGTACTCTTGACCTGGCCTTATTTCTGATTTATAATATTTATGAAGTATAGACATGTATTTTTGTAAAAAGCCTCAAGTTTTCTTATTGTGTGTTTAATCCTATTGTATTAAGCATTTTCTACAACCTAGTATTCAAGTATGCATTTTTAAGTACCTATTATTTTAAGAAGAAAGACAGAAAAACATCTCTTGTAGATAACTAGCGAGACGCCCCGGCTTCGCACGGGTAGTAGAGCTTATTCTCTATACACCAAAACTCATGAATCACAATATTATAGGTGAAATGAAAACAGCATGAAAACCCGTTCAGTTGTTTTTGAGTTTATCACGAACAAACAGACAGACAGGCAGATGAGGCGGTGGACTTTGTTTTAGAATATGTACAGATTAACATAGTAACAATAATTGTACAGATAAACACGTAGAAATCTAGATTTTTTTTTGTTTTTCAAACCTAATTAGTAATTACCTACTTCCTAAAAACTGTGTCATTTATTACTATCTTGAAACTGTGTAAAGAAATGAGGGACAATGCTATCTTATCTGTAGTTGGTTTGATTACCAATCGGGCATCTAGAATATGTGTACTAGCTGCCAACCACTGCTTCACTTGCATGGTACCTGGATAATAAGCCGTTATGCTATTCCATGATAGGCTATGTATATTCAAAGTTTCATCCTTATACATTTGGGTGTGATTAAGGCAAAAACATCTGAACATTCTCACAAATATTCACATTTATAAAGAGATGCACACTCTTAAATGATCTATAGTTACTCAGACCCTGTGAAAAGTTTTAGAGGCATGTCCAAACATTACATTTTACAAATACCCACTTTTAATGTAACTTAGCATTTTATATGTGACAGGTTGCGAGCTAATCGCCTCTGAATAAGAATAAGAAACAGATAAACTTCAAAAATATAACAAATCTTTGAATTTTCGTTTCAAAAGTAACTCAGCTTTTCATACGCCATGAAGACATGATGAATAAGCTATTTGGTTCTTTATGTCCAAAAAAAGATGAGAAAAAACCGGCAGAGTGCGAGTCGGACGGAACGGTTCCGTACCATCTATATTATATTTATAAATGAATGTTTGTCTGTATGTTCTTTATAGAATCGTAAACTATGCATTTGATCATGTGATGATCTTTAGCAAAGTTGTTGTCTATGAGCCCACAAAGGTTTCTGAGTTGGTGGCGTAGCAACGCGCGCAGGGTACAGCTAGTTATCTATAAAAAACGGCAGAAAAACCACGTTTGTTGTATGTGATGGGAGCCCCACTTAAAATATATTTATTCTGTTATTAGTATTTGTTATAGCGGCTACAGAAATACATCATCTGTGAAAATTTCAACTGTCTAGCTGTCACGGTTCATGAGATACAGCCATCGACTACACAGCCCAAAAAGACACCGCATGCAAGGCGAACATTGACATCCAAAAGGTCAGTCTTATACGGCCGATAAAAAATACCGCGCGTCAAACCTGCAGTAGTACCGACCACTTCCTTGACCCGTGCACATCTCGTCTGTTTATGCTAAAAAACCATTACCACAAGCTCAAGTTAGACTGGTTATTTTCCTTGTCGAAAGTCAATAGTGTTGTATCACTACTCAATAATTGATGATCGATAAACCTACATAGTAGTAACAACAACAGTTGGACCTAACTAGTAAAACTACTTATTGCCAACTAGCTTCCGTCCGCGGCTTCGCTCGCGTTGTACCTACATGGATATGAAGTAACCTATTTGCTATTCGCATTTATCATATTATCGCTTTAGAATTAGTTCGCGTTCGCGTTCGCGTTCGCGTTCGCGTTCCCGTTCCCGTTCCCGTTCCCGATCCCGATCCCGATCCCGTTCCCGTTCCCGTACTATCAAACCTAATAAAGCTCAAATGGACTCTACGTTTTTTTAACTTTTGTATGGGAAAAAGAAAAGGGCTATTTTTAGGTTTTCCCGGCAATTATTCGATTTTTTTTTCACCTTTTAAACCTTCATAGACCTCCACGAATATTTAAAGACCAAGATAAAATAAATCCGTTCAGCCGTTCTCGAGTTTTAGCGAGACTAACGAACAGCAATTGATATTCATACATTCACCATTTTAAACACGTGTTTAAAATGGTGAAGGAAAACATCGCATCGTGAGGAAACCAGTACCTAGTAAGTATTTTTATAAGCGGCGATGGGCTTGCAACCTGTCACGTATGGACTGCTAACTACTGCAAAATGTGGGTATGTGCCAAATATAATATTTGGACGTGCCTCTGACTGCTATCGACAACTCATGTCAACACTTCCCATCCCTAGTGAATCACGTCATTTTGAAATTAGAATGCTTTTTCCGGCTCCCCCCGTACCTCATACCTCACTGACTTGACAGAGTTGTTTGTTTGAGGAAATTAAGCCATTAGGCGTCTATTAGGCTATGTAGTCGATGGATACAGCCTTGTGACAGACAGAGGGACAGCAAAGTCTTAGTAATAAAGTCCCGTTTGGGTACGGAACCCTAAAAAAGATAATGACGTCATTGATAGAATGACGTCATACATAAAAACACTTTTCTTACAAGTCTCACTTCAAACTTGTTTTAGGTAGATAAAGAATATTATGATCTGTCCGTATCCGTAGCGTATCTCTTTAGGTATGAATTGATTCATCAATTACTAGTTTCCGGGCGCGGATTCACTCGCATTGTACCTACCTCGATAGTGCTGAAGCTCTTCAGTTATTCTTTTTATTGTACTTGAGTAGTACTTTTAATTAATAATCTTGTTTGAGCCTTCACCTTGTTCGATTGGCACCACACTGGAGCTCTACATAGCATTAAGGAAAGGATCATTAAAAAAAGGTAGACCCCAAGCCGTGTTTGTTGCCTGATTCTTCTGGGCTTGGTCGCGAGGAATCGGCGTAGCTTCACCTAACTCTAAGATGTTTCAAAGTGATCCTTGTGATATTATTGAAATAAATGATTTTTGAATTTGATAAAAAGTCTATATGCTAATTGAGGTCACAAACTGTATCTATTCCAAGTTTTACTCAAATCGGTATAGCTGTTACAGTGTTATTGACAAATTAGGTAGTCGAAAGGCGAAGGTTTCTAAGGATAGACGAACCATCGGAAAAAATAATAAAAGTGAGGTAATTACGTGATAAAGACCTGTGTACTAATCGCGATAGATGGAAAAATAATGATGTCTACGGAGGTAAGTCAGGGGCACGTCCAAACATTCCTAACATAGCTCGATTGCAACTAGAAACATTCTTATACCCATGTTGGTTTCTAAAGTATAGTTTACTCATCTCAAATAGAAACTGATTGAAATTGATTACAACGCAATTTAAATAATCCTATCTATCCATCTATTATGTATGATAGTACAAAAATGTTACTAGTTGCAATCGATCTATGTTAGGAATGTTTGGACGTGCCTCTGACTACCTCCTGTTATATTAGATAGATATTTAAACATCTATATCTTACATCCTATGAAAGCATAATATAGGTACTTATAACATAACTAGTTTTAAATGTTTTAATAGTTATTCTGCCATTCGAGGCGGAGATAAAGCCAATTCAAAATTCATGAAAATAGATCCAGCCGTTCTTGAATCCTTTCTGGGAATACAAAAAATCACGCCTGTTTCCCAGAGGGGTAGGCAGAGATCACGGCTTTCTACTACGATCCTGACATACTTCTTCACTCTCATCACATTCCTCATGCATGCTCGTCGGTTTAGAGAACCATTGACCTGGCCTTTTTAGGGTTCCGTACCCAAAGGGTAAAAACGGGACCCTATTACTAAGACTCCGCTGTCCGTCTGTCTGTCTGTCATAAGGCTGTATCTCATGAACCGTGATAGCTAGACAGTTGAAATTTTCACAGATGATGTATGTCGTTTCGGCGCGGTATAGCCACAAACATACAAAAATCCTCACAAACATTCGGATTTATAATACACTCAGACACAGAACAAACATCTATGTTCATCGCACAAATGTATCCTGAGCAGACATCGAACCTTCAACCTACAGCGCAGAAGGCAGACAAGGGCGGATCCAGCTTTGGAGCCGGGGGGGGTCACGTGAACATTACTAGGGCAAAATGTTGGCTTTAATCAGGATTTGAATTATGCAGTAATGTAGCAGTGTTCCGCAAAGTGTGTACCGCGGCACACTGGTGTACCGTGGTCATTAGATGGTGTGCCTTAGAAAAATAAGGATATCTTATAAACGTATTTTTAGCAGCCCTGTCAACGATCACTCCAAATTTAGACCGTCTATGCTCAATTAAACAGGCTCATGTTTCGCATTAGATACCTTTTCTGCAATTTGAAGTTTAGTTTTGTTGATTAATAAAAAAATTATTTCGTTGATTAATAATAAATGTTGATTAATATTACATAAAAACTGATTTTTAATTAGTGGTGTACCGCAAAAAAAAAATGACAAAATGTACCTTGGACACAAAATGTTTGCGGAACAACAGACATAACAACTGATGTGTCTGATGTAGACCATGGTTTCGTGTGATTTTGACCGAATTTTAAAATTCGAGTGTACCAAGGCAAAAAAGATACATAATTAAATACACATTTTGCTGCGGTAACGTTATTTTGGCAAAATATTATCGAAATCATGGAAGTAGCCAAAAACTAACTAGTAGAATTAAAACTATCGTGGTTGTTAATCATTTTAAATAGAAATACGGCTAATTACCACGTTTTTCCTTGTATTGCTGACGTTTCGAGACAATTCAGATGCTCTTCATCATGAGCATCTGAATTGTCTCGAAACGTCAGCAATACAAGGAAAAACGTGGTAATTAGCCGTATTTATATTTAAAATAACTAACTAGTAGGTTGGGTAGCTTTATTTGTGTGTGCTTATGAGCCAAAAATTTAAATCTGTGTGTGCAAAGACTTCAGAGATTTTCAGGATTTTGTTAACTATGGCAAAACTTCAAAGTCATTTTGCAAGAGTTTTACATGGACCAAGACCCAGCCCAGGGGAGGGGGTCATGACCCCCATGACCCTCCCCCCCTGGATCCGCCCTTGAAGGCAGAGCTACTACCAACTGTGCTGTGAGGCGAGTCATACAAAAGAAGCATTATTTTCTTTGGCAATGTTCCACGTCTATCTGACGTCAAATATCTCTACGCTCTATTTACGACTGGATAGCTACCTGTGTACTTGCTAAGCCTGGAGACTTGAGTTCATAGGCCTCTTCGTCATAGTCGGCACTCCATACCGCGTAGATGGCGCTCGTTGTAGATAGATTAATAAAATAAAACCGGCCAAGTGCGAATCGGACTCGCGCACTAAGGGTTCCGTACCATTATCTATAAAAACGGCAAAAAAAATCACGTTTGTTGTATGGGAGCCCCCCTTAAATATTGTTTTTATTCTATTTTTAGTATTTGTTGTTGAAACAGCTACAGAAATACATAATCTGTGAAAATTTCAACTGTCTAGCTATCACGGTTCATGAGATACAGCCCTGTGACAGACAGAGGAGTCTTACCCTCGAATTCAAGAACGACACTATGAGAACACGCACCCACAGTGGACGAAATTTTTTTTCATAAAAATCACTTTGTGTTGTGCGACACTGCATAGTGTGACTAGAGGCACATTGTCGTGTGCCTCTAGCCAAAGTTGAGCTCTAAAGGCACACGATAGTGTGCACCATAGTGCCGCTTAACACATAAAGTGATGTTTATGAAAAAAGATTTCGTCCATTGTGGGTGCATGTTCTCATAGTGTCGTTCTTGAATACGAGGGTTAGTAATAGGGTCCCGTTCCTACTTTAAGGGTCCTTCTGACTTATGTTATTACGTAATTAGCTAACCTTTACGTAATAACTTAAGACAGAAGGACCCTTAAAGTAGGGACTGAATAAATTAACCGACTTGGTATTACATGGATCTCACAACTTTTTACGGTAGAAGAACTAAGTTGCGTTGCGAGACTTGGCTTTTTTTACAAGTTATGTTTTTGATGGCATATAAATAAACTGAACTCGATAGTGCCTAATAGGCTGATGACCTCATAGTAAGTACCTAGACTTATGTACTACACATTCATGAAACCGAGTACATGGCTATATGCCAAGTGTGCTATATGCTCTGAATGTTTAGTAAATAGTGCGGATATCAGAGTTTGGTAATGTATATTTTAAGCGCCCATGATGGAATTTTGAGTTATGAGTCAGATTTGTGAACGAAAGAGTGTTTTGAATTTATTTATGGCCTTTTATGATGAAAAAAAACCGGACAAGTGCGAGTCGGACTCGCGCACGAAGACAAAAAAAAAAACACGTTTGTTGTATGGGAGGGCTCCCATACAACAAACGTGTTTTTTTATATTAATTTTATTCTGTTTTTAGTATTTGTTGTTAAAGCGGCAACAGAAATACATCATCTGTAAACATTTCAACTGTCTAGCTATCACGGTTCATGAGATACAGCCCTGTGACAGACAGACGGGCAGCGAAGTCTTAGTAATAGGGTCCCGTTTTTACCCTTTGGGTACGGAACCCTAAAAATCATCTTTAAAACCAGCATTATCTCATATGTTCGAGAACATATGAGTTCGCTACAGTTGTTCCATCTCACGAAGGCGAGTGAGGACCTTGTTGGACCTTAATGATGTCTGAAGAGAGTAGTTAGAGGCACGTTCATGTTACATTTTGGCGCATGTCCGCCTTGGCTTCGCGCGGGTGAATTTCAATATTCCATAACAAAACTTTTGATATATTATTGCAATAATCGTAGGACCTCGAATTTTTCTGAAAATAAAATATAGCCTATGTTACTCGCTGATAAGGTAGCTTTTGTTAGTGACAGAGTTTTTTAAATTGGTCCTTTAGCTTTTTAGTTTACCCGTTACAAACAAAAATACAAATTTTATTTATTTCTATATTATAGTAGTACTAGCTGCTCGCCCCGCCTTCGCACGGGTGGTACCTGGATAAAAAGTAGCCCATGTGTTATTCTGATGTATAAGCTATATTACTGTAAAGATTCATTTTAATCCGTTCAGTAGTTTTTGCGTGAAAGAGTAAGAAACACTCGCATTTATAATATTAGTAGGATAGGTTTATTTAACAGAATTGCCACCATTTTCAGACCATGTGGCAAATACCCACATCAACACGGCGTTCACAAATGTACGCAAATAGAAAACTCTTAAACGGGATAGTTTACGAACAAATCTTATGTCCTAAGTATCCTATCAAACCTTAGTAGCGTTTATATTATACAATATGCTTTGGCGCGCAGCTTCGGTTGTGTTACCTGAATGATTTAACTGCAATAATATCATATCACTACATAGTATAAAGCAAAGTCGCTTTCCGCTTCCCGCGTCTGTATGTAATATGTATGTATGTATGTTTGCTTATATATCTTTAAAACTACACAACGGATTTTGATGCGGTTTTTTTTAATAGATAGAGTGATTCAGGAGGAAGGTTTATATGTATAATAACATGCTACCCGTGCGAAGCCGGGGCGGGTCGCTAGTTAATCATAATATGGAATGCCGACTACTTAAAAATGTGGTCATGGGCCGAATTTTATGTTTGGACATGCCTATGATTAATCTCTGTCGAATATATTCAAGTATCTGAGCCCCTGGAGATCTGAGAGGATGTCTACCGTACTTGGGGATTACAGTTGTACTTCCTACTATCCTAATAATATTATAAATTATGCGAAAGTTTGCGATAAGGCTGCTATGTTTGTTCCCTAATCCGAAAAACAACCCCTAAATAGTAAGAAAATGCAAAAAGGATGATTTTGGTATAGATAGCGGTGGTGTGCAACAAATCTGACATCACAGACTAAAAACATGTAGTCGTCATAGCAACGCAGTTTTGACTAATGAATGATACGCATTCTACCTACAAGGTTTGTAGGGAAAAAATTGGAAGCTGCCTGAAATAGCTGTTTCCTATGTGATTATTACAAAAAAAAATACAGAACAACGTTTGTCACGGGTCAGCTAGTATATTATAAAACTGTTAAAATATTAGTGCAGTATTATTTTTCAAACTATCATGATTAGTAGACATAACTATAGATTTTGACACGGGTCTTTATCACGTAATTACCTTTAATTTACTTTCCCGACGTTTCGGCTATGTTACAATAACCATGATCGCGGGCAGACCCGCTTCATCCAAACAGACATTCCAGTTTAGACTGTTAGTAGTTGAATTTTCGCAATAAAAGTTGAATTCGCATTGCGTAACAAAGTTAAGCTTTATAAAGATATAAAGCGCCTGCGGACCGGCTCCACTAGTTTTAGGGCTCTGCACCATCTGGTGAATGTTGTTAGTCATACTGCGCTATGTCTATACTTCTATACTAATATTATAAAGAGGTAAGATTTGATTGTTTGTTTGCATCGAATAGGCTCCGAAACTACTGGACCGATTTGAAAAATTCTTTTACCATTAGAATCCTACATTATTCGGTTATTCCTGATGAACATAGGCTATAGAATATTTTCAAAAACGTTAGGAATCCGTATGAAAACATCGATAATGTAAGCCTAAGTGTGAAAAAAAATCCTTATATCGCATACGCTGCGAAAATTATTGACAATAGAGCAAAATGATGTACTACAGTTTTAATTATAATATAATAATAAATTGTTTATTTCAGACTTAGTCCATATAATAGTTAGTAACATTGTGACTTATAAACTAATGTTAGTGAAAACAAATTACATTACAAGATATATTTCATTTTACAGCTTTGCGTATTGGTATGCAGTAGCATCCAATAATGATTTAGCGGACAGTCCAACCTATCCAACCTATAACCTATTTTAAAGAGGACATCAATATCTACAAAAAAGTCTGTAATACCATATGTCTAAATATTAGGGATCCGTATTAAAACGTCGATAATGTAACCCAAAGTGTAAAAAAACTCGTCGGATCTCCAGGCGCTCAGATCTTTTAAAGATGTCTAAAGGCACGTCCAAACATTACATAGGTAGCATTCCACACGTGACAGGTTGAAAGCTCATCGTCGCTTATAAGAATACTAACTGGTTTCCTTACGATGTTTTCCTTTACCGTTTTGAGCACGTGTTTTTGATGCGCATATACATTTTTCGCATATAAATCCATTGATGCACGCCGGGATTCGAACCCACGACCTGCAGATTGGAAGTCGAGGTACCTCCCACTCGGCCAACACGGCACCTTAACTTAACATTAGATTGATAGCTATAGATAGATAGCTAAACCGACTGGCTGCCTGATGTCAACCCTTCTTGGGAATGCTTGCTGGTTTTGTGCAGTTCGTCGTTCGGCAACAGCTTTTAACAGTCCTCGAATCTCCTAGCTATAAATATTATCTCTCCACCACACAGCGACCGGCCTAACACAACCGGTCCCCCAGACTACCATAGCGCGACTCGAAGTTTGTAACGGTATAGTTACAACCAAATTTATTATATACTTTATGGAGCCTATCCTATTCTGCTGTTTATTTATATCCTAGAAATTTTACACCTAAGTATTTTAAGTTTTAACACCTCCTTTTAAATAGAAATACGGCTAATTACCACGTTTTTTTTTGTATTGTTGACGTTTCGAGACAATGGACTATTTGACAGTATGAAAAATAAAGTGTTGTTGATAGTAATCTATGTGAATTATGCCTTCATAAAGCGTTATGGAATAAAATAACTTGAAAATAAACTGAAAAAGATTTATTATAAAACCCATAATTAAAATTATCTATTTTAAACGCTAGTCACGTGACACAAAACGGTCAGGATTGGTCGAATCGACGATGACGTAACATGCTTGTCAATATGTCATCGCCTGCCTTGAAAAACTTGACGTTTGTTTATTTGTTGACAAGCATGTAACGTCACAGAAACTAGTGCGACGCCATTTGCATAAAGATGCGTTTTTGCGGGTTATTTAAATTGTCGATATTTAATTTACATTTTTAGGGCCAATACTTAAGGCCCGGCTCACACCCACACACGTATTTCAATGATTTTCAGGTACCGATTTAAAAACCAGGAATCACAATTGTGAGGATATAATGATACAAAATTACTGATAATATATTCATCTTTAATAGTAGATAATAAAAACTGGCCAGTTCTATACAACATTTTCAAAAAAATACGTTTTTACCGTCGCAAGAACCGCTGAAAATGTCGAAAAATGGGGTCTGGTTAGGTACCAATATCTTTAGACCCACAGCATATTTTTATTTGAAAATAATACGAAATTGTAGATTTTATATTTCTCTATACCGCGTGGCATTATCTTGTTTTCAAATAATTTACTTTTTCATTTATGAACAATATAAAATGCAATAAAACTTATCCATACATTTTTTCCATACAAAACTCACATTCACCTCAAGTCGGCACGTCAGTCAGCGCTCAGACGCGCTCGGGGAAGCACGTCCACGTCACATTTTTCTTCGAATTTAGGGGAAGTCTGACATAACCGGATACTGGGGTAAAATAGTGGACATGCAAAACTAATGATAACATTTGTATAATATATTGCCTTGACGAATTTGGTGCAAGCCACACAGATGAAGGTTAGGTACAATGCATGAGTTGTAAGGGCTGGGCTCATGTACACTGTACAGACTATGAAAGAGTTGGATGATTTTTTTGTAGAAGATGCGTTACATCGAGTTACGTTTCGAAACAGTATGATAATAGTTTACGGTTTTACCTTTTTGCATACGTCGCGTTGGAGCAAAATCGAAATAAGCAGATGTTTCGTATTTGATTGTTATTTTAATAAAAATATTAAATTTCAGAAAAATGTGAACCTGTTTGTGTCCCTAATTAGTCCTACTAAATAAATATAAATAATGATTTGATACATTTCTGTTTTGAAATGAAAGTTCTAAAAAGGTACCATGACCCTTAGTACGGTTTTAACCCGGCCTCCCCTATATTACCAAGCGTGTTTTTTTATACATGGATGGAAAAAATTGATACTTTATCTGAACAAAATGCGAAAAATTACCTGAATTTTCGATTACGAATATAATTTATATTTATTATCTATCTACATTTAATATTATAAATCTGATTTGTTTGTGCGGATGTTAGGTATGTTTGGATGTTTGTACCTCAATCAGACTTAAACGACTAAACGGATGAAATTGAAATTTGCTGTCGATGTAAATATACCCCTAGCTTATAAATATGCTATTTTTAATTTAAAAACATCCCCAAAACTATAAAAAGACTCCGAGTGCTGGTGTGCAACAAATCTAGCATTAATCAATTTTGACGACTGATGAATGACTGACGAATGATACGATACGCATTGAACCAAAAATGTTGAACCTTCTAAAAAGGTCGGTATTTGTTATTATCAAGGCAAGGTTTATCTAGGGGCACGGTAGTGCCCCCGCCAAGTTAAGCAAAAAAGCGGCACAGTCGTACCATCCTTTTCTCGAAACAGTTCAGGTCATTTTTTGGACAGACAGATAGACATTGAAATCTCACAACTTTTTACGATAGAAGAACTGAGTTGCGTTGCGAGAATTGGCTTTTTATTTTAATTTTTACAAGTTGTTTTTGATGGCATATACTTAAGTTGTACATGATGCAAATAATTAAATATTAAAAAAATAATAAAGTGTCCTGAAAAATTGTTTGATTCGAAATACTGAAAGTGCTCTTTAGTGTTTCGTAGTTTACAAAAAACCCTTATAGTTTTGCCATTTCCGTCCATTCGTCCGCAGCTTAGCTCAGATACTCTTAATACTAGAAAGCTGTAATTTGGCATGAATATACTAGTCACGCCGACAATGTGGTAGAAATAAATATATATTTTCAGATGTTTTTTTTTTCTCGCATACTCTCCATGTCTTTGGATAGGTCTTAAAAAGTATTGCGGGTTTGTGATGTCATTTAGTATAAATACAATGGAAAATATGAATTTGTAAAAAGAGCAGCTGGTCATCTCTTTTTCTGGAAAGAAAATATTATGGAAGATTATTTAGTAAAATTTTACAATAACTGTTTAATTCCAGAACTTGTTGACCCTCGCTACGCGCTGTCTATGGATCTTCGAGATCATAGCTCGCACACAATATTCAAAAGCATACCTACATATTTTATCAGTATTTCACTTTCAAAACTTTCTGTGAGTGGTACTCGAAACGTTGACGGTGCCGTCATCGATTTTAGATGACAATAAGTTTTTTTATTAAAAATATATTTTTTAAATCAAGCTTTTGTAAATTCTTGTGCTCTAGTTCTCGTCAAGATAAAAATAACGAGCCCAAACGCGACGTGGTTATGTTGTGTAGTTGAGGAGTTCCGATGGCTACATCCGACCTCCATCATCAGACCAGGTATATAGATATGCAAAGTTTTGCCTCAATTCGACTATTTAGTGAAGAGTTCCGTTGAACAGCTCCTGACTCCATCATCAGATCAGCTCGCTGTCACCATATTATGTATGCAAAATTTCAGCTCAATCGATTGGGGATAACTGCTTAAAATTAAGTTGCAAGATTACACCTTATCAAACATAGATACATAAATATGTACATAAACTGCAAGTTAAATAAGAGCTTATAAAAAAACGATACTTACCGTTTTGTCATAATGTATTTTATTAGTAGGTATAGGTACCTAACAAATATTTTTTGCACAGTCAAATATTAGTAACTGTGTAGTAGCACTTTACGATTTGTAACCTGTCTTATAATATATATTATTTTTTTCTATATTTATTTTCTTTTTGTCAAGTGCAACCTATAAAATTATTAAGTACATACCTACCTATACAAATATGACATACCTATTGCACCAAATATTTTCAAGTATCAAGACTAGTTATTTAGTCTTGGTAAATGAAGTGTGAAGTAGCTTCAATGTGTGCGTTTGCACTATTCGTAGTGTGCGGCCACAGAATACGGAAAAGTACAAAAAATGCGAGCTGTCATATTTGAAACAGCCACCTTAACAGAATTGAAAATTACTTTTGAAAGTGAGACACTGTCAAATCGTTTTACAGAGTAAGGGCCTAGTTTATGAACAAGTTTCAGTTGCTATGCGACTAGGGCTGCCATCTCTAAAATTTGGCAACCAGGACAAGACACGTAAAAACCCCGGATTTTAGAGCAATTTAAAGCTTAATATTTCACAAACGGCTCCCTTAATCGAAAAGTTGATTTCACAATTCCGGCACAGTACTTGTGTCGCGGGTGGCCAAATTTTAAACCCGGACTACAAATTAAACCCCGCCCGGACGCTCCCCGGACGCCCTCTAAACTAGGACAAATCCGGGGAAACCCGGACGGATGGCAGCCCTATATGCGACTGAAGCCCTCGACTGAAAACCCTGTGTTAATGTAAACTCTTTGCTCCACTAGGTTAGCAGTCCATCCATTCGTAACATCGGCTATTTTTAGCGTCCGGAACTGTTGGTAATAGGCAAGCATGTTGTGCGTGTGGTTGCTAGGGGAGAAGAGGGGATATACACACCAGCTTCCGCTAGTCACGCGATGACGTCTGCAATGATTAATTAACAGCTGTCGCGACAGGCGTTGTCCTGTCAAATTTGCACTTGCTGTTTTTCAGGAAGTTTTCGCTAGGATTTTTCAAAATTTTCTTATATAACGACTATAACGAATGCTACAAAAAAAGAATTAGCAGAATCGGTCTAGCCGTTCACGCATAATGCCGATAGGGCTTTATTTTTAACTGACGAAAAAAACGGAGTATGTACTGGAGCTCTAAGGAAAGAATTATGTAAAAAAAAGGTAGACCCCAAGCCGTGTTTGTTGCCTGATACTTCTAGTCTTACCTTGAAATAAATAATTTTTGAATTTGTTATTTTGAATTAGATGAAACATGAATATGCCATAGTCTATGCCCTAGAATACCAAAGAGGCTACTTTCTATCCAGGTACCACGCGAGCGAAGCCGAGAGCGGTAGCTAGTAATATATAGCACAATTTGAGCGAGGAAAAATGTTAACGAAGGCGGCTGCTTCGATTTAGGTAAATGCTGGTTTTTTTAACTGTTTTTAATGACTTCAGAGCAAGTTATATTTGTTGGTTCGGTATATTGAATCTACAGTATCTTGTTTTAAAGCTCATTTTACAACGCAAAGGAGCATCTGCATTGAGATGAATTACCTCAGTGAGAACCAGCCTAACCGGTCTTGTCGAAATCCTTTAGAAAGAGACAGAAGTTTTGGAAAGGGATGGGTGCGTCAAGTGCTTTGTAGGGTTCAGTTAAAACTTTGGTAAATTTTAGACCGTTAAGACCAAGCTCTATTATTGATGGAACTATAGTGAAAGAAAGAAAAAACATTTATTTGCTCCAAAGGCACAACACAATTATTAGTTTCATATCTGGTATTGAAGTCTTCAAAATAAATTATAGCCTATATGCTGCCGAGGACTAATACCTACATAACAAAAAAAAGTTTTATCAAAATCCGTCCAGTAGTTTTTGCGTGAAAGCCGGACAACAGACAGATAGACAAAAATTTCTAAATGTTTTTTTTTTGGCTTGTGTTATTTGTATAAAGGCCTTAGGAGTATTTTTTTTAGTTTTTATTCAATGTACAGAATTGAACTCTTCTACAGTTTTATTATTATGTATAGATATAGAAAAGAGAACAAAAAACTATCAAAAGCAGATTGTGCCATGTACTTTCGCATTTATAATATTAGTAGGTACTTCATGATTACTTCAAAAATAATTATAATGAGCGCTGACCTCATATTTTGAACCTTTCATTTATACGGAACCTTGAATACTTCTCGCTCTACACCCACTTGTCAGCCCATCAAAGTTATTATCTCCCAACTAAATAATGGTCCGTCATTTTTAATGTTTTTTGCGATAGATTTGTGGGTCTTTGACTGTTCGTGACATTTTGACAGGAAGCGCTGGATTCCAAACGCTTTGTTGTGCTAAGTTAAGGTCAATTAGTTCGAAATGCTAGATCATGCTGGAATGTCTTTTAGTTTAGACCAGCCGACCCGTGACAGTCGTTGTCCTGTCAAATTTCAATAATCGAATAGATTAGACTGAATGTTTTTAGTCTTTGATGTCAGATTTGTTGCACACCAGCGCCATCTATACCAAAATCATCCCTTTTGCGTTTTTTTTTGTCATTTTGGGGATGTTTATCGTATTTTAAAGTAGTCTATGTTTTATTCGGGCATTATATCTACATCTACAGCAAATTTCATCCTAATTCGTTTTGTCTTTTAGGCTTGAATAAGTCACAAACATACAAACAAACTCACAAACTTTTACGTTTATAATTTAGTTTAGATGATTTTCCACATGTTCTTTAAGTCTGGACGTTAACAAATATTGATGGAAATTTTTAAATTTTTACTATGGGAACCAGATAACAGATGCAATAAATTTTTTTTTGTAAATACATACTTATTATACATATTAACACCCAGAAACAGAACATCTATGTTCAGTTCATCACATTTGTGTAGTTTGATACTCTGGATCTTGCTGGAGTGTCTTTGAATTTAGGTGATATTCTATCTGTTCTCTTATATCAAGTTACCAGTACACGAGTTAGTATTCTTGTAAACGGCGATGGGCTTGCAACCTGCCACGTGTGGAATGCTAACTACTGAAAAATGTGGGTATTGTGCCAAATGTAATGTCAGTACCTGCCTCTCTGACTATCTCCCTTATGCATCTCCAAAGATCTAGGCGCCTGGAGATCGGAGAGGATGTCTACCGTACTTGGGGATTACAGTTGTGATCTTACTTCATTTAATTTATTTCAAATCATACAAAAACGCCATTCGACATACATTCGCCCGTCGACACTCCGCACTGTATTCGAGTTAATCTTGAATCGATATCTAATCGCTATCGCACACTCGAAGACATGGAGAAGTGACGAAGACAAGGATAAAATAATAATGGCTGCGTTTCTTGGAAAATTTTAGTTCTTATTTTTAAGTGGAATGCAAAATGTGGACGCCAAATGTAATACATATTTAGACGTGCCTGGTGATTTGAGAGGATGTCTATGTCTACCGTACTTGGGGATTACAGTCGTGACCCTATTTTTTCTTAACTTCTATGACTTATAACCTAACATCATAATTATCTTTAAAAACCGGCCAAGTGCTAGTCGGACTCGCGCACGTAGGGTTCCGTACCATTATCTAAAACACATTTGTTGAATGGCCCCACTTAAATATTTATTTTATTCTGTTTTTAGTATTTGTTGTTATAGCGGCAACAGAAATACATCATCTGTGAAAATTTCAACTGTCTAGCTATCACGGTTCATGAGATACAGCCTTGTGACAGACAGATGAACGGACCCGTTTTTCCCTTTGGGTACGGAACCCTAAAAAGTATATAGGTATTTTATCAGTTATCTAGTTCCCATAGTAGGTACAAGGTTTGCTTGATTTGGGGCTAGATGGCGCTGTGTATAATGCCGACCAATATTTATTTATTTAAGTTTTATCTTAACAATCGTTGGCCCCGCTGACGCTCTTAAAATAACTATAGAAGTCTAGCCCTCGTATTCAAGAACGATACTATGAGAACACGCACCCACTGCATAGTGTGACTAGAGGCACATTGTCGTGTGCCTCTAGCCAAAAATGAGCTCTAAAAGCACACGGTAGCGTGCGCCATAGTGCCGCTCAACACATAAAGTGATGTTTATGAAAAAAGGTTTCGTCAACTGTGGGTGCGTGTTCTCATAGTGTCGTTCTTGAATACGAAGGTAGGTATAACTATTAAAGTCTTGACTTAGACATTACGATCCTGAACGAACTGACCTTGTCTCCACTTGCTCGGTGCTGTCATGACTGGTTGATGTCATATTGTCTGGAAGGCCGAGATCATTTGCGACAGGAATGGTATAAATAAATGGCTTTAGATTACATCATACTGTAATAGCTGAGAATTGGTGTTGGTCTTAATCTCGTGCACCGAATTATATGTTTGTTTCTGCGGCTAAGCTCTGGTGTCGAGCGAGTCGGACTCGCGCTTGAAGGATTTCGTACTATTATCAAAACGGCATAAAAATCACGTTTGTTGTACGGGAGCCCCACTTAAATATTATTTTATCTACACTAATGTTGTAACATTCTACTTATGTTTCCAATACTTGACTTATAATTACTACTGTTATAGCGCAGACAACAAAACACTCAATTTAAGCAATTTCACATGATGGTATAATATCCACATCGATATCGTAAAATCTCATTATAACATCAATAAAACGCGACCAATATTAACCTGGCGAGCCTTATGTCAAAATCCTCATACAAGTTGTATAAAATGTTGATATTAGGCTGGCTTTTGAAAACAGTTGGGTTATACGTGAAACTACTAAACTTACATACACAAAACTCTTTGGTAAGATCTTGTGCCAATTAAATAAAAAAAAAACAGCGCGCGCTCGCTCCTGATTGGCCCTGCGCGCGCAGCTGCTTATTGGTTAGATTTTAATGGCGGCAAGTTCACTGTGACAATACAATACACGTACGCGTGAATTTAATGTTTCGCAATGTGTTTTGTTTTTAAAATACAAATTAAAAGTTAAAAATGGATAGCGACGTTAGTGAAGATAAAGTAGTGTATGTAACTGCATATAACACGGGTATTAAAACACTCGTTACTATTATGAAACTCGCTTCGCTCGTTTCATAAACTCACACTCGTGTTTTAATACCCTTCCTTATATGACAGTTACATAAACTACTATTATGCTGTTTTTAGAGAAATACATCTTCTGTGAAAATTTCAACTGTCTAGCTATCACGGCTCATGAGATACAGCCCTGTGACAGACAGACGGACAGCGAAGTCTTAGTAATAGGGTCCCGTTTTTACCCTTTAGGTACGGAACCCTAAAAAGATGGCCCCAAGCCGTGTTTGTTGCCTGATTCTTCTAGGCTTGGTCGCGAACCGTCGTAGCTTCACCTAGCTCCTAAGACGTTTCAAAGTGATCCTTGTGATTTTATTGAAATAAAGAAACTGGGCAGTAACCAACTGGTACTAGAATAAATCTTTGAAAGTTACTAAGGGGTGGCCACGCCATTTAAATAGCTGCTCGAACAATGGGATCGACTTTCGACCGTTTCGATGGTATCGGGTCATCGAACTCTATTGTTCTGTAGGTGACATAGACTGTCACGTACATCAGTTTAGAATACCTGGATTGTCACCTAAGGAATGTTAAGTAGTCGTTTAACCATCAGTAATGGCTAATCATCATTATACGGCACGTTTTAATTTTTTTCGGCCCGTTTGCGCTTACCGAGTTATATCACAGAATTCACAGAGATATGAATATTTAAAAAAAACCGCGAGTCGGACTCGCGCACGTAGGGTTCCATACCATTTACTATAAAAAACGGCAATAAAACGTTTGTTGTCTGGGAGCCCCACTAAAATATTTATTTTATTCTGTTATAGCGGCAACAGAAATACACAATCTGTGAATATTTCAACTGTCTAGCTATCACGGTTCATGAGATACAGCCCTGTGACAGACAGACGGACAGCGAAGTCTTAGTAATAGGGTTTCGTTTTTACCCTTTAGGAACCTTCAACATAGCCGTGTTAGCCGAGTGGCATGTACTTTGACTTTCAATCCGAAGGTCGTGGGTTCGATGAGTTTTTCTATTTTATATATGCGTTACACGTACTCAAAACGGTGAAAGAAAACATTTGGTACCAGTTGGTATCCTTATAAGCGGCGATGGGCTTGCAACCTGTCGCGAATGCTAACTACTGCAAAATGTGGGCATGTGCCTAATATAATGTTTGGATGTGTCTCTGACTACCCCCGTGGGACAGAGATATGCCATCTGCATAAGTCTGAGCGCCTAAAGATCTGAGATGATGTTTACCGTTCTTGGGGATTACAGTCGTGACCCTATTTCATTTAATTCGATATTTTCTTATTACTCTAGTCATAAAAGCGAGAAAAAAAACATTGTGTTTTGCAGATAAGCACTGTGTATAACATTAACAAATTTCGTGCAATTAACACAAACCTATTATCTATACTTCTATACTAATATTATAAATAGGAAAGATTTGTATTTTTGAATGTTTGTAACGAATAAACTCAAAAACTACTGGACCGATTTATAAAGATTTTTCACCATCAGTATGCTACATTATCTCTGAGTAAGATCAGGCTATATTAATTACTAGAAAAAAATTAGGGGTCCATACTAAAACTTCAATAATTTAACCCAAAGTGTAAAAATAAAGCCATAATTATAAATGTGAAAGTTTGTGAGTTTGTATGTATGTTTGTTCCTCAATCAGGCCTAAACGACAAAACGGATTAAGTTGAAATTTGCTGTAGATGTAGATATAAGGCCCGAATAAATAATAGACTACATACTTTAAAATATGAAAAACATCCCCAAAACGATAAAAAAACACAAAAGGGATGATTTCTGTATAGATGGCGCTGGTGTGCAACAAATCTGACATCACAGACTAAAAACATTCAGTCTTTTCTATTTGATTATTGAAATTTGACAGGACAACGTCTGTCACGGGTCGGCTAGTATTGCTATAAAATCATTATTACACCCGTGCGACGACGCCCCGGGGCGGACTGCTAGTTATACAAGTTATCTATAACGTAAGAATAAATGTAATGTGTTTGTAACGGTGAAATGAGAGTCGAAGAACCGTCTGACCTATGACCCCGTTTTATCACCCCGAAATGAGGGTCCATTACAAAAATACTATGACAGAATTGACATCAAGATGACCTCAAACGATAACAGTTCGAATTAATCAATAATTGACGCGCGATGATTGCCTCCGACAGTTCTAAGAATCAACTGGCGAGTTGACATGGACACGTGTCACTAAATAAATTATTGAACTCATCTTTAAGACGAGTAATAAATAATAAATAAATAATAAATAAATACTGGTGGACATTTTACACATCGCCATCCAGCCCCAAACTAAGCAAAGCTTGTACTATGGGAACTAGATAACTGATAGAATACTTATATACGTTTTTTTTTTGTAAATACATACTTATGATACATACTACACACCCAGACACAGAACAAAGATCTATGTTCATCACACAAATATTTGCTCTGGATGGGGATCGAACCCACAACCTACAGCGCTGAAGGCAGAGTTACTACCAACTGAGCTGTGAGGCCGTCAAATAAATGTTTTTGACGAATGCAGAATCGTTTTTTCTCAATAACCGCAAAACATACAGTTTTGTTTTTTATTACAAAGATAACTTAAAGATATAATATAGATAAATTACAGACAGAAACACGATTGGTGAAACTTTTCTCGATAGATATTTTCCAAAGTTGGCTCTTCAAAAACACTAGTTTCGTTTTTAATCAAAACTATGAATAGCTAAACAGTTCATTTTTATATAATTCGTTTGATAATCATACTTGCTAAGTAAATTACAGACAGTTTCTTTTTAAATTTGATGGTTTTCAAGATAATGCTTTTTAGTTTAATCTTTTTTAGTTTTACCACTTTTTCTGTCTTATCCGGGTAGACTCAGCCCATACAAAACGTCAAAAATGTCACTTATCACCTTAAGGTTCATATATTTCGAACCGATGATCCGATTTTGATGATTTTTCTTCTATTGTGTAGAGAATAGTCCCAAGTTGGTTCAATTTAAATTGTATCTATGTAGGACTAATAGTTTATTCACAAAACTTAAAGAACTATAATCGTCTATAGATTTTTCGAATGGTTTTTCGAAACTTACGTAAAAGAAATAAAAGCAATCGTACTTTACAAAATTTAAGCTAGTAAGTGTACACAACAGAATTGCTACCAGTGTGTGTTTGTTATAGTTGGCGATAAATTCCAATTCAAAAATCATTTATTTCAATAAAATCACAAGGATCACTTTGAAACGTCTTAGGAACTAGGTGAAGCTACGCCGATTCCTCGCGACCAAGCTTAGAAGAATCAGGCAACAAATACGGCTTTGGGTCTACCTTTTTGTTTCAATGATCCTTTCCATAATGCTATGTAGAGCTCCAGTGTGGTGCCGATAGAACAAGGTGAAAGCTCAAACAAGAATAATGAATAGTACTACTCAAGTACGTACAACAATAAAAAAATAACTAAAGATGGCGATATAGGTGGCGATGGGCTTGCAAACTGTCACGTTTTATCTATGACTAGCAGTCCGACCCAGCGTTGCACGGGTGTTATAATGATGTTTTGGGTATTTTTTTTACACGTTGGGTAACATTATCGAAGTTTTCATACGGATCCCTTACATTTTGAAAAATATTCTAATATAAATAGCCTATGTTTATCAGGGATAATGTAGGATAATAATGGTGAAAGAATTTTTTAAATTGGTCCAGCAGTTTCGGAGCCTTTTCGATGCAAACAAACAAACAACAATCAATAAAATCTTTCCTCTTTGTAATATTAGTATAGATTTAATCAGCCATGCTTTTTCCACTGTCGTGCTCAAAGCATCAGTGTGTGTGTACTAGGTGATGTGCTTGCAAACTTGTCGCGTTTTATCAAAGATCTACTCAGCCATGGTAGCCGCGGTTAATATAATCTCAAACTACAGACTCGCCCACCCATCGACCTTGCTACTATTACATTTATAGCAGGAGTTATAATGTGGTTCGTGCTATGCGCTCGTTGATGGCATATTTGTGGCTATTTACTAGCATCCGTCAACGTTTTGGGGGGTAATTTGCGAGATAGGCTTGCCTGATGATGAGTTACTACTGAAATTCTCGCTCTATCGTTTGCGTGGAGTTTGGTGGCATTTTTTAATGAATAAATCATTACTCTTCGTTGCACCCTTTAGGGGTTCGATTTTAAAGAATTATTTGTAAGGATTTACTGAAAATAACACCTTTGATAGAAAAAATGAGAAGCAATAAATAGGTTAGCGTTGTATGGGCATATTGGCATGTCAGGACTCAGGAGAGAGGAAGAAGGTCATGTGACAAGAAAGTTGTTGGGAATAAAAGTGGATGGATGTAAAACTAGAGGAAGGCCAAAGAAAAGATGGATAGACTGTGTGAAAGATGACATTGTTAAGAAAGGGGTTAGTGATAAGATGACTGCTTATAGAAGGATATGGAATACGTATGGTAAATTAGACTAGACATCTTAAAAAATCTAAACGCCTGGAGATCTGAGAGGATGTATACCGTACTTGAAGATTACAGTCGTGATCCTATTTAATTTAAATCACAAACTTCGATCATTTCGCGTACCTAATTGGGTTTTACAATTTGAGCATAATGCAGACCCAATTTGATAGCACCTATTTGCATGACTCACCACACACAATGTGGTTTTGTGTTGTTTCCGCTCCAGTTGCTGCGGTGGGTGCTGATGCTATGACCCTGGGCGTGGATTAATCGAGGGTCCGTTTTTTGTGGGCCGAACGTGATTGACTGTTTAAATCATCATTAGTTACCCACTCAATATTAATCATGTCATCATGTGAGTGGATATAGTGAAAGATCTCTGCTTATTGCTTAGTTAGGGGGTTAGCATGAACCACTATCGTATCGATAACCTCGTGACATTTGGACGATATCATATTTCTAAATCAAGTGTTTGTGTTGCTTTTTGAATTTGTGCTGAAGCTCTTTGGTTATTTTTTTTATTGTTGTACGTACTTGAGTAGTACTTTTAATTATTCTTGTTTGAGCCTTCACCTTGTTCGATCGGCAGCACACTGGAGCCCTACATATCATTAAGGAAAGAATCATTAAAAAAAAGGTGTTTGTTGCCTGATTCTTCTAGGCTTGGTCGCGAGGAATCGGCGTAGCTTCACCTAGTTCCTAATACGTTTCAAAGTTATCCTTGTGATTTTATTGAAATAAATGATTTTTGAATTTGAATTTTGGTTTTTAACTATAGACCTTGCCCTTCTTTCATTGGCATACACCGAGTGGAGAGCTAGCCGGGGTAGGGCTCCTGGACCTCGCGGTGGGGGGTGCCCTTGCTTTTCTACCAGGACATAAGCTATGTACTTTCTAAGATTCATGCAAGTCGTTTGATCGTTATTGAGACACAAAAATTCTGACAAACTTTCGGATTTATAATACTAGCCGACCCGTGACAGACGTAGTCCTATCAATTTTTTTATAATCGCATACGAAAAAGCAATTTCAGGCAACTTCCAATTTTTTCCTTACAAACCTTGTACTGAAAAAAAAATACGAATTTTGGTAGAATGAGTATCATTCAATAGTCAAAACTGCGTTGCTATGACGACTAAATGTTTTTAGTCTCTGTTGTCATATTTGGTCACACCAACGCCATCTAAATCCAAAATCATCCTTTTTGCGTTTTTTTTATCATTTAATGGTTGTTTTTCGGATTTTAAGTTCCCCCTTTATTTATTCTGATTTTTTATTTACATACTACAGCAAATTTCATCTTAATCCGTTTTGTCATTTATTTTTGACTAGCGACCCGCCCCGGCTTCGCACGGGTAGCATGTTATTATGTAATACATATAAACCTTCCTCCTGAATCACTCTATCTATTAAAAAAAACCGCATCAAAATCCGTTGTGTAGTTTTAAAGATATAAGCAAATATACATACATACATACAGACGCGGGAAGCGGAAAGCGACTTTGCTTTATACTATGTAGTGATTATGGAACAAACATAGCAGCCTTATCACAAACTTTCGCATTTATAATATTAGTAAGATTAGTGTGATGACATGAGTAAGATTTGAGAGGTAAGCCTGTAAGCTACTTTCTCGCTGCAGAAAAAGTTGCATGAACTTCAAATATTTGCACTCGTCTAAGTGTTGCTGTACCGTGGCACTTTAACTTTCTAATACCCTCGAAAGCTTGCTTGTTGTGAGTAGGTGTTTTTAGGGTTCCGTACCCAAAAGGTAAAAACGGGACCCTATTACTATGACTGCTGTCCGTCTGTTTGTCACAGGGCTGTATCTCATGAACTGTGAAACCGGCAAAAAACAGAATGAAATAAACATTTAAGCGGGGCTGCCATACAACAAACGTTATTTTTTTGCCGTTTTTCTTTACAGATAATGGTACGGAACCCTTCGTGTGCCAGTCCGACTCGCACATGGCCGGTTTTATATATTTTTTTTATTGGCTTTGTTAATAACCATTCTTTCTTTGTTACAGGGTTGTGTATGAAGCGAAGAAGTTGGCGCTGCTGCTAATCACGACTGACTAACAAGTAAGTTTTCTAGTAATCATGGCTTGTTTCGATCTATGTCTGTGCAGGCTTTAACGTGTAGACGTGTACCACTAGACATTAAACTTGGTAGCCATTTTTATTTAAAAACCCATTGTCCTCATTGAGGGACGCCCTATTAGGCGCAGTGGAATGCCTGACTCAAGTAATTACGTTATCGTCTTTGGCGCCGTACAGTCGCGATCGAAATCCTTTATTGTTTTTCGTCTAGCGTGCGGGAAAATAACACATAAAAACAACAGAGAAAAAGTTTTTATTTTACGTTAATTTTTTTTCTGCAAACTGTTTGTTTACACGCAAAAAAAGTTTTAATTGATTAGGGAAGAAACGCTTTGTTTTAAGGAAAGAGAAGTTTTAAATAGTTAAAGAATTGTTTCGGGTTCTTTTTGTTATTCATTATTTTAATTAAAATTAAGACAAGCAAACGCCTTATAGGCATTTCGACGATACAACAAATTGTTGTTGCGGTCGCGGGCGATGCTTATGATGAAGAGCATCTGAATTGTCTCGAAACGTCAGCAAGAAAAAACGTGGTTAATTAGCCGTATTTATAGTTAAAATTAGTAACAACCACTATAGTTTTAATTACACAACAAATTGTTGTTGTATTATTTAGTTAGTTATTTAATTAGATTTACTAAAATAAAAAGGATCACAACTGTAAACCCCAAGTACGGTAGACATCCTCTCAGATCTACCGCTTAGATTCTTTGAGGATGTCTAGTTGGGGTAGTCAGAGGCGCGTTCAAACATTATATTTGGCACATGCCCACATTTTGTAGTAGCTAGCATTCCATACGTGACAGGTTGCAAGCCCATCGTCGCTTATATAAATACTAACTGGTTTCTTCACGATGTTTCCGAGATACCACGACATTCAGATTGAAAGTCGAGGTACGTCTTACTTTTATTTTAATTCTCATTTATTTATTTTTTTATTTTTGTGGTGGTTTAATAAACGGTTTCTTTTCCACTTGGGGATTACCATATGGGGATAATCATATTGATGTGTGAATTGCGTGTCTTGGTGTGTCTGGCAAGATCAAAGTCAATGCCGTTCATTTTGTATCTATTTAGGCTTGGCAATGAATCACCTGATGAAATTCCTCGATATGAAATTCTGCGCCTGAAATTTAACGAGAATAATATTGGCGGACATTATCACACAGCGCCATCTAGCCTCAAACTAAGCAAAGCGTACCATGGGAACCAGATAACCGATAGAATACTTATATACGTTTTTTTTTGTAAATACATACTTATTATTATACATATTAACACCCAGACACAGAACAAACATCTATGTTCTTCACACAAATGTATCGTCTGCTTACTGGTAAAAGTGAGTAAGTGCACTTTTTTGCCAAATTGAGTTAAATATGCAGTTCTTTCTATTTTTTTACGTTCTATCTACTGGTAAAACCTACAAACTGCTATGACGTACGGTTGCAGAGATAAGAAGTGTAAAGAAGTTGTATGTACCCACATTTTGAAAAAAATATACCAGTAGAACGTCATAAAAATTCTTATTGCCTAAACCGTTCTATGTTCATTCAGTGAAAAAGCAATAAATATAATTATTGGTTTTTACATTTCTAGTATCAATAGATAATTTGATTATTTGAACAGCGTAAACGTTATAAAGTTATTTATTTCATTTTACTGGTTGTAAACTTTAACTCTGGTTTTAAAATGTAATGGGCAAAAAAATAAATAAATGCATTTATGCTTTTTTACCCGACAACAGATTTAGAAGGGTTGTTAGTTTTGCAATCTATGTATGTAACCGTATGTGAGCAACGAGTGAAATTAAAATACATACAAGGTGACCCTTGTATAGTTATAGTAAAAAAAATAATAGAAAAACTAAAACTTAAAATTGAGAGGCACATAACTCAGAGAATTGTCAAAAGTTTGAGTAGAAAGTTCCTCGAGTGGAAACACCATTTGTGTCAGAAAGCACAGCATAGGCGCGGGCCTATGCTGTGCTTTCTGACACATGGTCTTGTCATGGTCTTTTTGTTTAATAGCAGCGGTGCTATTAAACAAAAAGACGATCTTAAAAAGGCTGTAAGCCGTTGGTGTAGGCGGTACAAGATCATTCGCTTTGGAAATCAATGGGAGAGACCTAATATGTTCAATATGTTCAGAAATGAATAGCAATTCAGCAGATAATTATGATTTATGATAATAACAGGCTGTGTTCAAGAACAACGTCCGACGATGCACTAGACGTTCAGGAAGTCACATCTGGGCATTCTTGTGTGATAACACTTCAACATCACTCAGATACTACGAGCATCTTTATCAAGATGTTCAATGAATCCTATCCCGAGTCACCACAGGCTCGCCAGATTTAAACAGTTACATTCTGATGCAGATCAAAGCCGTGTGGTTCACTGCACCGTTATTATCGATGGATGCTAGCATCCATCATCATCGTGTTCCACTTGTCTTGTCTCACTGTAACAATGACCATTGCTGCCTTCATCTTCTCCTCCGGTCTGGAGAGCGTCGTCTAAATCAACACAATATAAATGCTTGCTCATCGCATCGATAGAAATAGGCTTTCTACAACTTCAACCATCACAGTTAGTGAAATCTATGAAAACTCAATTTTAACCAGACAATACAATCTTAAATCGCGCTAAAGATGTATTTTCGATGTTATGACATAAATAACTCATAGAAACATCAACCACACTAGAAAATAGATTAAGGTTTTATAAGAAACAAACTCTGAACTACAATAACTAAACAGTTATTTTCAAGTGAAGATACAAAACCATCTAAATATTAGATTCTAATTGAAATAGCATCTGACTAAAAATATTTAAGTAAAATAACTTTATAATAAAACCGTGGAGTTGGTCTATATTTTACAACATGTTTCTAGCTTTTAAGTAGGTATTTAGACAGGTTTAAGTTTTAAAACTTTTAATTGAATTCATTAGTCACTTTTGTATGGAGTTGTTTGTAATAAGTCACTTACATTTACTGAAAACCTACAGGTAAAACAGGTTATATTAAACAAAATAGGCTATATTTTGGTTAATATCCCCAAAAACAATAATTACAATACTGTAGTTAGTCTAAAATACAGTAATATATTATAGGAAACGTAGATAAGTACCGTATAACATCAAATTAAGAAGATAGACAAAATTTACTAATTACAGGTAAAACGTAATAAATGCCTACCTCTCTGTATATTAATTTCATTTAATTAAGTTTTTACTATGAAAATAATATGAAATATGAGTAAATCTTGTAAGTAGGATGTTCAACGCAACCATTTGCATTAGCAGATTTTTAATTATTGATTTTTAACTAGGTTAAAAAAACACTCAAACTTTCAAATGTAATTTACTCGAATTGACAAAAACTGTACTTACTCACTTTTACCAGTAAGCAGACGGTATGATGTTATCGCGGCCAAATCGCTGGGCCGATTTTGATCAAATTTCAATAGAGATAGCATAAAGTCATGGGACGGACATAGGCTGATCTTTTTCCCAAAATTTTCTTTACATATCCGGAATCTCAATGTTCTACGAAAGAATTGTCAAAAATAGTTTTTTTCTGAATCTACCTAAACAAAACTTAGTAAAAACAAATTTTTGATTATAAACTCGTTTTTGGACTGACAGTTGTGAAGTTGACTGTACATTACCTTAGACATTTAAACATGTTTTTATGAGATCCTCCCAGAAGTTTGTTTAAAAAAAAAACCGGCCAAGTGCGAGTCGGACTCGCAGACGAAGGGTTCCGTACCATTATTTATAAAAAAATCGGCCAAGTGCGAGTCGGACTCGCACACGAAGGGTTCTGTATCATTATTTATTAAAAAAAACCGGCCAAGTGCGAGTCGGACTCGCGCACGAAGGGTTCCGTACTATTATCAAAACGGCAAAAAAATCACGTTTGTTGTACGGGAGTCCCACTTAAATATTTATTTTATGCTCTTTTTAGAGAAATACATCATCTGTGAAAATTTCAACTGTCTAGCTATCACGGTTCACGAGATACAGCCTGGTAACAGACAGACGGACAGCCAGCGGTGTCTTAGTAGTCCCGTTTTTTACCCTTTAGGTACGGAACCCTAGAAACATAGAAAATAATTCATAATATCTCGTAAACTACCTATTTACCTAACTACGTAGTTAGCATTCCACACGTGACAGGTTGCAAGGCCGTCGCCGCTTTCAAGAATACTAACAGGTTTCCTCACGATGTTTTCCTTCACCGTTATAAACACGTGTAACACGCATGTACATTTTTCGAACAGAAATATCCTTTGATGCAAGGCCAGGATTCAAACTCGAAATTAATTTGAAATTAATAATATCTACCTAGGTACCTATTTACCTAACTACATGAATTCAATAATTCAATTTCAAACTTTTTAGTCGATCATGTGAAGTACCATCTATTTACCGACTAACTTTACCGATAGTGGTAAAATAGCGCCACCTGCCAGCGGAATTGCAAACCTCTTTCATCTTACCTCTCAAACCCCGAGCGGTCGCATGAGATTGCGAAAAGTACTTATATATATTAACGTAGTAACATCACATGAAACTAGATGGCGCTGGAATGCAAAAATCAAGTTTGTTGTATGGGAGCCCCCCTTAAATATTTATTTTATTCTGTTTTTAGTATTTGTTGTTCGAGCAGCAATAGAAATACATAATCTGTGAAAATTTCAACTGTCTAGCTATCATGGTTCATGAGATACAGCCCTGTGACAGACAGACAGACGGACAGACGGACAGACGGACAGACGGACAGACAGACGGACAGCGAAGTCTTAGTAATAGGGTTCCGATTTTACCCTTTGGGTACGGAACCCTAAAAACGGTTAAAAAAATCACGTTTGTTGTATGAGAACCCCACTTAAATATTTATTTTATTCTGTTTTTAGTATTTGTTGTTATAGCGACAACAGAAATACATCATTTGTGAAAATTTCAACTGTCTAGCTATCACGGTTCACGAGATACAGCCCCTGTGACAGACAGATGTCTTAGTAATAGGGTCTCGTTTTTACCCTTTAGGTACGGAACCCTAAAAACAACATCACGTGAACAAAGTCAGGGTTGCCACTAGTAATGAATATTGTATGCCGCTTTAATCCGCCATCCGCTATTCATCCCCTAACGACATCCTTGAGACGGTACTCAATTTGTTTTTATTGCGTAGCGGCTGTACGGGGCCCTTGCCGAGGGTTAGGGGTTAGGTTGGTATTTTTATTAATGATTGGAATGACAACTCTGGAATTGCGTAGTTTTGTTATCTTGCTTAAGCAATCTAAAGTGTTGGAGTTGTCTAGAGTCTAGACTACTTATAAAGAGCTACCAATAAAAAGAGTTGATATTTCTGTATTTTTGTTTGTCTATACTATATATATGTATACAATATATACTATATAATATATACTATATAATATATAAATAATAATATTATAAAGAGGAAAGATTTGATTGTTTGTTTGTTTGTTTGTATCGAATAATCTCCGAAACTACTGAACCGATTTCAAAAATTCTATTACCATTAAAATTCTACATTATCCCTGATGAACATAGGCTATAGATTATTTTCAAAAACGTTAAGGATCCGTATGAAAACTTCGAAAATGTAACCAAAAGTGTGAAAAAAAATCCTTTAATTGCGTTTGCTGCAGAAAGTATTGACAGTTTTATAGAGGACATTAATATCTACAAAAAAGTTCATGATACCATATATGTCTAACTATTAGGGATCCCTATTAAAACTTCGATATTGTAACCCAAGGTGTAAAAATAATTGTCATAAATAATACCATTATTACACCCGTGCGACGCCGGGGCGGACTTCTAGTAATGAATAAACTAAAAAACTACTGGGCCAATTTCAAAAAAAAAATTCGGCTATCGAAAACTACTATAAAACTAGAGATCCTTACTAAAATTGCAATAATGTAATCTAAGGTATCACAAATCTTCATTATCCGCGCGAAGCCGGGGGCATACTGCTGGTCATAAGATAAAAATAGCCTGTTTCTAATAAAATATAGTTCAGCAGGTAAGCTGTCCTAGCACACCGCCCGGTGAGACAGCCGGCAACTTCCGGTAGGCGCACTCAATTGACTCGTCCTGCGGAACGAGCGCCGGAAATCAACCCAGCGACTCGGCACATTCGCATAATAATAACTAGTTTAGGTGGTACTGTTTTAGGCTGAGGCAAGTAGTAAACCTGTAAAAAAGCCAAGTCTCGCAACGCAACTCAGTTCTTCTACCGTAAAAAGTTGTGAGATCCATGTAATACCAAGTCGGTTAATTTATTCAGTCCCTACTTTAAGGGTCCTTCTGTCTTAAGTTATTACGTAAAGGTTAGCTAATTAAATTACGTAATAACACAAGACAGAAGTTCTCGGTCCAGTAGTTTTTTTTTTAGTTTATTTATTACTAGCTGACCCGTGCCCGCTTCGCTGTGCGTAAGACATTTCTAATACTATCGTTGACTTTTTTGTAGACGTTTTTAAGGTGTACAATACTGTAGTACATTATTTTGATATATCTCGTGGGGTTCAGCCAGCATTTGCAATGTAAGCGCAAAAAAATGTGTTTATTTACGACATCACATTAGAAACCTCTAAAATTATCAGTGTTTCTCTACTATATTATGCATGTATTATACATATAAACCTTCCTCTTGAATCACTCTATTTATTAAAAAAAACCGCATCAAAATCCGTTGTGTAGTTTTAAAGATATAAGCAAACATACATACATAGTACATACGCGGGAAGCGGAAAGCGACTTTGCTTTATACTATGTAGTGACAAAGAAAAAATATAAATTTTATCTCTTTATAATATTAGTGTAGATGAAACTGCTGATGTATAAAGAAAGTCTTCTATCTAATTGGAGCTATTTCGATCCTATTCATCACGATTATGTCATTCGTGCGCGTCACGCATACTAATGTCAATGTCACCATGTTATGACAATACCCCAGTGGGTACGAGTGTTATTGTCATAGTATTGGTCAAGAGTGATTGCGAAAAGAAGCGCAACTTACGCCCACATTTTGCAGTAGTTAGCATTCCATACGTGACAGGTTGCAAGCCCATCGCCGCTTATAAGAATACTAACTGGTTTCCTCACGATGTTTTCCTTCACCGTTGTAGGCACGTGTTTTTGACGCGCATATAAATTTTCGAACAGTAAAATCCATTTACCTTCATATTGAAAGTCGAAGTACCTCCCACTCGGCCAACACGGCTTCATAAAAAAATGTATATGTAACGTTTCAAATCCGTGCCATTTTATTCCATAATGCAACCAATCTACTATTAAATATCATCATTCCTATAAATATTACGTGTGTCGTAACATAGATTTGAAACTCAGTCGTGATTCATTATTAGCTTTAGACAAGGTTTATTTAGAATTGAGAGGCGGTTGTGAATGCTAAAGGTGGTCCTACGCCGGCAATTATTGCTCCATCATAGGGCAATCTTGTTGACGTCATAACCCCACCTAAATGTATTGGAAATTCCAATCGTACTGTTATATCCTTACCTTTGTTCCTAAATCTGATGACCTTTCATCCTACGTCGGCTATTTCCCTTGTACCTAGATCATAGGTCCCCCCCCCCCCCCCCCCGGCCAGTCTTAACTCGATTCCCAATGAAATACATAATCTTTGAAAATTTTAACTGTCTAGCTATCACGGTTCATGAGATACAGCCCTGTGTCAGACAGACGGACAGCGAAGTCTCAGTAATAGGGTTCCGATTTTATCCTTTGGGTACGGAACCCTAAAAAACGATTCTGTATCCATCAAAAACATTTATTACTCGCCTTAATGTTGCCAGTGTAAAGGTTTATTCTTTTTGTGTAAGCTCGTGAGCTGCAATTTTGTTCTGATGTTGCAAGAAATATGTACATTATCCACAGCTGGGTGTGATTGAAACTAATTTACATGAGTCCCTTCGCTTCTATTATGATATTTGGTGTGTCTAAGGAACCAATCACCGTGACTAAATAACCGGTTCGCAATAAACGGTTAAGGCCCGGCTCACACCCACACACGTATTTCAATGATTTTCAGGTACCGATTTAAAAACCAGGAATCACAATTGTGAGGATATAATGATACAAAATTACTGATAATATATTCATCTTTAATAGTAGATAATAAAAACTGGCCAGTTCTATACAACATTTTCAAAAAAATACGTTTTTACCGTCGCAAGAACCGCTGAAAATGTCGAAAAATGGGGTCTGGTTAGGTACCAATATCTTTAGACCCACAGCATATTTTTATTTGAAAATAATACGAAATTGTAGATTTTATATTTCTCTATACCGCGTGGCATTATCTTGTTTTCAAATAATTTACTTTTTCATTTATGAACAATATAAAATGCAATAAAACTTATCCATACATTTTTTCCATACAAAACTCACATTCACCTCAAGTCGGCACGTCAGTCAGCGCTCAGACGCGCTCGGGGAAGCACGTCCACGTCACATTTTTCTTCGAATTTAGGGGAAGTCTGACATAACCGGATACTGGGGTAAAATAGTGGACATGCAAAACTAATGATAACATTTGTATAATATATTGCCTTGACGAATTTGGTGCAAGCCACACAGATGAAGGTTAGGTACAATGCATGAGTTGTAAGGGCTGGGCTCATGTACACTGTACAGACTATGAAAGAGTTGGATGATTTTTTTGTAGAAGATGCGTTACATCGAGTTACGTTTCGAAACAGTATGATAATAGTTTACGGTTTTACCTTTTTGCATACGTCGCGTTGGAGCAAAATCGAAATAAGCAGATGTTTCGTATTTGATTGTTATTTTAATAAAAATATTAAATTTCAGAAAAATGTGAACCTGTTTGTGTCCCTAATTAGTCCTACTAAATAAATATAAATAATGATTTGATACATTTCTGTTTTGAAATGAGAGTTCTAAAAAGGTACCATGACCCTTAGTACGGTTTTAACCCGGCCTCCCCTATATTACCAAGCGTGTTTTTTTATACATGGATGGAAAAAAATGATACTTTATCTGAACAAAATGCGAAAAATTACCTGAATTTTCGATTACGAATATAATTTATATTTATTATCTATCTACATTTAATATTATAAATCTGATTTGTTTGTGCGGATGTTAGGTATGTTTGGATGTTTGTACCTCAATCAGACTTAAACGACTAAACGGATGAAATTGAAATTTGCTGTCGATGTAAATATACCCCTAGCTTATAAATATGCTATTTTTAATTTAAAAACATCCCCAAAACTATAAAAAGACTCCGAGTGCTGGTGTGCAACAAATCTAGCATTAATCAATTTTGACGACTGATGAATGACTGACGAATGATACGATACGCATTGAACCAAAAATGTTGAACCTTCTAAAAAGGTCGGTATTTGTTATTATCAAGGCAAGGTTTATCTGGGGGCACGGTAGTGCCCCCGCCAAGTTAAGCAAAAAAGCGGCACAGTCGTACATCCTTTTCTCGAAACAGTTCAGGTCATTTTTTGGACAGACAGACAGACATTGAAATCTCACAACTTTTTACGATAGAAGAACTGAGTTGCGTTGCGAGAATTGGCTTTTTATTTTAATTTTTACAAGTTGTTTTTGATGGCATATACTTAAGTTGTACATGATGAAAATAATTAAATATTAAAAAAATAATAAAGTGTCCTGAAAAATTGTTTAATTCGAAATACTGAAAGTGCTCTTTAGTGTTTCGTAGTTTACAAAAAACCCTTATAGTTTTGCCATTTCCGTCCATTCGTCCGCAGCTTAGCTCAGATACTCTTAATACTAGAAAGCTGTAATTTGGCATGAATATACTAGTCACGCCGACAATGTGGTAGAAATAAATATATATTTTCAGATGTTTTTTTTTTCTCGCATACTCTCCATGTCTTTGGATAGGTCTTAAAAAGTATTGCGGGTTTGTGATGTCATTTAGTATAAATACAATGGAAAATATGAATTTGTAAAAAGAGCAGCTGGTCATCTCTTTTTCTGGAAAGAAAATATTATGGAAGATTATTTAGTAAAATTTTACAATAACTGTTTAATTCCAGAACTTGTTGACCCTCGCTACGCGCTGTCTATGGATCTTCGAGATCATAGCTCGCACACAATATTCAAAAGCATACCTACATATTTTATCAGTATTTCACTTTCAAACCTTTCTGTGAGTGGTACTCGAAACGTTGACGGTGCCGTCATCGATTTTAGATGACAATAAGTTTTTTTATTAAAAATATATTTTTTAAATCAAGCTTTTGTAAATTCTTGTGCTCTAGTTCTCGTCAAGATAAAAATAACGAGCCCAAACGCGACGTGGTTATGTTGTGTAGTTGAGGAGTTCCGATGGCTACATCCGACCTCCATCATCAGACCAGGTATATAGATATGCAAAGTTTTGCCTCAATTCGACTATTTAGTGAAGAGTTCCGTTGAACAGCTCCTGACTCCATCATCAGATCAGCTCGCTGTCACCATATTATGTATGCAAAATTTCAGCTCAATCGATTGGGGATAACTGCTTAAAATTAAGTTGCAAGATTACACCTTATCAAACATAGATACATAAATATGTACATAAACTGCAAGTTAAATAAGAGCTTATAAAAAAACGATACTTACCGTTTTGTCATAATGTATTTTATTAGTAGGTATAGGTACCTAACAAATATTTTTTGCACAGTCAAATATTAGTAACTGTGTAGTAGCACTTTACGATTTGTAACCTGTCTTATAATATATATTAATTTTTTCTATATTTATTTTCTTTTTGTCAAGTGCAACCTATAAAATTATTAAGTACATACCTACCTATACAAATATGACATACCTATTGCACCAAATATCTTCAAGTATCAAGACTAGTTATTTAGTCTTGGTAAATGAAGTGTGAAGTAGCTTCAATGTGTGCGTTTGCACTATTCGTAGTGTGCGGCCACAGAATACGGAAAAGTACAAAAAATGCGAGCTGTCATATTTGAAACAGCCACCTTAAGTACGTAAAGTTTCTCGCTATATACTTTTTTAGGGTTCCGTACACAAAGGGTAAAAACAGGACCCTATCACTAAGACATGATAACACCCAGACACAGACCAAAGATTTATGATTGTCACACATTTTTTTTTTCCCGGCTAGAATTTAAACACAAAGTCAAATAAAGGTATTTATTTGAATAAAATCACAAGGATCACTTTGAAACGTCTTCGGAGCCAGGTGAAGCTACGCCTGTTCGCGACCAAGCCTAGAAGAATCAGGCAACAAACACGGCTTGGGGCCTATCATTTTTACAAGCTTTTATATATCTTGTAATGTATGTATGTAACTATGATTATTAAGATGGAATTTAAAACTCAATTTTGAAGCAGTTATCCCCAACCGATTGAGCTGAAATTTGGCATACTCATGTAACTTCGGTGACAATGCAATAATATGGTGATTGCGAGCTGATCTGATGATGGAGTCAGGAGCTGTTCAACGGAACTCCTCAGTAAATAGTCGGATTGAGATAAAACTTTGCATACCTATCAATGTCCATGATGGAGCTCGGATGTAGCCATAGGAACTCCTTAACTACACATCATAACTACATCGTGTTTGGGCTCGTTGGATTTGTCTTGACGAGTTTAAAAAATATATCACTACATAGTATAAAGCAAAGTTGTCCGCTTCCCGCGTCTGTATATATGTATGTATGTTTGCTTATATCTTTAAAACTACACAACGGATTTTGATGCGGTTTTTTTTAATAGATAGAGTGATTCAGGAGGAAGATTTATATGTATAATAACATGCTATCCGTGCGAAGCCGGGGCGGGTCGCTAGTTATTAATAAAAAACTTATTTCAATGGTCCTTTCCTTAATGCTATGTAGAGCTTCAGTGTGGTACCGAGTACCGATCGAACAAAGTGAAGGCTCAAACAAGAATAATAATTAAAAGTACTAACCGAACTTACCGAACCCACAACCTACAGCGGAAGGCAGAATTACTACCAGTGGGGCTATTTTGTAAAAACATGATTATCATGTTATGATATTCATACCAATATTTATTGGTACTGAACGCCATAATACCTACGCTTTTTATGCTGTTTAGGCACCTATACCTACGCTTCCAATACAATACCTACGCAGAAGCGTAGGTATAGGTCCATAAACAGTGAATAGTTACTATGAAAAGTGTACAGATAAGGTATTCTCTAACATTAGGTATTGTATTCAACATCATAACATGAAAATCATGTTTTTACAAAATAGCCCTGCTGCTGTTAAATTAGGTTCGTCTAAAACCGGTTTTTTGAACGTCTTAAACCGTCTCGCGTAATAAGAGAATTGTAGATTACACGAACGCATAAGTTGCGCGCTTGACGCACGTAAATACGTCCATTTGTAAATTAATATGACAAACACATGTTTATTTACACATTACACTGGATGCACAAGTGATGGACGCGAGTAATAGTCTTTTGTTTGCTGTTCCAATCGATTTTAGATCACAACTGGAAGGTATTAGGAGCTGTTTTTGCGCGGATGTTGGAAATGGGTTTATTGGTGAAGATATTATGTGTACAAGTATATTATGTACTGGTTTGTTGGAAGGCGTCGGTTTAGTGTTTTTGAATGTGTCTTATGATTGTCTCTGTCTAAGACAACTGATAAAGTGTTTATTTTGATTTATTTTTTTACTAGCGACCCGCCCCGGCTTCGCACGGGTAGCATGTTATTATACATATAAACCTCCTTCCTCCTGAATCACTCTATCTATTAAAAAAAACCGCATCAAAATCCGTTGTGTAGTTTTAAAGATATAAGCAAACATACATACATATATACAGACGCGGGAAGCGGAAAGCGACTTTGCTTTATACTATGTAGTGATAAATTGTAACTGACTTTAAATTTGCGAAATTTTGTTCTATTTTGTTGTTTTATCATCATCATCATATCTTTATCCCACTTATTGTGAAAAACCGGCCAAGTGCGTGTCGGACTCGCGCACGAAGGTTTCCGTACCATTATCTGTTAAAATGGCAAAAAAATCATGTTTGTTGTACGGGAGCCCCACTTAAATATTTATTTTATTCTGCTTTTAGTATTTGTTGTTAAAGCAGCAACCGAAATACATAATCTGTGAAAATTTCAACTGTCTAACTATCACGGTTCATGAGATACAGACGGACAGCGAAGTCTTAGTAATAGGGTCCCGTTTTTACCCTTTGGGTACGGAACCCTAAAAAACTGTTCTTCTAAATTTTTTTTTTTTTTTTTTTTTTTTATTAGCCATTACTGACCCACTGCTGGGCAAAGGCCTCCCCCATGGATTTCCACTTCTTACGGTCCCGTGCCGTCACCTGCCAATCTTGATGAAAGTGGTCAAGTTCATCACGCCAGCGCTTCTTTGGCCTGCCTCGGCGTCGTTTCCTATCCTCAGGAGCCCAACCTGTTACGACATTGGCCCACCTATCCGGGTGCATACGAACAACATGGCCCGCCCAATCCCACTTTAGCTTGGCGGCTTTGGTAATCACATCAGCGATACCGGTTTTATATATATAATATATTAAGTTCTTCTAAATATATTCTAAATATTTTTTTAATATCTTCACGTGAACGCTTTTTCCACTAGTCTTGTAAAAGCCGTTAAAATGACCTTAGAAAGAGAATACAGTGTACAAAGGAAGGTAACTATAAGGGTCGAGAAAGTGGGTCAACCTTTTGCGCAGTAATTCCAGCCCCTTGCCGTTTCGGTAAGGCTCTATTTGCTGGCATCGGCGGGTCAAGGACTTTAGGTTTGATTGGATTATTTAACTAGCTGCGTCCCGACAGACTTTGTCCTGTTATTTTTCAAACTATCGTGATTAGTAGACATAACTATAGATTTTGACACGGGTCTTTATCACGTAATTACCTCTAATTTACTCTGCCGAGTCCCAACGTTTCGGCTATGTCATATTACGTGATAAAGAAAAGACCCGTGTCAAAACCTATAGACATTGTCCTGTCAAATTTTAATAGAAATAAATAGGATCACGACTGTAATCCCCAAGTTCGGTAGACATCCTCTCAGTTCTCCAGGCGCTTAGATCCTATGAATATGTCTAGTGGCACATGCCCACATTTTGCAGTAGTCAGCATTCCATACGTGACAGGCTGCAAGCCCATCGCCGCTTACAAGAATACTAACTGGTTTCCTTACGATGTTTTCCTTCAGCGTTTTGTTTTGATGCGCATGTTTAAATGTTTGGAACAGAAAAATCCATTGATGCACGGACGGGATTCGAACCTGGCCAACACCGCTTCCTATTTCTATCATATTTTTTTAGGGTTCCGTACCCAAAGGGTAAAAACGGGACCCTATTACTAAGACTTCGCTGTCAGTCTCAAATTCAAAATTCAAAAATCATTTATTTCAATAAAATCACAAGGATCACTTTGAAACGTCTTAGGAACTAGGTGAATCTACGCCGATTCCACGCGACCAAGCCTAGAAGAATCAGGCTACAAACACGGCTTGGGGTCTACCTTTTTTTTAATGATCCTTTTCTTAAAGCTATGTAGAGCTCCAGTGTGATGCCAATCGAACAAGGTGAAGGTCTGTCTGTCACTGGGCTGTATCTCATGAGCCGTGATAGCTAGAGAGTTGAAATCTTCACAGATTATGTATTTCTGTTGCCGCTATAACAACAAATACTAAAAACAAAATAAAATAAATATTTAAGTTCGGCTCCCATACAACAAACGCGTTATTTTGCCATTTTTTATAGATAATGGTATGGAACCCTTCGTGCGCGAGTCCGACACGCACTTGGCCGGTTTTTTTAGCTAACGCTGCTTATCAGAAAAAGACCTTGTGAACGAAGGTGAAAGATTCGGTGTGACGAATGGAAGGTGTGCCAAACAGAAGCTTTATGAAAGAAGCCGATGTCGTACGATTCGATCCACCCGACATGCTTTGTTATGCTAGTAATCAATTGTTTTATCATAGGTATGTTTCTGATATATAATTAAACTAGCGACCCGCCCCGGCTTCGCACGGGTAGCATGTTATTATACATATAAACCTTCCTCCTGAATCACTCTATCTATTAAAAAAAACCGCATCAAAATCCGTTGTGTAGTTTTAAAGATATAAGCAAACATACATACATACATACATACAGACGCGGGAAGCGGAAAGCGACTTTGCTTTATACTATGTAGTGATAAATCTATATTTATATAAAAATCAATTCCAGTTCGTTAGTCTCGCTAAAACTCGAGAACGGCTGAACGGATTTATCTTATCTTGATCTTGAAATGTTCGTGGAGGTCTAGGGAAGGTTTAAAAGGTGTGAAAAATTCGAATAATTGCCGGAAATACCCTAAAAATAGTCCTTTTCTTTTTCCCATACAAAAGTTTTCTAACTAAAACGTAGAGTCAATTTGAGCTTTATTGCTATTGTATAAAGTTCATCGTTGTCTAAGCAATGTAGGTGTCAAAGAACGGGAACTTCAAACAACATTTGTCAATTGCGATACGATGTTCGCCGGGTCAGCTTGTAATTAAATAAATAAATAATAAATATTGGCGGACTTTTACACACAGCGCCATCTAGCCGAAAACTAATCAAAGCTTGTACTATGGGAACCAGAAGACAGAGGTACTACCAACTGAGCTGTGATGCCTGTCAATTATGTAACTAGCTGTCCCGACAGACATAGTCCTGTTAAATTACAATTTTCTTTTATAAGAACCTTCTCCTGATAATAATGAATGCAACAAAAAAAGAATTAACAAAATCGGTCCAGCCGTTCACGCGTGATGCCGTGACCAAGGGAAATAGGGATTCATTTTTATATGTAAGATTATAATGTTAATTTATATGCGCATCAAAAAGACTTGCTCAAAACGGTGAAGGAATACATCGTGAGGAAACCAGTTAGTATTCTTATAAAGCGGCGATGGGCTTGCAACCTTGGCATGTGCCAAATGTATTGTTTGGACGTTTCTGACTACCAGTAGACATCTTCAAAGGATCTAAGCGTCTGGAGATCTGAGAGGATGTCTACTGTACTTGGGGATTAAAATCGTGATCCGTGTTTTTTTTTTATTTTATATTTTACCGTCTGTCAAGACAATCATGCAGCTGTTCACCGACTCCCGTCATTATAATCAAGACAATCACCCTGTTTCAAACAAACCGTCAAAGCGAATGACATGTTCATAAGCTTATATCTCTAACCCTCGTATTCAAGAACGACACTATGAGAACACGCACCCACAGTGGACGAAATCTTTTTTCATAAAAATCACTTTATGTGTTGTGCGACACTGCATAGTGTGACTAGAGGCACATTGTCGTGTGCCTCTAGCCAAAGTTGAGCTCGAAAGGCACACGGTAGTGTGCGCCATAGTGCCGCTCAACACATAAAGTGATGTTTATGAAAAATGATTTCGTCCACTGTGGGTGCGTGTTCTCATAGTGTCGTTCTTGAATACGAGGGTAAGTAAACATGCCACAACACGTCCATTCGGATAATAACAGGTGCGGCAAAATCGTGTAAGTTGTAGTGCGTGCGTTCGCTATCGATCGACGCCAGTAGGACTTGTGGCGCCCAACGTGGTACTGTTTCTATGCAGTGATTGAAGGTCTAATTTGTGCCTTATGTCTCTGTTTATAAGGTTTAGTATGCAAGGTGTTAGGAGTTTAGACTTTTCTGCTATTGTTATGAACGCGTATGTGTTGTAAAGATTTTTTGCAAACCTCATTATTATTTATATTGTAAGTTAAAGATATTCCATCGACGATGTTAAGAGTTGTGGCGCCCAACGCGGTACTGTTTCTATGCAGTGATTGAAGGTCTAATTTGTACCTTATGTCTTAGTTGATAAGGTCTGCTTTTGTTAAGTTTACAGGGTGTTAGGAGTTCGGGATTTTCTGCAATTGTGATGAGCGCGTCTTGTATAGATTTGTGATTGTACATTTTGCAAATGGCCTCCTTATTATTATCATTTGTATTTGAAGTTGAAGATATTTTATGTTGTAAAACGTCTTTGATTACGACTGGTTTCTTTCTTATCGTGTCGATTCTGTTGATTTATTTTGTTTTTAAATGGTTTTCTAATATTAGGTGGCCAAAATCATTTATTTCAATAAAATCACAAGGATCACTTTGAAACGTCTTAGGAACTAGGTGAAGCTACGTCGATTCCACGCGACCAAGCCTAGAAGAATCAGGCAACAAACACGGCTTGGTGTCTACCACAATCATACTCAAAACCAGCGCCGCACCGCGCTTCGCTTCCATGCTAGGTTAGGTCCTGTGCGACTCAAGAGCGGCCCCGCCAGAGGGGGCCGCTCAGACGGGTCGCTCACAAAGCGACCCGCCGCCCCAGGACGCCATGGAGGCCTCGTAATGGATCACACCTTACGAGTCCTCCAGTGCAATCTCAACCACTGCCGGAGCGCGCAGGACCTAGTCCTGCAAACCTTCGCGCAGTGGCGGATTGCACTTGCGGTAGTGGCGGAGCCCTACAGTGTCCCGAACCATCCGTGTTGGTTCGGGGACGATATGGACTCCGTCGCTATTTACTGGGGCGGAAGGCAAGGTGACCCCCACTGCGCCCTTCTGGAGAAGGGGCAGGGTTTCGTCGCCACGGAATGGGGTCGCCTTGCCGTTGTGGGCTGCTATATCTCTCCCAACTGTACCCTCGTCGAGTACGAGGTGTACCTGGACGCGGTGGGTAGTTGCATACGCAGGTGCCTACCGCGTCCTGTTCTCGTCTTGGGCGACTTCAACGCTCACTCGCGTGAGTGGGGGAGTCCCCGAGACGACAGAAAGGGAGAGACCATCGTAGAATGGGCGGCGGGTATGGACCTCCGATTGCTTAATCGGGGGTCTGTAAGCACATGTGTGCGGTGGCAGGGAGAGTCGATCGTGGATTTGTCATGGTCGACTCTTCCTGCCACACACATGGTGTCGGGATGGAGAGTTGCGGAGGAGGTGGTCACGTTATCTGACCACCGCCACATCGTTTTCGATGTGGCCCTCCGCCCTCCCGACCGTGCGTCCCGCCGCGATGGCAGTCCGCCGCGACGATGGGCCCTTAAGCGGCTTAACAGGGATCTGTTGGAAGCCGCCGCCATCGTCGCGGCCTGGCCGGAGAGCCACGCCCTGCCCAATCCTGTGAGGGAGGCAGCCTGGTTCCGGACAACGATGACGTCGATTTGCGACGCATCGATGCCCCGAACCGGGCCAACCAAGCACCGGGCGGTGTACTGGTGGTCGGCGGAGCTCGAGGCTGTGCGCGAAGCATGCCTACGAGCCCGCCGGGAGTACACCAGAGCCCGGAGGAGAAGGCGAGCCCTTGCTTCCGATGTGGATAGAGTGTATCGAGCCTACAGAGACGCTACCGTGGCGCTCCAAGGCGCCATAGCCGACGCCAGGTCTCGGTCCTGGAGCGAACTCCTTGAGGGACTGAATAGAGATCCATGGGGCCGCCCGTACAAGGCTGTACTGGGCAGGCTCCGACCATGGGTCCCTCCGTTGACGGAAACCCTGGACCCAGCCTTAGTGGGGAGAGTCGTTGACGAACTCTTCCCACGGGTCCAGGACAGTCCCTCTACCCCCGTGCCATCATCGGACCCGACCATCTGGTCCGATGATATGGGGGTATCCGAAGAGGAGTTGGACCGAGCCGTAAAGCGTCTCAGGGCTCGAAATACAGCACCCGGGCCTGACGGGATTCCCGGTCGGGCCTGGGTGCTGGCTCTATCCGCCGGCTTGGGGGACAGACTGAGGCGGCTGTTTGACGGCTGCCTCCACTCAGGTCTGTTCCCCAAGGAATGGAAGGAAGCAAGATTGGTCCTCTTGAAGAAGGACGGCAGGACCGCGGAGTCTCCCTCGGCGTACCGTCCCATCTGCCTGCTGGACGAAGCCGGCAAGCTATTCGAACGAATACTTGCCGGTCGTCTATGCACGCATCTGTGGCAGGTAGGCCCCAACCTGTCGGATAACCAGTTTGGTTTCCGACACGCGCGCTCGACAGTGGACGCGATTCTTCGCGTCCGTACACTGTCGCAGCAGGTAGTGTCCCGGGGCGGGAAGGTGTTGGCGGTGTCTTTGGACATCGTCAACGCCTTTAATTCCCTGCCCTGGAGGGCGATCAGGGGTGCTCTCGTGTTTCACGGAGTGCCCCTCTACCTGCAGCGCGTGGTTGGGGCGTACCTGCGAGACAGGTGCGTGCAATACGCAGGCAGAGATGGGACGGTACACCAGAGGGAGGTGTATTGCGGGGTTCCGCAGGGGTCCGTTTTAGGCCCCCTACTATGGAACCTCGCATACGATGCGGTCCTGCGCGTCGATCTCCCCGCCGGCGTACAAGTCGTCTGCTATGCAGACGACACTCTTGTACTTGCCGGCGGGGACTCCTTCGACGGGACCAAACGGCTCGCCGAGCTTGGGGTGGCATGTGTCGTGGATAAAATCCACGAGCTGGGTCTTCGGATAGCGCCTCATAAGACCGAGGCGCTGTGGTTCCACAAATTCCCGAGGGGAAGGGAACCACCCAGCTTGTCGGTTCGCGTAGGTGACGTGGATGTCCAGGTGGGGCAGTACATGAAGTACTTAGGCCTCACCTTGGACAGTCGCTGGGACTTCGGGGAGCACTTCAGACGCTCGGTCCCCAGGATTCAGAAGGTAGCAGGTGCGTTGCACCGACTGCTACCGAATCTTGGGGGACCCAGGGAGAGCGTCCGCCGCCTCTACGGGGGGGTCGTGCGATCCATGGCGCTCTACGGAGCACCCGTCTGGTCATTGAGACTGACGGGGGTGAGACGCAACAGGCTACTTTACAGTAGCCTACAGCGTCTCATTGCCATACGGATCGCACGGGGATATCGAACGATATCCCACGAGGCGGCCACCATCTTGGCGCGGTTCCCGCCCCTCGACATCTTGGCGGAGATGGACACACGTATGTATGTTCGTCTTCGCCAGGATGCCGGGGGCGGTGCCGCGCCAGCTGAAGTGCGGGCGCAAGAGCGCCGACGGGCGCTAGGGAGGTGGTGCGAGCGGCTCGAGGAGCCGAGAAGCTCGCGCCAACGCGTCGTCGGCGCCATAGCGCCAATCCTCGAAGCCTGGCTAGGGAGGGAATATGGGTACGTCACCTACCGTCTTACACAGGTACTCACCGGGCATGGTTGCTTCGGTGAGTACCTGTGTAGGATCGGACGCGAACCGACACCACAATGCCACCATTGTGGGTGGGACTTGGATTCCGCGCAGCACACGCTCGAGCACTGCTCAGCGTGGAGCGAGGAACGCGGAATCCTGGTCAACAGGATCGGGCAGGATCTCTCTCTGCCGAGCGTAGTGGCTACTATGCTGGCAGATGAGACGGCGTGGAGGGCCGTGGCCTCTTTCTGTGAGACCGTAATGGTCCAGAAAGAGGCCGCCGAGCGGGATCGCGAAAGGGCCGATCCCGCTCGGAGGAGGAGGCGGCGACGGGGCGCTGGTAACAGCCGCCCCGCGCTGCCTGCCCCGTAAGGGGGCGAGCGGATCCCCTTCCGAATAGGGGTCTTTCAGGATCTGCGAGCGGTCGGAGTGGGGACTCTGACTGCTCATACGCAGATCCCGGGAGGGCGGCGGCACTTGTGGCAAGTTGTCGCCGTGAGCACCTACACGGGTGCCGGGGATGGCAGGATGTCATTCCCGGGACACGGTGCTTATAGGCAACGTGCGAGAGGGGCACCGGTGCGTTCCGTATGGAGATCCCGGAGCCCTTTGACATGCACGGAGGCCGGCCACCGGGTTGGTTTTAGTGAGTCGTCGAGTTTATCTCGACAACCTCACATAATCCATCTGCATTCCCCAATGTAGCTGGATAGTTGGTTGCAACTTTCCACCCGTTACCAAAAAAAAAAAAAAAAAAAGGTCCTGTGCGACTCAATGCTGAGACGGGGACCTATTGCAAGATTCCGATTCGCACTAGGCCGGCTTTTAATTTATTGTGTTGTGCTTATCTTTCTTTCTTTCTTTATATATTGGCTTAGGCTAGAATCATATATGAATAAACTCTACATCTGGTGTCCGATTTGCGTCCTTTGTTTGATGTTTAAAGGAATATTAGCAATTTTTGTTTTTTTTTGTGCACCGTTTGATTGCAATCAGATAGTGTTGAAACAGATAAAAACGCAGTGATATTAAATATTTTGATAAGCGCAGTAATCGAAAACAAAGCTAATTATTATAAGCCAGACAAGTAATCTATAACTTCGGCTCCTTTTCAGTTTCTTAATCTAATAAAATTGATATAATAATTTCTACTTCATATCCTACAAGCTGACCCGGCGAACTTCGTATCGCAATTGACAAAAGTTGTTTGAAGTTCCCGTTCCTGTTCCCGTTCCCGTTCCCGTTCCCGTTCCCGTTCCCGTTCTTAGGAACACACCTACATTGCTTAGACAACAGTGAACTTTATGCAATAGCAATAAAGCTCAAATTGACTCTACGTTTTAGTTAGAAAACTTTTGTATGGGAAAAAGAAAAGGGCTGTTTTTAGGGGTTTTTCGGCAATTATTCGAATAAATTTTCTCGCCGTAAACACCATCCTTGAACTTCAACGAACATTAAAAAAAAAAGAATTGGCCAAATTGGTCCAGGCCATGCGCTTACCAACACATTTTGCGATTCATTTTTTATGTTATAGACTATTAGCTGTCCCGACAGACGTTGTCCTGTCCTGTAAGGTATCATTTGCCTGTAATCTTCATTAGTGCACCTGTGCGAAGCCGGGGCGAGCTGCTAGTCAATGGATAAATGGAACGCCCAACGTGACTGACCGAGTTAGCCACGTCGGACATTGAAAATTGAGCCTTATGTGTATCACGCTCTAGCTTGTTTTGCAATATCGAAAACAGTATCAAGGGATTGAGGTTATATTAAAAATGTCCCTTTCAGGGTTCTAAAGGATCATGCGATATTTGTACCCACACATGACGTAAAAAAGGCCTTTATATCTTTGCTGATTTTTTTCTTAGTGTATCGTTATCATTGGTGTTGAAAAAGTACTTATATATTACTAATTATAACTTATTGTTGGATCTTTATCACATTTGGCAGTTGTGTTGATCAAATTCCTGCCCATATCCCACTTAGGTGGGGTCGGCACAACATGTATTCTTCTATCTCCCTCTATCAGCAGTCATCTCATCACTCACTCCTTTCTCAATCATGTCATCTTTCACACAGTCCATCCATCTTTTCTTTGGCTTAAGTACCTACTTCCTTCTACATCCTTCCACATTAATTCTTCTCTCCTCATAACATGCTTACCTATTGCTAGTAGTAACCTACAACTCATGTAGTTCTGGTGATAATACAATAGTAATATCAACCTGATGATGCAGCCAGGATCAGCTCCTCACGAGGGAACTCATTAACGGTTAATAGCACAAACACCTAAGTTTGTATAGGTATGCATTCCATTGCTTTTTACTGCAGTACAAAGCGTGTTTTTAACTTCAAATTTATGTCAATAAAATCAAGGATCACTTTGAAACGTCTTAGGAGCTAGGTGAAGCTATGCCTCCTCGCGACCAAGCCTAGAAGAATCAGGCACCAAACACGGCTAGGGGCCTATCATTTTTTTCAATGATCCTTTCCCCTTGCTATGTAGAGCTCCAGTGTGGTGCCGATCGAACAATGTGAAAGCTCAAACAAGACAAATAAATATACTAAACAAGTAGGTACAATAATAAAATGAAATAAAGAGCTTTGGTTCTAAACTACTTGACTGGCCTCACAGCTCAGTTGGTAGTAGCTCTGTTTGTACGCTGTAGGGTTCGATCCCCACCCGGTATAAACATTTGTGTGATGAACATAGATGTTTGTTCTGTGTCTGGGTGTTATGTATTTACAACAAGAAAACGTATGTACGTATTCTATCAGTTATCTAGGTTCCCAAAGTACTAACTTTGCTTAGTTTGTGGCTAGATGGCGCTGTGTGAAATGTCCACCAATATTTATTTAGGTGAGGTAGTTATAAGAATAGAACGATCTATTTGCTGTAGGTTATAAGTACAATATCGAATGATGAAATGTCGATGTAGTATATTCATGCTACAATACTACCACACCCCACGAGGGGGTGGGACAGCCGTACGTCGACCCCGCATCGACCTGAATTCCACGAAACCACAACTTTAGTCATGATATCATGCTACGTTTGCTGACCCCGCAGCTCAGTTGGTAGTAGCTCTTCCTTCTACGTTGTATGCAGTGGCGGATTTATCACCAGGCTAAGAAGGCTTTAGCCTAGGGCGGCAGAATTAAAAAATTAAAGCGCTGCCAGTTCCTAAAACCGCGGCAGAAACGACTAAGACAGTTAACAACGGCAAGCTCTAGATGGCGTATGCGTATCGTAAATATTATCGACAGTTTTTTATGAGATCGCGTTGCTGGTACCTACGTAGGCAAGTAATAGGGGTAGCTTTACCCACCCCTCAATAACTATTTTCTCTTTGTCCGCCTTTGCTTTTCGAAAAAAATATGATATAAATTATGTATAATTACTTATCAAAAACCTATTCAAATAGAAATCTAGATCTACATATTACCTATCTTTAACAATAAATCACAAGTTGATCTTAATAGTAGGTATCAAAATATTTCGATCATAAATTCTAAAACGTATCATTTTGAAATAACATCTTTATCGTGAATTCTGCTATTATGTTTTCAGCTTAATAGAAATCTAGGTAGGAACCTGAAGTAATATATTTATAAAAATAGGAGATGTGGCTTGTCCAGAAGTATTTCTTTTTTCGTTTCGAAAAAGAGCAATCGTCGACATACAGCCCCTTAAGACAAATAATTTAGGTTAATTTTTTCAAACATCTTATTTATTAGCCTTTATCGTTCCACTGCAGGACAGATGCCTCCCTCCCTTCCCTCTTGGCCAATCACTTTATTTAGCCTAATGTCTTACAGGAATCACCACTTTTAACTAAATCGTTGGGTTGTAAAAATGGCTGCAAATGTGTAAGTACGCCACTGGTTGTAGGTTCGATCTACACCTCCAGCCAACTCTGCAAAACGATTTCAACATTATCGATGACAGTGACAGTGCTGCAAAATATGACTAAATAAAAACCGGCCAAGTGCGAGTCGGACTCGCGCACGAAGGGTTGCGTACCTTCTTCTAACTTAAGAGCTGTGCTCTTGTCGGTGTAATTGATGCAGCTCTCTCCATCTATTTCTCTCCAGTGCCGTCTCTTTAACTTCCTTGTACGACACGACAGCTATTTTCTCCTTTATCTGGCTCATGTAGCTTATTCGTGGCCTTCCTCTTCCTCTCTTCCCTTCAATCTTCCCTTCCATTATAGTCTTTATAAAACTGTCGTGCCGTATAAGGTGGCCAACCATCTTCCCTCTTCTGTTCTCAATCGTTGTTAATAGGATCCTTTTTTCCTGTATTCTACGTAAAACCTCTATATTTGTAATTTTTTCTGTCCAGCTTATCCTTTCCATCCTTCTCCAGCACCACATTTCGAAAGCTTCTAGGATCTCCCTATCTCTCTGGGTCATTGTCCACTAATAACCTTGTCCTGATAAAATAAATTACGAATTTTAGTAGAATGCGTATCGTTCAGTAGTCAAAACGATTTTTGAGCGTTACGTACCATTATCTATAAAAAACGGCAAAAAAAAAACACATTTTATGTATGGGACTTAAATATAGATTTTATTCTGTTTTTAGTATTCGTTTATAGCAGCAACAGAAATACATATAATCTGTGAAAATTTCAATTGTCTAGCTATCACGGTTCATGAGATACAGCCCTGTGACAGACAGACGGACAGACAGACAGCAGTGTTGGTAATAGGGTCCCGTTTTTACCCTTTGGGTACGGAACCCTAAAAACGCAAAAAGGATGATTTTGGTATAATAGATGGCGTTGGTGAGCAAAAAATTAGACATCTCGAAAACATTGAGTTGTCATAGCAACGCATTCTACCAAAAAGATCGCTCAATAATCGTTTTGACTACTGAACGATACGCATTCTACTAAAATTCGTAATTTATTTTATCAGGACAAGGTTATTAGTGAAAAAAATTTAAGTTCTCTGAAAGTGCTTTTTACTATGCGATTATTTTAATTTGTGCAGGACAAAGTCTGTCACGGGTCGGCTAGTAACCAATAACCCTAATGCAATAAATAAAATAAATAAATAGGATCACGACTGTAATCCCCAAGTACGGTAGACATCCTCTCAGATCTCCAGGCACTTAGATCCTTTGAAGATATTTAGTGGGGGTAGTCAGAGGCACGTCCAAACATTATATTTGGAACATGCCCTAATACAGAAATATTATAATATTACTTTAATTTAAATAAACCTTCTTTGTAACGTAACTTCAAATGAAACCCATCATGCGTTTTAGCTCGATATACAAATGTGTCCCGCTGACTCAGTTGTGAATACTCATCAACAATCAAAGCTACTTCAGACAAACGTGAATAGGCATACCGCTGAGTCACGGGCACCGGGCCAAATGCCTGCTTGATTATCACAATTAGCGCCATGAAAGATGCCCATTGTATGGGGCCAGGGGTCACGCACCTAGAGGCTTGAGTTTGGGCTACTTGACGAAGTCTGGTGGCGCGGCGCGTACATGTACATGGTTGACGCACGTGGGGCGCGGGATTACATTATTGCAAATTTGCGTGAGGATCTCAGCATAATGTAGCTTCTGATAGGTTTCCGTACCCAAAGTGTAAAAACACCCTATTACTAAGACTTCGCTGTCCGTCTGTCCGTCTGTCTGTCACAGGGATGTATCTCATGAAATATGATAGCTAGACAGTTTCACAGATGATGTATTTCTGTTATCGCTATAACAAGATATACTAAAAACAGAATAATAAAACAAATATTTATGTGGGGTACAAGCAAAAATGCAAAGTTTACCTCATTATAATATTAGTATAGATATCATCTCCGTAACCTGAACTGAGATCTGCGCGCGCCCACACACTGCCAAGAAAGTACGAAGGGCGGTGAATCACCGGCGTCAATGACCCTCACGTGGGCGCCTAGAACCTGTGAACTGCGAACCACAGAGCCTCTGGTGAACTTAGGGCTGCCATCCGTCCGGGATTCCCCGGATTTGTCCTAGGATTCCCCCCCCCCCCCCCCCCGGTTAACATATCCGGATTCTGGGCTCTAAAATCCGGGGTTTTCACGTGTCTTGTCCTAGTTGGCAAATTTTAGAGATGGCAGCCCTAGGTGAACTTGACAGCTGATACGGAATCGGCTCGGCTCGATCGGCATCACACTGGAGCTCTACATAGCATTAAGGAAAGGATCATCACTACATAGTATAAAGCAAAGTCGCTTTCCGCTTTCCGCGTATGTATATGTATGTATGTTTGCTTATATCTTTAAAACTACACAACGGATTTTGATGCGGTTTTTTTTATTAGATAGTGATTCAGGAGGAAGGTTCATATGTATAATACATGCATAATATAGTAGAGAAACACTGATAATTTTAGAGGTTTCTAATGTGATGTCGTAAATAAACACATTTTTTTGCGCTTACATTGCAAATGCTGGCTGAACCCCACGAGATATATCAAAATAATGTACTACAGTTTTGTACACCTTAAAAACGTCTACAAAAAAGTCCACGATGGTATTGGAAATGTCTTACGCACAGCGAAGCGGGCACGGGTCAGCTAGTTGATAATAAACGGGCGAATGCGAGTCGGACTCGCGCACTAAGGGTTTCCCGTACCGTTATCTATACTATAATATTATAAAGAGGAAAGATTTGATTGTTTGTTTGTTTGTTTGTATCGAATAGGCTCCGAAACTACTGAACCGATTCAAAAAATTCTTTTACCATTAGAATCCTACATTATCCCTGATGGACATAGGCTATATAGTATTTTCAAAAACGTTAGGGATCCGTATGAAAACTTCGAAAATGTAACCCAAAGTGTGAAAAAAAAATCCTAAAAAAATCTTTATATAGCGTTTGCTGCGAAAATTATTGACAATAGAGCAAAGTAATGTACTATAGTTTTATAGAAAACATCTAAATCTACAAAAAAATATAATACTATAAGTCTAACTATTAGGGATCCGTATGAAAACTTCGATAATGTAACCCAACGTGTGATAAAAAATACAAAAATATCTTTATATCGCGTATGCTGCGGAAATTATTGACAATAGAGCAAAATAATGTACTACAGTTTTAAAGAGAACATCAATATCTACAAATAAATCAACAATACCATATGTCTAACTATTAGGGATCCGTATGAAAACTTCGATAATGTAACCCAACGTGTGATAAAAAATCCAAAAAAATCTTTATATCGCGTATGCTGCGGAAATTATTGACAATAGAGCAAAGTAATGTACTACAGTTTTAAAGAAGACATCAATATCTACAAATAAATCAACAATACCATATGTCTAACTATTAGGGATCCGTATGAAAACTTCGATAATGTAACCCAACGTGTGATAAAAAAACCAAAAAAATCTTTATATCGCGTATGCTACGGAAATTATTGACAATAGAGCAAAGTGATGAACTGCCGTTTTAAAGATTACATCTATATTAACAAATAAGTCAGCAATACCATAATTATGTCCAACTATTACAGTTATGTCACAATAACTACTATTTCATGTTAAAATATGCAATGGTAACGCCGCCGCCTGTACAAACTAGGCCACATTATTCGTACCTGGGTATTAATCCTTATCCAAAAAATTACTTCATTTTCAAGGCCATATCAGTACCTGTAAATTACTTTTTTAATTATATCATTCCCAAATTCCATACCATTCAAAAGTTATTATGAGTGTAATAATCTATAGGTACTAATATTATTATGAGGAAAGATGTTTTGTATATTTGTATGGAATAAATACAAAAACTACTGGATATATTTCAAAAAATCGTTTACTTTTAGAATGCTACATTATCTCTGAGTAACATAGGCCATATTTATTGTTTGAAAAAAATAGGGATTCCTATTAAAACTTCGATAATGTAACCTGGGTAAAAAAATACCCATAAAATCGTTATAATACGTTACTCCCGTGCGGAGCCGGGGCGGACTGCTAGTCTATAAAAAACGGCAAAAATAACACGTTTGTTGTATGGGAGCCCCCACTCAAATATTTATTTTATTCTGTTGTTAAGTGTTGTCCGATTTTTTTTTGTCGGATTTATTTTGTGTTTTTTAGGGTTTCGTACCTAAAGGGTAAATATTTAAGGGGGGCTCCCGTACCTACATAAAACGTGATTTTTTTGCCGTTTTTATGGATAATGGTACGGAATCCTTCGTGCGCGAGTCTGACTCGCACTTGGCCGGTTTTTTATTATTATGGTCTAGCGAGCTGGTCTGATGATGGAGCTCAGATGTAGCCTTTGGAAATTCCACATTATCCCGCCATGTTTAACCTACCTAGTATTTAAGCCATACACAAGTGTAAATCTACTGTGTAAGCCTTTTTGACAAATAAATGTTTTTATTATTTATTATTATTTTATATTTAGGCTTGTGGGATTTGTCAGGATATATTTTTAATAAAAAGATTTATTAGTTACTAGCCGACCCGTGATAGACGTTGTCCTGTCAAATTTCAATCGAATAGAAAAGACTGCATGTTTTTAGTCTGTGATGTCAGATTTGTTGCACACCAGTGCCATCTATACCAAAACTTTTTCGTTTTTTTTATCATTTTGGGGATGTTTTTCATATTTTAAAGTAGTCTATGTTTTATTCTGTCATTATATCTACAGCAAATCAACTCAATCCGTTTTGTCGCTTAGGCCTGATTGAGGAACAAACATACATACAAACTCACAAACTTTCACATTTATAATATTATTAGGATTGGGATTAAAACGTCATTATTTATGCACATTATCGTAACAATGTGCTCGATAATGCAATCAAATCCCATCATTGTAGTGTAACATTTGCTCGTAACGTTGCATAATGTTATCGAAAACGTCGTTAAAACCGGTTTATGATTCCGAAAACCGATAAAACCCGAACTGACCGTGCTGTGTTTGTCAAGTACCGAGAAAAAAAAACAAAGAGCACCGTAGCTGGCCGTATACGAACGAATAGAAAAAAAAAGTAAAATTGGTGAAAATTTTAAAATTGGAACAACGGAAGCGCATTCCAACGCCGCACGTCGTCTATTTCGGTCGTTTTTGGTGCGCCCCGTAAAATGTGGTTTATTACAGTTCAAAAATAAATCAAAAAAATCACTTTAGGGCTCTCGTATTACTACCAGACAGAATTTTAAAGGAGCTGACGCTATGTGTATTTTTAATATGTTAATTTTTCTAGAGCTGTGTTAGGGTGTAAAAGGTCAGGTGCTCCATGGTTTAATTTAAATGATTTTACAAAAGCTAGTCATTTAAAAATATTTTTCAACAAAAAACTTACTTCATATAACCGTTGTTATAACATCTCACTCATAAACGCCTTCGCTCGTCGTTTTCGTCTATGTTCAAATTCAAATATCATTTATTTCATTAAAATCACAAGGATTACTTTGAAACGTCTTAGGAACTAGGTGAAGCTACGCCGATTCCACGCGACCAAGCCTAGAAGAATCAGGCAACAAACACGGCTTGGGGTCTACCTTTTTTTTCAATGATCCTTTCCTTAATGCTATGTAGAGCTCCAGTGTGGTGCCGATCGAACAAGGTGAAGGCTCAAACAAGAAGAACAATTAAAAGTACTACTCAAGTACGTACAACATTAAAAAAAATAACTAAAGAGCGTCAGCACAAATTCAAAAAGCAGCACTTTATATCTGTGAAAGAATGCCGAACGCCTTAAGTGGTTCCTCGAATTCCATTTGACGCGTCAAACGGCACTCTGGCATCTCAATATTTGGCTATTCGCAGATCTGTCAGCTGTCAACTGACGTTGATTTATTAGCTGGATGTGGCTTTATAAGCTCTATGTTTCTCTATGTACATACGTAACACATACACTACGATCGTGTTGTTGTTCAAAAGTAAAAAAATAATAATAATAACGAATACGATAAACGATTACTCCGGCGTTTGATGACGGATTTCCATATTTTTTATTTTATTTGAAAGCCTATACTTTCTGGCTGGTCCCATTACCACCAAGTCAGCATCTGATGATGGGATCCCAGGGAATCATCGAGAGAAACCTTCAATGTTTATGGGCATTGATAGTGGTTTTCAACTATAGACCTTGCCCTTCTTTCATTGGCATACACCGAGTGGAGGGCTAGCCGGGGTAGGGCTCCTAGATCACTCGGAAAGGGGAGCCATAGGTAGTATAGACAATTGTAGTGACAATTGTCTATACTAATATTATAAAGAGGAAAGATTTGATTGTTTGTTTGTTTGCTTCGAATAGGCTCCGAAACTACTGGAACGATTTGAAAAATTCTTTCACCATTAGAATCCTACATTATCCTTTATGAACATAGGCTATAGAATATTTTCAAAAATGTTAGGGATTCGTATGAAAACTTCGATAATGTAAGCCGAAATGTGAAAAAAATCCTTATATCGCTTACACTGCGGAAATTATTGACAATAGAGCAAAGTAATGTACTACAGTTTTATAGATATAATAAGCGGTTTTAATAAATTTTATTTAAAAAAAAATAATAGGAACTACCAACACAATTTAATAATTTCAAAATAATAACCACAAAATCACAGAATTACTTACAAAATATTATTTACACAAATCAAAGATTAAATGGACAGAATAACAGCACTTTACCGACAATTGGAGGTGTTACCAGTACGAAGGCTCGAGCGAAAGTGAGCCCGAGGCAGGCGAGCGCTCTGCTTTTATAGGACCGCAACGAATACGTTACGTTACGAATCTAAAAACGATATCTTCCGTTGATTCGGCTTCTCCTGACTCGTGGTTTTCCATAACCACATTACAGTTCTGGCATACTTTTTTCTTCATGATGGTCAAGATCAAGACCGTATTTGGCAAGTGGGCTCGGGGAGAGCTCGGGCATGTCTCGTGGGGCAGTGGCGAGATCTCCGTCGAGTGGACCCAGAGGGTTGTCGCCTGGCGTGACCGTAGCAAGATGAGATGGACCCGCAGGGACGTCGTCTTCGTGTGCGCGCGGAACAACTTGGGACGAACCCGCAGAGACGTCTTCATCTTCTGTGCTCGGGACAGGCTGGGACGGACCCACTAGGGCGTCATCATTAACTGAAAATAATACAAAACAACACAATATTAGCATTATTTTCTCCTAGGCGTAGATATACAGCAAATCTGTATATCCAAAAGATCAACAAAATCAGACAGTGGCTCCCAGCTGCATGTCTAAGCGGAGCTCGGCTCAACGCATAATCTCAAACCAGACAGTGGCTCCAAGCTGCTTGTCTAAAGCATCGCAAAGCTTAAAGCTCAATGCTACAATCTTGTACCAGACAGTGGCGCCAAGCTGCATGTCTAACTCTAAAGCATAGCAAAACAGAATGCTACGACCTTATACCAGACAGTGGCACCAAGCTGCGTGTCTGAGCAGAGCAAGGCTCAATGCTACCATGAACTTAAACCGATCACAGAGGCACCTAGTTTGCGTGATATTGCAGTATAGTATGTCTACGAAGGTATACATAAACGTATACAACAGGACTCGAACTCGTTGAACATATACCAAATACATATACCAATCACAGAGGCACCTAGTTTGCGTGAGATTACAGTGTATGTCCACGAAACTATACACAAACAACAGGACTCAAACCTGTTAATTTTCAAACCATGTCATAGTACATACAACGTACTTACAGTAAAAAAAATGAGGCACACGACTCAGGGGTCCACTCTCCTCGCCAAGCCACCATGTGCTCGGCGGCGGCACTAGTCGTTTTTCCATACGAACCACCAATCAACTGCAGCTCGTATCTGCCATGGGGCAGAACTTTCTTTACACGATAGGGCCCTCGCATCCCCGAGTCCAGCTTGCCTGTAATTTGAGAAGTCTTTATTACAAAAACCATATCGTTAAGTGAGAATGTTTTGGCTACTTTTCTATTTCGGTTAACATACTCGTCTTGTTTTTGTCTATGTTGATCAAGCAACCGGCTAGTGCGTTGACTATAGCTACATCGCGAACAAGTGACCTTATTACCGGTGTTGTCGCCTCAATGCCGATGAGCAGTTGTAGCGGAGAAGTTTGAGTGGTCCTTTGTTTAGTGCAGTTGATTACTAGCTGCATTCTCCACAAGGACTCGGACCAAGTGTTACCTGGTTTAGTTGCTTCAATCCGCAGCATGTTAAGTAACGTCCTGCAGTAGCGCTCTACCTGCCCGTTCTCATTATGCATCTGAGGTGTTATGAAGTGAATTCGACTACCTATATCACTAACCCAACTCTGAAAACTCACACTCTCAAACATGCGTCCACGATCACACACAATAAGTGGAGGGACTCCAAATAAGGACACAGCGTTACACGTTAATGTTTTTAGTTCATCAGAGTCTTGCTTTTTCATAGCATAAAACAGACAGTATTTTGAGTAGGCATCTACAATGAGCAGCACATACTTGTGTTCATTTGATGCCAGCAAAGGACCGAGTACATCCATGTGAATAGTACTAAACGGAATTTCTGGCTTGTGCCACGATGAAATTGGCTGGTGAGGTGCCCTTGGGACTTTCTTTGACGAAAGGCAGACCAAACAATGGGCAATGTATTTTTTTAACGAAGGTACTAAGACCCGGGAACCAGAAATGCCTCAAAATCAAATCGATCGTTTTGTCAGCACAGATATGTTCATGTTGATCATGAAAGATCCTTAGTAAGCTCAGACGGTGTCCTTTAGGGATGTAACATAGGAATTTTAGCTCCTCACCTGTAGAGGTATGCTTGTAGTAAAGCAAATCATTGCGAACAACGTACCTTGATGCGTAATCAGGTATGTACCTACGAAAATATCCTGCAAGACCTAACAATTGCCGGACTTGTTTGACATTCGTGGGCACCGGAGAGTCAGTTAAAACTTTGATTTTATATTCGCTCGGTCTGACCTGACTTTGCGATATCGTGCGACCTAGATACTCAACTTCGGTGGCCACGAAGGTACTCTTTTTCAGGTTTATTGAAAAACCGGCACTTGTTAGTGTCAGTAAAACTTCACGTAAGTTTTCAATGGCTTCGTCTATGTTTGAGGCCAAGATCAAAACATCGTCTATATACACCAAGGCCTTACCAGACTCAATTGTCGACTTCAGTGTGTTAGTGATGATCCTCTGGTAGACTACAGGTGCATTGGCAAGTCCAAAACTTACCTTTAAGTACTCGTAATGAGCTTCTGGAGTGACAAATGCGCTCTTCGGGATAGACTCGCTATCTAAAGGGATCTGATGGAACCCGGTTGCCATGTCTAAACACGTAAAATATTGACTTTTACCCAGGCGGTCAATATGGTCTTCAATGAGTGGCAACGGGAACCGATCCTTCACTGTGATAGCGTTGAGTGCCCGATAGTCGACGCACATATGCGATCCCTACCATCCTTCATTTTTACAAGAATGATCGGGCTCGCATAAGGTGACTCTGACTCACGAATTATACCTTTGTCCAGCAAATCGCGGCATATCTTGCGCACCTTCAGCTTTTCGTCGTAGGACAGCCTGTAAGGTCTATAGTGAACAGGCGTGTCGCTAGTTAGCTTTATGTGCATCTCACCAGTTGTTACCGTTGTGTGAGCGGTACCTACGATAAAAGAATCTTTAAACTCGTTTAACACGGACATTAACTTATCACGATCGTTACCTTGCAAAGAAGTCTTTATCTCCGGTTCACTACTCGAATCGATGTGCATTACCTGTTGTCGATCACAAGAACAAGAGACGCGCGTAATTCGTTGTTCGTTGTTCGCACGAAGGTAGGTTACGCCGTCACGGTTCAAGACGTCGGTACCTATGAGCACCGGCACCGTCATACAATTTTGAGGTACAACGAACAAATCAACCTCGAGTGAAATATCACTAAATTCGATCACTAAAGTAACATAACCTTTACTCACGATGTTTTGATCACCTATCCCTCGTAGGGTCTGGTAGGCTGGCTGCTGAGAACACTTAAAGTGTTTCAACACAGGTTCAGAGATAAGCGAAATGCGCGACCCGGTGTCAATCAGTACGTCCGTAGGTACACCCTGCATAACCGCGGTCGTTACGTCACTATCTGTAGAAGCACCTTTCAACTCGCGACAAAAATTCACATTACTTTGGTTACGTTTTTCGGATCGTTGTTTCGCAAAACAGATGGTGACATCATGGCCTACTTTTTTACAAAAAGAGCACGGTATTTTTTTCTCACTACCCGCATTTCTATTATCGGAAGTATGACTAGTACCCGTTCCAGACTGTTCTTCCGTTTTTACCCTCTTGGAACACAAATGCTTTGGATGACCAAGTTCACCACAAGAAAAGCATTTAATGTCAGGTTTCTTGTTATTATAGGGTCGTTTACGATCAGATTTACCCTGGGATGATTTCGTAGAAGCAGTCGACTCGGATTTTACAGGCTTAGTATAAATAGACAGAAACTCGACAAGATCTTTGGGCAACAAATGGGCATTCGTGGCAGCAGCACGTACCTGGGCGTTAGTTATTCCACGTATCACAATAGCAACAGTAAGCTCTTCGCTTAAACCTTTCACTATATTAAGGCGCAAAACAGAACGCCGGGCATATTCTGCGTACGTAGAATAATCGTCAGAGTTGGTACACATAACTTCGAATAGTATGTTAGCGATATCGATTCTACGCGAGCACAGAGGCTTGAATTCAACTTTGAAATTGGACCACGTGCGGTCGTTGGTTACCCAATCGTTGAGCCAACTACGAGCATCTCCCTTCAAGCAGTTAGCTATCCGGGATATACACTCATTGTCGTCCCAACAATTCGTACTACGCGCTCTGTCTACCTCCTCGCACCAAGAATCGATATCGTGCAAACTAGGGTCAAAGTTAGAAATATAATAATGGTTGGACCTGACCTTGCTTAACGCACTCAATGCTCCGATGAGGCGTTCGGTGACATCCGGTGAGGACGTAGTGTTTGCCGTGGAGTCTCCAATCGTGCTGGCATTGGATGCAGGCACCGAGACTTCACCCACTGATGGAGGCAGCACGCGCTCAGGCGTCGGCATAGCGGAAAGCGCAGTGGAATGCGAGTGCGGCGAGCACGTGGCAACAGCACTGGGCAGTGCCATGGCGCGCTCGTCCAGCGCCGGCGGTTGTGACGACGCCCTGGCGCTTGTCGAGGGTACACCAACATGTTCTAACGCGTTCAGGCGCGCCAGAATTGTACCTAAAGTCTCACGAAGTTCATTAGTTTCGATATTTGTTTCACGCCGTGTTCTACCTCTGCCACGAGATGTAGAACCTTCGGCCATGGTGAACACTTTTAGCTTTTAGGCCAGAGCATGGGTAGACTATGGAGTCTATCCCACTTCTGAAATAAGCGGTTTTAATAAATTTTATTTAAAAAAAAATAATAGGAACTACCAACACAATTTAATAATTTCAAAATAATAACCACAAAATCACAGAATTACTTACAAAATATTATTTACACAAATCAAAGATTAAATGGACAGAATAACAGCACTTTACCGACAATTGGAGGTGTTACCAGTACGAAGGCTCGAGCGAAAGTGAGCCCGAGGCAGGCGAGCGCTCTGCTTTTATAGGACCGCAACGAATACGTTACGTTACGAATCTAAAAACGATATCTTCCGTTGATTATATCATCAATATCTACAAAAAAGTCCAGAATACCATATGTCTAACTATTAGGGATCCGTATGAAAACTTCGATAATGTAACCCAAGGTGTAAAAAAATTACCCATAAAATCATTATTACACACGTGCGACGCCGGGGCAGACTGCTAGTTATTTATAAACATGAAGTCGGTTTTGTTTTTAGTTTTTTAAACGTAATTATTATTATTAGTGTAGAAGGGTGACTAAGAAGTAATCAGTAACGCGATAGGACAGTCCACGTTGCGGCAGGTCATTGGTTTCCTTCATAGATTGTCAGACACGTGCTTGCTGTTTCACTGTATTATGACAGTGTTATATTTAGATGCTTCTACTGTTGTCGGGTTAATAATAGTTGGTTAAACTTTTGTTTGCATTATGCTAAACAATCTCACTGCAGCGCTTGCGAGGTGTTATCTTAAGACGAGTAATAAATGTTTTTGATGAATGCAGAATCGTTTTTTCTCAATAACCGCAAAACATACAGTTTTGTTTTTTATAACAAAGATAACTTAAGGATATAATCTAGATAAAATACAGACAGAAACACGATTAATATTTTTCAAAGTTGACTCTTCAAAAACACTAGTTTCGTTTTTAATCAAAACTATGATTAGCTAAACAGTTCATTTTTAGGGTTCCGTACACAAAGGGTAAAAACGGTACCCTATTACTAAGACTTCGTGTCCGTCTATCCGTCTGTCTGTCACAGTGCTGTATCTCATGAACCGTGATAGCTAGACAGTTGTAATTTTCACAGATTATGTATTTCTGTTGCTGCTATAGCAACAAATGCTAAAAACTGAATAAAATCAATATTTAAGGGGGACCCATACAAAAACGTGATTTTTTTGCCGTTACTTATAGTGCGAGTCCGACTCGAATTTACTGGTTTTTATATAATTGGTTTAATAATCATACTAGCTAAGTAAATTACAGACAGTTTTTTTTAAGTTTGATGGTTTTCAAGATAATGCAGTTTTATCAATTTTTCCATCGTATCCGGTTAGACTCAGCCCATACAAAAAGTAAAAAAAATCGTTTATCACCTTAATCTTTTGTTTGTATTATGCTAAACAATTGCACCGCAGTGCTTGCGAGGTGTTTTCTTAAATGTTACAAACGAATATTACTTAACTAGCTTTGCTCGCGGATTCATTCGGTGTATAAAAATAAATAAATAAATATTGGCGGACTTTACACACAACGCCATCTAGCCAAATTCAAATTCAAATTCAAATTCAAATTCAAAAATCATTTATTTCAATAAAATCACAAGGATCACTTTGAAACGTCTTAGGAACTAGGTGAAGCTACGCCGATTCCACGCGACCATTCTCTAGAAGAATCAGGCAACAAACACGGCTTGGAGTCTACCTTTTTAGGGTTCCGTACCCAAAGGGTAAAAACGGGACCCTATTACTAAGACTTCGCTGTCCGTCTGTCTGTCTGTCCGTCTGTCTGTCACAGGTCTGTATCTCATGAACCGTGATAGCTAGATAGTTGAAATTTTCACAGATTATGTATTTCTGTTGCTGCTCTAACAACAAATACTAAAAACAGAATAAAATAAATATTTAAGGGGGGCTCCCATACAATAAACATGATTTTATTGCTGTTTTTATAGATAATGGTACGGAACCCTTCGTGCGCGAGTCCGACTCGCACTTGGCCGGTTTTTTTTTTAATGATCCTTTTCTTAAAGCTATGTAGAGCTCCAGTGTGATGCCAATCGAACAAGGTGAAGGCTCAAACAAGAATAATAATTATTAAAAGTACTACTCAAGTACGTAAACAATAAAAAATAATAACAATAACTAAAGAGCCTCAGCACAAATTCAAAAAGCCCCAAACTAAGCAAAGCTTTTACTATGGGAACCAGATAACTAGTAGAATACTTATATATACTTTTTTTTTGTAAATACATACTTATTATACATGTAACACCCAGACACAGAACAAACATCTATGTTCATCACGCAAATATTTGCCCTGGGTGGGGATCGAACCCACAACCTACAGCGTAGAAGGCAGAGTTACTACCAACTGAGCTGTGAGGCCTGTCAATATGTATGGATAATAAGTTGCCTATTTGCTATTCCGGGTAGGGATTGCAATCCCGCAGCTCATTCAATCCCGCGGGATATGCGGGATTAATCAATCCCGCGCGGGATAACGCGGGATCCCGCATATTTGAAATTATGTTATAAATTCAAATTGAAACTACAGATTTTTGTGTACAAATCAGCAATCTGTTGATGCACGCCGCGATTCGAACTCACGACCGACTGAAAGTCGAGGTACCTACCATTCGGCTAACACAGCATCAATATCTTTCATAATTTATTATTATTTATTACTAACAAGATTTATAGTAGGAAGTCTCGTACATGTTCTTATTTTACTATGCTTGATCTACGACCGCAATTTGTGACAATAAAATTGATTGACAGAATGTAGGACTGGTTGTAGGGTTTCCATGGCTTACGATGAACTTTATTGGTGCGGGTTAATCCCGGTACCTGGATGATACGAAGCCGCGGCCGGAAGCTAGTGATTTACAAATACCGTCATTTTGAAAATTTCTTAATATATATGGGCTTGCAACCTGTCACATATGGAATGCTGACTACTGCAAAATGTGGGCATGTGCCAAATGTAATGTTTGGACGTGCCTCGTAACTACCCCCTCTAGACATCTTTAAGAATCTAAGCGCTTGGAGATCTGAGAGGATGTCTACCGTACTTGGGGATTACAGTCGTGATCCTATTTATTATTTTATTTTGCTCGTTTGAGGTGATATGTGAAATGTTTGGTTTTTTGTATGTGCTGAGGTCTACCCGGATAAGACGGCAAAAGTGATAAAACTGCATTATCTTGAAAACCATCAAACTTAAAAAGAAACTGTCTGTAATTTACTTTTAAGCTACGTATACGACCTGCAGGGCTATTTTGTAAAAACATGATTATCATGTTATGATGTTGAATGCAATACCTAATGTTAGAGAATACCTAATCTGTACACTTTTCATAGTAACTATGCACAGTTTATGCACCGATAACTACGCTTCAGCGTAGGTATTGTATTGGAAGCGTAGGTATAGGTGCCTAAACAGCATAAAAAGCGTAGGAATTATGGCATTCAGTACCGTAACATGATAATCATGTTTTTTACAAAATAGCCCTATTGTAGACGTAGGTGTGCATATACACAGGTGGTGGTACACGCGTAAGGTTTCGTAATCTCACGGGGTCACGGTCGTAATCACTAGAGGGGAAAGGACGCTTATTTTTATCCGAATCTGGTATAAAATCCAATGATCAGAGCGCCAGATCTGAAAGGATGTCTGCCCTACTTTAGATGGTCGTTGTAAGCATGTTTATTAAAAAAAAACCGGCCAATAGCGAGTCGGAATCGCGCACGAAGGGGTTCCGTACCATTGTCTATAAAAAACGGCAAATAAACACGTTTGTTGTATGGGAGCCCGACTGAAATATTTATTTTATTCTGTTTTTTGTATTTGTTGTTGTAGCAACAACAGAAATACTTAATCTGTGAAAATTTCAACTGTCTAGCTATCACGGTTCATGAGATACAGCCCTGTGACAGAAAGACGGACAGCGAAGTCTTAGTAACAGGGTCCCGTTTTAACCCTTTGGGTACGGAACCCTAACAAAGAGAAGGTTTTTATCAAGACTACTGTGTGGTTAATAGGAAGGTAAGTGACAACGTAACTGTCACTTTCTTTCCTAAAAACCACCAGGCCAGTTTGCTTGCTAGCCTTCCACTTTTTACAAGCTTTTATTTAACTTGCAATGTATGTATGTAACTATAACTATGTAACTATGTTTGTTAAGATGGAATCTTGCAACTCAATTTTGAAGCAGTTATACCCAACCGATTGAGCTGAAATTTCGCATACTTATGTAACTTCGGTGACAATGCAATAATATGACAGCGAGCTGATCTGATGATGGAGTCAGGAGCTGTTCAACAGACACTCACAACTATGTATTTACAAAAAAAAAGTATTTAAGTATTCTACTAGTTATCTGGTTCCCATAGTACAAGCTTTGCTTAGTTTGGGGCTAGTGTGTAAAAGTCCGCCAATATTTATTTATTTATTATTTATAACTCCTTAGTAAATACTCTGATTGAGTCTTTGCATTCTTGTCAAGTTCCAAAGACTATGTTATATTTTGTGACAGTTGCTCGATGGCTTGAATGATTTTATAAAAGCTTGTAAATAATTTTCAACAGTAAACTTGGAGGTACCTCGACTTTCAATCTGTATGTCGTGGGTTCGAATGCCGGCGTTCATCAATGAATTTTTCTGTTCGAAAAAATTATATGCACATCAAAAACACGTGCTTATAACGGTGAAGGAAAACATTAGAAACCAATTAGTATTCTTATAAGCGGCGATGGGCTTGCAACCTGTCACGTATGGAATGTTAACTACTGCAAAATGTGGGCATGTGCCTAATGTTTGGATGTGCCTCTGACTACCCCCACTAGACATCTTCAAAGGATCTAAGCGTCTGGAGATCTGAGAGGATGTCTACCGTACTTGGGGATTATAGTCGTAATTCTAATTATTCATTTTTACTTATCTGTTATATTTCCATGATACCCATGTATTAATTCTGTTTTTACTAATATGTTTTTTTATACTTTTTACCCTATCGATAAATATTTCACTGGGAAAGTTTTTTACTAGTTTCCTTGTATTAGAAATACTGACCGTATTCGTAGCAAATTTGCAGTGTTAATTATAATCATAATAATATTATAAATGCGAAAGTTTGTGAGTTTGTTTTTATGTTTGTGCCTCAATCAGGCCTAAACGACAAAACGGATTAAAATTAAATTTGCTGATATAATGCCTGAATAAAACATAGACTACTTTAAAATATGAAAAACATCCCAAAATGATAAAAAACGCATAAGGGATGATTTTGGTATAGACGGCGGCGCTGTTGTGCAAAAAATCTGACATCAGTCGTCATAGCAACGTGCGTTACTCTATCTGATTATCGAAATTAGGACAGGACAACGTCTGTCGCGGATCTGCTAGTATACAATACATAGCATATGACCTGGAATAGCATATAGGCTATTATCCAGGTACCACGCGAGTGAAGCAGCTGGTATAAGCTAGTACATCAAAACTGAACATGTAGGTCATATATCGCTCCCCTAATTCATTATTCATGGTCACTGTAGCGGGTCGTTGACCTGAACGGACGCCATCTTGGAAACTTCACCGACTACTGACCAATTGTTCTGTTTGTCATAATGATTTTGGGAGTGATCGGAATATATTGTGGACTAGATGGAAATTCTTGCGACTTCGCTTTAAGGTGATACATGAAATTTTTGACTTTTTGTATGGGCTGAATCTACCTGGATATGACGGAAAAAGTGATAAAACTGCATTATCTTGAAAACCACCAAATTTAAAAAGAAACCGTCTGTAATTTAGGTAGCTAGTATGATTATCTAACGAATCATATAAAAATGAACTATTTAACTATTCATAGTTTTGATTAAAAACGAAACTAGTGTTTTTAAAGAGCCAACTTTGGAAAATAAATCTATCGAGAAAAGTTTCACCAATCGTGATTCTGTCTGTAATTTATCTAGATTAAATCCATAAGTTATCTTTGTCATAAAAAATAAAACTATATGTTTTGCAGTTATTGAGAAAAAACTATTCTGCATTCTTCAAAAACATTTATTACTCCTCTTAACAGAATCGTCTTTTCTCAATAACTGCAAAACATATAGTTTTATTTTTTATGACAAAGATAACTTATGGATATAATCTAGATGAATTATAGACAGAAACACGATTGGTGAAACTTTTCTCGATAGAATTATTTTCCAAAGTTGGCTCTTCAAAAACACTAGTTTCGTTTTTAATCAAAACTATGAATAGCTAAATTGTACATTTTTATATAATTCGTTAGACAATCATACTAGCTAAGTAAATTATAGACAGTTGCCTTTTAAGTTTAATTGTTTTCAAGATAATGCAGTTTTATCACTTTTTCCGTCTTATCCGGGTAGACTCGGCCCATACAAAAAACCATACATTTCACATATCACCCTTAACAATTTTATACGGATTTTAACGTAAATTTAGTCAAGCATGTAAAAAGGTGTTAACTAAAGTGTAATTTAGACTTTTTTTGACCTAAATTTAGCAGCTTCCATTTTGAGATAACCCGAATATAGACTTTAATAAAGGAATAAGAACGATCGTGTTTTCGGAATCCTACATTTCAGAGTGAACACAACAGAATTTAATCAACGGTCGCAATGGTGGCGACCATTGCGTCCCAGTTTTCTTAAACCATAGCCTATAATTACGTGAAGGTACATATTTTATCGCCAACACACATACATTCGTTTCAGGTCAATGAACTCGCGTAATCGGTTTTCCTATAGAGTGGCGTTGTAGCCGTAGTTCTGCCATTTATTATGTAGGTACCAGCCGCCGCCATTGCATTCGCCCTTTAAAAAAAACTCGCGCAAGAAGGATTCCGTACTACTATCTACAAAAAACGGCGAAAAATCACGTTTGTTGTATGGGAGCCCCATTAAAATATTAATTTTATTCTGTTTTTAGTATTTACTAGCGACCCGCCCCGGCTTCGCACGGGTTTAATACATATAAACCTTCCTCCTGAATCACTCTATCTATTAAAAAAAAACCGCATCAAAATCCGTTGTTAGTTTTAAAGATATAAGCATAAGCATGCATACAGACGCGGGAAGCGGGAAGCGACTTTGCTTTATACTATGTAGTGATTGTTATAGCGACGGCAGAAATACATAATCTGTGAAAAATTCAACTGTCTAGCTACCACGGTTTATGAGAGACAGCCCTGTGACAGACAGACGAAGTCTTAGTATGGAACCCTAAAAAGAGATGCTTTAAAAATAGAGAGGTTTCGGAGGATTTCACTTCGGCCGCGATTTGCGAAACGCCAATTATGTACAATGCTATCGCGTACTCTCGGAGTCTCACGGAGTGACGCAAGTTTTAGGTAGTTGCGAAACTGATGTTGTGCTTGCCTTAAGGGGCTGCCAGTCGACGATTGCTCTTTTTCGGAACGAAAAAAGTAATACTTCTGAACAAGCCACATCTCCTATTTTTATAAGTATACTAGCTGTCCCGACAGACGTTGTCCTGTCAAATGTCAATAATCCGTTTATACCGATCTTTACGCCATCCTTATCACATATGGGTATGAAAAATAGATAGTTGCCGATTCTCAGACCTACTGAATATGCATATAAAATTTGGTGAAAATCGGTAAAGCCGTTTCGGAGGAGTAAGGTAACTAACATAACAGGTTCCTACCTAGATTTCTATTAAGCTGAAAACATAATAGCAGAAACTTTTCACGATAAAAATATTATTTCAAAATGATACGTTTTAGAATTTATGATCGAAATATTTTATATACCTACTATTAAAATCAACTTGTGATTTATTGTTAAAGATAGGTAATATGTAGATCTAGATTTATATTAGGATAGATTTTTGATAAGTAATTATACATAATTTATATCATTAATTTATTCGAAAAGCTAAGGCGGACTACGCGCCGACGTGTGTTTGTCATCATTGCAGCGGTCGGTAGGATTATTTATCGAAGTGATTAAAGATGGGTACATCTTTATTCACATATACTATACATTATAAAATAGGAGATGTGGCTTGTTCACAAGTATCTCTTTTTTCGTTTCGAACAAAAATAATCGTCGACTGGCAGCGTCTTAATCGTTTGTGAATCAGAAATGATTGCACATCACGTGAGCGACCTTTTGATTGTTGCAAATATATCTGTCTATAGCCAGCAGTCCTAGTTGTTGAAACGAGAGATCGAATCAATCTACGATATCTATCTTCTTCTATCTACTTCATCATTACATAGTATAAAGCAAAGTCGCTTTCCGCTTCCCGCGTCTGTATGTATGTTTGCTTATATCTTTAAAACTACACAACGGATTTAGTTGCGGTTTTTTTTAATAGATAGAGTGATTCAGGAGGAAGGTTTATATGTATAATACATGCATAATATAGTAGAGAAACTCTGATAATTTTAGAGGTTTCTAATGTGATGTCGTAAATAATGTTATTATTATTTCTAACTATAAGGGATCCCTATTAAAACTTTGATAATGTAACCCAAGGTGTAAAAAAATTAGCCATAAATAATACCATTATTACACCCGTACGACGCCGGGGCGGACTGCTAGTCTAATTTAAAACAAGCTGACCCGGCGAACTTCGTATCGCTTTAGTTTTAACAAAAGTAGTCTTAAGTTCCCGTTCCCGTTTTAAAATTCAAAAATCATTTATTTCAATAAAATCTCAAGATCGAGAAGAAATCGAGAGAAAAGTTCAAAATTTATGGGCATTGAAAGTGGTTCCGTGTGGAGGGCTGGGCTAGCCGGGTTAGGGGCCCCTAGATCTCGCGGAGGGAGGAGATCCCCCACCCCGTGAGATACGTTCGAAATAAAAATCATGAACACCTCAAGTTGACGTCACGAATTTGAGCCACCCAAGTCTTAGTAATAGGATCCCGTTTTTACTCTTTGGGTACGGAACCCTATAAAAGATTTTTAACAGAAAACTATAATTTTATTATGATGTTTTAGTCTATCGTAAGCTTTCGGAAATACCAGTCGTGATTGTTATTATATTTTATTTAATTCTCTAAATGTTTATTTAACCGTAGAGTTTTTTTTTCTTTTTATCCTCATTAGCAAACAATAGAATTCTTCCTTATCACCGCCATTGTTGTAGGAGTTAGTCATAGGCATAATCCTGGGTTTGAGACCGAATCGGGTTTTCGCAAAGCGTGCTTGGTGCTAGGCAGAGGTACATCACGGTGCGTGCGTAGTGTCTGTATTAAGGTGATATGTGAAATGTTTGGTTTTGTGTATGGGCTGGGTCTACTCGGATAAAACGGAAAAAGTGATAAAACTGCATTATCTTGAAAACCATCAAATTTAAAAAGAAACTGTCCATTATACTTAAATAATTTAATAAATTTTCTAAATTGAATTCTGTTGTGTCCATAAATTAGCAAAAATTTCGTAAAATACGATCGCTCTTATTGATAATACGTTAAAGTTTATATTAGCGTAACCTCAATAAGGAATAATGTTACTCAACATGGACGCTAGAGCTCCTGTCAGTTTTCAATAATCTCACAGAAAAAAGCTCATCACTTTGGGGTGTAAAAAATACTCTACGATTTATTTTCAGACCTACTGAATATACACAAAAGATTTAATAAAAATCGGACAAGCCGTTTCCGTGGAGGTTACAAACACTGTGACACGAGAATTTTATATATTAGACAAGCTAACCCGGCGAATTTTGTATCGCTTTAGAGTTAACAAATGTTGTGTTAAGTGCCCGATCCTGTTCCCGTTAAAAAGTATCCTATGTCTTGTCCGTCTCCTGGTTCTAAGCTACCTCCCCACCAATTTTCAGCCAAATCGGTTCAGCCGTTCTTGAGTTGTAAATAGTGTAACTAACACGACTTTCTTTTCTATACATATGTATAATAAAACTGTAGAAGAGTTCAATTCTGTACATTGAATAAAAACTAAAAAAAATACTCCTAGGGGTCTTCATACAAGTAACACAAACCAAAAAATTACATTTTGAAATTTTTGTCTGTCTGTCTGTCTGTCTGTCTGTTGTCTGGCTTTCACGCAAAAACTACCGGACGGATTTTGATGAAACTTTTTTTGTTATGTAGCTATTAGTCCTCGGCAACATATAGGCTATAATTTATTTTGAAGATGGGAATACCAGATGTGAAACTATCTGTCGACCAGCGAAGCGGGCACTGATCATATTATATATAGAAGATGTATTTATGTTCTTTCTCTTGTTTTCCAGAGAGCAAGCGATAGAAATGGCGGACGCGGATATAGAGACGTTGCAGAACGGCACTGCAACGCTGTCGCTGGAGGAGGAGGAGAGGCTGAAGCAGCGGCCGGCAGACATCGATGCTGTAAGCAATAGATAACTGATCATCATAATCACTGCCTGGAAAACGGTGAAGGAAAACATCACTTCATCTTTCAATCTGAAGGTCGTGGGTTCGAATCCCGGCGTGCATCAATGAATTTTTCTGTTTGAAAATGTATATGCGCATCAAAAACATGTGCTTACAACGGTGAAGGAAAACATCGTGAGGAAACCAGTTAGTATTCTTATAAGCGATGGGCTTGCAACCTGTCACGTGTGGAATGCTAACTACTGCAAAGTGTGGGCATGTGCCAAATATAATGTTTAGACGTCTGACTACTCCCACTAGATATCATCAAAGGATCTAAGCGTTTGGAGATCTGAGTGGATGTCTACCGTACTAGGGGATTACAGTCGTAATCCATAAATCAGCCTTTCTTATCCCATTGCTGGGCATAGACCTCCCTTCGTTTGTGCCATTCGTGAGATAAGTAATCACCTAATAACATAAAATTGGTATTTAATAATTAAGTTTAAAAAAACTAAAAACAAACCGACTTCATGTTTATAAATAAAAATTGTAATGGGGGGGGGAGGGTTCCCCCCTCCGCAAGATCTAAGAGCCCTACCCCGGCTAGCCCTCCACTCGGTGTATGCCAATGAAAGAAGGGCAAGGTCTGTAGTTGAAATGAAAACCACTATCAATGCCCATACATTTTTAAGGTTTCTCTCGATATTCCTCGGATCCCATCATCAGATGCTGACTTGGTGGTAATGGGAGCACCTCGGAAGTATAGGCTTTCAATAAAAAAACTCGACTTCCAATACGAAAGTCACGGGCTTTGAACTCCAGTTGTGCATCAATGGATTTTCCAGTATGAAAAATGTATATGCTCACTAAAACACGTGCTTAAAACGGTGAAGGAGAAAATCGCGAGGAAACCAGTTAGTATTCTTATAAGCGGCGATGGTCTTGCAAGTCTTGCAACCTGTCACGTATGGAATGCAACTGCAATATGTGGGCATTGTTCCAAGCATAATGTTTGAACGTGATTCTGACTAACCTCTATAGTCATCTCCAAGGATTTTAGCGCCTGGAGATCTGAGAGGATGTCTACCGTACTTGGGGTCCTTTAACATCTTTCTTCTCTTTCTAATTGCAGGATGTTCGCGAGATGGAGCGGCGCAAGCGCGTTGAGGCGCTCATGGCCTCGAAGCTGTTCCGTGAGGAGTTGGAGCGGGTGCTCGACCAGCAGATGCACGAGGGCGGAGACGCGCCTCTCCTGCAGCGCATTCGGGAGATGGTGGGCGGGCGGCTGCACAGCGGCTCGTTGAGGGTAAGCAGGTTCCTCCAACTGTTTTATTCTTACTCGTCTTATACAGTATGTTTCAGAAGTATACTTTATACTGGCCGACCCGTGACAGACGTTGTCCTGTCAAAATTCAATAATCGAATAGAAAAGACAATGCTTTTAGTATAATCTCTTCTTAATCTGTTATGTCGATTAGGCCTGATTGAGGTACAAACATACAAACAAACTCACAAACTTTCACATTTATAATATTATTAGAATTAGGATTTTTCTGATAATTATTATGAGTTAGAAAAACCATTTATTCAGATACATTTTTTTTATTTTTAACACGCTTTTATAAGCTTAGGTTCTATGTATGTTACGGAATCTTTGAAAGTGATTTTGACCTAATTCAAAACGTCGAATTAATTTGAAACTTTGCATACTTATTAAAGATTGATGACAATACAAAAAAAACCGGCCAAGTGCGAGTCGGACTCGCGCATGAAGGGTTCCGTACCATTATCTATAAAAAAAACACGTTTAATGTATGGGAGCCCCCATTATATATTTATTTTATTCTGTTTTTAGTATTTGTTATAGCGGCAACAGAAATACATCATTTTTGTGAAAATTTCAACTGTCTAGCTATCACGGTACATGAAATACAGACCTGTGACAGACAGATGGACAGTGAAGTCTTAGTAATAGGGTCCCGTTTTTACCCTTTGGGTACCAAACCCTAAAAAATAGCGTGTTTTTAATTATATTTTTCTAATATAATGACACTGATACAGTACAATAAGTGTTAGTTTTGATCAGGACTCTTCATAGATAACCATTACTTCTCTATCTCCAGGGTCCAACCTGCGTTCTTCCCATCAACGACATCCGCGGTATTGAAGGCGTCGGCTACGAGAAGGGCGAGAAGATCCTGAGATGCAAGCTCGCTGCCGTCTACAGACTGGTGGATCTGTTTGGATGGACCCAGAGTGAGTACGGAAAACAAGAAGACAATAATAAGTTTTCTCATCAATACATATAATAAAACTGTTGAAGAGTTCAATAGGCTATTTGACAGTATGAAAAATAAAGTGTTGTTGATAGTAATCTATGTAAATTATGCCTTCATAAAGCGTTATGGGTTATGGAGTAAAATAAACAATTATTTATTTAAAAAGACCTATAATTAAAATTATCTATTTTGAAACGTAACGATGACGTAACATGCTTGTCAATATGTCATCGCCTGCCTTGAAAAACTTGACGTTTGTTTATTTGTTGACAAGCATGTAACGTCACAGAAACTAGTGCGACACCATTTGCATAAGAAGCGTTTTTGCGGGTTATTTAAATTGCCGATATTTAATTTACATTTTGGAATACCAGATGTGAAACTATCTGTCGACCAGTGAAGCGGGTACGGGTCAGTTAGTTTTAACTTTTAACTATAAATACGGCTAATAACTTTTCTTCTTGTATTATTGGAACTAGGCTGGTATGAAAAGTTTTTACTCAATCGGAACTATTTACTAAGGAGTTCCGTTGTGAGTGTCCGTTGAACAGCTCCTGAATCCATCAGATCTGCTCGCTGTCACCATATTATTGTATCATCACCAGAACTAAAGGTGTATGCAAAATTTCAGCTCAATCGGTTACCAACAAATGGTCGAAAAATGGTTTGCGAATATTCATAGGTATTCTTTTTAGTTTTTTAAACGTAATTTAATTTCCAGCTGGTGTGAACGGCCAAATCACCGCTCGCCTGAACACCGCGGTGGAATCGGTGCTGACTACTCCGCGAGGCTTGCTGCCCCACGAGGTGACAGCCTCTTCGCTGGTGAAGGTGGACATGCAGGGCGCCGTGCAGGACCAGGGCACAACCAACTTTCCCGTCAATGTTGAAGGTAGGGCTCCATCATCATATTCCTGCCCTCACCCACTTAAGTAGGGTCGGCACAACATGTGTACTTCTTCCATCTCCCTCTATCAGCAGTCATCTCATCACTCACTCCTTTCTTACCCATATCATCTTTCACACAGTCCATCCATTTCTTTGGCCTACCTCTACATCTCCATGCATCTATTTTCATTCTTAACATTCTTCTCATACATTACCTTCTGTCATGTCTGAATAGTTCCAAGTTGGTCCCATTTAAATTATATTCATGTAGGACCAAAAGTTCCTTCATAAAATTAAAAAAAAATCACGTTTTTGTATGGGTCCCCCTTAAATATTGATTTTATTCTGTTTTTAGTATTTGCTGTTATAGCGGCAACAGAAATACATAATCTGTGAAAATTTCAACTGTCTAGCTATCACGGTTCATGAGATACAGCTCTGTGTCTTACAGTCGGACAGACGAACAGCGAAGTCTTAGTAATATTGGCGGCGGATTTTACACACAGCGCCATCTAGCCACAAACTAAGCAAAGCTTGTACTATGGGAACCAGATAACTGATAGAATACTTATATACTTTTTTTTTTTTTTTGTAAATACTTACTTATTATACATATTAACACCCAGACACAGAACAAACATTTATGTTAATCACACAAATATTTGCCTGGGTGGGGATTGAACCCACAACCTACAGCGCAGAAGGCAGAGTTAGTACCAACTGAGCTGTGAGGCCAGGCCAGGATCCCGTTTTTACCCTTTGGGTACGGAACCCTAAAAACCAATATCGTCCCTTGACTTTCCGACTAGTCAGAACATTTTCATTGGTTTTGTTTTTAGTTTTTTTTGAACTGTTCCATCCTCACCAGGTTTCTCCCTCCACGCGGCCGTGCACGCCGCTCGTCCGGACATCCGCTGTGTGCTGCACGTCCGCTCTGCGTCCGCTCTGGCCGTCTCCTGCATGACGGGAGGTCTTCTGCCGCTGTGCCACGAGGCCGCTGCTCTAGGAGAATGTGTCTTCCATCGTGTTCCGTTGGGTAAGTTGGTAATGGTGGCGATCCTGTTGTGTCCACGCTAAACTCAAAATTCTTAAAAACGATCGCGCTTATTCCTTTTACGTAAAACATCAAAATCGTTATAAGTTTCAAACTTTTGTGATTAGTAGGCATAATTATAGATTTTTACATTGGACTTTATCATAACTAGCTGACCCGTGCCCGCTTCGCTGAGGGGCAGATAGTTTCACATCTGGTATTCCAATCTTCAAAATACATTATAGCCTATATGTTGCCGAGGACTAATAGCTACATATCAAAAAAGTTTCATCAAAATCCGTCCGGTAGTTTTTGCGTGAAAGCCGGACAACAGACAGAGGCTAAAATTTCTAAATGTTTTTATTTTTGGCTTGTGTTACTTGTATGAAGATTGAAGACCCCCTAGGAGTATTTTTTTTTTAGTTTTTATTCAATGTATAAAATTGAACTCTTCTACAGTTTTATTATATGTATAGATTACATTTAATTTATTTTCCCGTCGTTATTGTTGTCTGCCCGCGACCATATGGCTATTGTAACATAGTCGAAACGTCGGGTAAATAAATATATTAAAGGTAATCCGTGTAAAAATCAATAGATATGTCTACTTATCGCGATAGATTGTGAAGTAATCGTCATCTTATCATAGCGATTCGCGCTCAGGCAGCTGATTGATCCGCATTCCCCAGGTATCCTGGACAACGAGGAGAAGGACAAGCTGGTCCGCGCACTCGGACCGTCTTCCAAGGTCCTGATCCTGTCCAACTCGGGAGCCCTATGCTGCGGAGCCACCCTCGAGGAGGCGTTCCAGCATGCAAGACTGCTGACAGCTGCCGCCGATGTCCAGCTGCGTCTGGCCTCAATCCCGATTGATCGCCTCGCTATTATCGACGAGGAGACCAGGCAACAGGTAATGGATTGATGGATTGATGGATTGATTGATGAAGTCTAAGTAACGTTTTTTTTTTGTAAATAAACAACACCTATTAAATATACTTCAACATACAGACATAATAATAACCATCTATAGAAATGTTTGTCCTGTCCTGCGTTGGAATCGAACACACAACCTATAGCGCAGAAAGCAGAGCTCGATCTGCCTTCTGCGTTGTGCGTTATTGGCCTAGAAAAAACATTTGCCTTATAAACATCAAACATTAGACACGCGGCAGCATGTCCAGCCAAGTTCCAAAAGAAAGGAACTGGCGACGCCTCACCCCGTGTGTTAATACACGAACCTTTTAAAATTATTAATTAGTTAGTATAATCTGATGTTCATAACTATAGATTTTGACACGGGTCTTTATCACGTAATTACATGGTCACGACCATGGCTATTGTAACATAGTCTAAACGTCGGGAAAGTAAATTAAAGGTAATTACGTGATAAAGACCCGTGTTGGCCGAGTGGGATATACCTCGACTTTCAATCTGAAGGTCGTGGGTTCGAATTGAAAAATGTATATGCGCATCAAAAACATGTGCTTACAACGGTGAAGGAAAACATCGTGAGGAAACCAGTTAGTATTCTTATAAGCGGCGATGGGCTTGCAACCTGTCACGTGTGGAATGCTAACTACTGCAAAATGTGGGCATATGCCAAATATAATGTTTGGACGTGCCTCTGACTACCCCCACTAGACATCTTCAAAGGATCTAAGCGTCTGGAGATCTGAGAGGATGTCTACCGTACTTGGGGATTACAGTCGTGATCCTATTTTTTTTTTTATAATCTATAGTTATAGTCTACTAATCACGATAGTTTGAGAAATAATGCCGGAGTCGCTTTCATACATTTAGTATGGTTAGAGACATATTTGGGTGTCGTGTCGTGTCGCAAACGCTGTCTTGCGATTGGCTAGTGGCGCGACACGCCGCGCCACGACACGTAAGTGTGTCTCCGGCATAATCTGATGCTCGCCTGCAGATCTTCGAGGCTGCACACAAGCCGCCGAACGACCAGGCGAAGTGGCGCGTTGGAGGCGAGGAGTTTGAAGCTCTGATGCGTATGCTAGACAATGCTGGATTCCGCACTGGATACATCTACCGCCATCCGCTGATCAAGGTATTCCTAATAATATTATAACAATCCCGTTCCCGTTAAAAAAACAAAAAATACAGACAATTTAATAGTTTATTCACCCTTTTTAAATAGTTTACACAAAATACATTTCTGAACGCATGCATAAATGTCAATCACGTTTGTTCCCTAATCAAAAATAAACGACAAAACGGATTAAGATGAAATTTGCTGTATGTAGATAAAAAATCTGAATAAATAAAGGGGGAACTTATAATCCGAAAAACAACCCCTAAATAATACAAAAACCCAAAAAGGATTATTTTGGTATATATGGCGCTGTTGTGCAACAAATCTGACATCACAGACTATAAACATTCAGTCTTTTCTATTCGATTATTGAAATTTGGCAGGACAACGTCTGTCACTGGTCGGCTAGTTAAACTATAATTTGATTATTATATTAATAATAATAAGCCTTTATTTCTGAACATTATTACATTACATTTTACTGTTTCACTCTTAGCTAGTAACACACACTAGATAATGTCTCTTAGTTCAGAGTGCCTATCGGCAAAGGCCTCCTCTAGCTCCTTCCAATGAAGTCTGTCCAAAGCCGCCCTTCTCCAGAAAGGGCCGGCTGTTAGTTTTATTTCGTCCTCCCATCTTTTAATTTGTCTTCCCCTTGTTCTCTTGCCATCTCTTGGGTACCAGTTTGTTATTGTTTTGCTCCATTTTTCATATTTATTGCGAATTATATTATTATATTATTATTTATTATTATACAGTACTAGCCGAGCCGTGACAGACGTTGTCCTGACAAATTTCTATAATTGATTGACATTTACAAAATGATTCGCCATTTATTGAATTCATTTGTTACAAAAAATGTGATAAATGAAGAACCGCTGTAGCGATTTTGTGCAAACTTCACATAAACCATCTACTAAATAGTCCGAACAAAGCCTGAACATTTGGTTTGGATAGGTGAGCCCGTTCTTGAGTTATAAAATTACAAAAAGTGGCATTGATTTTTATATATATATAGATTGATTATAATTATTATATTTTGTTTAGAACGACGTGCCAAGACCGAAGAACGATGTGGAAGTACCGCCGGCTGTATCCTCATTGGGATACCTTCTCGAGGAGGAGGAACTCTACAGGCAAGGGTGAGTGTGTTGACTCGTTCAAAGTGATTCTTGTGATTTTATTTTATTATTTTATTGATTCACTTTGTTCAGAATCAGAATTAATAGATGTACATTGTACATGTTGCTATGAAACGACATAAAAAATATTCGTGTACATTTGACACAGCAAGTATTCTGTTAGTAATCTAGTTCCCATACTGTCGTATTCAAAAACAACACTATGAGAACACGCACCCACAGTGGACGAAATCTTTTTTCATAAACATCACTTTATGTGTTGAGCGGCACTATGGCGCACGCTACCGTGTGCCTTTAGAGCTCAACTTTGGCTAGAGGCACACGACAATGTGCCTCTACTCACACTATGCAGTGTCGCACAACACATAAAGTGAATTTTATGAATAATATTAAATAGTAATATTAATAAAACATTAATATTATTTCAGATTATGGAAGAAGGGATACGGCAAGGCAGGCGAGCGCACTCGCTGGCTCAACTCTCCCAACGTCTACCAGAAGGTCGAGGTTCTGGAGACCGGAACCCATGACCCGAAGAAGATCACCAAGGTAGAATATCTGAGGGTCGAGGCTGAGTAGTGCCGTGAGATGTAGAATGTACCCTACAATACTGTTTAAACAGCCTCTTTAGCTGAAGCTAATAAGCTAATGGTGTGGCCGGACATAGCGCGGCATTCTACGCTTCTTCTACGCTGTAGGTTGTGGGTTCGATCCCCACCCAGGGCAAACATTTTGTGTGATGAACATAGATGTTTGTTCTGTGTCTGGGTGTTACCATGTATATTATGTATGTATTTACAAAAAAAAAAGTAAATAAGTATTCTATCAGGTATCTGGTTCCCATAGTACAAGCTTTGCTTAGTTTGGGGCTAGATGGTGTTGTGTGTAAAGTCCGCCAATATTTATTTATTATTTTTTGTATTTCATTTGAGTGCGGAGGATTGGACGATTGGATTATGTTTAAACTAGTCACGCGACAAACTTGTGTCCTGCGAATGCCGCGCTATGTCAGGTACCACCTTAAAATAAACGCTAAATATAACCCTACAAAATTGTCTTAACAGATTCGAAAATAGAAAAAAATCACAAATTTTCTCTAAAATTTAACAAAATCTCTTGAAAAACTGAGATATACCCTACAATACTGTCTAAATAGTGTCTATAACTGAAAATAATAATCGTAAATTGAAAATAACAAATTTGAGAAAAAAAAATTTTAGGGTGTCCATAATTTAATCATTTTAATCAGGATATTGCGCAAAATATTCTCTTGGCTAGAGTAGGGTGCAATGGCAATGGCTTGAAAGATCCAAGCATAAAAAATCATCACAAAAATATTTAGACAACCATGTTGTATTTGTGAATCTATGAATTGAATAAGGTTTAATATATTTTATTATTTTTTAAGATAATTTTTATATTTTCTTTACATTCCATTTATTTTTGTATTTATATTTTGGGTTTTGGTTTGTAACTTTTATATTTAAATATTTCTTTACTATAACAACTTTTTTATGATTTTTACTAATTCTTTTATTATTTTTACTATTAAGCGTATATTTTTTACTAATAAACAGTTATTGCCGATTATTAAATACTAAATACATAGTTTTACATGTTAACCATTACATTTAAAAGTCTATCAATATTCATTCATAACTATTTACTGTTGAATCTTAAGAGTTTTGTCAAAAATAGTCAGCATTTTCTGTTCAGCGCTCAAAACGGCTCAGGAACTGCCATATTCTTGGTGTTTTCGTAAGCTTTTTTCTATTAAAAATCATCGAAATCGTGTTTAGATTTAGTTATTAGAAATTATACGAAGATATTTATTTATATTCAAGATATTATTTAAAATTAACGCTCTGCTTGAGGTGTTTGTGCAAAGATTTTTATTAGGATTGACTCGGATTGAAATGAAGCAGAAACTTTCTTTTATTAATTATCTGCATTTCATTAAAAAAAAAACACATTACGAGTAACAACTTAAACTAACCCAAACTTTGAGTGAAGTATTTGTGTGAACGGTTTTATAAAAAAAAGTTTTTGCTCCTAAATACTTGTCTCGGAAATAGCTTCTCTTGAATTATATGCTTATAGAGATGTTTATTCAATAAAAATATATTTAAAAAAAATACATAACTCTTTTTTGTAACGCTTCACTCACAATGAAATGCTATTGACGGTTTGACTTCACTAAAACTTATATATTTTTACTAAAACTCTACTAAACAGTTTTAAGGCGCTCCCAGTCGACGATTATTTTTGTTCGAAACGAAAAAAGAAATACTTGTGAACAAGCCACATCTCCTATTTTATAATGTATAGTATATGTGAATAAAGATGTACCCATCTTTAATCACTTCGATAAATAATCCTACCGACCGCTGCAATGACGACAAACACACGTCGGCGCGTAGTCCGTCTTAGCTTTTCGAATAAATTAATGATATAAATTATGTATAATTACTTATTAAAAATCTATTCTAATAGAAATCTCTTTACATATTACCTATCTTTAACAATAAATCACAAGTTGATTTTAATAGTAGGTATATAAAATATTTCGATCATAAATTCTAAAACGTATCATTTTGAAATAATATCTTTATCGTGAAAAGTTTCTGCTATTATGTTTTCAGCTTAATATAAATCTAGGTAGGAACCTGAAGTAATATACTTATAAAAATAGGAGATGTGGCTTGTTCAGAAGTATTTCTTTTTTTGTTTCGAAAAAGAGCAATCGTCGACTGGTAGCCCCTTAAGTAAGTTTTGTTGTAATAATTGTGTTTTTTTTTGTGTGACTAATTATCAAATGTTTTGCAGTGGGTGGACGCTAACAACGACGAGGTAAATAATATGATAATTGATGATTTCTATCTCTTTTTAACTTTCTTGTTTCTTTTTCTTCTTTTTTGGGGTTTTAATGGTAGTTTACAGAGATACCTGCTGGCGTTTCGCTTGGTTCCTTAACTAGGTATTTAAAATATATTCAAAGAGGAACCTAACTTAAAATACTTTCAATAAATTAAAAAAAAACTAAGTCTTGTAGTATTTTTATTTTTATCATGGTTCAGCAAACCATGATATTTTATTTTAATAATTTTCAAGCTTTAATTTATTTGTCCTTTCGGGTCTGACGCCTAACCTCTATTAGTCTGGGTATTGTTGTGGTGTCCATTCTTTTGCGTTTTCACAGGATAATTGTAACATTTTGCAGCCGTAACAAAAAAAAAGCTTTTATTAAAAACCGAATCAAAAGCATTTCATTGTAATCCCTTGGTAAGAATGAAGTTATTTATTTAATAATTTCATTCATTAACATCGAGTTTGTACAGTGAGCGAGAAAAGAAAATAGTACAAAATGTTGCCATACTCACCCTTCCCGCACAACCTTTTTTGTTTTTCCTTGAGATCCTATTCCGGAAAATCAATCTAGGCACGCTGATGCATGATTGTGTTTATTATTTTTAATTAAAAAAAATATGTGTGGAGTGAGACACAGTTTCTGATTATTAAAATAAAAAAATATAATGTTTGTAATATTTATTTTGCCGTATCTTAAAATACACAACGTATAAAAAAAATGGCGTCGTGTCTTTTTATTTTTTTACATTGCTTTGATTAAAATACGCCTTTAAGACTAAAAAATGCATGGGGAATGGCTTTTAAACATTGTTGTGCCTGTTTATAAAAAAAAACCTTGACTGTACATGCTCGATGACCAGGTTAAAGCGAAAACAAAACCATTTGAGCCTATTTCTACACTTTTTTCTTTGCACGACTGCACTAACCCAACCGCTCCTTACTAACGAAAAACTATAGCATTCACTTACTATAGTTTTTTTTTATTACTGGCAACATTTTTACTAATTTTTCTTTTTTCTCTCCACGAACAATGGTCGCCCCGCTGCGGTTGTTATTGGAATTTGGACCGTATTTCGAACTCAAGTGGGTGCAAGACGGCTCGCCGGCGCATTCGAGCACTCCTGTCAAAATTGACACATTACAGTTTGTGCCAATGAAAACGAACCCCAAGGAATTTAAGAAGTTGCAGCAACAGGTATGTAATATTTATACTATTATTGCAATAGTTATTTTAAATTTACAACTCCCAATGTCATATACGACTATACCTAACCATTTTTGAAAAGGTTTATAAAAAGCTCGCTATTAGAATGAATTGAATAAACCTCTTTTATATTACACAATACGAGTATATACTTTGAGACTAGGGCGTCACACGGACACGTAGGGGGACACGTCGCCTTTAGTGTGTCTACAATGTCCCAGAAATATCGAATTGATGGTCATCCTACCAATATTAAAATATATATAAAACGGGTAATAATATCAATCAATAGTGTCGATTCAAATATACGAAAAAATTAAAATAAAATAAACTATATTTCTAAAATATTATATGTAAGAATTCTTACATTTTGAGGTAACTCTAATTTTGACTTTAATGTTTTTATTTTAATTTTAGAACCGTGCCAGCAGAATCGGCACCAATATCACACTAATCTTAATCCTATTTTTATTATTAACTAGCGACCCGCCCTGGCTTCGCACGGGTAGCATGTTATTATACATATAAACCTTCCTCCTGAATCACTCTATCTATTAAAAAAAACCACATTAAAATCCGTTGTGTAGTTTTAAAGATATAAGCAAACATACATACGCGGGAAGCGGAAAGCTACTTTGCTTTATACTATGTAGTGATCCGAAAGTTTGTAAAGATGTTTGTATGATGATGTGTGTGGCTCAATCCAAATGGATTTAGATGAACCTTCAAAGCTTATGTCCTGGGATATATAGGATCCTATTTTCGAATTACAATGAAGCTAAGCGCGCATAGTATTGTATATTGAAAAATAATAATAATTAGTGATAGCCTAATTCATATTTATATAATCAGATTAAAGAAAATCGCCGCGCTGATAAGATTAGCGCTGGGCCCCAATCTCATATCCTGGAAGGTGTCACGTGGGATGAGGCCAGCAAGATGGTGGGAGAGGATGCCGTCAACACACAGACCGGAGACCATGTGGTAAGCTCGCAGACCAGACAGTCGTTAAGCCATGACCGCAGACTTTTGTAGCTACTAATAGGATATGGGGACTATCGCAACAAAAGAGAAGTTAAACTGTGATTAGGATATGCTCACAAACCAGACAGTCGCTAAGCCATGACCGGCGCTTTTTTATAGCTAATAAGGGAACATGGGGACTATTGCGATATAAGAGGACAAGTTAAACTGTGATTAGGACCTATAACAGACGTTAAGCCATGACGCTTCCGTCATGGCTTAGTAAATGTTAAGCTTTTATACCTTCACTTTAAGAGTAGGTACGTTAGGCTGTCTGTTCGTGCCATAACAGAGGTTAAGCCATCACAAGTGTTTGTTGCCTGATTCTTCTAGGCTTGGTCGCGTGGAATCGGCGTAGCGTCACCTAGTTCCTAAGACGTTTCAAAGTGATCCTTGTGATTTTATTGAAGTAAATGTTTTTTGAATTTGAATTATTTATTAATGTTTCACTTTCAAAACTTTCGTGAGTTGTACTACACATTATTACAACAACGGGAAATTACTCACGTACATGACTCGAATTACTCACACAGTGCGAGACGGCAATGCAAGCAGGGTAGCGCGCGCGTTATGGTCCACTCACCCTGAAGAAGATTCTCTAGATGAATCGAAACATTGTCGGTGTCCTCATTGACAATTTATCATGTACGTGAGTAATTTCCCGTTGTTGTAATAATGTATTTATTAATGTGTGTCATATCCCAGGTTCTCATGGGAGCAGCATCGAAGGGTATCATCCAACGTGGCTACCAGCACAACGCTACGATGTACAGCGCCCCTTACGCGCGCAATCCCTTCGATCACGTGACCGATAACGAGATTGAGGACTACAAGCGAGCTGTAGAGAGAAAGAGGCGCGGGAACGAGTGTAAGTGTCTGAAGGAAGAGGTTGCGGTTTGGGGGGGAAGGGGGGATTGAGCCCCCTGTCCCCCCTGATTCACTACTGAATAATTTTATGTATATGACACCTTGACAGCAGTTATTGATGATCACTACCTGCTTTTGTGGAAAGGGGGGCTAAGGGTGCAAAGGACCATTTAAATAAAAACCGGCCAAGTGCAGTCGGACAGCAGTCGGACTCGCGCACGAAGGGCTCCGTACCGTTATTTATTAAAAACGCCAAAATACACGTGTGTTGTATGGGAGCCCCACTTAAATAATTATTTTATTCTGTTTTTAGTATTTGTTGTTATAGCGGCAACAGAAATACATCATCTGTGAAAACTTCAACTGTCTAGCTATCACGGTTCATGTGATACAGCCCTGTGACAGACAGACGGACAGACGGACAGCGAAGTCTTAGTAATAGGGTTCCGATTTTACCCTTTGGGGACGGAACCCTAAAAACGTTATGTTGATATCATTACCTGCCGTTTGGGAGGAGGGGGGAATTGTCCCTCCACCCCCCTTACCCATGAATAGTGCTTTAGTTGACCCAATTTCAAAGGTTTGGGTATTGTTATTGTGACATCGCTATCTGTAGTTTAGTGGGTGAAGAGAACCATTTATCATATGTATGTGTTTACAAAAAAAAAACTTGAGAGGTGTCAAGGGACACCCGGATGGAACGAAGTTCTCACAAAATAACGTGGGACAAGGGAAGGGGCATCAACTTTGACTTCGACTTCGACTTCGACTTCGACCTCGTCCTCGACCTCGACCTCGACCTCGACCTCGACCTCGACCTCGACCTCGACTTCGACTTCGACCTCGACTTCGACCTCGACCTCGACCTCAACCTCGACCTCGACCTCGACCTCGACTTCGACCTCGACCTCGACCTCGACCTCGACCTCGACCTCGACCTCGACCTCCACCTCGACCTCGACCTCGACCTCGACCTCCACCTCCATCTCGACCTCCACTTCCACCTCGACCTCGACCTCGACACAATTAATAGATATATATATAGTAATAGATATATATATATTAATAGATATACTATAGCAAAAAAGTGTCGTGACAACTTTTCGTAAGAATTTTTTCCGTCTAGCCCCCTTTCACAACGCGCGATAAGGAACTTCGTTCCAAAAGTATATAAGTATACTATCAGTTATCTAGTTTCCATATTACAAGCTGGCATATTAGAGTTTGGGGCTAGATGGCGCTGTGTAAAAATGTCCACTAATATTTATTATTGTTACTAGCTGTCCCGACAGACGTTGTCCTGTCAAATGTCAATAATCCCACAGAAAAAAGCACTTTCCGTTTTTCCCGATCTTTACGCCACCATTATCACTTAGGGGTATGAAAAATAGATAGTAACCGATTCTCAGACCTACTGAATATGCATATAAAATTTGGTAAAAATCGGTAAAGCCGTTTCGGAGGAGTAAAGTAACTAACACGAGGATTTTATATATAAGATTATTATTACTTTCAGATGATACGGACTTGTCTGAATCCGAGGCTATTAGTGGCGCCCAGATCACTTCTCCCGCCAGCGCACCCTCCGAGACTGAGGAGGAGTCACGCGACGGTGAGATATATAAACCTATCTATATATAACAAAAAACCGGCCAAGTGCGAGTCGGACTTTCGCACGTAGGGTTCCGTACCATCTATAATATAAAAATGAATCGCAAAATGTGTTGGTAAGCGCATAACTCAACAACGCGTGGACCAATTTGGCCAATTCTTATTTTTTAAAGTTCAAGGATGGTTTTTACGGCGAGAAAAATTCGAATAATTGCCGGAAAAACCATAAAAACAGCCCTTTTCTTTTTCCCATACAAAAGTTTTTTAACTAAAACGTAGAGTCAATTTGAGCTTTATTGCTATTGTATAAAGTTCACTGTTGTCTAAGCAATGTAGGTGTGTTCCTAAGAACGGGAAAGGGAACGGGAACGGGAACTTCAAACAACATTTGTCAATTGCGAAACACGTTTGTTGTATGGGAGCCCCTCTTAAATATTTATTTTGTTCGCCCCTCTTAAATATTTATTTTGTTCTGTATTTAGTATTTTTATTAAGAACATTTAGAAACATTAAAAAAAGGATCATTGAGAAAAAAGGTAGACCTCAAGCCGTGTTTGTTGCCTGATTCTTCTAGACAATGGTCGCGTGGAATCGGCGTAGCTTCACCAAGTTCCTAAGACGTTTCAAAGTGATCCTTGTGATTTTATTGAAATAAATGAAATTTGAATTTGAATATCTATTTTGCAGAACACCGTGTGCTGAGAATCGAAACAACTCAAGCCCCGATAAGGAGTCAGCCAGAGGTCGTCCTGAGCGATGGTGAGTATATGCTTATATTCATTTATTACAAAAAAAACAACAATTGTATGCGGAACTCTAATTCTAGATAGGCTAAAGGGGCTTTAACAAATTTAGAATAGAATAGAAAACGTTTATTCAACCACCATAATAATATAAAACAACCGGCCAAGTGTGAGTCGGACTCGCGCACGAAGGGTTCCGTACCATTATCTATAAAAAAAACGGCAAAAAAACGTTTGATGTATGGGAGCCCTACTTAAATATTAATTTTATTCTGTTTTTAGTATTTGACGTTATAGCGGCAACAGAAATACATTATCTGTGATAAATTCAACTGTCTAGCTATCACGGTTCATGAGATACAGCCTTGTGATAGACAGACGGACAGCGAAGTTTTAGTAATAGGGTCCCGTTTTTACCCTTTGGGTACGGAACCTTAAAAATTAATCGCGGAATGTGTTGTTAAGCACAAATCTCGAGAGCAGCTGGACCGATTTCGCTAATTATTTTTTTGTTGTATTCGTTATTATCAGGAGATATCTTATGGAAAAAATGAATTTGACAGGACAAATTCTGACAACTAGTAACAAAATAAAATCACGACTATAAATCTCCAAATAGTCATTTTGTAGTCAAGGGGTAGTCATTGACGCGTCCAAACAACGTTTGATTTGCGCCATTTCCGCAGTAGTTAGCATTCCATGACAGGTTGAAATCCCATCGCCGCTTACATGAATACAAAAAAATGTATAATTAGTATAATTTTCTTAATATGTTTTTGTAAAGATATTTTTTTTCTGATTTTTGTTTTCGGCATGTATTTGAAGCATCCATCAACACCAACATTTAAACGGTCCGTTAAATTATTCCATCTAAGGCTTGTTTTTCATTATTTCAAAAAAGAAATTCCGGAATTTCGAAGCTTCATTTAAAAAAATGTGTAGTTTATTTATTTATTTATTTATTTAGAATTTAGAACAGAGTACAAAGGAAATAGTTTACAATAGAACGATGAGAACCGCAAAAGTTAAAAAACTGTGTAGCAGTCTCAACGCCCGCCTCCTATACACAGAAATGTTCTTAACGATAAGATAAATACAAAGAAAAATACAAAGATAAAAGTAAAATCTAAGGACAAATGTTTGTGTGTTTGTGTGTGTGTGTGTGTGTGTGTGAGTGTGTGTGTGTGTGTGTGAGTGAGTGTGTGTATGAATGTGAATGTTTAATCTGAGTGCAATTGGAGAAAATCTGTTTTTTTATTCGGGTGTTCTAAGTAAGTTCTCTGTTTCGTCATAGGAGAGGGATAAAAGCCATTTTAGACATTTTAACTTACATTTATAATGTGGGAGCGAGTAGATGGAAAGAATTTTATTGACTCTATTGTAAAGTGAAGAACTTAAGTAGAAGAAGTGACGACCGGCCACAGCGGTCCTTCGGGATTCAATTTTACAAACCAAGTCAGAGCGACGTTTTACAGTTACGACGTTTGGATCAAATTTCAGTTGAGAATGCTTACGTAGAACAGACGCCAAGACAAATAGTTGTCTTACTGTTAGGACTTCACTGATTGAATACAACAAGCCAGTGGAAAAACGCCTTGGTTTGGAAAATGTAACCTTAAGGACCGCTCTTTGGGCTCGCTCTAGTCTTAACATCAGAGTTTTAGAGGCTCCACCCCATGATGTAATGCAATAAGACAAGATGGATTGCGCAAGTGCGAAGTAAACTGTTTTCAGACAGTCGATATCAGCGACACTTCTCAATTTCCTAAATACAAAGATAAGTTTACGAACTCTAGACACAGTACATTGGATATGTGTGTGTAGTAGTTATAAGTATATGTATATAATGCATTTAATTTGATTATTTATACCTAATATACACTAAAAGTAAACGCGTTTCAAGCAGATTACGTTTGAGTAAAAACAAAATATAAATTCCGGTTTTCATTAGTTTAATTCCGGATTTACACAAAAACCGGAATTCCGGAGATCAAGCCCTAATTGATGGTTAAAGTTAAACCTCCGTCTGCATGGTGGTGCTGAGGCATGGTATGATTTTGGTTCGGAACTATATTTTTAAGATTTTGTTTGATGCATGTTAAATTATATAATTTTTTGTAGTCGATACAACCGATTTCTTGAATGCCGAGCGATCCCATGCCGACAGGACTAAAGGTAAGAGTTTTATTGACAGTTGTCATAATATGACATTACGACCAAGGTTTAAGTTCACGCCTAACTTGCTAGAACGCACTTACGCAACTAAACTAGCTGTCCGCACGTACTAATTAAGATTATAGACAATTTTTTTTATACCTTAGGTTGCATTATTGCAATTTTTGCAAGGATCTCTAATTTTTTTGGAAATAAAATCTAGCCAATGCTACTCGCTGATAATGTAGCTATAGATAGGTGAAAGAATTTTTAAAATTGGTCTAGTAGTTTTTGAGTTTATTCTATACAAATAAACATACAAAAATAAAACTTTTCTTAGATAATATCAGTTTAGAAATACTATCCGTATTCGCTATACAAATAGCAAAAATCGGCCAAGTGCGGTCGGACTCGCGCTCGAAGGGTTCCGTACATTATCTATAAAAAAACGGTAAAAAAACACGTTGTTGTATGGGAGCCCCACTTAAATATTTATTTTATTCTGTTTTTAGTATTTCTTGTTATAGCGGCAACATAAATACATCATCTGTGAAAATTTCAACTGTCTAGCTATTACGGTTCATGATAGACAGACAGACAACAAAAAAAAGAAGTCAGAAAAAAAAACTTATTTAAGTGTTATATCAGTTATTTGGTTAGTTTGGGGCTAGATGGCGCTGTGTGTAAGGTCCGCCAATATTATTATTATTATTGTCTAAGGGAACCGCGAAGCTAGAATTACATACAAAATGACAGCGCCTAAGTGTGTTCTAGGAAGATATAGTCATAGAACGTATAAAACATTTTTGGAAAATTATTTGTCACGACGCTATTTCTTGTAGATTTTCTTTACAAAAACTTCCTCATTCATAATCTACTGTCAATTTTCAAGTTATAAGTTTTGTTATTGTCACACTTTGACAACAGATGTATCGTCCGTTTTAACATTTAAAGGTTTAGGGTTGTTATGAATGAGAGGGTTAAATCTATTTTATTTATATTAACTCTATTTTTGAAAATATATAATGCATTTTGTTATCTTACTATGCTTACTAACTATTGTTTTTAGGAGCTATCTGATACTGCCAATTAGTAACAATAAAAGTAATTAATACAATAGGCTATTTCAGTGTTCCGCAAACATTTTGAAAATATTTTTATTTTAGGTACACCACAAATTAATAATCAGTTTTTAAGTAATATTAATCAACATTTATTATTAATCAAGGATATAATATTTTTTATTAATCAACTAAACTAAACATTAAATTGCAGAAAAGGTATCTAATGCGGTCTAAATTTGGAGTAATCGTTGACAGGGCTGCTAAAAATACGTTTATAAGATATCCTTATTTTTCCAAGGCACACCAACTAATGATCACGGTACACCAGTGTGCTTTGCGGAACACTGGGCTATTTGACAGTATGAAAAATAAAGTGTTGTATGTAAAAAAGTAGTATATCGTATATATAGTAGTAATCTATGTAAAAAAGTTTGAATGAAAGCCATCAGATATCTCCTATCCCTTACTAACTATCTGCACTTCTCTTTCTAACCTACTAAGACACCCGTGATCCGACCGTGTTGTCAGATGACGATGTGTTTTTGCCGGCGACGCGCGGGCCAATCGTATCCCGGGCTCATCACAAAGGTGAGATACATACGGGGTAGTGTTTTCGTTGAATGACTCTGTTGGGTAGTGTGTGTTCCCAATGAGGGTTAACGTTAGCACCAGTGGCGGATTTACCTGCTGAGTAGGCTGGAGCCTAGGGCGGCAAATTTGGGGTAATTTTTTCAAACATCTTATTTATTTTAGCCTTTATCGTCCCACTGCAGGACAGATGCCTGCCTCCCTTCCTTCTTGGCCAATCACTAGCCAAATGTCTTACAGGAATCACCACTAAATCAATCTTTAACTAAATCGTTGGATTGTAAAAATAATCTCTGGGGGAGGGAGGGTAAATCCGCCACTGGTTAGCACAAAGGTGAGACTCGTTCGGGTAGTGATTTGTTGTTGAATGACTAGGCTGGGTAGTGTGTATTCCCTGGGCGGACCGAAGAGAGTTGACATCAGGCAGGTTGTAAAACACCGTAAGCCAAATCCTTCTACATGTTTTTGCCATCCTACTCCATAAGAGCATGGTAACGATGATGACTCTGTTGGGTAGTGAGGTGTTAATGATCCTGCCGGGTAGTGAGCATTTTTCGCAATTTCGAACGTGATTTATCATTGTTAGTTGAGAAGTATTCCTTATTGTGATTTTTATGGATTTATAGATTTAGACAAAGTCAATAGGTTTTTATTTCAAAAGGATCGCTTTAAAACTTCTTAAGAGCTAGGTGAAGCTACGTCTGTTAAACAGACAGTGATATCATTTCCATTAGCCTAGCCTGAGGCTGAATATACTCAATCTTGCTCTATCAATAATAATTATGATTAATTTGGTATTAAAGTGCAAAGACATGAATTAACTTAAACTAAATTTGATGACGATTCTAAATGATCCAAGTGATTTCAATGAATAAACCCTTCTTTGACTTTGATTATTCAAAGATCCGAACTTGCTGTCTGATGATGAGGTGTTCCTTGACTCTTCTGCGTCTACTGTCACATCCAGCACTGGGCTGATGTCGCCGCCGCCGCCCATTGGTGTGGTGATACGCTCGCAGACCATACCCGTTGTTCAGAACCTCAGAGGTGATGATGAACTGGTCTTCCATTGGTGTACTGGTTTTGGGGCTTTACAAATCTGTGTCTGCTTAAAGATGTTGGTGAAAACTAGCAGTCCGGCTTCGCATTGGTGTAATAATGAGGATTATAGGATTTTTTTTTGATGCCTTAGGTTACATTATTGCAATTTTCGTGGGGATCTCTAAGTTTTTTGAAAATAAATTATGACTTATGTTACACGCTGATAATGTAGCTTTTGATAGGTGAAAGAATTTTAAAAATTGGTTCAGTAGTTTTTTGTTTATCCGATACAAACAAACATTTTAATTTTACATCCATGATATAGGGTATCCTAGTTTGGGGTCAGGACTATGTGTTGGGTGTTTGATTATAAATACTTTTTAATAATTAATAAAAAAAAACCGGCAAAGTGCGAGTCGGACTCGCGCACGAAGGGTTCCGTACCTTTATCTATAAAAACGGCAATAAAATCACGTTTGTTGTATGGGAGCCCCCCTTAAATATTGATTTTATTCTGTTTTTAGTATTTGTCGTTATAGCAGCAACAGAAATACATAATCTGTGAAAATTTCAACTGTCTAGCTATCACGGTTCATGAGATACAGCCCTGTGACAGACAGACGGACAGCGAAGTCTTATTAATAGGGTCCCGTTTTTACCCTTTGGGTACGGAACCCTAAAAACTGACGAAAATGTTTCGATCAATCGAAAAGACAAGCGACGATAATATTTTTTTAAGTATTATGAAGATACTATTCGTCTTACATAAATACAATTGGAAAGACGACATAGTCTCGGCAACGGGCAACAAGTGGATAAGAGAGGCACAAAACAGGACGAACTGGCAAGAGATGGAGGAGGCCTTCATCCAAAAATGGATAAACCTTTAAAATAAATTCAATTATTAAAATGTACAAATTATCTTACTTACTAATTATTAGGGAAATAAAGGCTATTTTTATTTATTTTATTTATTAAATACAATTCAAATGGGACCAACTTTAGACGATTTTTACAAAATAGATAAAAACACCACAAGAAAAGATATGTGTCGAATTGAGAGATCTTCATTTTTAGGTTTGTCTCTGTCTAGTTTTGGTATTATTTGTTTGTTTGTTGATGTTTCGGGTTCCGCTGGGATTGGTTATACAATCCGGCATTATGTCTGTTATGTCTAGCTTTTTTTGGTCGTAATAGAAGTTGATGTTCATTGATCGTAAATTTAATATCTTTGCATTTAAAATAAATATGCCGAAAAACCTTCATGTTGTAGTATATAAATGACATATTTCTCGGACAAAAAAAAAAGTAATTCTAACTTTCGTGATTAGTAGACATAACTATAGATTTTGACACGGGTCTGCCCGCGACCATGGCTATTGTGACATAGTCGAAACGTCGGGAAAGTATATTAAAGGTAATTACGTGATAAAGACCCGTGTCAAAATCTATAGTTGAAAAAAAAGGATATAGTTTTGTATGGGCTGAGTTCGAGATGAAACTGCATTATCTCAAAAACCATAAAATTTAAAAAGAAACTGTCTGTAATTTATTTAGCTAGTATGATTATTTTACGAATTATATAAAAATGAACTATTCAGCTATTCATAGTTTTGATTAAAAACGAAACTAGTGTTTTTGAAGAGCCAACTTTGGAAAATAAATCTATCGAGAAAAGTTTCACCAATCGTGATTCTGTCTGTAATTTATCTAGATTATATCCTTAAGTTATCTTTGTCATGAAAAACAAAACTGTATGTTTTGCGGTTATTGAGAAAAAACGATTCTGCATTCATCAAAAACATTTATTACTCGCCTTAAATAGTCTTGTCACATTAATTATAACGGTGCTTGGTAGCCACTGAGATGGTTTTAATAATTGACAACTTATTTACTACAATAAGACGGTCTTATTTTAAATGAAAATATATTTAAAAATAAATTGGGGACGTTGTTGTTGGCTCAACTGTCTAGATTTTATATGTCGTTCATCATCATTGTTTCCGTAATAATATATGTTAGATTGGTGTTCCTCGTTAAGCAGTTCTGTGATGTTTATATAGAATTAAAACAAAATAATATATTAGTATTCAAATGTGATGTTTTTGTTGGCATGAATCTCATCGTTCATCGTTCTCATGTTAATAATATCACGTCATCGGATCGTGGTGTCCAATCTATTTTATTACTTACTATCTATTTTTTATTTATTTTCATCTATCTTTTAACGCTTGAATTTATTATGCATTTTTTCACTCTAAAATTGCATGATTATGAGAAAATACAGGAAATACATTTAACTCCCGTGCTTTTTTTTAATGTGTTATTATTATACAACAAAGATGTATACGTTAAAATTTTCTTTTACGAATTTGAAACGGGTTTTTATAGCGATATTACCTTTTATCTATTCCGATACGTCTCAAAGAGACTCGCAAAGGTGACTCCGGGTAGTAAATTTTCGTTGAATGACTCGGTTGGGTAGTGAGTGTTCCCAAAGAGGGCTGACGTCAGCCAGGCGGCCAGTTTGACAACAAGCGTAGTCGTGGGAAGTTTAATCTTCGGCTTATATTAAAGGTAATACCGCGATAAATTCCCTTTTTAAATATTCATACATATTGTATAATATTATACATCAAAATTGACTATAATACGTATACATATTTGTGCTTAATGTTGACCGAATATTATATTGAAAAGATTGTCTATTGCTCTCTATTTCCACTATTTTATATTAAATGCTTGTCAAATTATTCTGATTTTTTTCCCCAAGATTTTTTTAATATAATATTCGGTTCTAATCCTAACCCACTGTATAAAACTATGTCCAGGTATTCTCTAACCGTGATGACCTATGACTACGTGATACAACTAGAAATATATTAATCTTATAACACTTAAAGACGAAAATCCTTTTGATCTGTAACTGGGGACTATGAAAGGAATCTTGATTTTCAATCCCTAAACCGCGGGGTTTGATATCTGTTTGAAAACGTGATCGAACTAGGTTTCCATTAGTAAATGTTAAGTAGTCCTAGGTCAAATACTCAACATAGTTGAGAAAAGAGTATACCAGGGCAAGTTTCACGGCGCTAACGCTAACCCACGGCATACCGCACGCTCGCACGCACCCCTGCTTCCAGGTAAAGACGCTAACGAAGCCCTAAGCTCTAACAAACGCTCCATCCACGACTATACCCGAAACACGAACTTTGACAGCATCGTCAAGATATACAACAGTCCCGACAAAGCTAAAACCAGCCCGAAGTGTAAACAAAGCCTTTGCAATCGACTGGAGAACGCTGCTGAACACGCTAGTAGTAGATCTAGTCTCTCTTCTATTCCGTCTTTAGAATGGGACGGAAGGTGTAAATCTGATCATGTATCACGCACCAAATCGCTGCCCAGAAATATGAGCAGTCTCAGTAGCTTGTTTAGAACTAGGTCGCTTAGTGGTTTTATTAATTCGTATATAAATGATCCGGAACCTTTGCATTATCATCTGCCGAGGTGCAGATCCTGTACCACGGTCTGCAACATTCATTCTCTTAAAGAGGATGCGCTAGATACGTTAAAAACCAAAACTCCTATGTCTATGTATCTATCCGTAGATAATATACAGCAAAAGGTTACTGAGGAAACGGAAAAAGTCAAAGTTAAAGAGACTGTACTGCCAGTTTTCAAAGTACCGGAATTCGTTGACAGCCAAGAGTTTAATGAGGACACATATATCGGAGAGCTAAATAGCTTTTCGTCGAACAATCAAACTGTTATTGCGAAGGACGTTATAGTTACTAAGGTTCACAATGACAAAGATGATGAAAGTAGCGGGACGTATAGAGCGGAATACGCGCAAATAGAGAACGACGAAAACGATAATACTCTCGAAACCACAGAAGGGGAATACCACAGTTTCACAGATGACTTCGAAGAGGCGTATGAAAGTCCGGTAAAAGATCTAGTCGAGAAAGATATAAGGGACTATTCTGTGCCTATTGACTTCTACTGTGAAAATTACAGCAGAAAGAATGATAGCCCAAAAAAATCTCCGTTCAAAAGTCGAGAAGCACCGTTGAACGTACTTGAGCCGATTTTGGAAGAGTCGAAAAGCTCTTACGGCGATGATTCTGGTAATATGTCTCAGGAAAAACGAGATTCCGATGTACAATCGACTGCAGAGAAAACTGTCGATGATGTATTAGACGCAGCTGTAGATGCTGTCCATGAAATTGAAGAGTGTAAAGACGTTATCGTGGAAATGAATTCAGAAGAACAAGATACAGAAAGCACGAATGTTATTGCCTATTTAAATAAAGATATTAACGAAATAACGATGCATGAAGGTAATAGTGAACAGAGGAACAAACAAGTAGTTAATGTTGTTGTTCCAATAGACAATGAAAGCAGAAAAAAAGCTCAGATCGATAAAACGCAAGCTGAAAATAAAAGTGGAGAAGTTACAAACATTTTAAGTGAAGAAGGCCCAGATGATATCACCACTCAAGAAGTTGAATCGTCTGAAAATGAAGTTAAACTCGTTGATAATAAGAATAAAAGAACAAGTTCAATAGATTACAGCGTTACCAGCACAACTTTTGGAACCGCAAGCTTCAACTCGACGGTAGAGTTTGAAAAATACGAAGCGATTACAGATTTATTAGCTAACTTGTTGAATAAGATTGATTATGAAGGAATCGGGCGAGATTTTTTCAACTTGAGTCAAAAGGAACATAATGTCTTCAAACAAGACAAAAATGCTGAAGTACAAGCAGCTGAAATGTTTGTAAATAACGATAAAGCTAAGAGTGTCAGTGAAACTACGGTTAAAGCTGATGCTGATGAGAACGCAGATGAAAATTTTTCAATAACAAAAATGATAGAAGAATTTGAAGAACAGACTTATTTGAATGAAACTATACTGACAGAAATTAGTGACAACGATAACAATGAGTCTTTCAAAGTAGCCGAAAGTCTTCTTTACTATATTTTCGATCGAGTATTCGTTGTAGAAAATGATAAGAAAAAAAAGAGAACTAACAAAAGAGTCGTAACTGTGGTTGACGCCGAAGATATAATGTATACAGCTTTTACTTTGTGGCCGGCGCTTGATGAAAACGAGAATTTTGAAATTAGTTTTAACTTTGAAGATTCCCAAAATAATTATGAAGTAGACGAGCTTGACGAGCAAGTCGTTCTCGAAGAAAATTATGATAGTTTTTTTGAAAATCTATATGATTTTGATAAAGAACAACATATTTGTGTCGATACGAATGACTTTTACATAACTAACTTCGTCAAAGAATCGTTATCATCATCTGACAACAACAAAAACATCACAGAAGATGACGTTAATACAGAAATGAAGAACAATCTAAAAGAAATTTATAAAAATGAAAAATATGATGAAGAAACAACGATAGAGTTAGTCGAAGTTATGCAATATGATGATATTGATGATCAACCATTATCAGATAGTGTAACAGAGTCAGAATTCGAAACGGTTCTCAATAACCCACTCTTAAACGAACTTGATCACAATTCGGAATACAAAGATGATTATTCCACAACCGACGACGATGAATGCAAGGAAGTATCGCGAAGCAGTATTGAAATAGCAGATGACATTGATTTTAAAAATGTCAATAATGCGTCTCAAGCGCCTATTGATACAAGTTTGAAACACGAAGAAGCAAACACTCTTACGATTAAATACAAAGTTTACAATGATGAAGAAACTTTAAGCGAGAAGTCTGATGATTGTAATGATGTTACATATAAAACAATAGCTATTGAACACGATCAAATGAACACGGCGTTCGTCCACGACGAATTTCACGGTCACGCGTCATCGCCTCGTAAAGATTTAAAGGTTTTTGAAGTTTGCAACGAATCGCCTATAAAAAAGCCTAACTCGAGTTACACCGGCCAAAATTTGTCCATTATACACGATAAAGACGACACTACACTCGGATCACCTTTTGAGAAACAAAAAACAGTCATATCGATGTCGCTAACCGAAAATGCGGGAGGTCTCAAATACTGGCTGTCATTCGATGACAGTTTTACTGAAAATAATATAAGATATGTCAGAAGAAGTCTTAAGAATACAGATGATGTTATACCAAGTTTTTACGGAATTAGTTTTGGTGATCAAGACGAGTCTAATAACAATGCAGTTCGTAAAAGATCTGTATTGATCAAGGAAAATAATGAAATATCTGAACATACAAAAGAAATTACCGAAAATTTGACAGATATACCAAATTTGACATCTCCCGGCAGCTCGAACTTGTATGACACCTGCGAATCGACTCTGCTAGATGACAGCTCGAAGAGATTCGACATTGACAATCAAAATTATGACTCGAATTGTCCACAAAAACATGATTTGGACAAACTGAGACTGCTGTACAATGTGCAAAGGACAAAAGATAGATTGTACACTTCTTGGCCACCGTACGAAGATACGCTCTTTTACAGAATAATCTCAAAGTTCAGAATGTCTGAAAGTTTCGATCCTAGCGAGTTAGACCGTGCGAGAATAGATAGTTTTTAAATTGTTGCAAACTACATCAAAAACAGTCACCCAGGTGTAATGTAAACGGGTATGATTGTGTCATGATTTGTGTAATGTTTTTTTTCGATAATATGTTGTGTATTTTTAGTTTTTTTGTGTATGCGTTTAGTTTAGGTTCGATTTTTGGGTACATCAACGCAATTCGTTTGTACAATATCCTATTTATCTTATTGCTAATTAATTATATTTGCAACATGTTAACAAACCATTTAACACAGCACTAGAGTTTGTTATGTTAAAAGCACATTACCATTACCACGAGCTCCTAAACTAATATAAAAACATTACTCGGAACTGACAACACTGACAGACAACATTGTTTAAATATTATAACCTTTTGGTATGGTCCTTGGTAGCTTTTAATCATCGACCACACAGTCTATAGACTCCTCAAGCAAGGCGAACATTTTCAAACAACTCAATTAGACGATGCTTCTAATATTTTAACTACAATACTAAAAAGATGACACATAACGATTTAATACAATATATCTTACTAAGACAGGTGATAGATATATAGACATTTTCTTTTAATTTTCATCCTTTTTGTGATTTGCATGCTATTTTTATGTGTTTCGTGTGTTTGTTGTTATTAAAGTAAGTTTACAACTAATTGCATTTTATTTATTTGGTGGTTTTTACTTTTTTTAATTTTGGCAAGAAACGAAACTAAATCACATATATTGAAACAGATTTTAACGCTTTGAGAAAAATATTTAAAAAAATTGTGTTAAAAAAAAAAGAATATCGACTTTTTCTTCCCTTATCTGCATTTTAATTATTTTTGAATTTACTAGACTATACCGTCATGCAATATTATTATCCAAGTTTTGTTTGTTGTCGAATATGTTGTTTAGTTTTGTGTTTCTGCCCATTTTTGCTTATTGTGCGCACGCGCAGCTGGTGCTGGTTGGCTTACACAGAATCGCTTCGTTGTTGTCATGCGAAGTAAGTATCTACTAACTATTTTCTTTATTATTACTAACTAGCTATTGTTTTATTGTGATTATCAGCGCTGTCTTTAGCTTCTCTTCTCAGAGATAATTTTACAAAAATCTTGTCTTGAAAAAATTGTTTTCAACAAAGAATTCGAAGCTCAAAGATAATTTTACAAAAATCTTGTCTTGAAAACATAGTTTTTAATAGAAAACTTATAGTTATAACATCAAGTGAAGGAAGCAAAGATATTTTATGGTGTGAATGGGTAAGTGTGAACTGAAATATGGTTTTATATTTATTTATTTTGCAGGCGAGCATACTGTGAACGGTGACCATTCGGACGCGCATCAGAGCACATTTTCGCATAGCAGTAAAGAGGTAACTAAGATATATATTTTTTTAAGTAAATACAGTATGTGTTCAAATAAACTAAATAAATCAACACAAAAGTTATGGAGGATTCATTCATTGAAAACCAGAGACCTTAAGACGAGTAATAAATGTTTTTGATGAATGCAGTATCGTTTTTTTCAATATGTTTTTATGACAATGATAACTTATATATAATATAGACAGAAACACGATTGGTGAAACTTTTCTCGATAGATTTATTTTCCAAAGCTAGCTCTATGAACAGCTAAACAGTACATCACTACATAGTATAAAGCAAAGTCGCTTTCCGCTTCCCGCGTATGTATGTATGTTTGCTTATATCTTTAAAACTACACAACGGATTTTGATGCGGTTTTATTTAATAGATAGAGTGATTCAGGAGGAAGGTTTATATGTATAATAACATGCTACCGGGGCGGGTCGCTAGTTTTAATATAATTCGTTAGATAATCATGTCTAGCTAAGTAAATTATAGACAGTTTATTTTTAAGTTTGATGGTTTTCAAGATAATGCTACTTGTAGCTTGTAATATAACTTAGTGTCATCGAACCTTTAAGAGTGTAGTTTCGCCGAATCCTACTAATATTATAAACGCGAAAGTTTGTGATAATGTCGAAATCGTTTTGTAGAGTAAGGCCCTGGTCTAAATAAACTGTATCGTTTCCAGGGTTCGCCATCGAAGGAGGTGTCCACCGAGGATTCTCCGAAGAAGGACAAGAAGAAGAAGAAGGGATTGAGGACGCCCTCCTTCCTCAAGAAGAAGAAGGAAAAAAAGAAGGAGAAGTCCAGCACGCCACAGCCCGCCTAGATGTAAGTAATCTATATAAATAAAAACCGGCCAAGTGCGAGGCAAATCATGTTTGTTGTATGGGAGCCCCTTTAAATATTTATTTTATTCTGTTTTTAGTATTTGTTGTTAGAGCAGCAACAGAAATACATAATCTGTGAAAATTTCAACTGTCTAGCTATCACGGTTCATGAGATATAGACAGACGGATAGCGAAGTCTTAGTAATAGGGTCCCGTTTTTACCCTTTGGGTACGGAAGCCTAAAAATTAATCGTAGAAATGTATGTACGCGCATAACTTCGGAACGACTACACCAAATCACCATATATATTTATTTAGTTGAACAGCAAAATTATCAAAAATACGGAAATCAAAAAATATATTTTAAAAATGTATTGTTTTTTTTTTCAGGTAATATCCACAAAAACACACTGCCATCGCTTCGAACCCGTATCTTTTATTCTAAAAGTTAAGAATCGCGCGTAATACTGCTTATACAGTGTGTAGCCGTGGTGTACATATTGTGTGGATATTGAACACGCTGTATGTAAGGCGTCCGTCATTTTGACACACGAAACAACCTGTCATTCGTGGTTTGACATAAGCTGTTGATTTCAGTTAGTTATATGAGAGTTTAATGAAATATCAATAGATCACTAATGGCGACGAGGTTTAATGAAAAACAAGATGGCCGCCGTGGCCGTTAACAAAATGGCGGACGCGTCGCCGCTCAAAATAGCTCTGCTATTTAATTTGGCAATAAGAATGAGTTTGTGTTTTACTACAACTCATTTTTACGTTTTAATACCCACCTAATGGCGTTTTTGTTTGGTGCACTGTAGTATATTCTTCTTCCCTTTTAGAAAACTATATTCCATCTCTGTCAGATTATATTCGATGTTATCGTCAGTGCTATGTTAGGCTACTAGATGGCGCTAAAATCAATATGCTCCATAGTCGTAAGTGTCGATCAGCGAGATATATTTTTTTGTAATTTATTTTTGATTTTTTTTTTGTAAACCTATTGGTGTTTTTTTAACCTAACTTGCCAACCGAGTTCTTATGTTGATGGAATAGTTTTTTTTTATAATTTTTCGTAATATTAGTTTTTTTTGTTTTGTTTAGTGCGATATGATCGAGAAAATAATTTGGCAGCTTTTTGAATGACCAGAGATCTAGATTGTACGCAAAAACCGGGAAACTTCCCAAAAATGCGACAAAAAATATGACGTAAGTACATAAAAAAGTATAAACTGTACAATAAAGCGACAAGAGTACATTTCTTAAAATCCCGCAAAAAAAATATTGTGACTAAAAATCCCAAAGTACAATTTATTTTTTTTCGATCATAAACCGTACTAAATAGTTGGTGCATTCATTAAGTACTAAATAGGCATGTAATGCTTGTACGGGCCCTTAGCCATTCGTGCTTTTATAATATTATTGTTATAATTAAAAAAAATAGCAGATACGATTTCACAAAACTATTGATATACGCGTAACGCAAAACACGACCAAACCGGATAGAATCGGTGTTTAATAATTTTATTTATATAGTTTTGTGCGATCGGTGCGCTGCTATTAATATAAAACAAAATATAATATATGTTAGCACTTTATTTAAATTAAGATTTGGCTAGCCTACGTAAAGTAGAACTTTTTAATCTTTATTTTTTTATTATTGGGACGTAACAAATTTATCAGCCGTTAGTTCTTTTCGGCTTGACCTTATAAAACAATTATGATATAAAATAGTTTTTTTTTATATAATTATACTCGTCCGATTTTAAAATAACATTTTGTATAACAAGTTATTACATTGAACATGTCAAGTCGAACAAACATTACAATTTTGTTTATTATTTTTGTTTACGGGGCCCAAAAACATTATGAAACATTTCCTATTAAGCCGGCCTTCCTACTTAACTGTTTGACGCAACATACACCTATCCAATATAGTAATTTCAAGGACGTAAATGTACGACATGTGTACGCACGGGAGATGTGTACGCGCGACAGATGTACGCATCGCGCAGCGAAGTAGGAAGACTGGGATGACGGCCCTGTGCCAATTTGACATTACCTAGATCGGTCTAGTGTTATTAAAATGACAAATTGAGTTTGTAAATAATGCTCAGAACAAATCAGTACCTAAATAATGTCGTAATAATAAATATTTGATGCAAAAACTTTAAATCATTTTGATCGATACAAAAACAATTTGAATATTATTTTACACGTAATGATTATGTATTTAATAATATATAATTGTTATTGTGTTTTTATATATTTTATTCTGAGCATTATTACCGAAAAGGATTTATTTTAACCTTTACTCCATATTTAAATCCCATTTAAAAATATAATAGTAAGTTATTTGACAATCAATTGCAAATGTATTTTATTAATAAAATTATTAGTTGTAAAGTTTTTTTTTTCTTTTCTTTGTTTCTTTTAATAACCTTTTGATTTCGTAAGATTTGTTCAGCGTTTTGGGAATTTTTTATTAATTAAATCAAATTTAAAAACATTATTACAAAAAGTTACTATAATAAATTATAGAAATGACTACATAATGTTTAAATAGAACATTTTGAAATTAAATATCTATCTAAAGGTTAGAAAAACTATAAATTATAAAATGTATATAAATGCAAAATTGACAATATCCATTTTTAAAATACCGAGAAAAAATCAATTTACTTTTGACAGTTCAATGACAGATGAATGAAATTTGTGTTCTTTAAAGAGGTTTTACTAAAAAATTGCTGCTTTTGAAGCTGTTTGACTATTTAAATGAGAATTTGATAAGCAAAACGACGGCTTTAAAATAGAAAAAAAAGTGATGTCTGTTTTGCTTTTAAAAGTTCAAATGTTTATTCGCAAAATGTTGAACATTTCTTAAATCCGGTCACAAACAGATTGAATGTGGCGATGTTAAGGTAAGAAAGCTTATGAATACGTTAAGTTATGAATTTTGTATGTAACGTGGTTTTTTTTTAAATATATGCTATTTCGAAGATTATTATTTATGTGGTTTCATTTAAAAGAATTGTTCATTATGACTTTTAAGATCTGAAAATGTCTTGTTATTTTTATTAAGTAAATATTGGTGGAGTTTTCACACGCCACCTAGCTCCAAACTAAGCAAAGCTTGTACAGTGGGAACCAGCTAACTGATAGATTATGAAATATTAAAACTCAGACACAGAAAAAATAATTAGATAGGTGACATTATCACACGATCCAATAATTATACCAACACAATTAAATTTTTGAAAAAAAGGTTTTATCTCGTTTTTAGCAGACCTTTAGAAGAGTTTTCCTGTCAAATCCATAAAATTTATGTAAAATCTATTTTGGTGCGTATATTTTGTCAGTGCTCATTTTTGACGTGTTCAGTTACAAAATTCATGTAAAATTGTTGCAAATTTCTCAAAATGTACGAAAAATAACACCTATTTTCCCATGGATGTCGATTTTGAAACTTGGAAGGCAAAGGTAAGAACTGTTTAAAATATAGTGGAAACAACTTTTGACCTTACGATAATCATCGCATACGAAGATACGAACCTTAGATCCTACTTCAATATTAGACCGAGAAAGATTTCGGCGTATTTTCCTAAATTGGTAACGTTTTGGAAAAAGCCCAGGTCAAGAGTACTCTAAACCGACGAGCATGCATGAGGAATGTGATGAGAGTGAATGAAGCGAAATAAGTACCTATGTCAGGATCGTAGCAAGTGGAAAGCCATGGTCTCTGCCTTACTCTCTGGGATACTGGCGTGAATTTATGTACCTTTGTATATTAGATGAAAATGGCGTTTCACTACATAGTATAAAGCAGTCGCTTTCCGCTTCCCGCGTATGTATGTATGTATGTTTTCTTATATCTTTAAAACTGCACAACGGATTTTGATGCGGTTTTTTTTAATAGATAGAGTGATTCAGGAGGAAGGTTTATATGTATAATACATGCATAATATAGTAGAGAAACACTGATAATTTTAGAGGTTTCTAATGTGATGTCGAAAGTAAACTCATTTTTTTGCGCTTACATTGCAAATGCTGACTGAACCCCACGAGATATATCAAAATAATGTACTACAGTATTGTATACCTTAAAAACGTCTACAAAAAAGTCCACGATGGTATTAGAAATGTCTTACGCACAGCGAAGCGGGCACGGGTCAGCTAGTTTATAATATAGTAATGTCAGCGACCTTATTATTATTATTTGCCATTTATTCTCCTTTTCAAAGTTACATTCAATACATTCAATTCAATATACCTACTTACTAATTATTAACTTATATTATTAATATTTTATTTATTTTATTATAGAGATGCCCATTTTTGGGGAAAATGCCTTCTTCATTCATTTCAATAAGATGTGTATTTTTCAAGTGTTAATGTCAGCGACCTTACTACATTATAAAAACCAATTATCGACAAAAACATCTTTGCGTTTCCACGGCTAACTTCAGGAATGCCTAGATTCGCCGACCTGTCTATACATTTAGGATAGGTGAGTGTAGCTAAAATTTACCCGGATTCTACCTATATATTTTTCCTATAGGTCTCCAAAAAAGAATCAAAGAAGCAAGAGAAGTCTACCAACCAAGTGACCAGTAACTCTAGCAACTCGAGCAAGATGAGCAAAACGACGAAACGCAGGAAATACAAATGCAAAAAGATAAAAAACGCGTCACTGACAACTTTGGCTAAAAATACTCAAAATAACTTATGTAGTTGTTGTACAGTTTTAATGGAATACTTTAGGGAAGTAGTGAATTTGGTTTGTAATAACGGATGTAGGGATGGACAGCCAAGGATCGCAGAGTTGCTTAAAGAGCTCTATGAAATCGCGGGTTGTATCTGTCATGACTGCTTTACTGTGTTGAAGCACATTTTCAAGTTTTTGGTCGTTATTAAAAAGTGAATTTGTGGTATTAAATTGTTTGGGAATAATTTTGGTTTTGATATTTTGTACCCACTTATAGCAGGTAGGTATAGTATATAAGTACTTAGTTAAGTATAAATATTTAAAGAATAGGATCTCGACTGTGGCCCCTAAGAGTAGGTAAGGCAGGATTCCCTCTCAAATCCTTGGAAATGAGTTGATCAAAGGAGATCAGAAGAGAGTCAGAAGATTTGGCACATGCCCACTTTTTACAGTAGTTAGCGCAGACAAAAGGTTTAGGTACCTACCTACGATACTAGTGTACGAGTAATTGGAAGCGTCATTTACGTCAACATAAAGTATGATTCACGCTATACCGTGTCGCAACCGGGACACGTCCGCCGTGCGCCCGGCCGGACCAGTCATTCATGTTACACCGGGCTGTTTGGGTATATCTGTTGGCCGGACCGTGACGGAGCCGGGAAAGAATACCCACTGACATATCAAGTGCCCCGGCCGGGGCACGGCCCGGTTGCGACAAGGTGTAGCGTGAATCATCCTGTGCGTTTCGATTTACGGACCGCATTGGAATAAAACTAGATTGTTTGTTTCCATGCGTGACTGTATAGGTGTGACAAATATTGCGCGGCATGTACCTACCGTGGGAACGAACAATAACATTTAAGCGCGGATGTCGTCCAAACATAGCGCGGCTGCCGAACTCAATGTCTGGTCACACCTTTTAATTTCAAACGGGTACCTATCAGATTATTACTTTTTTAGGGTTCCGTACCCAAAGGGTAAAGACGGGACGGCTATAGGTATACCAAGTTGCTACTGTTAATAATATCTACCCTTACTTAATTTGTCGAAAAGAGAGATCTATAGGTACTCGTAAGCTAGGTACCTACCACGCGTGTGAAGCCGCAGGAAGCTAGTAAAGAATATATAAAAACCAAATAAAAATTACTTCTCATAATTTAATACAAATTCAACAACCGCTTAAAAATCAACACCAATGTAACCTAGAAATTGGAAAAATATTCATTTACACAATTAAATACTACTTAATATTACTTTTAACCGTTCTGTACATTTATTTACTAAATTAAAACTAATCTATGATTGTTCCATTTTCCCAACTGTCTATCCCAAATTCCCAATCGGTTGGGATAAATGGAATATTTTCCACTTTTCCCGACCCGAAAAATTTGTAGTCATTTCGATCTCACAACTCGATCGTAACACTTTCTGCGCTTCTGGGTTCGATTCCCATCTGGGGCAAACATTTGTGTGAAGAACATGGATGTTTGTTCTGTGTCTGGGTGTTATAATGAATTTTAATTATGTATTTACAAAAAAGTAGGTATATAAGTAATTCTAACAGTAATCAGGTTCATAGTACAAGCTTTGCTTATTTTGGGTCTAGGTGGCTCTGTGTAAAATGTCCACCACTATTTATTATTTAAAATAACACTTAATTTCAATAAGATTATTCATACATAGCCTTAATTAATAACAAAAATGTTCTGTAAAACTGTATTTTAGCTTAGTAGGGAAAAGTGGAAAATTTCCATTTATCCCCACTGATTGGGCTAGCCAGTTGGGAAAATGAAACAGATCCTAATTTAAAGTATTAAGTAACGCGATTTAATTATCAAATTGTATAAAACAAAAGAATTGCCGCCAAAATAATAAAACAAAAAAGTGTTTAGATGACCGCATAAAAATTACTCAAGGATTTTATTCCAATTTGAGAAATATCCATATTTAAAGACCGCGTTTTACTCGTAAACTGCTGAACATATTTTAATGAGAACCGTTAAAACTAATAGCTGCTAAGGAGACCAGCGATATAATTTTTCTACGTTTATAGAAATTAAAGTTTTTAGTAAAAAAATTATATATAAAGTTCGTTCGTATCAATATTTTATATTTTTAGTGGCATTAACATTTTATTTTCACAATGACATTGACATATGACATAAAGTGACAGTGGCAGATAAAACCTAGCGCGTCAGTTGCCAAAAAAAAAACACATTTGACGAAGTGACAGTGACATAAAACCGTTATCACCCGTAAAATAAAAAATAGCAAATTAAGTTTTTAATTATGATGTGGCTAAGTCTTCTATATAAGTACATTATATAAACATAACTATAAAAAACTATAGTATTTTACACGGGTTTTTATCACGTAATTAACTCTAATTTATTTTCCCGTCGTTATTGTTATCTGTCCTCTACCATGGCTACTGTAACACAGTCGAAACGTCGGGAAAATAAATTGAAGGAATTACGTGATAAAGACCCGTGTCAAAATCTATAGTTATGTCTACTAATCACGATAGTTTGAAAAATAATAACTATTTAGTCTTATTATAACTAAAAGAAAAAAAAGTTGCCTGAAATAGAAAATATTAACTATGTTAACTTAATAATTAAGTTTAAAAAACTAAAAACAAAACCGACTTCATGCATGTCAATACCAAATTTCATCCTCTGTTTTTTCACTAAGATGTTATTTAATCCTCAAATATAAATGAAGACCAAACGGAAAGTATATACTACAAATATATTTTCCAAATCTGTTAATAAATGACAGAGTTTTGGAGGTAACAAACAGAAAATAAAAATACGTTTAGAAAACTTAAAAAAAAAACGACAAAAATTCCGACCAACTGATACCATTAAAATGAGAATTATCAAAATTGGTCTACACTGTAAAAAGATATTGGTAACATAATAAAATACATACGTTTCGAATTGAAAACCTCCTCCGTTATTTTCGTCGGTTAATAAAATAAAACCGACTCGAGAACCTCCTTTTTTTGGATGTCAGTTGTAGTTATTTTGCATTAAAGTAACATTCTATTTATATTTTTAACATTTTTAATGCAGAAATTCGTTGAAAAACATACTGCGAAGAGATTTTAGCTTATATTATACAACCGGCCGCCTGCCCGACCTCAACCCTCTTTGGGAAATTGAATTGAATGCAGTAATTATGTATTTTTATTATTAAACAATTAAATTAACATTAATCACAAAAAAAATCGTAAATTGAAGCTGCCTTAAAAAAAAACGTAAATACGACTTCGCTTTGTTACCGATACCGATCGGTATCGCGCACCGGCCAAAATGGGTGTTGCTAAAAAGTATCAATATATAATTGCATTGTTATAAGCGGCGATGGTCTTGCAACCTGTCACGTATGGGATGTTAAATTTAATATTTGAACGTGACCCTGACTAACCCCTTTAGACATCTTCATTGGGAATTACAATACTCTCAGATCTCCAAGCGCTTAGATCCATGAAGTTAGCCGGGCAGTCAGCATACATTTTACAGTAATTCCATACGTGACAGGTCGCAAGCACATCGCCGCTGACACCACCTTAACATTGTTAAAACTATACTAGAGATAGATGTAACCATAAATTTACAAAACCCTGTTATTAAAACTAATTAAGTAATATTAAAAATCACCAATTCACATACCTTCACCTAATGGGGTCAGAGCCGTCTCTAGCCTAACTTGCGATGGTGTGCGAACCTTCTACCCCCTACCCCATACCACTTTGTACCCTCTACTGACCCCACCGCCTGCTACCACATACCCCTTTCTACCCCCTACCCCATACTACCCCCTACCCCTTCATACGGTTTATCAAACGTTCAATTATATTATAGACTAGCTGACCCGTGCCCGCTTCGCTGGTCGATAGATAGTTTCACATCTGGTATTCCAATCTTCAAAATAAATTATAGCCTATATGTTGCCGAGGACTAATAGCTATATAACAAAAGAATTTTCATCAAAATCCGTCCAGTAGTTTTTGCGTGAAAGCCAGACAACAGACAAGACAGACAGACAAAAATTTCAAAATATTTTTTTTTGGTGTGTGTTACTTGTATGAATACCCCTAGGAGTATTTTTTTTAGTTTTTATTCAATTTACAGAATTGAACTCTTCTACAGTTTTATTATATGTATAGATAGACTATCTGCCAGCACGGGTGTACTAATGAAGAATATAGTAAATTTTTTGATACCTTAAGTTACATTATTGCAATTATTGTGAGAATCTCTAATATTTTCGAAAATAAAATACAACGTATATTATTCGCTGATAATTTAGCTTTAGATAGGTAAAATTTTTTTTAAAATTGGTTCAGTATTTTTTTAGTTTATCTATTACAAACAAAAATACAAGTTTTAACTCTTTTTAATAGTATTATAGTTTCGTTATACAAAGATTCTACCGAGACTACTTAGAAGAGTCAGGGCCCCGGAGCCCCCAAAATCCCCGCACCCCCTCTTTACAATAGTGGTAAAGATTCGGTACACAGATGCAATGATTATTTTGGGCCTAGTTAGAAGAGTCGGGGCCCCGGAGCCCCCCGCACCCCTTTGCACCCCATGGTAGAGACGGCCCTGAACATGGTGACCAACAATAAACCAGTTAAAAGACATCTTAGACTTAGGAGGTATGATCTCACTATTAACACTAATTAATTATTTGACATTTCTTTTAGTCACTTCGCTCGCATTACTTGTTCCAAGTATCAATTATGTTAAGCTGTATCGAAATCGAACACACAAACATCCAAACAAACATAGATTTATGTATACTAGCTGACCCAACGGACGATGTTAATAACCAAAAAATAATTTTATTTCTTCAAAAAGCACTTTTAATTTATTTAGAATATTACAATTTTCAGACACCTTTTCTTATTTTTAAGGTTCCGTACCCAACGGGTAAAAACGGGACCCTATTACTAAGACTTCACTGTCTGTCTGTCTGTATCTCATGAACCGTGATAGCTACACAGTTGAAATTTTCACAAATGATAATATTTCTGTTGCTGCTATAACAACAAATACTAAAAACAGAATAAAATAAATATTTAAGTGGGGCTACCATACAACAAACATGTTTTTTTGACGTTTTTTATAGATAATGGTACGGAACCCTTCATGCTCGAGTCCAACTCGCACTTGGCTTTTTTTTAAATTTCCAAGCCCAGTATTCAAGCGGACAAAATAAAAAAATATATTCAAATTGGTCAAGCTAATTTTAATGTAGTTAAGACTTTAGATATGTATTTTTTTAATTACCCAAAATTTTGTATTTTAATCATCATTATTCTTTTTTGAATAACCAACGAATGTTTTAAAACTATGTAAACGTAGGTTTATAGGAAAAGATAAGCGAAAAATAGTAAAATTCCTAAAATACTGTGTTCTTTTCTATAGGATTAATGAAATACTAACTAGACTATCGGATCAGCTGGTATTATCAATAATCAGATATTATTATCTGTTATCTGAACGGGAGGGCCCCCACAACCCGAGCGGGCCCCCCCAACCCAACACCCACGCCATACAAAACCTCTGTCGATTCATCTATCATTCTCAAAAATCAGATATTATTATCCGTTATCTGACCGAGGGGCCCCCTCATTTAAACCGGGTCCCCCACACCATACAAAACCTCTGTCGATTCATCTATCATTCTCAAAAATCAGATATTATTATCCGTAATCTGACCGAGGGGCCCCCCCAACCCAACCGGGACCCCCACACCGTAATCCCTAAAGTTGTAGTCCTGCGTGCCGTGTATAGTCCGCACGTGTATACGCATGTAGCTCGGCCTCGTGAAGAACTTGCAGCAGATGTGGCACTGGTACTTTTTCAGACCCTGGTGCGTCTCCAAATGACGTTTGAGCTTGCCCTTAGTGATAAAGCCTTTTCCACATTGCTGACAAATGAACGGCTTCTCTTTAGTGTGCGTGAAGCTGTGCAGCTTCAGATAGTAGTGCAGCTTGAAGGATTTCGAGCAGATCTGGAAAGAAAGAGGTTGTTAGAGGCATAACCAAATTATTTTCCTTATCTATATATATAAAAATCAATTGCTGTTCGTTAGTCTCGCTAAAACTCGAGAACGGCTGAACGGATTTATCTTATCTTGGTCTTGAAATGTTCGTGGAGGTCTAGGTTTAAAAGGTGAGAAAAAATCGAATAATTGCCGGGAAAACCCTAAAAACAGCCCTTTTCTTTTTCCCATACAAAAGTTTTCTAACTAAAACGTAGTCAATTTTTTTAGATAGAAATACGGATACCACGTTTTTTCATGTATTGCTGACGTTTCGAGACAATTCAGATGATCTTCTTTAATTTTGTGGACACAGCTCCATCTAGCCCTAGACTAAGCAAAGCTTGTATTATGGGGGTCAATTATACTTTTGTTTTTTCTAAATACATAATGATACATGATAACACCCAGACACAGAACAAACATCTATGTTCATCGCACAAATGTTTGTCATGGGGATCGAACCCACAACCTGTAGCGCAGAAGGCAGAGTTACTACCAACTGAGCTGTGAGGCCAGTCTAGGCAGATTTCGTTTTAAGCTTTAACCCCCCTACCCCAACCCCCCACTTACCTGACAAGTATATTTCTTCTCCTCCTCCTTATCCAGATCTTCAAAAGCTATCTTGTTCCCGTGTGTCTTCAGATGCTCCTCCAGATAGTAGAAGTGCTGGAACACCTGTGGTTTAAGTTCATTATATTCAAATTCAAATTCAAAAATCATTTATTTCAATAAAATCACAAGGATCACTATGAAACGTCTTAGGAACTTGTTGAAGCTACGCCGATTCCACGCGACCAAGCCTAGAAGAATCAGGCAACAAACAAGGCTTGGAGTCTATCATTTTTTAATGATCCTTTCCTTAATGCTATGTAGAGCTCCAGTGTGGTGCCAATCAAACAAAGTGAAGGCTCAATCAAGAATAATAATTAATAGTACTACTCAAGTACGTACAACAATAAAAAAAGATATAATACAAGTATATAACCTGGATGATCGGATAACATTTATTTTATTCTGTTTTTAGTATTTGTTGTTACAACAGCAACAGAAATACATAATCTGTGAAAAAATCAACCGTCTAGCTATCACAGTTCATGAGATACAGCCCTGTGACAGACAGACGGACAGCGGAGTCTTAGTAATAGGGTCCCGTTTTTACCATTTTGGAACGGAACTTTTTACCCACCTCTCCACATATGTTGCATATCCTCGATCGCTCGTCAGGGGGGTGGGAGATTGGGGGTAGTGGGGGTGGGGGTGGGGGTGGGGGGAGGGGCGTGGGGGCAGAAGGAGGGTCGGGAGGGGAGTGGGCGGAGGGGGGGCCTTTGGGGATCTTCCTTGCGTTCTGAAGGACCATCGCCATTACGGCGTTTCTGTTCTCTTCTAGTATTCTGTGGAATGAGAAGATAAAGATAAAGATAAAGATCATTTATTTGCTTGAACACAATGTAGGTTACACAGATGATAATAAATAATATTTTAGATTCAATTATGTTCTACTAAAATTAGCATGCAAATGTTATAGTAAGATAAAGACAATATTATATTATAATTAATGTCAAAAAAATAAAAAGTAATAATAGTAACAGGCTCAATAGAAATATGGTAATGTCAAAATTTATCTGTCATAAAATCGTTAATATTATAATAGCATTTGTTGATTAATAATTGTTTAAATTTAGTCCTGAATATATTATGGTCAAGATCTTTTAATGATTTAGGTATTTTGTTGTAGATTTTACGTGTCATATAGACTACACTGTTTGTAGGAAAGCTGTAAAAAATAATAAAAGAATAATAAATAAATGTATTGTAAAGGTGAAGGTCAACAAGAGAATGGATCCTGAACTTAAGAAGGAACGGGGCGGACACTGCTTTGAATACATAAATTTTTTTTTACATACATACATACACACACATACATCGACATTAATTTATTTGCTACTTATTTAGCACACACAATAAAAAAAATAAAAAAAAACTATCAATATCCTTATAAATATTATAAATTATTAAATGCGAAAGTTTGTGAGTTTGTTTGTATGTTTGTGCCTCAATCAGCCCTAAACGACAAAACGGATTAAGTTGAAATTTGCTGTAGATGTAGATATAATGCCCGAATAAATAATAGACTACTTTAAAATATGAAAAACATCCCAAAAACTATAAAAAAACGGAAAAGCGATGATTTCTGTATAAATGGCGCTGGTGTGCAACAAATCTGACATCACAGACTAAAAACATTCAGTCTTTTCTATTCAACTATTGAAATTTGACATGATAACTAACATCTGTCGTGACCATCGACCACATATCCCAATAGACGCCTAATGGCTTCATTTCTTCAAAACAAATAATTCAGTCAAATCGTTGAGGTGTGCGGGTCAGGGGGGACAGTAAAAAATGCATTTTGATTGGCCGGTTCAACGTCACAGCCCGCCGCGGGGCGTTTGTGAGTCGCTTTCGTTGTCTTATATCAGCCGTATAAGCCTAATGTGTTGTTTGAAAGTATTTGCCTTGCATGAGGAGTCTATAGGCTGTGTGGTCGATGGTCGTGACAGCTAGTATTATATATACTCACAAACCCTCCTTCTGATGTGACTTGAGATGCATCTGCATATGCCAACGTGTGTGAAACATGTTGGCACATACTGGACACTCGTATCGTAGCACAAACCTGAAATACAAGATATAAAAATACGATATAAAGATATAATGTTAGAAGATATAAAGTTGGCCAAAAAACCGGCCAAGTGCGAGTCGGACTCGCGCTTCGTGCGCGTTCTATATTATATTTCAAATTAGTAGACTAATTACTATAGAATTAAACAAATTAAAGGTAATTGTGATAAACACCCGTGTTAAAATCTATAGTCACATCTATCTATAATATAAAAACCGGCTAAGTGCGAGTCGGACTCGCGCACGAAGGGTTCCGTACCATTATCTATAAAAACGTCAAAAAAATCATTTCTGTTGTATGGGAGCCCCCTTAAATTTATTTTTTCTAGTATTTGTTGTTATAGCGACAACAGAAATACATAAACTGTGAAAATTTCAACTGTCTAGCTATCACGGTTCATGAGATACAACCCTGTGACAGACAGACGGACGGACAGCGAATTTGGGCAAAATCTAAAACATACTGTATTAGTTATTAGTTTCATTAAGTGTTTTTTATTTAGATTGTACAACTGTTTGTTTTCCGAATAAAATAAAATAAAATAAAAATAAAAATAAAAATAAAAATAAAAATAAAAATAAAAATAAAAATAAAAATAAAAATAAAAATAAAAATAAAAATAAAAATAAAAATAAAAATAAAAATAAAATAAAATAATTAATAGATATATAATAATAAGATATTAAGCTTACTTTTCGTTGGAATGCGTGACGATATGCCTCGCAAGTTTCGCTTGTGAATGAAACCGCTTCGAGCAAATATCGCAGATGAACAGCTTCTCATCGCTAGGCTTATGATTTTTTCTATGGTACACCTGGAAAATAAATTAAGTATAATAAATATCTAATATATAAAATTTACATGTCACAATGTTAGTTACCGTACTCCTCCGAAACGGCTTGACCGATTCTCATGAAATTTTGTGAGCATATTGAGTAGGTCTGAGAATCGGCGAACATCTATTTTTCATACCCCTAAGTGATAAGGGTGGCGTAAAGATCGGGAAAAACGGAAAGTGCTTTTTTCTGTGGGATTATTGACATTTGACAGGACAACGTCTGTCGGGACAGCTAGTATCTATATATACTAGCCGACCCGTGATAGATGTTGTTCTATCAATGTTTAATAATCGCATAGGAAAAAGCAATTTCAGGCAACTTCCAATTTTTTCCCTACAAACCTTGTATTGATAAAATAAATTACGAATTTTGGTAGAATGCGAATCATTAATTAGTCAAAACTGCGTTGCTCTGACGACTAAATGTTTTTAGTCTGTGATGTCAGAGTTTTTGCACATCAGCGCCATCTATACAGAAATTATCTCTTTTGCGTTTTCTTATCATTCTGGGGATGTTTTTCATATTTTAAAGTAGTCTATTATTTATTCGGGCGTTATATCTACATCTACAGCAAATTTCAACTTAATCCGTTTTGAGTTTAGGCCTGATTGACGCACAAACATACATACAAACTCACAAACTATCGCATTTATAATATTAGTAGGATGGTCGGTATTCTGAGGGAGACTCAACCAAAATTTTGAAAACCAAATTGATTTCTAAAACAAAAGATAACACAACATATATTACAACGGTGTTAGTAAAATAAATATTAATCTACAAGCTGACCCCGGAAACTTCGTATCGCTTTAGAATTAACAAATGTTGTCCCGTTCCCGTTCCCGTTCTCGTTGCCGTATTATCAAACCTAATAAAGCTCAAATTGACTCTACGTTTTAGTTAGAAAACTTTTGTATGGGAAAAAGAAAAGGGTTGTTTTTAGGGTTTTTCCGGCAATTATTCGAATTTTCCTCACCTTTTAAACCTTCCCTAGACCTCCACGAACATTTCAAGACCAAGATAAGATAAATCCGTTCAGCCGTTCTCGAGTTTTAGCGAGACTAACAAACAGCAATTGATTTTTATATATATAGATAGATAGTGTGTTTGTGCTGTTTTTCTGTGGGATTATTGAAATATGACATTGACAACGTTTAGTAATATAAATAAATATTACCATTGCCCCTCTATCCTTGTAGTGTCTTCCGCATAGAGTACAATGATAGGGCTTCGGTCCCGTGTGCGTGGCTTCGTGCTCGGCCTTCGCATTCTGAAAACAATTATATATTTATTAAAAACCGGCCAAGTGCGCGTCGGACTCGCGCACGAAGGGTTCCGTACATCTATAAAAAACGGCCAAAAATCACGTTTGTTGTATGGCAGCCCCACTTAAGAGGCTCCCAGTCGCTGATTGCTCTTTTTCGAAACGAAAAAAGAAATACTTCTGAATAAGCCACATCTCCTATTTTTATAAGTATATTACTTCAGGTCCTAGATTTCTATTAACCCCTTGGTCTTGACACGTTTTTTTGGCGCCGTTTTTTTGGCGGTTTTTTGGCGCCATAAATGCACTATTTCACCTATATCTCGTTATTTTGCATGAAAAGGTATAGACATCTATATATTTTTGGATTCTCCGTGAAATTTTCTACAAACTTATCTATAAATGCAATTTAGAGTGTAAATAACCTTTTTAGAAAAAAATAAATAAGGTAATAAATAAAAAAAAATTAAAAAAAAAATAAAAAAATTCATCAAAAAAAAATTAAAAGCAATTTAAATGAAGTTTCTTTTATAGATCATAACAATAGCTATTGTTTATCATATAAATAAGAAACTTTATAATAAACTAAATAAATGGATTTTTAGTGAATTTTTTTAGTCAAAAAAAAAAATGGCGCAAAAAAAAAAATAATTTTAAATTTGCGCGGAAACATATTTCGGATCCGGAAGTGAATGGTTTTGTTACACAGAACGAAACTGTCATCTGTCAGCTTCGTAACAGTCAAAACCCGGAAGCGATAGCTCTTCTGGTTATTTTATAATAAATTTTCAAATATGCGCATGCGCGATGACGTCAGAGCCCGAACGCCGGCGTTCGCTCGGGAATTAACGGGTAAGCTGAAAACATAATAGCAGAAACTTTTCACGATAAAGATAATATTTCAAAATGATACGTTTTAGAATTTATGATCGAAATATTTTATATACCTACTATTAAAATCAACTTGTGATTTATTGTTAAAGATAGGTAATATGTAGATCTAGATTTCTATTAGAATAGATTTTTGATAAGTATACATAATTTTTATCATTAATTTATTCGAAAAGCTAAGGCGGACCACGCTCCGACGTGTGTTTGTCGTCATTGCAGCGGTCGGTAGGATTATTTATCGAAGTGATTAAAGATGGGTACATCTTCATTCACATATACTATACATTATAAAATAGGAGATGTGGCTTGTTCACAAGTATTTATTTTTTCGTTTCGAACAAAAACAATCGTCGACTGGGAGCGTCTTAAAAAGTAATTCTTACATGATCGAGTTGTATCTCCAGACAGAAGGAGCATCTGATAACCAGAGCCTCTCCCTCATGAGACTTCTGGTGCACTTGCAGGGTTTCCACGTGAAGGAACCTGAAATAAATAAATATATGTACATAACAAACATACATACAAACTTTCACATTTATAATATTATTAGGAAGTATGTTAGATTTAAGTTAAGTTTTTTTATGATGTGTGAGTGCTTAGTAGCAAATAAATGAATGTCGATGTATGTATGTATGTATGAGTACGTACTTTTTGAAGCAGTATTCACAGCAGTGTGGACGTCCCCGCCCCTTTTTGAGTTCAGGATCCATTCTCTTGTTGGGTTTTTTCAGTAGTTTCACCTTCGCCTTTTCAATGTTTGTTTTTGATCTGAAATATTATAATAGTATAGGCTATTTGACAGTATGAAGAATAAAGTGTTGTTGATAGTAATCTATGTAAATTATGCCTTCATAAAACCCATAATTAAAATTATTTATTTTAAACGCCAGTCACGTGACACAAAACGGTCAGGATTGGTCGAATCGACGATGACGTAACATGCTTGTCAATAGGTCATCGCCTGCCTTGAAAAACTTGACGTTTGTTTATTTGTTGACAAGCATGTAACGTCACAGAAACTAGTGCGACGCCATTTGCATAATGAAGCGTTTTTGCGGGTTATTTAAATTGTCGATATTTAATTTACATTTTTAGGGCCAATACTTAACAGAATTGAAAATAATATTTTTTTATAGGTTCCACAGTCACTACTGAATAATCTAGAATGGTTTCCAAAATCTTGTCAAATAGCCCATTTCGGAAAATCAAATGGTTCATGAGATACAGCCCTGTGACAGACAGACGGACAGCGAAGTCTTAGTAATAGGGTCCCGTTCTTACCCTTTGGGTACGGAACCCTAAAAACTATTCTGAATTCATCAAAGTGACTTACTTTGTTAGTTTTTCTTCTGCATTAGTTTCTCCATCTTCTGCTTCTGTCTTTATATCTGCTATATCTTCTGGTTTGATGCAATTTTCACCTAAAATAATAAATATATGTCAAAAAATATATAGGATCACGACAGTAATCCCCAAGTACGGTAGACATCCTCTCAGATCTCCAGACGCTTAGAACCTTCGAAGATGTTTAGTGAGGGTAGTCGGAGGCACGTCCAAACATTATAGAAACATGCCTACATTTTGCAGTAGTTAGCATTCCATACGTGACAGGTTGCAAGCCCATCGCCGCTTATAAGAACACTAACTGATTTCCTCACGATGTTTTCCTTCACCGTGTTTTGAGCATATAAATTTTCGAACAGAAAAATCCATTGATGCACGCCTGGATTCGAACTCACGACCTTCAGATTGAAAGTCGAGGTACGTCCCACTCGGCCAACACGGCTTTTATATATTATATCTATATATATAAAAATCAATTGCTGTTCGTTAGTCTCGCTAAAACTCGAGAACGGCTGAACGGATTTATCTTATCTTGGTCTTGAAATGTTCGTGGAGGTCTAGGGAAGGTTTAAAAGGTGAGAAAAATTCGAATAATTGCCGGAAAACCCCTAAAAACAGCCCTATTCTTTTTCCCATACAAAAGTTTTCTAACTAAAACGTAGAGTCAATTTGAGCTATATTAGGTTTGATAATACGGTAACGGGAACGGGAACTTAAGACAACATTTGTTAATTCTAAAGCGATACGAAGTTCGCGGGGTCAGCTTTAATCAATAGTTAAGTTGATACGTACCGACCCACGTCTCATCGTGTGTTAACACGTGTCGATGCATCTTACTGGCTGTTATGAATCCGCGACCGCACACGTAACATGAGAACGGCTTCTCACCTGAAACAAAATTATTTTATAACTAGCCGACCCGTTACAGACTTTGTCCTGCCCAAATTTCAATAGTCGCTTCGAAAAAAACACTTTCAATATCACTACAAATGATTTCCCTATAACCTTGTCCTGATAAAATAAATTACGAATTTTGATAGAATGCGTATCATTTAGTTGTCAAAACTAATGTCAGATTTTTGAAAAAAAAACCGGTTAAGTGCGCGTCGGACTCATGCACGAAGGGTTCCGTACTATTATTTCTACAAAACGAGAAAAAAAACACGTTTGTTGTACTTAAAGGGTAAAAACGGGACTCTATTACTAAGACTTCGTTGTCCGTCTGTCTGTCTGTCTGTCACAGGGCTGTATCTCATGTACCGTGATAGCTAGACAGTTGAAATTTTCACAGATTATGTATTTCTGTTGTCGCTATAACAACAAATACTTAGTAAAAACAGAATAAAATAAATATTTAAGCGGAGGTCCCATACAACAAACTTTTTTTTTAAATTATCTTTAATTCATTATTATATTAATCTATATATATAAAAATCAATGCCACTTTTCGTTGTAATTTTATAATACAAGAACGGGCTTACCTATCCAAACCAAATGTTTAGGCTTTGTTCGGACTATTTAGTAGATGGTTTATGTGAAGTTTGCACAAAATCGGTAGACTTTTTATCCAGGTACCACCCGTGCGAAGCCGGGCGAGCAGCTAGTTATAATACATACTAGCGACCCGCCCCGGCTTCGCACGGGTAGCATGTTATTATACATATAAACCGTCCTCCTGAATCACTCTATCTATTAAAAAAACCGCATCAAAATCTGTTGTGTAGTTTTAAAGATATAAGCAAACATACATACATACAGACGCGGGAAGCGGAAAGCGACTTTGCTTTATACTATGTAGTGATATGTAATTCAGACATATATATTCTTCTTACCTGTGTGCGTCCTCATATGCACTTTCAAATATGATTTACTGCTGAAGCTACGGTTGCAAAGTTGGCAAACGCCCGCCCCCCCTTTTTGCGTCACTTGGGGGGGGGACAAGGGTGGGGGAGAGATCTGACGAGGGGGGGGCTGGGCCCAGCCCGAGGGGGGGAAGTACTCGTCCTCGTCGTCTGTGAGGGGTTGTCTGGAAGCGAATTCGTGATCACGTTTTGGAAAATATATAATTCATTCATTATGTATCCACATGTATTATAATCCCGGCGTGCATCAATGGATTTTTCTGTTCGAAAATTTTAATGCGCATCAAAAGCACGTGCTCAAAACGGTGAAGGAAAACATCGTGAGGAAACCAGTTAGTGTTCTTATAAGCGGCGATGGGCTTGCATCCTGTCACGTGTGGAATGCTAACTACTGCAAAATGTGGGCATGTGCCAAATATAATGTTTGGGCGTGCCTCTGACTACCCCCACTAGACAACATCTTCAAAGGATATAAGCGTCTGGAGATCTGAGAAGATGTCTACCGTACTAGGAGATTACAGTCGTGATCCTTCTCTTTATCTTTATCTTATTTGATGGCCAATTAGTATCTAAAATTCTTCTTACTCAAACAATTTCAAAAGTTTGTTAGAATGTTTGGTTATACATTAGTCGATGCCCTGGAATACTAAATAGGCTACTTTTTATCTAGATAGATACATCTTTATTGATTTACCACACGTTCACACGAATACAAATATTTATGAACAGAAAAAAAATAACACTATGCTTAAAGGTAATACAAATGGCGGCCTTATCGCTAAAAGCGATCTCTACCAGGCAACCTATCTAGGTACCACAGGAGCAAAACCGCGGGCGGATGCTAGTCGATTAAAGAGACTTCTAGTTATGGACTAGAAGATTTAAATAATTCAACGTACTTTTCCACCTTAACGGGTTCCACTTCATCATCAGACAAGCCTTGGGGCTCGAAGGGCTCGTCGAAGGCTGTGAATTCATTAAGCGGTTCCATGGTCAGTTCCACCATCTGTTCCTCATTGTCTTCCAATTCGCATTTGATTTCGATCTCCACCTTTTCATGTGCATCATCAGCGAACTCGAATTTAGCAGGAAGGATGCACTAAAAAAATAAGAGAAAAAAAAAATAGATAATTTTAATTTTTGGGTTTTATAATAAACTAGCTGACCCGTGCCCGCTTCGCTGTGCGTAAGACATTTCTAATACCATCGTGGACTTTTTTGTAGACGTTTTTAAGGTGTACAATACTGTAGTACATTATTTTGATATATCTCGTGGGGTTCAGCCAGCATTTGCAATGTAAGCGCAAAAAAAATGTGTTTATTTACGACATCACATTAGAAACCTCTAAAATTATCAGTGTTTCTCTACTATATTATGCATGTATTATACATATAAACCTTCCTCTTGAATCACTCTATTTATAAAAAAAAACCGCATCAAAATCCGTTGTGTAGTTTTAAAGATATAAGCAAACATACATACATACATACGCGGGAAGCGGAAAGCGACTTTGCTTTATACTATGTAGTGATCACTGTTTATTTATTAATTATTATTATTTTTTTAATTATCTATTTTAAACGCCAGTCACGTGACACAAAACGGTCAGGATTGGTCGAATCGACGATGACGTAACATGCTTGTCAATATGTCATCGCCTGCCTTGAAAAACTTGACGTTTGTTTATCTGTTGACAAGCGTGTAACGTCACAGAAACTAGTGCGACGCCATTTGCTTAGAGAAGCGTTTTTGCGGGTTATTTAAATTGTCGATATTTAATTTACATTTTTAGGACCAATACTTATTTTTTTACTGGTTCCACAGTCACCACTGAATAATCTAGAATGGTTTTCAAAATCTTGTCAAATAGCCCATTATGGGTTTTTTAATAAATCATTGTTTATTTTCAAGTTATTTTACTCCATAACGCTTTATGAAGGCATAATTTACATAGATTACAATCAACAACACTTTATTTTTCATACTGTCAAATAGCCTAAGTAAAGTCAAGAGAGTTTCCACTCAAATTCAAAATCAAAAATCATTTATTTCAATAAAATCACTTTGAAACGTCTAAGAAACTAGGTGAAGCTACGCCTATTCCACGCGACCATTGTCTAGAAGAATCAGGCAACAAACACGGCTTGGGGTCTACCTTTTGGAACGAAGTTCCTTATCGCGCGTTGTGAAAGGGGGCTAAACGGAAAAAATTCTTACGAAAAGTTGTCACGAAAAGTTGACACGACACTTTTTTGCTATAGTATATCTATTAATATATATATCTATTAATTGTGTCGAGGTCGAGGTCGAGGTGGAAGTGGAGGTCGAGATGGAGGTGGAGGTCGAGGTCGAGGTCGAAGTCGAAGTCAAAGTCAAAGTTGATTCCCCTTCCCTTGTCCCACGTTATTTTGTGAGAACTTCGTTCCATCCGGGTGTCCCTTGACACCTCTCAAGTTTTTTTTTCAATTATCCTTTCCTTAATGCTATGTAGAGCTCCAGTGTGGTGCCAATCGAACAAGGTGAAGGCTCAAACAAGAATAATAATTAAAAGTACTACTCAAGTATGTAACAATAATAAAAATAACTAAAGTAACCACTTGAGTATTACAATAGTACACAGCTTAGTTGGTAGTAACTCTGCCTTCTACGCTGTAGGTTGTGGGTTCGATCCCCACCCAGGGCAAACATTTGTGTGATGAACATAGATGTTTGTTCTGTGTCTGGGTGTTAATATATATATTATGTATGTATTTACAAAAAAAAGAAGTATATAAGTATTCTATCAGTTATCTGGGTCCCATAGTACAAGCTTTGCTTAGTTTGGGGCTAGATAGTGTTGTGTGTAAAGTCCGCCAATATTTATTTATTTATTTTATTACATTTTTATCTTGTTGATACTAACCTCCTATTCCTCCCGCTTCTCGAAATCGAAATTTCATTCAATTTGAACCAGTAGATTAAGAATTATAACTAGTCAAAGTTTCCTATTTTGTCACTCACTCACTGACTGACTGACTGACCGATCATCAAAAGTTTAAGGCACTTCTAGCAGACATAGAAGCTTCAAATTTGAAACACAATTAGTGTTTAGTGTAAAAATCCGAAAAAAACCTGCCAAGTGCGAGTCGGACTCGCGCACGTCGAGTTCCGTACCATTCTATAATTAGCTAACCTTTACGTAATAACTTAAGACAGAAGGACCCTTAAAGTAAAACTGAATAAATTAACCGACTTGGTATTACATGGATCTCACAACTTTTAACGGTAGAAGAACTGAGTTGCGTTGCGAGACTTTTTTTACAAGTTATGTTTTTGATGGTTTTCTGATCTTTTTCAATGAGGTTAAAAAATAAAATTAAGATTAAGACTAACTAACCTCTTCTTCTTGCTTCTCAACCTTGGGCTGTTCCGGCGCCGCTTGCGGGGTAGCCACGGGCCAGTCCCAGGGGTCTTCGGTCTTCGGTTTCTTTGCTTCGGCCTCCATTTTGAACTGTTCTTCCAGCTCGGTTAGGTATGGCAGAATTGCATTGTAATCTGTAAAACAAAATATAATTATATTTAAAAAAAAATCGGTCAAGTGCGAGTCGCACTCGCGCACAAAGGGTTACGTACCATTATCTATAAAAACGGCAAAAAAATCATGATTGTTGTATGGGAGCCCCCCTTAATATTGATTTTATTCTGTTTTTAGTATTTGTTGTTATAGCAGCAACAGAAATACATTATCTGTGAAAATTTCAACTGTCTAGCTATCACGGTTCATGAGATACAGCCCTGTGACAGACAGACGGACAGCGAAGTCTTAGTAATAGGGTTCCGTTTTTACCCTTTGGGTACGGAACCCTAAAAACGGCAAAAAAAACACGTTTATTGTATGGGATATATATTTAAATATTTTATTTATTGTATTTTTTTTTGTAATTTCAAAAACACGTGCTCAAAATGGTGAAGGAAAACATCGTGAGGAAACCAGTTAGTATTCTTATAAGCGGCGATGGGCTTGCAACCTGTCACGTATGGACTAACTACTAACTACTGCAAAATGTGGGCATGTTCCTATGATGTTCGGACGTGCCTCTGACTACCACCACTAGACATCTTCAAAGGATCTAAGCGTCTGAAGATCTGAGAGAATGTCTACCGTACTTGGGGATTACAGTCGTGATCCTATTTATTTATATTTGAATTAAAATATATCTTACCATACGGTTCTCCGTCTAATTTCTGATCAGCGTGTTTCTTGTCAAAATGCTTGGTAAGTAGTTCAAATCTTAAACAAATAAGGATATTACCTATCTTATGTATATAAAATAAAGTCGTGTTAGTTACACTATTTACAACTCAAGAACGTCTGAACCGATTTGGCTGAAAATTGGTGGGGAGGTAGCTTAGAACCAGGAGACGGATATAGGATATACCACCTTGTTCGATTGGCACCACACTGGAGCTCTACATAGCATTAAGGAAAGGATCATAAAAAAAAAGGTAGACCCCAAGCCGTGTTTGTTGCCTGATTCTTCTAGGCTTGGTCGCGTGGAATCGGCGTAGCTTCACCTAGTTCCTAAGACGTTTCAAAGTGATCCTTGTGATTTTATTGAAATAAATGATTTTTGAATTTGAATTTGATACTTTAGTTATTATAACGGAACAAACATTTGTTAATTCTAAAGCGATACGAAGTTCGCCGGGTTAGCTTGTTTATTAATAAATAAATGAATATTAGTGGATATCTTTAAACAGCGCCATCTAGCTCCAAAACTAGGCAACGCTTGTACTATAGAAACTATAACTTATATTCTTTTTTTTCTAAATACATACTTATTAAACATATTAACACCCGGACATAGAACAAACATCACACAAATGTTTGTCTTGGGTGGGAATCGAACCCACAACCTACAGTGCAAAAGGCAGAGTTACTACTAACTGAGCTGTGAGGCCAAGAACGAGTTGTGTCCGTAGCATTATCTATAAAATCGCGATAAACTCACTTAAATATTTATTTTATTCTGTTTTTAGTATTTGTTGTTATAGCAGCAACAGAAATAAATAATCTGTGAAAATTTCAACTGTCTAGCTATCACGGTTCATGAGATACAGCCTTGTGACAGACAGAGGAGTCTTAGTAATAGGGTCCCGTTTTTACCCTTTAGAGCAGTGTTCCGCAAAGTGTGTACCGCGGCACACTGGTGTACCGTGGTTATTAGTTGGTGTGCCTTGGAAAAATAAGGATATCTTATAAACGTATTTTTAGCAGCCCTGCCAACGATTACTCCAAATTAAGACCGTCTATGCTCAATTAAACAGGCTCATGTTTCGCATTAGATACCTTTTCTGCAATTTAATGTTTAGATTTGTTGATTAATAAAAAATATTATTTCGTTGATTAATAATAAATGTTGATTAATATTACTTAAAAACTGATTTTTAATTTGTGGTGTACCTCAAAAAATTTTATATTCCTAAATGTACCTTGAACAAAAAACGTTTGCGGTACACTGCTTTAGAGAACGGAACCCTTAAAGATAGTAGGATGAAATACTAACCTGCTAAAGTATGTATAACATATCCTACACTGATGTCTGATAGCGAGATGTATTCGCTTGTTGTGCCGCCCGAGTTTACTTGCTGTTATAAATGTCTGGCCGCAGTAGTTACAAATGTACGGCTTCTCATCTGAAAAAAAATTGTGTGTCAGCTCCGACGCACGACTGGAGTTTACCACATCGTGCGTAGAGCGTACCCCCACTATAAGATGTTTTGCCATCAGTAAGAGTGAGAGAAAGCATTATAAAGTATAGGCAAAGTAAGGGTACACACTACCCACGATCTAGCTGCACTGCTCACACCAAATTAGATTTTGACTATAAATATATAGAGATATACTATATATAGAGATAGACTATAGATTTTGACACGGGTCTTTATCACGTAATTACCTGTAATTTATTTTCCCGACGTTTCGGCTATGTTACAATAAACATGGTCGCGGGCAGACTCAAAAATTAAAACTAAATGTAATTACGTGATAAAGACGCGTGTCAAAATCTATAGTTATGAAAAAAAATAAACAAATTATTTAATAATTACGTTTAAAAAACTAAAAACAAAGTCAAAGGATGTGCCAGAAGACGTTAAACCAGAAACGGTTAGTCATAACTAGGTATAAAAAACCGGCAAAGTGCGAGTCGGACTCGCGCACGAAGGGTTCCGTACCATTGTCTATTAAAAACAGCAAAAAAACACGTTTGTTGTATGGAAACCCCACTTAAATATCTATTTTATTCTGTTTTTAGTATTTGTTGTTATAGCAGCAACAGAAATACATAATCTGTGAAAATTTCAACTGTCTAGCTATCACGGTTCATGAGATACAGCCCTGTGACAGAGAGACGGACAGCGAAGTCTTAGTAATAGGGTCCCGTTTTTACCCTTTGGGTACAGAACCCTAAAAATAATCATCGAAATCGGATCATCAGGTAAAATGATACATAAGAATGAAACCGTCCATGTGCGTATCAGGTTACGCGCAATGTTCAGTTACGTAGTTTACACAGCTAACAACATTATCCTACTTATTATAAATGCGAAAGTTTGTGAGTTTGTATGTATGTTTGTTCCTCAATCAGGAATAAACGACAAAACGGATTAAGTTGAAATTTGCTGTAGATGTAGATATAATGCCCGAATAAAACATAGACTACTTTAACATATGAAAAACACCCCAAAAACTATTGAAAAAACGCAAAAGGGATGATTTCTGTATAGATGGCGCTGGTGTGCAACAAATCTGACATCACAGATTAATAACATTCAGTCTTTTCTATTCGATTATTGAAATTTGACAGGACAACGTCTGCCACGGGTCGGCTAGTAATATTATAAATGCGAAAGTTTGCGAGTTTGTATGTATGTTTGTTCCTCAATCAGGCCTAAACGACAAACCGGATTAAGTTGAAATTTGCTGAAGATGTAGATATACTACCCGAATAAATAATAGACTACTTTAAATATGAAAAACATACCCAAAACGATAAAAAAACGCAAAAGGGATGATTTCTGTAAAGATGGCGCTGGTAAGCAACAATCTGACATCACAGACTAAAGCCATTCAGTCTTTTCTATTCGATTATTGAAATTTGACAGGACAACGTCTGTCACCGGCCGGCTAGTATTATAAATGCGAAAGTTTGTGTGTGTTTGTTACTATTTCACGCAAAAACTACTGAACGGATTAAAATGAAACTTTACAGTAATATAGCTTATACATCAGAATAACAAATAGGCTACTTTTTATCCAGGTACCACCTGTGCAAAGCCGGGGCGAGCAGCTAGTATATAAGTGATTCACAATGGTATTTTCTTTTTTATAAATTGGTCGATTATTGCTCTTAAATTTGCAAAGCCTATTTAACTGTGATAGCCAGGTTTTACATTCTTAAGCCCCTAAAACCAATAATTTAGTTAGTAGGGGGGTTGAAACACACACTTAACTGTAACAAAAATTGGCACTTCAAAGTTTAATTCACTAATGTATCCCTTAATCGAAAAGTTTTCTTTACAAACCCGTATAATCCGCACTTTTGGTGTAGGGGAGAATCCCTTAAATTTTTATTTCAAGATTTTATTGTTCACTTTGTCTGCGTGACCAATTTATGACAAATTACTTTATAAAACTAAGAGTCTGTGAGCAGTGTGAGCTAAGCTGCAGACGGCCGGACGGACATGGCGAGACTGTAAGGTTTCTCGTAGACTGTGAAACCCTAAAAAAACCGGCCGAGCGAGTCGGACTCGCGCACGAAGGGTCTCGTACCATTATCTATAAAAAAAACAGCATAAAAATCTCGTTTGTTGTTTGGAAGCCCCACTAAAAATTTATTTTATTCTGTTTTTAGGGTTCCGTACCCAAAGGGTAAAAACGGGACTCTATTACTAAGACTTCGCTGTCCGTCTGTCTGTCACAGGGCTGTATCTCATGAACCGTGATAGCTAGATAGTTGAAATTTTCACAGATGATGTATTTCTGTTGTCGCTATAACAAAAAATACTAAAAACAGAATAAAATCAATGTTTATTTGGGGCTTCCATACAACAAACGTGTTTTTTTGCCGCTTTTTATAGATAATGGTACGGAACCCTCAGTGCGCGAGTCTGACTCGCACTTTGCCGGTTTTATTATTAGTATTTGAGCGGCAACAGAAATACATCGTCTGTAAAAATTTCAACTGTCTAGCTATCACGGTTCATGAGATACAGCCTTGTGACAGACAGACGGAAACCAGTCTTAGTCATAGGGTCCCGTTTTTTCCCTTTGGGTACGGAACCCCAAAACCTATAATTTAATTTTTTTTACACAATTTTTTTATGTTTTTCTGACAGCTACATCTTGACCTACTCATTTCCGGCTTCACATCTACTTCAGGGACACACTGTAAATTAAAAAAATTAAAAAAAAACTCACCCGTGTGCGACCTCACATGAATCTTCAAATAATAACTCAACGCAAACTGCTTGTTGCACGCAAAGCATTTATAAACCTCATTCTTCCCATTCGCTATTTTAACTGCTTTCTTGACATTATCCACGATATCCTGCTTAATATCTTGGTTAAATTCACTTTCATCCGCTTGAATGAATTCTCCAACTTTCTCCGTCCCAATATACCCATCTTCCGGCTTAATTTCTATCTCAAATTCTTTTTTAACTTTAGCATCTTTCTTCTTCTTCTTTCTCTCCTTCCTAAGACGTTTCCTCTTCTTTAAATTCTGGATACGGATATCATAGCTCGTTATCCGATTGTTGTGGATAGTTACATGAGCATCAAGCTCGGATAACTCATGGAAAGATATATTGCAAACGGAACATCCGTAAAACTTAAAGTCTTTATCGGTTATTTTCTTATTCCAATAGCTGCTAGTCTTCCCTTTAAGTTTTCGAGACCTTTTAATCTTTATTTTTGTTATATCCGGCTTAATATCTACTTCTTCATCATTCATATTTGTTAAAGCATAGTTTTCTGCGTTCGTGCCTTCGATCCCGTTTATGTAACTCGGTAGAAGTTGTCCATTGTGAGACTCAGCTACGTTACTTGGGTCTTGGTTCATATTGCAAAGTGTATTTTCGTTGAATATAGAGTGCGGAAGGTAGTAATCTTTGTTGTACGGTTGTGTATGGGAGACGCTGGGTAGTTCATGGGGTATAGGAGGTAGTGCGTGGGGGATAGGAGGTAGTGCGTGGGGGATAGGAGGTAGTGTGTGGGGGATAGGAGGTAGTGCGTGGGGTATAGGAGGTAGTGTGTGGGGTATATCAGGTTGTGGGTGAGATATCCCGGGCTGGGGATGAGTTAGTATAGTTTCGGGTTGGGGAACACTAGTCTCGGGATGGGGAATACTAGTCTCGGGATGGGAAATGCTAGTCTCGGGATGGGGAATAGTGGTTTGGGGTATGGTTTGGGGTTGGGGAGCTTGGTATGTGTTGTATTGCCCGTATGAGCTTAGGGGGTCGACATCCATCATGTTGGTGTTCATTGTGCTGTATAAAAGAACAATGTGAATTAGTAAATAAATATTGGTGAACACAGTGCCATCTAGCACAGAAATAAGCAAAGCTTTACTATAAGAACCAGATAGCTGATAGATTATTTTGTAAATACATACTTAAAATACATTAGAACACCCAGACACAACAAACATCTATGTTCATCACACAAATATTTGTTCTGGGTGGAAATCAAACCCACAACCTAACTAATAATAATAATAATAAATGTTTTTATTGCGTTTCCAAAAGTACAATATTATGAACAATGATGAAATCCTCTTTTAAGTAAAAAATACTTGTCATAGAAGATTTCGCTCTTGCTTAGGTCTATTTTTAGAGTTATTTGTGGGGTGTTAAAGCAAATGAACATTAAATAATACAATGGGTAGAAACAATATAGATAAAAATGTGCTGTGTGTGTGTGTGTGTGTGTGTGTGTGTGTGAGCGGGTGTTTGAGTTAGTGTGATTGATGGTGTTATATTTGCCAGTAGAAGTTACATAGTACAAGCTTTGATTAGTTTGGGGCTAGATGGCGTTGTAGTAAAATCCGCCAATCTATAATATAAAAATATGTCGGGTTTTCCTTCCTGACGCTATAACTCTAGAACGCACGAACCAATTTCCACGGTTTTGCATTCGTTGGAAAGGTCTCGGGCTCCGTGAGGTTTATAGCAAAGAAAATTCAGGAAAAATTTCAAGAGAAAAGCAGGAAAACAGGTTCGGGAACTGGAACGGGAACGGGAACTTAACACAGCATTTGTTAATTTTAAAGCGATACGAAGTTCGCCGGGTCAGCTTGTATTTATTATTTATTTAAAAGTTCTTCAGTTAATAATTCTACGGTGCTATTAATAAAAATTTACTTATCCAAAGATCATCTGAGGTTACACCAAGACTTGTTAATACTACCTTATTGTAACCAACTCCATTTCTAATCCTTGTTTATTAATATTGAATTCGACTAGTCCAAACGTAAGCGTTGGACTAAATTTAATCCTGCGCTAGTCTACGTTTATTAATGAGACGGCTAAAGTCCATGGTTTTGTGTAACATAGTCTTTTCAGGACTTTACTGACCCCAACACTACCTGTCTAGAGGTTGTCTCGCCAGGACTTCTCTGATTACCCCAACACCACCTGTCTTCTATCATGACAATAATTTAATAACAACAATGTTGATATTGTCAAAATAATTACTGATATTATTGACAGTATAGATAAAAAATAGTTTAGATTAAATCCAAGGTCAATAAGACATAAGTGTTTTTAATAAATGCATTTATTTTGGACGGTGATGTGACAATTGTAATGTCTGGACAGGCCTCTAACTACCCCATTTGGGCTTTTGAGGAATCTGAGTGAATCCCCAAGCACCGTAAACATTTGCTCAGATCACCACTAGCTCAGATCCTTGACAATAACGAAAGGGGTTAGTCAGAGGCATGTGCCAAATACAATTTTTGAATGTGCTTTTGACTAACCTTTCAATATTGTCAAGGATCTGAGCGCATGGTGATCTGAGCAAATGTTTACGGTACTTGAGGATTCACTCTGCTTCCTCCTAAGCCCAAATGGGGTAGTCAGCGGCCTGTCCTGTGTGTGTTTTGTTTTTTATAACAAAGTTAGCTTAGGGTGATATGTGAAATGTTTGGTTTTAAGTATGGGCTGAGTCTACCCGGATAAGACGGAATAATTTATAAAACTGTATTACCTTGAAAAGCATCAAACTAAAAAGAAACTGTCTATAATTTACTTAGCTAATATGATTATCTAATGAATTATATAAAAATGAACTGTTTAGCTATTCATAGTTTTGATTAAAAACGAAACTAGTGTTTTTGAAGAGCCAAAAGAAAATAAATCTTTCGAGAAAAGTTTCACTAATCATGTTTCTGTCTTTAATTTGTCTTATCTGGATAGACTCAGCTCATACAAAAAAACAAAAATTGCAATCATTAACTTAGTTGCACTTTACAGTACCACAGAGAACTGTTTAGTTTGTTTCAGAAAACAATTATTTTATGTACCTACACAATTATAGTAACTAGTAACTACCTACCAAGTATAATGCTCAAGGTTGAATAAAATTATATGAGAAATAGTAAAACTGTAATAAAATAACGAATAACTCTAAGTTTATTCAATCTTTTTTATAAAAAAAAACACTGAATTTGAAAAAGAGATCGAATATCGACAGAATATTACGAAAAAAAACTACCATGCTATTGAATAAACTTAAAAAATGAACGTAAACAAACCAAATTCAACGTTTTAAAGCGTAATTACTTATAAAACCATCAACTAACACCTCAATGCCACAACGAAGCCAGTAAATCGATACGATGAGAGCAAAAAAACTTACCTCTGGTAGAGTTGTTTCAACAAAAAAACACTTTTTAGGTTTCAACGACTCGATTCACTAATGAAATATGTTGATATTTCCCTCCAAATCTCGTCGGAACGCACATTGTACATTTCAAAACGTTGCCAGTGAAATACACGACGTTTAACCTAGGTTTTAACATCAATTATTGGTTTTGTAACAAAGAATAATTAAAGAGAAAAATCCTAATTATTTTTTACATTTGCGTGACGGAAACTATATCAATGGCAGATTAACTCAATGTTGCCATTCAGTAAAAAAAATCTTTGTTTACCCCATTTTTTTGACGTTTTTATTATTGAAATCAGGGATCCTTGTGAGTGAAAGTTGAACCTCTAGAAATTAAAACTTTCAACCTCACAAAAAAACGTTTTTGGCATCTAAAAGAACTAAAATACTACAAACTAAATGCTATAAACTCCTATTGTTAAGATTTACAATATTTATAACTTGTTGTTGCAACAGGTTTTATTATAAATAAAGATAGATAATACTTTATTGTACACCGAAAACAAAGAACAAATAAATCAAATCAAACTAACTAACTGGAATGGGCGGCATTATAGCTAAAAGCTATAAAAATAATACAATAATTTTAATAATGTCATGCCCGCTGGTTAAGTATGATGCAGAACTCGGTAGTTAAATAATCATACGCTGGCAGCATTATTCGTCACTATCACAAATACCGTTCCAATCCACTTAAAACAAGACGCTGTAAATACTTTGCAGTTTTTAAACTTAATTTAATAATTTGAATAAGGTTTTATTCCAATAAAGAGTTTTTAGTCCATCACACTCCACTTATATTTATAAGTAGAGTTCAATTCGACATAAACAAAAATCTTATGGTAACCTATCTACTATTAAAAAATAGAATAGCCGAATAAAAAAACTAGAATGGAGCGTGTTATGTATAGCGCTACTTTGAAATGTTTTTTGATACTTTGGAGTGCCGTATGTTTTGTAAAATGTTTATCATAAATGAAATACATAGTAATTAAAGATATACATATATAAGATATCAAGGTATCGTTGTGATTGCCTGTAATTGACTTTTGACAATTGTTCACATACCACATAACCTTAAACATGTATTATATAGGTATATAAAGGCTGTTGGCAGTCAATTTTAATAAATAAATAAATAATAGTACCTGCAAAGGGAATAAAGAAATATGAAATTAATTATAATGGGATTAATGGATGTTCCACTAAAAAACGATTGTTTGGTTGATAAATGACTACAATTTAAAACTTACTCTACTTGAGTCAATTTAAGTATGACACACTAGCTCAGATTTATACATAGTAAATAATATATCTTAGTTTATGAAACGGGCAAAATTTTAAGAAAAATCTTGCAAAAAACAATGACTTCGCTTACTTATCTTATTGCATTGTTTGATGTAACCATCAAAACTGCAACCAATTAACATATTTTTGCTTCGATCAGGTGTCAGATTGACTATATTACCAAAATATAAGCCGCAAGTATGAATGCGTTTATATAATAACAATAATAAAAAATAAATAAAAAAAAGGGTGGTTTTGTATTACACTTTATTGAGACACTACTTACTAAGGCTGATAAGAAATTAAAATTATAATAAATATTGGTAGTGTGGGATCCACATTACTATTTATTTTACATTAAATAAAAACTTATTTCGTCAAACGTAACAAAAACTCTTTACGCTTGAAGCAGAAAGAAATTTATTATAATGTTAATGTCAGTGAGAAAAAAACAATTGAAGTCAGATGGAAGTTGGTTTTTGATACAGGAAAAAATATATATACTTACCTATATTTTAAAATCGTTTTGTGTGATATTTGGATTATTGTGAGCACCCCGTCCCCACAAATGGTGACCCCGACGTGATTAGAACACGCAACCTTCTGATAGAAGAATATAGATAATATAATCTATACTTATAATAAATCTGTAGAGAGGTCAATTCTGTACATGAAATATATTTCCAAAATAACTAACAGGGGGTGATTAGGGATCGATACTGATGCCAAAAATGCAATCAGTAAAATGTTTGTCTGTCTGTCTGTATAACCGTTATAGAAACAAAAACTACTCGACGGATTTTAACGAAACTTGGTACAATTATTTTTCATACTCCTGAGCTGGTTATAGTATACTTTTTATCACGCTACAATCAATAGGAGCAGAGCAGTGAAGGGAAATGTTGGGAAAACGGGAGAAGTTACTCCATTTTTTAAGCTTCCGTCGCGTGTGCAACCTTAATGGTTAAAGCTACATAGAAATCGTGTATGTCGGAAATGTTCTCCTTAAAATTATATAAAAAATATCTCATGACAGCATATGTCATCTTTTATGGTTGACTTACAATAACACGTGTAACTCCCGATAGCTTAGCAGTTCGAAGCTTTCTGATTATATTTGTCTACTCTTACGTTTATAACACTCTCAGTCATCCCTAATTAAAAACGCGAACGCACAGGTAGGATAGGAGGCTTGCTTGGCATCTAGAGGCTAGCGAGTCACCTAGCGAGTAGCTTCGTAAAACGAACATTCTCGAACGTTCGCGACCGGCCTAGCAGCTAGGCGTCAAACGCGCAGTTCGGCCGGTCGCGAACGTTCGAGAAAAAAATAAATCATCAATAATTGTCTAATGACAAAAAGCTGTGAAAGAAAAACGTTTTATATAAAGACATTCTGTAGTATATTTAGTATCAGCATTGCACCCGTGCGAAGCCCGGGCGGGTCGATAGTCTATAATAATATAACCTTAATATAGAAATTTTACACAGCTCAACGCTCCACCTAGCTCTAAAAAAATAGCAATGCTTGTACTATGAGAATTAGAAAACTGATAGAATACTTATATATTTCTTTGTAAATACATACATAAGATACATCATAACATCCAGACACAGAACAAACATTTATGTTCAACACACAAATATTTTTCCTGGGTGGGGATCGAACCCACAACCTACAGCGCAGAAGGCAGAGTACTACCATCTAAGCTGTGAGGCCAGTCAAGAGGCCAGAAAGACCGGTTCAATACTTAGATATTTCCCTTGATGAACTAATTGCCTTAGATACCTAATTCTCGAAGCATTCCAACATCTCACACACGCGCTGTAATTTTATCTTAAAATACTAGTTTATTACATATCATTTATTCAAGTATTCACCCACATTACGGATAAATACAAACTTATCTTTGCAGTATAAAACTTTGCTTTAATAATGGATATAAGAGCGAATTTTACTTTGTAAACAGCAACTTAATGTTTGTAGTGCCATGATAACGACGCAAAGATATAGTTTGATGTTTGTAAGGTATTCTAGTCCTTATTATAAAGAGATAAAGCTTATTTAAGTTACTTTATATGTAAACGCCATTTTGGAGCTCGGTAATATTACAAAACATTGTAGTGATGTGACGAATAGTTTTACTTTTGGAAGAATTTGGATGGATCTAAGATGTATTTTATTTAATGTACCTACGTGTTATTATTTATTAGTTATTATTGCGTTTTAAAAACTAAGAAGAAAAAGACTAAAAAGGTTTCAATGTGTTGAAAAATCTAGACGATATTAATTTATTAAAATTTGTGACGTAATTATGAGTATTATCTTTATAAATATACATATCAAAGGCAATGTCCTACCTGACATACAAACGCTGATCCTTAATGGTTAAGAATAGGCGTCTTTAAAACAAAAATTTTTTTCGAAATTCATCCCCCAAAGAAATTGTATAGGAGATGAAAGTTTATATGAAACTCTATAATTTTTTATTTGAAATACATAATTATTGTGATACTTCCTACCTACCGTGTACCTACCATTTAGGAGGTACATAATACTAAATAAAATAAATTGTATAATTGTAAGTTCAAAGTAGAGAAAAAATCATCTAAATATATTTAAATAAATTACCGCAACTCAAACTCGAACAGAATTATTTAATACATTGACATTTAGCTTACAACACTATCAGTAACGCGGGAAACATGAACACGAGAGGTCGCGTTCGCTGTTAAATCACAAAAACATATTTACGTTCGAACTTTTGAGTGCAAACAATTCACATTGTATTTAAATTATTTTAAATGTTCATTGTGTTGTGGGTGATTTTTGAATAGTTTTGTGTTTTGTAAATGTGTAATTTTATAAGGCATTATCACAGAAGTGGCTTTGTCAGTGGATGAATGGTTTCTTTCTCAAGGTAAGGTTATTCGATAGTAATTTAAAACTATTAGACGATCACAACGGGTCAGCTAGCTTTCGTAAAAATCATCCACGAACATAGCAACAGCTAACATACATTTTAGAATTTAGAGAATACTAATTTCATAGTGACTATTAAAGAATCAATGTACCTATACTGCATTAAAAGCCTTAATAATGATAATCATAGATTTACGAAATAAGCCAGCAGCATTGCCGTCCAACATAGCAACGCCACCAGTATCTCTTCTAAGAATTTGATTGAATAGAAATGCTTTATTGTACACCAATAATAAATAATAACAACGAAAGAAACTTAAACTAGAACAAACTGTACAATGACCGATCTTATCGCTAAAAAGCGATCTCTTCCAGTCCACCTTCAGAAAATTTTCTATCTATCTACTACTCTCTAGGTCCTTACTATATCCCTACGTTTTATCATAACTACTATTTATCAGAATAAAAAATAGCCTAACTCTCAGAGTAATGTAGCTATTAGTGAAAGGAGGATGCCCTACATTCAAACGTAATATCAAATTTTACCTTTTTTTTATTAAGTATATTAATATTCATTACTTTAAATCATAATCTTAAATAGTGTATTTTTAAAGACATTTTATTATGCCAATGGAACTTATCTACCTATTTCGTTTTCGTATACCTAATAAAAAATGTTAAAGATTCAGTCACCATATATATTACCAACATCAACCGACAGAAAAATGAGGATCGTTGCATTGGTATATTTAAAACGATCAAGATCATTTTATCATTCGTTATTTGTGCGTAATTTAGACAAAAAACTACGCGCCAAAACTATTTGTTCTAAAATCAAAATTTAAAAATCAAAGATGGCTGTAAAAATATTTTTATCTTTGTATTTGTATTGTACCTACCTCTGTAAACGATTTGGAGCTAAAACAAAACAAGATTATATAATTCATTCGAGTCATTTTCGAATGGTATGTATGTACTTACACGCATCGACTACATTATATAGTCGATGCTTACACGTAACGTATTTAACGTTATAAAAACTAAAAAGAGTCGAGTTCTTTAGTCAAAACGGTCGACCATTGGAAAAGATAAGATATGATAATATCTATATCTAATAGGTTTTAATTATTAAGTGTTATGAAGGAACTATAACTAGGTATTAGTCCTACTTACATTAATACAATTTAAATTAGAAATCTTTAGACTATTCTCTCCACATTAAAAAAATATAGGAAAATTGAATTCACCGAGTAAAAAACTATACGCTACTTACAAAAATAATATACATCTCTTCGCATTGAGCATGTGGGCATGTGCCGGAATATAATGTTTTGGCGTGCCCCTGACTACCCCCTTTCGACATCTTCAAGGATTTAAGAGCCTGGAGATCTGAGAGGATGTCTACCGTACTTGGGGATTACAGTCGTGATCTTTATGTTCGAATTGAAAAACACCTTTGAAAAATTGCATGACGGATGCGGGGACCAAACAGCGCGCAATCTTTTACGTCATACGTGACGTTTGTAAACGGAAACTTGCCATAAAGAAAATAAGAAGGGAATAATGGTTTTATTTATTTATTTATATGTATGTAGGTTTGTCATATATCAGTCATGTGAATAAATACGTCATAATTCTAGGTTTTCACAATATACATTACATACTAATATTCGTGCGTCCTCAAAACTATTGTTGTAATTTAATTTGTGGTTGATGTTGGACTTTTCCCTTTAAACTATACCTATACATACGTGCCCTGAATATAATGTAGGTATTGTATCTCTGACTACTGACTACCCCATTTAGACATCCAATGAACTGAGAGTTGGCCACGAATTACATTAAAATTAAAGATACGTATAAATTAAAAGGATGTCAAGCTTATTAGGGTTCCGTACCCAAAGGGTAAAAACGGGACCCTATTACTAAGACTTCGCTGTCCGTCTGTCTGTCCGTCTATCTGTCCGTCTGTCTGTCCGTCTGTCTGTCACAGGGCTATATCTCATGAACCATGATAGCTAGACAGTTGAAATTTTCACAGATTATGTATTTCTGTTGCTGCTCTAACAACAAATACTAAAAACCGAATAAAATGTATATTTAAGGGGGGCTCCCATACAACAAACAAACATGTTTTTTTTTTTGCCGTTTTTATAGATAATGGTACGGAACCCTTCGTGCGCGAGTCCTACTCGCACTTGGCCGGTTTTTTATTTTTTTATTGGTGACACTTTTTTGCTGTCCATCCAATGTTTTTTTTACAGACTAAAAAAGGAGTCCAAACATTTTTGTTGCCTTTCTTTTTAGTTTTGTCCATGCATGCAGATATGGTAAATGTTGAAAATTTGTTCAGAACATTCCGTAGTTCAATGGAAACATAGCTGAAATTGCGTCTTAAAAGTTGGGCTTAGACCTAAATATATGCTGAAGACATGTTGTTTAAGTTTTACACTACATACCTACTTTACTTAGTATGTTTCGTCTTGTCCGTCCTTCCTACCTATATTGTTCTTACATATACATTAAAAAAAAAACAAAAAAAATAAGACCACTATAAGATGTTTTGCCATCAGTAAGAGTCAGAGAAAGCATTATAAAGTACTAGCCGACCCGTGACAGACGTTGTCCTGTCAAATTTCGATAATCGAATAAAAAAGACTGAATTTCACATAGAAATAGTTCAAAGTCTTAGGACGGATATAGGTTACTATTTAACCCAAAAAATCTTTTGATATAAGGAATTTCAATGTTATCATAGTCGTCAAAAATTGATTTTCTAAATCTACGTGAGTAAAAGCTAGTCATTCATAAAAACAGGTCAAACTGTCAATACCACCCTCTTTGTATTAGTGAACTTGGCCTAAAGCTAGACAACTGGTTTCCGTATTTAACCACAGGCCAATAGAACCTTGACAAACTGTTTCAAGGCTTCTAAGCTGTTATATTATTCACTTTATGAACGATTTAATCGATAAATAGGCTTGATATTATGTATGTTATAATGGACTATATTGTTTGTTTTATTATTAACTAGCGTTTACCTGCTACTTCGTCCGCGTAGATTCAAGAAATCGACTTTATCGTAATATATTGAAATTGCTGAAAATAAAAATTAATTACTTAATAAAAAATAAAATTAAGTTCATTCCAATACTTAAAATTATCTCCATATAAAATTTCATGACAATCGGGCAAGCGGTTTGGCCTGATAACGTCACAGATATTCATAGTTATCCGTCGCATTTAAAATATTAGTTTAGAACTACAAAATGCAGCTTATTTGTTTCACTATTAAGCTGCATTTTGTCGATTTCAAAAAGAAAATATAATGTAATTTCTAGTGATTCTAACCGAGTTAACAAATAATATTTAATTACCTAGCAATTCAGTGTGTTACAGAATTGTATAATTTAAACCGTTTAAAAAACCATACCTACTTGTACATAGGTAGGGTTATTAATTGCCTAGTTTTGTTATGTTAATAAAATATAGGTAGGTCAATCAACAAGATTTAATTAATACATTACTTTATGTTCATTATTAAGGTACCAGACAGGAAAATTATTAATTCATAAAAACTACACGTGCCTGATTATTATTCTCTCAATATCGTGGGAATAAAACCAAAAACATTATATTATTAGGTACTTATTAATATACATAATAGGCTGTGGTAGTTTTCCTGCTTTTGTAGATTAAACCAGTTAGTATCTTTTAAATTGGTTAAATTACATCGAATTAGCCTGATTCTATTGTCAAACTGCTTTACAAAGTAATTTACGTTCAACGTTCTCATTAAACCGTACTATATCGTTTTTTTGACGATTCTAAATGATCCAAGTGATTTCAATGAATAAACGCATTTTATGGTTCCGTACCCAAAGGGTAAAAACGGGACCCTATTACTAAGACTTCGCTGTCCGTCTGTCTGTCACAGGGCTGTATCTCATGAACCGTGATAGCTAGACAGTTGAAATTTTCAGATGATGTATTTCGGTTGCCACTATAACAACATATATTAAAAACAGAATAAAATAAATATTTAAGTGGGTTTCCCATACATCAAACGTGTTGTTTTGGCGTTTTTATAGATTATGCTACGGAACCCTTCGTGCGCAAGTCCGACTCGCACTTGGCCGGTTTTTTTTTAATTTTGATTTACACATAATTTATTTAGAGGCAGGTATACCTACCTGCCTTTAAATAAATTTCGTGTTGTGGTTCATATTTACCATTAAAGAGTATCTATACCAAAAAATATATATACGTACTGTAGTACGTATATTTTTTATTAGGTGAAGTAATATTGACATTTTAACACACACCGAAAATATATTGCGTTTATCTATAGATTATATTTGATTTACAATAAAATTTAAAATGCTATATACCTTTATGTACTAATATTATAAATGCGAAAGTAATTCTGTCTGTCTGCCTGTCTGTCTCTCTGTGGCGTTATCACGGCCAAACCGCTGGGCTGATTGTGTGTTGTGTATTTTTTGATAAAGTCGCTAATTTCCTGAATCTACGCGGACGAAGCCGCTGTTAATAGCTAGTTTATAATATTTTCAAAACTTATTATTGTATCGTGTAACGACGGTCATAACTGAAAAGTATTTATCTCTTTTTCAGATCCAATCATCTCAAAGAAGCAAAATGACCGTTTCCGGTGACATCACCGTCGCCCAAGACGGACAGGGCAATGTCAAACTACACCCGTACTTAGTTACTCTTGTGTAAGTATCTATGACAGCCTATTATTTTTATAGGTGTAACGATGTGAGCAATAACGTTTTTTAATATCTTTAGCACACAAGACGCAACACGATATTACCAAAAACCAAATTACCCATCAAACAGCATCAGTTCCATTAGTCATCAAATCAGTGATTTTGAAAAAAATAAAAAATATCACGACGTTATACATCCTCTCAAATTCCTAGACACTCAGTTACTTAAAAATGTCTCTTAGTATGAGGATACTAACTAATTTCCTTACGATGTTTTACGTTTGAACATGTTTTATCTGAATATTTATTTATATTTATATACCTAAGTTATACAGGTAATAGATTATTTTGTTTTATTTATGAGACATAGCTCTCTATTTCCGATTGAAATCTTAATTTGAAAAATGTGTAGACTTAAGGTAGGTACACATGAGGGTATATTTCATAAATAAGAGCTTGCATTATACAAATACAACTGACAAAGTCAGACTAATGTCAAATCCCGAATTGGCGCCAAAAATACCTTCGAAATAATTTAGAGACTTGTGCTAAATACCCAAAGACAACGTTTTTTTTCTATTTATTTTGGCAAGAGCGACGAATTTTTTCTACTCCACATGCTTTTGCATGTCAAAATGTTTATTTTTAAATGCGAATTCTTTTTCGCGGAACCGGGATTCATTTGTGAAAACAAATTATGGTTCATTTATGTAATAAATAAATATTGGTGGACATTTGACACAGTGTCATCTAGCCCCAAACTTAGCAAAGATTGTAAACTAGATAACTGATAGATAACTGTAATAATAGGTACTCACTACTCATTCGTACATAATCTTATCCATCCTCGTAACTTCACACATCCATCTCAACATTCGTATATCTCCGACATTTCTAACATACCTATTCCCCCCTATTAATATGCTCCGAAATTACAACAATAAGGCTGGGAATAGACGTCCGATTTTTTCATCCGACCATTCTTTTTTCACCATACATTTTGTTTGAACAGCAATACACGTCCGATCCGATAGTCTGAAGGTGCGGTCTGCATACATTTGTACATAGACCAAATAGACGTCCGATTCCTCTTTCCGATTTGCTACCTGTCTCGCTCTTTGTGCTAAAATAATTTTATGTTTCACTTACTCAAACTTTATCTCACGCGTCATACATTGCTCGTTATAGAAAGAAAGCTAATTGCGATCTGCCATGTAAAATGGCAATGTATAATTCTTTTTTGTAAATACATACTAACATCCAGACACTCTGTCTCTAATACTAACTGCCGGGATTCGAACCCAAGAACGGCTTGTTATGGCCGTAGAAAAACGGACATGCTTATGGGATACGGGCATTGAAACTTATCACGATCGGCAAATGAAGATTTGGCTTGGGAGGACGTGTGCGCATCACAGCGCAGCTCGAGAACGACTGAGTTCAAAAAATGTCTGACGCAAAAATCGGACGTGTATGGAGTGAATCCGATCCGATAGTCTGATCAGACAATCGGAAGCCAAATCGGACGTCTATTCCCGGCCTAAAACAACTAAACTAAATAAGAATCAGTTGGCAATATTACGTGTCAGCTCAATGCCAAAAGGTCAACGAACTGGCACGTGTGTGTACAGTGTGTTGAGATAAATATGTCTAGCTATAGAGTTAGATAATATTAGAAATTCACGCGCCTATTACTATGCGCGTTTTGAAATCGTTCAAGGTTAGATATTAGTAGGTGTGTTAGTTTGTTGAAGTTTCATTTTGAAACGATTTCTCATACCTAGTCATAGAACTCATAATAATTTAGTCATAGATTTATCATAGGCGAGTTCATGAGATACAGCCCTGTGACAGACAGACAGACGGACAGCGAAGTCTTAGTACCTAATAGGGTCCCGTTTTTACCCATTGGGTACGGAACCCTAAAAACCAAATCTCGCAACTCAGTTCTTCTACCGTAAAAAGTTGTGAGATCCATGTAATACCAAGTCGGTTAATTTATTCTTGGGTCCTTCTGTCTTTAAGTTATTACGTAACTAGCAGTCCACCCCGGCGTCGTCGCACGGGAGTAATAATGATATTATGGGTATTTTTTTTACACCTTGGGTTACATTATCGAAGTTTTCATATGGATCCCTAATAGTTAGACATATGGTATTATAGACTTTTTTGTAGTTATTGATGTTCTCTCTTAAACTGTAGTAAATTACTTTGCTCTATTGTCAACAATTTCCGCAGCGTACGCTATATAAGGATTTTTTATGGATTTTTTTTCACACGGGTTACATTATCGAAGTTTACATACGGATCACTAACGTTTTTGAAAATATTCTATACCTTAAGTTCATCAGGGATAATGTAGGATTCTAATGGTAAAATAATTTATTAAATCGGTCCAGTGGTTTCGGAGCCTATTCGATGCAAACAAACAAACAATCAAATCTTTCCTCTTTATAATATTAGTAAAGCTTAGCTAACCATCTTAGTGACCATATCAATATTAATAATCTTTAATGTTTTAAATAAATAGATTGAATATTTAATTATTACCACACGACAGATAGATTTATCAAATAGAAATAATAAATGTAAGATAATTATAACATTCACGACACAAGTAATCCACACGACACAGTCAAGGATGTTGTGAAACCTTATAAGAGCTATTGCGTTGGTCGTCAGAGCACAGAATACCTACCTAATAGGTACATAAGTAAACTAGGAGTTTAACTTAGGTACACTAGGTTGTCATCTATCTATCTAACCCTCGTATTCAGAACGACACTATGAGAACCCGCACCCACAGTGGACGAAATCTTTTTTCATAACAATCACTTTATGTGTTGTGCGACACTGCATAGTGTGACTAGAGGCACATTGTCGTGTGCCTCTAGCCAAAGTTGAGCTCTAAAGGCACACGGTAGCGTGCGCCATAGTGCCGCTCAACACATAAAGTGATTTTTATGAAAAAAGATTTCGTCCACTGTGGGTGCGTGTTATCATAGTGTCGTTCTTAAATACGAGGGTTAATATAATAAGTTTCTGCTAAAAAATATTTTTCAATGACAAGCTTTTGTAAAATCATTTAAACCATCGAGCACCAGCGCGCTATCACGTGTCACATCATATAACATTGTCATTGGAACTTGACAAGAATGCAAAGTTTTTACTCAATCGAAGTATTTACTAAGGAGTTCCGTCGTGTCTGTTGAACAGCTCCCGAAGTTACATGAGTATGCGAAATTTCAGCTCAATCGTTTGGGGATAACTGCTTCAAAATTAAGTTGCAAGATTCCACCAGGTGATAAGTGAAATTTTTGACTAAGTCTACCCGGATAAGACGGAAAAAGTGATAAAATTGCATTATCATGAAAACCATCAAATTTAAAAAGAAACTGTCTGTAATTTACTTAGCTAGTATGATTATCTAACAAATTATATAAAAATTAACTATTTAGCTACTCATAGTTTTGATTAAAAATGAAACTAGTGTTTTTGAAGAGCCAACTATGTGAAATAAATCTATCGAGAAAAGTCTCATCAATCTTGTTTCTGTCAGTAATTTACCTAGATTATATCCTTAAGTTATCTTTGTCATAAAAAACAAAACTGTATGGTTTGCGGTTATTGAGAGAAAACGATTTTGCATTCATCAAAAACCTTTATTACTAACAAACAGTTACATACATTAATACATACATTGCAAGTTGAATAAAAGCTTGTAAAAATGAAAGCCTATTTCCCTTGGTAGAAAGAAATACACCAATGTTGATAGATCAGTCAGTAACGCAAGATCCAACCTCCATGGTTAGTGCTTCTTCAATGCTGGGGTCAATACAGATTCGGCAATGATTGCGCAGCCCACACGATCGTGAATTGTTTACATAATATATCACTACATAGTAGTATAAAGCAGTCGCTTTCCGCTTCCCGCGTCTGTATGTAATATGTATGTATGTCTGTATGTATGTTTGCTTATATCTTTAAAACTACACAACGGATTTTGATGCGGTTTTTTTTAATAAACAGAGTGATTCAAGAGGAAGGTTTATATGTATAATACATGCATAATATAGTAGAGAAACACTGATAATTTTAGAGGTTTCTAATGTGATGTCGTAAATAAACACATTTTTTTGCGCTTACATTGCAAATGCTGGCTGAACCCCACGAGATATATCAAAATAATGTACTACAGTATTGTATACCTTAAAAACGTCTACAAAAAAGTCAACGATGGTATTAGAAATGTCTTACGCACAGCGAAGCGGGCACGGGTCAGCTAGTAGTACGTAGTACCTATAAAGCAAAGTCGCTTTCCGCTTCCCGCGTATGTATGTATGTATGTTTGCTTATATCTTTAAAACTACACAACGGATTTTGATGCGGTTTTTTTTAATAGATAGAGTGATTCAGGAGGAAGGTTTATATGTATAATAACATGCTACCCGTGCGAAGCCGGGGCGGGTCGCTAGTATTTTTATATTTGTTTTTGTTTCAACATTGACATCAATTTTTTTTAACGCAAGAAAATTTAAGCTTTAGGATACATTATTGTAATTTTCGTGAGTAACTCTTAATTTTTTTTTATATATTATTAGTAGTACCTTTAAGATATTATTGTTTTATTAAAATAACTGAGGACTAATAAAAAACTTTACAGAATATAATTACAAAATACATATATAAGAACCATTTGAGTCATCTAAAGATCGTTGCAAACAGTCTAAGACTTAGTTATAGGATTAGTTGAACTACTTAGACTACTTAGACTCTAAGTAGTCTAAGTAGTTCAACTAATCCTTACCGGAAGCGTTTCTAAGATATTATAGATATTAAGAGGCTGCCAGTCGCTGATTGCTCTTTTTCGAAACGAAAAAAGAAATACTTCTGAACAAGCCACATCTCCTATTTTTATAAGTATATTACTTCAGGTTCCTACCTAGATTTCTATAAAGCTGAAAACATAATAGCAGAAACTTTTCACGATAAAAATATTATTTCAAAATGATACGTTTTAGAATTTATGATCGAAATATTTTATATACCTACTATTAAAATCAACTTGTGATTTATTGTTAAAGATAGGTAATATGTAGATCTAGATTTCTATTAGAATAGATTTTTGATAAGTAATTATACATAATTTATATCATTAATTTATTCGAAAAGCTAAGACGGACCACGCGCGGACGTGTGTTTGTCATCATTGCAGCGGTCGGTAGGATTACTTATCGAAGTGATTAAAGATGGGTACATCTTTATTCACATATACTATACATTATAAAATAGGAGATGTGGCTTGTTCACAAGTATTCCTTTTTTCGTTTCGAACAAAAATAATCGTCGACTGGCAGCGTCTTAAGTATTAGATATGATTTATTCTTGTAATTTTTATTTTTTAATTAAAATATAGTCTATGTTACTTGCTTCTGATGTAGTTTTTAATAGGTGAAAGAATGTTTTAAATATATCCACTAGATATTAGTGTCATTACAAAAAAAAAAAATACAAAATTGACCTCTTTTTAATAGCAGTGTAGATCTGTCTTCGTTTCAACACAGGTCTAATAGACTAAAAGATAAATAAATAAATATTGGTGGACATTATACTACGGCCGTTCAGAGAATGCGTTCCTGACACGTCGCGATTGAACTGACGACGTAACTTTGTAATGGCGTTGCAGTTACGATAAAAATATTATTGCTGGTTGTTTACCGTTTTAACAATTGATGAGCATTAAAACAACATTATTATATCAATAATCAATGAATGTTATAATTTTGTGCCAAACTGAGTGTCAAATAACTTGGTAAACAATATTTTTCTAAATCTAAACTGCGCTATTACAAGGTTATGTCAGCGCTTTATATTTGTAGTGCTGTGCTAACAATAACAGGCAATAATAGTATCGTAATCTGTTCTTATACAGTTATACTTTATAAAATAATACGTTTTGTTTTTCTTTTTAAGAATTTGAAAATAATGGACTATAAGATAACTTTTATAACTAAAATATAAATTTTAAATGATTCCGCCAATTTAAAACGAAAATAATCTTAAAAATAACGCGGCGGTTCATTTTGGAGGAACGGTAACGAACTCAGTGTTATGTTGTGCCCATCACTAGTCGTGACTAACTGATAGGTGTCAGGAACGCATTCTCTGAACGGCCGAACTATAATACATATACAGCACCATCTAGTCTTAAACTAAGCAAAGTTTGTACTATGGAAACTAGACCACTGATAAAATATATAAGTACTTTTCTTTCTTTCTTTCTTTCTTTCTTTCTTTCTTTCTTTCTTTCTTTCTTTCTTTCTTTCTTTCTTTCTTCCTTTCTTCCTTTCTTTCTTTCTTTCTTTCTTATGATACCCACCGTGATTGAAGTATGAGAAATTTCGGTTTGTCTCATTTTATGATGGCTGTTGCTAGGTACCTAAGTACCTTTATCAGGTCAGCCATTTGAGTTGAAATCATCGCTCAATTGATGTCAGTAATTCTTTCAATTGTGTTGCTATTTTCAACGTCGGTCAGGTCACGCTGTGAGTAGTTTAGGTTATCTTGTTCCATATGATTCGTATTTATGCGGCGATGGGTTTGCGGCCTGTCTCGCGTGATTGCTAAATTTGGGTATTGTGACATCTTTAAGGATCTAAGTGTCTCGAGATCTGAGAGTATGTCTACCGTAATTTGGGATTTCAATCGTGTGTTACTATTTCATTTTTAGTGTTCCGTACCCAAAGGGTAAAAACGGGACCCTATTACTAAGACTCCGCTGGCCGTCTGTCTATCACAGGGCTGTATCTCATGAACCGTGTTAACTAGACAGTTGAAATTTTCACAGATAATATATTTCTGTTGCAGCTATATAAATAAAAACAAATACTAAACGAATAAATAGTATATTATGCAACTAGTGAATAAAGGACGGATTTAAAGCGAGGGCCGTAGATGAGTCACGAGCAAGTGAAGGATTCTAATGATTGAATCACGAGCGCAGCGAGTGATTCAACTGTTAGAATCCTGAACGACGCGAGTGATTCATGGCCCTCGATATAAATTCGTACTTTATTCAGGAGTTGCATACTATACTTTATACCATGACTACGAGAATATTTATTTAATCTAATGCCAAACTCCTTGTCGCAAATATCGACCAATCAAATCTCGAGAATTTATTTGCACCAAAGAGTTTTGAATTTCGAATCTCAGCGCAAGGAATTTGTGTAAGCATTGAAATAGAGACCGGATAAATATTTTGTGTTCCAAATTCAAACACCAATAGTGAATAAAAACAAAACAGTGAATAAAAGGCCTTTTTATTCACTGTTTTGCGTGAATAAAATAAGCTTTTTAAAGTAGGTATGGTATAAACAAATATTTAAGTTGGGCTCCCATACAAGTAACGTAATTTTTTTTTACCGTTTTTTTATAGATAAATACGCACACTTCGACCATCCGACTCGCACTTGGCCGGTTTTTTTATTCATATAACATGGATGACAGTGATGTTTGAGTACATCTAAAAATATCATCTATATTGCTAGTAATTCCTTAGGATCGTATTCAATTGTGTAATGAGCTCTTTGAAGACCTTATCTAGGTCTAAGAATAAACGAATAGGTAATGCTAAACGTCAGATAAGTGGGTAGATGGACTAAGGTAATGTAAGGAGACCTAAGCGCTAAGCGCTGTTACACATGTACTATTGCTGTATAAACGGCAGTATACTACTAACAGACCCGCGACAGATGTTGTCCTGTCAACACTGACAACTGATGTCAACTCATGTTTTGGGAATGTTTTTCGTATTTTAAAGTAGTCTATCATTCGGGAATTATATCTAAATCTACAGCAAATTTCATCTCAATCCGTTTCGTCGTTTAGGCCTGATTGAGGCACAAACATACAAACAAACTTTCGCATTTATAATATTATTAGGATGATGATACACAAGTTTTAAACGTTTCCCGTTTTGTCCATTTAAATATGAATAATTAATATATAAATATCGCCTGTAACAAAACCTTTTTTTAACCTAAGAGATAGATAAATACTCTATTCTATGTTGTTTAAAAATCGTCGTTTTAATCATTTTTTTGAATATAAACCGTTTATTTGAAAATTAGTTGTTAAAATGCCCACAACCGTCGCTCTCACCCAACCATAGACAAATTTGCAGTACCGACATGTAGTCGTTTGCTTGTGTGAAGGCACAAGACATATACCTGATAAGGATATCATTAGAATTCCTCCACCCATGCCCGCTGATGTCACCTACAATTCCTTATTTACGAAGAAGTCATCATATTAGAACCATGCTATCTCAGATGGAAGAATTGAAATACCTAATGACATTTGTCAGATTTTTTTGGCGCCCAATTTTTGTTTTGACATTCTCTATGGCTTTTCCATAGAGATTTTTTTTCTTCTTATTCATCGCAAACTGTCTGTCAAACATTCTTATTATTGTTAGTAAAATAGTAACATTGTAACTTGTCATTAAAACTAATTTTAGTGACATTTCATAGTATTTTTTAGGGATCCGTACCCAAAGGGTAAAAACTTGACCAAATTACTAAGACTTCGCTGTCCGTCTGTCTGTCACAGGGTTGTATCTCATGAACCGTGATAGCTAGACAGTTGAAATTTTCACAGATTTAGTATTTCTGTTGCCGCTATGACAACAAATACTAAAAACAGAATAAAATAAATATTTAAGTGGGGCTCTCATACAACAAACTTGTTTTTTTGCCGTTTTTTTATAGATAATCTATAGTATAGCGCGAGTCCGACTCGCACTTAGCCGATTTCTTGTGTTCGTCATTTTTAGGACGAAGTTTAAAAGGTATTAAAATGTTGCCAGAAAAATAGTAAAATTCGGGAAAAATACCAAGACAGAGGCTCGTATTCAAGAACGACACTAAGAGAACGCATAGTAGGCTCCGACCCACAGTGGACAATATCTTGTTTCATAAACATCACTTGAGTGTTGTGCGACACTATGCGTACACTTCAGTGTTCCTCTAGCCAAAGTACCTCAACAGCTACTTTACCGAACGCATAGTGTTGGTTGTATTGTCATACGTATAACCTCAAGTAAATTTAACTTAAAAATTAGTACAAATGAGGATGATTTTGATGATTATTTTATTCGGTCGACGAAAAAATGATACTATTTATATTTACTACATACAAGAAAATTTTATTGTAATTTATTAATCCAACAGATATCAGGGGTCATACCACAAGGTCCTAAAGTAATATCAGAAAAATTGCGTTGTCACTTTTGCACCGTAATTAATATTGTTTTGATATTCCTTTTTAACTTGTGGTACGGCCACAGCTGATGAGCCGACATGACATTTGTTTGTTTATACAAAATACTCTGTGGTTTGTTTCTTTGATTGATTGATATTAATGACGTTTACCATTGCTTGAAGTTAGGTCCAAAACCAACCACCAATCACAACGCCGAATCCACCCCTATGCGTTCACTGAGCTAAGGAATACTTAAGTGTTGTTCATGAAACGAATGTATGGACATATTCGACACTGTGAGAAATCGGAAACTTTGCAGTGAGAACCACCTACACTTAGCTTAGTGATGTTCTTGAATACGAGCCAGAGTTTTTTCTAAAAGATTAGTAAAATTTGGACAAGACAACGTCTGTCTGTCTGAACAGTTAGTAAATAGGTATTTGATAAAATGTTATTCTTTTTACAGACGATGGTGTGTATCCTGTCTTTGGAGCACGGCGACGGTGCTGCTACATAGACTATTGACAGCTCCTCTTCAGCCCATCACAGGTACCATCAATAGGTCTAGCTTGATAATTTAATGATAGTTTATTATAAAAACATATATTTTTGTGTAAAAAAACAGCAATTTTTTCAACATTTTAACAGACGATTTTTTTTTATTTTTTATTTATGACGCATATGTTTTTACCTGATGATTCGATTTCGATGATTTTTAGGGTTCTAGGGTTATATGGTCAGTCTGTCCGTCTGTCCGTCACAGGGCTATATCTCATGAACCGTGATAGTTTAGCTTTAAAATTTTCACAGATTATGTATTTCTGTTGCTGCTATAACAAAAAATACTACTATACTCCCATACAACAAACGTGTTTTTTTCGCCGTTTTTTATTGAAAATGGTACGGAACTTTCGTGCGCGAGTACCACTCGCACTTGGCCAGTTTTTCTCTATTGTGTAGAGAATAGTCCCAAGTTGGTCACATTTAAATTATATTTATGTAGGATTGACAGTTCGTTCAAAAACTGAAAACGTTTTAGAAAACGTCGATTTATCCGTGTGTTCAGGTAATGTAAAGTTATCCAGGTACTTAGATACACGTAACTAACCCTCGTATTCAAGAACGACACTATGAGAACACGCACCCACAGCACAGTGGACGAAATCTTTTTTCATAAACATCACTTTATGTGTTGAGCGGCACTATGGCGCACGCTCTACCGTGTGCCTTTAGAGCTCAACTTTGGCTAGAGGCACACGACAATGTGCCTCTAGTCACACTATGCAGTGTCGCACAACACATAAAGTGATGATAAAAGTGATGATTATGATAAAAGATTTCGTCCACTGTGGGTGCGTGTTCTCATAGTGTCGTTCTTGAATACGAGGGTAAGTAAGTTTCAGTACGCTTGGCAACAGCTGAATAAATATATGTTGACTGATTCATACGTGAAATAAAACAATAGAATTTAATCAGCTGTAAGTACATTGTGCCTACTGCCTATTTATTACAAAGATAATAAGGTCGGACGGGGCACTTCCCGCTGTTAACTGTCAAACTGACAGTGACATAAGAGTTCTTTGACATTTGCTTGGCTATTCCCTTCGCCTTCTGCGCTGTAGCTGTAGGTTGTGGGTTCGATTCAGGATAAACATTTGAGTGATGAACATAGATGTTTGTTCTGTGTCTGGGTGTTAATTCAAATCTCTTTATTACAGACAACTATGTCCATAAAATTTCACAATATACACAATAAAATAAGAAAATATACACAATAATTGTATAATAAGTATGTATTTACAAAAAAAAGTATATATAAGTATTCTATCAGTTATCTGGTTCCCATAGTACAAGCTTTGCTTAGTTTGGGGCTAGATGGAGCTATGTGTAAAGTCCGCCAATATTTATATTTATTTATTATATGTTTAAACTTACAAAAAAATAGGTATAGGTACAAATATTCTAAGTTACTATAGCTGTCCCGACAGAAGTTGTCCTGTCAAATTTCAATAATCCCACAGAAAAAAGCACTTTCAGTTTTTCCCGATCTTTACGCCACCCTTATCATTTAGGGATATGAAAAATACCCTACGACATATTCTCAGACCTACCTAATATACACAAAAAATGTAATAAAAATCGGTCGAGCCGTTTCGGAGGATTTTGGTTACAAACACTGTGACACGAGAATTTTATACATAAGAAAGATTTAGTTCCATAGTATAAGTTTTGCTTAGATTGGAGCTAGACGGCGCTGCCTGTGTGAAATGTCCATCAATATAATTTATTTTATTTCCAGGTCCCAGACCCCCTCCATCCAAGCCCAGGGTCCTGAAGCGGGCAGCCGGCACAGAACACCTCCATCCAGAACCGAAGGTGGAATGTCAACTTCTTCATCAGCCAAAATATCATGAGCTCGACGTTATATTCGTACATGGACTATACGGTTAGTTATAACTTTGATACCAACATAGATGATAGTGGGTTAAAATTAAAACCCATTCTTTTAATTTAATAACATTCTTTAACAAGCTGACCCCGCGAACTTCGTATCGCGTTAGAATTAACAAATGTTGTCTTAAGTTCCCGTTCCCGTTACCGTATTATCAAACCTAATATAGCTCAAATTGACTCTACGTTTTAGTTAGAAAACTTTTGCATGGAAAAAAGAAAAGGGCTGTTTTTAGGGTTTTTCCTGGCAATTATTCGAATTTTTCTGCGACCAAACCTAGAAGAATCAGGCAACAAACACGGCTTGGAGTCTACCTTTTTTTTAATGATCCTTTCCTTAATGCTATGTAGAGCTCCAGTGTGGTTGCCAATCGAACAAGGTGAAGGCAATAATTAAATAAAGAATATATAAAAATCAATTGCTGTTCGTTAGTCTCGCTAAAACTCGAGAACGGCTGAACGGATTTATCTTATCTTGGTCTTGAAATGTTCGTGGAGGTCTAGGGAAGGTTTAAAAGGTGAGATTAATTCGAATAATTGCCGTAAAAACCCTAAAAACAGCCCTTTTCTTTTTCCCATACAATACAAAAGTTTTCTAACTAAAACGTAGAGTCAATTTGAGCTCTATTGCTATTGTATAAAGTTCACTGTTGTCTAATCAATGTAGGTGTGTTCCTAAGAAGAACGGGAACGGGTACTTCAAACAACATTTGTCAATTGCGATACGAAGTTCGGCGGGTCAGCTTCACTACATAGTATAAAGCAAAGTCGCTTTCCGCTTCCCGCGTATGTATGTATGTATGTTTGCTTATATCTTTAAAACTACACAACGGATTTTGATGCAGTTTTTTTTTATAGATAGAGTGATTCAGGAGGAAGGTTTATATGTATTAAACCCGTGCGAAGCCGGGGCGGGTCGCTAGTGTTACATAAATATTAATTTGCATCTATGGATGCGAAGGCCACGTCTGGTGCTGTCAATCTCTATGATTCGTCATTCTTAATGATAATGATATTAAACTTATAGTTCTTTGTCTGTAAACAAAAGAGGTTTAATAGGTACTAAAGATAAATACCTCCTCTACCTGAGTACATACGTATGAACATGTAGAACACGTGCAAAGATAGAACCAAAATTACTCATCATATTTAGGGTTCCGTACCCAAAGGGTAAAAACAGGACCCTATTACTAAGACTTCGCTGTCCGTCTGTCTGTCACAGGGCTGTATCTCATGAACCGTGATACTAGACTTAAAATTTTAGTTACAAATACTAAAAACAAAATAAAATAAATATATAAAGGTTACCACTGACGATACGTCCATTTAGTAGACTTCCTTTGGGATGCACTCCAAATGAAAATTTATCCAGATACGGTACCATTCACAATACTTCCATTTGGATGCATGGCGTCACTTCGAACTTTGCAATCGTACGGAACGGAAATAAATAATACTATGGATAACAATACTTTACTGGTGGCAGCAGCTGTGTGTATTTCATTAAAAAGACAAAAAAAACCTAAGAGAAAGTGGATGAAGGGTTGGTTGAAACAAAGAAATACTTTTACACATACCAACTTATTGTCTGAATTGTCTCTAGAGCCCACTGATTGGAGAAACTTCTTAAGGGGCTCCCAGTCGACGATTGGTCTTTTTCGAAACGAAAAAAGAAATACCTACTTCTGAACAAGCCACATCTCCTATTTTTATAAGTATATTACTTCAGGTTCCTACCTAGATTTCTATTAAGCTGAAAACATAATAGCAGAAACTTTTCACGATAAAGATATTATTTCAAAATGATACGTTTTAGAATTTATGATCGAAATATTTTATATACCTACTATTAAAATCAACTTGTGATTTATTGTTAAAGATAGGTAATATGTAGATCTAGATTTCTATTAGAATAGATTTTTGATAAGTAATTATACATAATTTATATCATTAATTTATTCGAAAAGCTAAGGCGGACCACGCGCCGACGTGTGTTTGTCGTCATTGCAGCGGTCGGTAGGATTATTTATCGAAGTGATTAAAGATGGGTACATCTTTATTCACATATACTATACATTATAAAATAGGAGATGTGGCTTGTTCAGAAGTATTTCTTTTTTCGTTTCGAACAAAAACAATCGTAGACTGGGAGCGCCTTAAGAATGGACGAACAGACTTATTTCAAATTACTTAATAATTTAAATAATTTAATTATTTACTTCCGTTTTGATTAGTGACAGTTGTAATGCGTTATATACCTCTAGACTTGATTGACCACAACTAAATATTTCCCGTTTTGTCTATATAAATATGAATAATAAATAAATATCGCCTGTTACAAAACCTTTGCTTACCTAAGAGATAGATAAATACTCTATTACATGTTGTTTAAAAATCGTCGTTTCAATCATTTTTTTCAATATAAACCGTTTATTTGTAAATTAAAATCATAATAAGACCAAAACCGGGTCTTTGACCCTAACATCTATTAATAATATATTACACAATATTTACAAAATACACGAGAACCAGTTGAGCTAACTAAAGACCGTTGCAAACAATCTATGGTTAACTCAATTGATCCAGATCACTACCGAAGCATTTCCAAGATACTGGCGGCATTACAAGGTACTAACTGCTCGCCCCGGCTTCGCACGGGTGGTACCTGGATAAAGATTAGCCTATGTGTTATTTTAATGTATAAGCTATATTACTGTAAAGTTTCATTTTAATCCGTTCAGTAGTTTTTGCGTGAAAGAGTAACAAACACACACACACACACACAATCACTTACAAACTTTCGCATTTATAATATTAGGATTAGATTATAGGTAAGTTGATAATAGTAGCGATTCTGTTGTGTCCACGCTAAACCTAAAATTTCGTAAAAACGATAGCTCTTATTCCTTTTACGTTACAGTCTAAATTAGCGTAACCTTCAATTTATGAAAGGCTAATGATGGAACTCTTCATTGTTTCAGGGTCCCTGGGCAACACATGGCGGCAAGGAGACTGGAGACCAAAATACCAAGCGGACCCAAAAAAAGTGACACTTCGCAATCATACAGAAAAAAACTGCAACTGTCAAAAAGACAGCTCAAAATCACACACAGATAACTTAGATAACGTAAATAAATGTAGTTCCAACGACTACAGCTTTATAACCGATTTAAATGATACCGAAATGACGTTTACGAAAATAAATGAAAAGCTGTTTAAAAAGATCATACCGAAGGAGAACGATTTGATAACTGAACAGTTTTATAACAACACACTTATGGATCAAGTAGAAATAGTTGATAACTATGATACTCAGGCTAAATTCGTCCGCGATCTGTTCAGACGAGAGAACAACTGTGATAACGACTGTGATGTGGGAGATAACGATAATAAATGTAGCTATAGTGAAGTAAATGAAGTTAACGAATGTAAATGTAGTGAGAAGAAGTGCGAAGTTGGCTGCGGATGTATTTGTGATGATTGCTATTCGTTCTGTTGGCCTAAAGATTGGATTAAAATGGATTTCCCCGGCGCTAGAGTTATATCTATTAACTATACTAGTGACCCGTACTTGTGGCGACCTCTGTGGATAAAAGAAAATAAAAGGTAATATATTATTTTTTAATGTGAACACTTACTTCACGCGGTTAAGCGACACTTTTGTATGTTTAATAAGGTCAATCCTAAAACTTAAACTAATAATAGCCAGCTGTGATAGTTGATGATTACCCCATTAAGTCTTCTTTAGGATGTGGGGTAGTGATTCTATTTTATTTATGACTTAAGTTTCCCTACATATTTACTAAAGTCTTAGTAAGAAAAAGACAGTAAGAAAAATAATGTTCTTGATAGTAATCTATGTAAATTATGCCTTCATAAAGCGTTATGGAGTAAAATAACTTGAAAATAAACAATGATTTACTAAAAAACCCATAATTAAAATTATCTATTTTTAAACTCCAGTCACATGACACAAAACGGTCAGGATTGGTCGAATCGACGATGACGTAACATGCTTGTCAACATGTCATCGCCTGCCTTGACGTTTGTTTATTTGTTGACAAGCATGTAACGTCACAGAAACTAGTGCGACGCCATTTGCATAAAGAAACGTTTATGCGGGTTATTTAAATTGTCGATATTTAATTTACATTTTTAGGGTCAATACTTAACAGAATTTAAAATAATATTTTTTATGGGTTCCACAGTCATTACTAAATAATTTAGAATGGTTTTCAAAATCCTGTCAAATTACCCATTATTAGCATAGCAGGTGCTTATTATTAAAACCATAAAAAATCATACCTACTAATACCTACTTACATATATACCTATGTTATTATCCTTATAGTTTCTTATTACTAGTACGGTCGTACGACACAATTTAAATTCTTTGAAAATATGCAATTCCTGTAGGTATCTTGTATGTTTTCAATCAAATTCAGGGAATCATTTGCTTTCGATGTGCGTATGAATGATGTTTTGAGAGCTGTCATTATCTGCTTCCTTCTATTGAGTTGTCAAAAACAAAGGATTGTATGACTAGCAGTCCGCCCCCGGCTTCGCTTACTAAGATAGTAGGCAAATTTTTGAATACCTAAGGTCACATTATTGCAATTTCTGTAAGGAACTCTTACTTTTTTGAAAATAAAATATAATATATGTTACTCGCTGATAATGTAGTTTTTAATATGTGAAAGAATTTTTGAAATTGGTACCGTACTTTTTAGGTTTCATTCAGTACCTAAAGGGTAAAAACGGGACTCTATAACTAAGACTTCACTGTCCGACTGTCATAGGTCTGTATCTCATGAACCGTGATAGCTAGACAATTTAAATTTTCACAGATTATGTATTTCTGTTGCCGCTATAAAAACTAAAAACAGAATAAAATAAATATTTAAGTGCGGCTACAACAAACGTGTTTTTTTTTGCCGTTTTTATAGATAATGGAATATATTTTATAGATACGGAACCCTTTGTGCGCGAGTCCGATTCGCACTTGGCCGATTATTTAGTTTGTCCATTACAAACATAAGTACAAATTTTATTAGTAGTGAAGATAAGACCGTTTAATAATAGACACTATAGTGGGCTTGTCTCACTAAAACGCAAGAGGTGCGGGACAAAAGTTAATTAATCTCATTTAGTGATACCCACGACTTATGGAATCATATTGTGTGGTCATGGGCCGTACCAGAAGCTCTTAAAGTAATAATAAACAGTATTACTCGCGGTGCGAAAAGGCGTAGCTCGTATGGCGTTGTCACTTTCGCACCGCGAGTATTACTGTTGTAATATTACTTTAGAGCTTGAGGTAAGGGGGCAGGATGATGTACGTGATTGTTGGGAGTTTATAAACAATATTAATAAAATAACATTCAATTAGTAACAAAAAAAGCCCCGCCTCTGACGTCACAGGATATAACATTTTGAATCAATCAAACTAGTAGAAGTTTCTTTAATATCCCTTCAACAGTAATAGCTAATAACCTTCTCAAACATGTCAGCTTTCAAACAAAAAACCGCACCAAAATCGATCGATTTAGGAGCTACGATGGCATAGACAAACAGAAGCACAGATACACAGACAGACACGTCAAACTTATTTATGACAATCCTATTTTGCGACGGGGGTTAACATTAATAAAAAAAACCTATGTAGTCACTACACACCTAAATACATTTAGAATACACACTCTAGCTAAGATCTCCAGGCACCCAGATCCTTTAATGTCTAAAGGGATAGTCAGAGGCACGTTCAAACATTACATTTGTAAATTCCCGCATTTTACATTCCATACCTACGTGACAGGTTGCAAGTCCATCGCTGTATAGTACTAACTGGTTTCCCCACGATGATTCCTTCGCAGTTTTGTGTACGTGCTAATGCATATTACTTTTTTCAAATAGAAAAATCTATTATTGATGCATAGCCGGGTTTTGAACCTACGGCCGTCAGATTTAAAGTTATGGTATATTTTTAACAACCCACGAAAAAAGAGGGGTTTTATAAATATGACGTGCTAGCAGACTAGACACAGATGTCTGTCTGTGGTATTGTAGCTCCTAAAAATGATGAACCAATATTTTAGTTTTTTTTGTTTGAAAGGTGACTTGATGCAAAATGTATAGACAGACGGACAGCGAAGTCTTTGTAATAGGCTCCCGTTTTTACCCTTTGGGTACGGAACCCTAAAAAATAGGATCATGACTGTAATCCCCAAGTACGATCTGTTGGACTGTTTGAAGCATCCAGCTCTTTTCTAGTTGTTGTCATGGGTAATTAAAATTACTAATTTTATGTTATTTTGTTTTTAGATTGAGTCTCCACGTCCGAGCTGATCAGATGATGCAACAACTTTTAGATATGGGAGTTGGTGATAAGCCTATCGTCTGGGTTGGACATTCAAAAGGAGGATTGTTTATAAAAGAGATTTATTGTGAAGGTAAGTTATCTATATCTATTCTACTATATAAAAGAAATTCGGGTTTGTCACAACACTAATAACTCAAGAACGGCTGAACAGATTTGACTTAAAATTGGTGGGGAGGTAGCTTAGAACCAGGAGACGACAGAGAATACTTTTTAACGGGAACGGGAGTTAATTGTATGTTGTGTCTATGTCGGCCTGGGAAACTGTTGTTGAGGTGGGTATTATTGAAGATGTTTTCGTTTCTGATCACTTACCTCTTTCAGTAAAATGTAATTTAGATATAATTAGACCTAAACTGATGACGCGCGAGCTACCCCGCAGCTCAGTAATATGGGGAGAGCGAAATAAATCCCAGATAGGTAAGTACCTTGAATTATGTCACAAAGGACTGCGTGACGTTGTTTTTCCTACTGAGTTTATAGGATGCGGTCGTGGGTCATGTAGCATAGAAAATCATAAGCTTTTGTTAGACCAAATGTATGAACGTATTGTAACGATTTTAAGTAGCGCGGCTGTAAGCACTAATGGTAAGCCTAATAAAAAACCAAAGCGGAACAAACATTTATGTGGATGGAACAAGCATGTCCGTGAAGCACATTTAGAGGCCAGGCTTAACTTTAAAATGTGGGTACTTTGTAGCCGACCTTCATCTGGATCAGTATACAAGAAAATGTTCGAGTCCCGCAAAATTTTCAAAAGTCGACTAAAGTGGTGCCAAAAAAACCAAGAACAACTTAAGTTGGACATTCTTGCCAAACATCGGTCGGCTAAAGATTTTAGCAAGTTCTGGAAGGCTACTGGTAGGCAGGAGGTTAGGCCTGGTCTCCCTGTAAGTGTGGGTGGGGTTAGTGAGGCTGTCGACATCACCAACATGTTTCGCGAGCACTTTAAGGTGCGTTCCCCGCTTGGTCCTTCCACTATGTCGATCGTTACTGAGAATGTGGTTGGAAATGGCGGCTCCGCTCCCCCAGGAGAGAAGCCGCTGGTTGGAGAGGAGACACTTGCTCGTTTTTCTGCCTCACAAGTAAAAAGAGTCCTGAGCAGGATGAGCGGTGGCAAGTCTCCCGGCCACGACGGGCTCAGTATCGAGCATTTAAAGCATGCGGGAGTGCATCTTCCGAATGTTCTGGCGATGTTTTTCTCATTGTGCATTAGTCACTGTCACTTGCCGCTTGATTTAATGAAAACAATTGTAGTGCCCGTTGTAAAGAACAGAACTGGGGATGTTTCGGACAAACAAAACTACCGACCTATTTCGCTGGCAACCATCAGTGCTAAAATACTGGATGGTCTCCTTGATTCTTATCTTGATAAGTACTTAAATATTCACGACGCTCAGTTCGGGTTTCAGTCTGGACTGTCTACAGAATGCGCAATCATAAGTCTCAAGAATACCATCCATTATTATACAGACCGCAGGACGCCGGTATATGCTTGTTTCCTTGATCTTTCCAAGGCGTTTGACCTTGTGTCATACGACATGCTTTGGAGTAAGATGGGGAAAAGGGGGGTACCGGTTGAAGTCCTTAAGATTTTTAAATATTGGTATGATAACCAATCAAATTATGTTAAGTGGGCCAATACTCTATCAGGACCATACAGGTTGGAGAGTGGGGTGAGACAGGGGGGACTTAGCTCTCCCAAGCTCTTCAATCTGTATGTTAATGATCTCATCGAGGAGCTCAGCAGCATACGTATCGGCTGCCGCATGAACGGCATAAGTATTAATAATATCAGCTACGCCGATGATATGGTGCTGCTGAGCCCTACGGTGAGGGGTATTAGGGAGCTACTGAAAGTCTGTGAGAACTACGCTAAGGAGCATGGGCTCATATACAATGTTAAAAAAACAGAATACATGGTCTTTAAGGCCGCCGGTAAATGTCCTGATGACAATCTTAATCTTACCCTTAACGGCATGAATATTAGTCGTGTAACGAAATTTAAATATCTGGGACATGTACTTGCTGACGATCTTAAAGATGATGAAGACGTTGAAAGGGATCGTAGGGCTCTCTCGGTTAGAGGTAACATGCTGGCTCGCAGATTTTCCCGTTGTAATGATCAGGTTAAAATCACGCTCTTTAAAGCCTATTGTCAAAGTTTTTACACGGGAAGTCTGTGGGTTAGGCATACCAAAAAGTCGATAGACACCCTACGAATCCAATATAATAATATATTTAGGATGATGCTGCGACTGCCCCGATTCTGCAGTGCTTCAGGGATGTTTGCGCATTACCACACTGATGGCTTCCATGCTATCATACGCAAAAAAACAGCATCTCTGATGCGCAGAGTGCGGGACAGTCGAAACAGCATCCTGAGGACTGTTGATGATTGCTTGACGTCTCCAATCTGGAAGTGTCTTGTGCAGAGGGTGATCAGTGAAGGAAGCTATTTCCTAGACTGATTATCCTAGGCTCATTGCATCACAGTGTCTTTTTTATTTATTTTTTTGTGTAGTGTTAATGTGTGTTAAAAAAGCCTATATGGACTCCTACTTGTTGTCTGAAATAAATGATTTTTATTTTTATTTATTTTTTATTATTTTTAATTCTAAAGCGATACGAAGTTCGCCGGATTAGCTTGTATATATCGTCGGTTTAGAGGTAAAATTCATTAAATGCGAAAAACTAGTATGGAGTTAAAAGCGATAATAATTATTTTTTGCAAAAGAATGCATTTTGCTCATAGTTTTAAATGCAATCCTATTGAGTTTGATTTTGTTTTTAGATTATTAGGTTGCTTTTGTAACTGCTTTGTTTTGTAGATATTGCCCTGGTGAGACCGTTTCACGAATTTAATGAATTTGATCAATTAAACCGACGATATATAAAAGAAAGTCGTGTTAGTTACACTATTTATAACTCAAGAACGGCTGAACCGATTTGACTAAAAACTGGTGGGGAGGTAGCTCAGAACCAGGAGACCAACATAGGATACTTTTAATAACGGGAACGGGAATGGGAACGGGAACATAACACATCATTTGTTAATTCTAAAGCGATACGAAGTTCGCCGGGTCAGCTCGTCTATAATACAAAAATGAATCGCTGATATCGAGAAAAGTTTCAGTCTGTTTTTGTCTGTAATTTATCTAGATTAATCCTTAAGTTAACTTTGTTATAAAAAACAAAACTGTATGTTTTGCGGTTATTGAGAAAAAACGATTCTGCATTCATCAAAGACATATTACTCGTCGTAAAAGAGTTTTTGTACCTAATACTTAGAACAAATATTGATTGAATGACAGGTTGTAAGTATGACTGTATGCAGATAGATACTTACGAATACATAGGTAGGTATTCAATTCTGATAAGCGAACAATTGTATCTCTCACTTGTGTGTAGGTATTGTCATGTAGCACGAGTACTTATTGGCAATTGAGTTATTGAGTGCTATTATTGCGATGTTTTCTACAAACAAAAACAAACACAAACAATTAATGAAATTAACTAGACAGTTAGTTAGTATTCTTATAAGCGGCGATGGGCTTGCAACCTGTCACGTATGGAATGTTAACTACTGCAAAATGTGGGCATGTGCCAAATACAATGTTTGAACGTGCCTCTGACTACCCCCACTAGACATCTTCAAAGGATCTAAGCGTCTGGAGATCTGATAGAATGTCTACTGTAGGTACTAGGGGATTACAGTCGTGAACCTATTTTTATTTTTTTATTTTACACATTTTAACTAAAATTACGGATTTTTTTTTGATCGCCTGCTGCCGTCGATCACGATCGCGGGCGATGCTCATGATGAAGAGCATCTGAATTGTCTCGAAACGTCAGCAATACAAGAAAAATTGCCGTATTTATAGTTAAAATGAGTATCAACCACGATAGTTTTAAGACTACACATTATGACACAACAAATAAATAAATAAGACTATACCAAAGATGATTTTAATGAATAAACGCTTTTAAGACTGAATAGCATTAGGTACAAAGCTTAATAAAAGTAAACATAATATTTACTGCTTATTTTGCTCGCGTTGCATCACATTTACTACTGGCCTCACAGCTCAGTTGGTAGTAACTCTGCCTTCTGCGCTGTAGGTTGTGGGTTCGATCCCCACCCAGGGCAAATATTTGTGTGATAAACATAGATGTTTGTTCTGTGTCTGGGTGTTAATATGTATAATAAATATGTATTTACAAAAATAAGTATATAAGTATTCTATCAGTTATCTGGTTCCCATAGTACAAGCTTTGCTTAGTTTGGGGCTAGATGGCGCTGTGTGAAATGTCCACCAATATATATTTATTTATTTATATTTATATTTATTACATAAGCAGATCACATAAGTAGGTACTATATCTGTTCCAAGTTTCATCAAAATCGGTTCAGTTGTTACGGCGCGATTGAAACACAAACTCACAATCTTTCTATTTTTCTTCTATATTTAATAATAGTATATTATGATACAAGTGAGCTAATTGCTAATCACACACGAGCCCGTGGATTGCTGCCCGAGCCGTTGGCGAGGGCGTAAAACAGCCGAGTGTCTAATGAGCAAGTTGCTCACGAGTTTCATACACACTTTTTCAACACACTTGCGAGGAAAAAACAAACATGTATTACATAAATATATTTATAAAAATAATGTTCTACTATGTTTTTGTATAAATAAATATACTTCTTTTTTTTCAGCATTTGAAGCGTATAAAAAGCTGAACAAAAATGATACCGTGAACCCAGAACCAATGAATGGTATTGATGTTATTCAAAGATCCAACTCGACTAATAATGATGCTGTTATTGCTGAAACGATAGATAACATTGTCGGAAATATGTTCGACAACAAGGAAATGTATAAGGAACATGATAATATGACATACATAGATTATAAGTTACAAACTAGGACATACATACAGAACGAATCTAATTCGACACAATTAAATGTAAATGAAAGTGTTGAAGTATATAGAAATAATGTTAAAATAAATGTAAGTCTGAGCATGGACGACGAGCTGACAAATGTAAATGTGATTTTAAATGATAACGTAAATAAATGTAATATAACGGATTTAAATGGAAATGAAAATGAATTGTGTGAAGGCAACGGTGAAGCAATATCTTCAACGATTGAAGGTAAGTTATAGTCATTAATTTAGGTACTAATGAAAAAAAACTAGTTATTTTTATCAACTGACGATACAAGGAGGTTCTCGATTAGACACGCTATTTTTCGTGTATTACTGCGCTTATCTTTTTACACCCCAAACTAATATTCTATCAGCTATCTAGTTCTCATTGTGCAAGCTTTGCTTAGTTTAAGGCTGGATGGCGCTGCGTAAAATATCCACCAATATTTAATTAATTATTTTATAACTAGATTACCTAGGTACTAAAGTAAGGCCTATTTCAGAATCAAATCTCACCCTACGCGCGTCATTGTATGAGCAGAGTCAAGGCTTCATGTTCTACTCGGTGCCGCATCGAGGGTCTCCGCTGGCGGCCATCAAGACTCCCGTCACGGCAAGGAGTTTGGAGTTATTGGAGATCAGTAAAGGTGAACACTTTTATTATCAGTTAAGCACACAAAAGCGTGTCTAGATACACATCACGACAAGGTACAACTTTAAGACGAGTAATAAATGTTTTTGATGAATGCAGAATCGTTTTTTCTCAATAACCGCAAAACATACAGTTTTGTTTTTTATGACAAAGATAACTTAAAGATATAATCTAGATAAATTACAGACAGAAACACGATTGGTGAAACTTTTCTCGATAGATTTATTTTCCAAAGTTGCCTCTTCAAAAACATTAGTTTCGTTTTTAAGGCGCTCCCAGTCGACGATTGTTTTTGTTCGAAACGAAAAAAGAAATACTTGTGAACAAGCCACATCTCCTATTTTATAATGTATAGTATATGTGAATAAAGATGTACCCATCTTTAATCACTTCAATAAATAATCCTACCGACCGCTGCAATGACGACAAACACACGTCGGAGCGTGGTCCGCCTTAGCTTTTCGAATAAATTAATGATATAAATTATGTATAATTACTTATCAAAAATCTATTCTAATAAAATTCTAGATCTACATATTACCTATCTTTAACAATAAATCACAAGTTGATTTTAATAGTAGGTATATAAAATATTTCGATCATAAATTCTAAAACGTATCATTTTAAAATAATATCTTTATCGTGAAAAGTTTCTGCTATTATGTTTTCAGCTTAATAGAAATCTAGGTAGGAACCTGAAGTAATATATTTATAAAAATAGGAGATGTGGCTTGTTCAGAAGTATTTCTTTTTTCGTTTCGAAAAAGAGTAATCAGCGACTGGGAGCCTCTTAATCAAAACTATGAATGCTAAACAGTTAATTTTTTAGGGTTCCGTACCCGAAGGGTAAAAACGGGACCCTATTACTAAGACTTCGCTGTCCGTCTGTCCGTCTGTCTGTCACAGGGCTGTATCTCATGAACCGTGATAGCTAGACAGTTGAAGTTTTCACAGATGATGTATTTCTGTTGCCGCTATAACAACAAATACTAAAAACAGAATAAAATAAATATTTAAGTGGGGCTCCCATATAACAAACGTGATTTTTTTGCCGTTTTTTATAGATAATGGTACGGAACCCTTCGTGCGCGAGTCCGACTCGCACTTGGCCGGTTTCATATATAATTCGTTAGATATATACTAGCTAAGTGAAGTGAATCTTCCCTCTCGGTGATGGGAACTCACGGTAAAAATGTATTACCGTGCGCCCCCATTATAAAAATGTGGCGGCCATAAGTGTTACCATTTAACCATTTTCTGCCTAAACTTACGTTTTTCTACTTGTTTTTTCTAGATTGCCCCCTAGTCTTAAGTCTGCAAGACCGCTGGCTGGCAGCAAGCGGAGCCCGGGGGCGAAGCCCTGCTGTGCGCGGCTTTGTCGAGACTTGCAGGACGCTGATGTCCGTGCTTTGGCTGAGGATAGTCAGTGTCGATTCTGCCGGTAAGAAATTTATAAATGATAGATCTAATCTATATAAGTATACTAGCGACCCGCCCCGGCTTCGCACGGGTAGCATGTTATTATACATATAAACCTTCCTCCTGAATCACTCTATCTATTAAAAAAACCGCATCAAAATCCGTTGCGTAGTTTTAAAGATATAAGCAAACATACATACAGACATACAGACGCGGGAAGCGGAAAGCGACTTTGCTTTATACTGTGATAAAAATCAATGCGACTTTTCGTTGTATCTCGATCTATATCTCCAGATCTACACTAAGGCACCAGTAGCACAGCTTCATGAGGCTTTTGAGACCACAAACACTAATCTGCGCTATATTCTGGACTGGAGTAAATCCTACGGCATCTCTGTCAACCCAGATAAAACGCAGATTATTGTTATTGGCAGTTCTAGGATGGTTTCAAAGATTGACTGGTTTCGTCTACCTCAGATTATGTTTGACGGTAAATGCATACCAATTAGTGACTCAGTCAGAAACTTAGGCGTACTAATTGACAAGCAACTCTCGTGGCGACCACACTTGGCTGAAATCAGTCGTAAAATGTTTGCTTCTGGTGCTTCACTCAGAAGGCTTCGGAATTTTCTTCCCACTGCTACCAAAATTGCGCTTGCACAATCCCTTCTCCTCCCAATCCTTGATTATGCTGACGCCTGCTACATTGATGTAACAGAAGAGCAGCTTAATAAGCTTGAGCGCCTTCAGAACTACTGTATTCGATTCATATTTGGTTTGCGAAAATATGATCGAATATCAGAATTTCGTACGAAACTCAAGTGGTTGCCAATCCGCTTCCGCCGGAATGCTCACGTTCTTAACCTCCTCTATAATATTCTTTTTTCTCCCCTGACTCCTGCTTACCTTAAGGAACGATTTCAGTTCCTGTACCTTTCTAATCCACGATCCCTACGATCCACTGACACCTTTCAACTTAAAGCTCCTATACACTCCTCTACCTTCTATGAAAAATCTTTTACAGTCCAAGCTGTTCGCCTATGGAACGCATTACCTGTTAGTATCAGAAAAGCAAAGTCCCTGTCAATCTTTAAAAACCTAGTCTTCAACCATTATCTGTCTAATTGCTCTTCTTGAAACGTTTGTATTTTGTGTAAATAGGTATTTAGTATGTATTTTATAGTATGTTTTGGCACTACATATATTTGCTCATCTTTAGTATTTTTGTATAGGTATATTATGTAATGTGTGTTATTATGTCATATTTTAAATATTTACGTAATTTTTATGGAATTAGTATTCTTCAGTTTTGTTATTTTATTTTTATTATTGTTTTATTTATTTTTATTTTTGTTATATATGTATATGTTTTATTTATTATTTTTATATTTAATTTTGTATCTACTTGTATATATTTAAAGCCGCACCAACATGCCCCTTCTCTTTATATGTTCATTCCAGTCCATTCTAAGGTTGCCTGGTAGAGATCGCTTTTAGCGATAAGGCCGCCCATTGTATTACCTTTAAGCATAGTGTTATTTATTTTACTTCTGTTCATAAATATTTGTATTCGTGTGAACGTGTGGTAATCAATAAAGTGTTATCTATCTATCTATCTATCTATAACTTAATTTGGCCAAATGTCATACAGGAATATAAAAATAAAAACGTTTATTTACTGTTATTATGTCCACGCACATCATTCAAATCATTAACTAAATCGTTAGATTGTAAAAATAATATAGGGGGTGTTAAAGCCTACTGGCGGCAAATGTGTAACGCCACTGATCCTCTCAGATCTCCAGGCGCTTAGATCCTTTGAAGATGTCTAGTGAACTAGGTGAAGCTACGCCGATTCCTCGCGACCAAGCCTAGAAGAATCAGGCAACAAACACGGCTTGGGGTCTACCTTTTTTTTAATGATCCTTTCCTTAATGCTATGTAGAGCCAGTCGAACAAGGTGAAAGCTCAAACAAGAATAATAATTAAAAGTACTACTCAAGTACGTACAACAATAAAAATAACTAAAGAGCTTCAGCACAAATTCAAAAAGCAGCACACGCTGCACTTGATTTAGAAATGAACAATGTAACTTCGGTGACAATACAATAAAATTATATTCTATCTTATGAACAGATGCTGGCATCGGTACATTATTAGGAGTCTCCGTGGACCACAGGGAGATATGCAAGCCTTCCAGTCGCCATTGCATGTTGTACACTGAACTAACAGATCTTATTCACGAGGCTTTGTACAAGTGCAAGTGTTGACAAACATGATATTGGACTTGTATTGAACTAATTTAAAAGAACTTTGATTTATCTTATACTAGCCGACCCGTGACAGACGCTGTCCTGTCAAATTTCAATAGAAAAGACTGAATGTTTTTAGTCTGTGATGTCAGATTTGTTGCACACCAGCTCCATCTATACCAAAATCATCCCTTTTGCGTTATTTATCATTTTGGGGATGTTTTTCATATTTTAAAGTAGTCTTATTCGGGCATTATATCTACAGCAAATTTCAACTTAATCCGTTCTGTCGTTTAAGCCTGATTGACGCACAAACATACTTTCACATTTATAATAAAGGATATAAAAATGAATCCCCATTTCCATTGGTCACAACATCACATTGGCTGAGCCAATTTTGTTGTGTTTGTTATTGTCAGAATGTTCTTATGAAAGAAAATTTTGGAAAATTCAGCGTAAAATTGGGAATAACTGAAAGTGCTTTATCTATGGGATTATTGATATCAGTACAGCGCCAGTGTGTGTCGGGTCAGCTAGTTTTCAAAACGTACTTTGCCTCGTTGTTTTAAGAAATCCCCGAGTGATTATGTTAGTGTATCTTTAAGCTTTAATTTAATGCAAAAGTTACCATTTTATCGGAGTCAATAGAACATAGAAGTAATAGGTATTTAACCCTCGTATTCAAGAACGACACTATGAGAACACGCACCCACAGTGGACGAAATCTTTTTTCATAAAAATCACTTTATGTGTTGTGCGACACTGCATAGTGTGACTAGAGGCACATTGTCGTGTGCCTCTAGCCAAAGTTGAGCTCTAAAGGCACACGGTAGTGTGGTCCATAGTGCCGCTCAACACACAAAGTGATGTTTATGAAAAAAGATTTCGTCCACTGTGGGTGCGTGTTCTCATAGTGTCGTTCTTGAATACGAGGGTACGAGACGCTATAGGTAAGTGATCTACTTATATTTAGAAGTGCAATTATTGTAAATATCACATTTATAAATAGTAATCCAAAAAGTTATTTTTAAGTTGAACTCGTTTTTTGTGTGCTGGTACATACTGTTATAAATATCTGCCTATATTGTACAAGTAGTTATTAATTCCAAAAAACATTAGTTAGTTTATTTAAATAACTTTATATGTATATATTTGTCTTGTTTGTTATGCCTTAATGTTTTGTAAATCACTGACTTTTGATTATGTTTATAAGCTCCAAAACAAAGGTTATCTGAAAGAGATCGCTTTTAGCGATATTTTGTTGATTCTCACTATGTATTTTTTTGTAATAATATAAAGTTAATCTATCTGTTAATTGTTGGAGGAGGCATTTGCCGACTGGCAAACAGATTTACAAAAAATTGCTAAGAAACATATATTAGAATAAGATTTTCAATATATAAAAACAAAGTTATTATAAAAAATAAATAAATATTGTCTCTAGGTTAGGTCTATCTGAATAAAAGGCTATATTATTATTATATCTGTTAATTGACTATAGACTGTTTGCAATGATATTTGGATAGATCAACTTCATTTATGTAAATATTGTGTGTAATTCGATGTTTAGGTACTTATATTTCCCAAAAATAATCAGAAAATTCAAATTGTTATACAAACCACCAAACTTTAAGTTCATGCCTTACTTTCTTGAACTCTTTTATTTATGATGTTCATACTAATTAACGTCACTATTAATTTTTACACGAGACTATATACATTATAGTTCGGCCGTTCAGAGAATGCGTTCCTGACACGTCGCGATTGTATGACGACGTAACTTTGTAATGGCGTTGCAGTTACGATAAAAATATTATTGCTGGTTGTTTACCGTTTTAACAATTGATGAGCATTAAAACAACATTATTACAACATTATTACAACACTAGCTGACCCGTGCCCGCTTCGCTGTGCGTAAGACATTTCTAATACCATCGTTGACATTTTTGTAGACGTTTTTAAGGTGTACAATACTGTAGTACATTATTTTGATATATCTCGTGGGGTTCAGCCAGCATTTGCAATGTAAGCGCAAAAAAATGTGTTTATTTACGACATCACATTAGAAACCTCTAAAATTATCAGTGTTTCTCTACTATATTATGCATGTATTATACATATAAACCTTCCTCTTGAATCACTCTATTTATAAAAAAAAACCGCATCAAAATCCGTTGTGTAGTTTTAAAGATATAAGCAAACATACATACATACATATTACATACAGACGCGGGAAGCGGAAAGCGACTTTGCTTTATACTATGTAGTGATTATAGTCACTATAACGTGACTAACTGATAGGTGTCAGGAACGCATTCTCTGAACGGCCGAACTATAGTCATGTATGCATGACGATATAATAATAGGTACGTAGTAGGTATTATTTTATTATATCATCATGACTAATAACATCAGTCGAAATGTTGGTGAAATAAATTAAAGTTAATACGTGATAAAGACCGTGTTTAAAATTAATAGTAACGTATTCTTATCAAGATAGTTTGATAAATAAATATCATCGCTAAGTGCGTTCTGAACAGGTAAGTATGAACTTATGGTTTTATGCAGATTGGCTAGGTTATGCATTGTTTTTAAGGGTTACGTACCCAAAGGGTAAAAACGGGACCCTGTTACTAAGACTTCGCAATCCGTCTGTCTGTCTGTTGAAATTTTCACAGAATATGTATTTCTGTTGCTGCTATAACAACAAATACTAAAAACAGAATAATATATTTAAGTTGGGAGCCCCACTTAATACAACAAACGTGTTTTCTTGGCGTTTTTTATAGATAATGGTACGGAACCCTTCGTGCGCGAGTCCGACTCAAACTTGGGCGGTTTTTTTTTATATTTTAAGTATACACTTGTAATTTAAGTAGTTTTATGTAATTGAGAAAAGTATTTTTAAATTGCATTTGTGATAGTATATACAAAGAGTTAAGAAATAACAATTTAGCTATTCATCTATCAATAATGTCAGAAGTATTACTATTTGTTCCCATGTGGGGACAAACGGGACAATGTGACCCTACGTGGGGACAAAGGGGAATAACAACTCTGGTGCAAGCTTACTTCTAACTACCCCTCTATCTTCAAGACAAAACTGTACTTTAGCTATGTTGGGAATTGTGGAGAACACCATGTATCCCAACTGATTGAAATATCCAGGAATAATGTAACAGACTGTACCACAAACTTTAAGGTAATATTGTTTATGCAAATGTTTGTTTTTTCATGCATGTGTGTTGAAAAAGTTCGTATGAAACTCGTTATCAACTTGCTCATTAGACACTCGGCTGTTTTACACCCTCGCCTACTGCTCCGGCTGAAATCCACGGCCTCGTGTGTAGAAAGCAACTATACACACTTGTATCATTATACTATTTGATATTACTTTAGGACCTTGTGGTATGGCCCCAGATCGCTAGCTAGTATTATATAACGAACTAGCTGACCCGTGCCCGCTTCGCTGTGCGTAAGACATTTCTAATACCATCGTTGACTTTTTTGTAGACGTTTTTAAGGTGTACAAAACTGTAGTACATTATTTTGATATATCTCGTGGGGTTCAGCCAGCATTTGCAATGTAAGCGCAAAAAAATGTGTTTATTTACGACATCACATTAGAAACCTCTAAAATTATCAGTGTTTCTCTACTATATTATGCATGTATTATACATATAAACCTCCCTCTTGAATCACTCTGTTTATTAAAAAAAACCGCATCAAAATCCGTTGTGTAGTTTTAAAGATATAAGCAAACATACATACAGACATACAGACGCGGGAAGCGGAAAGCGACTTTGCTTTATACTATGTAGTGATGACAATAATATTAGTCCAGTTAATTAGTTATAGGAATTGTAATGTATTGGATTTATTGTATCAATAAATATTTCAATATGTTTATTTAATGTCTTTATTTACATTCCCTCGTTTGTCGATAGGTATAGGGTAAACGGGACGCTATTACTAAGACTTTGCTGTCCGTCTGTCTGTCACAAGGCTGTATCTATGTGATACAGCCTTGTGACAGACAGACTTGCTTGACTGCTTAACCTAAGGCCGTGTCCCCATGTATGTGGTGCGGCGTCTTTCAACATGAAATGTTGTGTCGTCGTGACATGAAAAGACACGGCGGCGTGCGACGGAAAGTTGCCATGCAAATCGTAAGTCACCTTTTGATCGCGTAAAAGGCACCATTTCAAGTCACGGCGACCATGAGAAAGCGCGATGCTGCGCCGCGGAAAATCACTGGCGCGGCGTACCGCAGCAAATTTTTTTAGGGTTTCGTAGTCTGCAAAAAACCCTTATGGTTTTGCCATGTCTGTCCATCCAACCGTCTGTCCGCAGCTTAAAAGCTGTAATTTCGCAAGAATATACATACTCGTATTAGTGACGCCGACAAAGTGATAGAATAAGATCTTAAAAATCATTTTGTAAGGGTGGGTACATGTAAAGTGGGTAAATGTTTTTTTTATTTCTCGTGTACTCCATGGGTGTCGTTTGATAGGTCTTTAAAAAATATTGTGAGTTTGTGAAAACAACTTTTCGATCAAGGGAGCCGTTTGTAAATATTAAGCTTAAAATGCAAATTTTTGTTGGAGTCGAGTGTCCCCCCCCCCCCTCGAAAAGTTAAACTATATGGCTACTATTGGCACTGATAGCCTCTGGGCTAAGCTGCGGACAGGCGGACGGACGGATGGTGAAACTATAAGGGTTTCTTGTAAACTACGAAACCCTACATTGCACGTGGCCCGACACGCACTTGGCCGGTTTTTCGTTGTTTTTCATTGATTTGAATAAAAAAATCGCTCGCTTAATGTAAAGCGGAGTAACTTAAAAAATTGATTTTTCGAGTTTTTTTAATAAAACGCATTATTTAGATGCAAATAATAAGTTGCGTTCAACAGGCGCTTCAAAGCAAGTCAATTGAACAAATATGTCACTAATATTTTTTTAAGTCTTGTATTAAAAAATCTATTCACAATAATTATTATTTTATGAAATGATATTAACGGAAATTTCATTGACTATACCTTTATAACATTAAAATTGCCCAAACAAATGTATATTTTTGTATTTATCCTATAATATAGTGTACGGCGAATTCGCAAAACTTTAAACTTGAATTACCAAAAAGTTGAAATTTTGGATTACTTCACTTTATTTATAAGCGTGCGAAAATGTCAACATAAAATTCTTTTGTTTCTTACCTTATAGTTAAACCTAGCATTTTCATGGCGCGCCATCGTGTCATGATTTACGACATGAAATGTCGACATTTACGCCTCGCATGGCATCTCTCCGTGGCAGGCCGCCATGACTTTTCAAGTTGCGGCGACGCGTATTTTCATATCACAACGACACAACTTTTCATGTTGAATGGCGCCGCACCACAGACATGGGGCCACAGCCTAAGAGATAGATAAATACTATATTCTATGTCGTTTAAAAATCGTTGTTTAAATCTTTTTTCATATAATCTGTGAAAATTTCAACCGTCTAGCTATCACGGTTCATGAGATACAGCCTTGTGACAGACGGACAGCGAAATCTTAGTAATAGGGTCCCGTTTTTACCCTATGGGTACGGAACTCTAATAAATAAAAAACTAGTTTAAATTAACAAATCTTGTGCGTTTATTAAAATGTTAATACTAAAAAAAACACAAGTTAATACTTATAATATAAATTCTTAAAAATATCAAGCAACAAAATAAATTAGTAATAATAATTGTTAAATTACTTTTTTTGGCAAAAACACTGGTGAAGATTCTGTTTCTACAAACTGACTAAACATTTTAAAAATAAAATCGCTCTTATTACTTTCACGTTAAAGTCTAAATTAAAGTAACCACAAAACGTAACTTACTAACTAAAATCAAAAACACTTTCTCAAAACGGTGAATCAAAACATCGCGAGGAAACCAGTTAGTGTTCTTATAAGCGGCGGTGGGCTTGCGACCTGTCACGTATGGAATGCTAACTACTGCAAAATGTGGGCATGTTCCTATAATGTTTGGACGTGCCTCTGACTACCCCCACTGGACACCTTCAAAGGATCTAAGCGTGTGGAGATCTGAGAGGATGTCTACCGTACTTGGGGATTACAGTCGTGATCCAATTTAGACCTTAATATTAATAAAATAAGAACGATTTGGAGATTACTCTTAATAATAAATAAATATCATTAACAATCTTTATCCTTATTATAATTACAATTAAAATTGAAACTTTACTTCTTAGCAACTGAATTAAAAAATAAAAAACATTTTTTATCATGTTTTTTTAAATAAATACATACTAGAAAGAAAGAAAAACTTAATTTTACATTCTACTTAAAAACTAATGATAAAGAATGATATATTTTTCTCTATTCACTAATATTTTTTATAATTACAAGATATTTTTTTTTTGGTTTAAAAACAGTTCTACTTAGAAGCTAACACTACCGGAAGACGTGCGAAACGGTCCCCCACAATGGAACGATAATGTGTCTACAGAATTTATAAAAAAACATGGAAATTTTTGAATAATACTGATTTAATAACCTGTTTGTTATAAGGATTAGGTCTGGTACGATCAATAAATAAATATTAGAGGACATTTCATACAACGCTAGCTCTAGCTCCAAACTAAACAAAACTTGTAGATAACTAATTATTTTTATGTTGTAACCATGTCTAATTGTACGCAAAAAGAAAAAAAAAAATCTAATATACCTACTACTGTTTTTGAATAGTGTATTTAAGTATAATACTGTACTTCAAAAATATTTAGTTACAAATAAATGATTATTATTATTATTATTATTATTATTAAACTAGATAACTGATAGAACACTTATACATTATTAGTTCACTGAATAAATAAATATTGGTGTATATTTCACACAACGCCATCTTAGAACCATTTAGAAAATTTAGAAAACATATATATAGTAGTTTAAAGGAACTAGATATTAGATAGTTAACTTTTTTTTGTGAAAACTTAAATGATATACACACAAAGATACAAAACAAAAAAATCACACAAATTTTTGTTCTGAGTGGGAATCGATCCCACAACCTACAGCGCAGAAGGCAGAGCTACCACTGAGCTATAAGGCCAGTCAAAGTTACTTTTTTATCTGTTTTCCATGATCTTAGTCTAAGTCTATAAGCGCACGTCTTCCGGTTGATAATGATGACACAATCTAGTCTGCCGCCAAGGGTGAGGACGTTCCAATCTATATAAAACGATGCAGTTTCATCAAAATTGGTCTATGATTTTCTGTGCAGACGCCCCTTGTCTATGTTCACACTTCAAAACAAACTAAAAAACTTTTAACAAAATTCTAATTAATACAAGAGCATAGACAAGTTAAATAACAATATTTGATCTTGAATCTAGATAGTTTTAACCATCTACCACACAGCCTGGACTGCTTATGTAAAGCAAACACTGTCAGACAACACATATGAGCTACAGATCCTGTGTAAAACAGTCCCGCGGCTGAATCAGAATGCATTTTTTACCTCTCCCCCTGACCCCGCACACTTGTTCTGACAGAATGGTCGATCGTTTAAACCGATCCACGATCGTGGATAGATGAAATATTGTATATATCCGGCGTCTACCAGACGATCACTAACCAATAATATTTTTCATGATAATACTTCTATGGTCAAGGAACTAGGAGTTATAAGTAAAAACTAGCCTAACAATATTATAAATGCGAAAGTTTGTGAGTTTGTTTGTATGTTTGTGCCTCAATCGGGCCTAAACGACAAGACGGATTAAGATGAAATTTGCTGTAGACGTAGATATAATGCCCGAATAAAAAATAGACTACTTAAAAATACGAAAAATATCCCCAAAATGATAAAAAATGCAAAAGGGATGGTTTTGGTATAGGTGGCGCTGGTGTGCAATAAATCTGACATCACCCAAGTAACACAAATTGCTGGTTAGTTATTCACATTTGGTAACATTGTGAACTTAAAGCATTATTATGCACTTATTAAGGTTCACTCGTGATATTACAGCTGAATAAACAGCTATAGTCTGTATAGTGGCATCTTAATAGTGTAAAGATATCGTTTTCGAACACTACTATGCAGCTATTGTTTTTCTGTCACCATTTAAGCATTTAAGTAGAGTAAAATAACGTTTATTGCTGTATTGAGGAATTCGTTTACACCACTATAAGGGTACATTTTAAGAGGGTCGCTGTGAACATCTATAATGGCTAAAGCTGTACAGTAGTGTATGTTTAGAGTGTTGTAATGCGTATAGCTGTATATAGGTACACGCTAATCTGCCTATATAACTTTCCTACTCATTGCTGTCAAACGGATCACGTGTGGCACTCTGTACTGCTAATAGAGTTAAATTAGAATGAAAGTGGTTCACATTAAGTAATAAAACTTCCACCATTTTGTATTTTTTTCACATTTTTATATACTATCTAATTTGCTTATTTAGAATCATTTTCACACCAAACGAAACCTAGACAAGTTGATTTAAAGTCCTTATAGAAGTTAAAACTGTAATTAAACTATAATATATATTTTATCAAATAAACTACTTTTATTTTTTTTCTCACTGCAAAAATTTCTATTTGTTTCAAACCTAAAAATGCATTTATTTCGGGGCGCATGAAAATTTTGTACTTCAAATAGATATAGTATTATCGGCAAAATTGCATTGCCATCAATATTTTACATATACACACTCAAAAACAACAAAAATAAGTATTTATACAATAGTGTGTCATGGCGAATTACACAATAACCACAAGTATACCACAACAACATTCCATTAGCACGCGAATCTGCAAAGATAAAAACAAACTAACAAAATGGCGTGTGTAAATCTTAACAGCTGTTGGCAAAATGGCATCCTTGTACTATATTAGCACTATTTGTGAACTAATATAGTTATAACAGTGTAAATGGGTCTCCTTTTACAGCTTTTGTCTGTTTAACAGGTAACAACTACCTTCTAAAACCGCTTGCATGGTCTCTTGTAACGCTTGATTACCCTTATAACTCTATTTTAACGTTATACTTATACCATTCAACAGGTTATGTGAACTAAAGGTTCACAAATTTGTGCCCATTTAAGCAGCTTAACAGCTGAATAGCCAGCTATAACTCTATTAAAGAGCAGGCTTGTACAGACTATAGTATCGATGTGAACTGCAAGTCAGCTGTTAAACAGCAATTTTGTGTTACTTGGGCAGTTGTCATAGCAACATGCGTGACTCGAAATTTGGACAGGATAACGTCTGTCGCGGGTCTGCTAGTATTCGATAAAATTGTGCAAATAATTAAACTTTTAAAATACCATTTATTATTTCAAATCCCCCTAAATCTCATTAATATCGACTAACGGCTGGTGCCTATAATATACCGATAGATAACGGTAAGATAACGACTCGTACCTATATTTAATACCTACCTACCGATATTAAAGATCTATCAAGTTTAAACCTAATAGGTATTATTGCTTGTTACTGCAAAATGTGGTGCCAAATGTAATATTTGGACGTGCCTCTGTCTGCCTTTAGACATCTTCAAGTAACAGAGAGTCTGGAGATCTGAGAGGATGTCTACCTGACTATCCCCCTAAGCCATGTTTAAGTAACATAGCGAATGAAGATCAGGGCTATTTTGTAAAAACATGATTATCATGTTATGATGTTGAATGCAATACCTAATGTTAGAGAATACCTAATCTGTACACTTTTCATCTATACATCTATACATATAATAAAACTGTAGAAGAGTTCAATTCTGTACATTAAATAAAAAAAAAATACTACTAGGGGCCTTTATTCAAGTAAAACAAGCAAAAAAAAAAAACATTTTGATATTTTTGTCTGTCTGTTGTCCGGCTTTCACGCAAAAACTACTGGACAGATTTTGATGAAACTTTTTTTGTTATGTGGCTATTAGTCCTCGGTAACATATTGGATATAATTTATTTTAAAATATGATGAAGATGTGATAATATCTGTCGCCCAGCGAAGCGGTACGGGTCAGCTAGTAGGAACTATTCACTGTTTATGCACCTATACCTACGCTTCTGCGTAGATATTGTATTGGAAGCGTAGGTATAGGTGCCTAAACAGCATAAAAAGCGTAGGTATTATGGCATTCAGTACCAATAAATATTGGTATGAATATCAAAACATGATAATCATGTTTTTACAAAATAGCCCCCACTGGGAGTTACAGTCGTGATATTATTTCGTTATTTAGTTTCAAGTTAAAAGCTTTTCACAATAGTTATTTTTGCTACCATCCGTAACAAATACGGGTCGTATCTGAGCACAGGAGCCAGGGATTACGTCGTAAAGGTTAAAAGGAAGGAATTTGGTAAGATATCTTTAAAACTTCAGGTGCTTAAATTTCAAAAGTGTAATATTAAAATCTCTAAGTTGACTTTTTAGTCAAATCTACACTATATCAATTAATTTCCGACTTAAATAGTCAAATCTATATTTAAGTCTTTTTCATACTACTTTTGATATATTAATTAGCATTTTAAACGGGTATTTATCCTACTAATATTATAATGCGAAAGTTTGTAAGTTTTTGCGAGTTTTTCACGCAAAAACTACTGAACGGATTAAAATTAAACTTTACAGTAACATAATAAATGTGAAAGTTTGTGAGTTTGTATGTATGTTTGTGCCTCAATCAGGCCTAAATGACAAAACGAAATATGTTGAAATTTGCTGTAGATGTAGATATAAGACCAGAATAAAACATAGAATACTTGAAAATATGAAAAACATCCCCAAAATAATAAAAAAAAGGCAAAAGAAATGATTTGGATATAGAAGGCGCTGGTGTGCTAAAAATCTGACATCACAGACAAAAAACATTGAGTCTTACCCATTCGATTATAGAAATTCAACAGGACAACCTCTGTCACGGGTCAGCTAGTAACACATTCTTTTTTCTGTAGGATTATTGAATTTGACATGACAACGTCTGGTAGAATTTGTATTTTTGTTTTTAATGGATACACCAAAAAATTAATCAACCAATTTTTAAAATTCTTTCACCAATCAAAAGCTACATTATCAGCGAGTAATATATGACAGATTTTATTTTCAAAAAAATTAGAGATCCCCACAAATATTGTAATAATGTAACCTAAGATATAAAAAAATTGCCTATAGTCTTCATTACTACACTCGCGGTTGATAAAAACGCCGTTTAAAATACGAATGAATAAATCTACATTATATTTAAGTTGATTTTTCGAAAACTAAGTTTTTTTTGACAGTTCTACCTTTCTTAATAGCACAGCGCTTCGTATACACATACCGTCATCAATTTTGACAACTATATTCAAATCTTGTTTAGAATCTTTGACATTTACCGTATTATTTTCTTTATCATCATTCACTTTCCTGAATTGATTTCCAGCATTCGATACATCTTGTTCGTGTGATTGTATGTTCGACTGCAAAGTCTGGACTACGTTTGTATGATATGTATCGGGTTTGTTAACGCAGCGATTCTCAATACTCTTCGAATCTTTAAATTTTTCATTTGTATTATGTGTTTCAAAATTGTTGTTCTCAAAATGTTCTTGTTTATATACTTTATTTGGTTTAATATCTAATTTTTTATCAGTTTTTTCATCTTTGATCTTATTATGTATATCAGTGTTTGTATTGTGTTTTATATTATTCTTTCTCATGACTATTTTGTTTAGCGAAGCACTTTGAAAGTCGATGTTTTCGTTTATGACTACTGAAGCGTTACATTCTGCTTTGACGTTTTCAGATTTTATATTACCTTTAGTACGCGCAAAAAATGACATTTCTTTAGCTTTCTTATCGTTTTGTTTGCTGCAAACTTTAAGATTACCGACTAGGTCATTCAGCGTTTCAACTTTTTCCGAAAAATTCCTGACTTTTTTTGTTACATTTCTTTCTATTATCTGTGTGTTTGCATTGGTGTTCCAAAACTTCTCTGCCTCTTGATAGTACAGATATTTCAAATTCTCCATATGTTGATCGAGATTACGATGAATGTTTCTGCCTTTTTTTTCTACAACGGGTTTATCATTATCACTTACATTTACTTCTACATTGTCAACTTTGTCATTTTTGGTATTTGGTTTCTGATTTACAACACTTGTTACAGTGACTTTGATGTCATGACCGGCGCTAGCTGGTTCGAGATTGTCTCCACTGTCAACGTATTTCACTTTACGTTTAATAATTTCCAAATGTTTACTTTTTCCTTCAACTTTCGTATCATCTATATTAACTTCTCTACAATCTACCTTAACTATATCACTTTTAACTGATGATATATCAAATTCTTCGCTAAAACTACGTTTATTATTACCTTCAATACTATCAAAAACATATGGCATTTCTAGACCAATATTATCACCTAGATCTCTATCATCTACTAAATTTTGATCGTTTTCTACTCTATTTCCTACTTTAACATTATGATATCCGTTCACTTCAATTCCGTCCTTAATTCCTTCAAAATTATTAATCGACTGCGTTGCCACTCCAAAATCTACTTTCTTATTATTTTGATTATCAATTCCTTTAAGTTTTAAAACTACTGCCTCCCTACTTTCAATTCCTACTTCACCGCTTCCTACATTTCCTTCATTTTGAACATTCTGAACCCTATTTGTTTCATCTTTATCTCCATTATTTACAATGACGTTACCCGCATCATCTGTTTTTTTCTCAAACCCCTCGCTATTATTTGAATTTTGAATACTTTTACCCTCACCCTTTCCCTTACTACCGTCCAAATCTTTTCCACTGACTATATCATCAGTTTCTTTCGCATTTCCTTCACTATCAATACAATTTTGACTGTCTTTACCCCCAGAATTATCTTTACCACCATCATTATCATTCTCTAGCCCCTTTTCACCCTCCCTATCTCCCTTACCACTATCTACATCATCCCCTAGCCCCCTGACCATGCTATCAAGTGCGCTCTGCATAGAGTTATACTCGCGCAGACCGTCTCCCGCCTAGGCGAACAGGAATCTCGGATCAGCGTCTACCAGCTCGCAAACGAACTGGTCCTGCTCCTGGGGCTTCTTTATCCACTTGCCGAGCTTCGCGCGCTCGAACGCGTCGAAGAGGCGCGTTTTTGCTTCCTGGGGAACACGAAAAATAATTTTAATAATAAATCGATTTTAGGGGGATATTTTCGGTACAATACCCACATTTTGCAGTAGTTAGCATTCCGTGACAGTATGCAAGCCCATCTCCGCTTATAATACTAACTGGTTTCCTCACGATGGTTTCCTTCACCGTTTTGAGCACGTATTTTTATGCGCATATGATTGACGATTCAATGGTGATTCGTGATTATTTTCTAGTTTTAACGTTTCAATATACGACAGTGCTTCAAGTAATGGTAAAGTCTAGTTTTGACGATACGATGGTGATTCGTGTATAAGTCTCTAGTTGTGTCGATACGATATTGATTCATGTTAAGGTCGCTTCCCTACTCCAGCGGACGCGAGGCAGTAGCAACAGCATCCTGAAAATGATTGTTGCACGAACAGACTGTCCTATTCAAAACAGATGGATGCATATTATGATGGGCTCCATCAAATTTAATTTAATTTATAATTAAACTGTAATATAATAACTTAATAATTTCTTTTTGTATTATAAATTTAATTTATGTGAGTAATGATTTATGTAATTGGTTTTAATGGTGTATAGTATTGTAATGGAATTTTATGTAACCTATGGATATTTTATCTGAAATAAATGAATAATAATAATAAGGTGACTAGTTTTGACGATTCGATAGCGACTCGTGCTCAAGCTACAATACCTGGTAAGCCGGACACAGCTGTTTCGCCTCATTGTAGAGAAGATTCTCATCATCCCTCGTGTGCCTCTGCAGCACCAGCTCATCCTGAAACGCAATAACATGTTAAGCTTCCACCGTTTCACTGGCCTCACAGCTCAGTTGGTAGTAACTCTGCCTTCTGCGCTGTAGGTTGTGGGTTCGATCCCCACCCAGGGCAAATATTTGTGTGATGAACATAGATGTTTGTTCTGTGTCTGGGTGTTACTATGTATAATAAGTATGTATTTACAAAAAAAAAAAGTATATAAGTATTCTATCAGTTATCTGGTTCACATAGTACAAGCTTTGCTTAGTTTGGGGCTAGATGGCGCTGTGTGTAAAGTCCGCTAATATTTATTATTATTTTGACGGTAGTCAGAGAAAAAGCCGTGTTGGCAGAGTGGGATGTATCTCGTGTAATCTGAAGGTCGTGCGTTCAAATACCGGCGTGCAACAATAGATTTGTCTGTTAGAAAATTTATATGCGCACGCGCTTACAACGGTGAAGGAAAACATCGTGAGGAAACCAGTTAGTGTTCTTATAAGCGGCGACGGGCTTGCAACCTGTCACGTGTGGAATGCTAACTACTGCAAAATGTGGGCATGCGCCAAATATAATGTTTGGACGTATCTGACTACCACTAGACATCTTCAAAGGATCTAAGCGTCTGGAGATCTGAGAGGATGTCTACCGTACTAGGGGATTACAGTAGTGATCCTATTTTTTTTTGGTAGCCAGAGGCACGTCCGAATATTGGCACATGATCACGTTTTGCTTTAGTTAGGTTTTATTGGTTTATCAGTACTGGGGGGTAGTCAGAGGCACATTCAAAAATTGCCCACGTTTTGAAGTAGCATTCTATACAGAGTGACAGATTGCAAGTCCGTCGCTAAGAAAGTGGCTATAAAGAGAATCATTAAAATGTGTTAACCATTTTAAATAGAGATTCGTATCTGTGTCTTATATTTTAAAATATATACATTTAATTAGTGGTAGTCTGTCTGTCTGTCACAGGGCTGTATCTCATGAACCGTGATAGTTAGACAGTTGAAATTTTGCACAGATTATGTATTTCTGTTGCTTCTATAACAAATACTAAAAACAGAATAAAATCAATATTTAAGTGAGGTTTCCATACAACAAACGTGTTTTTTGCCGTTTTTTATAGATAAGAACACGGAACCTTCGTTCGCGGGTCCGACTCGCACTTGGCCGGTTTTTTTGCTATGTTGAAAAATAAATTTATAATCGAATCTAGTTTTAATTATATATTTAACTAGCGAACCGCCCCGGCTTCGCACGGGTAGCATGTTATTATACATATAAACCTTCCTCCTGAATCACTCTATCTATTAAAAAAAACCGCATCAAAATCCGTTGTGTAGTTTTAAAGATATAAGCAAACATACAGACATACAGACGCGGGAAGCGGAAAGCTACTTTGCTATATACTATGTAGTGACTAGCAGACACGACCACGCGTTGCAGTGTCGACAGATATCGCCATCTGTTAGAATCTTTTGGAGCTAACAGATAATTGTGACTGTCAGATAATAAACAAATAATTTGCAATAAAATAATATTGCGACTATAAATTGAGTTTATTTAAAATCAAAGTTTGATTAAAATCAGTTATGTAGTTTAGGAGTCCATCGCGGACAGATAACGTGACGCGTAATTTATATATTATAGACTAGCCGACCCGTGACAGACTTTGTCCTGTCAAATTTAAATAATCGCATAGGAAAAAGCAATTTCAGGCAGCTTCTAATTTTTTCCTTACAAGGTTGTACTGATAAAATAAATTACGAATTTTCGTAGAATGCGTATCATTCATTAGTCAAAACTGCGTTGCTATGACGTCTAATTGTTTTTAGTCTGTTATGTCAGATTTGTTACACACCAGCGCCATCTATAAAATCATCCTTTTTGCGTTTTTTTTATGATTTAGGCGTTGTTTTTCGGATTATAAGTTCCCCCGTTATTTATTCTGATTTTTTATCTACATACTACAGCAAATTTCATCTTAATCCGTTTTGTCGTTTATTTTTGATAAGGGAACAAACATAGCAGCCTTATTACAAACTTTCGCATTTATAATATTACTAGCCGACCCGTGATAGACGTCCTTCAATAATCAGATAGAAAAGACTGAATGTTTTTAGTCTGTGATGTCAGATTTGTTGCACACCAGCGCCATCTATACAGAAATCATCCCTTTTGCGTTTTTGGGAACACAAAACTTTAGACTACTTTAAAACATATTTTAAAGTAGTCTATTATTTATTCGGGCATTATATCTACATCTACAGCAAATTTTAACTTAATCCGTTTTGTCGTTTAGGCCTGATTGAGGAACAAACATACATACAAACTCACAAACTTTCGCATTTATAATATTACTAGCTGTCCCGACAGACGTTGTCCTGTCAAATGTCAATAATCCCACAGAAAAAAGCACTTTCCGTTTTTTCCGATCTTTACGCCACCATTATCACTTAGGGGTATGAAAAATAGATAGTAACCGATTCTCAGACCTACTGAATATGCATATAAAATTTGGTAAAAATCGGTAAAGCCGTTCCGGAGGAGTAAGGTAACTAACATTGTGACACGAGAATTTTATATATAAGATTAGGATATTAGGATTAAGGGGCTCCCAGTCGCTGATTGCTCTTTTTCGAAACGAAAAAAGAAATACTTCTGAACAAGCCACATCTCCTATTTTTATAAGTATATTACTTCAGGTTCCTACCTAGATTTCTATTAAGCTGAAAACATAATAGCAGAAACTTTTCACGATAAAAATATTATTTCAAAATGATACGTTTTAGAATTTATGATCGAAATATTTTATATACCTACTATTAAAATCAACTTGTGATTTATTGTTAAAGATAGGTAATATGTAGATCTAGATTTCTATTAGAATAGATTTTTGATAAGTAATTATACATAATTTATATCATTAATTTATTCGAAAAGCTAAGGCGGACCACGCGCCGACGTGTGTCTGTCGTCATTGCAGCGGTCGGTAGGATTATTTATCGAAGTGATTAAAGATGGGTACATCTTTATTCACATATACTATACATTATAAAATAGGAGATGTGGCTTGTTCACAAGTATTTATTTTTTCGTTTCGAACAAAAACAATCGTCGACTGGGAGCACCTTAAGATGTTTATTGGCTTGTATTGTTGTAATGGACACACCTTGACAGGATGGAGTCGCTTCATCAGATACTGCCAACGAGCGAACATGCTCTGCTTGCAAAGAAGTGATGGTTGACCGCTCTCCAGCTTTCCGGTCATCGCGTTTAGCACTTCCGGTATCTAAAAGTAAATAAATAAACATTGGTAATATATAATAATATTTTCCATCACCACATAGTATAAAGCAAAGTCGCTTTCCGCTTCCCGCGTCTGTATGTAATATGTAATATGTATGTATGTATGTTTGCTTATATCTTTAAAACTACACAACGAATTTTGATGCGGTTTTTTTTAATAAACAGAGTGATTCAAGAGGAAGGTTTATATGTATAATACATGCATAATATAGTAGAGAAACACTGATAATTTTAGAGGTTTCTAATGTGATGTCGTAAATAAACACATTTTTTGCGCTTACATTGCAAATGCTGGCTGAACCCCACGAGATATATCAAAATAATGTACTACAGTATTGTACACCTTAAAAACGTCTACAAAAAAGTCAACGATGGTATTAGAAATGTCTTACGCACAGCGAAGCGGGCACGGGTCAGCTAGTTTTGAATATATGAATAAAGATATATAAATAATAGAATAAAGATATATAAAAATCAAGTTTGTTGTATGGGAGCCCCACTTAAATATCTATTTTATTCTGTTTTTAGTATTTGTTGTTATAGCGGCAACAGAAATACATATTCTGTGAATATTTCAACTGTCTAGCTATCACGGTTCACGAGACAGCCTGTGACAGACAGACGGACAGCGAAGTCTTAGTAATAGGGTCCCGTTTTTACCCTTTGGGTACGGAACCCTAAAAAAATAAACAATTTTGTGATGAACATAGATATTTGTTCTGCGTCTGGGTGTTAATATGTATAATAAGTATGTATTAAGAACAAAAAAAAAGTATTTAGGTATTCTATCAGTTATCTGGTTCCCATATTACAAGTTGAAAGTGAAATTATCTGTCGCCCAGCGAAGCGGGCACGGGAAAGCTAGTATGACATAAAGATACTCACAGGTGCAGTTATACTCCAGCATACGCTGAATGAGGGTGCGCGGGCCGGTGTCCTCGCCTCTGTGCTGGCTGCGCGCGCAAGTATTGGCTTGTGCAGTTTGAACGGAGGCGGTAGAGATGAGATGAAGCCTTCTATGCGTCCGCAGAGCGCTCTGAAACAACATTAATAATAATCTATTTATAGAAAGTCGTGTTCGTTACACTATTTACAAATCAAGAACGGCTGAACCGATTTGGCTGAAAATTGGTGGGGTAGGTAGCTTAGAACCAGGAGACGGACGTAGGATTTTTAGGAGGACTTTTTATAACGGGAACAGGAACTTAATACAACATTTTTTTGTTAATTCTAAAGCGATACGATGTTCGCCGGGTTAGCTTTTAAGTAAATATTTGAGGACTAGCAGTCCGCGCCGGCGTCGCACGGGTGTAATAATGATTTTATGGCAAATTTTTTTACACCTTGGGTTACATTATCGAAGTTTTAATAGGGATCCCTAATAGTTAGACACATGGTAACACCGACTATTTTCTAGATATTGATGTCCTCTATAAAACTGTAGTACATCACTTTGCTCTATTGTCAATAATTTTTGCAGCAAACGTAATATAAGGATTTATTTTCATGCGATGGGTTACATTATCGAAGTTTTCATATGGATCCCTAAAGTTTTTGAAAATAATCTATAGCCTATGTTCATCAGGGATAATGAAGAATGCTAATGGTAAAAGAATTTTTGAAATCGATCTAGTAGTTTCGGAGCTTATTTGATGCAAACAAACAATTAAATCAGGAAAGATTTTATAATATTAGTATAGACAAATAAACATTTGTGTCACGAACATTAATTTATTTATTTAACCTTAATTAAAACAGTTCGTCGTATCCCGGCGTGCATCAATGGATTTTTCTGTTCGAAAAATGTATATGCGCATCAAAACACGTGCTCAAAACGGTGAAGGAAAACATCGTGAGGAAACCAGTTAGTATTCTTATAAGCGGCGATGGGCTTGCAACCTGTCACGTATGGAATGCTAACTACTGTAAAATGTGGGTATGTACCAAATATCATGTTTGGACGTACCTCTGACTAGATATCTTCAAAGCATCTAAGCGCCTGGAGATCTGATAGGTCTACCGTACTTGGGGATTACAGTCGTGATCCTACTTCATTTTTAGGGTCTTGTTTTACCCTATTACTAAGACTACGCTGTCCGTCTGTCTGTCACAAGGCTGTATCTCATGAACTGTGATAGCTAGACTATAATATCGCTAATAAAATAAGGGTCTCCCATACAACAAACGTGTTTTTTTGCGGTTTTTTTTATAGATAATGGGACGGAATCCGTCGTGCGCGAGTCCTACTCGCACTAGGCCGGTTTTTTATAGTAGTATTTCATCATGTATATGTACAGTCACCTGGAATTATCTGCCAAGCAAATCCGAGGACTAAAACTAGTCTTATAGCAGGTAAGCACTATTACAACACGTGCCATATCAAGCAATTTAAAACAGTAATTATGAAAACCGGTCACCTAAGGAAATGGGTTTCACAACAGTAGTTATATCTTGTTTCTAGTAATAAGTAGTAGATACATAAATTTAATTATATTAAAAACTAGGTGACCCGATAGACGTTGTCCTGTCCAAATTTCAATAATAGAAAAAAAAAACACTTTCTGTTTTCCGAATTTTACAATTGATGAGGAAACTTAAATATTTACAGTTCTTACCCAAAGGGTAAAAACGGGACCCTAATTACTAAGACTTCGAAAACTAGGTGACCGGATAAACGTTGTCCTGTCTCAATTTCAATAATAGACAAAAAAAAACACTTTCAGTTTTCAGAATTTTACAATTGATGAGAAATTTTTACAGTTCTTAACTTCTTACCCAAAGGGTAAAAACGGGACCCTAATTACTAAGATTTCGCTTTCCGTCTGTCTGTCACAGGGCTGTATGTCATTAACTGTGATAGCAAAACAGTTGAAATTTTAACAGATGATGTATTTCTGTTGCCGCTATTACAACAATAAACAGAATGAAATAATTATATAAGTACACTAGCTGACCCGTGCCCGCTTCGCTGTGCGTAAGACATTTCTAATACCATCGTGGACTTTTTTGTAGACGTTTGTAGTACATTATTTTGATATATCTCGTGGGGTTCAGCCAGCATTTGCAATGTAAGCGCAAAAAAATGTGTTTATTTACGACATCACATTAGAAACCTCTAAAATTATCAGTGTTTCTCTACTATATTATGCATGTATTATACATATAAACCTTCCTCTTGAATCACTCTATTTATAAAAAAAAACCGCATCAAAATCCGTTGTGTAGTTTTAAAGATATAAGCAAACATACATACATACATATTACATACAGACGCGGGAAGCGGAAAGCGACTTTGCTTTATACTATGTAGTGAAGCTTTGCTTAGTTTGGGGCTAAATGGCTCTGTGTGAAATATCCACCAATATTTAATTATTACTAGCCGACCCGTGATAAACGTTGTTCTGTCAATTTTTTCTTGTAATAATCACATAGAAGCCATTTCAGGCAGCTTCCAATTTTTTCCCTACAAACCTTGTACTGATAAAATAAATTACGAATTTTGGTAGAATGCGTATCATTAGTCAAAACTGCGTTGCTATGACGACTAAATGTTTTTAGTCTGTGATGTCAGATTTGTTGCACAACAGCGCTATCTATACCAAGGTCATCCTTTTTGCGTTTTTTATTCTGATTTTTTATCTACATATTACAGCAATTTTCATCTTAAGAGGCTGCCAGTCGCTGATTGCTCTTTTTCGAAACGAAAAAAGAAATACTTCTGAACAAGCCACATCTCCTATTTTTATAAGTATATTACTTCAGGTTCCTACCTAGATTTCTATTAAGCTGAAAACATAATAGCAGAAACTTTTCACGATAAAAATATTATTTCAAAATGATACGTTTTAGAATTTATGATCGAAATATTTTATATACCTACTATTAAAATCAACTTGTGATTTATTGTTAAAGATAGGTAATATGTAGATCTAGATTTCTATTAGGATAGATTTTTGATAAGTAATTATACATAATTTATATCATTAATTTATTCGAAAAGGTAAGGCGGACCACGCGCGGACGTGTGTTTGTCATCATTGCAGCGGTCGGTAGGATTATTTATCGAAGTGATTAAAGATGGGTACATCTTTATTCACATATACATACTATACATTATAAAATAGGAGATGTGGCTTGTTCACAAGTATTTCTTTTTTCGTTTCGAACAAAAATAATCGTCGACTGGCAGCGTCTTAATCCGTTTTAAATAGAAATACGGCTAATTACCGCGTTTTTCCTTTGTATTGCTGACGTTTCGAGACAATTCAGATGCTCTTCATCGTGAGCATCGCCCGCGACCGCGATCAACGGCAGATCTTTGTTATTTATTTAGATATGTTAGAGATTTGTTATTTATTTTTGAGAGAGAGTCAAACATAGCAGTCTTATCACAAAGTTTAACATTTATAATATTACTAGCGACCCGCCTCGGCTTCGCACGGGTAGCATGTATAACATTATACATATAAACCTTCCTCCTGAATCACTCTATCTATTAAAAAAAACCGCATCAAAATCCGTTGTGTAGTTTTAAAGATATAAGCAAACATACATACAGACGCGGGAAGCGGAAAGCGACTTTGCTTTATACTATGTAGTGATTAGGATTAGGATTTATTTATGTATTAGTACATCCGTGCGGAGTGCTAGTGGACTATAACCCAACATAACACATAACATTCCTTTCTTAATAGTTAAACTAACAAAAACATCCATGTTAGTATTAGTTACATAGTTTTACTTATTGGACCATATCGCCAACGCCACTGATTGATATACCAAAGTTTACCAACAGACTTGCCTCACAGCTCAGTTGATAGTAACTATGCCTTCCACCTTCCTTAGTTGGGGCTAGATGGTCATGTGTTATGTCATTATTTATTCACTAGCCGACCAGTGACAGACGTCGTTGCTATGACAACTGATGTCAACGCGGATGTCAGATAATTTGCACACCAGCGCCATCTATACGAAAACCATCCCTTATGTGTTTTTTTATAATTTCAGAGATGTTTTTCGTATTTTAAAGTAGTTTATCTAGTTCAACACACAGTCAAAAGTTATTTTCAATAAAATCACAAGGATCACTTTATAACGTTTTAGCTACATCTGTTAACATGATACACATAAAATCACGCCCTTTTTCCATAGGGGTACGCAGAGACCACGGCTTTCCACTTGCTACGATCCTGAGATACTTCTCCTTCATTCCTCATGCATGCTCGTCGGCTTAGAGTACTCTTGACCTAAACTTTTTTTGATGATCTTTATCCTAAATGCTATGTAGAGCTCCAGTGTGGTGCCGATCGCCAAGACTCAGTTAACGGTCGATTAGCGTTTTGGTGAACACAGCATTAAGCGAGTCTAACCCTCTATTCAAGAACGACACTATGAGAATACGCACCCACAGTGAACGAAATCTTTTTTCATAAACATCACTTTATGTGTTGAGCGGCACTATGGCGCACGCTACCGTGTGCCTCTAGAGCTCAACTTTGGCTAGAGGCACACGACAATGTGCCTCTAGTCACACTATGCAGTGTCGCACAACACATAAAGTGATGTTTATGAAAAATGATTTCGTCCACTGTGGGTGCGTGTTCTCATAGTGTCGTTCTTGAATACGAGGGTTATACAAGTTGCAGGTACGAACAAGTAATGTAACCCCTCTTAACTAAACCAAACACCGGTTAAGTGGAAACTCTGTAGCCAATGCGAATTGGAACAACGCACGCGCCTGTACGAATCACATTCAAAAATATACATTATATAGTTTTTTTTTTATTTATTTTTAATAAGTTATTATGTAAATAGGTTGCATTGTTGTAATCTAAGTTAAATTGAGTGAAAAGTGTTAATATGCAAGCCGCGGTGCCGCTCGCGTGTTTCTTGTCGGTTATTAGTAAGTATATTTACAATCTATACTAATATTTTAATGAGGAAAAATTTATAAAAAATAAATAGGATCACGACTGTAATCCCCAAGTACGGTAGACATCCTCTCAGATATCCAAACGCTTAGATCCTTCGAAGATGTCTAGTTAGCATTCCATACGTGATATGTTGCAAGCCCATCGCCGCTTATAAGAATACTAACTGGTTTTCTCACGATGTTTTCCTTCACCGTTTTGAGTACGTTTTTTTGATGCGCATATATACATTTTTACAACAGAAAAATCCATTGATGCACGCCGGGATTGAACTTGAATTTGAAGAGCCGTGTTGGCCGAGTGAAAAGTAGAATTAAAACTATCGTAGTTGTTATTCATTTTAACTACTACAAATACGGCTAATTACCACGTTTCTTGTTCTTGTTGTGTATTTGCCGATCTGCCGTTGATCGCGGTCGCGGGCGGTGCTCATGATGAAGAGCATCTGAATTGTCTGGAAAGTACCTCGACTTTCAATCGAAAGGTCGTGGGTTTAAAATTTGAATCCCGGCAGTAGAGCACTAATAGATTTTTCTGTTAGGAAAATGAACATGCGTATTAACACGTGCTTAAAACGGTGAAGGAAAACATCGCGGGGAAACTATGTGTTCTTATACGGCGATGGAGCTTGAATTGAAACCTGTCACGTATTGAGTACTGTAAAATGTACCAAATGTTTGGACGTGCCGCTAACTATTCCTCACAGCTCAGTTGGTAGTAGCTCTGCCTTCTGCGCTGTAGGTTGTGGGTTCCCCACCCAGGGCAAACATTTGTGTGATGAACATAGATGTTTGTTCTGTGTCTGGGTGTTATTATGTATGTATAAACAAAAAAAAATATAAGTATTCTATCAGTTAACTAGTTCGGGGCTAGAGGTTATGTTATGTATGCTTAGTTTGGGGCTAGATGGCGCTGTGTGATAATGTCGACTTATATTTATTTATTTATATCTTCAAGAATCTGAGCGGATATCTCAGATCTACGGATATTTACATCACATGAAACTGATTCAAAAACTCCTGAAATAAATAAATACGAGGTAATATTTTGTAGTTTTCTTTATATTGGATAAACTTAACAAGATAAAAACAGGCCAAGTGCGAGTCAGACTCGAGCACGATGGGTACCGTACCGTACCGAATAAACGGCAAAAAAAAACACGTTTATTGTATGGGAGCCCCACTTAAATATTTATTTTTATCTGTTTTTAGTTTTGTATTTGTTGTTTATAGCAGCAACAGAAATACATAATCTGTGAAAATTTCAACTGTCTAGCTATCACGGTTCATGAGATACAGAGCCCTGTGACAGACAGCAGAGTCTTAGTAATAGGGTCCCGTTTTTACCATTTGAATACGGAATCCTAAAAACTACTGGACCAATTTTAAAAATTATTTCATCTATCAGAATCTACATTATCATCGAGGAAAATATCCCCACTAAAATAATGGCAATAATGTAACCTAGCTATCAAAAATTCGATTATAATTTTTATTAGTCCGTGCAGAAAATCCTAATAATATTATAAATGCAAAAGTTTGTGAGTTTGTATGTATGTTTGTTCCTCAATCAGGCCTAAACGACAAAACGGATTTAGTTGAAAGTGCTGTAGATGTAGATATAATGCCCGAATAAATAATTTAAATTATGAAAAACATCCCCAAAATGATAAAAAAAAACGCAAATTGATGATTTCTGTATAGATGGCGCTGGTGTGCAACAAATCTAACATCACAGACTAAAAACATTCAGTCTTTTCTATTCGATTATTGAAATTTGACAGGACAACGTCTGTCATGGGTCGGCTAGTAGTAATATACTATTGAGCAAAAGCCGTATGAATACCTTAACATAATTTATGAAACTGTCCCAGTTTGTCGTTTAGCAAGACTCCAGTCTCGGTCGAACGCCCAAGTATTTGGTGCTGCACAATTTATGTAACAATTCCAACTTAATGAGCACTAATTTATGAGTGTATGCAATTCGGGATCACTGACTATGACCGTATTATAATTTAGCGATTAATGTGAGATTGCCAATAAGTTTTCTGTTACAGAATATTGTTAAAAAAAAGTAGGATCACGACTGTAATCCCCAAGTACGGTAGACATCCTCTCAGATCTACAGACGCTTAGATCCTTTGAAGATGTCTAGTGGGGCGTAATCAGAGGCACGTCCAAACATTATATTTGGCACATGCTTACATTTTGCAATAGTTAGCATTCCATACGTGACAGGTTGCAAGCCCATCGCCGCTTATAAGAACACTAACTGGTTTCCTCACGATGTTTTCCTTCACCGTTGTAAGCACGTGATTTTGATGCGCATATAAATTTTCGAAAAGAAAAATCCATTGATGCACGCCGGGATTCGAACCCACGATCTTCAGATTGAAAGTCGAGGTACATCCCATTCGGCCAACACGGCTTTTAGAATATTCGGCATAGAATATTGTTACTTTTGTAAAATCCTCTTTGACATGCTAACTACTGCAAAATGTTAGCATGTGCCAAATATAATGTTTGGACGTGCCTCTGACTACCCCCACTAGACCTCTTCAAAGGATCTAAGCGCTTGGAGATTTGAAAGGAAGTCTACCGTTCTTGGGGATTACAGTCGTGATCATATTAGTTAATAAAAAAAAATTATCTATAAAAACGGTAAAAAAATCACAATCAATATTGATTTTATTGTTTTTAGTATTTGTTGTAATAGCAGCAACAGAAATACATAATCTGTTAAAATTTCAACTGTCTAGCTATCACGGTTCATGAGATACAGCCCTGTGACAGACAGACGGACAGCGAAGTCTTAGTAATAGGGTCCCGTGTTTACCGACCGACCGACTGTGCAAATCCCTAAATACGCTAGACATCCTCTCAGATCTCCAGGCGCTTAGATCCTTTGAAGATGTCTAGTGGGGGTAGTTCAAACATTATATTTCGCACATGCCCACATATTGCATTTATGATTTAGAAAAGTAATTATTTTGAAGACGGTTCAAGAGGCACATTATCAACTTATTAACGCATGTACCTTACGCAATACAAACCAACGACTGGTCGATTATAGTATAACTGGAAAAACCAGGAAAACGTCGCTTGAGATATCTAGAAAGTGTATGGAACCTAAGAATATTAGGTAAGACTAGATTTGTTGCATCAGAATATTTATGTCCTTTTAAAAGGCAGTTTGACACTATGAAAAATAAAGTACATATAGATTACTACCAACAGATAGTAATCTATATGTAAATTATGCCTTCAAAAAGCGTTAAGGAGTAAAATAGGTTGAAAATAAACAAAAATTTATTAATAAAACCCATAATTAAAATTAAACGCCAGTCACGTGACACAAAACGGTCAGGATGTTGGTGAAGAGTGGTCGAAACGACGATGACGTAAGATGCTTATATGTCTTCGTCAGTCTTGAAAAATTTAACGTTTCTTTACTTGTTGACAAGCATGTGACGTCACAGAAACTAGTGCGACGCCATTTGCATAAAGAAGCGTTTTAGCGGGTTATTTAAATTATCAATATTTAATTAATTTTTTTAGGGCCAATAACAGAATTGAAAATAATATTGTTTTTATGGGTTCCGATTCTGAAATTATTCTTTACTTTAATCCTATCGAAAAAAATCAGGACTAATTTTATAGAAAGCTAACTACTGCAAAATGTGGGCATTGTGCCAAACATAATGTTTGAACTTACCTCTGACTACCCCTTTAGACTCTCGGGGATCTAAGCGCCTTGATATCTGAGAGGGGATGTCTACCATACTTGGGGATTATAGTCGTGATCCATTTTTAGGGTTCCGTACCCAAAGGGTAAAGACGGGACCCTATAACTAAGACTGCAGAAACTAGCGCGACGCCATTTGCACATAGAAGCGTTTTTGCGGGTTATTTAAATTGTCGATATTTAATTTAATTTTTTAGGGCCAATACTAAACAGAATTGAAAATAATATTGTTTTTATGGGTTCCAATTCTGAAATTATTCTTTACTTTAATCCTATCGAAAAAAATCATGACTAATTTTATAGAAAGCTAACTACTGCAAAATGTGGGCATTGTGCCAAATATAATGTTTTAACTTACCTCTGACTACCCCTTTAGACTCTCGGGGATCTAAGCGCCTTGATATCTGAGAGGGGATGTCTACCATACTTGGGGATTATAGTCGTGATCCATTTTTAGGGTTCCGTACCCAAAGGGTAAAGACGGGACCCTATAATTAAGACTTCGCTGTCCCTCTGTTTGTTCGTCTGTCTGTCACAGGGCTGTATCTCATGAACCGTAATAGCTAGACAGTTGAAATTTTCACAAATTATGTATTTCTGTGTAAAAACAGAATAAATAAAATATTTAAGTGGGGCTCCCATATAGGGCTGCCATCCATCCGGGTTTTTCCGGATTTGTCCTAGTTTAGAGGGCGTCCGGGGAGCGTCCGGGCGGAGTTTCATTTGTAGTCCGGGTTTAAAATTTGACCTCCTGCGACACACGCACTGTGCAAGGTCTTGTTTTCATAAAAGAGTATATCAATAATTTGAAAATTACATAATATATAAGGTATACTATTTTATAATAAACTGCCAGAAAACGCAACAAAACTTCCCGTTAGAAGATTTAAATCCTACATAAAGAATAATCTTATAAACAAAGCGTATTATACTGTAGATGATTATATAAATGATAAATCCTCGTGGCCTGATGTCGCTCTGCCACTCGACAGCTAAATATTGATTTAGGTACTTAATTTCATTTTGTGTAACATTTGTCTACTTTAATTATTTTTAAGCAAATAGTTATTTTATCTGTAAGTTTTAATTCTAAATCAAGTGTAGCGTGTGTTGCTTTTTGAATTTGTGCTGAAGCTCTTTAGTTATTTTTTTTTATTGCTGTACCTACGTACTTGAGTAGTAGGTACTTTTAACTTTTAATTATTATTCTTGTTTGAGCCTTCACCTTGTTCGATTGGCACCACACTGGAGCTCTACATAGCATTAAGGAAAGGATCATAAAAAAAAGGTAGACCCCAAGCCGTGTTTGTTGCCTGATTCTTCTAGGCTTGGTCGCGTGGAATCGGCGTAGCTTCACCTAGTTCCTAAGACGTTTCAAAGTGATCCTTGTGATTTTATTGAAATAAATGATTTTTGAATTTGAATTTGAATTTGTTGTTAGCTGTGTAAACTACGAAACCCTACATTTCGCGTGACCCGACACGCTAAGTGCGTGTCGGGTGCTTGTTTTTTATTATAGGGACTATGTTTAAAAAAATCTGTTAACATGTCCGGGTTCTGGGCTCTAAAATCCGGGGTTTTCACGCGTCTTGTCCTGGTTGCCAAATTTTAGAGATGGCAACCCTACTCCCATTCCACAAACATGTTTTTTTTGCCGTTTTTTATAGATAATGCTACGGAACCCTTCGTTATCGATTCCGACTAGCACTTGGCCGATTTTTTATGTATAACCGAGTATCCCGCTAGCAAAGCCGCTAGCGAATGCTTGTATGAATGCGTTTTATTAAGTTTGTTGCAAACAGACAATAATATTTTCTCACGCAGTCTCCTTACGCAATATAGACGCGTATAGCTTCCTATTCGTGATAAGCGGTTTAGCGTTTACGAGTTTGCAACCACAGGTTACACGTAACTAGGTTTATGATTGGTTTGTTAAGAACTACGTATTGTGATGTCCATTCTTTAGAGTTCCGAGTGTGATCTATACTAATCCTACTAATATTATAAATACGAAAGTTTGTGAGTGTTTGTTACTCTTTCACGAATAAACTACTGAACGGATTAAAATTTACAGAAATATAGCTCATACATCAGAATAACACATAGGCTACTTTTTATCCAGGTACCACCCGTGCGAAGCCGGGCGAGCTAGTCTATACATATAATAAAACTGTAGAAGAGTTTAATTCTGTACATTGAATAAAAACTAAAAAAAAATACTCCTAGGGGTCTTCAAATAAGTAACACAAGCAAAAAAAAAAACGTTTTAAAATTTTTGTCTGTCTGTCTGTCTGTTGTCTGGCTTTCACGCAAAAACTACTGCACGGATTTTGATGAAACTTTTTTTGTTATGTAGCTATTAGTCCTTGGCAACATATAGGCCATAATTTATTTTGAAGATTAGAATACTAGTTGTGATACTATCTGTTCCCCAGCGAAGCGGGCACGGGTCAGCTAGTCTTTAATAAAAAACTAGCCGACCCGTGAAAAACGTTGTTCTGTCAATTTTTTTTTGTAATAATCAAATAGGTAAAAGTTATTTCAGGCAGTTTCCAATTTTTTCCCTTCAAAGGTACTAGGTACCTACTGATAAAATAAATTACGAACTTTGGTAGAATGCGTATCATTCATTAGTCAAAACTGCGTTGCTATGACGACTAAATGTTTTTAGTCTGTGATGTCAGATTTGTTGCACACCAACGCCATCTATACCAAAATCATCCTTTTTGCGTTTTTCTATCATTTAGGGGTTGTTTTTCGGATTGTAAGTTCCCCCTTTATTTATTCTGATTTTTTATCTACATACTACAGCAACTTCCATCTTAATCCGTTTTATCGTTTATTTTTTACTAGCTGACCCGTGCCCACTTCGCTGTGCGTAAGACATTTCTAATACCACCGCGGACTTTTTTGTAGACGTTTTTAAGGTGTACAATACTGTAGTACATTATTTTGATATATCTCGTGGGGTTCAGCCAGCATTTGCAATGTAAGCGCAAAAAAATGTGTTTATTTACGACATCACATTAGAAACCTCTAAAATTATCAGTGTTTCTCTACTATATTATGCATGTATTATACATATAAACCTTCCTCTTGAATCACTCTATTTATTTAAAAAAAAACGCATCAAAATCCTTTGTGTAGTTTTAAAGATATAAGCAAACATACATACATACATACAGACGCGGGAAGCGGAAAGCGACTTTGATTTATACTATGTAGTGATTAGGATTAGGATATGCTTTGACTTACAAAAACACTTTTTGACTTTGAACATATCTCTAGGACCGCCAGGAGTTCAGTACGAGAACTCCTTACTCCAGATAGCTCCAGTGGACAAGTCGAAGTGCCCCTACGTGAAGGATGGAAACGATGTTGCCTTTCAACTCTTCACCAGGTATGATCACTTAACGCTTCTATATTATAAGAACTGGTTACTGAATTTAAATTATACTGAAGCTCAACTATTGGATTAAGGAAAGGATCATTAAATAAAACCGGCCAAGTGCGAATCGGACTCGCGCACTGAGGGTTCCGTAGCATTATATATAAAACTGGCAAAAAAATCACGTTTGTTGTATGGGAGATTGATTTTATTCTGTTTTTAGTATTTGTTGTTATAGCGGCAATAGAAATACATCATCTGTGAAAATGTCAACTATCTAGCTATCACGGTTCATGAGATACAGCTCTGTGACAGACAGACGGACAGCGAAGTCTTAGTAATAGGGTCCCGTTTTTACCCTTTGGGTACGTAACCCTAAAAAAAGGTAGACCCCAAGCCGTGTTTGTTGCCTGATTCTTCTAGACAATGGTCGCGTGGAATCGGCGTAGCTTCAGCTAGTTCCTAAGATGTATCAAAGTGATCCTTGTGATTTTATGAAATAAATGATTTTTGATTTTGAATTGCTAGAATCGATAAAATAAAAGTAGATATCTTCATCACATACACTCATTCAAACATACATACACATACACACACTCACATACAGACACTACTTGTCATCCTCGTACCTAGCTCAGGAGTCTGGGACTTCATAGGAACTTTGTTACCTTTGTTTTTATAACAGCTAACTACTGTAAAGAAAATAATGTTTGGACGTGCCTCTGGACTACCCCCCCTGGACATCTTCAAAGTATCTAAGCGCCCGGAGATCTGAGAGGATGTTTTTGTATCGTGGCAAAAAAACGTTTTTTATTTTTATCTATCCAGACACAACCCTACAGTATACCAAGATCTGATGGTAGGAGATGACGAGAAGCTGTTCGCGTCAAACATGGACTTCCATGATAAAACGGTGCTGTATTTCCACGCATGGATGGAGACGACTGAAGATGGTAGCGCTGTTCTGGTCAGGGAAGGTATAGTACAAGTTTTGCTCAGTTTGGGGTTATACACTAATATTTTTTAACTACCGAAAAAAATAAAATGACCGTTGCAGCAGAAGCTACTTATGATCTGAGCACTGTCAGCATGATTTATTATTGCACTATCACAAAGTTATCGAGGTTTCTTTTTAACCGAAAATTGGCACTAATTTATGGTCACAGTACTAGAAAATACTACACAAATACTCGTATACTCGTATCTCGTACGCACTCCATTCAAAGACGCTCTTATCTCATTCCATCTCCTTCCTTCCAACTACGGCATCTCCCTGTATAGTGTGGAACGTCCACCAATATTTATTTAAAACGCATTTCCTCTAAACCCGCTTATTTTACGTGTTCAAAAATAAACTGGCTAAGTGCGAGTCGGACTCGCGCACTTAGGGTACCAATTTCTATAAATAACGGGAAAAAACACGTTTATTGTATGGGAGCCCCACTTAAATATTTATTTTATTCTGTTTTTAATATTTGTTGTTACGGCAACAGAAATACATCATCTGTAAAAATTTCAACTGTCTAGCTATCACGGTTCATGAGATACAGCTCTGTGACAGATAGACGGACAGCGAAGTCTTAGTAATAGGGTCCCGTTTTTACCCTTTAGATACGGAACCCTAAAAAGTAAAAATATCATTTTAGTCAACACCTTTTTACAAGCTGACAAAATTTACGTTACCCGTTCTTTCCCTGGTTCTTCCCGTTTGGTCCCCATTTAAATTTGAGGTGAAAATATAACTTTTAACGGTGAAAAAATAGGGGATGAAATTTTGTATTGGACTTATTCAATTAAATTTATAACATCATGCATGAAGTCGGTTTTGTTTTTATCAAAAAACCGGCCAAGTGCGAGTTGGACTCGCGCACTAAGGATTCCGTACTATTGTATGGGAGCCCCACTTAAATATTTATTTTATACTGTCTATAGAATATTTTCAATAATGTTAGGGATCCGTTTGAAAACTACGATAATGTAACCCGACGTGTGAAAAAAAATCCTTATATCCCTCACGCTGCGGAAATTATTGACAATAGAGCAAAGTAATGTACTACAGTTTTATAGATATCATCAATATCTACAAAAAAGTCTATATTACTATATGTCTAACTATTAGGGATCCGTATGAAAACTTCGATAATGTAACCCAAGGTGTAAAAAAATTACCCATAAAATCATTATTACACCCGTGCGACGCCGGGGCGGACTGCTAGTTGTACTATTATTCCATTATTTCAGCGTACATGCAAAGAGGCGACACAAACGTCATAATGGTGGACGCGCGCAGTCTCCAAGCCGGCCCGTGGTACTTCACAGCGGCTCAGAACACATGGTACATCGGCAGATTCGTCGGTCAATTCATCGACTATTTAGTCACAAGGTTAGTGTCTAGTGTCTGGAGCTCTACATAGCATTAAGGAAAGGATCATTAAAAAAAAAAGGTAGACCCCGAGCCGTGTTTGTTGCGTGATCCTTCTAGGCTTGGTCGCGTGGAATCGGCGTAGCTTCACCTAGTTCCTAAGACGTTTCAAAGTGATCCTTGTGATTTTATTGAAATAAATGATTTTTGAATTTGAATTTGAAGTGTCACCTGTGACATGACGGATGTGACGTTTTAAGAGGTAATTCTAGCAGCGACAAATTTGAAAAATAGGTATTTTAATCGCAGACAGACAGACAGACAGACAGACAGACAGCCAGACAGACAGACAGACAGACAGACAGACAGTCAGACAGACAGACAGACGGACAGCGAAGTCTTAGTAATAGGGTTCCGTTTTTACCCTTTTAGGTATGGAACCCATGTCTTTCTTTCATTGATTATATTCGCCCCCTCTAGACATATTCAAGGATCTAAGCGCCTGGAGATCGGAGAGGATGTCTATGTCTACCGTACTTGTAGATTACAGTGGTGATCCTAAATCTAATATTTTATCTGTTTTGCAGAGGTCTAAATCTAAACAACACACATTTGGTAGGACACAGTTTAGGAGCTCAAGTAGCCGGTGTGGCAGGCAGCGCCTTAAAATCAGGTAAATATTATTGAATACTTGATTCTATTGCAACACAATATATACAAGACTAGCCGACCCGTGACAGACGTTATCCTGTCAAATTTCAATTATCGAATAGAAAAGACTGAATGTTTTTAGTCTGTGATGTCATATTTGTTGCACACCAGCGCCATCTATACCAAAATCATCTCTTTTGCGTTTTTTTGACATTTTGGAGGTAGTCTATGTTTTATTCGGGCATTATATCTACATCTACAGCAAATTTCAACTTAATCCGTTTTGTCGTTTAAGCCTGATTGAGGCACAAACATACATACAAACTCACAAACTTTCACATTTATAATATTATTAGGATTCATCATTTTCTGCTCCTTATCCCATTTAATTTTCATTTTTGAGTCTTCACCTTGTTCGATTGGCATCATACTGGAGCTCTACATAGCATTAAGGAAAGGATCATTAAAAAAAAGGTAGACTCCAAGCCGTGTTTGTTGCCTGATTCTTCTAGACAATGGTCGCGCGGAATCGGCGTAGCTTCACCTAGTTCCTAAGACGTATCAAAGTGATCCTTGTGATCTCATCACTAACGTTAGTAATGATGTTAGCAACGATCACATTTGTGTAATTTTTTAATGTAATTTCAGGAAAAGTAGCAAGAATCACCGGCTTAGACGCAGCACTACCACTGTTCGAACATCTACCGTTACAGCAAAGACTTGATCCGACTGACGCGAAGTTCGTCGACACCATCCACACTGATGGTGGAATATTTGGTAAGTCCTACTTGCCCAATAATAATCTATACATATAATAAAACTGTAGAAGAGTTCAATGTGCTATTTGACAAGATTTTGAAAACCATTCTAGATTATTCAGTAATGACTGAGGAACCCATAAAAAAATATCATTTTCAATTCTGTTAAGTATTGGCCCTAAAAATGTAAATTAAATATCGACAATTTAAATAACCCGCAAAAACGCTTCTTTATGCAAATGGCGTCGCACTAGTTTCTGTGACGTTACATGCTTGTCAACAAATAAACAAAGTCAAGTTTTTCAAGGCAGGCGATGACATATTGACAAGCATGTTACGTCATCGTCGATTCGAACAATCCTGACCGTTTAGTGTCACGTGACTGGCGTTTAAAAATAGATAATTTTAATAATGGGTTTCTGAATTAATCATTGTTTATTTTCTAGTTATTTTACTCCATAACACTTTATGAAGGCATAATTTACATAGATTACTATCAACAACACTTAATTTTTCATACTGTCAAATAGCCTATTCTATCAGTTATTCTAATTCCAATAATACAAGCTTTGTTTATTTAAGGGCTAGATGGCGCTATGTAAAACGTCCATCAATATTTATTGTATGTATATTTTGCATAACTCTCCAGGCTACAAGGCGCCGATAGGTCACGTGGACTTCTATCCCAACGCTGGGATCAGCCCGCAGCCAGGCTGCGAGCTGGAGGTGGTGATACCAAAGCAGATGCTGCTAAACAAATGTATGTTTAAAAAAAAAACATAAACCAATAATCATTTATTTAAATAAAATCACAAGGATCACTTTGAAACGTCTTAGGACTAGGACTAGGTGAAGCTACGCCTAGAAGAATCAGGCAACAAACATGGCTTGGGGTCTACCTTTTTTTTTATGATCCTTTCCTTAATGCTATGTAGAGCTCCAGTGTGGTGCCAATCGAACAAGGTGAAGGCTCTAACAAGAATAATAATTAAAAGTACTTCTCAAGTACGTACAACAATAAGAAAAATAACTAAAAAGCTTCAGCACAAATTCAAAAAGCATTCTAATGGTAAAAGAATTTCTCAAATCGTATCAGTAGTTTCGGAGCCTATTCAATGCAAACAAACAATCAAATCTTTCCTCTTTATAATATTAGTATATACTCCTAAAATACCCTACTAACACCCTTATTCCCCTAGTCTTCTGCAGCCATTGGAGATCATACCAGTACTACGCTGAATCGGTGATAAGACCGATTGGCTTCAAAGCGACAGAATGCAGCTCTTGGAGGGACTATAAGAGGGGGGGTTGTGCGTTCGGACGCACAATACATATGGGATACGGCGTGGATACAAAGTGAGACCTTATCAGCAGGGCTATTTTGTAAAAACATGATTATCATGTTGTGATGTTGAATGCAATAACCTAATGTTAGAGAATACATAATCTGTACACTTTTCATAGTAACTATTCACTGTTTATGCACCTATACCTACGCTTCTGCGTAGGTATTAGGGCGTGTAAAAACCGGGTTGTTTAGAAAAACCGGGTTTTTCGGTTTTTATTTTCCAATAACCGGTTAAACCGGTTGTCCGGTTATTTTCAAGTTTTTTATATAGGTGTCTTAGAACATAATAAAACCATACATTTAATAAAAAAAATAAGTTATTATTTAAATAAGCAAGCACCAATTATATTAACTTGTTAAAGTTTAAAACATTTTGATGTACTCAAAACTCACCCTTACTCGAATAAAGTAATAAAATGCAAAAACATGATAAATCAGTCCTAATAGTTACCAATAATACCCCATAATTATTTGTTGTAACCTCGAAACTACCTTGATTCAAACTCTTCTGAGGCCCCTCGAATATCCCTTGAAAAGTACTTCATGTTTGGATCTTGAATCGATTTTTTCGAGGTTTCTCAATTTCTCAATTACCTTTGGTGAATTCTAAATGTCACGAAAGTCAAAGAAACGTTACACAGCCGTTTAGAAGCTGTCGAGGAATGCTTAAGGTAGATCACGAGTTATCTTGAGTTGACAGTTCCTTCACTGAGGAAATATGTTGAGATGTCTTCGACCTGAGGCAGACTCGAAGTCATTTTATTAACTAAAACTACCAAAACACGGTTACGAGGTCGAATCGAGGTTAGGATATTTCGAGGTAACAAAGAATATAGTGATAAGAATAAATAACTTTTTTATTTGGTAGTATTAATATATAATATGGCAATCACAAAACCTAAATAGACTATTTTTTAGTAAAAAGGATACAAATAAGTGCAGTGTTAAAAACTGCAAAGTTATACCGGGAGAAGGGGAAGTATCCCAGATAGGTTATTACTCTTAGAAATTAAAATAAAGATTTATTAGAAGAATTTAAAAACTAAATCAAAGCCCGCACCCAAAATCAGATAGCATTTAATGTAGAAGAATGAGTATGCAGTAGCATTTCAAAGACAAGTAGTTGATAAAATGATAGAAATGAATGATATGAAAGAGAAATCGGTGAATGAATGTTGGGTTGAAATGGCTACTAGCATAAGAGGTGTAGCGAAGGACGTTTTTGGTGAAAGGAAAGGTAAAGGAAAGATAGATAAGGTTACGTGGTGGTGGAATGAGGACGTACAAAAGATTTTGAAAGATAAGAAGAATGCGTTCAAAGAATGGAAAAGTGTTGGAGATCGTGATGATAGTATGAAAGAGAACAAAATAATTGAATACATGGAGTGTAAAAGGAAAGCTAAAAAATCTGTTGCTATTGCAAGGGCTAAAGTACAGGATAAGTTGTACCAATCTTTAGATAGCCCACAAGGACAGAAAAACCTGTACCGAATAGCAAAAGAGAGAAAATAATGCAAGGGATATTATCCATGTGAAATGCATAAAAGATGATGGAGAAAAGGTATTAACGAACGACGAAGAAATAAGAGAACGATGGAAGGGATATTTTCAAAACTTGATGAATGAGGAGAACGATTGGAATGGAGTGTTAGAGAATATACCAGTAAATATTGGTATAGTAAACGAGGTGAGGTTCTGTGGTGGGCTATGAAAGAGAAAGGAGTGCCTGGGAAGTACCTGCAGCTTATACGGGCCATGTACAGCAGAGCCTGTACACATGTCCGGCGAAGCTGGCGTTATGGACAAGTTCAATGTGGCTGTAGGCTTGCACCAGGGATCGGCTTTAAGCCCTTATTTGTTTCTCCTGGTAATGGATGCACTGACATCGGACATACAGGAAGAGGCACCCTGGTGTATGCTGTTCGCCGACGACATTGTTCTTGTTGGAGAAGACGCAACTGAGGTCCAGAGCAGGCTGGTAAAATGGTAGGAGAAATTGGAGAGTGTCGGACTGAAGATCAGCAGAACCAAAACAGAACATCTGTTTTGTGACTTCGGTGGTCAGTAGTACAGAATGATGGTGAGATAGATAGGGATGTGAAGAATAGAATAAATGCAGGATGGATGAAATGGCGTCAGGTCACCGGAACAACATGCGATCCGAGAATGCCCCTTAAGCTTAAGGGGAAAATCTACAAAACGATCGTTAGACCTGTCGTATTGTATGGATCTGAGTGTTGGGCGGCAAAAGGGACAGATGAAAGAAGAGTGCATGCGACGGAGATGCGAATGTTGAGATGGATATGTGGTGTGACGAGGATGGATAAGATAAGGAATGAGTAGAGTATATCAGAAAAATTTTGAAAGTAGCTCCTGTGACGGAAAACATGAGGAGCAATAGGTTAGCGTGGTATGGGCATGTTATGAGGAGGGAAGAAAGTCATGTAACGAAAAGAGTGTTAGGCATGAATGTGGATGAATGTAGACGTAGAGGTAGGCCAAAGAAGAGATGGATGGACTGTGTGAAAGATGATATGGGTAAGAAAGGAGTGAGTGATGAGATGACGGCTGATAGAGGGAAGTGTGACGGCCAAGTGCGAGTCGGACTCGCGCACGACGTGTTCCGTACCTATACAAAAAGGAAAAAACACGTTTGTTATATGGGACTGTTGTACTTAAATTTTTATTTAATTCGGTTTTTAGTATTTGTTGTTATAGTGGCAACAGAAATACATCATCTGTGAAAATTTGAACTGTCTAGCTATCACGGTTCATGAGATACAGCCCTGTGACAGACAGACGGACAGACAGACGGACAGACGGACAGCGAAGTCTTAGTAATAGGGTCCCGTTTTTACTCTTTGGGTACGGAACACTAAAAATTAACAAAATCGATAAGTATCTTTAAACATTAAAATAATTCAGACTTATATAAAGTTTAAAACATTTGGTAATATTCAACTCAATCTTACTTAAACAGTTATAATAATCGACAATATTATAGCTACCCTCATATATTATCATAAATCAGTCCAGAGAAGTCCACAGTCCAGAATAAAATGAGTGTATTACACTTAGTAACACTCATTAAAAAAAACCGAAAACCCGGTTATTTTGCCAAAAAAACCGGTGATAAACCGACGTAAAATCAGGTCGGTTAATCGGTTTTTCGGTTAATCGATTAATCGGTTTACATGCCCTAGTAGGTATTGTATTGGAAGCGTAGGTATAGGTATAGGTGCCTAAACTGAATATAAAGCGTAGGTATTATGGCATTCAGTACCATAACATGATAATCATGTTTTTACAAATTAGCCCCACTGAACTGGGTAGGGTTGGTTTTTGCACGCACCATTCACTGCAAATTTTATCTAAATCTTGTGTATAAACTAACCGAAACCCGTTTTTTTTTAATGTATACCAAATGGTAGGTATGAGAATAGGTTGTAAAGTATATTTAGTTTATTTAGTTGTACCGCTTTTTGGAAAATAAAAAAAAACCGGCGAGTCGGACTCGCGCACTAAGGGTTCCGTACAAAACGGATCTACACAAAACGGCAAAAAAATCACGTTTGTTGTATGGGAGTCCCGCTTAAACATTTATTTTATTCTGTTTTTAGTATTTGTTGTTATAGCAGCAACAGAAATACATCATCTGTGTAAATTTCAACTGTCTAGCTATCACGGTTCATGAGATACAGCCCTGTGAGAGACAGACGGACAGTCGGACAGCGGAGTCTTAGTAATATGGTCCCGTTTTTACCCTTTGGGTACGAAACCCTAAAAACAAACCAAAATTGGTATAATTTTCATATTATTGACAATTTCCCAAAACGCCGATCACAGAATAAAAGCAATAATTTGGTTCACTTGAGTTTATATACGTTATAGTTTTGTTACACTTCTATCACTTATTTAGTTAGCACTTATTAAAGCACATTTTAGTACAATCCTATAAAATTCATCACTTTAGTTAATAAAAAGCACTGTATCTATAGCACATGCACTTTCTATAATTCCAGGTGATACGCGCAGACAGACAAACGGATTCTACACGTACTACTTGAAGGACAAGCGAGTTTCGACCTTCAAACCTGACAGTTTAGAGTACAAACTCGAAAAACTCTTCACTTTCATACAAGCTGTTAGAGCTAGGAGCAGTAAGAAGGACAATGAAGTAATTTTGGATAAAGTTAAAGCTAATATAATAAGCCTAAACAACTTTAAGGAGGGTATCAATGGTTATTTGAATTATTATGACAATAAAAACAATGATAAACAAACAGAAATTAATAAAATAGACGATAAAGATGCTGAGGATAGTGTAACAGATGATAATGATGATGGAAAACCAAAAACAGCAATTGGAGACAAGGTTCAAGAAAGCAATATAAATCTAGATGATGGTAATGGTAATGTAGGAGTAGAAGATCAAATAGCTGAAGAATCAGGCGTTAATAACGCGGAAATTGATGAAGTTCATATTGAAAACAGTAAAGAGTTAGTATCAGACGATGAAGAAAAGTTTAATGTTGAAGTAAGAAGAAAGCGTGAAGCTAATATAAATAAAAGCAATGACACTGTGGAACTAACCGTTGAAAGTGCTAATCTGACGCTTATTAACGATAAAGGAATAAATAAGAATAAATCGGATGTCCTTAAACATAATAAAACATCTGAGATAAATACTGTAAAAACAAATGCTGATAAAGAAGAGAATAACAAAGATGTCAATGCTGTAGTAATGAAACTAGGTGCCAACCCCACAGTTAGTAATCCGAAAGGTAAATTTAAAAAAACTTCAGACGATGGTAAAGTTACCGAAATCAAGAAAAAGCCAGAATTAAAACCGTTCAAATTGAACCTATTTAGAACAATACCTATACTAAGGCAGATTTTCAGAGTGATACCAAGAATTAATAAGAAAGAAAGGTCCGAACGCAAAGAAACTAAATTTTCTTCGCTGAAGAACACAGATAAAGCCAAAAAAGGTTTAAACTTGATTAAAATTGGTTCAAACATTAACCCGATAAGCTCAATAATGAAGCCAATAGCTTCCTTGAAGAAAACAATTTTGAAACGTCAAAAAAGATTCCTACCGTTCTTCCAACGAGCTGAAGACAGCAACAACATACTATTTAGAATGCTAGATTTTCTGGTGAAGAATCGTAAAAATGTGCTGCCAGTTTTCACAGTTGTTAGGGAGATAAACACGCTAGTAAGGAGTGCTAATGGGGAGTTGAACCATGTTAGCAAGGAGAGTAATAACTATATAGGGGCAACACCGCCAGTGTTTACCCCAGTCGCGTACAGCTTGGAGCTGGGAAATGAGAATAGAATAACCGCTTTTGTTAAGAAGCTGTTTGGGTTGGTGCCGAAGGGAGATAGATTGACAATCGCTGGTGGAAAGTAGATGAGTCATCTAAAGGCAGAATAGTCTAGATCTATTTTTTTTGAAACTGACTTTTAAAAGCAGGAATGCAGGCGTTTTTCTATAAAAACGTATTCAGCTATTTCCGCCCTGGATGATGACACTAATATTTTTCTACCATCCTAATAATACTCGTATTATAAATGCGAAAGTTTGTGATAAGGCTGCTATGTTTGTTCCCTAATCAAAAATAAACGACAAAACGGATTAAGATGAAATTTGCTGTAGATAAAAAATCTGAATAAATAAAGGGAAACATATAATCCGAAAAAAAAACCCCTAAATGATAAAAAAACGCAAAAAGGATGATTTTGGTATAGATGGCGTTGGATGTGCAACAAATCTGACATCACAGACTAAAAGCATTTAGTCGTTATAGCAACGCAGTTTTGACTAATGAATGATACGCATTCTACCAAAATTCGTAATTTATTTTATCAGTACAAGGTTTCTAGGGAAAAAATTGGAAGCTGCATGAAATAGCTTTTTCCTATGTGTATTACAAAAAAAATTGACAGAACAACGTTTGTCACGGGTCGGCTAGTACAATTTATAAGAACCACTGCATGTCTTATTTTTCTCCATAAATTAGTTATTATAAGAATTAGGAACCGCTTTAAAACCACAAAAATTGGCCAGCTTTAACCGCCTTAGACGTTCAGTAAACAAATTTGACGAATACAATCAATAAAAAACCGGCCAAGTGCGAGTCGGACTCGTGCACGAAGTGTTCCGTACCATTATCTATAAAAAAAGGCAAAAAACAAGTTGTATTGGACACACTTAGATATTTATTTTATTCTGTTTTTAGTATTTGTTGTTATAGCGGCAACAGAAATACATAATCTGTGAAAATTTCAAATGTCTAGCTAACACGGTTCATAAGATACAGCCCTGTGACAGACAGACGGACAGAGGGACAGTGAAGTCTTAGTAATATTTTTACCCTTTGGGTACGGAACCCTAAAAATAATCAAAGAAAAACTTATTTTAAACAATTGAATAAATTCTTTTAGAGATGAATTAGAAAACTGTGCCATAAATATTGAATCGTTTGTATTGAAACAAAACAAAAAACTATTTTTAATTATTATTATTTAAATTTATTTTCATTTATAGGGCCCGAGGAATTTACTACTTAATGACAAGAAGAACATCTCCATTCTCTTTAGAATAGGAATTAGTTTAAGTACTTTAATGTTATCAATAAAATAAATGAATTTGTATATAATTAAACGTATTTTTTTTTATTTCTTTGTAGAAAAATCTGCAATATAATAAAACAAAAAAAATAGGATCATCATCGATCTTCAGGCGCTCAGATCCTTCAAGATGCCTGAAGAAGGGTAGTCAGAGGCACGTCTAAACAGTACATTGTTTCGGGCTAGACGGCGCTGTGTAAAAAATCCACCAATATTTATTATTACACGTGTATTTACACGTTATTTTCTTTCTTTCTTTATCCCGGGATAGTCCCGGAATCCCGGGATTACGCATCAAAAGTCCCGTAATCCCGGGATTGTATTTGTCCTTGTCCATTTGTTATAAGTTCACCAAATTCAGAACTAGATGTCGCTGCAAAAAGTTTACAAATCCTAGATCGCGCTATCGAAGCGTTTTAAGGTCACAGCGTCTCTCGCCTTCGTTTTTGAATAAATTTGCTTTTAATATCACGGGAACCCAAAGCACCTACCTACCATAGGAAGTAGACTTTTCTAGAGTATTTTCCAACCGTCGATAATAAAATAAAGGTGGGTCGTACTTGTGTTTTGACGTACCTACCTACCTACCAGGTCTAATAAATACCATCTCCATCAAATACCAGGTTTAAAATACTTTTAAAAAGTATTTGGTACAAAAATACTTTAAAGTACAAAATACGCGTTCAAACTGTGACGTCATACCTGGTACGTATTTTTGTATGCCTAAACCAGGTTTACAAACCTGGTCGAGTTAATACGCACCACCTCTAACCCTGTATATAACACATACCTGTACATATGATGCGGATGCAACAGCGATCCCAGCACCAGAGAATGCAGATAAACAGGTCTTATTAATCTTGACAGTAATGCTCCCTGCAGGCCAACCACGCACCAGCGGGCCACCTTATCCGAGCACGACATAGTCAGTAAGCGCTCGCCCTGTCAAACAAAATGGTTTGTTATTACAATAGGCTATTTGACAGTATGAATAATTAATCACTACATAGTATAAAGCAAAGTCGCTTTCCGCTTCCCGCGTATGTATGTTTGCTTATATCTTTAAAACTACACAACGGATTTTGATGCGGTTTTTTTTAATAGATAAAGTGATTCAAGAGGAAGGTTTATATGTATAATACATGCATAATATAGTAGAGAAACACTGATAATTTTAGAGGTTTCTGATGTGATGTCGTAAATAAACACATTTTTTTTTCTACAATAAAGTCCGCGATGGTATTAGAAATGTCTTACGCACAGCGAAGCGGGCACGGGTCAGCTAGTTACGTTTATAAAATACAAGCTGACCCCGCGAACTTCGTATCGCTTTAGAATTAACAAATGTTGTCTTCCGTTCCCGTTCCTGTTCCCGTTCCCATTCCCGTTCCCGTTACAATTCCCGTTCATTAGTTTTTGTAGCGCACACGAAGAAAGCAAAAATTTTAGCAATTTTTTACACCTTGCTTTAAACTATCTTAAAGCAAGGTAACTTATAACAAGAAATCAAAACTTTTCTCTTTATAATATTAGTATAGAAAAACAAAACCGACTTCATGTTTATAAATAAAAATTGAGGTCTAGGAGTCGTACCCCGGCTAGCCCTCCACTCAGTTGACACAGCAACGCGTGGCCGGGTCTTCTAGTATTAGTACATAGTATATTTATATATGAATAGATAGATGAAGAACAATATACCTGCATAACACCATCCCAGGTCTGCACGACGTTAGTGCAGTTCTTGACAGGAATAGTACCTTCGCCCGACTCGATCTTTGTTCTGAGCTGACCTCTCGCTTGCCTGTAAAAGAGTATATACTTTATTAAACAACTAGCAGTCCGCCCCGGCGTCGCACGGGTGTAATAATGATTTTATGGGTAGTTTTTTTACACCTTGGGTTACATTATCAAAGTTTTCATACGGATCCCTAATAGTTAGACATATGGTATTATGGACTTTTTTGTAGATATTGATGTTACCTATAAAACTGTAGTACATTACTTTGCTCTATTGTCAATAATTTCTGCAGCAAACGCAATATAAGGTTTTTTTTCATACGTTGGGTTACACTATCGAAGTTTTCATACGGATCGTTAACATTTTTGAAAATATTGTATAACCTATGTTCATCAGAGATAATGTAGGATTCTAATGGTGGAAGAATTTTTCAAATCGGTTCAGTAGTTTCGGAGCCTATTCGAACAAACAAACAATCAAATCTTTCCTCTTTATAATATTAGTATAGATAGGTCGTTCAAATTAAGGTTGGTAGATACTCAATTATCGCATCTTTATATATATCTCTTGATAGGTAAGAAGATAGGTAGATAGATAATCCATTAGTAAACATTTGTTCTAATGTATTGAGCAAGTCTTGTTTTAAATGCGTTTATTGAGTTTACATTTTTATTATCACTACCTAGGGCAATCGACCTGGCAACACAACAACATGATTTTAGTCACCGGTTAGGATGTCTGTCAGGCGCCGGCTCGTTAGGCTCGTGAGGTGAGAATATCCTTCCATCACCACAAGGTGCTGTGCTCACATACAAATGCAGGTGTCTGTTCGCTTTCATCTGGTACCCGCCACCTGGAACAGGCTCCAGGTCCGAATCGGGTATTGTGGTCATGGGATCTGGAAATAATAATAATAAATACAAGCTGACCCCGCGAACTTCGTATCGCTTTAGAATTAACAAATGTAAGTAACATTTTTGACATTTTGTATGGGCTGAGTCTACCCGGATAAGACGGAAAAAGTGATAAAACTGCATTATCTCGAAAACCATCAAATTTAAAAAGAAACTGTCTGCAATTTTTTTAGCTAGTATGATTATCTAACGAATTATATAAAAATTAACTGTTTAGCTATTCATAGTTTTGATTAAAAACGAAACTAGTGTTTTTGAAGAGTCAACTTTGGGAAATAAATATATCGAGAAAAGTTTCACCAAACGTGTTTCCGTCTGTAATGTATCTAGATTAAATCCTGAAGTTATCTTTGTCGTAAAAAACAAAACTATAAGTTTTGCGGTTATTGAGAAAAAACGATTCTGCATTCTTCAAAAATATTTATTACTCCTCTTAAGTTCCCGTCCCCGTTCCCGTTACCGTATTATCAAACCTAATAAAGCTTAAATTGACTCTACGTTTTGGTTAGAAAACTTTTGTATTCTGCATTCATCAAAAACATTTATTAAACGTCTTAAGATGGAATCTTGCAACATACATACTAACTAACATACATACATTGCAAATTAAATAAAAGCTTGTAAAATAAATAGTTTTTTACTTAAGAAAATAAATTAAAATTCACGATTCAGGAGTGAGCCATTGATAATGCTTATCATTAAAACTACCGAGGCTACCGATAAATAAAATAAAAATAAATAGGATCACGACTGTAATCCCCAAGTACGGTAGACATCCTCTCAGATCTCCAGACACTTATAGATCCTTTGAAGATGTCTAGTGGGGGGTAGTCAGAGGCACGTCCAAACATTATATTTGGCACATGCTCACATTTTGCAGTTAGCATTCCATACGTGACAGGTTGCAAGCCCATCGCCGCTTATAAGAATACTAACTGGTTTAGTCACGATGTTTTCCTTCACCGTTTTGAGCACGTGTTTTTGATGCATATAAATTTTTCCAAAACAAAAAAATCCATTGATGCACGCCGGTATTCGAGCCCACGACCTTCAGATTGAAAGTCGAGGTACCTCCCACTCGGCCAACACGGCACTTACTACTACCGATAACTACAAATATTATGAAAAACGTACAGAAAACAATTCTTTGCTATACTTACTATTCTGCGCAGCATATTTCAGGAGCTGGGCATAAAGATACCGTTGCAGACATCTTCTCGCAGCCACCTGAAAACATAATCTTTAAGTTTTATTTCTAAATCAAGTGTAGCGTGTGCTGCTTTTTGAATTTGTGCCGAGGCTCTTTAGTTTTTTTTTTTATTGTTGTACGTACTTGAGTAGTACTTTTAATTATTATTCTTGTTTGAGCCTTCACATTGTTCGATCGGCACCACACTAGGGCTCTAAATAGCATTAAGGAAAGGATCATTGAAAAAAGGTAGACCCCAAGCCGTGTTTGTTGCCCGATTCTTCTAGGTTTGGTCGCGTGGAATCGGCGTAGCTTCACCTAGTTCCTAAGACGTTTCATAGTGATCCTTGTGATTTTATTAAATAAATGATTTTTGAAAAAATCTAAATCAAACACGGCTTGGGGTCTACCTTTTTTTTAATGATCCTTTCCTTAATGCTATGTAGAGCCAGTCGAACAAGGTGAAGGCTCAAACAAGATTAATAATTAAAAGTTAGTAAACACAAACAGATCCTTGAAGATGTCTAAAGAGAGTAGTCAGAGGTACGTCCAAGCATTCTATTTGGCACAATACCCACGTTTTGCAGTAGTTAGTATTCCATACGTAACAGGTTGCAAGCCCATCGCCGCTTATAAGAATACTAACTGGTTTCCACACGATGTTTTCCTTCACCGTTTTAAGAACGTGTTTTGATGCGGATATAAATTTTTCCAACAGAAAAATCCATTGATGCACGCCGGGATTCGCACCCACGATTAGATTGAAAGTCGAGGTACCTCCCACTCGGCCAACACGACTATTTAATACTAAAGCTAATATTTCTTACCTCAGCGTGACTATCGTTTACAGCGCGCCCTCTCACAGACATGTGCTCACCCGACACGCACTTGGTACCTGTCGTGACAGCTATTACCTGTTAAATAAATAAATAAATATTGGTGGACATATCACACAGTGCCATCTAGCCCCAAACTAAGGCTTGTACTATGGGAACCAGATAACTGATAGAATACATATATACGCTGTTTTTGTTGTAAATACATACTTATTATACACTAGCGACCCGCCCCGGCTTCGCACGGGTAGCATGTTATTATACATATAAACCTTCCTCCTGAATCACTCTATCTATTAAAACCGTATCAAAATCCGTTGTGTAGTTTTAAAGATATAAGCAAACATACATACAGACATACAGACGCGGGAAGCGGAAAGCGACTTTGCTTTATACTATGTAGTGATATTAACACCCAGACACAGAACAAACATCTATGTTCATCACACAAATGTTTATCCTGGGTGGGGATCGAACCCGCAACCTACAGCGCAGAAGGCAGAGTTACTACTGAGCTGAGCTGTGAGGCCAGTAAATAAACAATTACTGCCTTACACCTATAACAGTGTTGTATAGCGGGTGTGTTAATGATGTTTATAGGCAAATTTATGATACATTAGGTTTCATTATTGAGATTTTTGATAGGATCTCTAATTTTTTTAGAATATAAATATGTCCCATGTTTCTCGCTGTTATTTGTGGCTTTTGGTAATAAAATTATTTTAAACTAGCAGTCCGCCCCGGCGTCGCATGTAATAATGATTTTATGGCATTTTTTTTCACACCAGCCGTCTCTTTAATAAACGTAGACTAGCGCAGGTTTAAATTTAGTCCAACGCTTACGTTTGGACTAGTCGAATTCAATATTAATAAACAAGGATTAGAAATGGAGTTGCTTACATTAAGCTGGTATTAACAAGTCTTGGTGTAACCTCAGATGATCTTTGGATAAGTAAATTTTTATTAATAGCACCGTTAGAGTAACATTATCGAAGTTTTAATAGGGATCCCTAATAGTTAGACATAGGATATACCAAACTTTTTTGTGGATATTAATGTCCTTATATTCCCTAACGATCCCTAACGTTTTTGAAAATGATCTATAGCCTATGATAATCAGGGATAATGTAGAATTTTAATGGTAAAACAATTTTTGAAATCGGTTGAGTAGTTTCGGAGCCTATTCGATACAATAACTTATCAACAACAGGTATAATACCCAACCAGTTATTTCAATCCCTCAATCTACTAGATTTGTCTAGACACACATTTGCCTTACTGCAAAAAGCAGTCATTTTAAACACTTGTAGAATTGTTAGGAAGTTTCTACAAACTGATTTGCCATCTGAAATGCCTCCATCTATTACAGATGTTCAAAACACTGAGGTGCACTTGGCTTAGGCCCGTGCTCTTCAGTAAATTTCCGGTTCTCTGGAGCCGAGTTGATGTAAATCATAAACAAAAATAATAATAATAATAATAATAATAATAAGCCTTTTTATTCTGAACTTTTTTATGTATAAATGCAATTATGTTCTTGTTATAATATGTCCCGAAGCTCAGTTTGCCTCTTGGCATAGGCCTCCTCTAACAATTTCCATTGGGATCTGTCGCTTGCAGCACTCTTCACTGGAGAAGAGCTGCAAGCGACAGATTTGATACAAATAAAAAATCAAATATTTCCTCTTTATAATATTAGTAAAGTATAGTAAAGCATAATGCTGAGCCGAGACCCTTTTGCTGCTGTAGCACAGAGCTTAACATATATTTATTTTTTTGTAATTTAGTTTTTTTTACTTTCTCTCCTTGTTTTTTTTAAGTGTACCTATGTTAGATGTAAGTTTAAACTGTTTTTTATTTTATTTTTATTTCCTTTTTATGTTATGTTGTGTTGTGTGCTAAAGAAGTAAATAAATAATTGTCTATGTCTATGTCTATATCGGTGCTATTAATAAAAAATTACTTATCCAAAGATCATCTGAGGTTACACCAAGACTTGTTAATACCAGCTTAATGTTAGCAACTCCATTTCTAATCCTTGTTTATTAATATTGAATTCGACTAGTCCAAACGTAAGCGTTGGATTAAATTTAATCCTGCGCTAGTCTACGTTTATTAATGAGACGGTATAAGTATAGATTAGGATAAACCTTGGCCCCTTCCGTTTTGTTGTCTATCGTCAGCACGATGCCAGCTAACACTTTTCTCTTCGAATGCGTAAGATCATCCTTCATTAGCTCATTGAACTTCTCATTTACTAATCTGAAAGAGATATACATTACATTACGACATACATTACATACATACGTATACATTTTTTTTATTATGTTGATAATTGATTGATTCAGGCGTGACTTTGCGGAAATCCATTTTAAAAAACTAAACGGACAAAGAAATCGTCGGTTTAGAGGTAAAATTCATTAAATGCGAAAAACTAGTATGGAGTTATAAGCGATAATAATTATTTTTTGCAAAAGATTGCATTTTGCTCATAGTTTTAAATGCAATCCTATTGAGTTTGATTTTGTTTTTAGATTATTAGGTTGCTTTTGTAACTGCTTTGTTTTGTAGATATTGCCCTGGTGAGACCGTTTCACGAATTTAATGAATTTGATCAATTATTTCACTTAATGAATTTTACCTTTAAACCGACGATATATAGCAACAAATTCCGCCAATCTGTCCGTTTAGTTTTTTATTATGTAGAACTAGCGACCCGCCAAGCTTCGCACGGGTGCAAAGCCGATACCAAAATATATTACAGAATGTCTTTGTATACTCGTTAACAGCATTTATTTTTTACATTTTTACTTATTTAGTTATTATACATATAAACCTTCCTCCTGAATCACTCTATCTATTAAAAATAACCGCATCAAAATCCGTTGTGTAGTTTTAAATATATAAGCATACATACAGACGCGGGAAGCGACTTTGCTTTATACTATGTAGTGATAGTAATTTCTCAATAAACACAAAACATACAGTTTTGTTTTTTATGACAAAGATAACTTAAGTATATAATCTAGATAAATTATAGACAGAAACACGATTGGCGAAACTTTTCTCGATAGATTTATTTTCTTAAGTTGACTCTTCCAAAATTATGTATAGCTAAACCGTTTATTTTTATATAATTCGTTAGATAATCATACTATAGCTACACAAATAATAATAATAAATATTGGTGGACATTTCACACAGCGCCATCTAGCCCCAAACTAAGCAAAGCTTGTACTATGGGAACCAGATAACTGATAGGATACTTATATACTTTTTTTTTGTAAATACATACTTATTATACATATTAACACCCAGACACAGAACAAACATCTATGTTCATCACACAAATATTTGCCCTGGGTGGGGATCGAACCCACAACCTACAGCGCAGAAGGCAGAGTTACTACCAACTGAGCTGTGAGGCCAGTCAAATAAAAGACAGTTTCTTTTTATGTTTTTTGTTTTTCAAGATAATGCGGTTTTATCACTTTTTACGTGTTATCCGGGTAGATAGCAACAAATAAAAAAAAATTAAGCATCATAAGTGATATGTTGACACAAAATAAATTAATTCTTTCCTTCTATTTTTACCCGACTGCGCCAGAAGGAGGGTAATATTTGTCGAGTGTTAGAGAAAAACTTACTTGGAGACATGATCAGCCAACGTCTGTGGTAGGGCTCCATCGCTGACCTCAGACGAGCACTCCACTCTGCCATCAGACAGCACAGCTAACGCAGCACGTGCAGCAGCTAGCTTAGCTAGCTTCTTACTCGATCCTGGTGGTAAAGAGACTTGTTTAATTCCATTAATATTATAAATCCGAAAGGACATTTCACTCTAGCCCCAAATTAAACAAAGCTTGTACTGTGAGAACTAGATAATGGAAAGAATTAAGTATTTTTTTTGTAAGAATACTAACTTCCTCACTATGTTTTCCTTCAGCGTTTTGAGCACGTGTTTTGATGAGCATATAATTTTAAGCTATTGCATAGCTTCAATCGCGGGCCTTGATCGTGGAGACCGAATCCAGAAATTCCGTAACGAAAAAAAACCTAACACCGCCGTGCGGCCTGCGCGTGTTTCTCTGTCTTTCTCTCTCTCTCTCTCTCTCTCTCTCATAGAAAGTCAAAGTCGAGGTAGAGGTCGAAATCGAGGTCAAAGTTGATTCCCCTTCTCATAGAAAGTCAAAGTCGAGGTAGAGGTCGAGGTCGAGGTCAAAGTTGATTCCCCTTCTCATAGAAAGTCAAAGTCGAGGTAGAGGTCGAGGTCGAGGTCAAAGTTGATTCCCCTTCTCATAGAAAGTCAAAGTCGAGGTAGAGGTCGAGGTCGAGGTCAAAGTTGATTCCCCTTCTCATAGAAAGTCAAAGTCGAGGTAGAGGTCGAGGTCGAGGTCAAAGTTGATTCCCCTTCTCATAGAAAGTCATAGTCGAGGTAGTCACACGTCTTTTTTTTTTTATAGAAATATCGATTGATACTCTCCGTTATTCCAACCCACGACCTTCGAGTTGAAAGACAAGGTACCTTCCACTCTGTCAACATGGTACATGAGTTAAAAAAACAATAATGTAATAAACTTACCATAGCCTTCGAAGATCTGCTCCTTAATTTGACAGACAACTTTAAACCTCATGCTGTGACTGAGTTGTAGAGGTGCTAAAACAAACAAAAATACTATTAATATAAATGCGAAAGTTTGTGATAAAGCTGCTATGTTTGTTCCCTAATCAAAAATAAACGACAAAACGGATTAAGATGAAATTTGCTGTAATATGTAGATAAAAAATCTGAATAAATATAGGGGGAAATTATAATCCGAAAAACAACCCCTAAATGATAAAAAAAAAACGCAAAAAGGATGATTTTGGTATAGATGGCGTTGGCGTGCAATAAATAAGACATCACAGACTAAAATCATTTAGTCGTCATAGCAACGCAGTTTTGACTAAATGAATGATACGCGTTGTACCAAAATTCTTAATTTATTTTATCAGTACAAGGTTTGTAGGGAAAAAAATTACAGAACAACGTTTGTCACTAGTATTAATCGGTTCGGGTCGGCTAGTATTAATAAAGATGTTACCTTGTGGTCCATTTAAAGGTGAACCATCCCCAAATGTGCATAGAAATGACAATCCAGGGTAGTTTTCATATAGTAAGTTTATGGGACTTTTTGATATAGATGGCGTTGCTTGGACACAGCCAAAAAGCACTGTAGAAATAGACACGCTTGTGGGAGAGTCTGAAATTAGAAATAAAAATATTTAGACAAGTAATAAACGTTTTTTTTGCAGAATCGCTTTTTCTCAATAACCGCAAAACATACAGTTTTGTTTTTCATACCAAAGATAAAATAAGGATATAATCTAGATAAATTACAGACAGAAACACGATTGGTGAAAATTTCTCGATAGATTTATTTTCCAAAGTTGGCTCTTCAAAAACACTAGTTTCGTTTTTAATCAAAACTATGAATAACTACTTAAACAGTTAATTTTTATATAATTCGTTAGATAATCATACTAGATAAGTAAATTATAGACAAATTCTTTTTAGGTTGATGGTTTTCAAGATAATGCAGTTTTATCACTTTTTCCGTCTTAACCGGGTAGACTCAGCCCATACAAAAAACCAAACATTCCACATATCTTATCTTAATAGACGTTTACAGCGCCATCTAGTTCCAAATTAGGCAAATATTGAGTTATGGGAACCAGATCGTTATTTTTATACTTTAGTTTTCTGTAAATACTTACATAAAATACATTATAACACCCTGACAATAAACAAACATTTGTCCTGGGTGAGACGATATAACTAAAGGAATAGGCAGAGGCACGTCCAATATGACACTAAATATCTACAGTGAAGAAGGCGATATAACTAAAGGGATAGTCACAGGAACGTCCAATATGAGACTGGATGAATGTCATAAGAATTCGGGATTCGACGAACCCACGACCTTCGGATTGAATGTCGAGGTACCTCCCACTCGGCCAACACGGCTTTTTAGAAAAAAAGTTAAATAAAAAGTCTTTTTGGATTTTATTTACCTTTTTTTTAATGTAAAAAAAATGTCACCTTACCTGGCAGCGACATAGGTTCCTCCGGTGGTGGGATCGGTGCGGGTTTGAGGTTTGCTTCAAGGCACTGGAACTCTGAAACTGTCGAGACAATTATTATGATTTTAGCAGTATAAGCTTTGTTTAGTATGGGGCTAGATGGTGTGTGAAATTACTACCAATATTTATTATTATCATTTATTCTATTTAATTCGTCGCAGTTTTGCTCGAATCTTACCTGAATAAAAAGTATTAAAAAAATAGTATCACAAACTGTAATCCCCAGGTAAGGTAGACATCCTCTCAGATCTTCAGACGCTTAGATCCTTTGAAGATGTCTAGTGGAGGTAGTCAGAGGCACGTCCAAACATTATATCTGGCACATGCCCACATTTTGCAGTAGTTAGTATTCCATACGTGACAGGTTGCAAGCCCATCGCCGCTTATAAGAATACTAAATGGTTTCTTCACGTTTTCCTTCACCGTTTTGTAGCACGTGTTTTGATAAATTGTTCGAACAGAAAAATCCATTTGCATCAATGGATTTTTCTGTTCACCGGGTTTCGAACCCACGACCTTCGAAACGAAAGCCAACACGGCTTACCTAAACTTTGAATGCAAGTTTCATCCATCTTTTAGACATCTTCAAGGATCTAAGCGTCTGAAGATCTGAGAGGATGTCTACCGTACTTGGGGATTACAGTCGTGTTCCTATTTAATTTTACCTGTAAACTTGTCACTTAAATCGCTGGTGAAGTCCATGACCTGGGGCTGCGGGTTGACTGGTATAACCCGACCAGCACGCGCCAGCAGAGCGGATAGACAGGCGCGGGCGGCTGTAGCACGCGCGTCGCGCTTACTGTGACCCCATCCTTCGAACGTCATATCCGCCACCTGCTTAACAAAATATCTTTATAAATAATGCAACTTTGTCCAACTCCCACAATGCCCGCAATAAGAATCGGGCAGTGTGGGAGGTGTTTATTAGGTAGATGTTTTATTGGTTTAACAAAATCTTTAGAATTACTGCAATTTTGCATACCATTCTACCTCTGACACTGCCCATAAAAAGATCTAAGTGGGCGGTGTGGGAGGTGATGTTTTATTTGTCTGTATCTATAAAAGCTTCAGAAATACTGCAACTTGGCAGTCCATTCTACCTCACACACTGCCCGCTTTGCAAGCTAAAATGCTACTAGAAGGAAATGGAAGAACACATTGTAGTGCTGACCCCACTTAAGGGGGATAAGAACAGGAATATTTTTATTATTATTATCTAATATATAAAATTTCCATGTCACAATGTTAGTACTCCTCCGAAACGGCTTGACCGATTCTCATGAAATTTTGTGAGCATATTGAGCAGGTCTGAGAATCGACCAACATCTATTTTTCATACCCCTAAGTGATAAGGGTGGCGTAAAGAAAAACGGAAAGTGCTTTTTTCTGTGGGATTATTGACATTTGACAGGACAACGTCTGTCAGGACAGCTAGTATTACTATAAGGGCGCCTTCAGATTAGACGCTCGAGGGGGCCATAAAGCCAATTAGCAAATGTTTTTAGGTACCCAAAGAGTCAAAACAGAAGACTTCACTGTCCGTCTGTCTGTTCGTCTGTATGTCTGTCTATCACAAGGCTGTATCTCATAAATTAGAATAACCTAAATATTTAAGTGGGGCTCCCATACAACAAACATGATTTTTTTGGCGTTTTTAATAGATAATGGTACGGAACGCTTCATGAGCGAGTCCGACTCACACTTGCCCAGTTTATTTTACGACGCTGGCTCAGTGCTTCCTCAAGCGTCTAATCTGAAGGCCTAAACACACAAACCTGTACTGAAACACCGAAGACTGGCTGGTGGTCCACACCGAGCTTGCGGATATCACTGAAGGCATAATCTATACCGAGTTCATTCAGTGCCATTACGGGATGCTTAGTTTCTATATATACTTTTATTTTAGACTTCATATCAACCATTTTCTTAGCTTTCTTCATTGTTTAAACTAGAAGGTGTTGTTTGACTATAATTTTATTAAATTTAGCACTCCATGTGAAACAGAATGGACGAGGATGGATAAGATAAGGAATTTAGTACCTATACCCTTCGATCAACAGTTGTTACTGTAGTTAAGTAGTAAGGGAAGTTTGTAAGTAGCACCTGTGATAGAAAAGATGAGGAACAATAGGTTAGCGTGGTGTGACTTTCTTCCCTCATATTAGAGAAGGGAAGAAAATCATGTAACAAGAAGAATGTTACGAATGAAGGTAGAAGAAGAGGGTAAATAAAAGATGAATGGACTGTGTGAATGTGAAAGATTGTATGGGTAAGAAAGGAGCGAGTGATGAGATGATGGCTGATAGGAGAATGGAAGAACACATGTTGTACCGACCTAAGTTTAGCTACAATTATTTTCACAACGTTTTAAGATAAGTAGGTAACATAATTAATAAAATTATTCTACAAACCAACACAAATAAAATATGTTAGAGATTTTTTTGCTGTAGGTATGTAGGTACAAGTTTTGGTAGGTACTATTGATATTTGTCTGCGTATGTAATTACAAGTCTTTTTATTGCTCACTGATTGCAAACAAATGAAGATACGAAGATGTAAAAAGGGAAGAATTACTCCATTTAAATTTGTAATTAATATTTATACAATTAAGCTCTGCAATTGCGATAAATCAAACACTAAGAAAAATCCGAGGATTGTTTTTAGTTGCATCACCAAATACATAACACTGTTTCACTTACGTCCACCGTTACAAGCAAAAAATATTGTAATCTTTAGATATTATTAAATTTACATGTTATAATTAACGCGTTTTTATTTTGCAAGTTTTTGCATCAAAACAAACGCGGATCGGATAAGTTTTGAAATGTTTCGTTTGCTTCGCTTGATTGCCGCCAAAACAAAACAATATCAAAATGTTTGACAGTGACATTTCTGTTTGGGACGTATCGAAACGCAACCAAAGAGTTTAGACTCCATCCTTCGAGATTTGCAGAAAACGTTTAGTTTCTACAAGCTTTTTATTAACTTTCACCGTTTATATGTTAGTTTGTTTGTAACTTTCAAAATTTGCAAACCATTTTTAGACAATTTGTTGGTGTCCGATTGAATTGAAATTTTGCATATAACTACTAACTTCTAAACCATAACTTTAGTTCTGTTAACAATACAATAATAGACAGCGAGCTGATCTGATGATGGAGTCAGGAGCTGTTCAACAGACACTCACAATCACAACGGAACTCCTTAGTAAATACCTACTTCGATTGAGTAAAAACTGAGCATAGTGTATTCATTTAAAATAAAGTTTCTACTTACTAAACGAACTATTTACTAAGAAGTTCCGTTGTGAGGTTCCTTTGACTAGCTCCTGACTCCATCAACAGATCAGCTCGCTGTCACCATTATTATTGTATTCTAACCAGAACTAAATTTCAAAAAGGTTTTAAATTAGAACGGACATAGGTAGAATGACAATTAGTTACAGCAGCCAAATTAAAAAAAAATTAAACAAAATATTTTCACCGGCTCGTGTGGCGTGGTTGGTTGGCAACAGTACGAATCAAAATGAGTAGGAAAACTAGGAAAATAATTGTATGCAGTTTTATGAATCACACACCTCAGAAAAAGCTGAGCAAACATTTAACATTCTACCAACGACATTTATTTATATCTTGCCTACTTAGTTGCTACGAGTAGCTGAAAAAATGAAAAAAAAAAAGAAAAAAATATTTATTTGCAGCAAAAACAGACAGTATAAGAATCAAAGCTAAAAGTAGGTATAATATAAAGTTTGTGCTGATTACGCTTTAATATTAATACATCCTTCCAGCGGTCTTCACACTAGGCAAGCCTGTATCGTGAATCGAAATCGGCTCATTTAATAATTAAATATAATAATTACTTATTATCAATCATTTTATTAACTTATCTAGATAAGTAAAATGTAGAATTCAGTTTTATCGTGGTTGGTTAGTAGCCGTAGGTATTTCTAGTTAAATTAAGTAAAATTTACTGGCAACTTTTCCAATTTTTTTTTTGCAAACAAACCTTGTCCTGACAATTCTACTAAAATGATTATAACAAAAAAAAACAGCCAATTAAGTACCTAGTCGTTTTCAAGTGATGTTTTTGATACACGAAGCAATTGATTTTTAGGGTTCCGTACCTCAAAAGAAAATCGGAACCCTTTTATCACTTCGTTGTCCGTCTGTCTGTCAGTCAAGATACAAGCTCGTTTAGGGCCGATACCTTTAAGAGCCACAGTGAAGATGGAATATTTAGTAGGTCCACTTGGCTTCAGCAATGAGCAGCTGACGCGAAATTAATAAAAGTCGTCCATTTATGGCGAGTAATAAATGTTTTTGATGAATGCAAAATCGTTTTTTTTTTTCAATAACCGCAAAACATACAGTTTGTTTTTATTATGACAAAGATAACTTAAGGATATAATCTAGATAAATTACAGACAGAAACACGATTGGTGAAACTTTTCTTAATAAATTTATTTTCCAAAGTTGGCTCTTCAAAACACTAGTTACGTTTTTAATCAAAACTATGAATAGCTAAACAGTAAATTTTTATATAATTCGTTAGATAAAATCATACTAGCTAAATAAATTATAGACAGTTTCTTTATAAGTTTAATGGTTTTGAAGATAAATGCAATTTTATCATCCGTCTTGTCCGGGTAGACAGCCAATACAAAAAAAAAACAAACATGTCACATATATCACCATAATCATGTGATGTCAATTACTTTTTCGCATTTTTTTAACCCCTCCCCATGTGATCTTTTGTTTTCCCCATCCCCCCCTTTGATGGAAGATCCCATACTAGATTCTAACGATACCACTCACCTTAAGAGCCACAGTGAAGATAGGACAATGGGCGGGCCCGCCCTGCCTCAGCAGCGAGTAGCTGACGCGCACCCCGAGCTCGTTCAGGGCGGAAACCGGGGACTTCCCGCCCGACTCCACCGCATCGGCCGCAATCGCAAGCGCCTGAAGAGTAATCATGACACTTCACTGTCAATAACATGAGGTTACACTTGTATAGTGTGTGTGGGCTCAAAAGTATAGCGTTGTCACTAAAGTATGCTTAAACAGCGTTGTCACTTTCGCACCGTGAGTGATACTGTTTTGATATTAATTTATTATCTTGCGGTATGGCCCCAGGATGTTTTAAGACGACTTTTCGAATTATAGGGTAAAAACTGGACCCTATTACTCCGCTGTCTGTCTGTCTGTCACAAGGCTGTGAACCGCTAGACAGTTGAGATTTTCACAGATATAGATAACAGAATAAAATAAATATTTAAATGGGGCTCCCACACAACAAACGTGATTTTTTTGCCGTATTTTATAGATATACGGAACACTTCGTGCGCGAGTCCGACTCGCACTTGGAAGGTTTTATTTTCTGTTATCAAGATGCATGGTCTTAACATCCAATTTTTCAGGTGTAGTCTTAAAGTCTTAATACATCCGGTATATATTAATAGAATCACAAGGATCACTTTGAAATGACTCAGGAGGTAGACGCTACGCCCGTTCCTCGCGACCAAGCCTAGAAGAATCAGGCATCGAACAGCGCGCGTGACTATCATTTGACATTAAATATGTATCTAGGTTATAATTAGTTTCCACCCGCGACTTCGCTCGTGTACATGGATAATAAAACCGGCCAAGTGAGAGTCGAACTCGCGCACGAAGGGTTCCGTACCATTATCGATAAAAAAACCGCAAGAAAACACGTTCGTTGTATGGGAGCCCCACTTAAATATTTATTTTACTCTGTTTTTAGTATTTGTTGTTATAGCAGCCACAGAAATACATAATCTCTGAAAATTTCAACTGTCTAGCCTAGCTATCACGGTTCATGAGATACAGCCCTGTGACAGACAGACAGACGGACAGCGAAGTCTTAGTAATAGGGTCCCGTTTTTACCCTTTGGGTACGGAACCCTAAAAAGTAGCAAAAATCAAAATCAAAAAAGCGTTTATTTATTGAAATCACTTGGATCATTTAGAATCGTCAAATTTAGTTAAGTTTAATTTAATTTTGTTTAATTTTGTTCATTGTTTTAAGTCTTTGTTCTTATTTTTAATCTATATCTATCTTCTATACTTATAATAAATCTGTAGAGAGGTCAATTCTGTACATGAAATATATTTCCAAAATAACTATCAGGGGGTGATTAGGGATCGATACTGATGCCAAAAATGCAATCAGTAAAATTTTTGTCTGTCTGTCTGTCTGTCTGTCTGTATAACCGTTATAGAAACAAAAACTACTCGACGGATTTTAACGAAACTTGGTACAATTATTTTTCATACTCCTGAGCTGGTTATAGTATACTTTTTGTCACGCTGCAATCAATAGGAGCAGAGCAGTGAAGGGAAATGTTGGGAAAACGGGAGAAGTTACTCCATTTTTTGAGCTTCCGTCGCGTGTGCAACCTTAATGGTTAAAGCTACACAGAAATCATGTATGACGGAAATGTTCTCCTTAAAATTATATAAAAAATATCCCACGACAGCATATGTCTATCTTTTATGGTTGACTCACAATAACACGTGTAACTCCCGATAGCTTAGCAGTTCGAAGCTTTCTGATTATATTTGTCTACTCTTACGTTTATAACACTCTCAGTCATCCATAATTAAAAACGCGAACGCACAGGCAGGCGTCTTGCTTGGTACCTAGAGGCTAGCGAGTAACGAACATTCTCGAACGTTCGCGACCGGCCTAACAGCTAGGCGTCAAACGCGCAGTTCGGCCGGTCGCGAACGTTCGAGAAAAAAAGAAATCATCAATAATTGTCTAATGACAAAAAAGCTGTGAAAAAAAAAACGTTTTATATAAAGTCATTCTGTAGTATATTTAGTATCAGCATTACACCCGTGCGAAGCCCGGGCGGGTCGCTAGTACAAAATGAATCTTAATTATTTTTGACTAGCGACCCGCCCGGGCTTCGCACGGGTGCAATGCTGATACTAAATATACTACAGAATGTCTTTATATAAAACGTTTTTTTTTTCACAGCTTTTTTGTCATTAGACAATTATTGATGATTTCTTTTTTTCTCGATCGTTCGCGACCGGCCGAACTGCGCGTTTGACGCCTAGCTGTTAGGCCGGTCGCGAACGTTCGAGAATGTTCGTTTTACGAAGCTACTCGCTAGGTGACTCGCTAGCCTCTAGGTACCAAGCAAGACGCCTGCCTGTGCGTTCGCGTTTTTAATTAGGGATGACTGAGAGTGTTATAAACGTAAGAGTAGACAAATATAATCAGAAAGCTTCGAACTGCTAAGCTATCGGGAGTTACACGTGTTATTGTGAGTCAACCATAAAAGATAGACATATGCTGTCGTGGGATATTTTTTATATAATTTTAAGGAGAACATTTCCGTCATACATGATTTCTGTGTAGCTTTAACCATTAAGGTTGCACACGCGACGGAAGCTCAAAAAATGGAGTAACTTCTCCCGTTTTCCCAACATTTTCCTTCACTGCTCTGCTCCTATTGATTGCAGCGTGATAAAAAGTATACTATAACCAGCTCAGGAGTATGAAAAATAATTATACCAAGTTTCGTTAAAATCCGTCGAGTAGTTTTTGTTTCTATAACGGTTATACAGACAGACAGACAGACAGACAGACAGACAGACAGACAAAAATTTTACTGATTGCATTTTTGGCATCAGTATCGATCCCTAATCACCCCCTGATAGTTATTTTGGAAATATATTTCATGTACAGAATTGATCTCTCTACAGATTTATTATAAGTATATATAGATAGATAGAGCGAGTTGAAGCAGTCCCAGGCTTTTTTGTCGTCTAAATAATCAGATATTTTATAGTAAGCCTTTTTGCATAGTTTACGTTTAATTAAGTTTTTAAATTTGCTAATAGATAGCTTTTGCATGTCATTATAGCCTATTTGCTATTCTAAAGCAGTGTCTCGCAAACATTTTGTGTCCAAGGTTCATTTAGGAAAATGATTTTTTTTGAGGTACACCACAAATTATTAAAAATCAGTTTTTAAGTAATATTAATCAACATTTATTATTAGGAAACGAAATAATATTTTTTATTAATCAACAAAACTAAACTTTATATTGCAGAAAAGGTATCTAATGCGAAACATGAGCCTGTTTAATTGAGCATAGACGGTCTAAATTTGCCTAATTTGATTTTGGAGTAATCGTTGACAGGGCTGCTAAAAATACGTTTATAAGATATCCTTATTTTTCCAAGGCACACCAACTAAATGACCACGGTACACCAGTGTGCCGCGGTACACACTTTGCGGAACACTGTTCTAAAGCATAGGCTATGTATGTTCCAAGTTTTATCGAAATCCGTTTGATCGTGATTGAGGTACAAACATCATTACAAACTTTCGGATTTATAATACTAGCAGACCCGCGACAGACGTCGCGTCCTGTCCAAATTTCGATAATCGCTTAGATTAACGCACGTTGCTATGACGACTGATGTCAACGCTGATGTGATTTTTTTGCACACCAGCGCCATCTATACCAAAATCATCCCCGCGAAAGTTTGTGAGTTTGTGCCTTAATCAGACCTAAACGACTGAACGGATTAAGATGAAATTATCTGTAGATGTAGATATTATGCCCGAATAAAACATAGACTACTTTAAAATATGAAAAACATTCGATTTCGATGGCTGCGCCTCAATCACGACCAAAATGATTTTAAAGAAACTTTGACTACATAGCTTATGTCCTGGCATAGATAGATAGATAGATAGAAAACTCTTTATTGCACACCACATAACAATAACATGAAAAAAAAAGCAACACAAACCAACATTGGAGTACAATGGGCGGTCTTATCGCTGGGAGCGATCTCTTCCAGACAACCTTTGGATGGACTGGACATAAAGTGTACGATATACGACGGTGGTGCAGTCAAAAGCGTGTACCTACATACATTTAATACAAAATAAACCTAAAAATATCTTTAAAAACAAATAAAATTAAAATACCTAATCTATGTCGTTCAAAATTAATTTGTGTTCAGCTAATTTTGTGATATACCACGAAGAATACCTTCTTAATTAACGTTCTTATAGTTAATTTTCATTGTACCTCATCTCAGAGAATTAATGCAAAATATTAGATTTCATTGCCATCAAGATTACACCTTGATTATTGTATTGTTTCTGTATAAAATAAACAATGTATACTTACAAAAATTACTCATGAATGTTTAGACCATTATTGTTATCGCCAGAGGAGCATCGAACTATGGAAAATGTTTAATTTGTTTACATTTTGAAGGAGAATTGTAAATTTCAAGTCACTTCTGCTCTAATAAAGAAAATTTCGACAAATATACTACTCAGAGGTATTTAAAAAGTGACTGAGTAATAGCCTTTTGAAAATGTCAATACGTTTTATTCAGTTTCCACGCGAACGAAGCAGCTAGCGTAAGCTAGTTCGATATGATTCTTGTAGCTTCACAAAGTAAAGTTACGAATCCGAAGCAAAGTCGTAATATTTACGTTTTAAAGGATTGAATGTTGGAATGTTATCTGATTGCTTTGAATACTGAATTTAATAAGTTGGCGTTGACAATAAACACCGTATTTTAATCTGTACATAATATATTTGAATCTATTAGGCTTAGGGTTAGTTTGTTAGAGGGTGGAAATATAAGGGTACTGTTCTATGAAGAAAAAGCCGTGTTGGCCGGGTGGGAGGTCGTGGGATCGAATCCCGGCGTGCATCAATGGATTTTTCGGTTCGTAAAATTAAAAACACGTGCTCCAAACGGTGAAGGAAAACATCGTAAGGAAACCAGTGAGTATTCTTATAAGCGGCGATGGGCTTGCAACCTGTCACGTATGGAATGTTAGCTATTGCAAAATGCGGACATGTGCTAAATATGATGTTTGGACGTGCCCACTAGACATCTTCAAAGCGTCTGAAGATCTGAGAGGATGTCTACCGTACTTGGGGATTACAGTCGTGATCCTATTTTTTTCTATTAGTGTTATAGATTATAGAGTACGCCTACATGATATAGAGTACAATACTCTTAATTCTCTTAATTTTAGAGTACAGTTGGCAACACTAGCATGTGCCCATGCCCAGACGTCTTCAAGGATCTAAACGGCTTGAGATCTAAAAGAATGTCTACCGTACTTGGTGATTACAGTCGTGATCCTACTTCATTTTTAGGGTCTTGTTTTACCCTATTACTAAGACTACGCTGTCCGTCTGTCTGTCACAAGGCTGTATCTCATGAACTGTGATAGCTAGACTATAATATACACGTAATTACCTTTAAGGCGCTCCCAGTCGACGATTGTTTTTGTTCGAAACGAAAAAAGAGATACTTGTGAACAAGCCACATCTCCTATTTTATAATGTATAGTATATATGTGAATAAAGATGTACCCATCTTTAATCACTTCGATAAATAATCCTACCGACCGCTGCAATGACGACAAACAACGTCGGCGCGTGGTCCGCCTTAGCTTTTCGAATAAATTAATGATATAAATTATGTATAATTACTTATCAAAAATCTATCCTAATAGAAATCTAGATCTACATATTACCTATCTTTAACAATAAATCAAGTTGATTTTAATAGTAGGTATATAAAATACTAGCTGACCCGTGCCCGCTTCGCTGTGCGTAAGACATTTCTAATACCATCGTTGACTTTTTTGTAGACGTTTTTAAGGTGTACCAATACTGTAGTATATTATTTTGATATATCTCGTGGGGTTCAGCCAGCATTTGCAATGTAAGCGCAAAAAAATTTGTTTATTTACGACATCACATTAGAAACCTCTAAAATTATCAGTGTTTCTCTACTATATTATGCATGTATTATACATATAAAACTTCCTCTTGAATCACTCTATTTATTTAAAAAAACCGCATCAAAATCCGTTGTGTAGTTTTAAAGATATAAGCAAACATACATACGCGGGAAGCGGAAAGCGACTTTGCTATGTCATAAATTCTAAAACGTATCATTTTGAAATAATATTTTTATCGTGAAAAGTTTCTGCTATTATGTTTTCAGCTTAATAGAAATCTAGGTAGGAACCTGAAGTAATATACTTATAAAAATAGGAGATGTGGCTTGTTCAGAAGTATTTCTTTTTTCGTTTCGAAAATGAGCAATCAGCGACTGGCAGCCTCTGAAGGATGAGGAAGAGGGATACGAAACGAGAGAAGACAAGAACGAGAGAGAAGAGAAGATACTGACCTGCAAGTTCCACTTGAAGGTGCCCCCCACTCGTATTGAAGCAGCTGGTCTCTTTGCAGGTGGTTCTCCATCTAAAAGAAGATAATTTTGGTATATAGGTGTGAACAGAGTGTAGTTATAAGGGTTCTGTACTCAAAGGGTAAAAACGGGACCCTATTACTAAGACTTCGCTGTCCGTCTGTCTGTTACAGAGCTGTACCTCATGAACCGTGATAGCTAGACAGTTGAAACTTTCACAGATGATGTATTTCTGTTGCCGCTATAACAACATATACTAAAAAAAAAAATTAAGTGGGGCTCCCATACAACAAACGTGTAATTTTTTGCGGTTTTTTATAGATAATGGTACGGAACCCTTTGTGCGCTAGTCCGACTCGCACTTGGCCGGTTTTTTTTTAAACCAGCTGTCCCAACAGACGTTTTCTTATCAATCTTCAATAATCTCATAGTAAAGCCTTTTGTTTTTTCCCAAATTCTATATTTTTTTACGGAGTTTCTTAGTACATCTCTACACACCTAAAAAAAACCTACATTCTACAAGTTTCAAGTTTCTAAAACCAATGGTTTAGTTCAAAGAATGATTGTATAATTTATTTTTCTACTTTATATAGAAACTGAAATTTTTGAATAAATCACAAGGATCACTTTGAAACGTCTTAGGAACTAGGTGAAGCTACGCCGATTCCACGCGACCAAGCCTAGAAGAATCAGGCAACAAACACGGCTTGGGGTCTACCTTTTTTTTAATGATCCTTTCCTTAATGCTATGTAGAGCTCCAGTGTGGTGCCAATCGAACAAGGTGAAGGCTCAAACAAGAATAATAATTAAAAAACGTACAACAATAAAAAAAAATAACTAAACAGCTTCAGCACAAATTCAAAAAGCAGGCGTAGCTTCACCTAGCTCCTAAGACGTTTTAAAGTTATCCTTGTGATTTTATTGAAGTATCTTTTGACTTAGAAAATCAACAGAAATAATTACCTTCATCAATTCCGCAAACGATGTTATCAACTTCGCACATATCTATCAGTTCGGCAAAGAAACAAAATATTACAACATAAAAAACTTAAAAACTAAAAACTCGGATACGAATATTTAAAATTCCTTTTTTGAATCGGATGAAATATGCGAGCTAAAACACGAGAACTGCGCACAAGAACTGAGCAACTGTGACGGCGCAAGATGGAAAAAAATCCGAGCGATGTATATCTACCCTCATTTGTTAGTATTTTTATTGCGTTCGGTTTTACGTCGATGAAAAAACGTCAGATGCAATCATTGTTTATAATGACATCGGAACAAGTACATACCTAGGGTAGGGTTCTCGAAATAATAAAAACGGATATTGGTAAAAAAAGTAATGGCCTAACAACTCACAGTTCAGTTGGTAGTAAGTAACTCTGTCTTCTGTACGATTAACAAACCAAGACAAAGATTCATGTGATGAAAATATTAATTTATTTATGTATCCGATTCGATTTTGAAAATGCTTTCATTTAGCTACATTACCTCTGAGTGCTACTTTTTTTAGGTAGTTTTCGAGAGTATACGAGACACAGCTATTTATATACCTACTTCGTAAAAAGATAATAAAAAAAAAAAGTTTTAACAAATTTTTGTGACGTAACGCAGTGAAACAAATGTACGGAACTGTGATTCCGTCGGCAGACTCGCTCTTGGCCACTGTTTTTACAACAAAAAGTTGAAACTGCCAGTAAAAATAAAATTTAATTTTTGCAAATTCTTTGCATAGTCTATTCAAGAATACAGTTAAAATATGTGTTAATAGTTAAAACAATCAAAAACAAGGTCTTTTAAATATAGGATTTGCGTGCGTGCTTGCTTTGAAGCAAACAACATTTTCTCTCCATTTTAATCTTGACAGCTGACAGGTAACAAAGAACAAGAATTTAAAATAAATCGAAGATATGTTTTAATTGTTTCTATTAGAAAATTAGAAAAAAAAAACAACTATCATTATATTTATTCTCCTAATCTGTCCGCTTAATGTGGGGTCGGAACAACATGTTACGAAGAGGATTTGGCGTATGTTTTACAACCGGCCGCCTGCCATACGTCAACTCTCTTTGGGAATGGAACTCTCATGGCGGAATGGAATCTCATGGAACCCATGCAAAAACAAAATTCTCTTTTTTTTTTCTTGGCTGTGTCGATGTTTGACAGTGACACAACGAAAATTTGTGAGATTTTTGTGTGCCGGGTTTAATTAGGATTATCCTAATATCCTAATAATATTATTAATGCGAAAGTTTGTGATAAGACTGCTTTGTTTGTTTTCTAATCAAAAATAAACGACAAAACGGATTAAGATGAAATTTGCTGTAGTATATAGATAAAAAATCAGAATAAATAAAGGGGGAACTTATAATCCGAAAAACAACCCCTTTATGATAAAAAAAACACAAAAAGGATGATTTTGGTATAGATAGCGCTGGTGTGCTAAATTTCTGACATCAGCCGTCATATCAACGTGCGTTACTCTATGCGATTATCGAAATTTGGACAGGACAACGTCTGTCGCGGGTCTGCTAGTGTTTTTATAATGTTTTATCTTGTGACAATGACACGCACGTTAAAAACCAGTTATTTCCAACGGCAAGATAAAATGCACGTTCTGAACCTACCTACTTCCTAAGTACCTACCTATTTAAAAAGAACTCGATAACTACACTACATAATACGTTCCCTTGTGTTATTGAAACAATAAAACAGACTAAAATATTGTTGGGGGAGTAAGAATTTACATTGTAATAAATATGTTACTTTATGATAAAGTAATTTATATGGAATTAGAGAATATGATATCGTTATGACATGTTTTAGAGCAAGGCTAGTAGCGAAAGCATAAAACACAAGAACATCGTAGGTAGGTAGATAGATAGATAGATTATAACTTTATTGTTCACCATAACAAAAATACACAACAAAAAATGATATAAAAACAGTGTAAACAATGGGCGGCCTTATCGCTAACAGCGATCTCTTCCAGGCTCTTAGAGAATATGATATCGTTATGACATGTTTTAGAGCAAGGCTAGTAGCGAAAGCATAAAACATAAAACACAAGAACATCGTAGGTAGGTAGCTAGGTACACGTTTTAAAAATGAAAAAAAAACCGGCCAAGTTCGAGTCAGATTCGCGCACGAAGGGTTCAATACCATTTTCATGATAGACAGCGTGACAGGCAGACGGACAGACGGACAGACGGACAGACGGACAGACGGACAGACGGACAGACGGACAGACGGACAGCGAAGTCTTAGTAATAGGGTCCCGTTTTTACCCTTTGGGTGCGGAACCCCAAAAACGAATAAAAAGATTCTACCAATCAAAACAATAGGTTAGCGGGTATGGGCATGTGAAGGCAGGAAAACGATGATAAGGTACTTACAATTTCTGCCATTATATGGCCTCTTCTGCGCCACTGGCTCATCTGGCATTATGAAGTCGGATGTTGAGCTGATCACTCGGCTGGAGGTCTGAAATCATGCGTCACAAAACACAGTCTTTGTATTAACAAACACAGAAAACACACAACAAACACAGCTTAGTTAACAGCTCTAGCTCTAAGGCGCTCCCAGTCGACGATTGTTTTTGTTCGAAACGAAAAAATAAATACTTGTGAACAAGCCACATCTCCTGTTTTATAATGTATAGTATATGTGAATAAAGATGTACCCATCTTTAATCACTTCGATAAATAATCCTACCGACCGCTGCAATGACGACAAACACACGTCGGAGCGTGGTCCGCCTTAGCTTTTCGAATAAATTAATGATATAAATTATGTATAATTACTTATCAAAAATCTATTCTAATAGAAATCTAGATCTACATATTACCTATCTTTAACAATAAATCACAAGTTGATTTTAATAGTAGGTATATAAAATATTTCGATCATAAATTCTAAAACGTATCATTTTGAAATAATATCTTTATCGTGAAAAGTTTCTGCTATTATGTTTTCAGCTTAATAGAAGTCTAGGTAGGAACCTGAAGTAATATACTTATAAAAATAGGAGATGTGGCTTGTTCAGAAGTATTTCTTTTTTCGTTTCGAAAAAGAGCAATCAGCGACTGGGAGCCTCTTAAGAAGAGTAATAAATATTTTTGAAGAATGCTGAATCGTTTTTTCTCAATAACCGCAAAACATACTTTTGTTTTTTACGACAAAGATAACTTCAGGATTTAATCTAGATACATTACAGACGGAAACACGTTTGGTGAAACTTTTCTCGATAGATTTCTTATCCAAAGTTGGCTCTTCAAAAACCCTAGTTTCGTTTTTAATCAAAGCTATGAATAGCTAAACAGTTTATTTTTATATAATTCGTAAGATAATCATACTAGCTAAGTAAATTACAGACGGTTTCTTTTTAAATTTGATGGTTTTCAAGATAATGCAGTTTTATCACATTTTCCGTCTTATCCTGGTAGATTCAGCCCATACAAAAAGTCAAAAATTTCAAGTATCGCCTTAAATGGATCTGGATGCAGACCGATTAACGATATATCGTAACATAGGTTTCGATTCTGTAGGCACCGAGCTATTCCTAAAATAAAATTAAAACAATTTCGCTCTTATTCCTTTACGTTATCATTCCATACGTGACAATTAGTAAACCCATCGGCGCGTATAAGAATACTAACTGGTTTCCTCACGATGTTTTCCTTCACCGTTGTAAGTATTAATGTGCATATAATTCTATTGATGCATGGCCGGGATTCGAACGGGAATCTTCTAATAAATAAAACGACCCGACCCGTGACAGACTTTGTCCTGCCCAAATTTCAATAATTGCATAGAAAAAACAATTTCAGACAACTTACAATTTTTTGTACTGATAAAATAAATTACGAATTTTCGTAGAATGCGTATCATTGATTAGTAAAACTGCGTTGCTATGACGACTTACCCTCGTATTCAAGAACGACACTTTGAGAACACGCACCCACAGTGGACGAAATCTTTTTTCTTAAACATCACTTTATGTGTTGAGCGGCACTATGGCGCACGCTACCGTGTGCCTTTAGAGCTCAACTTTGGCTAGAGGCACACGACAATGTGCCTCTAGTCACACTATGCAGTGTCACACAACACATAAAGTGATGTTTATGAAAAAAGATTTCGTCCACTGTGGGTGCGTGTTCTCATAGTGTCGTTCTTGAATACGAGGGTAAATGTTTTTAGTCCATGATGTCAGATTTGTTGCACACCAACCAAATTCATCCTTTTTGCGTTTTTTTATCATTTAGGGGTTGTTTTTCGGATTATAAGTTCCCCTTTATTTATTCTGATTTTTAGGGTTCCGTACCCAAAGGGTAAAAACGGAACCCTATTACTAAGACTTCGCTGTCCGTCTGTCTGTCTGTCTGTCACAGGGCTGTGTCTCATGAACCGTGATAGCTAGACAGTTGAAATTTTCAGAGATTATGTATTTCTGTGGCTGCTCTAACAACAAATACTAAAAACAGAATAAAATAAATATTTAATGGGGGCTCCCATACAACAAACATGATTTTTTTGCCGTTTTTATAGATAATGGTACGGAACACTTCGTGCGCGAGTCCGACTCGCACTTGGCCGGTTTTTTTTATCTACATTCTACAGCAAATTTCATCTTAATCCGTTTTGTCGTTTATTTTTGATTAGGGAACAAATATAGCAGCCTTATCACAAACTTTCGCATTTAGAATATTATTAGGATAATTCATTTATCAGGTATCTAGCTTCCATAGTACAAGCTTTGCTTAGTTTGGGGCTAGATAGCGATGTGTATAATGTCCACCAATATTTATTTATTTAAAAAATAATCAGAAATATCTAAAAAATCTAAGTTATGTATTTCCCTTTTTTTGTTTTGTTTTGTCCTATATTTTTTCTATTTTTTTTTCCTTTCATTTGACTGGCCTCACAGCTCAGTTGGTAGTAACTCTGCCTTCTGCGCTGTAGGTTGTGGGTTCGATCCCCACCCAGGGCAAATATTTGTGTGATGAACATAGATGTTTGTTCTGTGTCTGGGTGTTAATATGTAAATTAAGTATGTATTTACAAAAAAAAAGTATCTAAGTATTCTATCAGTTATCTGGTTCCCATAGTTCAAGCTTTGCTTAGTTTGGGGCTAGATGGCGCTGTGTGTAAAGTCCGCCAATATTTATTATTTATTTATTTATTTTGTGTCTCTATTTGTCTCCCTCACACTTTGTAAAATGACTATCTCCGTCTCACACCTAAAAATGCTTATAATTTAGTAATATCACCACCTAAAATTGTGTATCATGTATCTGAAACCAAACGTTTTTTTATGCTTAAACTACTGCAAAATGTGGACACGTGCCTGACTAACCCCTTTAGACATCTTTGATGAGCGCCTGAAGATCTGAGAGCTTACCGTACTTGGGGATTTTTTTATTTATGTTTAATATAATTGTTTTTTTTGTGTGTTTGTGTGTCTGTTTTTATGCATCATACTTACCAAAGACTCGATTGCTGAAGCAGTAATGCAAAAAGATAAATATTCATTAGTTTCTGTACATTTATACTAATATCTACACTTACTTATTACTTAGTTAAGAGGTAAAACTTGTGTTTTTGTTTGTAATGGATAAATTAATTATGTTTAAAAAACTAAAAACAAAACCGACTTCATGTTTATAAATAAAAATTGTAGTGGGTGACTAGCCCTCCACTCGGTGTATGCCAATGAAAGTAGGGCAAGGTCTATAGTTGAAAACCACTATCAATGCCCATAAATTTTGAAGGTTTCTCTCGATTTCCCTGGGATCCCATCATCAGATGCTGACTTGGTGGTAATGGGACCACCTCGGAAGTATAGGCTTTCAATTAAAAAAATAATGTTGTAAATCCGTCCATAAACACCAGAGTAATTGCGTAACATAAACAAAAAACTTACAAGCTTTTTGAAGATTGTTAAAAAACTACTGGACCAATTTTAATAATTCTTTCACTTATCAAAATGTACATTATCAGCGAGTAACATAGGCTATATTTTATTTTCAAAAATATTAGAAATCTCCACAAAAATTGCAATAATGTAACCTAAGGTATCAAATTTGCCTATTATCTTCATTAGTACCACCGGGAAAGACGGCCGCTGTTAAATATTTAGAGATATTTTAGATATATACATATTATTTATAACTTTAACTATGTACATGCATGAATAAATGAATAAAAATTATTTATTTGTACACTAATAATAATAAAAAAAACAATAACAGAAACTTAAAATTAGATCAAAACTGTACAGTAAAAAAAATATAAATAAAAATTGCGATTTCAGGAAAAATTTACAGGAATTACCGACAATATAATACGAGTTTGTCTAATTCATAGACTAAACAGTTACTGAATTGTCTGCTTCTCAATAAATCGAAGCTCCTGGAGATCTGATATGTCTACCATAGATATTTAGGGATTAAAGTCGAGATTCTATTTCCACTCATTTAATTTCAATAATAGGGGTTTAATGTTAATAAAAGTATAGGTAACTATAGATTTTTACAGGGGTCTTTACCAAGTAAATAATCAATAACCTTACTTATGTATGAATTTATAAAAATAGGTATTTATGCTATACATAGTCTTGTACCCATAATACAAGCTTTGTTTAGTTTGGACCTAGATGGCGCTGTAAATTGACCGCCAATTTTTATTATTAACCTTTAATTTATTAAAAAAAATATTACAATAATCTTTATTAGTCTCTTGTAGACCTAAGCACGTTAATTTGAAAAATAATATAATTAAATTATCGTACCAAATAGGACTAAATGGATTACATGCATACACCGTTCTACTTAATTACACAGATTATGAATTAAACTTACCATTTATAGCGAGTTTTGAGTTTTTAGCCTGAAAATCCTGGTAAATGTGCATGAGTTAATACGAAAATTTTTAGATATTGTCTGGACGTATTGATTTTTTGTTTTCGTAATGCTACTTAATATAAACGCACGCTTAGACTATAGTTTTTAATACTTTATATATTTATAATATAAGGTTTCTTACCATTTAGACAATTTTAACTCAAACAAATAAATAAAACGAATCACAAATCCACAACAAAACAAATCGATCGATCTTTCTTTCTTGTTTCTTTTCGATTAATTTAGTTTGACAGTGAGAGCTGAGTTGCCAACTCGATAAGTTGCATTTACGCTAAAACTGAACACCAACTTCCTAAATGTAGCTAAAATATGTTACTCCGGATAGAAAAATCGTTTAAAATATTTGATAATTAACTATTTAGTAGATAAAACGATAAAACTTTATTTGCAAGCTAGATAAATGTACTATAAAGTATAGATAATTATCTAGTGTTTATTAAAAAAAAACATCGTTTTAATGAACGCTAGCTAAGGGGGAAAAAATGCTACATCTGTCAACTTATTATCAAAGATAATAAGTTGGACACATTTTTGTGACGTTGACATTATAAGTTTCGTTCAATAATTTGTTTTTTGGACGAAACATTAATTTCTACGTTCCATTTCACGCATTAAAATGCTCGAATTGTACTCACTCTCCGAGGTAACAATGTGTTATAGTGTTATCAAACGTAAACTAATTAATAAAAATATATTTTATCATTATTCAGTTTACCTGTATAGCAGCTAGAATCAGAATTGAGTCAAAATTTACTTTAATATATGCATTTCACACAGATTATACTATGATAAGTTCAGTTTTAGCATTTAGTTCCTATAAAAGATACATGTACCTACAGCAAATAAAAAACAGTAATAATCAAAAAACGCTTTTTTATTTCTTAACCTGGAAGGTACCTTAACTACATTAAAACTAATGATTCTTTGGTATACCCACTTTAACACTAGTTTTAATATTATTATTATTATTTTTCATTCCGATTAATATAATTATAATTTGAAACGATTATATATTAATAATATTAATATATATTTTGTAAATGCACAATAAAAATTCAAACACAATTTGTTAGAGAATTGTAATGAATTGAACAAATAAGACACAATGATACAATATCAACTGCTTTTAAACAATCATACTTAAATTTCTATTCATTATTATTCCTTCATTGGCTCACAACTTTTATCCCCTATCATGTTAGCCATCCTTTCAGATCTCAAGAGTAGTCAAAGCACAAACAACCATTATTATTTGGCACATGCCCACATATCTGTGTAGCATTCCATATAACAGGATGCAAGTTCATCTAAACTAGATTACTAAAAAATTTCTGAGCATGGTGGTAAATTTATTAGTAAAGAAAAAGCCATTGATGCTACCAGTATTTGAATCCACAATCTTTCGGACCCCACTTGGCTCTAACAGAGTGCATTTCCACTGACGCAGATTGCTTGAATCAGGATTTCGAGCACTGATTGGTGGTTTACGGTTTGTTTTCCACTCTGCCCAGCTCTGTGCCAGTGAAAATGCACCCTTATCTATTCCTCGGTAAAAAATCTATTATTTAATTAACAATAGTCCATTTTGAAGGGTTTTCACAGGTTCCCCTATCAGGACAGAGTCTGTTAAATGTGGTTTTGCTATCAAAACCTAGTAATTCTCTTTCCTCTTGAATCCTAAACGAAAATGTACTTTCATGAGTTCCCATGAAGTAAGCACTGCGGGAACAAATAATTTGATCTATAATTGCTATTTCCCCATCGGAGAACTCCGTTATATCATCCTCGTTTTGAACATAAAAGTACGCTGCAAGTCGAAACTTTTTCAACTCTTTTTCTAACTGTTGTAGTTCCGATTCTGGTGCATCAGAAGATATATAAACCTTTTTTGTAACGAGTTGGTTTTGTCTGATAGCTTTTTCTATTTGCTTTGCTGTTCCAAAGATTGTCGGTACATCCTTACTCCGGTAGCGAGCAAAGTCCTGTCTCCTCCAGTGGATGGAGACATAGTTCGGACACTTCCTAGTATTACATTTTAAGTGTTCCGATATGTAGATTTCTGCAGCGTTTATAAGTTTACTGTTAAACTTCATGCTTTTACGACAGTCCCAGTAAGGTTTGGTGCCGTATGTATTGTGTAGTGGTATCTCTCCGTTAGCAAACATAACTTTTTTGACAGTTAAATGAGTTGACGTTAACTCCCAAAGCTGGGATATCTTCCCTTGGAATTTTACACAGAGTACTTCCTTGGCAGTGACGTTGCTGTATCCCCAAAAGTCCCCGTTATACTCGCACGGCCCAACAATTTCCCATCTGTCTTCAAAGTTGCCATTTTCGAATGCATCATCAAAGTTTTTAAGAACATACAAAGTATCAATTTCCAGTACTTTTCCAGGTGTTAGAGCGAATGCTTCGTACATTTCGAGAACAGGCGCGTAAGATTTAAGGGAATCCACATCGAAAAACATACCCCAATGCTTTGGTTTGGCTGCATGAAGCTCTGATTTCCAATGATAGATGTTGTTCCAAGGAGGTAAAACCAGATGCCAGTTTTGCTTTGACGCGATTGTTCGAGCTTCAGCAAGCATAATAGCGAACCTCATATACACATCACGTCTTAAATTAAAGCCTTCAGGCGGGTTCACGTCGTAAAACAGGAGTTTTTTCTGATTTAACTGACCGTCGTCTCCGGTGCATGTTTTCGCTTCAATATCACAAAACTCATAGTTAGAAACTACTTCAGCTGATACCAGCAGTAAATTAACGAAAAGTAGGCCTGCAAGTACCATTTTTCGAGTAAAATTAAGAATACTTATTAATTATTAGGTGTTTTGATTTTTCTATCTTTATTTTTGTAAGCTGGACCATTTTATTTATTGACTTTGACAGATTGTCTTCTGTGACCGGGGACTGTCACGGTACAGTATGAAGTTTTGTCATTGTATTAATAAAATTGTAGGATTTAGCAGATTATGGTAGAATGGAAATATTATTGAATTTTATTTATAACTAGCTTTCGCCCGCGGCTTCACTCGCGTTGTATAGATAAGGAGTACGGAGTAGCCAATATGCTATTTTTATTCCAAATTTCATCCGTTTGGTCGTGTGACTAAGGCACAAAAATCCTAGCAAACCTTCGAATATATGATATTAATAGGATGCATTGTCATTGTAGGTAATAACAAATAAAATAAAACAATTTTTAATAAAAATAATTTATAAAAAAAAGAATGTCTTTAATACTTTAAGCTTACGAACAAAATTATCTAAAACTAGAGTATTAAGTGGTGTCTAATAGATGCAATAAGTGTCTAAATATTATTAATACCTGGAGCTCTACATAGCAAATAATCATTGCAATGAAAATGATAGGCCCCAAGCCATGTTTATTGCCTGATTCTTCTAGGCTTGGTCGCGAGGAACAGGCGTAGCTTCACCTAGCTCCTAACACGTTTCAAAGTGATCCTTGTGATTTTATTGAAACAAATACCTTTTGACTTTACTATAAGAGCATAAGTTGCAACTAATTGAATAATAAAAATATCGCTGACAACAAAATATTCTATAAACTCGTAAGGCTAATCTTCCACTTGTCCTTCCTAAAGGACCACACATGAGTAGTGTCTCCGGCCCAAGCGCATGCCAGTGTCATCCCACCATTTCACCAATTTTGTCCAAATTAACAGGTGTTACTTGATTTAACCAATGACATATAGATTTTTATGCGGGTCTTTATCACTTAATTATCTTTAATTTATTTTCCCGACGTTTCGGCTATGTTACAATAGCTATGGTCGCGGGCAGACACAGCCCGCAATATCATTATTTAATGTCATTGACAAACCTTAATATTTCGTTCAGAAATGCATTGATACGATTCTAAATTCCCGCGAAATATAAAAAAGTTATAAACAGTTAATTTTTCAGGTCCTTTGTAAAGGACCGTTGGGTGTTAATGAGTACAAAGGTGGAAATTGTTTATATCTTAAAAAGAACTGTGGGCCTTACGAGAATAGATCAAACTCTGCAATCGCTTAGTGAGTTCAGCAACAACAATGCAAAAAGCGTGAAGCGATGTAAAGAGGATTTTATCTAAGTACAGGCTGTGAAAGATTACAATTTATAAGTTTAAACTTTATTTAACAATAAATAGCATAAATTATATTTGACTTGTTATAATATCGATTAAGCCATCCATCCCACAAAGCCACATCACTATTACCCTTACTTTTAACATTAAAACAGTTTCGATCACTAGTAACAACTTACTGACAGTTGACTTTGACATATTAAGTTTTTTTGACAGTTACGCAATATGATTTGACAGTTGAAGCCGAATACGATTACCAGCGAGCTTAGTGAAGTGAACGCTACACGTAATACGAACAATAAAGCTGGTAAATGAGGTTTCATCCAAATCGCTTGGTTACGACCATCGACAACACAGGCCAATAGACGCCTAATGGCTTCCATTTCTTCAAATAAACAATTCTGTCATATCGCTGAGTGGTCGATGGTTACGACCTGATCAAAGCACAGACATCCAAACATCCTGATAAACATTCTTAGAGAGTTAGATAGAGACAAATCCAACAGTTCTTCAGTCAAGATGTAACTTAACTCGATTCACGACTAAGGCTGTTCGTGGCAAGGGCGTATCCAAGGGGGGAGGTCATGGGGGTCATGAACCCCCCCCGGGCTGGTTCGTGTAAAACTTTTGTAAAATGACTTGAGTTTTGCCATAGTTAACGAAATCCATTATTTCGATAATATTTTGGCAGAATAACTAAGTATCTTTTTTGTCTTTGGACACTCGAATTTTAAAATTCGGTCACAATCACACAAAACCATGGTCTACGTTACTGCATACTTCAAATCCTGTTTAAAGCCAACGTTTTGCCCTAGTAATGTTCACGGCGCCCCCTGGCGCCAAAGCTGGATCCGCCCTTGGTTCGTGGCTTGATATTGCCCAAACCAACTTGGATGAAACTATGCTTTAGAATAGCAAAATGGTGATTTTTTTATACATGTACCACGCGCAAAGCCGCGGGCGGTAGCTAGTTAATATGATATTGGTTATTATGTGTTCAATGTTGACAATTCTGTTGTGTCCACAAACTAGCTGACATTTTGTAAAATACGATCGCTCTTATTCCTTCAAGTCTATATTAAGGTAACCACAAAAATTAGAATATTTTAGCCATTTCGTTTTTTTTCGCCTAATTTCATATCAAAATGTAATTTTAGTCAGACATGCTGTCTAAATTTACGTAAAAAAAAATCGTTAAATTACTTAAAACTAGCCTATTTTTTAAAACTGTCATTCTGAGGTTACTCGAATTTAGACTTTAATATAAAAAGAATAAGAGCGATCGTTTTTGAGAAATTTTAAGTTTAAGCGTGGACACAAAAGAATCGCCAAAAATGTTTGTTGTGTTAAAATCTAGAATATTCTAGAACGCTCTAGAATGTCTTTCTAAGTACGGCCCGATGTCCCTCTTCGTCGTATTCCCGTTTGGATACCCACATCTTGCGGAATGTGTCCAATGACGCGAGAATCGAACCCCCTATCCACGTGGAGTACAGCCGCTCTTGCGGCGCTGAGATCTGAAACAAACACACAATATTAAAGACTATTAACTGATTAAATAATTATTGGTGAACATTTCAGCCCTATAAACAAAGCTTGCACCAGATATGGTTATCGGGTCAAAAAGTTGTGAAATTAGTTTGACGTCATTTATGGATAGCATTGTCATTCATTCATTCACTCATTCGCTCATACACACCCTGATCCTTATGTCCTTGGGCGTTAGCCGCCTTATGGGGGGTCGGGGGGTTAGGGGGGTCGGACGGAGGCCAAAAATTATGAAATTCGTGTGACGTAATTTACATTCATTCATTCCATTTATTCCATTACATTTTCATTCATTCCATCATTCACTATTCACACCTTATTCTGCATATCCTTAGGTGCCAGTCGCCTAAATAAAGTCAATTATATTTATTGTTTAATATCAACATAATATGTATTTGGGGGTGTTGGGGTAGGGGGTGGGGAGTAAAAATATCATGAAATTCATGTGAAGTAATGTATGGATAAAGCATTTTCATTCATTCATTCAATCATTCACTCATACACACCCTGATCTTCATATCCTTAGGCGCCAGTCGTCTGATCTCCGCCAGCAACCTGTCTCCGAACCCTCGGAACAGAGTGGAGCCTCCACTGAGGACTATGTTCTGGTAGAGGACCTTGCGCAGGTCCATGTCCGACTTCTGGATCGCGAACATTAGGACTTCGTGAAGGCCTGCAAAATAATTTCATACTAGTTTATATTTCACACAGCGCCATCTAGCCCCCAACTAAGCAAAGTCAGTACTATGGGTACCAGATTACTGATAAAATTATATTATAACATCCAGACACAGAACAAACATTCATGTTCATCACGCAAATGTTTGTCCCGGGTGGGGATCGAACCCACAACCTACAGCGCAGAAGGCGTAGCTACTACCAACTGCGCTGTAAATAAGTCAACTAAATTACCAACTACTAAATTACACTTTTCTTTTGTAATAACATCCTGCAAAATACGACGTGCCTTTGACTACCCCCGCAGAAGGCAGAGCTACCACCGACTGAGCTATTTACCTTCGCATTCCTCGCCAATGAGGTCAGGTCTGAAGAGGACCTCTGGTGCTCTGAACCTCGCCTGTCCTATCTGAAATATTAAAAAAAATATATATATAGGTTCACGACTATAATCCCCAAGTACGGTAGACATCCTCTCAGATCTCCAGACGCTTAGATCCTTTGACGATGTCTAGTGGGGATAGCCAGAGGTACGTCCAAACATTATATTTGGCACATGCCCACATTTTGCTGTAGTTAGCATTCCATACGTGACAGGTTACAAGCCCTTCACCGCTTATAAGAATACTAACTGGTTCCCTCACAATGTTTTTCTGCACCGCTTTGAGCACATGTTTTTGCGTAAAGAAACTATAAATAATAAATACAATATTATACATAATTTATGTCATTAATTTATTCGAAAAGCTAAGGCGGACCACGCGCCGCCCATGGATCAGTACCACGTGCAGCGGTCGGAAGGATATTTATCGAAGTGATTAAAGATGGGTACATCTTTATTCACATATACTACATTATAAAATAGGAGATGTGGCTTGTTCAGAAGTATTTCTTTTTTCGTTTCGAAAAAGAGCAATCGTCGACATACAGGGCCTTAACATGGATTTAAAAATAGATATAGATTTATACCTCCAGCTGGGTACCATCGGGTAATTGGTACGGAGACCGTTCTGTGTCCAATGTCTCCTCCTTAAGGGGGTTGGGAGAGAGATAACATGCTCTCTCTTTAATCGCCTTCACTATTTCCAATTCGGCTGAAGTTCGCAGATTAACACCCTCCTTGCGCAGTAGCAGTCTGAAAGAGAACAAAAAAATATGCTAAACATTAAATTTGTTTATAAAAAGTTGAGAGGTGTCAAGGGACACCCGGATAGAACGAAGTTCCTTTCGATTAATTAGTGATTTTTTTAATTTCTTTTAAGTTATAAAATAATATTTTTTTATTATTAACAAATATAATGTTATTTATTATGCACAAAAAACCTGTATATAATTAACAAAACAAAAATAATCGTCGCGACACTACACTGTTCAAAGCAAAATAGAAAGACGAAACGAAATTAATTAGCTTGCTTTCTATGACAGAGAAAAAGTGATATATATACTATACTATAGCAAAAAGTGTCGTGACAACTTTTCGTTTGATTTTTTCCATCTAGCCTCCTTCGCAACGCGCCATAAGGAACTTCGTTCCAAAAACCCGCGACAACAACAGTAGATCCGACAGTACAACCGACAAGATTCCTTGAAGACGTCTTAAGAGGTAGTCAGAGGCACGCTCAAACATTAAAAATAATAATAGTAGTAGAGGTGTATTATAGGTACCTGAGGTAACGGGTAACATCCCTTCCAGCCACGTCCACTCTCATGATGCTGTGGGGCATATCGAAGCCAGATCTTTTAGATCCTTGAAGATGTCTTAAGGGAGTAGTCAGTGGCATACTCAAACATTATAAATAATAACTATAGTAGTGTAGATTATAGGTATATAGGTACCTGAGGTAACGGGTAACATCCCTTCCAGCCACGTCCACTCTCATGATGCTGTGGGGCATATCGAAGCCAGATCTTTTAGATCCTTGAAGATGTCTTAAGGGAGTAGTCAGAGGCATACTCAAACATTATAAATAATAACAATAGTAGTGTAGATTATAGGTATATAGGTACCTGAGGTAACGGGTAACATCCCTTCCAGCTACATCCACCCTCATGATGCTGTGGGGCATAGCGAAGCCTTCATATATGGGTACCGCATGAGTGACTCCATCACCAGAGTCTAAAACCACCCCCGTAGTCCTTCCTGTTGCATATCTGAAATTAAAACGAAGCATAATTTTGTTTCATGAATCCTAATATCTTAAGACGAGAAATAAATGTTTTTGATGAATGCAGAATCGTTCTTTTAGGGTTCCATACCCAAAGGGTAAAAACGGGACCCTATTACTAAGACTTTGCTGTCCGTCTGTCTGTCACAGAGCTGTATCTCATGAACCGTGATAGCTAGACAGTTGAGATTTTCACAGATCATGTATATCTATTGACGCTATAAAAACAAATACTAAAAAAAAAAAAAAAAAATGAAGTGGGGCTCCTATACAACAAACCGTTTTTTTATAGATAATGGTACTGAACCCAACATTGCGCGAGTCCGATTCGCACTTGGCCGGTTTTCTTAATAACCGCAATACATACAGTTTTGTTTTTTATCTACACTAATGTTGTAACATTCTACTTATGTTTTCAATACTTGACTTATAATTACTACTGTTATAGCGCAGACAACAAAACACTCAATTTAAGCGATTTCACATGATGGTATAATATCCACATCGATATCGTAAAATCTCATTATAACATCAATAAAACGCGACCAATTAACCTGGCGAGCCTTATGTCAAAATCCTCATACAAGTTGTATAAAATTTTGATATTAGGCTGGCTTTTGAAAACAGTTGGGTTATACGTGAAACTACTAAACTTACATACACAAAACTCTTTGGTAAGATCTTGTGCCAATTAAATAAAAAAAGAACTTGGCCCTGCGCGCGCAGCTGCGCTCTTCTTATTGGTTAGATTTTAATGGCGGCAAGTTCACTGTGACAATACACGTACGCGTGAATTTAATGTTTCGCAATGTGTTTTGTTTTTAAAATACAAATTAAAAGTTAAAAATGGATAGCGACGTTAGTGAAGAAGTAGTGTATGCAACTGCATATAACACGGGTATTAAAACACTCGTTACTGTTATGAAACTCGCTGCGCTCGTTTCATAAACTCACACTCGTGTTTTAATACCCTTCCTTATATGACAGTTGCATAAACTACTATTATGACAAAGATAACTTAAGGATATAATCTAGATAAATTATAGACAGAAACACGATTGTTAATTTTAAGTTTGATGGTTTTCAAGGTAATGCGGTTTTATCACTTTTTCCGTCTTATCCAGGTAGACTCAGCCCATACAAAATAAAACCGTAGTATATGGTTCCGTTATTACCCTTTGAATAAGGAACCCTAAAAACTAAAATTTGGCTTATGTTTTACAACCGCACGCTTGCCTTACGTCAACCCTATTAAAGTAGGTACCTTAAATTAATACTCACAAACTTAGCACAGCCTGCATGGACAGGAACAGTGCTGGTACGTTGAAAGTCTCAAAGAACACCTCGGCTGCCTTCTCGCGATTCCTTCGAGGGTTGAGAGGTGCCTCCGTCAGCAGAACTGGGTGCTCCTCGGAGAACGTTGACAGTTGGTCCTGATTGAGAAGAAATTCAAATTCAAAAATCATTTATTTCAATAAAATCACAAGGATCACTTTGAAACGTCTTAGGAACTAGGTGAAGCTACGCCGATTCCACGCGACCAAGCCTAGAAGAATCAGGCAACAAACACGGCTTGGGGTCTACCTTTTTTTTCAATGTTCCTTTCCTTAATGCTATGTAGAGCTCCAGTGTGGTGCCAATCGAACAAGGTGAAGGCTCAAACAAGAATAATAATTAAAAGTACTAACATACGTGATAATGATCATCATCATCATTGGTAGCAATTGTAGTACCAAAGTGTAAAAACGGGACCCTATCACCAAAAACAGAATAAAATAAATATTTAAGGGGGGCTCTCATACAACAAGCATTTTGTTTTCGTTTTTATAGATAATAGATTTTTATAGATTATAGTGCGAGTCGGACTCGCGCACGATGGGTTCCGTACCATTACCAAAAAAAAAACAGCAAAAAAACACGTTTGTTGTATGGGATCCCCAATTAAATATTTATTTTATTCTGTTTCTACGATTTGTTGTTATAGCAGGAACAGAAATACATCATCTCAGAAAATATTAACTGTGTAGCTATCACGGTTTATGAGATACAGCCCTGTGACAGACAGACGGACAGCAAAGTCTTAGTAATAGAGTCCCGTTTTTCCCCTTGGGTACTACTAATATACGGATATTGTTCCATGACTTTTCCATTGGTTAGAACATTATCATTGATTTTTTTTTTAGTTTTTAAACGTCATATCTTGTTTGTGTGCTTATCTGTATCTTATCTGTATGTGACAATCTCTCACCTTACTGTAAATGTAGTTCCAAACCCGTTCCATATCGTTCCAATCGGTGACAATGCCGTGTTCCATCGGGTACTTAATAGTCAGTAGGCCTCTGTGTTCTTCGGCTCTTGGGCCCACAAACAACTCACCCTCCAGGGCTCCTGCCATCACACGGACATGTTTTGGCCGCCCAATACTAAAAAAAATAAGTTTTACATTGAGAAATATTTTTTCAAGACATGCTTTCGTAATATCCTCCTTCGAGCTAGAAATCAGAGTGTGCTATCACCTGTCACAAAATATTACATTGTCATTGGAACTTGACATGTATGAAAAGTTTTAACTCAATAAAACTATTTACTAAAGAGTTCTTTTGTGCGTGTCCGTGGAACAGCTCCTGACATCATCAGATCAGCTTGCTGTTATCATATTATTGTATTGTCACCAAAACTAAAGATGTATGCTAAATTTCAGCTCAATCGGATACCAACAAATGGTTGAAAAATGGTTTGCTAACTTTGATGGACAACTTACAAACAAACAAACAAACAAACAAACATACAAACAGTGCAAGTCAAATGACGAAATGAAATGAAATGATTATTTTTAGGACTATTTTATTGCTTGTTTAGTAAAGATTAATGACACATAAATAAATGCTTACTAATTCGGAAATCTGCATTTTGGTATTTGATCGCCAGCGAAGCCCGCTTTGATGACACCGGAGCCCTAAAAAAAACCGGCGTTACTTTCAACTAAAAATCATAGTGTCTACGTCATTTAGTGAGTCACTACATGCATAAATTTTTACAGTTTATAAACACAATAAAGTCTCAATATAAGTGGGAAAGTTTTATAAAAACGTTGTCTTTTATTTTATAGGCATAGTGGACAACGTGAATAGATAAAAGAATAAATAAGCGCCAGTAAGATTTAGCAAAATAGGTTTTTTTTTCATTACATTGTCAATAACGACGGGTTGGTTGACTATCACGTCGTTTAACTCCATAATTGACTATTTGATTGTTTTATAGGATTCTAAAGTCTAAATTCAATGATTTCTGTGATATTTTTCACACACATTCGGTGAACTTTTCACTTTTTGTTATTTGAGCTTGAGTTTGATTTGTTCCAGGATATTTAGTGAGAATTGGATTGCTCAAAACCATTATTGCATCTCTTTCTTATAAGTTCATATTGTATTCGTTGTTTCATTCTAATGCCTCATGCTGTGAAAACGTGAAACAGTATTATGACATTGACATTGATAAGATGTTAATAAAAAAAAAACTGTCTGAAAACGTTTCATTCTACGCATGTGTCTCCACTTCTATTATTATTCAATACAAAAGTTATTAAGATTGTAATAATCTTTAAGTATTAATATTGTTATGAGGTAAGATTTTTTAACGATTATACTCAAAAACTACTTGAACGATTTCAAAAATTAATTTACCATTAGATGCTACATTATCTCTGAGTAACAAAGGCTATATTATGTTACTAGAAAAAAATAGGGATCCTTATTAAAACTTCGATAATGTAACCCAAGATGTAACCGTTAGAACATGACAGATTAAAAAAAAAAATGCATTGTGGACCGAATATTTGTGTTTATCTTCATTATTGTGTTAGTTATTGTCTAAAAGTAAATTATATTTCATTGAGAACCTAGTGTTAAGACAAACCTTACTTAGGTTTAATAACACTATCTTACCATCAATTAATTGTTTCTTTTTGTGTGTTTTGGAAATCCTAATAATATTATATACGCGAGAGTTTGTGATAAGGCTGCTATGTTTGTACCCTAATCAAATATAAACGAAAAAACGGATTATGATGAAATTTGCTATAGTATGTAGATACATCTGAATAAATAAAGGGGGAACTTATAATCCGAAAAAAAAAACGCAGAAAGGATTATTACGGTATAGATGGCGCTGTTGTGCAAAAATTAGACGTCTTAGACCGATAACATTGAGTTGTCATAGCAACGCATTCTACAAAAAAAGGTTGAATCCTACCAAGGTCGGTATTTGAAATTCATTCTGTCATAAAAATCTGACATCAATTTGACTTCCGAATGATTACCGCATTCTACCAAAAATTGGTATAAAATTTATTTTTTCAAAAATATCTGACATTAGTTTTGACTACTGAATAATACGCATTCTACCAAAATTCGTAATTTATTTTATCAGGACAAGGTTTATAGGGAAAACATTTGTAGTTTCCTGACATGGCTTTTTTCTATGCGACTATTAAAATTTGGGCAGGACAAAGTCTGTCACTGTTAGCTAGTTAATAAATAAATAAAAGTTTTTTTTCATTCTAACTATTTACTATGTAGTTCCGTTGCATGTGCTTTGAACAGCTCCTGACTCCATCATCAGATCAGCTCGTTGTCACCATATTATTGCATTGTCACAAAAACTAAATTGCATAATATTCACAACAGTTTAAATGCAAGTATATACAAGAAAATAAGGATAAAATATATTTAATCTTCTGCTGTTTTTATTTCCCTAATGGTACAAGTAAACAAGTTATTTACCATATTATACAGGTCATATACCAACCAGATATCTAAATATACAGGATGTAAGGCGATGCTCGGAATTTTTGTTATTTGTATGGGCTGAGTCTACCCGGATAAGACGGAAAAAGTGATAAAACTGCATTATCTCGAAAACCATCAAATTTAAAAAGAAACTGTCTGTAATTTATTTAGCTAGTATGATTATCTAACGAATTATATAAAAATGATCTGTTTAGCTATTCATAGTTTAGATTAAAAACGAAACTCGTGTTTTTGAAGAGCCAACTTTGGAAAATAAATCTATCGAGAAAAGTTTCACCAATCGTGTTTCAGTCTGTAATTTATCTAGATTATATCTTTAAGTTATCGCTTTGTCATAAAAAAACAAAACTGTATGTTTTGCGGTTATTGAGAAAAAACGATTCTGCATGCATCAAAAAAAATTATAACTCCCAAAAACTGAACCTACACCAATGCACCTTGCAAAAACCAAATTACTTGATTCTGAAGAATGCTTGACTTTTGACTGTTTTTAGGGTTCCGTACCCAAAGGGTAAAAACGGGACCCTATTACTAAGACTTCGCTGTCCGTCAGTCACAGGGCTGTATCTCATGAACCGTGATAGCTAGACAGTTGAAATTTTCACAGATTATGTATTTTTGTTGCCGCTATAATAACAAATACTAAAAACAGCATTAAATAAATATTTAAGTGGAGCTCCCATACAACAAACGTGTTTTTTTTTGGCATTTTTTATAGATAATGGAACTGAACCCTTCGTGCGACTCGCACTTGACCGGTTTTTATAATTTTCTGATAAATATTATGACTTCTATCACCCGTTAACTTGACGTCTTATGGGACACTCTGTATCCATGAGCATCTATAAGGAAAAGTCACTAGTTTATAAGGTGTGACAGACAACTTCGTTTAACATTGTATTAAAAATTTTCGTTCCACCATGTTGTTACTTTTCGTCGTTGTTATAACATGTAAGTATTATTATTATTATTAAGTAATCCTCATCACTACATAGTATAAAACAAAATCGCTTCCCGCTGTCTGTCTGCCCCTATGTATGCTCAGCCCCGGATCTAGGAGCTCTTGCCCCCAAGCCGGGGCCCGCGCCCCGGGCGGCAAGTTCAGAGCTATGTGAACTTGGCGCCCGACTTCTGAAAATCTTTTTTTTTCTTTTGGTTCTAATAGATATAGGTATGTAGTTGATTGTAGTAAATTTATTTTCGTTTGTAGTAGCTCTGAAAAAAAATTAGACCAAGTTCACATAGCTCAAGTTCAGGGGGCGGGCGAACTCACACTTTACAGATGATTGGACAACTCATCATTTACTTTATTTTGACCTACACTAGGCACAAACATTTACAGATATACCTACAAGGTTGTTGGTTATTCGACCTATATACCTTCTAGAAGGTTGTAGGGGAGGTTATTTTCGTTAAATGAGACCATAATGTTCTGGTGCGAAAGTTAACCATTTCTGAGAGAACTATATTTTTCTATAAATCCAAATTGGGGGTAAAATATGTGTTTAGACCAGGGACTGAAAACGGTAGAGGTTAACGGTATTGGTTTGGTACCGCAAAAATATAACGGTACCGTTATTCGATAGCGGTTGGGCCATACCGAAATTATACCGGTATGATATCGGTAACTACCTAAATGTATTTATTTTTCAGTATTTATTCACAATGCACCTTTTGCTGAAGGCACAGGCACGAGATTTGTCATCCCTAAGGTTGGAAAAGGTAAAAAAATATATATTTTGGGTTCCGTAGGTACATCCGATGCGTCTGTCATCCTGGGCGAAAATAGTTCGCACACAGGTGTACCAATGAAGTTAAATTTTGATAATCCTAATATTCTAATCCTATTCCTTTCTATCTTTCTTCACAAATCAAAGTCACGCGTTTGTCCGCGATGGACTCCTAAACTACTTCCGATTTTAATCAAACTTTGCACACCGTGTGCAGTTTAATCCAACTTAAAAGATACTAAGATAACATAAAGATAATATGAACTTACATCATAATTTATAGTCGCAATATTATTTTATTGCAAATTATTTGTTTATTATCTGACAGTCACAATTATATGTTAGCTCCAAAAGATTCTAACAGATGGCGATATCTGTTGACACTGCAACGCGTGGCCGGGTCTGCTAGTCACATAGTATAAAGCAAAGTCGCTTCCCGCTTCCCGCGTCTGTATGTATGTCTGTATGTATGCTTATATCTTTAAAACTACACAACGGATTTTGATGCGGTTTTTTTTAATAGATAGAGTGATTCAGGAGGAAGGTTTATATGTATTAAACCCGTGCGAAACCGAGGCGGGTCGCTAGTCTCATATAAAAGAAAGTCGTGTTAGTAACACTATTTATAACTCAAGAACGGCCGAACCGATTTGGCTGAAATTGGTGAGGTAGCTTAGAACCAGGAGACGGACATGGAATACTTTTATAACGGGAACGGGAACGAGAACATAACACAACATTTGATATTCTAAAGCGATACGAAGTTCGCCGGGTTAGCTTGTTATTAATATAAACGCGAATGTTTGCGATAGATAATGTTGTGTTTAAATTCCACTTATATTTTATTTATTTAAGGTGATAAGTGAAATTTTTGACGTTTTATATGGGCTGAGTCTACCTGGATACGATGGAAAAAGTTATAAAACTGCATTATCTTGTAAACCATCAAACTTAAAATGAAACTGTCTATAATTTTCTTAGCTAGTATGATTATCTAACGAATTATATAAAAATAAACTACTTAGCTATTCATAGTTTTGATTAAAAACGAAACTAGTGTTTTTGAAGAGCCAACTTTGGAAAATAAATCTATCGAGAAAAGTTTCACCAATCGTGAATAATTTATCTAGATTAAATCCCTAAGTTATCTTTGTCATAAAAAACAAAACTGTATGTTTTGCGGTTATTGAGAAAAAAGGATTCTGCATTCATCAAAAACATGTATTACTCGTCCTAAGCACTAAAATCTATCGTACAGGAGACTGCCAACTAGCCCCTGACGCATCTGTGAACTACTATTGCATTAATGCGGAAGACAGCGAAGATAGTAGAACATGTTACGCGTCAGAACCGAATGGAACAACTGTCACAGCTGAATGTCAAAAACCGAATTACTACTCTCCGTCATCTCTTCCTTTGATGAGATGCATCGACGGAAGCTGGAACTACATAGCTAGATGCATACCAGGTAACTATAATCATTTATTTATGGTGATATGTGAAATGTTTGGTTATTTGTATGGGCTGAGTCTACCCGGATAAGACGGAAAAAGTGATAAAACTGCATCAAACCATCAAACTTAAAAGGAAAGAGTCTATAATTTACTTAGCTAGTATGGTTATCTAACGAATTATATAAACTGGCCAAGTGCGAGTCGGACTCGCGCACGAAGGGTTTCGTACCATTATCTATAAAAAACGGCAAAAAAACACGTTTGTTGTATGGGAGCCCCGCCTAAATATTTATTTTTTGTATTTGTTGTTGTAGCAACAACAAAAGTACATTATCTGTGAAAAATTCAACTGTCTAGCTATCACGGTTCATGAGATACAGCCCTGTGACAGACAGACGGACAGCGAAGTCTTAGTAATAGGGTTCCGTTTTTTCCTTTTGGGTACGAAACCCTAAAAATTAACTGTTGCTATTCATAGTTTTGATTAAAAACAAAACTAGTGTTTTTGAAGAGCCAACTTTGGAAAACAAATCGATCGCGAAAAGTTTCACCAATCGTGTTTCTGTCTATAATTTATCTGGATTATATCTTTATGTTATCTTTGTCATAAAAATCAAAACTGTTTTGTGGTTATTGTGAAAAAACGAGTGTTTGTTGTTTCTCTGTGTTTGTTGCCTAATTCACCTAGTTCCTAAGACGTTTCAAAGTGATCCTTGTTATTTTATTGAAATAAATGATTTGTAATTTTTTTTTTGCCTGCCTTCAGAATGCGGTAGAGTGACACCTGTAGGAACTGCTCTGTTAATAGGAGGTACACCTAATAGAGAGATCCCTTGGCATGCTGGAATCTACCGGAAGTCATTCAATCCATACATGCAGATTTGCGGCGGATCCCTTATCAGCACAAAAATCATAATTTCCGGTAATTTCTCTACTTATTTTTTTTATTAATACTTTAATTAAACTTACATAATTTAAGTCTGAAGTTAAGAAGCCGTGTTGGCCGAGTGGGAGGTACCTCGACCTTCAATCTGAAGGTCGTAGGTTCGAATCGCGGTGTGCATCAATGGATTTTCGAAATTTATATGCGCATCAAAAACACGTGCTCAAAACGGTGAAGGAAAACATCCTGAGGAAACCAGTTAGTATTCTTATAAGCGGCGATGGGTTTGCAACCTGTCACGTATGGAATGCTAACTACTGCGGCATGTGCCAAATACAATTACAAATACAAAATGTTTTTATTACATTCAAATATAATGTTTGAACGTGCCTCTGAATAACCCCACTGGAAATCTCCATCTTCAAAAGATCTGAGCGTCTGAAGACATGAGAGGATGTCTACCGTACTTGGGGATTACAGTCGTGATCCTATTTATTTTTTATACACAAATCTATCTGTATAAAAATCAATTGCTGTTCGTTAGTCTAGCTAAAACTCGAGAACGGCTGAACGGATTTATCTTATCTTGGTCCTGAAATGTTCGTAGAGGTCTAGGGAAGGTTTAAAAGGTGAGAAAAATAATTGCCGGAAAAACCCTAAAAACAGCCCTTTTCTTTTTCCCATACAAAAGTTTTCTAACTAAAACGTAGAGTCAATTTGAGCTTTATTAGGTTTGATAATACGGTAACGAGAACGGAAACGGGAACGGGAACTTAAGACAACATTTGTTAATTCTAAAGCGATACGAAGTTCGCGGGGTCAGCTTGTAAAAAATAAATTAATGGTCCTGTGATTTCCATTCGAGTTCTACGTAGCACTAAGGAAAGGATCATTGAAAAAAAAGGTAGACCCCAAGCCGTGTTTGTTGCCTGATTCTTCTAGGCTTGGTCGCGTGGAATCGGCGTAGCTTTACCTAGTTCCTAAGACGTTTCAAAGTGATCCTTGTGATTTTATATTTCAATTCTAGCTGCCCACTGCTTCTGGACTGAACTGGAGAAGCAACTGCCTGCTTCTCAGTATGCAGTGGCTGTCGGAAAGACATACCGCCCTTGGAACCATATTATGGACATAGACGTTCAAAAGTCTGATGTGAGTAATGGTAGCTTTTTAGGGTTCTGTACCGAAAGGGTAAAAACGGGACCCTATTACTAAGACTTCGCTGTAATTCTGTCCATGTTTATTTTATTCTGTTTTTAGTAATTTGTTGTTATAGCGCCAACAGAAGTACATCTGTGAATTCCAACTGTCTAGCTATCACGGTTCATGAGATACAGCCCTGTGACAGACAGACGGACAGACCAACAGCGAAGTCTTAGTAATAGGGTCCCGTTTTTACCCTTTGGTTAGCGTCTGTTCGTCTGTCTGTCACAGGGCTGTATCTCATGAACCGTGATAGCTAGACAGTTGACATTTTCACAGATTATGTATTTCTGTTGCTGCTATAACAACAAAATACATAAAACAGAATAAAATAAATATTTAAGTGGAGCTCCCATACGACAAACGTGTTTTTTTGGTGCTATTCATGTACGAAATCATTCGTTATAAACATCAAGTCCAATTTTTATTTTCGGTTTTGTTGTTTTGTTTAAACGTAATTATAATTATTTAATTGTTATTTACCAGGTAAAAGAAATACATATTCCGAATCGTTACCAAGGCGCCGCTGCAAACTTTCAAGATGATATAGCCATATTGATCGTGTCTGAAGAGTTCACATACAAAATCAACATTCGGCCAGTCTGCATAAATTTCGATATTAAATTCGAGAATCGTCAACTTCAAAACTCAGCGTTTGGAAAGGTAAGGACTATACAACACTAGTTTTTAATTACCAAAAAAAAAAATAACGTATTGTCAGTGTCTGTTACTAATTAAATTTAAGTAGTTAAAACTTAAATTAAAAAATTAAAAAGAATATCCTTAAAAAAACACAATATTTAGTTAACCGTTTATTCATACGCACCTACCACATAGCTACTCATATTTTCACGATTCTATCCATTCATAAATAGCTCGCCGTCTCCGTTGTAATTTGTGTAGTATTTTCTAGTACTGAGACCATAAATTAGTGCCAATTTTCGGTTAAAAAGAAACCTCGATAACTTTGTGATAGTGCAATAATAAATCATGCTGACAGTGCTCAGATCATAAGAAGCTTCTGCTGCAACGGTCAATTTTTTTTTTCGGTATTTTAAAACTATTATTGTATAAGGCATCGACTACTTGGGCTATGTAGTCGACGATATAAGGACAGAACAAGTTCAGTGATCGTCAAAGTAGATCTAGCCTATTTTGGGCCCCATATCCTATCCTAATCCTATAATATTATAAATGTGAAAGTTTGTGTGTTTGTATCTATGTTTGTTCCGCAATCAGGTCTAAACGACAAAACGGATTAAGTTGAAATTTGCTGTAGATGTAGCATTATATATGCTCGAATAAATAATAGGCTACTTTATAATATGAAAAACATCCCCAAAATGATAAAAAAACGCAAAAGGGATGACATCACAAAATAAAAACATTTAGCCTTTTCTATTCGATTATTGAAATTTGACAGGACAACGTCTGTCACGGGTCGGCTAGTTGGTTTTATTTTGTAAAAACATGATTATCATGTTATGATATTCATACCAATATTTATTGGTACTGAATGCCATAATACCTACGCTTTTTATGCTGTTAAGGCACCTATACCTACGCTTCCAATACAATACCTACGCAAACGCGTAGGTATAGGTTCATAAACAGTGAATAGTTACAATGAAAAGTATACAGATTAGGTATTCTCTAACATTGATACTCATGTTTTTACAAAAGTACTAATAAATATTGGTATATGAATATCATAACATGACAATCATGTTTTTACAAAATAGCGCCCGCGGCCGGTATTGTACGTTAATAAATAAATATTAGTTGACATTTCATACAGCGCCAACCTAGCCCCAAACTAAGCAAAGCTTGTATAATCGGAACCAGTTTTTTTTTGTAAATACATACTTATGCTACATTATAACACCGAGACACAAAACAATCATGTATGTTTTCACACAAATGTTTGGTGGGAAATTCAAAATTCAAATTCAAAAATCATTTATTTCAATAAAATCACAAGGATCACTTTGAAACGTCTTAGGAACTAGGTGAAGCTACGCCGATTCCACGCGACCAAGCCTAGAAGAATCAGGCAACAAACACGGCTTGGGGTCTACCTTTTTTTTATGATCCTTTCCTTAATGCTATGTAGAGCTCCAGTGTGGTGCCAATCGAACAAGGTGAAGGCTCAAACAAGAATAATAATTAAAAGTTAAAAGTACCTACTACTCAAGTACGTAGGTACAGCAATAAAAAAAAATAACTAAAGAGCTTCAGCACAAATTCAAAAAGCAACACACGCTACACTTGATTTAGAATTAAAACTTACAGATAAAATAACTATTTGCTTAAAAATAATTAAAGTAGACAAATGTTACACAAAATTAAGTACCTACCTAAATTAATATTTAGCTGTCGAGTGGCAGAGCGACATCAGGCCACGAGGATTTATCATTTATATAATCATCTACGGTATAATACGCTTTGTTTATAAGATTATTCTTTATGTAGGATTTAAATCTTCTAACGGGAAGTTTTGTTGCGTTTTCTGGCAGTTTATTATAAAATAGTATACAATTCCCCATAAACGACCCCTTCACTTTTTCTAATCTAAATTTGGGTATGTACAATTTATTCTTATTTCTTGTGTTAATACTATGTACATCACTTTTTTTCTTAAAGAAAGCCATATTCTTATGAGTATACAGTAAGTTTTCATATATATATTGTGAGATTACTGTGAGAATGTTAATTTCTTTAAATTTTTGTCTCAAAGAGTCCCGGGACTTCATTTTATAAATGGCACGTACTGCCCGTTTTTGTAAAACAAAAATAACTTGAATGTCTGCTGCCTTACCCCAGAGAAGAATTCCATACGACATTACACTATGGAAGTAACTAAAATAAACTAGCCTAGCTGTGGCTTCATCGGCCAGCCGCCTAATCGTGCGGACTGCATAGGCAGCGGAACTAAGTTTACCAGCAAGTGTTACAATATGAGGTCCCCATTGTAAGTTTGCATCAATATTGAGACCTAAAAAAGTAGTCGAATTAACAAGCGTAAGAGCCTCTTCATTTATTTCAATGTTAGTCGGAGTATGCCGTACACTAGGCAAAGAGAATTTAATGCATTTTGTTTTCTTAGAATTAAGCAATAGATTGTTTACAGTGAACCAATTAAAGACTAGCGACAGTGACGCATTTATGTCATCGAAGTTAACTTTAGATCTATCGACTTTAAAAATAAGCGACGTATCATCAGCAAATAGGACTATGTCACAAATGTCTTTTACATAGAATGGGAGGTCATTAATGTAAACTAAGAATAAAAATGGACCTAAAATCGAGCCCTGTGGAACTCCCATTTCAATAAATGACCCAGAAGATCGTTCGCCACCGATATCAACTTTCTGGACTCTATTGGACAAGTAAGATTGTAAGAGGTGAATTGCCTGGTTATGGATGCCATAGTGTTGTAACTTTGCGATTAGAGTTGCGTGACTCACGCAGTCAAACGCTTTCGACAAATCGCAAAACACACCGATTGCATCTTGCGATTTCTCAAAGGCCTCATATATGTGCTTTAAGAGCAAAGTACCGGCATCGGTTGTTGATCGACCCTTTGTAAATCCAAATTGATGACAATGAAGTAGCCCATTAAGATTGAAGTGAGATAATAACTGAGTAAGAATAACTTTTTCAAAAATTTTACTTAGAGCAGGCAATACTGATATTGGTCTATAATTAGAGGGATCTTTCTCGTTTTCCGACTTGTACAAGGGAATGAGTTTACTATGCTTCATGAGATCAGGAAAAATTCCCTCGTCAACACACCTATTAAAAACGTGGGCTAAACATGGAGCAATATCAATGATAATAGTACCTAATACCTTTGTAGATATACCCCATAGATCTTCAGTATTTTTGATATTCAGAGATCTAAAAGTTTTCACAATATTATCAGCATTAATGTATCTAAAGCTGAACTCATTTTCACATTTGGCAACACTAGATTCTAAGAGAACGGACGCCGCAGAAGCTGAGGAGTTTAGTGACTGGGTAACAATTCTAGGTATACTAGAGAAAAAACTATCAAATGCATCCGCCACTTCTTTTCTTTTAGTTAATAGCTTATCATTAATATTTAAATTTATCTGTTTATTACGGGGTTTAGATTTTCCCGTTTCATTATTAATTAGCTTCCAAGTTGCTTTAATTTTATTAGAGGACTTTTCAATTTTATATCTTAAATACAATGATTTAGCCGCACGACACACTTCTTTGAAAATTTTGGAATAATTCTTAACATGAAGTATAAAGGTAGGGTCGTGCAGCCGTGACTCCCTAGTTGCATAAAGTTCGTATAATTTATTTCTACTTCTATAAATACCAGGTGTAGCCCAGTCAGTAAACCCGACCTTACATCTAGTTTTGCTCGTTTGTAACTTAAAAATTTCACTGTGCTCTCTAGTTATTAAATTAGACAAATTGGTAAACTGGTCATTTGGGTCATCTATGCATGGTATAAGAGGCATTTTGAGTTCAATATTACCCTGAAACTTTCTAATACGACAATCAGTGATGGGACGGTAAGTGAACTCCTCAGGTTTATTTAATAAATTACAAGAAAATAAGACACTATGCCCGAAATGATCAGAACTAAAATGTTTGATCACTGATTTATTAATTGGTTCACAACTACAATAAACATTGTCTAGACAGGTGGCTGTGGTAAGTGTCACTCTTGTCGGTTCCATAAACAGATGGTACAAATTAAAACTCTTAAATAAATTAATCAATCTTTCAGATAAAGGATGGATCGGAATATCTACATTAAAATCTCCGCAAACTATTAACGTTTTATTAGATGCAAACATTTTTAACAAAACTTCTTCCATAGTGGATTCATATATAGCAAAGTCTGAATCGGGGGGACGGTACACACTCACGACGATATGCCGCTCCAGTTCAACACACGACAGCTCAATTGACCTCTCAATCGTAAGATTTACAATATCTTTACGTTCCTTGCACTTAATGTTATTTCTCGCAATAATTAAAGAGCCGCCTCTGATGGCATTCTTACGTTTAAATGAGCTAACAATATTATAATTTTCGTAAAAAGGAAATGATTCAAATTCTAATATCCAATGTTCGGTGATACACATTATGTCTACATTAAAAACAGCTCTGATTCTAATATTTTGCTGGGGAGGCCTTGTATATTTTGGTGAACTACATGTAAAGTGCCTTGCTTTCCCATTGTCGGAGAAGTCAGTTTAAATTATGGTCAACTGGACCTACTACTCGTATGCCCTGATTAGTAATACTACTAACTGCAGGCTCGTCAGGAATCTGTGTTATAATTGCTATAACAGGATCAAAAATATTAAATGCTAACAATTTAGCAATAACTGATTTGCTATGTCTACTACAGTACAATGTACCTCTTGTCAATGCAAGACTACTAATAAAATTATTAGTCTCAAAATACAAAACGAATCGAACCTACAACCTACAGCGCAGAAGGCAGAGCTCCTACCAACTGTCATGTGTTTATTAGTATAGTAACTCTGCCTTCAATGCTGTAGGTTGTGGGTTCGATGTATTTACGAAAAAAAAGTATAATTAAGTATTCTATCAGTTATCTAGTTGTTCCCATAGTACAAGCTTTGCTTAGTTTGGGGCTAGATAGCGCCGTGTGTAAAGTCCGCCAATATTTATATTTATTTAATACCTAGGTATAGATGCATAAACAGTGAATAGGGCTTGTGTATGGATGTGTGTTTGTAGTGTTTAAGGAACTAGTGTGCTGTGAGAAATGTGTAGTGTGGGTAAATAGATAAAATTGAGCGAAAAGGGATAATTAAAAACTTCAACGTAGATGTATGGACGAAAAAAAATTATATAGGTATTGCATCAGTTATCCAGTTCCCATAGTACAAGCTTTGCTTAGTTTAGAGCTAGATGGCGAATTGTAAAATGGCCAACAATGTTTATTTATTTATTTACTTTGCAGTTAGCTGGCTGGGGGAGTAATTCCGCGGAAGGGAGGCCGTCTCTAACCCTGATAGTGAAGGAACTGCCCTACGTGGAATTGGACGTGTGCCTGACTAACACCCCGCCTACCTTCAGACCGTACATAACTAGCGACAAAATGTGCGCTGGATCTACCGACTGTAAGATACTTTTTTGTTAGTATAATAAGTTAAGGCACTCCCAGTCGACGATTGTTTTTGTTCGAAACGAAAAAAGAAATACTTCTGAACAAGCCACATCTCCTATTTTATAATGTATAGTATATGTGGATAAAGATGTACCCATCTTTAACCACTTCGATAAATAATCCTACCGACCGCTGCAATGACGACAAACATACGTCGGCGCGTGGTCCGCCTTAGCTTTTCGAATAAATTAATGATATAAATTATGTATAATTACTTATCAAAAATCTATTCTAATAGAAATCTAGATCTACATATTACCTATCTTTAACAATAAATCACAAGTTGATTTTAATAGTAGGTATATAAAATATTTCGATCATAAATTCTAAAACGTATCATTTTGAAATAATATCTTTATCGTGAAAAGTTTCTGCTATTATGTTTTCAGCTTAATAGAAATCTAGGTAGGAACCTGAAGTAATATACTTATAAAAATAGGAGATGTGGCTGGTTCAGAAGTATTTCTTTTTTCGTTTCGAAAAAGAGCAATCGTCGACTGGGAGCCCCTTAAGACAAGCTTTTGTAAAACCCTCCTTCGATCTAGAACTCAGCGCAGCGCGCTGTCATCTGTCACTTATATTACATTGTCAATGAAACTTGACAGATATGTAAAGTTTTTACTCAATCGATCTATTTAATAAGGAGTTCCGTTGTGAGTGTCCGTTCCGTTGAACAGCTCCTGACTCCATCATCAGATCAGCTCGCTGTCACCATATTATTGTATTGTCACCTCTTAAGACTTTTCAAAGTCAAAGTATATTTATTGCTGAATCACATGTTTAAAAATGTTAATAATTATAATTTTGTGGTATCAATGTATTCTATCCTATTAAGGGTGTGTAATATATATAATTACAATGGGTTATTAGGTAAACGGTACTTATTAAAAAATAAAATAACATAATATAAAAAAAAAAAGAATTAGAGTAAATATCGATAGAATAAAATAAAAAATCATAAAAATTGTTGTCCAGAAAATGGGACTAAATTATTAGTAGAGTGCAGATGACAAAGAAAATATTAATACAATGTCAAAGCACAACAAATACCAAATTCAAAAATCATTTATTTCAAAAAATCACAAGGACCACTTTGAAACGTCTTAGGAGCTAGGTGAAACTACGCTGAATCCACGCGACCAAGCCTAGAAGAATCAGGCAACAAACACGGCTTGGGGTCTACCTTTTTTTTTGATCCTTTCCTTAATGCTATGTAGAGCTCCAGTGTGGTGCCAATCGAACAAGGTGAAGGCTCAAACAAGAATAATAATTAAAAGTACTACTAAGTACTACCTAATCAAGTTAACATGTCAGTAAAGAATTCATTTATTTTGTAATTGTATTATACTAGCTGACCGTGCCCGCTTCGCTGTGCGTAAGACATTTCTAATACCATCGTGGACTTTTTTGTAGACGTTTTTAAGGTGTACAATACTGTAGTACATTATTTTGATATATCTCGTGGGGTTCAGCCAGCATTTGCAATGTAAGCGCAAAAAAATGTGTTTATTTACGACATCACATTAGAAACCTCTAAAATTATCAGTGTTTCTCTACTATATTATGCATGAATTATACATATAAACCTTCCTCCTGAATCACTCTATTAAAAAAAACCGCATCAAAATCCGTTGTGTAGTTTTAAAGATATAAGCAAACATACATACATACATACGCGGGAAGCGGAAAGCGACTTTGCTTTATACTATGTAGTGATAGTGATTCTCAGCTTTCTCTGAAACAACGAAGTTGACAATTCAGCTTGTTGTAGATCAAAGGAGCCATTTCAAAGTGATCCTTGTGATTTTGTTGTAATCTTTGTTTTGACGTTTACAGCTAACAATGTCTGCAAAGGCGACGGCGGCGGTGGGCTTGCGTTCCCTGAAGCCGAGATGGGAATCGAACGGTACTATCTACGTGGTATTGTGTCGACAGCGCCGATCAATGACAATTTCTGCAACACTGCCAATACTACTCTCTTTACGCAATTAAAACATCACGAGTCATTCATCAAAACATACTGGACCGAAGAATAATCTATACATATAATACTAGCAGTCCGCCCCGGCTCCGCACGGGAGTAACGTATTATAACGATTTTATGGGTATTTCTTTACCCAGGTTACATTATCGAAGTTTTAATAGGGATCCCTATTTTTTTCAAACAATAAATATGGCCTATGTTACTCAGAGATAATGTAGCATTCTAATAGTAAACGATTTTTTGAAATCTATCCAGTAGTTTTTGGATTTATTCCATACAAATAATACAAAACATTTTCCTCATAATAATATTAGTACCTATAGATTATTACACTCATAATAACCTACTGAACCGATTTCAAAAATTCTTTCACTATTAGAATGCTGCATTATCTCTGAGTACCTACATAGGCTATATTTATTACTAGAATAAGTTTTCTGTTAAAGAATATTTTTTATTAAGGCGAGTAATAAATGTTTTTGATGAATACAGAATCGTTTTTTCTCAATAACCGCAAAAAAATACAGTTTTGTTTTTTATGACAAAGATATAATCTAGATAAATTACAGACAGAAACACGATTGGTGAAACTTTTCTAGATAGATTTATTTTTCAAAGTTGGCCCTTCAAAAACACTTGTTTCGTTTTTAATCAAAACTATGAATAGCTAAATAGTACATTTTTATATAATTCGTTAGATAATCATACTAGCTAAGAAAATCACAGACATTTTCTTTATAAGTTTGATGGTTTTCAGGATAATGCAGTTTTATCACTTTTTCCGTCTTATCCGGGTAGACTCAGCCCATACAAAAAAACAAAAGTTCCGAGCATCGCCTTACATCCTGTATATTTAGATATCTGGTTGGTATATGACCTGTATAATATGGTAAATAACTTGTTTACTTGTACCATTAAGGAAATAAAAACAGCAGAAGATTAAATGTATTTTATCCTTATTTGCTTAAGTATATGTACCTACTTGCATTTAAACTGTTGTGAATATTATGCAATTTTGAATACATCTTTAGTTCTGGTGACAATGGAATAAATAACCTACCTAAATTACAGATTTTTATTTTTTATTTAATTGTTTTCACTATAATGCAGTTTTATTACTTGTTCTGTCTTATCCGGGTAGACTCAGCCCATACAAAACGTCAGAAATTTCACTTATCACCTTAACAAGCTTTTAATTTGTAAAGTTTAAAAACCATCGAATAACTAGATTTACACTCGTGTACGAGTCGCGAGACGAGGTGCGAGGCGAACCACGAGACGAGAGTGTAAATCTAGCAGAACGATTTATGACCTGTCACATCATAATAACATTATCCTTGACAAGGTTGGCCGATGTAACAGTATATTGGCTTCACCGATGTCTGATGAAGCCAAAAAAAAATATTTCCTAGCTAATAAGTGCTTAGACAGGAAAGAATCTAATTTTTTTTTTCTATCTTTTCGTTCTTTTTTTTTTTGTTAACCTAGTTAAGTTGTACCGATTGGACGGTGTGGTCGCAAAGCGACAAAGCCCTTTTTTTAATTACGTTTAATAAATTTAAAAAAAAAAAAAAAAAATCCTTGACAAGAATGCAAAGTTTTTACTCAATCGAAGTATTTACTAAGGAGTTCCGTTGTGAGTATTTATTGAACAGCTCCTGACTCCATCATTAGATAAGCTCTCTTTCACCATATTATTGCATTATCACTGAAGTTACATAAGAATGCAAAATTTCCGCTCAATCGGTTGGGGATAACTGCTTCAAAATTGAGTTGCAAAATTGCCAAACATCTTTCTCAAAAATGTAAACACTAATATTATTATCTTTTATCATTGACAAGCAGTCCGCCCCGACGTCGCACGGGTGTAGGTAATAATGATTTTATGGGTAATTTTTTTACACCTTGGGATACATTATCGAAGTTTTCATATGGATCCCTAATAGTTTGACACATGGTATTGAGGACTTTTTTGTAGATATTGATGATATCTATAAAACTGTAGTACATTACTTTGCTCTATTGTCAATAATTTCCGCAGCGTAAGCGATATAGGGATTTTTTTTCACAATTCGGGTTATTTTATCGAAGTTTTCATAAGGATCCCTTAAATTTTTGAAAATATTCAATAGCCTATTCGTCAGGGATAATGTTGGATTCTAATGGTGAAAGAATTTTCCAAATCGGTCCAGTAGTTTCGGAGCCTCAAATCAAACAATCAAATCGTTCCTCTTTATAATATTAGTATAGATATTATTATAATTCATGATATGAAAATTTTATGCATAAATTATTTTGTTAGAAGAATCTTTGCCATTATAAATAATTTATAGGTACAAGAAGTCGCAAAAATTAGCAATAAATTTGGTAGGTACCGGTATTGGCACTAGGTTAGCAGGTTTTTTGTAGTGTGGTATTTAAAAACCGGCTAAATGCGAGTCGGACTCGCGCACGAAGGGGAACCATTATCTATAAAAAACGGCAAATAAATCACGTTTTTTGTATGAGAGCCCCACTTAAGGCGCTCCCTGTCGACGATTGTTTTTTTTTCGAAACGAAAAAAAGAAATACTTCTGAACAAGCCACATCTCCTATTTTATAATGTATAGTATAATGTGAATAAAGATGTACCCATCTTTAATCACTTCGATAAATAATCCTACCGACCGCTGCAATGACGACAAACACACGTAGCGCGTGGTCCGCCTTAGCTTTTCGAATAAATTAATGATATAAATTATGTATAATTACTTATCAAAAATCTATTCTAATAGAAATCTAGATCTACATTTACCTTCTTTAACAATAAGTCACAAGTTGATTTTAATAGTAGGTATCAAAATATTTCGAGCATAAATTATAAAACGTATCATTTTGAAATAATATCTTTATCGTGAAAAGTTTCTGCTATTATGTTTTCAGCATAATAGAAATCTAGGTAGGAACCTGAAGTAATATACTTATAAAAATAGGAGATGTAGCTTGTTCAGAAGTATTTCTTTTTTCGTTTCGAAAAAGAGCAATCGTCGACATACAGCCCCTTAAATATTTATTTTATTATGTTTTTAGTATTTTTTGTTATAGCGGCAACAGAAATACGAGCATCATCTGTGATCATCTAGCTATCACGGTTCATAAGATGATGATAACCTTGCAAGACGGATAGACGGACAGATGAACAGACGATCATACGTCTGTCCGTCTGTTTTTCACCAGGCTGTATCTCATGAACCTTGAGCTAACAGTTGAAATTTTCACAGATGATGTATTTCTGTTGCCGTTATAACAACAAATATTAAAAACAGAATAAAATAAATTTTAGCAGGAGCTCCCATACAACAAAGGTGATATTTTTGCCGTTTTTATAGATAATGGTACGGAATCTTCGTGCGCGAGTCTGACTCGCACTTGGCCGGTTTTTTTTTATTTCAATATATTTTTTTGTGTATTTATATGAACTCAATGTTGTCTGAATAAAACAATATTTTTGTTAATTTTATTTATTAAATTATTATAAAATGTGGTTATAATTTTTATTTAATTTTCGTTTACTTAGTTTAGTTTTAGGTAAAAAGATTATTAATATACAAAAAAAATGGTGTAGTTGACTGTAAACACTTTGTAAGACCTCTGGTTTCAATGTCATCATAGAGGTCAACCTGTCTTGGTCATCAGGGACTCCACTCAAGACTATGCACCCTGAAAATAATCAAAATAAATATATTACAAAAGCTGACCCCGCGAACTTCGTATCACTTTAGAATTAACAAATGTTGTCTTCCGTTCCCGTTCCCGTTCCCGTTACAATTCCTGTTCAATAGTTTTTGTAGCGCACACGAAGAATGCAAAATGTTTAGCAATTTTTTACACCTTGCTTCAAACTATCGTCATTCTTATAAAGAATTTATTACTTTTTCAAAATAAAAAATAGCCTATGTTACTCAGGGATAATGTAGCTTGGTAATGGTGAAAGAATTTTTGAAATCGGTTAAGTAGTTTTTGAGTTTATCCATTACAAACATACAAAAAAACAAAAAAAACAAAAAATCTTACTTTTCTCTTCATAATATACTAGCTGACCCGTGCCCGCTTCGCTGTGCGTAAGACATTTCTAATACCATCGTGGAATTTTTTGTAGACGTTTTTAAGGTATACAATACTGTAGTTCATTATTTTGATATATCTCGTGGGGTTCAGCCAGCATTTGCAATGTAAGCGCAAAAAAATGAGTTTATTTACGACATCACATTAGAAACCTCTAAAATTATAGTGTTTCTCTACTATATTATGCATGTATTATACATATAAACCTTCCTCCTGAATCACTCTATCTATTAAAAAAAACCGCATCAAAATCCGTTGTAGTTTTAAAGATATAAGCAAACATACATACATACATACGCGGGAAGCGGAAAGCGACTTTGCTTTATACTATGTAGTGATAGTATAGATAAAATCACGCCTGTTTAACAGAGTGGTAGGCAGAGATTAGGGCTTTCTTGCTACGATCTTGATATACATACCTCTTTGCTTCATTCACTTTCATCAAATTATTAATGCATACTCGTTATTTTAGAATCCTATTTCTAAAGAGTTTCATTCTGCTTCTTCAATACGCAATGTAGGGTTTCGTAGTTTACACAGCTAAAAACGTTATAATAAGTAATTTTCAATGGTATTTGTACAAAAACATTGATTATTTCTTCTTTGAATACATTTTATAAGTTGGTCGCTTACGTAGCCGTATAGTTTTAATTTTAAGTTTGACATATGTACTACTACCGTGAATGTTTTCACGCCTCCAAACCCAATAGCTTAGATTTTGGAGGGGTCACTCGTTTCTAACAAAAATTTGCACTTTAAAACTTAATATTTCACAAACTAACTAATGCTAACTACTGCAAAATGTGGACATGTGCCAAATATAATGTTTGGATGTGCCTCTGACTACCCCCACTAGACATCTTCATAGATCTAAGCGTCTAGAGATCTGAGAGAATGTCTACCGTACTTAGGGATTACAGTCGTGATCCTATTTATTTATTTCACAAACGGATCAATTAATCGATTTTTTTTTTTCACAAACCCTTTTTTACACGCTTTATATTAGCTTCACCTGTATGTATGTATGTATGTATGTATGTATGTATGTAACCGACCTCTTTGAGCTCGATTTTGTCCTACTTTGAACGATCAGATTTAATTCAAACTTTGCACACCTGTCAAAGATCGATGACAATGCAATAATTTGATATTAGTTTCCCATTATCTATGAGAGGATAGTTATGAACCGCAGTAAAATGTTCCCACGCTTTTTACTCTGAATTGAATTATTGTGTTAATAACTTAAATTTTATTATAATTTTGTTTTGAGGTGATTCATTATGATCGATTGTTTCTTCTTCTACTACAGTTATATTAAACTCTGTCATCGAAATTTATTTTCTAGTTTTTAGTTCGATTAGCAATAAAAGCGTGTTTTTTAAACTATACTTAATTTATTTTTAATTTATTTCAATGATCCTTTCCTTAATGCTATGTGTGTTGCGAACAAGATCAAAATGTTGCCTTGGCCATCTGAGAGAAGTGATTACCATAACATCCTGGATGAAGTGCTGATGCCGCAGCAGATGCGTGAAGGTGGCCCAGCGGAACACGTTGCAGAGGTGCTCCGTTTTCTGTGCTGCAGACACTACCCCACGGAGGTAGTATCGCTCACCGTTTACCGTCTTCTCCAGGAAAGACAGGCCTCCACCGCTATCACCTTTACACACAGCTGTGCCTACAAACCAATCTTGAGTTGAGTCTTGAGGTGAGTTTCCATCTACGCGGAACGGGCTATTTGACAAGATTTTGAAAACCATTCTATATTATTCAGTAGTGACTGTGGAACCCATAAAAAAATTGTGTGTGTCAGCTCCGACGCACGACTGGAGTTTAACAGATCGTGCGTAGAGCGTACCCCCACTATAAGATGTTTTGCCATCAGTAAGAGTGAGAGAAAGCATTATAAAGTGTAGGCAAAGTAAGGGTACACACTATCTAGCTGCACTGCTCACACCAAATTAGAAAGTTGCGCACCAAAAACGTAACGAGGTCATTCGTTCAGTAGATTTTACTACTCACATTTTTTTTCATACCGGGCGCCTTATATCAAAAAACGATTCTTAAGGACTAAAATCCAAAAAATATTATATAAAAATATAATAAAAAAATATAATATAAAAAGTAATGAAATCTAGACAAAGTCGTGCCAAGTCTGAGGTTCCGTACTGCGAGATTTCATTACTTTTTAGAGATATACAAGCAGCTCCATCGAGACTTGGCTAGTTTAGGGCCAATACTTAACAGAATTGAAAATAATATTTTTGTCAATCAGATAAGCGCCGGCAACGAAGAAAAAGAATGACAGACTGGCCTCGGGAGTGCTCACCGTTTGTGTATCCGGCGCAGATCTTGTCGCTGGTGAGATAAGAGTGGAAGTCTGGTGAGGAGTCGGCCACGCATTCCGTGATGTCAATGTAAGGCAGATGAGCCACCTGCAGCTTCGGTGAAGCGCGTCCGTCCTGCCCGTCCAGGCCCCATCCACTCACCTGTCACAGATTCGAAATTAAAATATTTTATAGGTATTACCGACTTTGTCCACGTAGATTCAGAAACTCAATAGAAAATCAAAAGATATTTTTAAATTTTATTTTATCGCAATCGGCAAAAGCGGTTTGGCCGTGATAATATCACAGACAAACAGATAGACAGAGTTACTTTCGTATATATAATATTACAAGCTAACCTGGCGAACTTCGTACCACTTTACAATTAAAAAATGTTGTGTTAAGTTCCCGTTCCCGTTCCCGTTCCCGTTATAAAAATTCTCTCGTCTCCTGGTTCTAAGCTACCTCCCCATCCCCACCAATTTTCAGTCAAATCGGTTCAGCCGTTCTTGAGTTATAAATGGTGTAACTAACACGACTTCTTTTACATATTTAAAGATAGTATACTGCATCATACTTTCCCGAGGGCGCCGGTTGTCAGCTGTTTCGTATCAAACTTGTAGTCGAAGTCGAGACACACGGGCCTTACAGCTGTGCTGAAATAAACTGGCTCACTTAGGACCAGCAGAGCCAGGTCCTCCTGGAAGTTTGTGGCGCTGCCGAGGAATCGTGGAGGGATCCGGATCTCTGAAACCTGCAGAGGTAAGTGTTAGAGACTATCCCTCGTATTCAAGAACGTCACTATGAGAACACGCACCCACAGTGGACGAAATCTTTTTTCATAAACATCACTTTATGTGTTGTGCGACACTGCATAGTGTGACTAGAGGCACATTGTCGTGTGCCTCTGGCCAAAGTTGAGCTCTAAAGGCACACGGTAGCGTGCGCCATAGTGTCGCTCAACACATAAAGTGATGTTTATGAAAAAAGATTTCGTCCACTGTGGGTGCGTGTTCTCATAGTGTCGTTCTTGAATACGAGGGTATGAATGCTGCTTAAACTGAGGGGGACTGGGGTGGAGAGGCGAAGCCCCACTCCCCGGGGGTTTGAGGTCAGAACCCCCACAAAAAGAAACAATACTTGAAAATGCTATTTCAACGTGGTACGATTAGGTAACCACACTTTGGGGTATTGAAAGGAGGTTCTGAATTCGACATGTCTAATTGTATATATCGTTTTTTTTAGCTTTTTTTATGTGATCCGATCACGATGTTTTTTTAGGGTTCCGTTTTTACCCTTTGGGTACGGACTTTTGATTACTAAGACTTCGCTGTCCGTCTGTCTTTCACAGGGCTGTATCTCAAAGACAGTTGAAATTTTCACAGATTATGTATTTCTGTTGACGCTACAACAACAAATACTAACAACAGAATAAAATCAATATTTAAGGGGGGCTCCCATACAACAAACGTGATTTTTTTGCCGTTTTTATAGATAATGGTACGGAACACTTCGTGCGCGAGTCCGACTCGCACTTGGCCGGTTTTTTTATGTATGTCCGCGAATATATATTTACCTAATTATCCTATCACGATGTTTTTTAGGGTTCCGTACCCGTAGGGTAAAATCGGAACCCTATTACTAAGACTTCGCTGTCCGTCTGTCTGTCTGTCACAGGGCTGTATCTCATGAACCGTGATAGCTTGACAGTTGCAATTTTCACAGATTATGTATTTCTGTTGCTGCTCTAACAAAAAATACTAAAAACAGAATAAAATAAATATTTAAGGGGGGCTCCCATACAACAAACGTGATTTTTTTGCCGTTTTTATAGATAATGGTACGGAACCCTTCGTGTGCGAGTCCGACTCGCACTTGGCCGGTTTTTTATGTATGTCCGCGAATATATATTTACCTAATTATCTTATCACGATGTTTTTTTTCTATTGTGTAGTACATATATATATTACGGTGCGTAAGTATAATATCGTGCTTACATCAGACTTCTGTACCATATCATCATTCGGATCATTCCAAGGTCGGTAGATCTTGCCGACTGCAACAGCATAGTTCTTCGCTGGCAACTTATGCTGAATGTCATCCCAGAAGCAGTGCGCAGCTGCAAGATAAATCTCAAAAGGTATTTTAAGGTGAGTAATAAATGTTTTTGATGAATGCAGAATTCGTTTTTTCTCAATAACCGCAAAACATACAGTTTTGTTTTTTTATGACAAAGATAACTTAAAGATATAATCTAGATAAATTACAGACTGAAACACGATTGGTGAAACTTTTCTCGATAGATTTATTTTCCAAAGTTGGCTCTTCAAAAACACGAGTTTCGTTTTTAATCAAAGCTATGGATAGCTAAACAGTTTATTTTTATATTATTCGTAAGATAATCATACTAGCTAAATAAAATACAGACAGTTTCTTTTTAAATTTGATGGTTTTCGAGATAATGCAGTTTTATCACTTTTTCCGTCTTATCCGGGTAGACTCAGCCCATACAAAATGTCAAAAATTTCACACCTTAATAAATCACAATAGCCGTGTTGGCCGATTGGGAGGTACCTCGACTTTCAATCTGAAGGTCGTGGGTTCGAATCTTGGCGTGCATCAATGGATTTTTCTTATTGAAAAATTTATATGCGCATCAAAAACACGTGCTTATAACGGTGAAGGAAAACATCGTGAGGAAACCAGTTAGTATTCTTATAAGCGGCGATGGGCTTGCAACCTATCACGTATGGAATTCTAACTACTGCAAATGTGGGCTTGTGCTAAATATAATGTTTGAATGTGCCTCTGACTACCCCCACTAGACATCTTCAAAGGATCTAAGCGTTTGGAGATCTGAGAGGATGTCTACCGTACTTGGGGATTACAGTCGTGATCCTATTTTAAAAAAAAATATTAATTACACAAGAATCACATTCCCTCGTATTCAAGAACGACACTATGAGAACACGCACCCACAGTGGACGAAATCTTTTTTCATAAAAATCACTTTGTGTTGTGCGACACTGCATAGTGTGACTAGAGGCACATTGTCGTGTGCCTCTAGCCAAAGTTGAGCTCTAAAGGCACACGGTAGCGTGCGCCATAGTGCCGCTCAACACATAAAGTGATGTTTATGAAAAAAGATTTCGTCCACTATGGGTGCGTGTTCTCATAGTGTCGTTCTTGAAAACGAGGGTTAGAAACGTCTTAGGAGCTAGGTGAGCCTGTTTCTCGCGATCAAGTCTAGATGAACCAGGCAACAAACACGGCTTGGGGCCTTTCATTTTACAAGATTTTCTTTAATTTGCACTGTATGTATGTAACTATGTAACTATGTTTGTTAAGACGCTGCCAGTCGACGATTATTTTTGTTCGAAACGAAAAAAGAAATACTTGTGAACAAGCCACATCTCCTATTTTATAATGTATAGTATATGTGAATAAAGATGTACCCATCTTTAATCACTTCGATAAATAATCCTACCGACCGCTGCAATGATGACAAACACACGTCCGCGCGTGGTCCGCCTTAGCTTTTCGAATAAATTAATGATTTAAATTATGTATAATTACTTATCAAAAATCTATTCTAATAGAATTGTAGATCTACATATTACCTATCTTTAACAATAAATCTCAAGTTGATTTTAATAGTAGGTATATAAAATATTTCGATCATAAATTCTAAAACGTATCATTTTGAAATAATATTTTTATCGTGAAAAGTTTCTGCTATTATGTTTTCAGCTTAATAGAAATGTAGGTAGGAACCTGAAGTAATATACTTATAAAAATAGGAGATGTGGCTTGTTCAGAAGTGTAGTGTATGCAATAAACATAACAAGTATCTACTTAAAGTAGATTACATTTGCTGTCTCATGAGTACAAGAAGTAAGCCGGTTAAGCATCTGCCAGTGTCAATGACAAGCAGCTGTCAATGTCAGTCAACTGTCAATGTCGACCGGACGGGCCGGACCACGGTACTTGGTAAGCTTGGCTCCGGGCATTGGACGAGGGACGTAAGACAGAGGCACTGAGAGAGGTTCAAGCTAAAAGCTGAAGGCAGATAAAGTATAATAATATTCTTGTACTGTGGTGAGCCAGTTATTCAATTATAGGATATTACATTGGCGACGAGGATAAAGGTCAGTAAGAACTACATTTCTAAAAAAAAGAAGACCAAACAGCGGTTTTCATAACTGATGAATTGAGTTCGACCATCAATGGCGTGTAGCTGTTTTGAACAATTCGTGGTTTATATCATGAGTGCTAGATAAATAGTAGTGGCATCGTATATGTTTATATCTACATAAATTTTGTCATTCGTTTCGTTTATATTTCCCTCCAAAACTGATGTCCAAAAACGTCAGTTCGTTTTGCATAGTTGGCAATGCTGTGCATTGCATTCCATAGTGCAGAATTTTAGTCGACTGCTAAAAGAAAAAAAATCATTACAGAAGATGTGCACACGATCGCCATCTATACCGGGGTCATCTTTTTGCATTTTTTTTTATAATTTTGGGGTTGTTTTTTCGAATTTTGGGATGCCCTATTATTTGTTCTGATTTTTGTCTACATACATACAATAGTTTTAACATACATAAGTTTCAGAAGAGGGAAAGTGAATGAATGAACAATAATAAAAAAAAAAAAAAAAAAAAAAAAAAAAAAAAAAAAGGCATCAAGCTGCTTGATTCAAGCACGCGGTTCGCGGTTAAAATTGTTACTGGTCTATTAAAACATCCAAGCACTTTCGCTAATATTTTTCTACTGCTTTTCGGGATCTCATCAGTTCTAATACTTAAAAGTGATTAATATATGGTGAACGACCTTCCGCTACGAAAAGTAAGTAAGTACCGTTTTTTCTGGATTGCACTATTGAAGTTAGTTGCTAGGTCGAGGATTCCTCGACGAGAAATTCTATCAGATTTTATCTAAATTTACGTGGGAAAGACCCAGTGTAACTCGCTGTAAGTGATCCACATTTTCTTTAATTTGGAATGATTTTATAGATACGGAGTAAATACGAACCAGCTGAATAGGATAGCAGGCAGCTAAATGTATAGTGGTCGATAGGTTACCATTGAATTAGTTGCACGTATGGTCATAGGCTTACCGCAATGGGTTGCACATAAGATAGTCAAAGGCTTACCGCAATGGGTTGCACATAAGATAGTCAAAGGCTTACCGCAATGGGTTGCACATAAGATAGTCAAAGGCTTACCGCAATGGGTTGCACATAAGATAGTCAAAGGCTTACCATTAAATTGGTTGCACATTTAGGTCACAGGCTTACCATTAAATTGGTTGCATATTAAGGTCACAGGCTTACCATTAAATTGGTTGCACATTAAGGTCACAGGCTTACCATTAAATTGGTTGCATGGCTTACCATTAAATTGGTTGCACAGGGCTTACCATTAAATTGGTTGCACATGACCAGGGCTTACCATTAAATTGGTTGCACAGGGCTTACCATTAAATTGGTTGCACATGACCAGGGCTTACCATTAAATTGGTTGCACATGACCAGGGCTTACCATTAAATTGGTTGCACATGACCAGGGCTTCCCATTAAAAAGGTTGCACATGACCAGGGCTTCCCATTAAAAAGGTTCCACATTGACCAGGGCTTCCCATTAAAAAGGTTCCACATTGACCAGGGCTTCCCATTAAAAAGGTTGCACATTGACCAACGCTTACTATTCAATTGGTTGCACATTGGCTAAAGCTTACCTTATGATGGTATTTATACCAAAGATAAAATAATCTTTCATTTTCAGGGAATGATGAATCAATTGCCACCACCGGACAAATTTGATTTGGATGGAGACAGCGTTTCCATTGGATTAAGATGGGAGAAATGGAAGAGATCCTTAGAAATCTACTTTGAAGCAGCCGATGTAACATGTTCTACGAAAAAAAGAGCAGTATTGTTACTGTTGGGAGGTACAGGACTTCAGGAAATATTTTACAATTTACCAGAAACTAAGGATGCTACTACTACCAGAAGTGCAAGTATTTTTGAGACAGCTATTAAAAAGCTAGATGACCACTTTCTTCCACAACAAAATAAGACCTATGAGAGACATATTTTCCGCCTGATAAGACAACAAGAAATGGAGACCTTTGAAAAGTTTCTAATAAGGCTAAGAGACCAAGCTGCAAAATGTATGTTTGAAAAACCTGATGATCACATAATGGATCAAGTAATAGAAGCATGTGCTTCAACCGAGTTGAGAAAAAAGATTCTAACTATGGGAAATGAAGCTACACTAAGTAAAGTTGTGACATTAGGAATAACTCTGCAAGCTGTAAACTATCAGATGGGAAGCTATGAGAAGGAAAATATAGCAAACGGAGTTAATGCAATTTTAAGGAATAATTTGGGACTTTCAAGGTGGAAAAAAACTGGTGACTCAGCTGATGACAAAATACAGTGTAGTAGATGTGGCAGTTCTAGACACAACTTTTCAAATCCATACTGCCCAGCGAGAACAGAGAAATGTAGAGCATGCAATAAACTTGGGCACTTCCAGAGATGCTGTAGAACTCCTAAAATACGGACTAAACGAGACATAGAATATAAAAGGCAAAATGGAAACACAAACTACAAAAGATCTCGAAATGACTCAACAGTTAATAACAAGAAAGATGTTTATTATGTTTTCTAATATGAATGCGCGGATGCAACAATAAATTGTCTTAAAGGAGGAGCATTACCTAGAAATGTTTGTTGATTCTGGGTGCAAATTTAATTAAATTTCTGATGAAGCATGGAAATATTTGAAAAATGAATGTGTAGTGTGTTCCAAACAAGAAAAATCACCTAACACAACTTTGATGGCATATGCAAGCAAAACACCTCTAATCATAGTAGGCTCATTAGGAGCTGACATCCAAGTAGATGAAATTACAGATTGCAGCACCATTTAATGTTGTGAAGGATAGATCAAGGAACCTTCTGGGAGGCTATCTAAGGTACTAGAAGACCTCTCCAAAGTAAAGAACTTCTAAAATGGTAATTGCATCAAAATACAGAAAACATTTTGGAATTCAATATTATGTCAAGAACTATAGATAACTGCAATGCTTTCTATGGCTTGTCAACAATATTAACAAAAGGGGAAGGAATATGGGGACATACAAATAAGAGCAGAAATTCCAGACATAACAGAAGTAAGAAAGGTTTAGGTCAAGGAGACAGAAAAGACAAAAGTGATCCCCAACTTCAACCCTACATCACATATAGTGGAAAAAGCAGTCAGCGGGAATAACAATCAGGAATGAGGAAACAGGACAAAAGCTAAGAAGGAACATAGTTGCTTAGAACTTAATTTTATTTGTGTGTTATAAATGTACTAGAAATGCAGGTCTGTATTTATTGTTTAATGTGATGTGTGTAATAAGCAGGTCATGTATATATAAATAAAAATATTTAAAATAAGAAAGGGGTTGTAGTGTATGCAATAAACATAACAAGTATCTACTTAAAGTAGATTACATTTGCTGTCTCATGAGTACAAGAAGTAAGCCGGTTAAGCATCTGCCAGTGTCAATGACAAGCAGCTGTCAATGTCAGTCAACTGTCAATGTCGACCGGACGGGCCGGACCACGGTACTTGGTAAGCTTGGCTCCGGGCATTGGACGAGGGACGTAAGACAGAGGCACTGAGAGAGGTTCAAGCTAAAAGCTGAAGGCAGATAAAGTATAATAATATTCTTGTACTGTGGTGAGCCAGTTATTCAATTATAGGATATTACAAGAAGTATTTCTTTTTTCGTTTCGAAAAAGAGCAATCAGCGACTGGCAGCCTCTTAAGGTGGAATCTTGCAACTCATTTTTGAGGCAGTTATCTCCAACCGATCGGAAAAGAATTAGCCGAAATTTCGCATACTTATGTAACTTCGGTGACAATGCAATAATATGGTGACAGCGAGCTGATCAGATGATGGAGTCAGGAGCTGTTCAAAGCACACTCACAATGGAACTCCTTAGTAAATCTATAATATAAAAATAAGTCGGGTTTTCCTTCCTGACGCTATAACTCCAGAACGCACGAACCGATTTCCACGGTCTTGCATTCGTTGGAAAGGTCTCGGGCTCCGTGAGGTTTATAGCAAAGAAAATTCAGGAAAAATTTCAAGAGAAAAGCAGGAAAACAGGAACGGGAACGGGAACTTAACACAGCATTTGTTAATTCTAAAGCGAAACGAAGTTCGCCGGGTCAGCTTGAACTAAAATAAAAACTTTGCATTCTTGTCAAGTTCCGATGACAATGTTAATATGACAGGCAGGTTGTTTGAATGATTTTACAAAATGACAAGCTTGTCATTGAAAAATATTTTTCAACAGATACTGCACTATAAATGTAGGAATAGAAAAAAACCATTTCTGAACGAAGCAACCGGAAGTATATCCGGTTGGCTCGAAATAGCTTCCGGAATGCAGAATGATGAATGATTTGAATAAAACGTTTTTTTCACTATCTCTCGTGTACTCTATGGTGGTATATTTGTTACGTGTGTCATGTAGTAGAAATTATATATTTTTAAAACAACAATAAATCTATAAAAATGAAATATACGCCTACGTTTTTCAAATTCAAATTCAAAAACCATTTATTTCAATATAATCACAAGGATCACTTTGAAACGTCTTAGGCACTAGGTGAAGCTACGCCGATTCCACGCGACCAAGCCTAGAAGAATCAGGCAACAAACACGGCTTGGGGTCTACCTTTTTTTTTCAATGATCCTTCCCTAATGCTATGTAGAGCTCCAGTGTGATGCCAATCGAACAAGGTGAAGGCTCAAACAAGAATAATAATTAAAAGTACCTACTACTCAAGTACGTACAACAATAAGAAAATAACTAAAGTGCTTCAGCACAAATTCAAAAAGCAGCACACGCTACGTTTCATTCCCAATCCCACATATATACCTGATATAACCACTTTGCTGCTAACCAAAGAACCGCCACATATCTGCATATACGGCGTGAAGCGTTTGGAATAAATGCCGGCATGCCACGGCATCTCATACTCCTGGGCAGCCGTGCCTCCAGCTATTATTTGGATATTACTTGGACTTCGTTTACCGCATTCTGAAAACAATTGTAGCAGGTTGGTTACACTAAGGTTCTGTGATGAACATAGATGTTTGTTCTGTGTCTCGGTGTTATAATCCTAATAATATTATAAATGCGAAAGTTTGTGATAAGGCTATGTTTGTTCCCTAATCAAAAATAAACGACAAAACGGACATGATGAAATTTGCTGTAGTATGTAGTTAAAAAATCAGAATAAAAAGGGGGTACTTATAATCCGAAAAACCCCTTAAATGATAAAAAAAACGCAAAAAGCATGATTTTGATTTAGATGGCGTTGGTGTGCACCAAATCTGACATCACAGACTAAAAACATTTAGTCGTCATAGCAACGCAGTTTTGACTAATGAATGATACACGCATTCTACCAAAATTCGTAATTTTTTTTATCAGTACAAGGTCTGTAGGGTAGAAATGGAAGTTGCCTGAAATTGCTTTTTCCTAAGTGATTATTACAAAATAAAATTAACAACAAAATAAAAACAGAACAACGTTTGTCACGGGTCGGCTAGTGTATTATATGTTTATGCAAAAAAGAGTATACCTATAAAATTTCTATCAGTTATCTAGTTCCCATAGTACAAGCTTTGCTTAGGGGCTAGATGGCACTGAGTGATTACATCCACCAATGTGAATTTTATATTTATTTACCATTATCACCATCCAAGTGACGATGCGAAACATCTCCCGCTGAACCAGCGAGATGTTGGAAATAGCAAGTCGACTCCTTCGCACCACATGATATGGTGCTGGGAGTTTTCAACTGGCATAATGCTGAAATTAAATAAGTTTTCCGTTGAAAAACATTTTCAATCACTCTTGTAAAATCATTTAAACCATCGAGCACTTGCGTTATCACCTTTCACATCATATAACATTCAAATTCAAAAACCATTTATTTCAATAAAATCACAAGGATCACTTTGAAACGTCTTAGGAACTAGGTGAAGCTACGCCGATTCCACGCGACCAAGCCTAGAAGAATCAGGCAACAAACACGGCTTGGGGTCTACCTTTTTTAAGGGTTTCGTACCCAGAGGGTAAACACAGAACCCTATTACTAAGACTTCGCTGTCCGTCTGTCCGTCTGTCCGTCTGTCTGTCTGTCCGTCTGTCTGTCACAGGGCTGTATTTCATGAACCGTGATAGCTAGACAGTTGAAATTTTCACAGATTACGTATTTCTGTTGCTGCTCTAACAACAAATACTAAAAACAGAATAAAATAAATATTTATGGGGCTACCATACATGAAACATGATTTTTTTGGCGTTTTTATAGATAATGGTACGGAACCCTTCGTGCGCGAGTCCGACTCGCACTTGGCCGGTTTTTATTTAATGATCCTTTCCTTAATGCTTCCTTGTCATCGGAACTTGAGCACAATGCAAAGTTTTTACTCAATTGAAGGATTTACTAAAGAGTTCCGTTGTGAGTGACTGTTAAACAGCTCCTGATAACATCATCAAGCTCGCTGTCACCATTATTATTCTATTGTCATCAAATGACTTTTCATAGCAGTCTTTTCTTTAATAGTTATTTACCTACTATAAAATTTGTAGAATAGATAATAATATTAGTTAGTTGCCAGTATTTTTAGTTGCCAACCACTATTTTCACTACCAATTAGGTTGGCTGGTAGAAAATGCCTCGGCATTATGTCCGCCTTGTTATATATAAATTTCTTAAGTTATAGTAAAAATAAATAGGATCACGACTGTAATCCCCAAGTACGGTAGACATCCTCTCAGATCTTTAGACGCTTAGATCCTTTGAAGATGTCTAGCGGGGGTAGTCAGAGGCACGTCCAGACATTATATTTGGCACATGCCCACATTTTGCAGTAGTTAGCATTCCATACGTGACAGGTTGCAAGCCCATCGCCGCTTATAAGAATAACTGGTTTCCTCACGATGTTTTCCCTTCACCGTTTTGAGCACGTGTTTTTGATGCGCATATAATTTTTTCGAACAGAAAAATCACGAGGAAAAGAACCCACGACCTTCAGATTGAACGTCAAGGTACCTCCCACTCAGATTTTGTAAGTTAAAGTATTATTAAATAAATAAATACTACATAGTATAAAACAAAGTCGCTTTCCGCTTCCCGCGTCTGTATGTATGTATGTATGTTTGCTTATATCTTTAAAACTACACAACGGATTTTGATGCGGTTTTTTTTTAATAGATACGAGTGATTCAGGAGGAAGGTTTATATGTATAATAACATGCTACCCGTGCGAAGCCGGGGCGGGTCGCTAGTAGTTACTATGAAATTGGTATTCATAAATTACGAAGATAACCAGTTGTACTTACGTATACATTCTGGCATTTCGGAATCCCATCCCTGAAGACAGCTGGCCCGCGGTTCTTCTCCCACGAGCTGATAACCAGGGTCACAGGACACATTCAGCACGTAGGAATGAGCGATATCACCAGGTACTGCGGTCGAGTTCTTATCAATGTCTAGATAACCACCATTTTTGGGATAAGGGGGGTAAGTGCATAGACTGAAAGAAAAATAAAATAAATAGGATCACGACTGTAATCCCCAAGTACGGTAGACATCGTCTCAGATCTTCAGGCGCGTATCCTTAATCCTAATCACTACATAGTATAAAGCAAAGTCGCTTTCCGCTTCCCGCGTCTGTATGTAATATGTATGTATGTATGTATGTTTGCTTATATCTTTAAAACTACACAACGGATTTTGATGCGGGTTTTTTTAATAGATAGAGTAATTCAGGAGGAAGGTTTATATGTATAATACATGCATAATATAGTAGAGAAACACTGATAATTTTAGAGGTTTCTAATGTGATGTCGTAAATAAACACATTTTTTTGCGCTTACATTGCAAATGCTGGCTGAACCCCACGAGATATATCAAAATAATGTACTACAGTATTGTACACCTTAAAAACGTCTACAAAAAAGTCCACGATGGTATTAGAAATGTCTTACGCACAGCGAAGCGGGCACGGGTCAGCTAGTAATATTATAAATGCGAAAGTTTGTGATAAGGCTGCTATTTATTCCCTAATCAAAAATGAACGACAAAACGGATTAAATAAAATTTGCTGTAGTATGTAGATAAAAAATCAGAATAAATAAAGGGGGAACTTCTATTTTTCAAACTATCGTGATTAGTAGACATAACTATAGGTAAGGTAAAAACGTGATAAAAACCCGTGTTACAATCAATAGTTAGGGGAACTTCTAATCCGAAAAACAACCAAAAACGCAAAACGAATGATTTTGGTATAGATGGCGTTGGTGTGCAACAGATCTGACATCACAGACTAAAAACATTTAGTCGTCATAGCAACGCAGTTTTGACTAATGAATGATACGCCAAAATTCGAAATTTATTGTTTGAGTACAAGGTTTGTAGGGAAAAAAAATTACAGTTGTCTGAATTTTTTTCCTATACGATTACTAAAATTTGACAGAACAACGTTTGTCACGGGTCGGCTAGTAAAGAATAAATAAATAGGATCACGACTGTAATCCCCAAGTACGGTAGACATCCTCTCAGATCTCCAGTTTAGGATCCTTGAAGATGTCTGAAGGGGTCAGAGGCACATCCAAATATTACATTTGGCACAAGCCCATATTTTGCATCACGATGTTTTCCATATTAAATTTTTCGAAAAGAATAATCCACTAATGCACATTCGGGAAGCGAATCCACGACCTTGATTCAAAGTCGAGGTACCGCCCGCTGACCGAGCGAGTGTAGTAGTGATAAATAATAAAATAATCCATACATATAACACAAGAGTAACTAAAAAACCGGCCAAGTGCGAGTCGGACTCGCAAACGAAGGGTTCCGTACCATTATTTATAAAAAAACGGCAAAACACGTTCGTTGTCTGGGTGCCTCACTTAAATATTTATTTTAGTCTGTTTTTAGTATTTTTTGTTATAGCGGCAACAGAAATACATCATCTGTGAAAAATTCAACTGTCAAGCTATCACGGTTCATGAGATACAGCCCTGTGACAGACAGACGGACAGACAGATGGACAGCGAAGTCTTAGTAATAGGGTCCCGTTTTTATCCTTGGGTACGGAACCCTAAAAACCAATGTTTACTTACCTTATTTCTTTGGCAAACACAGGAGCATCTGTAAAATAAATGTTTTTGAAGGATTTGTATTTTTGTGTTTGTAACGAATAAACTCAAAAACTACTGAACCGATTTCAAAAATTCTTTCACCATTAGAATGCTACATTATCTCTGAATAACATTTTTTATACAATAAAAAATTAGGGTTTTCCTTCTTAAATATTTATTTTATTTTGTTATTAGTATTTGTTATAGCGGCAACATAAATAAGTACATCATCTGTGAAAATTTCAATTTTCTATCACGGTTCATAAGATACAGCCTTGTGACAGACAGGCAGACGGACAGCGATGTCTTAGTAATAGGGTCCCGTTTTAACCTTTGGGTACGGAACCCTAAAGGAGGTTCTCAAGTTGGTTGTATTTATTTGTTTGTTACCTCAGAACTAAGTATTATCCCACCAAAAACATTCTGTAAAAAACTAGCCAAGTCTCGATGGAGCTGCTTGTTTATCTCTAAAAAGTAATGAAATCTAGACAAAGTCGTGTCAAGTCTGAGGTTCTTTACTGCGATTTCTTTATTATTATAGAATGTTGTGTGACTTGGCCGTTGAACATTCTTTATACGTTAGTGGGTACAAGTCAATTTTGTTTACACGTAATGTTATATCTGTTGTAACTACCTATGTTTGTTATGCAAGATAATAGCCAATACAGGTATTGGTAATTGGACGCTAGTGTCTTATTTTAGGCTGTTGTTGATCGTGCAACACATGCATTCAGCATTGACAATGCTGACTTCTGCTGTCTTCTTTTTGGAGCGTCAAATCGACCACCGATCTAACATAAAATAGACGTATTTTGACGGCCAAGTCACATAACATTCTATAATAATAAAGAAATCGCAGTAAAGAACCTCAGACTTGACACGACTTTGTCTAGATTTCATTACTTTTTAGAGATAAACAAGCAGCTCCATCGAGACTTGGCTAGTTTTTTACAGAATGTTTTTGGTGGGATTTCACTTCTTTTTGTAGAAACGTGGGCTTATTGATTTATTTTATTAGATTTTCTTATTTGACACAGTTTTTTTTTTCTTTTTATGAGTTGTTTTTTTATTATAAAAACAAATCGTAAGCGCGTTTAAAATACAGTCAGCGCCATCTAGCGACGTGTGCGCTGGTATCACCGCCACTCTTAGTCCAATGCATTATATTTTTATCAAATTTTGAGCGAAATTAATATTTTAGTTTATTTAATTTGTTAATTTGTTTATTCAATTTGTGTAATGTTCGAGTAGAATAAAGTTAATCGTTCAACTATTTCTTCTTGTAAACTTGTAAGTATAATAAAAGCCAGTCTAGTCTTATCCAGAGTTTTCCTTTAATTTTATTGCGTACTAGCAGTCCGCCCCGGCGTCGCACGGATGTAATAATGATAAAGGTAATTTCTTTACACCTTGGGTAACATTATCGAATTTTTCATAAGGATCCCTAATAGTGAGATGTATGGTATTACATACTTTTTTGTAGATATTGATGTTCTCTTTAAAACTGTAGTACATCACTTTGCTCTATTGTCAACAATTACAGCAGCGTACGCGATATAAGGATTTTTTTGGTTTTTTTTTTACACGTTGGGTTACATTATCGAAGTTTTCATACGGATCCCTAATAGTTAGACATATAGTATTGCATACTTTTTTGTAGATATTGATGTCGTCTTTAAAACTGTAGTACATTACTTTGCTCTATTGTCAATAATTTCCGCAGCAAACGCAATATAAGGATTTTTTTTAAATTATTTCACACTTTGGATTACATTGTCGATGTTTTCATACGGATCCCTAATATTTTTGAAAATATACTATAGCCTATGTTCATCAGGGATAATGTAGGATTCTAATGGTGAAAGAATTTTTCAAATCGGTCCAGTAGTTGAATATCTTTTGTAAAGGCGGTATGTCGATCTCTAATAGTTTGGTTAGGCTCTCGTGTTTTCTTATCAGGGTCACCAGGTACTCCAGATCTTCGATTATCCTAGTTTTTATGGTTTTCCCTTTATGTGGCCATTAAACCCTAACTCTGTACCAAATTTCAGCTCTCTGAGTTTATGGGAAGTACTAGTTCTATTCTGATGATCATGAGTGAGTGAGTGAGTGAGTGAGTGTCTGTCTAAAATGCGAAACTTTGCTTTCGCTTAACTTCGTAACTAAATGACCTACAGACTTGAAATTTTGGATTTTAAGTACGTGATTATGGCTTACTGGATGACGAAAATTTCAGCGTTCTGGTCTTATCCAGAGGTTCTCAAATAGGGGCCTGAAAATGCGGCGAAATGGTTCCAGTAAAGGATGGTACGGCAGTGTTTGCTTCGCGCTCGACTTGGCGGGGGCACTGCCGTGCCCCCAAATATTAAATACTAGCGACCCGCGCCGGCTTCGCATGGATAGCATGTTATTATACATATAAACCTTCCTCCTGAATCACTCTATCTATTAAAAAAAACCGTATCAAAATCCGTTGTGTAGTTTTAAAGATATAAGCAAACATACATACATACATACATACAGACGCGGGAAGCGGAAAGCGACTTTGTTTTATACTATGTAGTGACTAGCGACCCGCCCCGGCTTCGCAGGGGTGCAAAGCTGATACCAAAATATATTACAGAATGTCTTTGTATTTTCGTTAACAGCATTTAAAATTAAAAAAAAAAAGTCGCGGTAAAAAGTAAAGGATATAAATTGATTATTGTGGGTTATCCCTAAGAGATAAACATATACCATCACGGACTTTTTTGTAGACCTTTTTAAGGTATACAATATTTAGTACATTATTTTGATCTATCTCGTAGAGTTCAGCCAGCGTTTGCAATGTAAGCGCAAAGAAATGTGTTTATTTACGACTTCATATTAGAAATCTTAAAATTATCAGTGGTTCTCTAATATATTAAGCATGTTATTATACATATAAACCTTCCTCCTGAATCACTCTATCTATTAATAAAAACCGCATTAAAATCCGTTGTGTAGTTTTAAAGATATAAGCATATATATAGACGCGGGAAGCGGAAAGCGACTTTGCTTTATACTATGTAGTGATGTAGTGATTAAGCGATTTGAAAAAATGTTTTTTGCATGAGAGGATTATGCTTCCCGTTTGGTCTCGGTTTTGTTTTTAATTTTTAGGGTTCCGTACCCCAAGGGTAGAATCGGAACCAAGACTTCGCTGTCCGTCTGTCTGTCTGTCTGTCTGTCTGTCTGTCTGTCCGTCTATCTGTCACAGGGCTAAATCTATCGAGAAAAGTTTCACCAATCGTGTTTCTGTCTATAATTTATCTAGATTATTCTTAAGTTATCTTTGTCATAAAAAACGAAACATACATTTTGCGTTTATTCAGAAAAAACGATTCTGCATTCATCAAAAACATTTATTACTTGTCTTCTAAAGAATTTTTGGAACGAAGTTCCTTATCGCGCGTTGTGAAAGGGGGCTAGACGGAAAAAAATCTTACGAAAAGTTGTCACGAAAAGTTGTTACGACACTTTTTTGCTATAGTATATCTATTAATTGTGTCGAGGTCGAGGTCGAGGTCGAGGTCGAGGTCGAGGTCGAGGTCGAGGTCGAGGTCGAGGTCGAGGTCGAGGTCGAGGTCGAAGTCGAAGTCGAAGTCAAAGTTGATTCCCATTCCCTTGTCCCACGTTATTTTGTGAGAACTTCGTTCCATCCGGGTGTCCCTTGACACCTCTCAAGTTTTTTATTGAATTTTAGGATCATAAATAACTTACTTGGCTCTGTCGCTAATAATATGAACACTAAAAATAATCCAAACATGTTTTCAATGTGTTGGTTGGAAGCTGACTGGCGAGTCGATTTCAATAATCTTATATACCTACTACTAGCTTGACCCGCGACGTTGTCCTGTCTTAATTTAAATAATCACATAGAAAAAAGCACTTTTAGTTTTTCGAATTTTACAATTTCTCATTCCGATTTCTGTGCATAAAAGTACAAAGTTCGATAATAAACTTTAACACCCCTTTTACCCCGTTAAGGGATGAAAATCAAAAAACCATATTATAAGAATTTCTTTAATTGCATTGATGAGAAATAATACTCTATTTCAAGTAATTTTGATAATAAACTTTAACACCCCTTTTACCCCGTTATGGGATAAAATCAAAAAACCATTAAAGTCATCTTTAATTATTTTATATTTTAAAATTAAATACCACATTTCATTTGTTTCAAATAAAAAATGGCAGAGTTTCATACAAACTTTCATCCCCTATTTCACCCTCTTAGGGGTAGAATTTCGGAAAATCCGTTCTTATCGGATGTCTACGTCATACAAAGAACACACCCTCAAAGTTTCAGATCTCTACGATCAGCGGTTTGGCTGTGCGTTCATAGTCAGTCATTCAGGACAAAGCATTTTATAGGTATAGATTATAAATGCGAAAGTAACTGTCTGTCTGTGACGTTATCACGGCCAAACCGCTGTGCCGATTGTGATGAAATTTCATATAAATAGTTTAGTGCGAGTCGGACTCGCGCACGAAGGGTTCCGTACCATTATCTATAAAAACGGCAAAAAAAAGAAGTTTGATGTTGCCCCTAAATATTTATTTTATTCTGTTTTTAATATTTGTTGTTAGAGCAACAACAGAAAGACATAATCTGTGAAAATTCTTGAGAAGTCCTCTTTCGAGCTACAAACCAGGCTCTATCACCTGTCACTTAATAACATTGTCATTGGAACTCGACAGATATGCAAAGTTTTTACTCAATCGAACTATTCAATTTAAAAAGTTCCGTTGTGATTGTCCGTTGAACAGACTCTACCATACCAGACACACCCTCCTATTCAAGAACGACACTATGAGAACACGCACCCACAGTGGACGAAATCTTTTTTCATAAACATCACTTTGTGTTGAGCGGCACTATGGCGCACGCAACCGTGTGCCTTTAGAGCTCAACTTTGGCTAGAGGCACACGACAATGTGCCTCTAGTCACACTATGCAGTGTCGCACAACACATAAAGTGATTTTTATGAAAAAAGATTTCGTCCACTGTGGGTGCGTGTTCTCATAGTGTCGTTCTTGAATAGGAGGGTCAGACTCTATCATCAGATCAGCTATTTGTTACTATATTATTGCAATGTCACCAGAACTAAAGGTGTATGCAAAATTTCAACTCAATCGGATACCAACAAACTTTGTCGAAAGAGGCCATTTTTTCTATGCTAATCACTACATAGTATAAAGCAAAGTCGCTTTCCGCTTCCCGCGTCTGTATGTATGTTTGCTTATATCTTTAAAACTACACAACGGATTTTGATGCGGTTTTTTTTAATAGATAGAGTGATTCAGGAGGAAGGTTTATATGTATAATAACATGCTACCCGTGCGAAGCCGGGGCGGGTCGCTATTAAATCTATAATATAAAAATAAGTCGGGTTTTCCTTCCTGACGCTATAACTCCAGAACGCACGAACCAATTTCCACGGTTTTGCTTGAAAAATTCGTTGGAAAGGTCTCGGGCTCCGTGAGGTTTATAGAAAAGAAAATTCAGGAAAAAATTCAAGAGAGAAGCAGGAAAACAGGGAAAATCATTTTTCACATACAGCGCCATCTCTGATACATAGCATGTACTACAACGGCGCCAGTACGTGGTGTGTGAGCATCGACTACATAGCCTAATAGACGATAGCCATAGGAAAGGGATAGGGAACGGGAACGGGAACGGGAACGGGAACGGGAACGGGAACGGGAACGGGAACGGGAACGGGAACAGGAACTTAACACAGCATTTGTTAATTCTAAAGCGATACGAAGTTGGCCGGGTCAGCTTTATAAAAATTTAAAGATACCGGTTATATATCAAGGTCGTTGAACTGCTATAGTTACGAGGATTCCTCCATTTGAAAGACATTTTATGATGTTAACCAACTTCAAAAAAAGGAAGACGTTCTCAATTCGGTTGTATTTTTTATGTTTATATTAGTATTCAATGGCGTTATTTATTTAGTTTTAGGTTAGTTTAGAGGTTGGTATGACATTTATTATTCAATTAATAAATGGTGAGGTTGGCTTTTATTTCATTTATTTATTCACAAACAATTATAAAATCGCATGGAAATAACACATAAAATTTAAAATAACACAAAAGAAAAAATAACCAGTCATATCATTAAATTTCAAATCAAAAATGTCAACACAATAAATCCCTTAATAAAATTATTACATCAATACATATACAAATCATTTGCTGTTCGTTAGTCTCGCTAAAACTCGAGAACGGCTGAACGGATATATCTTATCTTGGTCTTTAAATGTTCGTGGAGGTTTAGGGAAGGTTTAAAAGGTGAGAATAAAAACAGCCCTTTTCTTTTTCCCATACAAAAGTTTTGTAACTAAAACGTAGTCAATTTGAGCTTTATTAGGTTTGATAATACGGTAACGAGAACGGAAACGGGAACGGGAACTTAAGACAACATTTGTCTATACTAATATTATAAAGAGGAAAGATTTGATTGTTTGTTTGTTTGCATCGAATAGGCTCCGAAACAACTGGACCGATTTGAAAAATTCTTTCACCATTAGAATCCTACATTATCCCTGATGAACATAGACTATAGATTATTTTCAAAAATATTAGGGATCCGTATGAAATTTTTGATAATGTAACCAAATTACCCATAAAATCATTATTACACCCATGCGACGCCGGGGCGGACTGCTAGTTAATTCTAAAGCGATACGATTCGCTGGTTCAGCTTGTGTTATAATAAATTCATGAATGAATGCTTGACTGTAGGTACCTTGCATGACCTCTCTCTAATTGTAGTTACAAAAGGTCATCTATGAAATTGTCGTTGTCTGCGAATTCATTCAGTACATTCATATTCACCCTGAAAATAAACACAATCTATATAAAACCGGCCAAGTGCGAGTCGGACTCGCGCACGAAGGGTACCTACTTATCTAACTACATTCAATAATTCAATTTTAAACTTTTTAGTCATCTAAGTGCCTACTTGCCTACTGTAACAGTGCTATTGCCGATAAAGTAAACTTTGTCGTGAGTCACGTTACTTCACATATCTACATCAAATCAAACAAGATGTCGCTAGAATTGCAAAAACGTTTGCTGTGTGGGAGCCTCCCAAATATTTATTTACTCTGTTTTTAGTATTATTTTTATAGCGGCAACAGAAATACATGATCTGTGAAAATTTCAACTGTCTAGCTATCACGGTTCATGAGATACAGCCCTGTGACAGACAGACGGAGCGTAGGTTATAGGGTCCCGTTTACCCTTTGGGTACGGAAGCCTAAAAACTCTGTAGTTTTTAGGGTAGGGACAGGTCAAAGTCTGTACTTTGACCTGTCGAAATCTCAATAATCGCATAGAAAGGTAGCTGTCATATACCGTTGCGATATGTCATCGTGTTCAACAAAATGATTACCACAAGTGCTTGGATAAAGTGCTGGTGTCGTAGCAGATGCGTGAAGGTGGCCCATTGGTAAACGCTGCAGAGGTGCTGGTCTGTCTTCGGTGCTGCAGACACTACCCCTCGGAGGTAGTATCGCGAAGTATTTTCATCAAAGAAAGATAGGCCTCCGCCGCTGTCGCCTTTACACACAGCTGTACCTGCAATGTATTTTTTTATATATTAAGAAGAGTAATAAATGTTTTTTAAGAATGCAGAATCGTTTATGCTCAATAACTGCAAAACATACAGTTTTGTTTTTTATGACAAAGATAACTTCAGAATATAATCTAGAGAAATTACAGATAGAAACACGATTGGTGAAACTTTTCTCGATAGATTTATTTTCCAAAGTTGGCTCTTCAAAACACTAGTTTCGTTTTTAATCAAAACTATGAATAGCTAAACAGTTTATTTTTATATAATTCGTTAGATAATCATACTAGCTAAATAAATTACAGACAGTTTCTTTTTAAATTTGATGGTTTCAAGATAATGCAGTTTTAACACCTACCCGGATAAGACGGAAAAAGTGATAAAACTGCATTATCTTGAAACCATCAAATTAAAAAAAAATTGTCTTTAATTTAGGTAGTATGATTATCTAACGAATTATATAAAAATGAACTATTTAGCTATTCATAGTTTTAATTAAAAACAAAACTAGTGATTTTGAAGAGCCAACTTTGGAAAATAAAGTTTCATCAATCGTGTTTCTGTCTTTAATTTATCTAGATTAAATCCTTAAGTTATCATTGTCATAAAAAACAAAACTGTGTGTTTTGCGGTTACTGAGAAAAAACGATTCTGCATTCATACAATTCGTTCGTTGTGTCTTATGAAAACCTAACGTTTAATACGACTTTTTGTACCGACAGTAACGAATTGTTAAAATAAATGAAAAAAAAAAATTGCTTTCAAATTAGGTACAATAGTACTATTTTGCTAATTGCACAAACACTTAAAAATATATATTATGAACTAAGAAAAATAAAACTAGAGAGGCATATAATAAATAACCTGTTTATGTAGTCTTAATAAATTTTAATACATTATTTAAATTAGGTAAGTTCTCGGCCAAGAATCAGGCAACAAACACGGCTTGGGGCCTATCGTTTTTCATCATCCTTGAGCTCCAGTGTGGTGCCGATTAAACAAGTTAAGGCTCAAACAAGACAAATAAAGATACTAAACAAGTGGTACATTAATAAAAAAAACCGGCCAAGTGCGTTTCGGATTAGCGCACGTAGAGTTCCGTATCCTATTATTTAAAACGGCAAAAAATCACGTTTATCGTATGAGAAACCTACTTAAATATTTATTTTATTCAGTTTTTAGTATTCAATGTTATAGCGGCAACAGAAATACATCATCTGTGATCAACTGTCTTGCTACCAGCCAGATACAGCCTTGTGACAGACAGACGGACAACGGACAGCGAAGCTTAGTAATAAGGTCCCGTTTTTACACTTTGGGCAGAAACCCATACGGTGCTATTAATAAAAATTTACTTATCCAAAGATCATCTGAGGTTACACCAAGACTTGTTAATACCAGCTTAATGTAAGCAACTCCATTTCTAATCCTCGTTTATTAATATTGAATTCGACTAGTCCGAACGTAAGCGTTGGACTAAATTTAATCCTGCGCTAGTCTACGTTTATTAATGAGACGGATAGTGACCAGTCTGTCTCGGGAGTTCCTACCGTTATAGTACCCGGCGCATATCTTATCAGCGGTGAGATAGGCGACGAAGTCAGGTGTGGAGTCAGCCACGCATTCCTCTATGTCTATGTAAGGCAGACGAGCCACCTGCAGCCTAGAGGAAGCGCGTCCGTCCTCCCCGTCCAGGCCCCAGCCACTTACCTGTCACAAATTCGAAATTAATAATTAGTTGTAACCTCGACTCTACCTTGACTCAAACTCTTTCGAGGACCATCGAACTTTCCTTCGAGAAGTATAACTATAGATTTTGACACGGGTCTTTATCACGTAATTACCTTTAATTTACTTTAAGTTTTATTTCTAAATCAAGTGTAGCGTGTGATGCTCTTTGAATTTGTGCTGAGGCTCTTTAGTTATTATTATTATTATTATTTTTAATTGTTTATGTACTTGAGTAGTACTTTTAATTATTATTCTTGTTTGAGCCTTCACCTTGTTCGATTGGCATCACACTGGAGCTCTACATAGCTTTAAGAAAAGGATCATTAAAAAAAAGGTAGACCCCAAGCCGTGTTTGTTGCCTGATTCTTCTAGGCTTGGTCGCGTGGAATCGGCGTAGCTTCACCTAGTTCCTAAGACGTTTCAAAGTGATCCTTGTGATTTTATTGAAATAAATGATTTTTGACTTTGACTTTGACTTTCCCGACGTTTCGGCTATGTTACAATAGCCATGGTCGCGGGCAGACTTCGAGAAGTACCTCATGTTTGGTATATTAAATCGATATTTTAGAGGTTCCTCAATTATGTCATTAGTCCGAGGAGATTTTCATCAAAGAGACCGTCACGCATGCCGCATGCGTCATTAAGAAGCTGTCGAGGAATGTCAAGGTACCTTGAGTTGACAGTTCTGTTGACTGAAGAATCCTCGAATATAAGCAAACTCGACTATTTTAATCAACTAAAGCTACCAAAACAAGATTTCGAAGTCGAGTCGAGGTGGAGTTATTTCGAGATGACAACTAAGAATATGGGGATAAGAATAGAATTTCTTCACTAACTGGTTTCCTCACGATGTTTTCCTTCACCGTTTTGAGCACGTATTTTTGATGCACATATATTTTTCGAACAGAAAAATCCATTGATGCACGCCGGTATTCGAGCCCACGACCTTCAGATTGAAAGTCGATGTACCCCCCACTCAGCCAACACGACTTTTGCTACATACTTTCCCGAGGGCGCCGGGTGTCAGCTGTTTCGTATCAAACTTGTAGTCGAAGTCGAGACACACGGGCCTTACAGATCTGCTGAAGTCAACTGGCTCACTTAGGACCAGCAGAGCCAGGTCCTCCTGGAAATTAGTGGCGCTGCCGAGGAAGCGGGCAGGGATGTGGATCTCTGAAACCTGCAGAGGTAGCATTAAAGAAGCCAGTTGTAGGTAAGGTCACGGACGATGTTCAGTGCTGCAAATATCCTAATCCTATAATATTATAAATGCGAAAGTTTGTGAGTTTGTTCCTCAATCAGGCCTAAACGACAAAACGGATTAAGTTGAAATTTGCTATAGATTTAGATATAATGCCCGAATATATAATAGACTTCTTTGAAATATGAAAAACATCCCAAAAACGATAAAAAAACGCAAAAGGGATGATTTTGGTATAGATGGCGCTGGTGTGCATGTGCAACAAATCTGGCATCACAGAGTCACAACATTTAGTCGTCATAGCAATCGCAGTTTTGACTAATGAGTGATACGCATTCTACCAAATTTTTGTAATTTATTTTATCAGTACAAGGTTTGTAGAGAAAAAAATGTCCAGATATTGTTTTTTCCTATTCCTTTTATTATTAAAATTTGACAGGTCGGCTAGTATCTATATATATATAACAAAACCGGCCAAGTGCGAGTCGGAGTCGAGCACGAAGGTTTCCGTAAAAATATATACTATAAAATACCAAAAAAAAAAACACGTTTATTGTATGGGAGCCTCACTTAAATATGTAGTATTTATTTTATTCTGTTCTTAGTATTTGTAACAGAAATACATCATCTGTGAAAATTTTAACTGTCTAGCTATCACGGTTCATGAGACAGACCTGTGGCTGACAGACGGACAACGAAGTCTTAGTTATAGGGTCCCGTTTTTACCCTCTGGGTACGGAACCCTAAAAATCAATGCCACTTTTCGTTGTAATTTTATAACTCAAGAACGGGCTCACCTATCCAAACCAAATGTTTAGGCTTTGTTTGGACTATTTAGTAGATGGTTTATGTGAACTTTGCACAAAATCGGTAGACTTTTTATCCAGGTACCACCCGTGCAAAGCCGGGGCGAGCAGCTAGTATTTAATAGATGTAAAGAATACAATTTTATAGCCTAGAGACGAGTAATATTTTTTTTTGATGTAAGTTGCAAAATCGTTTTTTAACAATCGCAAAACATGCAGTTTTGTTTTTTATGACAAACTAGCGACCCGCCCCGGCTTCGCACGGGTAGCATGTTATGATTATACATTATAAACCTTCCTCCTGAATAACTCTATCTATTAAAAAAAACCGCATCAAAATCCGTTGTGTAGTTTTAAAGATATAAGCAAACATACGTACATACGCGGGAAGCGGAAAGCGACTTTGCTTTATACTATGTAGTGATATAACTTATGGATAATGTTATAAACAGAAACACGATTGGTGAAACTTTTCTCTATAGATTTATTTTCCAAATTTTGCTCTTCCAAAACACTAATTCCGTTTTTACTCAAAACTATGAATAGCTAAACAGTTCGTTATTATATAATTCGTTAGATAATCATAATGGCTACATAAATGAAAGACAGTTTTTTTTTAAGTTTGATGGTTTTCAAGATAATGCGGTTTTATCACTTTTTCAGTCTTATCCGGGTAGACTCTGCCCATACCAAAAAACCTGCTAAGTGCGAGTCGGACTCGCGCACGAAGGGTTCCGTACCATTCTATAAAAACTAAAAAAACCGGCCAAGTGCGAGTCGGACTCGCGCACGAAGGGTTCCGTACTATTATCAAAACGGCAAAAAAATCACGTTTGTTGTACGGGAGTCTCACTTAAATATTTATTTTATGCTGATTTTAGAGAAATACATCATCTGTGAAAATTTCAACTGTCTAGCTATCACGGTTCACGAGATACAGCCTGGTAACAGACAGACGGACAGCGGTGTCTTAGTAGTCCCGTTTTTTACCCTTTAGATACGGAACCCTAGAAACATAAAAAATAATTCATAATATCTCGTAACCTACCTATTTACCTAACTACGTAGTTAGCATTCCACACGTGACAGGTTGCAATCCCGTCGCCGATTTCAAGAATACTAACAGGTTTCCTCACGATGTTTTCCTTCACTGTTATAAACACGTGTAACGCGCATATGGGTACATTTTTCGAACAGAAATATCCATTGATGCACGGCCAGGATTCGAACTCGAAATTAATTGGAAATTAATAATATCTACCTAGGTACCTATTTACCTAACTACATGAATTCAATAATTCAATTTTAAACTTTTTATTCGATCATGTGAAGTACCACCTATTTACCGACTTACTTTACCGATAGTGGTAAAATAGCGCCACCTGCCAGCGGAATTGCAAACCTCTTTCATCTTACCTCTCAAACCCCGAGCGGTCGCATGAGACTGCGAAAAGTACCTATAATACGTAGTAACATCAAATGAAACTAGATGGCGCTGGAATGCAAAAATCAAGTTTGTTGTATGGGAGCCCCCCTTAAATATTTATTTTATTCTGTTTTTAGTATTTGTTGTTCGAGCAGCAATAGAAATACATAATCTGTGAAAATTTCAACTGTCTAGCTATCATGGTTCATGAGATACAGCCCTGTGACAGACAGACGGACAGACGGACAGACGGACAGCGAAGTCTTAGTAATAGGGTTCCGATTTTACCCTTTGGGTACGGAACCCTAAAAAATCACGTTTGTTGTATGGGAACCCCCCTTAAATATTGATTTATTCTGTTTTTAGTATTTGTTGTTATAGCAGCAACAGAAATACATAATCTGTGAAAATTTCAACTGTCTAGCTATCACGGTTCATGAGATACAGCCCTGTGACAGACAGACGGACAGCGAAGAGGGACTGGTGATCAAATCTGGTTATACTTACATCAGACTTTTGCTCCGTTTCATCAACTGGATCATTCCAAGGTCTGTAGATCTTGCCGACTGCAACAGCATAGTTATCCGCTGGCAACTTCTTTAACACGTCGTCCCAGAAGCAATGCGCAGCTGAAGAATAATCGAATTTAATAGTTATTTGTTATACAAGAGTGCAAAGTTGCTTTTTAACCGCGTGTTCAATTTTGATGACCGAGCAAGCGAAGGATCGAGTGATTCAAAATTAGAATCCTGAACGCGAGGGAATCAAAAGAGCACGAGGTGAAAAATCTTTGCACTCGAGTGCAACACGTAACTTTTCATTCCACCTAAGCGAGGAAATGACTAAATGCAAAAAAAAAACATTTACAATCACAAGATAGGTACTTTTATTTCAGTTTAGGTATTAACTACTACATTATGATTTATGACAGGTAAGTATTACAGAATAAATAATAAAATAAATAAATATTGGCGGACTTTACACACAGCGCCATCTAGCCCCAAACTAAGCAAAGCTTGTACTATGGGAACCAGATAACTGATATAATACTTATATACTTTTTTTTTTGTAAATACATACTTATTATACATAGTAACACCCAGACACAGAACAAACATCTATGTTCATCACACAAATATTTGCCCTGGGTGGGGATCGAACCCACAACCTACAGCGCAGAAGGCAGAGTTACTACCAACTGAGCTGTGAGGCCAGTCAAGAATAATCTTAATAATGACGTGAAAAAATGCCGCGTAAAGAACCGCGTACAAAGCAACTTGAAAAAAGAACACCAAGAAGGTTCCGAGTCTGAGTTTTTAACAAATTAAAAAAAAGTTGTATGATAAATTCGGCACCATAGAGGTAGCAGTAAATAGGTTTAATGATTTTTTTAATTCACAAACTTAGTGCACACGATGTTCTAAATTCAATTTACTTTATCCTCTAGAGAATAAAAACGGCTTTTGCACTCAGATATTGAAGAGCAAAAATACTCTTTCCGAGATGGTGGGATGAAAAAGGTATTTAATAGTATTCATTTAAATAAAATCAGAGATCTAACAAGGGGCAGAGGTCGACCAGAAAAAAGATGGGAAGACATTTTCATAGGGAAAGCTGGATCAAACTGGATGACAAAGGCCAGAAATAGAAATATGTGGAAGAAATTTTCGAGGTCTACGCCATAGAGGCGACTACTGATACAAGTGATCTATACTTATAATAAATCTGTAGAGAGGTAAATTCTGTACATGAAATATATTTCCAAAATAACTATCAGGGGGTGATTAGGGATCGATACTGATGCCAAAAATGCAATCAGTAAAATTTTTGTCTGTCTGTCTGTCTGTCTGTCTGTCTGTCTGTCTGTCTGTATAACCGTTATAGAAACAAAAACTACTCGACGGATTTTAACGAAACTTGGTACAATTATTTTTCATACTCCTGAGCTGGTTATATAGTATACTTGTTATCACGCTACAATCAATAGGAGCAGAGCAATGAAGGGAAATGTTGGGAAAACGGGAGAAGTTACTCCATTTTTTAAGCTTCCGTCGCGTGTGCAACCTTAATGGTTAAAGCTACATAGAAATCGTGTATGTCGGAAATTTTCTCCTTAAAATTATATAAAAAATATCTCATGACAGCATATGTCTATCTTTTATGGTTGACTTACAATAACACGTGTAACTCCCGATAGCTTAGCAGTTCGAAGCTTTCTGATTATATGTGTCTTCTCTTACGTTTATAACACTCTCAGTCATCCCTCATTAAAAAAGTTAACATTATTAACTATTCCATAAAAGAAAAGAAAGAATCATAGAAATCGTGTGATACTACGCAGCCGGACCCACCGTGGATAAGGGTTAATTTTAATGCAGTTACAAATCTATGGAATTGTACGAATTGTACTCCAAAAATCAGCAATTATACTAGAAGGGGTCAAAAAAAGCTGTGAAAAAAAAAACGTTTTATATAAAGACATTCTGTAGTATATTTAGTATCAGCATTGCACCCGTGCGAAGCCCGGGCGGGTCGCTAGTACACAATAAATAAGTAATTATACCTAAGTTAAACTAGTAAGTTAGTAGAAATAAAGGCTTATTTTATTTTATTTATTTATTTAAATAAAATCACAAGGATGTCTTGGCCGAATGGGAGGTGCCCCGACTTTCAATCTGAAGGTCGTGGGTTCAAAACCCGCCGTGCATCAATAAATTTTCCTGTTCGAAAATTTATATGCGCATCAAAAACACGTGCTTACAACGGTGACGGAAAACATCGTGAGGAAACCAGTTAGTGTTTTTAGAGCGGCGATGGGCTTGCAACCTGTCACGTATGGAATGCTAACTACTGCCAAATGTGGGCATGTGCCAAATATAATGGACGTCCCTTAACAATATTAATATCTTTTCTGTTTTAAATAAATAGATTGACTATAAGATGTTGTTAGGTTATATAATTACGTAATAACTTAAGACAGAAGGACCTTTGAGTAGGTAGGACTGAAGCCTGAATAAATTAACCGACTTGGTATTGCAAGGATCTCACAACTTTTTACGGTAAAAGAAATGAATTGCGAGACTTGTTTTTTTTACAAGTTATGTTTTTGATGACATATGTTATTCCTGGGCAAAAGTTAGGTGTTGTATGTTCCATGTTGCTTCCAAAGTTGTTCGGTTGTTTAGACGTTATTACACCACGTGATTGAGGCTAGGATAATAAGAGTTAGGCTACCTAGCTAGCTACCATAAGACCATTTGCCTGATTCCTCTAGGCTTGTCGCGTGGAATCGGCGTAGCTTCACCTAGTTCCTTTTTTTTTTTTTTTTTTTTTTTAATTTATTAAACGTAAGAAAAAAAAGGGCTTTGTCGCTTTGCGACCACACCGCCCAATCGGTACAAACTTAACTAGGTTAACAAAAAAAAGAAAGAAAGAAAAGAGAGAAAAAAACCTAGTTCCTAAGACGGCGGCCAAGCCTAGAAGAATCAAGCAACAAACACGGCTTGGGTTCTACCTTTTTTTTCAATGATCCTTTCCTTAATGATATGTAGAGCTCCAGTGTGGTGCCGATCGAACACTAGTTTTTAATTACAAAAAAAAAAATAATAGCGTATTGTCAGTGTCTGTTACTAATTAAATTTAAGTAGTTAAAACTTAAATTAATGTATACATGGATCTTAAAATTATTGTGTTACTACCAAAACCTGAACACACAAACAAACTACAAGAACAGACACAAATTATTGTGTTACCACGGGTACGGGTGTAAATATGAGCTAGTATACCTAGGGCTGCCATCCGTCCGGGTTTCCCCGGATCTGTCCTAGTTTAGAGGGCGTCCGGGGAGCGTCCGGGCGGGGTTTCATTTATAGTCCGTGTTATATCCTATAATTGAATAACTGGCTCACCACAGCACAAGAATTTTATCATACTTTATCTGCCTTCAGCGTTTAGCTTGTACCTCTCTCAGTGCCTCTGTCTTACCCGTCCCTCGTCCAATGCCCGGAGCCAAGCCTACCAAGTACCGTGGTCCGGCCCGTCCGGTCGACATTGACAGTTGACTGACATTGACAGCTGCTTGTCATTGACACTGGCAGATGCTTAACTGGCTTACTTCTTGTACTCATGAGACAGCAAATGTAATCTACTTTAGGTAGATACTTGTTGTGTTTATTGCATACACTACAGTCCGGTTTTAAAATTTGGCCACCAGCGACATAAGCACTGTGCCGGAATTGTGAAATCAACTTTAGAAATATTAAGGCGCTCCCAGTCGACGATTGTTTTTGTTCGAAACGAAAAAATAAATACTTGTGAACAAGCCACATCTCCTATTTTATAATGTATAGTATATGTGAATAAAGATGTACCCATCTTTAATCACTTCGATAAATAATCCTACGGCTGCACCGGCGACCGACCGCTGCAATGGCGACAAACACACGTCGAAGCGTGGTCTGCCTTAGCTTTTCGAATAAATTAATGATATAAATTATGTATAATTACTTATCAAAAATCTATTCTAATAGAAATCTAGATCTACATATTACCTATCTTTAACAATAAATCACAAGTTGATTTGAATAGTAGGTATATAAAATATTTCGATCATAAATTCTAAAACGTATCATTTTGAAATAATATCTTTATTGTGAAAAGTTTCTGCTATTATGTTTTCAGCTTAATATAAATCTAGTTAGAAACCTGAAGTAATATACTTATAAAAATAGGAGATGTGGCTTGTTCAGAAGTATTTCTTTTTTCGTTTCGAAAAAGAGCAATCAGCGACTGGGAGCCTCTTAAGCTTTAAATTGCACCCCCCTCCCTGTTAACATGTCCGGTTCTGGGCTCTAAAATCCGGGGTTTTCACGTGTCTTGTCCTGGTTGCCAACGGCCAAATTAGAAATGGCATAGTATACCTGATATAACCACTTCGGTGGTGAACAAAGAACCTCCACATATCTGCATATACGGAGTGAAGCGTTTTGAATAGATGCCGGCGTGCCACGGGACTTCGCGTTTCTTCGCACGTATACCTTCCGATATTGGGAATGCGGAATTTTCACCTAAATAAAGACAGTAATCTGAAAACAATATATAAAAATCAATTGCTTTTCGTTAGTCTCGCTAAAACTCGAGAACGGCTGGACGGATTGATCTTATCTTGGTCTTGAAATGTTCGTGGAGGTCTAGGGAAGGTTTAAAAGGTGAGAAAAATTCAAATAATTGCCGGGAAAACCCTAAAAACAGCTCTATTCTTTTTCCCATACAAAAGTTTTCTAACTAAAACGTAGTCAATTTGAGCTTTATTAGGTTTGATAATACGGTAACGGGAACGGGAACGGGGACGGGGACGGGAATTTAAGACAACATTTGTGAATTCTAAAGCGATACGAAGTTCGCGCGGTCAGCTTGTTTTAAATATAATAACCTTAAGAACCCTAAAAATAAAATAATGATGAAAACTATTTGAAATAATATTTTTTTTAATTTTATATAATTCAAAATACTTTTTATTTCATGCAAATTAAATGGTACTTACATGTTATAACAACGAGGAAATAATACAACATGGCTGTTTGAAAATATAACTCACAATGATAGACGGATCAGGTTTGTATAACCTTTAAAACAAGATACTTTTTTGCTCATAATATATTCTATTAAAAACATCTTAATAATCTGAAAGTTATTCTAATCTATACTTCTACTAGCTGCTCGCCCCGGCTTCGCACTGGTGATACTTGGATAAAAAGTGAAGAGTTATTGGCGAAAAAGAAGAACTCCAGTAAGTATAGATAAACAGAGATTTTATTGTTATTTAGGACAAGCTGACCCCGCGAACTTCGTACCTATAGCTTTAGAATTAACAAATGCTGTGTTAAGTTCCCGTTCCCATTCCCGTTCCCGTTCTCCAATAAAGTTCAAATTGACTCTAAATTTTATTTAGAAAGCGTTTATATGGGAAAAAGAAAAGGGCTGTTTTTATGGTATTCCCGGCAGTTATTCGAATTTTTCTCATCTTTTAAACCTTCCCTAGACTTCCACGAACATTTCAAGACCAAGATAAGATAAATCCGTTCAGCCGTTCTCGAGTTTTTGCGAGAATAACGGACAGCAATTGATTTTTATACAAATAGATACATCATGATATGGATAGAATCACTTTTTGTTCCAAACCATGTTTTAATTAACAAATTTCAACAACAAACGGTTATTATACCACCTAATGTATAATATTGAGACATTCCATCTTGCAGACTTTCTTATGCGCATTGATAAGGACATTCAATATGTATCATATTTGTTTATGTACAATCAATAGTTTTTGTAGCGCACACGAAGAAAGCAAAATTTTTGGCAATTTTTAACACCTTGCTTCAAACTATCGTCATTATTATAAAGAATTTATTACTTTTTCAAAAAAATAGCCTATGTTACTCAGAGATAATGTAGCTTGGTAATGGTGAAAGAATTTTTTAAATCGGTTCAGTAGTTTTTGAGTTTATACATTACAAACATACAAAAAAAAAAAAAAAAAAAGTTTCTCTTTATATTATTATAATAAACAACACTAGTTTTTAATTACCAAAAAAAATAATAACGTATTGTCAGTGTCTGTTACTAATTAAATTTAAGTAGTTAAAACTTAAATTAAAAAATAAAAATAATATCCTTAAAAAAACACAATATTTAGTTAACCGTTTATTCATACGCACCTACCACATAGCTACTCACATTTTCACGATTCTATCCATTCATAAATAGCTCGCCGTCTCCGTTGTAATTTGTGTAGTATTTTCTAGTACTGAGACCATAAATTAGTGCCAATTTTCGGTTAAAAAGAAACCTCGATAACTTTGTGATAGTGCAATAATAAATCATGCTGACAGTGCTCAGATCATAAGAAGCTTCTGCTGCAACGGTCAATTTATTTTTTTCGGTATATTAAAACTATTATTGTATATATATATTGTTTTTTTTTCCTTTACATACAGACATGGGAAGCGGAAAGCGACTGCTTTATACTATGTAGTCAAGATAGGTAATATGTAGATCTAGATTTCTACTAAGATAGGTTTTTGATAAGTAATTATACATAATTTATATCATTAATTTATTCGAAAAGCAAAGGCGGACCACGCGCCTCCCATGGATCAGTACCACCGTGACTACTGTCAACGTCAGACGTGAGTTTGTCGTCATTGCAGCGGTCGCCGGTAGGATTATTTATCGATGTGATTAAAGATGGGTACATCTTTATTCACATCACTACATAGTATAAAGCAAAGTCGCTTTCCGCTTCCCGCGTCTGTATGTATATTTGCTTATATCTTTAAAACTACACAACGGATTTCGATGCGGTTTTTTTAAATAGATAGAGTGATTCAGGAGGAAGGTTTATATGTATAATAACATGCTTAATATATTAGAGAACCACTGATAATTTTAAGATTTCAAATCAGCGCGACTTTTTTTTTTAATTTTAATTTCTGTTAACGATTATACAAAGACATTCTGTAATATATTTTGGTATCAGCTTTGCACCCGTGCGAAGCCGGGCGGGTCGCTAGTATATTATACATTATAAAAATAGGAGATGTGGCTTGTTCAGAAGTATTTCTTTTTTCTTTTCGAAAAAGAGCAATCGTCGATATACAGGGCCTTAAGTAGGTACGTCATATCAGTTTTTATTTAAACAAAGTGGTTTAGCAAGATTCATGTTTTCCTCGTATGGTATTTATATATTTACTAACAACTCGTTTCGGCTTCGCTCGGGTGCAATTCTGATCTTCTATATCTATACATCTATTCTATACATACCTATATCTATATGTATATATGTATATCCATCGTGATGTGATAATATATATGTATTATCACATCACGATGGAAATCAAGTTGAGTTATTTTATTACAGTTAAACAAAGTTGATCATAGGATATAGGTGTGTAATACCTTGTCTTGGCTTTAGAATGTAATGAATTGGTAATCTTTCTGTCAAATGTTAACCTTATTCTTATCTTATTGTTTGTATTTTGTGGTGGAAATAAAAGTTTGTTCTATTCTATTGAGTAGTAGGTACTTTTAATTATTATTCTTGTTTGAGCCTTCACCTCGTTCGATTGGCACCACACTGGAGCTCTACATAGCATTAAGGAAAGGATCATAAAAAAAAAGGTAGACCCCAAGCCGTGTTTGTTGCCTGATTCTTCTAGGCTTGGTCGCGTGGAATCGGCGTAGCTTCACCTAGTTCCTAAGACGTTTCAAAGTGATCCTTGTGATTTTATTGAAATAAATGATTTTTGAATTTGAATTTGAATTTATTCTAATATACAAGCAATAATACATTTTAGTAAACCTTACGTTTTATTCATTCTTAATACATATTATTTAGCAGAAGAGTCGAGCAGGAAGATTATGAACAAAAACTTTATCAAACTCTTTGCCTTTAGATATAATTTAAAAAATGAACGCCATAGCGTTGATTACCTATTAGCGTCATCGATGTCAATATTAGAATCGTTCGGAAACCGGATAAATAAATTGCTTACATAAGAAACTATTTTATTTCTTCAAAGATATTGCCACTTTATAATCTCTTTTAGCCTAAGTTTGTTGTTTGTTTGTTTGTTTATTCATTTTGTGTACATTTTCCTAATTAATTATACACTAAATAAATTATTAGGTCAAAAGTAAGAAAATATTCATTATTTGAGTATGTTTTTGAACGTATCATTAATTTAACAGTGATAGTTTCGCGATAGTTTCGCAATCCCTATTTACATTAGTATGACGTCATTATCGATGCCCTAATGTTTCCTCAAAGCGGTTCATGCTGCGGACTAAGTAATGTAAGCGACGACGCCTTAACGTTTAAACGAAAACAGACTCAGACGTTAGTAGCAAATCTTCCTGCTCGATCTACTGTAGTTTCTTAGTTTATTCGATACAAACATACATAAATCCAAATATTTCCTTTTTATTAATACATGTATGTATAGATAAGGTAATACCTAATATCAATCTAATAGGTATTTTAAAAACTGGTTTAAAAGTCACTTGTTTATAAGGTGTTGCAGACCAGAATCGTCCAATACTGTGAGGTATATTTTCTGTCGGCCATGTTGTTTCTCATCATACATTTTATTGCATGTAAGTAAAGAAATTAATAATTTAAAAAAATCAGCCAAGGGCATGTCGGACCACGCACAATGTAGGGTTTCGTAGTTTTCACAGCTAACAACGTTATAATAAGTAATTTTTAATGGTATTTGTACAAAAAATGAATTATTTCTAAAATTACATTTAAGTTAGTCGACTATTATTACGTCTGTTACTCGTAAACATGTAACGCCTACTTATCTGTTGATAGTTTTGCTTTTAACTTCGTTAGTACTACTACCGTGATATTTTTCACGCCTTTAAACCCAATTGGTGCTATTAATAAAAATTTACTTGTCCAAAGATCATCTGAGGTTACACCAAGACTTGTTAATACCAGCTTAATGTAAGCAACTCCATTTCTAATCCTCGTTTATTAATATTGAATTCGACTAGTCCAAACGTAAGCGTTGGACTAAATTTAATCCTGCGCTAGTCTACGTTTATTAATGAGACGGAATAGGTTAGATATTAGTGGGAGGTATAAATAAAATACCGAATTGCAAATACAACTCGTCGCTTTTGAAGTCTGGTTTTTCTCGTTATAAATTTTTGGCATTGATGTAGATTTAGTTAAGACGACACTACATTTTTTTGGTGAATGCAGAATCGTTTTTAGGGTTCCGTACCCAAAGGATAAAAACGGGACCCTATTACTAAGACTTCGCTATCTGTTTGTCTGTCCGTCTGTCTGTCACAAGGCTGTATCTCATGAACCGTGATAGCTAAACAGTTATAATTTTCACAGATTATGTATTTCTGTTGCTGCTATAACAACAAATACTAAAAACAGAATCAAATAAATATTTAAGGGGGGCTCCCATACAACAAACGTGATTTTTTTGCCGTTTTTATAGATAATGGTACGGAACCCTTCGTGCGTGAGTGCGACTCGCACTCACGCACTAAGACGGAAAAAGTGATAAAAGCCAAAGGGTAAAAACGGGAGCCGTTTTTACCCTTTGGGTACGGAACCCTAAAAAAAACAAAAATTACAAACATCACCTGGTTTTATCTTTATGCTTGTATAATAAACTTTATTTACAGATATTCTTGTAGTGTTCGCGAATGAAAAAAGGTAAGTTATTTTTTTATTACACAGCGCCATCTATTGATTGGCCTTACAGTTCAGTTTGTAGTAGCTCTAGCTACCTTTTGCGCTGTAGGTTGCGGATTCGATTCCTACCCAGGATAAACATTTGTGTGATGAACATAGATGTTTGTTCTGTGGGTGTTAATGACATGTATAAGTATGTATTTACAAAAATATATATAAGTAAGTATTCTATCGGTTATCTGGTTCCTATAGTACAAGCTTTGCTTAGTTTGGGGCTATATGGCGATGTGTGAAATGTCCACCAATATTATTTAAATATTGTACTATGGAAACTAGATGATAACTAATAGAAAATAGTTAGGTAAAAACCCGTGACATCCATATATTTAGGAAATCGATTTTTGAAGAATTTATCATACATTGAAATTCTTGAAAATCAAAAGAAAATTCGGGATAAAAATTTAGTCTAACCCTCGTATTCAAGAACGACACTATGAGAACACGCACCCACAGTGGACGAAATCTTTTTTCATAAAAATCACTTTATGTGTTGTGCGACACTGCATAGTGCATCGACTACAGTCGATGGCATAGTGTGACTAGAGGCACATTGTCGTGTGCATCTAGCCAAAGTTGAGCTCGAAAGGCACTCGGTAGTGTGCGCCATAGTGCCGCTCAACACATAAAGTGATGTTTATGAAAAAAGATTTCAATATGTTGAAATGACATTGTTTTTTGTTGTGATGATGTCACAGACAGATGGATGAGGAAGTTTGAAAGTAACGGAAAAGATGAGGAGCAATAGGTTATTCAAATTCAAAAATCATTTATTTCAATAAAATCACAAGGATCACTTTGAAACGTCTTAAACTAGGTGAAGCTACGCCGATTCCTCGCGACCAAGCCTAGAAGAATCAGGCAACAAACACGGCTTGGGGTCTACCTTTATTTTTCAATGATCCTTTCCTTAATGCTATGTATAGCTCCAGTGTGGTGCCAATCGAACAAGGTAAATGCTCAAACAAAAATAATAATTAAAAGTACTAACCAAGTACGTACTACAATAAATAAATTGAACTAAAGAGCTTCAGCACAAATTCAAAAAGCAACACACGCTACACTTGATTTAGAATTAAAACTTAAAGATAAAATAACTATTTGCTTAAAAATAATGAAAGTAGACAAATGTTACACAAAATAAAATTAAGTAAATTAATTTAGCTGTCGAGTGGCAGAGCGACATCAGGCCACGAGGATTTATCATTTAGATAATCATCTACAGTATAATACGCTTTGTTTATAAGATTATTCTTTATGTAGGCTTTAAATCTTCTAACGGGAAGTTTTGTTTTGTTTTAAAATAGTATACAATTCCCCATAAACGACCCTTCACTTTTTCTAATCTAAATTTGGGTAGGTATGTACAATTTGTTCTTATTTCTTGTGTTAATACCTTTATTTTTCAATGATCCTTTCCTCAATGCTATGTAGAGCTCCAGTGTGGTGCCGATCGAACAAGGTAAATGCTCAAACAAAAATAATAATTAAAAGTACTAATCAAGTACGTACTACAATACAAAAAATAAACTAAAGAGTACTACTAACAAAAACACTTATTGTAGAATCTTAAATAGACGGCTTTAAGGGCCTACGGATTTTTAATAGCCTTTGATTTGCCGCAATGAGTTTAAACTCCCTTGTTCCTTGCCATAATATAACACGTATAAGGAAAAAAAAGCAGACAATAAAGCAACTATAAGGGGGGTATAAGGTTATTATCCTTATAAATTGTGCCCAAACGCACCCTTATTAGCGATAATGCGGCTTCTATAAGAATATTATTATTGGCTGTATAAGCCACTACAAGAGCAATTTTTGTTTGTTGGGATCTGACCCCCACTAGACATCTTCAAAGGATCTAAGCGTCTGGAGATATGAGAGGATGTCTACCGTACTTGGGGATTACAGTCGTGATTCTATTTTTAGTTTCAGATCATGTACCTACCCCCCATATCCTATAAACGGTGTTTATACCGTCAATGGGTACCCATCGGCCACACCCAATCAAACCGTGGATGCCTACAGACTGACGGTGACCTGCAACCCTGGTCATCAACTATTAGGGGAGAATATCCTTATCTGTTATAAGGGGCAGTATATAGACGTCATGCCTGAGTGTATTCGTAAGTATCTAGTCAATCCCCAAGTACGGTAGACATCCTCTTAGATCTCCAGACGCTTAGATCTATTGAAGATAGATAGTCCAAACATTATATTTGTAACATGCCTACATTTTGCAGTAGTTATTAGCATTCCATACGTGACATGTTGCAAGGCCATCGCCGCTTAAGAATACTAACTGGTTTCCTCACGATGGTTTCCTTCACCGTTTTGAGCACGCGTTTTTGATGCGCATATAATTTTGTTCATTGCTGCATGACGCGACCTTCAGATTGAAAGTCGAGGTACCTCCCACTCGGCTAACACGGTAAAAATCAATGTCTACTAATCACTATAGTTTGAAGTATGTTTGGTTGATTTCAGCAATATGCCAATTGAAGACTACCGTTTCGTGTGGAGCTCAAGAATCAACATGCTATTACCAACAGCAAGAAAATTCAGCGGGTGCGGAAGTTTTAAAATGCGACCGAAACGGCCGGACCATCAAGGAATATAAAAGTATGCATTGAAATAATGATAAACTATAGATTTTTACACGTCTTTATCACGTATGTCAATCGTCACTTCAGGGTCAATAATTAATCAAATTCCATTTAGTTTTCATACTTTTATCCATGTTTTAATCCTATTTCATAATCCATCTATCGCTCAACAACCAATTTACTTCCCTCCAAAAACCTCTCTGTCAGAATACCTGTCAGAGTGACAGTTGACTTTGCTCAAAAACCAAGCATAGAACCGAACGTGTATTCTACCTACGTTAAGCGTACCACTGAATAAGTACTTTACTTGTAGGGATTTGTACAAAAACTTCGATAATGTAACCTAACGTGTGAAAAAAAATCCAATAGAAATCCTTATATTGAGTTTGCTGCAGAAATTATTGACAATAGAGCAAAGTTATACTACAGTTTTATAGAGGACATCAATATCTACAAAAAGTCTGTTTTATCATATGTCTAACTATTATTCCCTATTAAAACTTCGATAATGTAACTCAAGGTGTAAAAAAAATTGCCATAAAATCATTTTTACACCCGTGCGACGCCGTGGCGGACTGCTACTTATAGATAAAGAACATGGTTCACTTACAACGCTTATGAACTAGAATTATAACTACGAACTAATTACTATAAAAACGTAATTGATTTCAGAATGCGGTAAAAACACTCCAGTTTTACATATAGAACCAGGAAGTGTGACAACGCCATGGCGTGAATTGCCATGGCATGCTGGTATCTTTGACAAACGTCTCAAGCCGTATAAACAAATTTGTGGCGGCACTTTGGTCAGCACAGCTGTAGTTATATCAGGTACATGTTATAGTATATATATATATATACACATATATACATGTATACAGTACCCGTCTCATTAATAAACGTAGACTAGCGCAGGATTAAATTTAGTCCAACGCTTACGTTTGGACTAGTCGAATTCAATATTAATAAACGAGGATTAGAAATGGAGTTGCTTACATTAAGCTGGTATTAACAAGTCTTGGTGTAACCTCAGATGATCTTTGGATAAGTAAATTTTTATTAATAGCACCGTACATGTCTAAATCTATGCATTTAATAAAACTGTAGAAGAGTTTAATTCCGTAAATTTAAAAAACCGGCAAAGTGCGAGTCGGGTTCGCGCACGAAGCGTTCCGTACCATTTATTTATAAAAACGGCAAAAAAAACACGTTTTTGTTGTACGGGAGCCTCCTTTAAATATTTATTTTATTCTGTTTTTAGTATTTGTTGTTAAAGCAGCAACAGAAATACATAGTCTGTGAACATTTCAACAGTCTAGCTATCACGGTTCATGAGATACAGCCCTGTGACAGACAGACGGACAGTGAAGTCTTAGTAATAGGGTCCCGTTTTTACCCTTTGGGTACGGAACCCTAATAAAAACTAAAAAAAATACCCCTGGGGCCTTTATACAAGTAACACAAGCCAAAAAAAAACATCCATATATTTAAGAAGGATGAACAACCACGATAATTTTAATTGTATATTATCTTGCAGCTGCGCACTGCTTCTGGGATGACATTCAGCATAAGTTGCCAGCGAAGAACTATGCGGTTGCAGTCGGCAAGATCTACCGACCTTGGAATGATCCGAATGATGATATGGTACAGAAGTCTGATGTAAGTATGCTATATTGTTTACTAGCCGACCCGTGACAAACGTTTTCCTGTCAAGTTTTAATAATCATTTAGGAAAAAGCAATTTTAGCCAACTTCCAATTTTTTCCCTACAAACCTTGTACCTTGTACTGGTAAAATAAATTACGAATTTTGGTAGAATGCGTATCATTCATTAGTCAAAACTGCGTTGCTATGACGACTAAATGTTTTTAGTCTGTGATGTCAGATTTGTTGCACACTAACGCCATCTATACCAAAGTCATCCGTTTTGCGTTTTTTTATCATTTAGGGATAAGATCCCCCTTTATTTATTCTGATTTTTTTATCTACATACTACCTACAGCAAATTTCATCTTAAGAGGCTCCCAGTCGCTGATTGCTCTTTTTCGAAACGAAAAAAGAAATACTTCTGAACAAGCCACCTCTCCTATTTTTATAAGTATATTACTTCAGGTTCCTACCTAGATTTCTATTAAGCTGAAAACATAATAGCAGAAAGTTTTCACGATAAAGATATTATTTCAAAATGATACGTTTTAGAATTTATGATCGATATATTTTATATACCTACTATTCAAATCAACTTGTGATTTATTGTTAAAGATAGGTAATATGTAGATCTAGATTTCTATTAGAATAGATTTTTGATAAGTAATTATACATAATTTATATCATTAATTTATTCGAAAAGCTAAGGCGGACCACGCGCCGACGTGTGTTTGTCGTCATTGTCATCGTTAGCATTTATAATATTACTAGCTGACCCGTGCCCGCTTCGCTGTGCGTAAGACATTTCTAATACCATCGTGGACTTTTTTGTAGACGTTTTTAAGGTATACAATACTGTAGTACATTATTTTGATATATCTCGTGGGGTTCAGCCAGCATTTGCAATGTAAGCGCAAAAAAATGTGTTTATTTACGACATCACATTAGAAACCTCTAAAATTATCAGTGCTTCTCTACTATATTATGCATGTATTATACATATAAACCTTCCTCTTGAATCACTCTATTTATAAAAAAAAACCGCATCAAAATCCGTTGTGTAGTTTTAAAGATATAAGCAAACATACATACATACATATTACATACAGACGCGGGAAGCGGAAAGCGACTTTGCTTTATACTATGTGACTAGCAGACCCGGCCACGCGTTGCTGTGTCAACAGATATCGCCATCTGTTAGAATCTTTTGGAGCTAACAGATAATTGTGACTGTCAGATAATAAACAAATAATTTGCAATAAAATAATATTGCGACTATAAATTGAGATGTAAGCTATCTATTTCAAGTTGGATCAAACTGCACACGGTGTGCAAAGTTTGATTAAAATCAGGTATGTAGTTTATGAGTCCTACCATCCTTTTCTCGAAGGAGTTCAGGCCATTTTCGATCCCCTATAACTTCCTTGTGAATAAAACTAGAAGCCTGTAACCAAGCAGGCATTGTATAAACACGGTATATTTCAAATTTCATTCAATTTGAACCAGTAGTTTAAGAATTATAACTAGTTAAAGTTCCGTAATTTTGTCAGTCACTGACTGACTGACTGACTGACTGACCGATCATCAAAAGATTAGGGCACTTCTAGCAGTTATAGAAGCTTCAAATTCAGAGTACAATTAAGTAGTGTTTAGTGTACAAATTAAGGAAAAACTAAAACATTTTGCAATTTCGCTCTGGTTTTCTAGATGTGTTTTTAGACAATAAAATATTGAGCAAATCTCGGTCATCCAGTTACTAGTCTTTAACGCTACCTCTGCAGATTTCAGAGATTCGGACCCCTCCCCTCTTTCTCGGCAGCGCGACAAACTTCCAGGAGGACTTGGCTCTTCTGGTGTTAACTGACCCTGTTATCTTCACCTACGCTGTGATGCCCGTGTGTCTCGACTTTGACTACAAGTTTGATGTGGAACAGCTGCAGAGTGGAGCTTTCGGGACTGTATGGTGTTGCCTAAGCTAGAATAGGCCACAACATCGATCACATAGCCCAATAGACGCCTAATGGCTTCATTTCTTAAGAGGCTCCCAGTCGCTGATTGCTCTTTTTCGAAACGAAAAAATAAATACTTCTGAACAAGCCACATCTCCTATTTTTATAAGTATATTACTTCAGGTTCCTACCTAGATTTCTATTAAGCTGAAAACATAGGTAATAGCAGAAACTTTTCACGATAAAGATATTATTTCAAAATGATACGTTTTAGAATTTATGATCAAAATATTTTATATATCTACTATTAAAATCAACTTGTGATTTATTGTTAAAGATAGGTAATATGTAGATCTAGATTTCTATAAGAATAGATTTTTGATAAGTAATTATACATAATTTATATCAATAATTTATTCGAAAAGCTAAGGCGGACCACGCGCCGACGTGTGTTTGTCGTCATTGCAGCGGTCGGTAGGATTATTTCAAAAAACGGAAAAATGCCGCCCCGCTCTCGTATATATATATATATTATATTTATTTTTACCTTTATCATATTTATAATAAGGGCGGGGGCGGTAAGTATACGTTTTTGCCCTCCTCCCCTAAAAAATGTTAAGATCCGGTGCTGCTAGTTTACACAGGATCTGTAGCCCATATGTGTTGTCTGACAGTGTTTGCCTTATATGAGGAGTCTAGGCTGTGTGGTCGATGAGTAATTGTGTAATTATGATATTAATATGTAAGTGATACGTACCTAATTATTAAAAGCCGTGTTGGCCGAGTGGGAGGTACCTCGACTTTCAATCTGAAGGTCGTGGGTTCGAATTCAGGCGTGCATCAATGGATTCTGTTCGATAAATTTTAAAGGTGAAGGAAAACATCGTGAGGAAACCAGTTAAGTATTCTCGATGGGTTTGCAACCTGTCACGTATGGAATGCTAACTACTGCAAAATGTGGGCATGTGCCAAATATAATGTTTGGACGTATCTGACTACCACTAGACATCTTCAAAGGATCTTAGCGTCTGGTGATCTGAGAGGATGTCTACCTGGGGATTACAGTCGTGATCCTATTTATATAACTAATTATTTACATAATCCGAACTTGTCTGACTTTGACTGGCGTCACAGCTCAGTTGGTAGTAGCTCTGTCTTCTGCGCTAGATGGCCCTGTGTGAAATGTCTACCAATATTTATTTATTTGTGTCAGGTAAGTGGCTGGGGCCTGGACGGGCAGGACGGACGCTCAACGCCGAAACTGCAAGTGGCTCTTCTCCCGTACGTAGACATCGAAACATGCGTGTTAGAATCCCCACTGGACTTCCGGAACCACCTCACCGGCGATAAGATCTGCGCCGGATACACAAACGGTGAGATTCTGAGACTAACCCTCGTATTCAATAACGACACTATGAGAACACGCACCCACAGTGGACGAAATCTTTAAACATCACTTTATGTGTTGAGCGGCACTATGGCGCACACCACCGTGTGCCTTTAGAGCTCAACTTTGGCTAGAGGCACACGACAATGTGCCTCTAGTCACACTATGCAGTGTCACACAACACATAAAGTGATTTTTATGAAAAACGATTTCGTCCACTGTGGGTGCGTGTTCTCTTAGTGTCGTTCTTGAATACGAGGGAAAGAGTAGACTCTCAGTCCAGCAGGGCTATTTTTCAAAAACATCATGTTATGATATTCATACCAATATTTATTAGTACTGAATGCCATAATACCTACGCTTTTTATGCTGTTAAGGCACCTATACCTACGCTTCCAATACAATACCTACGCAGAAGCGTAGGTATAGGTATAGGTGCATAAACAGTGAATAGTTACAATGAAAAGTATACAGATTAGGTATTCTCTAAGATTAGGTATTGCATTCAACATCATTACATGATAATCATGTTGTACAATGTTAGCAGCAATACCTAATGTTAGAGAATACCTAATCTGTACACTTTTTATAGTAACTATTCACTGTTTAAACACCTATACCTACGCTTCTGCGTAGGTATTGTATTGGAAGCGTAGGTATACTAATATGTATATTTAATATTTATGCCAAATAACAGCTTTCTATCACAAAGCGTCTCTGCGAACAGACGCGTCTGACGGACGGACACGGCGAAACTATAACGGTGCTATTAATAAAAATTTACTTATCCAAAGATCATCTGAGGTTACACCAAGACTTGTTAATACCAGCATAATGTAAGCAACTCCATTTCTAATCCTCGTTTATTAATATTGAATTCGACTAGTCCAAATCCAAACGTAAGCGTTGGACTAAATTTAATCCTGCGCTAGTCTACGTTTATTAATGAGACGGTATGGGTTTCTTGTAGACTACGAAACCCTAAATATGCTAGTTCTGTATTAAGAGTCGATCTAAAGCCTTAGGTCTGATTGCAGGCACTGCAGCGGTGTGCAAAGGTGACAGCGGTGGAGGCCTATCTTTCTTTGATGAAAGAACCAAGCAGTACTACCTCCGAGGCGTAGTGTCTGCAGCACCGAAGACAGACCAGCACCTCTGCAGCGTTTACCACTGGGCCACCTTCACGCACCTGATGAAGCATCAGCACTTCATCCAGGAACTTGTGGTAATAGAATCTATATATATAAAAATCAATTGCTGTTCGTTAGTCTCGCTAAAACTCGAGAACGGCTGAACGGATTTATCTTATCTTGGTCTTGAAATGTTCGTGGAGGTCTAGGGAAGGTTTAAAAGGTGAGAAAAATTCGAATAATTGCCGGGAAAACCCTAAAAACAGCCATTTTATTTTTACCATACAAAAGTTTTCTAACTAAAACGTAGAGTCAATTTGAGCTTTATTAGGTTTGATAATACGGTAACGGGAACGGGAACTTAAGACAACATTTGTTAATTCTAAAGCGTTACGAAGTTCGCGGGGTCAGCTTGTAGAACATCAATATTTTTATTAGCAACATCTTATTACAAAACTTATTGTCTAAAGCAGTGTTCCGCAAATATTTTATGTTCAAGGTACATTTAGGAAAATGAATTTTTTTGAGGTACACCACAAATTTAAAATCAGTTTTTAAGTAATATTAAACAACATTTATTATTAATCAACGAAAAATAATATTTTTTATTATTCAACAAAACTAAACTTTATATTGCAGAAAAGGTATCTAATGCGAAACATGAGACTGTTTAATTGAACAGCGGTACACACTTTGCGGAACACTGTCTAAACTACAATAATCACTTTCTAGATTCTTCAATTTCTTCACTTCAAGACTTCAATAATCCTTAGCAGACCCGCGACACACGTCCTGTTTCTAATTTCAATAATCGCATAGAGTAACGCACCTTGCTATGACGACTAATTAATGTCAACACTGATGTTAGATTTTTTGCACACCAGCGCCATCTATACCAAAGTCATCCCTTTTGCGTTTTTTTATCATTTAGCTACCTTAGTGCAAAATTTTGTCGAGAGTCAAGTGCCCCCTACCAGCTAAAAGATTAGTTTTGGGGGTGTGCAAAAAATTCACGGTAGCAGTACATATAACGAATTTAAAAGGAAAACTATCACGGCTAAGTAGGCTTTACAAGTTTACGATCAATCATCGAGCAACTAAGAAAATGTATTTTTTAAGTTGTTCGACGATTACTAACTAGAGATAAACTTTTTAGTACAAATATCGTTGAAAATTACTTATATAATGTTGTTAGCTGTGTAAACTACGAAACCCTACATTGCGCGGGGCTCGACGCGCACTTGGCCGGTTTTTTAAAGTTATGTTTTTTGATGGCATTATTTATTTATTTTCAGGGTAAATCTTGAATGCAGCCTCTGGAGCCAGACGTGATCTCTGTGATAACAACCAAGCTGGGACCGCCGCGAATTTAATACAATTAAAAATAAATTAATAATTACTTTCAAATACTTTATTGTACACAGAAAACATAAACAATTATGACATTACAAAGAACATGTACAAAGGCGAGCTTAACCCTAAAAGAGTTTTCTACCAGCAAACCTTTGAGGCTAGGGAGAGGCCATAATACAATTGTGGACAAACCGTGTACGATATGAAAAAGAAAAGAAAATGTAATATAAACTAACAAATAATAAATATATAACTACATACTATACTATACAAAATTAATTAAAACTATCTTATTTGTTAGGTACTTATTTAAACGGTGAAGGAAAACATCGTGAGGAAACCAGTTAGTGTTCTTATAAGCGGCGATGGGCTTGCAACCTGTCACGTATGGAATGCTAACTACTGCAAAATGTGGGCATGTGCCAAATATAATGTTTGGACGTGCCTCTGGCCACAGTAGACATCTTCAAAGGATCTAAGCGTCTGGAGATCTGAGAGAATGTCTACCGAACTTGGGGATTACAGTCGTGATTCTATTTTATTTAACTATAGTACCTACTTGGATGAGCGACGTTTGCTCGGTATTTCGTTGCCTGAAAACACGGATAAATCAACGTTTTCTAAAAATGTAACTAGGTTACATTTTTAACTTAAGGTGATAAGTGAATTTTTTGACATTTTGTATGGGCTGCGTCTACCCGGATAAGACGGAAAAAGTGATAAAACTGCATTATCTCGAAAACCATCAAATTTAAAAAGATACTGTCTGTAATTTATTTAGCTAGTATGATTATCTAACGAATTATATAAAAATTAACTGTTTAGTTATTCATAGTTTTGATTAAAACGAAACTAGTGTTTTTGAAAAGCCAACTTTGGAAAATAAATCTATCGAGAAAAGTTTCACCAATCGTGATTCTGTCTGTAATTTATCTAGATTATATCCGTAAGTTAACTTTGTCGTTTTTTTTTATAACTAAGTATAATAGAAACTTAACCAGAGATTTTATGAGCGTGTGTGTGTTGTGTCTTATGTGTGTGTGTGCGTGTGATGGTGCATGTTGTGTGTGTGTGTATAATATTATTTCCTCGACTGGTCCTACTAATGTAATCGATTCGACTAATAGCTACTCAGCAATCTTAGGCCGTAACCTTAGTTAATCAACCTGTTTCGAGGTCAAATCAAGTGTTGCCAATCTATAAACTTTCCTCATTGTACGGGAGTTAGAGTTATTGCACAGGAGCATTCCTGGCCAGGCGTTTTTCTATACAAACGTATTCAACTGTTTCCTGGATGATGACACTAGAGCAAATATTATTCTACCATACCAATCTATGAGAATCACTGAATGCCTCTGTCTTATTTTTTTCATAAATTAATTATTATAAGAATTAGGAACCGTTTAAACCACAAAAATTGCCTAGTTTTAACCGCCCACTTTGGAAGACCAGTAAACAAATTTGAAGAATTTAGTCAATGAAAGAATGACATACAGGTAAAGCCCCATCTTTCTTATTATAATTTATGAAATAAATATTAAAATCGATTCCGTTTTGAAGGAAGAAACAAATTTAAAAAATAGGTGTAAATAAATCTATTGCTGTAGCTCTGTGCTCGAGATAAAAATGAGTGGTGATGGAGACAACTGCAGCTATTTTGTAAAAACATGATATCATATTATGGTGCTGAATGCCATAATACCTACTCTTCCAATACAATACCAGAAGCGTAGGTATAGGTGCATAAACAGTGAATAGTTACTATGAAAAGTGTATAGATTAGGTATTCTCTAACATTAGGTAATGCATTCAACATCATAACATGATAATCATGTTTTTACAAAATAGCCCTGCAGATATTTCAATTTATAACTGACAAAATCGTTATTTCGTATTCCCCTGTTTTCTCCTCCAAAACTGGATCGATTTTAATATTGTTTTATATTAATAATAACAAAGATTCGGCTATGTTTAAATGAAATTTTTTAATTTTTTTATATTCGTCAAATGTATTTTCTGGACGTCTGAAAACGGCGGTAAAACTGTTTTTTTTTTTTGTGATTTTAAGCTGTTTCTAACTCTTATACTAATAAGTTAAATGAAGAAAAACATAAAAGAATGTTCTTTTATGTTTTTCTTACCACTGTATGTACAGTGGTTGATAAAAAAATATATAATACTCTAGTGCCATTATCCTGGGAGGAAACAGTGGAGTACGTTTATATAGTTTAACGCCTGCTCAGCAAGTGCGAGCAATTATTCTACTTCAGTATGGTAGTGGTAAACACCAGATCAGATCCCTAAGGATAGTCAGAGGCAAGCCAAACATTACATTTGGTACAATGCTCACATTTTGCAGTAGTTAGTATTCCATACGTGACGGGTTCGCTTATAAGAGGTGGTATAAGAGGTGGTCTTATAAGAGGGTATTACGAGGTGAATTCACCTCGTAAATTGGCTATAAAGTAAGCAACCAATATATTATGTAACACTAAAAATGTACTTGCTTAGCTCCAATTGTTTTTGTATTTGTTTTATGATTATTGTTAAGGTTACTATATGTATATTATGTGTAGATTCGTATTTAGCACCTTTTTTACAAACCTTAGTGGTTTCTTATTGTGCTATATTATTTCATTTATTCTTGTAAAACGTATATGATAAATAAAAAAAAAAAAAAAAATCTTTTTCCTTTGCACGTGTTAATGCGCATATAATTGACCTCACAGCTCAGTTGGTAGTAACTCTGCCTTCTGTGCTGTAGATTGTGGGTTCGATCCCCACCCAGAGCAAATATTTATGTGATAAACATAGATGTTTGTTCTGTGTCTGGGTGTTAATATGTATAATACGTATGTATTTACAAAAAAATATATATATTATCTATCAGTTATCTGGTTCTGGTTCCCATAGTACAAGGTTGCTTAGATTGAGGCTAGATGACGTTGTGTATCAAGTCCGCGAATATTTATTTATTTATAGACGATTTGCGACTTTGCAGTGACTTAAATATACATTTTGCGGTCACACGTCTATCTTCACGTAAGCCAAGATTCATAGTACCCAAAGGGTAAAAACGGGACCCTATTACTAAGACTTCGCTGTCCGTCTGTCTGTCACAGGGCTCATGTATCTCTCTGTATCTCATGAACCGTGATAGCTAGACAGTTTAAATTTTCACAGATTACGTATTTCTGTTGCCGCTATAACAACAAATACTAAAAATAGAATAAAATAAAATTTAAGTGGTGCTCCCATACAACAAAAATGGTTTTTTGGCGTTTTTTATAGATTATGGCACGGAACCCTTCGTGCGCGAGTCCAACTCGCACATGGCCGGTTTTATTTTAATATAAACCGTTTATTACTATTAAAATGTTGTTAAAATGCCTTGTGGGCCATCGCTCTAACCCTACTGTAACTTATTTACAGAAACTCGACTAACAATTCTCAGATTTATTACCTCTGACGTCAGTAAAAATACCTTCGCACAAGAGAACTTAACGGAACATTATTTACAGGGAAAACCGGTTTGTATGTGGTATCACCAAATCAGTGGGTCTTAGGACACCCCCGCGGCACATCATTTGTGCAGAAACGGATTTTTAAACAATGATTAAAAGTTAGTGCAGTATTTTCCCGATATTTGGAATAAAAGAGTTATATAGTTCGATTCGCAAAGTTTTAACTAGTCATATCGTAAGTTTTGAAGGTTGCAGTGATAATGTTTGCCAATTTATTGTGTTTTGTGATATTAGGTGAGTTGTTTTTTTGCTTTTTGTTTAGGTATGTTTGTCCGTCGATCGCAGGAGGTAAAAAAAGATCTTAGCTATGTTTTAAGTTCAACGTATTGTAGGTAGGTTTATTGAAAAACACGTGACGACAGCAGAATTAAGGTGATAAGTGAAATTTTTGACTTCTTGTATGCGTTGAGTCTATGAATAAGACAGAAAAAGTGATAAAACTGCATTATCTTGAAAACCATCAAATTTTTAAAGAAACTGTCTGTAATTAACTTAGCTAGTATGATTATATAACGAATTATATAAAAATGAACTGTTTAGCTATTCATAGTTTTGATTAAAAACGAAACTAGTGTTTTTGAAGAGCCAACTTTGGAAAATAAATAGGTACCTATATCGAGAAAACTTTCATCTACTGTTTTTCTGTCTGTAACTTATCTAGATTATATCCATAAGTTATCTTTGGCATAATAAACAAAACTGTATGTTTTGCTGTTTGAGAAAAAATGATTCTGCATTCATCAAAAACATTTATTACTCGTCTTAAGAACGATTGATATTATAAAAATATATCTCTTGTAAATTTCTCGAGTCAGTGTTTGTAAATATGTAAATAATAAATAAATAAATAAATAAATAAATAAATAAATAATAAATAAATAAACTAAATATACTTTTTAAATGTAGATAGGTAAATAAGAGTAGGAAGTTGTGTGACCAGATATTTTTTATTTGAATGAATATTTTAGAAATAAGATGGTATGAAATACTAACTACTGTCCGCGGATTCGCTCGTGTGGTACCTACTCCAGGTTTATACAAGTTTATTTCAAGTTTCATCTAAATCTCTTTGGTCGTTTGTGCGTGATTGAGGCACAAACATCCAAACATACAAACTTTCGCATTTATAATATAACTAGCTTCTCGCACGGGTGGTAGGTACCTGGATAAAAAGTAGCCTGTGTGTTATTCTGATGTATAAGCTATATTACTGTAAAGTTTCAGTTTAATCCGTTCAGTAGTTTTGGCGTGAAAGAGTAACAAACCCTCGTATTCAGGAACGACACTGTGAGAACACGCACCCACAGTGGACGAAATCTTTTTTCATAAACATCACTTTATGTGTTGAGCGGCACTATGGCGCACACTATCGTGTGCCTCTAGAGCTCAACTTTGGTAATAGGCACACGACAGTGTGCCTCTAGTCACACTATGCAGTGTCGCACAACACATAAAGCGATGTTTATGAAAAAAGATTTCGTCCACTGTGGGTGCGTGTTCTCACAGTATCGTTCCTGAATACGGGGGTAACACACGTAGACACTCACAAACTTTCGCATTTATAATATTAGAAGGATTTAGAAAATAGGGTAGTAGGATAATGATGGCAGTTCTGTTGTTACCACAAACTGATTAAAATTTCGTAAAATACAATCGATCTTATTCCTCTTGCGTTAAAGTCTAAATTCGCGAACAGCTAGTACTATTTATAAATGCGAAAGTTTGTAAGAATGTTGAAAAACCGCGTGAAAACCCCGGATTTTAGAGCCAAGAACCCGGACATGTTAAAAGTTTTTTCGCGCTTCCCAACGCTTTCCCAATAGTTTAGCGTTGAGGGGGGGGGGGGAGGGGAGTTACTCGACTCTAAAAAAAATTGGCAATTTAAAGCTTATTCTTTCACAAACGGCTCCCTTAATCGAAAAGTTGATTTCACAATTCCGGTGGCCTGAGCACGAATACCATGCTTACCCCCCGGCACAGTGCTTGTGTCGCGGGTGGCCAAATTTTAAACCCGGACTACAAATGAAACCCCGCCCGGACGCTCCCCGGACGCCCTCTAAGCTAGGACAAATCCGGGGAAACCCGGACGGATGGTAGCCCTAGATGTACATAATATGTGCAATGTGCATGCCTATTATAACACGCCCAAACATCGACTCCATAGCCCATTGGGTTGGGTTGTCAATGCACCCAAACGACCAAACGGATTTGCATAAATATCTATCTACAGCAAGGTAGATGTAAATATAATGCCCGAATAAAAAATAGAGGTATGAATAATCCGAATAACATCCACAAAATGATAAAAAAACACAAAACGGATGATTTGGATATAAATGGCGCTGGTGTGCAAAAAAATCACACGTCAGTTTTAGCAATTGCATGCAAATTTTAAGATTCATAAAAAACCGGTCTATTGCGATTCGGAGTTCGAAGGGTTCCGTACCATTATGTATAAAAAAAAACGGGAAAAAAATCATGTTTAAATGGGAGCTCCATTTAGATATTTACTATACTGTTTTTAGTATTTGTTGTTATAGCGGCAACAGAAATATATAATCTGCGAAAATTTCAACTGTCTAGCTATCACGGTTCATGAGATACAGCCCTGTGACAGACAGACGGACAGACGGACTGCGAAGTCTTAGTAATAGGGTCCCGTTTTTACCCTTTGGGTACGGAACCCTAAAAAAGACAAGGTCTGCTGATCCTAATAATAGTATTATTGCGAAAGTTTGTATGTTTGTGCCTCAATCACGCCCAAACGACAAAACGGATTTGGTTGAAACTTAGGACATGCATAGTATGCATATAGGATACTTTTTACCTAATTAACAAGCAAGTGAAGCCGCGGACAGAATCTAGTAACATAAATGCGAAAGTAACTATGTCTGTCTGTGACGTTATCATGGCTAAATTGTCATTTGATTTTGTCATTAAATTTCATATAGAGATAGTTTAAAGTCTTGGGACGGACATAGGCTATTTTATTTCCAAAGTTTCTTTAGATTTTTTAGGAATTTCAATGTTTAACAATTATTCAGTCAGTTAAGAATCCTCACGCTGCCCTGTATCGCAATCTATCAAGTGGCCACATACGTGAGAACAAACCTAGACTCATATGTGTTACACAGCCAGGTACACGAGCACAACACGCGCAACCGTCACAATATCAGACCGATATCTCGGAGGCTAGCGAAATCATCGAAGTTGACTCACGTCATGGGCCCTGCTGTATACAATAAACTGCCAAAGAATATTACCGAGGCCAATACATTATTATGCTTCAAAATAAAACTTAAACGCTGGCTCGTTGACCAATCTTTCTATTCATATGACGAATTTGTAGATTGAGTTGTTAAATGATTCAAATTATTATGTATTTCAAATTATTCAAAATGTCAATCTTTATTATAGAATTATGTATTTAATGTAATTCCCATTATTATTATTACTACAATTATTAGTAGTATCTTATAGTAACTACAATTAGTATGTAGTACCTGTAGGAAGTACTTACTTAGTATGTAAGTAATAAAACTGTTATTTTATGACGTGTAAAGGTGTTTACCAATAAACGACTATTATTGACTATTATTGACAATATAATCGAATCGAATTAGTAAATTTACTCTGAATCTACGCAGAAGAAGAATCAGAGAAGAATAAATGCAGTAGAAATGAGAGCGTTGAGAAGTATGTGTGACTTTGAAAGATAGTGTGAAAAATAGCGATAAGAGAACGTTGTGGAGTGAAAAAAGACGTAGTGATGAGGATTGAGAAAGGGATGCTTAGATGGTTTGGGCCAGTGGAGAGAATAAATGAAGATAGATTGACAAAACAGGTATTTGGCGAGTGTGAAAGGGAGCGTTGGAAGCGGAAGACCTCGGCGTATCTTCCTGGATCAAATAGATGATGTTTTGAAAAAAGGCCGGGTCAAGATTACTCTAAACCGACGAGCATGCATGAGGAATGTGATGAGAGTGAATGAAGCAAAAGAAGTATGTCAGGAACGTAGTAGAAAGCCGTGATCTCGGCCTACCCCTCTGGGAAACAGGCGTGATTTTATGTATGTATGTCTACGCATACGTAGTACATAGCATTAAGGAAAGGATCAAAAAAAAGGTAGACCCTAAGCCGTGTTTATTGTCTGATTCTTTTAGGCTTGGTCGCGTGGAATCGGCGTAGCTTCACCTAGTTCCTAAGACGTTTCAAAGTGATTATTGAAATAAATTATTTTTGAATTTGAATTTGAATTTGAGTCGCGAGTAATTATTATTATATTTAACAGCTATTAGTTCATAAAACATCTTCGTAAAATACCTACCTATTGAGTTATTTTCAATAGTTTTCCTGTTGTGTTAACGTTTTGTCTGTGTTATTAAACCTGTTATCAAAAACCAGATAATATGAATATTACTCAGTGATCTTTACGTCGGCAGAGATGCGAATGTTGAGATGAATGTGTAGAAATAACTATAGATTTTGACACTAGGTGGCGCTGTAATATCTAGATAATCTATATAATATAAAAATACTAGCTAACCCGTGCCCGGTTCGCTGTGCGTAAAATACCATCGCGGACTTTTTTGTAGACGTATTATTTTAAGGTGTATAATTACTGTAGTACATTATTTTGATATATCTCGTGGGGTTCAGCCAGCATTTGCAATGTAAGCGCAAAAAAATGTGTTTATTTACGACTTCATATTAGAAATGTTAAAATTATCAGTGGTTTTCTAATATATTAAGCATGTTATTATACATATAAATCTTCCTACTGAATCACTCTTTCTATTAAAAAAAACCGCATCAAAATCCGTTGTGTAGTTTTAAAGATATAAGCATACATACAGACATACATACAGACGCGGGAAGCGGGAAGCGACTTTGCTTTATACTATGTAGTGAAATGCCACTTTTCGTTGTAATTATATAACTCAAGAACGGGCTCACCTATCTAAACCAAATGTTTAGGCTTTGTTCAGACTATTTAATAGATTATGCGAAGTTTGCACAAAATCGCTACAGTGGTTCTTCATTTATCACATTTTTTGTAACAAATGAATTCAATAAATGGCGGAGCATTTTGTAAATGGAGATTTTGCTGTCAATCAATTATTTAAATTTGAAAGGACAACGTCTGTCACGGGTCGGCTAGTAATTTATAATTTTTAAATTACATTTCCAAAATTATTATTTTTTTTATTTATTTTTTCCGAAGTTTTTTATTTCATTTGTAATAAGAATTTGTTTATTTTTGTTTCAGTTTTACCATCTGTGTGGTCTGCCGTTGCGAAAGATGTCGTAAATACATGCAGGTAATCCATTTTTTATTTCAAAGCGTCATCTATCTATAATATAAAGACCGGCCAAGTGCGAGCCGGACTCGCGCACGAAGGGTTCCGTACCATTATGCCGTGTATTTTTGCCTTTTTTTATACAGTTTGTTGTATGGGAGCCCCACTAAAATATTTATTTTATTCTGTTTTAAGTATTTGTTGTTATAGCGTCAATAGAAATACATAATTTGTGAAAATTTCAACTGTGTAGCTATCACGGTTCATGAGATACAGCCCTGTGACAGACAGACGGACAGCGAAGTCTTAGTAATAGGGACCCCATTACTAAGACCCCTTTGGGTACGGAACCCTAAAAATAACGTAGTTCTAAGATTCTTTTTATTTTGAAAATATTCTGTAATATGTAATTAGTATCAGGGTGAGAGATTTTAACAACATTTTGATTTTCAAATAAACGGTTTATATTGAAAAAATGATTAAAACGACGAGTTTTAAACACCATAAAATAGAGTATTTACGATATCTATCTCTTAGATACCACAATTTTATATTGTCATTGGAGATTGACAGGCATGCAAAGTTTTAACTCAATCAGACTATTAACTAAGGAGTTCCGTTGAACAGCTCCTGACTCCATCATCAGATCAGCTCACTGTCGCCATATTATTGCATTGTCACCAAAGTTACACAAGTATGCAAAATTTGAGCTCAAACGGTTGGGGATAACTGCTTCAAAATTGAGTTGCAAGATTCCACCTTAACAAACACAGTTACATAGTTACTTAGTTACATACAATCATACATTGCAAGGTAAATAAAAGCTTGTAAAAAATATAGGTGCGCGTCGACTTGATAACCTTCTTAAGAGGCTCCCAGTCGACGATTGCTCTTTTTCGAAACGAAAAAAGAAATACTTCTGAACAAGCCACATCTCCTATTTTTATAAATATATTACTTCAGGTTCCTACCTAGATTTCTATTAAGCTGAAAACATAATAGCAGAATCTTTTCACGATAAAGATATTATTTCAAAATGATACGTTTTAGAATTTATGATCGAAATATTTTATATACCTACTATTAAAATCAACTTGTGATTTATTGTTAAAGATAGGTAATATGTAGATCTAGATTTTTATTAGAATAGATTTTTGATAAGTAATTATACATAATTTATATCATTAATTTATTCGAAAAGCTAAGGCGGACCACGCGCCGACGTGTGTTTGTCGTCATTGCAGCGGTCGGTAGGATTATTTATCGAAGTGATTAAAGATGGGTACATCTTTATTCACATATACTATCACTACATAGTATAAAGCAAAGTCGCTTTCCGCTTCCCGCGCCTGTATGTCTGTATGTATGTTTGCTTATATCTTTAAAACTAACAACGGATTTTGATGCGGTTTTTTTTAATAGATAGAGTGATTCAGGAGGAAGGTTTATATGTATAATAACATGCTACCCGTGCGAAGCCGGGGCGTGTCGCTAGTACATTATAAAATAGGAGATGTGGCTTGTTCACAAGTATTTATTTTTTCGTTTTAAACAAATACAATCGTCGACTGGGAGCGCCTTAACCAAAAACATTTTTAAGTTTTCAAAATGTATTTATATTTTTCAGTTTGAACGAATACATGTGCAGTGATGGAGTCTGCATCAGCGCAGAGCTCGCCTGCGACGGACAGCCTGACTGCCCTGACAGAAGCGATGAAACGGACTGCGAGTTCAAATCGTATGTTACTGAACTTACGGGAAAAAAATAGGATCACGACTGTAATCCCCAAGTACGGTAGACATCCTCTCAGATCTCCACACGCTTAGATCCTTGAAGACGTCTACTGTCTAGTTATCACGGTTCATGAGATACAGCCTTGTGACAGACAGACATACGGACAGCGAATTCTTAGTAATAGTGACCTGTTTTTACTCTTTGGGTAGGGAATTCTAAAAAGGCAAATAATGTAACATTGGTGGCGATTCTGTTGTGTCCAATCTAAACCTAAAATTTCGTAAAAAAACGATCGATCTTATTCCTTTTATGTTAAAGTCCAAATTAAAATGACATCAAAATGACAGTCCTAAAACTTAGGTTATTTTAGCCGTTTCTCTATTTTATTTCGCTTATTTGACACAAACAAGTGTCATCTTAGTCAACACCAATTTACATGTTGATTAAATTTAGCTTGACGTTTCTAAATCTCGTACGAAAATCGGAAATTTATTTAAAACTAAGCTAAGTATTAGAACTGTCACTTTGATGTTACGATAATTTAGACTTTAACGTAAAGGAATAAGAGCGATCGTTTTTAGGAATTTTAGGTTTAGCGTGGACACAACAGAATCGCCACCAATTTATTGTTAATCGATTTTTGTGTCCGCGTCATCTACTACTTAATTATTATTTATTATATCTAGTTAACTTAGTCTCATAATGGTAGAACGGCTATTAATAACCAATTAGTTAGATATACAAAGTTGAGGAAAACATCTTGAGGAAACCAGTTAGTATTATTATAATAAACGGCGGTGGGTTTTCCACCTGTCACGTATGAAATGCTACTGTAAAATGTGTAAATACGATTCAACTGAAAATCTGTTGATGGCTTGGTATTGCAGCATATAGCTGAGTGGTGACCAATTTTGCTGTCAATATTGTTATTAAGGCGCTCCCAGTCGACGATTGTTTTTGTTCGAAACGAAAAAAGAAATATTTCTGAACATGTACCCATCTTTAATCACTTCGATAATCCTACCGACCGCTGCAATGACGACAAACACACGTCGGAGCGTGGTCCGCCTTTGCTTTTCGAATAAATTAATGATATAAATTATGTAATAGAAATCTAGGTAGGAACCTGAAGTAATCACTACATAGTATAAAGCAAAGTCGCTTTCCGCTTCCCGCGTATGTATGTATGTATGTATGTTTGCTTATATCTTTAAAACTACACAACGGATTTTGATGCGGTTTTTTTTAATAGATAGAGTGATTCAGGAGGAAGGTTTATATGTATAATAACATGCTATTGCTACCCGTGCGAAGCCGGGGCGGGTCACGGGTCGCTAGTATACTTATAAAAATAGGAGATGTGGCTTGTTCAGAAGTATTTCTTTTTTCGTTTCGAAAAAGAGCAATCGTCGACTGGGAGCCCCCTAAGTATAAGTATATCACTGTTACAAAAATCTATGTTCATCACACAAATATCTACCCTGTGTAGAGATCGAACCCACAACCTACAGCGCAGAAATCAGAGTCACTACCAACTGAGCTGTGAGGCCAGTTTATTATAAGATTTAGATATGTAAATCTAAAGGTGTGGCCAGACATAGAGCGGCATTTGAGCGCGGCAGCCACGCCTCCTTTATGTTTAAACTAGTCACGCCGCAAACTTGTGTCCTGCGAATGCCGCGGTCAAATGCCGCGCTATATATGACTGGTCACACCTAAGAGATAATAATATAATGTTGACACAAAATAAACGAATACTTTCTAAACGTCCACCAATATTTATTTAATTATTTCTATTATATTTCAGAATATATTTTGAAAATGCTCCTGGCCAGAACCGCTCGAAGCGCCAACTCTCGTCATGTCGGTATGTACCTACCCATCTGTCAAATATAAAGGAACGAATAAATTCACGACTGTAATCCCCGAGATCATTGAAGATGACACATTTTGCAGTAGTGCAGACTGACTGATCTATAAGACACAGACTAAAACACTGGGCCTAGAAACAAAAAATTTGGAGGATGAAAAATAAATAGGATCACGACTGTAATCCCCAAGTACGGTAGACAACCTCTCAGATCTCCAGACGCTTAGATCCTTTCAAGATGTCTAGTGGCACATGCCCACATTTTGCAGTAGTTAGCATTCCATACGTGACAGGTTGCAAACCCATCGAAATAGTATTGCGACTATAAATTGAGATGTAAGCTATCTATCTTTCAAGTTGGATCAAACTGCACACGTTGTGCAAAGTTTGATTAAATAATTTAAGGTAGTTAAAGGGTCCATCGCGGACAAACAACGTGACGCGTAATTTATATATTACTAGCTGACCCGTGCCCGCTTCGCTGTGCGTAAGACATTTCTAATACCATCGTGGACTTTTTTGTAGACGTTTTTAAGGTGTACAATACTGTAGTACATTATTTTGATATATCTCGTGGGGTTCAGCCAGCATTTGCAATGTAAGCGCAAAAAAATGTGTTTATTTACGACATCACATTAGAAACCTCTAAAATTATGTGTTTCTCTACTATATTATGCATGAATTATACATATAAACCTTCCTCCTGAATCACTCTATCTATTAAAAAAAACCGCATCAAAATCCGTTGTGTAGTTTTAAAGATATAAGCAAACATACATACATACATACGCGGGAAGCGGAAAGCGACTTTGCTTTATACTATGTAGTGAAGATAAGATTTGTTTGTTTTCAGTAAAAACGAGTGGCAATGCCGCGATGGCTCCTGCATCCAGTTCGATGGTAAATGTGATGGTGTGGTGGACTGTCAGGATCGGAGTGACGAAGCTCACTCTCTTTGTTGGCAAAACAAGTGAGTGATATTATAAACGACTAGCTGACCAGTGCCCGCTTCGCTGGTCGACAGAGAGTTTCACATCTGGTATTCCCATCTTCAAAATAAATTATAGCCTATATGTTGCCGAGGACTAATAGCTACATAACAAAAAAAGTTTCATCAAAATCCATCCAGTAGTTTTTGCGTGAAAGCCAGACAACAGACAGACAGACAAAAATTCCAAAATTGTATTTTTTGGCTTGTGTTACTTGTATGAAGACCCCTAGGAGTATTTTTTTTAGTTTTTATTCAATGTACAGAATTGAACTCTTCTACAGTTTTATTATATGTATAGATTTAGGCAATACCGGTGCTATTAATAAAAATTTACTTATCCAAAGATCATCTGAGGTTACACCAAGACTGTTAATACCAGCTTAATGTAAGCAACTCCATTTCTAATCCTCGTTTATTAATATTAAATTCGACTAGTCCAAACGTAAGCGTTGGACTAAATTTAATCCTGCGCTAGTCTACGTTTATTAATGAGACGGTACATGTTTATTTTTCCTTGCAAGTGTGTTGAAAAACTGCGTATGAAACTCGGGAGCAACTTGACATTCGGCTGACTTACGCCCTCGCCTACGGCTCGGGCTGCAATCCACGGCCTCGTGTGTAATGAGCTACTTAGCTCACTTTATACTTTAATTACACTTATAAAATAAATACAAAAATGCGGACATAATGTCGAGGCATTGTCTACCAGCCAACCTAATTTTTTGAAGTCATACTTTTGAAAATCCTCCGTGAAGCTAGAAATCACAGCAGCGCGCAGATCACATGTCACATAATATTACATTGTCATTGAAACTTGACAGTTAAGTAAAGTTTTTACTTAATCAAACTATTCACTAATGAGTACCGTTGAACAGCTCAACAGCTCCTCACTCCACCATCAGTCACCATATTATTGTATTGTCACCAAAACTAAAGTTCTATGCAAAATTTCAGCTCAATCGGATACCAACAAAATGGTTGAAAAATGGTTTGCATATTTTGGCGAACCAATAAATAGACCCGTATGTTTGTTGCCCTTTTTAACTTGCCTTTAAACAAACACGTAGGGTGTCAAAGTCCCGGTTGTGGTGCCTACCCCGGTTTTGGTCATTTTCAATTTTTATTGTTATTAACTATGCATAGCAAACAAACTTGTTTAAAATCTATAGCTAATACAATTCTTTGTCTATGGTCCGATTTAATTAGTGACAGTTCTTTGTGATTTTTTATACCTCTAGACTTGATTGACCACAACTAAATATTTCCCGTTTTTTCTATTTAAGACGCTGCCAGTCGACGATTATTTTTGTTCGAAACGAAAAAAGAAATACTTCTGAACAAGCCACATCTCCTATTTTATAATGTATAGTATATGTGAATAAAGATGTACCCATCTTTAATCACTTCGATAAATAATCCTACCGACCGCTGCAATGATGACAAACACACGTCCGCGCGTGGTCCGCCTTAGCTTTTCGAATAAATTAATGATATAAATTATGTATAATTACTTATCAAAAATCTATCCTAATAGAAATCTAGATCTACATATTACCTATCTTTAACAATAAATCACAAGTTGATTTTAATAGTAGGTATATAAAATATTTCGATCATAAATTCTAAAACGTATCATTTTGAAATAATATTTTTATCATGAAAAGTTTCTGCTATTATGTTTTCAGCTTAATAGAAATCTAGGTAGGAACCTGAAGTAATATACTTATAAAAATAGGAGATGTGGCTTGTTCAGAAGTATTTCTTTTTTCGTTTCGAAAAAGAGCAATCAGCGACTGGCAGCCTCTTAAATATGAATAATTAATAAATAAATATCGCCTGTTACACAACCTTTGCTTAACCTCGTTTTAATCACTTTCCCAATAAAAAAATATTTGAAAATAAAAATGTTGTCCAAAGCTTTAAACCCTATGTTTGTTTGTAATTAATGTGTTTGATGAATGCAGAATCGTTTTTTCTCAATAACCGTAAAACATACAGTTTTGTTTCTTTATGACAAAGATAACATAAGGATATAATCTAGATAAATTACAGACAGAATCACGATTGGTGAAACTTTTCTCGATAGATTTATTTTCCAAAGTTAGCTCTTCAAAAACACTAGTTTCGTTTTTAATCAACACTATGAATAGCTAAACAGTTATTTTTTATATAATTCGTTCAATAATCATATACTAGCTGAATAAATTACAGACAGTTTCTTTTTAAATTTGATGGTTTTCGAGATAATGCAGTTTTATCACTTTTTCCGTTTTATCCGGGTAGACTCAGCCCATACAAAATGATAAAAAATTTACTTATCACCTTAAATAAACTTGTAATATAGTCGAAAACGATGTGACGTTTGTCCCGTAATATCGTTTATCGTTTTTAAGAGTAGGATCCCTGCTTACAGGTGCCAGTCGAATTGGTTCAGATGCACTTACGGCGCATGCGTGGACGGCACAGCTCCATGCAACAATATTCAAGAGTGCGCAGACAATTCTGATGAGCTTTTGCCCAGATGCAGAAATGAAACTTTAGAAGTCCGGTGAGTCCTATCTCCTTGGCCGTAGTACAATCTCTAAAGTAACACTATTGAAGTTTTAGTAAGGACCCCATATTTTTCTAGCAATAAATATAGTCTTTATGTTACTCAAAGATAATACAACATTCTTAATGGTGAAAGAATATCTGAAATTGGTTCCGTAGTTTTTGAGTTTATTTATTAAATCTGTGAAAATTTCAACTGTCTAGCTATCTATCACGGTTCATGAGATACAGCCTGGTTACGGATAGACGGACAGATGGACAGAAGTATAGACGGACAGACGGACAGACGGACAGACGGACAGACGGACAGACGGACAGACGGACAGACGGACAGACGGATAGATAGAGATAGACGAAGTGAAGTGAAGGCGAAGTTTTAGTAATAGGGTCCCGTTTTTACCCTTTGGGCACGGACCCTAGAAAAACTCTACTATGTAGGTATATACATACATATATCCATGATAATATAACCGTGTGAATTCCGCTTTCCAGTGGTAAATTCAATTGCAGCGATGGCAGTATCATATCTGCTTCAAATCACTGCGATGGTGTTAAAGATTGCCCGGACGGCTCGGATGAGACACTACGGTCATGTGCGGACAAGACCTGCCCCTCTCACCTGTACCAATGTGAATATGGCGCATGTGTCGACAGTGGCGCCAACTGTAATCATGTAACTATCTCTATTTTATTATCACTACGTTTAATACCCCGTTTACACGTAGGGATGCAACATCGCTCTTAAAAACATCGATGTATAATAACATCGATGTTCAAACAAAAACATCGATGTTAAAAAAACATCAGTCTTATGAACGATGCATCGATGTTTTGTCGATGTTTTGTTTTTACCTTACGATTCATTGGTAACAAGAAATATGGTTATATAAATCTAAATTAATAAAATATAAATAAAAGTAAAAAAAAATTGAATTAATAAATAATAATAAAATGTATAATTTTTTACAAGTTATTCCCTGTCAAACAAGAACAAAACATTTTAGTATGCAAAAATATTTATTTCAAAAACCAATTTAGTAATGTTACTTATATTTCGAGTTCAAAAATCTTGAAATTGAATTGAGGAACAGTAGTTTGGAAAGCCTTGTTCCCAAAAGCCTGTTTCTGTCGGCAAATCGAAGTATGCGCATAAAACGACGTGTTATTAGCGTTACGTTCGCGAGCCGACTGAAAAGACAACGATTAACGATGTCGATGTTTATGCCGAACATGAACGATGTATCGGCGATACATCGCTGATAAATACATCGATGTTAACATCGATGTTTATTAACGATACCTCGATGTTTTTAAAACATCGATGTATCGTTTGCATCCCTATTTACACGCCACGAGCCCTGAGTGTGAACAGACGCTAGCGGCTCCGCCTCGCGCCTCGTCTCGCCACTCGCGGCGCTCGCGTCCGTAGCGGTTTTTGGGCACGACTCGAAGGACCTCGCGGTAGACGCGAGCGCGGTGTTTACACTCGCGTTCAACGACGAGACACGAGACGAGACACGAGGCGAGGTAGGTACGAGACACGAGTGTAAACGGGGTATCATAATCATTTATTCTCAACAAGACAATATATATTATCACTTACATGAGAATCAGTTACATAGAAAAATATTAAGTATAGGTTAGATACTCAATTAACGCATCTTCACTACATAGTATAAAGCAAAGTCGCTTTCCGCTTCCCGCGTCTGTATGTCTGTATGTATGTTTGCTTATATCTTTAAAACTACACAACGGATTTTGATGCGGTTTTTTTTAATAGATAGAGTGATTCAGGAGGAAGGTTTATATGTATAATAACATGCTACCCGTGCGAAGCCGGGGCGGGTCGCTAGTTATATATACAAGTAGGTAAGTAGATAGGTAGATAGATAATCCATTAGTAAACATTTGTTCTAATGTATTGAGCAAGTCTTGTTTTAAATGCGTTTATTGAGTTTGCATTTTTATTATCACTATCACTACCTAGGGCAATCGACCTGGCAACACAACAACATGATTATCATGTTATGATAAACAGGAATGCTATAATACCTACGCTTTTTATGCTGTTTAGGCACCTATACCTACGCTTCCAATACAATACCTACGCAGAAGCGTAGGTATAGGTGCATAAACAGTGAATAGTTACAATGAAAATTGTACAGATTAGGTATTCTCTAACATTAGGTATTGCATTCAACATCATAACATGATAATCGTGTTTTAACAAAATAGCCCTGCTTACCTGCCCTGTAACCCAATTTGCAAAATCACTATAGAATTTGAATTTGACAACGAAACAAATTTATTTTTAAAACTATCGTGATTAGTAGACATAACTATAGATTTTGACACGACATTTTGAAACGTTGGGAAAACACAAATTAAAGTTATTGACGTGTTAAAGACCCGTGTTAATACATATTCATTAACTAGATTATAATAAAGATATCTTCAAAGATCTGTCAAACTAAAAAAAATACTGACAGTCATAATTTTCTATAAATTAGGTTTATGTAAATTATATTGTTTTTATGAATATAAAACTTGGCGCAGCCGGTAGGATAAGAGAGGTGTTGTGTCATCTGTCATGCTGTCACTAACAGTCATGAGTTTTCCCGCGTTTTTATATTGCTATTCTAATTTGTATCTCATTATAAAATGTAAAGTTTAAATAATTGTTGATGAGTTGTTTTTATAAAATCGATTACCGAGCTGAACTAAAATCATCGAGTCTCAGCTTTGCAAACTTAGCCATTGACCATTAGCTTAATTAGACTACATTGATGTTATACATTTTTGTATTACAGATTCAAGAATGCGCAGACAACTCAGATGAAGCTGATTGTGGAGAATCTAGTACACCTATCATCAAGTAAGCTCATAATAAAGATACCTTTTAACACTTGCCCGGCAGGCTGACTCTATATCGGGGTTCGGAATGTTAATAAGAATGCTGATAGTCATTTAAAATATACAATAAAGCACGTAAACATAAAACAGACAAAATAAACACAATATAACACCACAAATGAATAAAAGTACTACAAAACTGATTAAGGTGAATTTTTCCGTAGATGTAGATATAATGCCCGAAATAAAACATACTACTTTAAAATACGAAAAACATCTCCAAAATAATAAAAAACACATAAGGGAGCGTTACATTATAGATGGGCATAGTGTGCAAAAAATCTGACATCAGTCGTCATAGCAACGTGTTACTCTATGCGATTATTGCAATTTGGACAGGACAACGTATTATACACAGCCATCTAGCCCCAAACCAGATAACAGCTAGAATTACATAAGTATACTTTTTTTTATAAATATTTAGGTACCTACTTAATAATACAAACATGTATGTTCATCACATGTTTTCTCCCATCTCCATCCAAAGGTTGTTTGGTAGAGGTCGCTGATCAGCGACAAGACTACCGATTACTCAACATATTTTTTGGATTTAGCAGATATTTATGTATATTTTGGTTACAATGTGCAAATAGTTATTTGTTATACAAGAGTGCAAAGTTGCTTTTTAACCGCGTGTTCAATTTTGATGACCGAGCAAGAGAAGGATTCTAAAATAGAATCACGAGCGCAGCGAGTGATTCAAAATTAGAATCCTGAGCGTTAGCGAGGGAATCAAAAGAGCACGAGGTGAAAAATCTTTGCACTCGAGTGCAACACGTAACTTTTCATTCCACCTCAGCGAGGAAATGACTAAATGCAAAAAAAAAACGTTTACAATCACAAGATAGGTACTTTTATTTCAGTTTAGGTATTAACTACTACATTATGACAGGTAAGTATTACAGAATAATCTTAATAATGACGTGAAAAAATGCCGCGTAAAGAACCGCGTACAAAGCAAATTGAAAAAAGAACACCAAGAAGATTCCGAGTCTGAGTTTTTAACAAATTAAAAAAAGTTGTATGATATATTCGGCACCATAGAGGTAAATAGGTTTAATGATTTTTTTAATTCACAAACTTAGTGCACACGATGTTCTAAATTCAATTTACTTTATCCTCTAGAAAATAAAAACTGCTTCTGCACTCAGATATTGAAGAGCAAAAATACTCTTTTCATCCCACCATCTCGGAAAGAGTATTTTATGATTGTAAACTATCTTGTGATTGTAAACGTTTTTTTTTGCATTTAGTCATTTCCTCGCTGAGGTGGAATGAAAAGTTACGTGTTGCACTCGAGTGCAAAGATTTTTCCCTCGCTTGCTCGGTCATCAAAATTGAACACGCGGTTAAAAAGCAACTTTGCACTCTTGTATAACAAATAACTATTCCGAGATGGTGGGATGAAAAAAATATTTTCCGTTCTATCAACACCAACTCCTTGCCCCATCATACACGTTCAAGGTGAATAAGCAGTTTTTTTTTAATTTTAGACCTACTTCCGGCAACTGCATATTACCACCATACCCCGAACACGGCACTTACACTACCAACATCAGAGACGCAAGACCCGGCTTGAGCTACAAATATGTCACTGTCAATGTGACATGTCAACGAGGGTACGGCGTCGATGGACCGAGCGTTGTCGGCTGTCAAGATGGCAGGTGGCAAGAAAATATCCCTAAATGCATCCGTAAGTATAAAATGCTCTGATTTACTGTATTTTTAGGGTTCCGTACCCAAAGGGTAAAAACGGGACCCTATTAAGACTCCGCTGTCCGTCTTCCGCCACAGGGCTGTATCTCATGAACCGTGATAGCTAGACAGTTGAAAATTTCACAGATGATATATTTCTGTAGCCGCTATAACAACAAATACTAAAAACAGAATAAAATAAATATTTTAATTTGACTATACAACAAACGTGATTTTTTTGCTGTTTTTATAGAATGGTACGTAACCCTTCGTGTGCGAGTCGAACTCGTACTTGGCCGGTTTTTTTGTTGTTATCGATCAAGATCTTATAGCAAGACGGGCTTCCTACGGAAGGGAGTTGTCTTAGCGATAGATTACTTTTAAAATAGTTCTGGCGTTTGTTGCGGGGGGAAATGTGCACACAAGTGCAGTTCCGCACACTTACATGCAAAAACAAAACTGCCAACTGACTGTAATGATGACGTTAACACATAAACAATCCAACAATACACTAATAATTCGTGTACAGATGACTCACACATTGACACGTTTTATAAAATGTGTATGCTCACTTGGGCTTGTACTTTGACAGAGGGGATCGCGGCGAATGACTAGATGACTACTCCCTTCCGTAGGAAGCCCGTGTTGCTCTAAGATCAAAATGCATGGTCTGAACATCTAGTATCAGTTTTTTGGAGTAGTCTTAACTCTCACTTTAAGAGTCTTTGTATTCGTAATTTTACTGAACATTATTATTTTTATAGCCGTGTTAGCCGAATAGGAGGTACCTCGACTTTCAATCAGAAAGTCGTGGGTCGAATCCCGGCGTGCATCAATAGATTTTTCTGTTCGAAAAATGTATATGCGCATCAATAACACGTGCTTACAACGGTGAAGGAAAACACCATGAGGAAACCAGTTAGTATTCTTATAAGCGGCGATGGGCTTGCAACCTGTCACGTATGGAATGCTAACTACTGCAAAATGTGGGCATGTGCCAAATATAATGTTTGGACGTGCCTCTGACTACCCCCAATAGACATCTTCAAAGGATCTTAGCGTCTGGAGATCTGAGAGGATGTCTACCATACTTGGGGATTACAGTCGTGATCCTATTTATTTATTATTATTTTTATTCCCAAAAATTAACGTTAGGCATGTTTTAAAACAAGCTAAATCATATTCGCAACATATTTAATGGAAAAAGAAGAAGAAAATGACTTTACATTATTATATTGCCCGAAACCATAATTAAGGTGATAAGTGAAATTTTTGACGTTTTGTATGGGCTGAGTCTACCCGGATAAGACGGAAAAAGTGATAAAACTGCATTCTTGAAAACCATCAAATGTAAAAAGAATCTGTCTGTAATTTATTTAGCTAGTATGATTATCTTACGAATTATATAAAAATAAACTGTTTAGCTATTCATAGCTTTGATTAAAAACGAAACTAGTGTTTTTGAAGAGCCAACTTTGGAAAATAAATCTATCGAGAAAAGTTTCACTAATCGTGTTTCTGTCTGTAATTTATCTAGATTATATCCTGCATGTTTTGCGGTTATTGAGAAAAAACGATTCTGCATTTATAACTCGCCTTAATTCTCTATTATCTTCCAAACAGGGCAATGCAGAGTTCAAATACATCCATCGGTAGAATACCATTGCATTGTCAACGGTGCGATCACGGGGATCAGAGCTTGCAATACGTACGAGCCTGTCGGCACTACCATTCAACCTGAATGTCGAAGGCCCAATTACTATTATCCATACACACTCACACTGATGCGCTGTATCGATGGTTACTGGGACTACACAGCCAGATGCAACCCAGGTTTGGTTAAAATCGGAACTAACATAACTATAATCATAAAAGATTCTGTCCAAGTCTATAAAAGCGAGTTCAGTTACATGGTCCCGGTTGACCAAACTCAAACTACAGTTAATAAAACCAACTATAATGACTTTGGTCATCTTTATGGTCAATTTGTCCCTGTTACCGATGGCGCAGCCGTTGGGATGGATCATTACTTGAACACAGATTTCTCATTGGATTACGATTTCGATATAGATGTGAGAATGAAAGAGACTGATGGTAAAGATAACATAGATGTGAGAAAAAGAGGGACTGATAAATTGAAAGATATAACAAATGCGAGGAAGAATATAAATTTTAATATTAGTAATAGCAGTGTTTATGTTAATACTGGAGATAGAATTGTGTTTAGGGACTAGGGTCGTATCGATCTACAAATAATATGGAAAATATAGAGAAAATACATTTATTCAACAAACAAAATACTACTTGAACATCAGAAGAGGAAATCAATTCAGTTTTCTGTTGAAATATATTTTTTAACAAGCTGACCCCGCGAACTTTGTATCGCTTTAGAATTAACAAAATGTTGTCTTAAGTTCCCGTTCCCGTTCCCGTTACCGTATTATCAAACCTAATAAAGCTCAAATTGACTCTACGTTTTAGTTAGAAAACTTTTGTATGGGAAAAAGAAAAGGGCTGTTTTTTTGGTTTTCCCGGCAACTATTCGATTTTTTCTCACCTTTTAAACCTTCCCTATACCTCCATGAACATTTCAAGACCAAGATAAGATAAATCTGTTCAGCCGTTCTCGAGTTTTAGCGAGACTAACGAACAGCAATTGATTTTTATATAGGTATATAGATAGATGACAAGCTTTTGTAAATTCATATAAACCATCGAGCACCAGTGCGCTATCCTGTCACACAGGAACACAGGCGATGACTGAAAAGTAAGCAAAGTTTTTACTCAAAGTATTTACTAAGGAGTTCCATTGTAAGAACAGTTGAACAGCTCCTGACTCCATCATCAGATCAGTTCACTGTCACCATATTATTGAATTGTCACCGAAGTTACACAAGTATGGGAAATTTCAGCTCAATCGGTTAGGGATAACTGCTTCAAAATTGAGTTGCAAGATTCCACCTTAACAAACATAGTTACATACATACATTGCAATTGCAAGTTAAATAAAAGCTTGTAAAAAGACAACATAATATGATTATTTTAAAGCCACGGATTTGTTTTGGGACAAATGGAGGCACATGCGTAACGTCTTGGGGACAATGTTGTGGAGGTGTCCCGCGTCACGTTAAATGTTGCGGGACACTGGAACATTACAGCGTCATGTTGCAGGACAAGATGTCCCCTAGTGTCAGCATGAAATGTATGAGAGCAGCGTAGATTGAGAATGTTGGCCTTTTATTTAAATAATCAAAATTAAATGCACCATGTATGAAAGACATCACTTGAGAACGGCTCGACCGATTTGGCTGATTTTTTTATTGTTCTTATAAGGACAGGGTTTGTATCAAGGTCATTTTTTTGTGAAAACTATAGGTATATTGTAAAATTCGTTAAAACTGAAAGTGCTTTTTGTTTTGAAATATTGAAAAAATATATAGGTAATACTCGTAAACATATTAACAATGGTGTCAATACTGTTGGCACCGAGCTAATCCTTAAATTTCCTAAAATAAAATTAAAACAATATCGCTCTTATTCCTTTACGTTATAGTCTAAATTAAAGTAACCTATAAATGGAAAAATTCTTAAATTTATAATAGTTTTTTTTTTATATTTCGGATGTGCTAAAAAAATAAGAAAGTCAAAATTTCACTTTAGTCAGCTTCATAGTTAGCTTCATACTTAGTCACCTTTTTACATGCTGACTAAATTTACGTTAAAATCCGTTAAATTACTTAAAACTAGAAAAAAAAAAACTAACTACTAAATCCGTTAAATTACTGTCATCCTGAGGTTACGCGAATTGAGACTTTAACGTAATAGGAATAAGAGGATCATGTTTAATCATCATTGTAAAATGGACACAACATAATCGCCACCTACTCTTATTTAGACTTTAACGTAAAGGAATAGGAGCGAAATTGTTTTAATTATATTTTAGGATTTTTTAAGATTAGCTCGGTGCCAACAGACTAGTCACCAATGTCTACCAGGTGATAAAAATTGCGGCTATAAAAAAACTAACTAAATAGAATACGAGGTGACTTTTTGTTTAAGTAGCGGTCATTACCAGTCGTTTAAATTTAAACACTTTTTCTATGTTATACATTTAGAAGTACGACTAATTACCCTGACTTTGGTGTTTTTCGTAATGTAGGTATTAAATTCAAATATGCGCAACTTTTGTTCCTTATTGCTATAGTTCGGCCGTTCTGAGAATGCGTTCCTGACACGTCGCGATTGTATGACGACGTAACTTTGTAATGGCGTTGCAGTTACGATAAAAATATTATTGCTGGTTGTTTACCGTTTTAACAATTGATGAGCATTAAAACAACATTATTACAACATTATAGTCACTATAACGTGACTAACTGATAGGTGTCAGGAACGCATTCTCTGAACGGCCGAACTATAATAGATTATAATTACACTCAAATTCTAACTAAATTAGTTAAGTGATCTAAGACTAGTTATTTACCTGAGAGCTATTATATTATGTTGTAAACATTATTGTTTTTTAAAAGTGTGATATTGAAAGTGTTATTATTTATATCTATTTATTATTATTTTAGGTGTTTACCTACTTACATATAACTAGCTTTTGCCCGGCTTTGCTCGCGTGTTACCTAGTTGAAAAGTAACCTATGAGTATTGAGTATTTTAATATAACCCGTTTAGTAGTTTTTGCGTGAAAGAGTAACAAACATACATACGATCCATCTACACAAACTATCGCAAATATAATATTAGTAAATTATATCGAATAAATGTTTTACACTGTCTATTAAAATCCATGTCTAGTTTTGACTACTTTAGTTACATCTGGCTAATAATAAACATTCTAATTATTTCTTAATATGTGTAATAAGTATGTATTTAGAACAAAAAAATCGTAAAAAAAATCTGGCTCCCATAGTACAAGCTTTGCTTAGTTTGGGGCAAGATGGCGCTGTGTGAAATGTCCACCAATATTTATTATTATTTAATAGGCATGGTAAATTAAAAGTTTATGAAAACTGGAAAAAAAAGAAAAAGGTTTTTAAATAAAAATGTATAACCTTTGTTTTTTGATAATACGAGTAACCTTTAAAGTGGAGTGAATACTTAATTTTAGCAACAAAATTCATTTTTAAATTGACATCAGCAATAAATCATCAAATATCTTTATAATTTTTTAGTTTATTTTTATTATTTTATATTTTTATTATATTAACTAGTAACATAGTCGAAACGTCCGAAAAATAAATTAAAGGTGATGAATACCCGTGTCAAAATCTATAGTTAAGTTTATTTTTCTGACAAAGTTATAAATTCATCAATCTGTAATTGACTTAACGTAAGTTAGTTCCGATTTCCACATATTTCGTACCCATTTTGGAGTTACCAGTTTTTAAATTTGCCTTGATTTTTCATTCTACCTTTTCATTAGCCAGACTTTTACTTATTATTTACTAGCCGACCCGTGACAGACGTTGTCCTGTCAAATTTCAACAATCAAATAGAAAATACTGAATGTTTTTAGTCTGTGATGTCAGATTTGTTGTACACCAGTGCCATCTATACCAGAATCATCCCTTTTGCGTTTTTTTATCATTTTAGGGACGTTTTTTATATTTTAAAAGAAGCCTATGTTTTATTCGGGCATTATATCTACATCTACAGCAAAATTTCAACCTAATCCTTTTTGTCGTTTAGACCTGATTGAGGCACAATATATACAAACTCACAAACTTTCACATTTTATAAAATTATTAGGTTTTATGTATTATTTATTTTGTTAAAAGTGTAGGTACCTACAAAACCAAAATACAAATAAATAAATAAATAAATAAATATTGGTGGACATTTCGCACAGCACCATCTAGCCCCAAACTAAGCAAAGCTTGTACTATGGGAACCAAGATAACTGATAGAATACTTATATACTTTTTTTGTTGTAAATACATACTTATTATACATAACACCCAGACACAGAACAAACATCTATATTCATCACACAAATGTTTATCCTGAGTGGGGATCGAACCCACAACCTACAGCGCAGAAGTCAGAGCTACTACCAACTGAGCTGTGAGGCAAGTATTACAACAAGTTCCTTAACAAACAACAAATTTATTTTTGAATGCCTGCATTTTACACATTAGGTACATATCAACTGTTTTGAACGTAGAAAGTTGTGGCGATTCTGTTGTGTCATGTGTCATGTGTCATGTGTCATGTGTCATGTGTCATGTGTCATGTGTCATGTGTCATGTGTCATGTGTCATGTGTCATGTGTCATGCTAAACCTAAAGATGGAGCCTATATAAGACCTGGAGGAGCACAAGTCGAGGCGCTTTATTTTTTTTTATATTTCAAATGTACAAAATTTCTCGTTAGCCAACACTTTTTTACATGCTGACAAAGATAACGTAAAAAACCGTTTAAATTTCTTAAAAATAGCCTAAGTTTTAGAGCTCTCATTCTGAGGTTACCTGAATTTAAACTTTAATGGAAAGGAATAAGAGCGATCGTTTTTTATTCTTAGGTTTAGCATGAACACAAGAGAATCGCCACAAGTAACCTAAGTGGGTAGATTAGGTTAGTTAGGTATCAACCACTACTTGCACTTATTTATTGAAACTGTGATACCTACTTCTCTTCCTAGTTACCCAAGTTTGACAAGATTTTGAAAACCATTCTAGATTATTCAGCAGTGACTGTGGAACCCATAAGAAAATATTATTTTCAATTCTGTTATGTATTGACCCTAAAAATGAAAAGAAATATTGTCAATTTATATAACCCGCAAAAACGCTTATTTAGCAAATGGCGTCGCACTAATTTCTGTGACGTTACCGTTACATACACAAACGTCAAGTTTTTCAAGGCAGGCGATGACATATTGACAAGCATGTTACGTCATCGTCGATTCGACCAATCCTGACCGTTTTGTGTCTTTAAAACTGGCGTTTAAAAATAGATAATTTAAATTATAGGTTTTTTAATAAATCATTGTTTATTTTCAAGTTATTTTACTCCATAACGCTTTATGAAGGCATAATTTACATAGATTACTATTAAAAACACTTTATTTTTCATACTGTCAAATAGCCTATGGGTAGGCTATTTGACAGTAGAGATACTATGATAGAGATACTATTTTAAAAAATGTCACTAATTCACTATGTCCAGTCTAAGGGTGAGTTTCCATCTACGCGGATGCTATGCGAAGTGGACCAATGATAGGGCCCAAATATTCGAGTTTATTAATGTCGAGCGCTGTATTTGATCGGCACTCCGCGTGGATGCAAACTCATCCTTAAATGCCCAGTTACAACCAAAATCAAAATCAAATCAAAATAGCGTTTATTCATTGAAATCACTTGGATCATTTAGAATCTTCAAATTTAGTTTAAGTTTGTACATTGTTTGTTATTTTTTTTTTTAAGTCTTTGTACTTATTTTTAATACAAAATGAATCTTAATTAGACTAACCAATTGTAATTAATGCTGTTTACATCAAAGCTGCATTATAGATATTATCAATTTCAGCTGTGTGATTTAACCCTCGTATTCAAGAACGACACTATGAGAACACGCACCCACAGTGGACGAAATCTTTTCTCATAATCACTTATGTGTAGAGCTCAATTTTGGCTAGAGTGAAAGTGATTTTTATGAAAAAAGATTTCGTCCACTGTGGGTGCGTGTTCTCATAGTGTCGTTCTTGAATACGAGGGTTAGTTAGTTGACACAAAACTGAATGCTGATGACCAATGATCGCTGTAAAAAGAAAATATACTTAACTGTTAGTAAAAACGTAGTGAAAGTTCAGCTTAACTGAACAATTCAAATTCAAATTCAAATTCAAATTCAAAAATCATTTATTTCAATAAAATCACAAGGATCACTTTGAAACGTCTTAGGAACTAGGTGAAGCTACGCCGATTCCACGCGACCAAGCCTAGAAGAATCAGGCAACAAACACGGCTTGGGGTCTACCTTTTTTTTAATGATCCTTTCCTTAATGCTATGTAGAGCTCCAGTGTGGTGCCAATCGAACAAGGGATTGAGAATTGATTGAGGGTACATCGATCGCAATCAATCACATAACCATCCACGGATTGACTAGGGGACAAATAAAGCGACATGTTTCGCAACCTGTTTCGGGGACAATGTTGTGGAACTTTTTACAGGTCACACTACACAATGTTTATAAAAATGTCGCCCGATGATGTGTCCCGCGTCACGTTAAATGTTGCGGGGCGTGTTGCGGGACACTGCATGTTGCAGGTCACGTAGATTTTGTGTTGCGTGACATATTGCGGGACAAGCTATCCCCTAGTATACTTAGTGGCTTTATCGATTATTGGGAGCACCTAAATAATTATTTATAAGTAGGTAAATGTTAACAGGATGGAAAGTTTTTTTTTAAATAAAGTTATTTATTTCAATATTCTTGTTTCATTTATCCTTATTAACCTCCATCCTATTAGCATTAGGTACCTCTTTATCTTTAAACTGTTTTCGTAGGGTTTTTTTTTCTTATTTATTCGATGTTGGTCACTGATAATGTAACTTTTATATGAAATAATTTGTAAAATTGGTCCAGTACTATTTTAGTTTATCCATTACAAACAAACTAACAAAAAACAATTAAGAGGCTCCCAGTCGCTGATTGCTCTTTTTCGAAACGAAAAAAGAAATACTTCTGAACAAGCCACATCTCCTATTTTTATAAGTATATTACTTCAGGTTCCTACCTAGATTTCTATTAAGCTGAAAACATAATAGCAGAAACTTTTCACGATAAAGATATTATTTCAAAATGATACGTTTTAGAATTTATGATCGAAATATTTTATATATCTACTATTAAAAAAATCAACTTGTGATTTATTGTTAAAGATAGGTAATATGTAGATCTAGATTTCTATTAGAATAGATTTTTGATAAGTAATTATACATAATTTATATCATTAATTTATTCGAAAAGCTAAGGTGGACCACGCTCCGACGTGTGTTTGTCGTCATTGCAGCGGTCGGTAGGATTATTTATCGAAGTGATTAAAGATGGGTACATCTTTATTCACATATACTATACATTATAAAATAGGAGATGTGGCTTGTTCACAAGTATTTCTTTTTTCGTTTCGAACAAAAATAATCGTCGACTGGCAGCGTCTTAAGGAAAAAAAATGTCAGAGTTCAGCTATGCTCGCGTAGGTACAACGCGATAAAAATATCCAGGATATAGACTAGTCCAGGCTATGAGTATTCCGAGTTTCATTAAATTCAGAGTCGTTTGGGCGGAAACTAGTAGTATTCTTGGAAGCGGCGACGGGCTTGCAATCTGTCTCGTGCCAAATGTAAGTATAGATTAACTGCTATACCCTCGTATTCAAGAACGACACTATGAGAATACGCACCCACAGTGGACGAAATCTTTTTTCATAAAAAATCACTTTATGTGTTGTGCGACACTGCATAGTGTGACCAGAGGCACATTCTCGTGTGCCTCTAGCCAAAGTTGAGCTCTAAAGGCACACGGTAGCGTGCGCCATAGTGCCGCTCAACACATATGTTTATGAAAAAAGATTTCGTTCACTGTGGGTGCGTATTCTCATACCGTCTCATTAATAAACGTAGACTAGCGCAGGATTAAATTTAGTCCAACGCTTACGTTTGGACTAGTCGAATTCAATATTAATAAACAAGGATTAGAAATGGAGTTGCTGGTATTAACAAGTCTTGGTGTAACCTCAGATGATCTTTGGATAAGTAAATTTTTATTAATAGCACCGATAGTGTCGTTCTTGAATACGAGGGTTAGACATCTTCAAAGATCTAAGCGCCTGAAGATCTGAGAGCATGTCTACTGTACTCGAGGATTACGGTCATGATCCTAGGTATTTCATTTTATTTTGATCACGCCCCAATGAATTTGCATGAAACTTGGGATACCTATAACCTACCCTGGAATAGCATATTATAGGTTACTTTCTAGGTACCATGCGAGCGAAGATGCTGGTGAATGATAGATGCTTAGATATTTTTGTTAAAATATACTTCCCGTTTGGTCCCATTTAAAAAAAGGTGTAGTCCGTTTTCAACCCACGTTTTCTCACCACAAGCAAAATATAATAATTATTATTCCAGTTTCTGTTTCTACCCAACTAGTTTTTGAATTCCGTTTTCAACCCGCATAGAAGCAAAATGACATAAGTGCGTCAAAGGTACCGTCAGCAAACAAAATTTTAATCTTCACCATGTTTTCATTTGTCGTTTGCCGTATTGGCCAAGTGGGAGGTACCTCGACTTTCAATCTGAAGGTCGTGGGTTTGAATCCCGGCATGCATCTATGGATTTTTCTGTCCGAAAAATGTATATGCGCATCAAAGCACGTGCCCAAAACGGTGAAGGAAAACATCGTGAGGATCGGCGATGGGCTTGCAACCTAACACGTATGGAATGCTAACTACTGCAAAATGTAGGCATGTGCCTAATGTAATGTTTGGAATTGCCTCTGACTACCCCCTTTAGACTTATTCAAGGATCTAGGCGCTTTGAGATCTAAGAGTATCTATGTCTCTCGTATTTGGGGATTAAAGTCGTGGTCCAAATTTTCTTTTTTTTTATGTTTTAATTTCACAAAATATTCATTAAAAACAATCAACAGTGTACCTAGTAATTAGCATAAAAAATCACAGAAAACGTAATTTTTTTTAACCTGGGATCCATACAGTAGAAGTTATATGGTAAAACATGCCAATGCTGACTGCATTTTTAATAGTATGATTGCCATTCAAAACTGCAGATCCTAACATTTTAAATAATATTATTGCACAAAATTTTTAGTACATTAGTACAATTTTATTTGCATTTTTTGTGTAACCGTACTAATTCCATTGTCTTAGGCTGTGGGTAGAAAAAGGCATAGATTTTGGGTAGAACACGAACTAAATATTATTTAATTTTTTCGTGGGTTGAAACCTGCCTACATTTTGGGTTGAATCTGGAATTTATTATTTGTGGTGAGAAAACGTGGGTTAAAAAACGACTACACCTAAAAAATAGGATATGAAATATTTTATTGGACTTATAATTTTACTAGCGACCCGCCCCGGTTTCGCACGGGTAGCATGTTATTATACATATAAACCTTCCTCCTGCATCACTCTTATCTATTAAAAAAAACCGCATCAAAATCCGTTGTGTAGTTTTAAAGATATAAGCAAACATACATACAGACGCGGGAAGCGGGAAGCGGGAAGCGACTTTGCTTTATACTATGTAGTGATAGTTAACCTATTTTCTAAGGAATATAGTCAGTGGCAGACTTACACATTTACCGCCCGTAGGCTATTGAATTGCACCCCCCTCCCCCGCCCCCAGAGATTACTTTACTTTTTACAATGGTGGTAAAAGTGGTGATTCCTGTCCAGATAATGTTGAAGACATTTGGCAAAATCAAGTGATTGGGCAAAAAGGGGAGGGAGGCATCTGTCCTGCAGTGGGACGATAAAGGCTAAAATAAATAGTGATGTTTGAAAAAATAAACCCAAATTTGCCGCCCCCTAAAATCTGCCGCCCTAGGCTCCAGCCTACTCAGCGTAGTGGTAAATCCGCCACTGAATATAGTGATATAGACCTTACGTTTATTCATATTTTGGAAGTCGGTTTTGTTTTTTTTTTAAACGTGTATTATCTGCCTTCAGAATGCGGTACTGTGACACCTGATGGAATTGATCTCATATACGGAGGAGTCAAAGCTAAGAGAGGGGAGATCCCGTGGCATGCCGGAATCTACCAGACGACATTCAATCCATACATGCAGATTTGCGGCGGCTCGCTTATCAGCAGAAAAATCGTCATTTCCGGTAATTTCCCACCTCAGTTTAATACTGTATTGTACACAGAAAACATCAACTCACTACCTAGTACCTATACTGTCTTACACCTACTCATGTTGCAGTAAGCAACATGTTCCCCGTCACATCAAATGTTACGGGGCATGTTGCGGGATAATGTGGAGCGTCGCCGTTGTAAGAAAGTGTTGCGCGTCAGCTTGCGGGACAAAATGTCTCCTAGTGGTTCCGATTTAAAAAAAAGAAGAAGGTTCTTAATTCGGGTTTAATGTTTGTTACCTCAGAACTCTGTCATTTATTAACCATATTGGAAAAATATTTTTATGTTTGGGTGGATATGGGAAATGGGACCAAACAGGAAGCACCTGTTTGGTCCCATTTGAATTAGAGGATATTATAAATACCACCTCTAAAGGTAAAAAAATAGAGGATGAAAATAGTCCAATAAAATTAGATTTATAACAACACTAGCGACCCGCCCCGGCTTCGCACGGGTAGCATGTTATTATACAAGGTGTCTCAAAAGAAAGTTCACATTTAAATCTTTTTTAAAAGAAAAGTCTTAGCTTTATTGAAAAAATGTTTATTATATATTGAAGTACACTGTTTGGGAATTTATTTTTTAAAAATAACATCGTCCAAATGTAAACCGTTGCGCTCTCGGCATTCATTTAGTCGGGCACTAAAATTGCCTATGACAGCTCGGCAGGTAGTCTCCGTGATGGCTGCCATTTCATGACGGATATTTTCTTTTAATTGTGCCAGGGAAGTCGGTTTATTAGCGTAAACTTTTGATTTGACATAACCCCACAGGAAAAAATCCATAGGTGTTAAATCGGGACTCCGTGGAGGCCAATTTATGTCACCTCGCCTGGAGATTAATTTGTTCGGAAAAATTTCTCGAACTCGAGGCAGAGATCTGTTGGACGTGTGTGAAGTTGCTCCATCCTGCTGGAACCATGTTCTTTGGTTGTAACCAGGAAAGTTTTGCAGTTGGGGCACGAAAAACTCGTCTAACATCTCCACATAACGCTCTGAATTCACTGTGAGCGTGCGTCCCCTTCCATCTTCAAAAAAGTAAGGGCCGATAATTCCTCGCGCCGACATCGCTGCCCATACGGTGACTTTGGGTGAATGTAGCGGTTTCTGATGTTTTTGTTTTGGATTGGTTGCACTCCAGTAACGACAATTTTGCTTGTTTACATGCCCATTCAGGTGAAAATGGGCTTCATCGGAAAACAAGGTGTTGGTGAACGTTGGAAAGCGCTCAATCATCTGATTTACAAAGTCAAGCCTCTGACCAGCATCTTGAGGCTTCAGTTCTTGCACCAACTGAATTTTGTACGGGTGCAGCTTTAAATCTTTGTGTAAAATGCGGCATAATGAAGATCTGTGCACATTTAAAGCAACAGCACGCTTCCGAATCGAGAGGTTTGGATCATCTCGAATAGACTGAGTAACACTGTCCACGTTTTCGGCTGTTCTTGATGTTCTTGGCCGCCCAGATTTTGGTTTCTCCAGAGTTGACCCAGTCTCTTCAAACTTCTCAACCCATTTTGCAATGAGTCGAGTGCTAGGCGCATCATTTAAGTGACGAATATGTCGAATACTGCAGAATTTTCTACGCGCTACAGTCGCCGAATTACCGTTTTTGTAAAACTCACGTACGCACAACGCACGGTCCGCACCAGAGAAACGCTCCATAGCGACTAAATTCCCAAGAGCCAGACTACCGACTGACATACCCCCCGCGCGCCTCAGAATAGTTGCTTTCGCGTAATAAGATAAGCAAATGTGAACTTACTTTTGAGACACCTTGTACATATAAACCTTAAAAAAACCGCATCAAAATCCGTTGTGTAGTTTTAAAGATATAAGCAAACATACATACATACAGACGCGGGAAGTGGAAAGCGACTTTGCTTTATACTACGAGTATGTAGTGATGAAGTCCGTTTTGTTTAAAGTTTCTTAAAATAAATTATTTAAGTCGGGAGATAAAAAACATAAAAAAACTGTTTTAGCATTTCACGTTACAGCGGCAACAGAAATACATAATCTGTGAAAATTTCAACTATCTAGCTATCACGGTACATGAGATACAGCCCTGTGATAGACAGACGGACAGACGGACAGCGAAGTCTTAGTAATAGAGGTCCGTTTTTACCCTTTGGGTACAGAACCCTAAAAATGAATAAATTGATGCGATTTCGATTCCAGCTGCCCACTGCTTCTGGACTGACCTGGGGAAGCAAATGCCGGCTGAAAATTACGCAGTTGCACTTGGAAAGTTATACCGTCCCTGGAACGATCCTATGGACAAAGGAGTTCAAAAGTCCGATGTGAGTAAACTAATATTATAAAGAGGAAATATTTGATTGTTTGTTTGCATCGAATAGGCTCCGAAACTACTGGACCGATTTAAAAAATTCTTTCACCATTAGAATCCTACATTATCCCTGATGAACATAGGCTATAGTGTATTTTCAAAAATGTTAGGGATCTGTATGAAATCTTCGATAATGTAACCCAACGTGTGAAAAAAATCCCAATAAAATCCTTAAATCGCGTACGCTGCAAAAATTATTGACAATAGAGCAAAGTGATGTACTACAGTTTTATAGAGGACATCAATACCATATGTCTAACTATTTGGGATCCATATTAAAACTTCGATAATGTAACCCAAGGTGTAAAAAAAATTGTCATAAAATCATTATTTATCAAACCCGTGCGACGCCGGGGCAGACTGCTCACTACATAGTATAAAGCAAAGTCGCTTTCCGCTTCCCGCGTATGTATGTAAGTATGTTTGCTTATATCTTTAAAACTACACAACGGATTTTGATGCGGTTTTTTTTAATAAATAGAGTGATTCAAGAGGAAGGTTTATATGTATAATACATGCATAATATAGTAGAGAAACACTGATAATTTTAGAGGTTTCTAATGTGATGTCGTAAATAAACACATTTTTTTGCGCTTACATTGCAAATGCTGGCTGAACCCCACGAGATATATCAAAATAATGTACTACAGTATTGTATTGTACACCTTAAAAACGTCTACAAAAAAGTCAACGATGGTATTAGAAATGTCTTACGCACAGCGAAGCGGGCACGGGTCAGCTAGTTAATTATATAAGCAGCTGTTTTATATAGGTACCTACTAGATGCCGTGTTGGCCTAGTGGCAGGTACCTACCTCGACTTTCAATCTGTAGGTTGTGGGTTCGATCCCCACCCGGGATAAACATTTTTGTGATAAACATAGATATTTGTTCTGTGTCTGGGTGTTAATATGTATAATAAGTAGGTATTTAGAACAAAACAAAAGTATATAAGTAATCTATCAGTTATCTGGTTCCCATATTACAAGTTTTGATTAGTTTGGGGCTAGATGGCGCTGTGTGAAATGTCCATCGATATTTATTTATTTATTTATCTATGAATTTTTCTGTTCGATAAATGTATATGCGCATCAAAAACACGTGCTCAAAACGGTGAAGGAAAACATCGTGAGGAAACCAGTTAGTATTCTTATAAGCGGCGATGAGTATGCAACATGAGGGTATGTGCCAAATATAATGTTTGGACGTGCCTCTGACGGACATAGGATATTTGGAACGGGAACTTAACACAACATTTGTTAATTCTAAAGCGATACGAAGTTCGCCGGGTTACCTTGTTTTAAATAGATTAATTACCACGTTTTATTCTGTATCGCTACGATGCTCATGATGAAGAACATCTGAATTTTGTCGAAACGTCGAAGCGAATTCTTAGTAGGTACCTAATAGTTCTCGTTTTTAACCTTTGGGTACCACAATAAAAAATAATAAAAAGTATTTCTATTTCAAATGATTATCAACAAAATTATTTTAATTCGGCCATTAATGTTACAATGTTATTTACCAGGTAAAAGAAATACATATTCCCGATCGATTCCAAGGCGCTGGCGGAAGCTTTCAAGATGATATTGCTATATTGATCGTAAAAGAAGAGTTCGAATACATGGTTACCATTCGACCAGTCTGCCTCAGTTTTGATGTCAAATTCGAGAGTCAGCAACTTCAGACTACACAGAAGGGAAAGGTAAGTTACTTTTTGGTACAGAACATCTAGTTCAGTGGTCGTCAAAGTGTGGCCGTGTGCAGTGGCGGATTTACCACCAGGTTGTTTGTTCAATTATTATTCTTGTTTGAGCCTTCACCTTGTTCGATTGGCACCACACTGGATCATAAAAAAAAGGTAGACCCCAAGCCGTGTTTGTTGCCTGATTCTTCTAGGCTTGGTCGCGTGGAATCGGCGTAGCTTCACCTAGTTCCTAAGACGTTTCAAAGTGATCCTTGTGATTTTATTGATTTAAATGATTTTTGAATTTGAATTTGCTGAGTAGACTGGAGCCTAGGGCGGCAGATTTGAAGGTCGGCAAAAATAGATTATTTTTTTCAAAAATTTTATTTATTTTAGCCATGAACGTCCCACTGCAGGACAAATGACTCCCTTCCTTCCGTCCACACATCTCGATCTATAACTTAATTTGGCCAAATGTCATGCAGGAATATAAAAATAAAAACGTTTATTTACTGTTATTATGTCCACGCACACCATTAAAACTATTAACTAAATCGTTAGATTGTAAAAATAATATAGGGGGGGGGGGGTTTATAGCCTGCTGGCGGCAAATATATGAGTCCGCCACTAGCCGTGTGGTACGGCACGTGACTTTTTATTATTTAAATTAGTATTAAGACGCTGCCAGTCGACGATTATTTTTGTTCGAAACGAAAAAATAAATACTTGTGAACAAGCCACATCTCCTATTTTATAATGTATAGTATATGTGAATAAAGATGTACCCATCTTTAATCACTTCGATAAATAATCCTACCGACCGCTGCAATGACGACAAACACACGTCGGAGCGTGGTCCGCCTTAGCTTTTCGAATAAATTAATGATATAAATTATGTATAATTACTTATCAAAAATCTATCCTAATAGAAATCTAGATCTACATATTACCTATCTTTAACAATAAATCACAAGTTGATTTTAATAGTAGGTATATAAAATATTTCGATCATAAATTCTAAAACGTATCATTTTGAAATATTATCTTTATCGTGAAAAGTTTCTGCTATTATGTTTTCAGCTTAATAGAAATCTAGGTAGGAACCTGAAGTAATATACTTATAAAAATAGGAGATGTGGCTTGTTCAGAAGTATTTCTTTTTTCGTTTCGAAAAAGAGCAATCAGCGACTGGGAGCCTCTTAAGGTGATAAGTACAATTTTTGACATTTTGTATGGGCTAAGTCTACGGATAAGGCGGAAAAAGTGATAAAACTGCATTATCTCGAAAACCATCAAATTTAAAAAGAAACTGTCTGTAATTTATTTAGCTAGTATGATTATCTAACGAATTATATAAAAATTAACTGTTTAGTTATTCATAGCTTTGATTAAAAACGAAACTAGTGTTTTTGAAGAGCCAACTTTGGAAAATAAATCTATCGAGAAAAGTTTCACCAATCGTGATTCTGTCTGTAATTTATCTAGATTATATCCTTAAGTTATCTTTGTCATAAAAAACAAAACTGTATGTTTTGCGGTTATTCAGAAAAAAACGATTCTGCATTCATCAAACACATTAATTACTCGCCTAATAATTAATTTAATTTTTAGCAAATATTTTTGTGTTTATTTCGCAGGTAGCGGGCTGGGGGGTAACTTCTGCGAACGGGAAGGCGTCTCCGCTGCTGCAAGTTGTGGAACTGCCTTACGTTGAAGTGGGCACATGCCTTGCTAATTCCCCGCCCGCCTTCAAGTCGTATATAACTAGCGACAAAATATGTGCTGGCACTTCCGACTGTAAGAGACAAAAGCTTTTAATAATTACTTTTAAAGTTTATAAAACTAAAAACACCTTTATAAGTAACTAGCTGGCTCTTTAGTCAACTGGGCCCGCTCGAACTAGCCCCGCGGGCCCAGTTGACCTAATGCATATTTTGAATTGGTCAACTGGTCCCGCTTACAAAATTTGGTATTAGAATAGACAAGAAGAAAAGTGTTTCAACTATTGTCGAATATTTTAATGGAATACATAAATCCAATATCAACATCGCTCTGACCCGTGCCCGCTTCGCTGTGCGTAAGACATTTCTAATACCATCGTTGACTTTTTTGTAGACGTTTTTAAGGTGTACAATACTGTAGTACATTATTTTGATATATCTCGTGGGGTTCAGCCAGCATTTGCAATGTAAGCGCAAAAAAATGTGTTTATTTACGACATCACATTAGAAACCTCTAAAATTATCAGTGTTTCTCTACTATATTATGCATGTATTATACATATAAACCTTCCTCTTGAATCACTCTGTTTATTAAAAAAAACCGCATCAAAATCCGTTGTGTAGTTTTAAAGATATATGCAAACATACATACGCGGGAAGCTGAAAGCGACTTTGCTTTATACTATGTAGTGACTAGCTTTTAAAAAAAAAAATAGGAACTCGACTGTAATCCCCAAGTATGGTAGACATCCTCTTAGATCTCCAGACGCTTAGATCCTTTGAAGATGTCTAGTGGGGGTAGTCAGAGGCACGTCCAAACATTACATTTGGCACATGCCCACATTTTGCAGTAGTTAGCATTCCATACGTGACAGGTTGCAAGAACACTAACTGGTTTCCTCCCGTCAAAAGCACGTGTTAATGCGCATATACATTTTTTGAGCAGAAAATCTATTGTACTGCCCAGATTCGAACCTAAGACCTTCGGATTGAAAGTCGAGGTACCTTCCACTCAGCTAAGACGGAAAAACATATTTATTACAACAAAATCACAAGTATAGATTTTGACACGGGTCTTTATCACGTAATTACCTTTAATTTACTTGAGATTTGAGAGTGCATTCAACGTCCTTGGTGATTATTCAAATTCAAATTCAAAAATTCAAAAATCATTTATTTCAATAAAATCACAAGGATCACTTTGAAACGTCTTAGGAACTAGGTGATTACAGTCGTGATCATATTTATTTTTTACAAGCTGACCCGGCGAACTTCGTATCGCTTTAGAATACGTTCCTGTCCCGTTCCCGTTCACTGATGCATTTAAAATGACGTTCGGAGTACACCTACATTGGTTAGACAACAGTGAACTTTATATTGACAAATTGACTCTACGTTTTAGTTAGAAAACTTTTGTATGGGAAAAAGAAATGGGCTGTTTTTAGGGTTTTACCGGCAACTATTCAAATTTTTCTCGCTGTAAAAACCATCCTTGAACTTCAACGAACATTTAAAAAAAAGAATTGGCCTAAGTGGTCCAGGCGTTGTTGAGTTATGCGCTTACCAACACATTTTGCTATTCATTTTTATATTATAGATAGACTAGCTGACCCGTGCCCGCTTCGCTGTGCGTAAGACATTTCTAATACCATCGCGAACTTTATTGCAGAAAAAAAAATGTGTTTATTTACGACATCACATTAGAAACCTCTAAAATTATCAGTGTTTCTCTACTATATTAAGCATGTATTATACATATAAACCTTCCTCTTGAATCACTCTATCTATTAAAAAAAACCGCATCAAAATCCGTTGTGTAGTTTTAAAGATATAAGCAAACATACATACATACATACATACAGACGCGGGAAGCGGAAAGCGACTTTGCTTTATACTATGTAGTGATAAACATATTTTTGACGTTGACAGCTACCACAGCGGTCTGCAAAGGTGACAGCGGTGGAGGGCTTGCATTCCCCACAGAAGAGTTGGCAGTCCAACGTTACTATCTGCGTGGGATTGTGTCGACTGCGCCGAACAATGACAACGTCTGCAACACTGCCACCTTCACTGCATTTACACAAATAAAATATCACGAGACTTTCATCAAAAAATTCTGGACCGAAGCATAATTTTGATGTAGCATTTATATTTAGGTAATTATTTAGGTAATAACTGTGCCACTGAGTAGACGTGTTCTATAAATTTGAACTAGCTGACCCGTGCCCGCTTCGCTGTGCGTAAGACATTTCTAATACCATCGTGGACTTTTTTGTAGACGTTTTTAAGGTGTACAATACTGTAGTACATTATTTTGATATATCTCGTGGGGTTCACCCAGCATTTGCAATGTAAGCGCAAAAAAATGTGTTTATTTACGACATCACATTAGAAACCTCTAAAATTATCAGTGTTTCTCTACTATATTATGCATGTATTATACATATAAACCTTCCTCTTGAATCACTCTATTTATTAAAAAAAACCGCATTATAATCCGTTGTGTAGTTTTAAAGATATAAGCAAACATACATACATACATACATACGCGGGAAGCGGAAAGCGACTTTGCTTTATACTATGTAGTGATATACAGGGTTAATTCAGTTACGGTCATAAGTGAAATTTTTCACTTTTTGTATGGGCTGAGTCTACCCGGATAAGAAGGAAAAAGTGATAAAACTGCATTCTTGAAAACCATCAAATTTAAAAGAAACTGTCTGTAATTTACTTAGCTAGTATGATTATCTAACGAATTATATAAAAATTTAAAAATTAACTGTTTAGCTATTCATAGTTTTGATTAAAAACGAAACTAGTGTTTTTGAAGAGCCAACTTTGGAAAATAAATTTATGGAGAAAAGTTTCACCAATCGTGTTTCTGTCTGTATTATATCCTTAAGTTATCTTTGTCATAAAAAAAACTGTATGTTCCGGTTATTGAGAAAAAACGATCAAAAACATTTATTACTCGTCTTAAAGGTGCCTACCTAAGTAGGTACACCAAAAACAAAATGAATGTTTAGATAAAACCTTTTTATAATATCAAGAAGTCTAAATACATCTTGTATATTTATTATTTTTTATTAAGTTTACTTTATGGTTCGTAAAGATTGAGATAATGAAGTCGATTTATTTTTTAAGTCAACATTTTGATACCACATTTTTTAGGGTTTCGTAGTCTACAAGACAAAACCTTAGTTTCGCCATGTCCGTCCGTCCGTACGTCGGTCTGACCGTCTATCTGTCCGCAGCTGAGCTCAGAGACTGTAAGACTATCAGTGCTAGAAAGCTGTAATTTGGCATGTATATACATTTTAGCAATGTCAATAAAGTAGTAGAATATAATCATTAAAAACATTTTTTTAGGGTACCTAGTACCTACCTCCCCTACAACTAAAGTGGAAACTTTTCTCGCGTTCCCCCGCCAATGAAAATTAATTATCGAGAACTTCTCATTAAAGAATGTTACAGGAAAAGTGCTATTTTGTTACATAAGTACATCAGTCCATATTTCCCCCTTCCAAAATACATTTCCACTCAAAGCCGCCGGCGCCGTATCGTTAGATAGGTCTTTAAAAGTATCCCCCATACTTTTAAAGACCTATCTAACGATTGCGAAAACAATTTTTGTGAAATATTAAGCTTTAAAGTGCCAATTTTTGTCGTGTGTGTGTGTGTGTCCTCCTAAAAGCTAAACTATTGGGTTTGGAGGCGTGAAAAAAATCACGGTAGTAGTACATAATCTGAAGTTAAAAGCAAAACTATCACAGCTAAGTAGGCTATATTAGTTTACGAGTAATAGACGTATTAGTCGACCAACTTATAAAATGTAGGTACTTGAAAAGGTAATAATCATTTTTTTTTAGTACAAATACCATTGAAGATTACTTATTATAATGTTGTTTGCTGTGTAAACCAGTAAACTAACTAACTACCCATAGTACAAGCTTTGCTTAGTTTGGGGCTAGATGGTTTGTGTGTAAAGTCCGCCAATAATATTATTATTATTATTAAACTACGAAACCCTACATTGCGCGTGACTCGACACGCACTTGGCCGGTTTTTTTTTAATTTTTTTTGTGTTCTGCAATTTATTTAAAAAACGCTGTCACGATATTTACCTAATTTACGCTCAGTGTGCTTCTCTTGTTATTGCAAATAATTACCTTAAAATGTAATAAATAAAAAAAATTCAATGATCTCTGGATTTTTGTAATAAAATGAGGAAAAAAAAACATTTTTTTTTTTTTATTCTCTATTTTTAATCCTAAGTAATTAATAAAGTAATTTCCCGTATGTATACTAGGTATAATGAATATAAATAAAAGATATAATGAAATCTTCTGTACTGTAATGTAACGAAAAGAATGAACATGGATGGATGTAGACGTAGAGGTAGGCCAAAGAAAACATGGATGGACTGTGTGAAAGGTGATGAGACATCGACTACATAGCCTAATAGACGCCTAATGGCTTCATTTCTTCAAACAAACAACTCTGTCAAGTCAGTGAGGTATGAGGTACGGGGAGTTTGAAAAAATGCATTCTGATTGGCCGATTCAAGATGACGTGATTCACTAGGGATGGGAAGTGTTGTCATGAGTTGTCGATATCAGTCAGAGGCACGTACAAATATTATATTTGGAACATACCCACATTTAATTTTTGCAGTAGTTAGCAGTCCATACGTGACAGATTGCAAGCTCATCGCCGCTTATAAAAATACTAACTACTGGTTTCCTCACGATGCGATGTTTTCTTTCACCGTTTTAAACACGTGTTTTTGATCTATGTATAAAAATCAATTGCTGTTCGTTAGTCACGGGAACGGGAACGGGAACGGGAACTTAAGACAACATTTGTTATTTCTAAACATTGAACTATATTACTAAAGTATGGAACCGACGCAGCAAACCAGTTTTTTGCGCCGTGCGTTGTTGCCAATTGGCAACAACGCGTTTAGTCACTCGCCTAACGCTCCAAGTGATAGCCCGCGTGCGGAAATTGTGACTAAAAATAGTCAAAAATGCCAGCTTGCATGTTAAAAACGTGTAAAAATCGATCCACTGCAAAGAAAAAAGATAGCGGTGTGACTTATCATCGGTAAGTAAACACAATATTAATTAAAACCAACCAAAACTATTTTTCTACAATATTTTCTACCATAAGCCGACATTTTGTTTGAAAATCATAGATTATGAAAAGTGAACCATACAGATAGGACGCGTAGGTACTAATGGTTGGTGAACTTGGTTTGACTGCCTCCATGGCGCAGTCGTAGTTGGGTCGCACTTTATACTGTGACAGTAACGTGGAGGGCATGGGTTCAATCCCCGGGTCAGACCAAACAAGTTTAAACTGGGTTTATGCTTAGAAATTTAGTGACAGTCTGCAGAAGAAGATGCTAAAATAATGAATGTTTTCTTTAGGTTTCCTCGCCCTGATCATGAAAAAAGAGAAGCATGGATAAAATTTGTCCAAAAAAATCGGAATGAAGAGACATGGCTACCGAGCGACCATACACTCATATGTTCAGATCATTTTAAAAATGAAGATAAATATATTACCAAGACAGGTCGGTTTCTAAAGTTTCAAATGATTGTTTGTCTGAGCGTCAGAAACTTACTAAGTTAATTCTGTTTAAAGGTAAATAAGGTTGTCTCTTATGGCTAATATATAATAATAATAAATAAAATAAAATAATATAATGGTTTTTTATTTTACTTCATTAAATGGGGCCATGGAACACTGTCGCAATAGCTATTATGGTTGTTTTCGTATGATGCCTTACCCGAAAAAGAGTTTAATAACTAGATATGTGTGTATGAATGTTGTTTACCTGAAAAAGAGCTTATGAACTAGATGTGTTATGTATGTTTTTTCCGATTGCGACAGTATTCCATGCACCCCTCGATTTATTTATATAATGCGAAAGCGCAAGTGTGAATTTTAATGCCAATTAGTTTTTATTTAATTTGATTTTAAATGCGTAATAATTTATTTTCATTTACTTTTGTAAATTACTATTTCTTTACCCACGTAACTCATTCAAATAGAGTACCTACATTGCATTCAAGAGTTTTGTAGGTACAAAACTACAAAAGCTGTGTCACTTCTGCGGTGTCAATCTATAAGTCTTTGTCCTTACAATTCGTTGACCAAAACGCGTAACCGCCATGAAATTCACGGCGCTTACGACGTTTTGGAAACGAGAAAAATGTAATCTCAAAGCGGTCTTGCGCTGCATGTTCTGATAGTTTGATTAGACAGCAGTCGCTAGATTCAGCGCTGCAGCGCAGACCGCAGTCCACACCGCGCTCCCCCCGCGCAAACCCCGCCCTTTGTCATCAAGATGCGACACGTTTTTTGTGTGCTATATCTTCTCTATACGTAGAAAGCGATAATACTATAAATGCGAATAGCAAATAGGTTACTTCCATGTAGGTACAACGCGAGCGAAGCCGCGGACGGAAGCTAGTTGGCAATAAGTAGTTTTACTAGTTAGGTCTAACTGTTGTTGTTACTACTATGTAGGTTTATCGATCATCAATTATTGAGTAGTGGTACAACACTATTGACTTTCGACAAGGAAAATAACCAGTGTAACTTGAGCTTGTGGTAATGGTTTTTTAGCATAAACAGACGAGATGTGCACGGGTCAAGGAAGTGGTCGGTACTACTGCAGGTTTGACGCGCGGTATTTTTTATCGGCCGTATAAGCCTGATGTTTTGGATGACAGTGTTCGCCTTGCATGCGGTGTCTTCTGGGCTATGTAGTCGATGTGATGAGATGGCGGCTGATAGAGGGAGATGGAAGTACACATGTTATTATTACTAGTTTCTGTAACGTCACATGCTTATCAACAAGTAAACAAACGTCAAGTTTTTCAATCAATCATCGAATCAGCTCGTTGTCACTATATTATTGCATTGTCACCGAAGTTAAATATGGAAAAAAATCTGCTCAATTGTACTAGAGATGACACCACAAAGTAATAATTTGCGGTGCGCCTTGCAGTCCCTCGGACCACAGTGGACTTAGTCCAGGGTTGACAATCTTAGAAGTAGCAAACTGGTAATCATTCTCCTATAAATATCCCAAATAAAGTTGAACACCAAAAGTATTGCCGACTAATACATCAAACTGACATTTTAATTTAGTTACATTATATTATGTTATCTTTAGGAAACCCCCAAATAGATGGCAGTATTCACAATTTGTGGTTAATATATTCTATTTATATTCTCTATTCCGTACAAAGAGCATATAAGATTCCTTAGATAATAAAAGTACTCTGTGACTTAGTCCGAGTCTAACGCCTGTGACGCGCGAACGTGTTTTTCGTGGCTCTTACGACCTTTTTGATTGAAAGTAACTTAAGCCATTCAGCGGTCAGCGCTTTACGTTTCAATGTTTCGTTTAGCCATATATATATTTATTTTACGCTGCAAGCGGACTTTGGCTTTAATTGAAAATTGAGTAATTTATTTGGCTTGGATAGCTCCTCTAGTACGTAGTACATTAAGCTCAATGGCTCAATTGGTTGGAGACAACTGCTTTAAAATTGAGTTGCAAGATTTCACCCGAACAAACATAGTTACATTTAACATTGCAAGTTTAAATAAAAGCTTGTAAAAATGTGCGATTTACATATCACTACAATTATATTATTTACTAGCAGTCTGCCCCGGCGTTGCACGGGTGTAATAATGATTTTAAAGGATTTTTTTAAACCTTGGATTACATTATCGAAGTTTTTATACGGATCCCCAATAGTTGAAACATAATAGTATCACTGTGTCGGCGACGACCCACGAAAGACGACGAACGCCAAAGTGTACGTCGTCGGCGCAAGCGCGAATTAGGTTCGCGAGTGAAGATAGATATTCATATAATCGTGTCGCGCGATGTGATGTGACCTAAACGAATGCCCAAATTCCGAAACCCATCTTCTCTTTTCTCAACTGGCAATACAATAAGTAAGCCATTTACTATCTCGGAAGTAATCAATGGTATTAAGGCACTGAAAAATGGAAAAGCATGCGGAGATGATGACATAACAGTTGAGCAAATTAAAAATCTTGGCCCTGCGGCGGTGTCATGGCTCATGGCTCTATTTAACGCTTGCTTGGAGCAAACTAAGATCCCAAAACTTTGGAGAAAATCCAAAGTAATTGCTCTATTGAAGCCAGGTAAACTACCTGATGACCCCAAAAACTACCGACCAATCTCACTGTTATGCCACACATATAAACTCTTCGAAAGACTTCTCCTAAACCGTCTAACACCAGATATTGATTCCAAACTAATACCCGAACAAACTGGGTTCCGACCAGGAAAGTGCTGCTCCAGCCAAATACTGAAACTCACGCAACATATTGAGAATGGTTTCGAAGCAAGTAAAGTAACAGGTCTTGCTTTTGTGGATTTATCAGCAGCCTATGACACGGTGAACATAAAACGACTCCTCATCAAAGTAGAAACCATCACTAACGATGTAGGTTTCACCCGTATTTTGGGAGAACTTCTTCGCAACCGTCGATTCCAAGTACATTTGCACTCTGGAAAAAGCAGGTGGCGTTACCAGAAAAACGGCCTTCCTCAAGGAAGTGTTCTAGCTCCAACTCTGTTTAATATTTACACCAACGACCAACCAAGTACCCCATTTACAGAACGATTTTTGTATGCAGATGACTTAGCTTTGGCTACACAGACGACTACGTTTGAGGAGGCGGAGGATAATCTTCAGATAGGTTTGAACAAACTTAGTATATACTATGAAGATAATGGTCTCAAACCCAATCCTTCTAAAACCCAAACCTGCGCGTTTCACCTGCGCAATCACCAAGCTAACCGTACACTCAACATCCACTGGCAAGGTACTCGCATCGAACACTGCTCGCATCCAAAGTACCTAGGGGTTACTTTGGATAGGACTCTGAGCTTTAAAACCCACTGCCTAAAAACCAAAGCAAAAGTTGGCACGCGAAATAATTTACTCCGTCGCCTAACCACCACCAAATGGGGAGCAACACCAGATGTACTCCGCACAACTGGCATGGCGCTATGCTTTTCTGCTGGCGAATTTGCGTGCCCTGTTTGGCATCGCTCCGCTCACGCCAAGCATGTAGATGTCGCGTTAAACGACACATGTCGCACGATAACGGGTTGCCTGAAACCGACTCCACTCAACATGCTCCATCCGCTTGCTGGCATTGCTCCTCCTTCTGTAAGACGGGATGTTGCTTGCGCTATAGAAAAGTCAAAGCAAGAACGAGACTACCGACATCCTCTCTACGGACAACCAACTCCTAGCGTTCGACTGAAGAGTCGCAGAAGTTTCTTGCGCATGACCGAAGCTGCCGTAGAGCATCCAACCACACTTAAAAATAATATATGGAAGGCGCAACAACCAGCTCCGCCTGGTTTCACAATGCACGAACACCTGCCCGCGGGACGTGATCTTCCATGGCCATCTTGGAAATGTATCAACCGTCTCCGGACTCAAGTTGGTCGCTGTAGGGAGAACATGTGCAGATGGGGCTACCGGGACCCCACTAAGGCCAGATGCGACTGCGGAGCCCCTATCCAAACGATGCCCCACCTTCTTAATTGTCCCCTATGCCCTACTACCTGCACAAGGGACGACCTCATTAACGCCACCGAGGATGGGGTGAAGGTGGCGAAATTTTACGAAAACATCATTTAAATGATTGTATCATTGACACGCAAGAAGAAGAAGCGCGATGTGATACGCGACACATGAATGTCTATCTCGCTCGCACTCGTAGGTTAAGTTTACGTAATTATGTTTAATTTAGATTGTAGGATAATTATATTAATTACGCTCATGTGATACTTAGAATGAAAATAAAAGTTAGTCCTACGGGTAGGTAGTAAATGAACCTAAGTTACCCTATAAAATGTAGTATCTTAAGTGTTTTAGATAATTTTCTAGGATTATTTTTATTTTTAAGACTAGACGAAAATTGTATTTTTTAGATTTAAATTACTTAAGTTAAGGTATAAATAAAGGTCGAGTGACCACAAAATAGGGCAAATATGATAGGGGGACATTGTGCCCATCATTTACAACCTTTATTATGTACCTTAAATGAACAACAAATAAATGATAGGCAAAAAGGTGGTCGACCGCAAGAGAATATGAGGTGGAAAATTAGGAAATTAGAAATTTAATTAGGGCGCTTTCCTTACGGTCACGCCTCGCGGTACATAGGCGCGCGAGGTCGGGACCGAAAGTGTGATAAGTGTGCGCGCAACAGTGAAGACAAGAAACAGGAAGTAATACTAGAAGAAAGGAAGTAGTCAGGAAGTAATACAAGAAGTCTTCAAGAAGGGAAGCTAGAATAGAACAGCTGATCCGGTCTAGGCTTAGGTCTTACGGTCGATCCCTTCGCGCCACCACACCATAGAAGAGGTTGTTTCCATTTACAATCAAGCAGTAGGCAATAGTAGAGGTCATCTACCTCACGCCTCCCCAGTTAGAGTAAGGACGATAGCGCGCCAGTCCACCCCCGCAGCTGACGTAGCGCCGGCTCAACCTTGAGCGGCTTAACAGCTGCTCGGTTCTCTCGTCAGCGGGCGCGTAATATAAGTCGGACCCGCAACGCACTCATATGAGCGGCGCGGTGTGTGCGGTCCGCAACACTGACTTTTTTGTAGATATTGATGTTTTCTATATAACTGTAGTACATCACTTTGCTCTATTGTCAATAATTTCTGCAGCGTACGCTATTTAAAGGACTTGTTTTGGATTTATTTACACACGTTTTTGAAAATATTCTATAGCCTATGTTCATCAGTTATAATGTAGGATTCTAATGTTAAAATAATTTTTCAAATCGGTCCAGTAGTTTCGGAGCCTATTCAATACAAACAAACAATCAAATCTTTCCTCTTTATAATATTAGTATAGTATAGATGTATGACCAATGTTTTTTTTTCTATTGGGTAGAGAATAGTCCCAAGTTGATCCCATTAATAATAAGTTGGTCCGTTTAATTATATTCCCATAGGAATAATAGATTTTATCATAAAACTTTTAAAACAAGATTCACCCAAACTAACATAGTTATAGTTACATACATACCTAAATAAATTGCAAGTCCAACTCTTTAGTTGCAATGTAACTGAATAAAAAGGAATAAGTGATGTATATTTCAAGTTTGATCCAATTAATAATTTATTTGTTCATTTATTAGCCAAGTTTTGGCCAAGTGGGAAGTTCCTCTACTTTAAATCCGAAGATAGTGGTTTTAAATCTTGGCCGTGCATCAAAGGATTTAATTGAAAATATTCTTATAAGCGGTGATGGGCTTGCAACCTGTCACGTATGGAATGTTTGGACGTGAATTTGCATCTTCATCATATTCCTGCCCTCATCCCACTTAAGTAGGGTCGGCACAACATGTGTACTTCTTCCATTTCCCTCTATCAGGCGTCATCTCATCACTCACTCCTTTCTTACCCATATCATCTTTCACACAGGCCATCCCTCTTTTCTTTGGCCTATCTCTATGTCTACATACATCCACACACATTAATTCCTAACATTCTTTTCGTTCATTCATTCTAACGTCATTACATGACTATCTTCCCTCCTCACGGATGTAAATTTGCATGTGACTTATTAATTATTTTTTTTTGTAAATGCCTTATTACAATTGTTACAACAGAATGGCTATTCTCCAGTGTGAATTCGCATGTGTCTGTTTAAAGTTTCTATTCGATTAAATGCCTTGTCACATCTATTGCAAGAATATGGCTTTTCTCCAGTGTGAATTCGCATGTGCCTGTTTAAAGTTCCTTTTTGATTAAATGCCTTGTCACATCTATTGCAAGAATATGGCTTTCCTCCAGTGTGAATAAGCATGTGTTTTTTCAAATATTCTTTTTGATTAAATGTCTTGTCACATCTATTGCAAGAATATGACATTTCTCCAGTGTGAATAAGCATGTGTTTTTTCAAATTTCCTTTTTGATTAAAAGCCTTGTCACACCTGTTGCAAGAATATGGCATTTCTCCAGTGTGTATCCACATGTGTCTTTCCAAATATTCTTTTTGATTAAATGTCTTGTCACATCTATTGCATGAATATGATTTTTCTCCAGTGTGAATTTGCATGTGAGTTTTCAAATGTTCTTTTCGATTAAATGCCTTGTCACATCTATTGCAAGAATATGGCTTTTCTCTAGTGTGAATTTGCATGTGTCTTTTCAAATTTCCTTTTTCATTAAATGCCTTGTCACATCTATTGCAAGAATATGGCTTTTCTTCAGTGTGAATTTGCATGTGATTTTTCAAATATTCTTTTTGATTAAATGTCTTGTCACATCTATTGCAAGAATATGGCTTTTCTCTAGTGTGAATTAGCATGTGTTTTTTCAAAGTTCCTTTTCGTTTAAAAGCCTTGTCACATATGTTGCAAAAATATTTTTTATCTTTAGTGTGAATATTCAGATGACTTGCTAACTTATACCTATTTGAAAATTTTTTGTTGCACTCATCACAACAGAAACACAACTGTTTGACAATGATTTCATTCTCTGCATTAATTTCGATATCTAAAGGCAGTTGTGAATTATTTAGATCATTAACAATTTCAGTGTCTTTAACAAGTAATTGCAATTCCTCAATATCTTGAGTTTCATATGTCTCTTCTTTTGTCACAATGATTCTGATTAGTTCCTCCTCCTTAATAGTTAGTGCAGGTGTACTTTCAGTGTGTGGATAATCACTTATCAGTTTTGAATTATTTATATCATTAACAATTTCCGTGTCTTCAACAAGTAATTGCAATTCCTCAATATCTTGAGTTTCATATGTCTCTTCTTTTGTCACAATGACTCTGTGTAATTCCTCCTCCTTAGTAGTTAGTGCAGGTGTACTTTCAGTGTGTGGATAATCACTTATACACATGGACCATGTAGGAGTCACTGATAACTTTTCTTTTATTTCCAGAGGCAGCATTGTGACCGTTTCATGTGTGGCCTGAAATAATATTTTTTTTTTTAAAGTTCTGGTTGTCAGTAAAAACAGGTATAAGGCGAGTGTGAATGGAAATGTTGGAGGTATAAATACATAGAGAGGTTTCCCTCTATGTATTTATTTGGACCAAATTGGTGATGTTTTGAAAAATAAAAACCAGGGCAGGAATACAATTAAACAATCTTATAAATGTAGCCTAAGATATGATGTAGCGTACTAATGGTGAATGAATTTTTGAAATCAGTCCAGTAGCTTTGTTCAATCGAAAATAAAGTATTTACCTGAATGCCACATTCAAAAAGATCTTGAAGAATTCCGTTGGAATTTTGTGCCATTTGGGATAATTTGTGGCACTTCTGCAGCTCCCGGTGACAAACATAGCACACTGTGCTGGGCCTTCCAATTTCTGTTTCTGTGTTGAGCTGAAACAAATCATGTACAATGGAAGGGGACAGTGCTACCACTATGGCCTGCCTTTAGTGTATTACCGATCGATTTTGAGAGTTGGATCACTTTGGGGTGGATTTTCTCTACCTCCTGCCTGGTACTTCACAATTCACATTTAGCGTAAGATAAAATTTACCTACCTTGGTGTTAGTAAGTGTTTCGTACAACTCCAGGAGATGGATATTATCAACTTTCAGCATCCTGATATTGCCGACTAGACATATCCTGCATACCGAAGCCATTGCAGTGAGTTTGAGTTGCATTCACAGAAAGAAAATTACTAAAATAACCCATAAACAAAATAAAACGCAAAATGGATGATTTTGGTCTAATTAATAGATGACGCTGGTCTAGGGATGTAAAAAAATCGATTATTAATTTAATCGATTATTTTTTGATAAAAATCGATTTTTTTATAATCGATTTTTGGATTTCAAAAAATCGATTTTTAGATAATCGATTATGGGAATTACACATAAAAATCGATTTTTGTAAACTGAACTTATGAACCGTTCGTTGGCCATTTTCCCGTACGTTAACCGACCAATAGTCGCCTTCCAAACGGAAACCGACCCATCGGTCTTGTCTCCGAACGCAAACCGAACCATTGATCGTTTTTCCGAACGTGATCCGACCAATAGTCGCCTCACAAACGGGAACCGACCCATCGATCGTCTCTCCGAACGCGATACGAACCGTTGATCGTTTTCCCGAACGTGAACTGACCAATGGTTGCCTCTACGAACGCGAACCGACCGACCTATCGGTCCGTCTGTCTCCCCGAACGCGAACCGATCTGTAGCATTGCGGCACCGGTACTACAAACCTAATTTAGGCACTTTAAATTAAATTAAATTTTTACATGAAATTCTACTTACTAATAACATGGTAAAATACACATAAATTAAATTTGATATCTTACAGATATTCAATCATTTATAAAATATAAATTAATTGATTAACTATTTCATAAATCCCATGTCTATGGTAATAATCAACTGTCAATGTCACTTGTCAAAAGCTAAATTTTCAAACTTGTAGTCCAATTGGCGCGAATTGTTTGATTTGATTGTGCTTTGACTTTGAGGCTTTGCTTGCTTTACCTTTACAATTGTGTTTACCTGAATTTCTTTCAAAGTTCCAACAGTTTTTTCTCAGTTTCAATGATTGAAAATATTCACATTTTACAGTGGTTTCTTACTTTTTATAAAAATGTCAAAACATAATCATCTACATTTGACAAAACTGTGAAAATCGTTTATTTAGATGAATGATCTGATTTAGGTAGGTAGATAAGCGAAGTAGAAATGATGAGTACGTGGGTAGTAATATATAGGCTCCTATTTGTTAAGGTAAGTAGGTACTTACCTCGCGTACGAAATCAATTTTTCAAATCGCAGGAAAAAAAATCGATTTTTCCCGAAAAATCGATTAATTTGTAAGGGAAAAAAAACGATTTTTTTCACTCAATATTACATCCCTACGCTAGTCTGGTGCGCAAAGCAAATCTGACATTACAGACTAAAACATTCAAACGTCAACGTCATAGCAATGCAGTTTGACTAATGAATGATACGCATTCTACCAAAATTCGTCTTATTAAAAATGCGAAAGTTTGTGAGGATGGATGGATGTATGTTTGTTACTCTTTCACGCAAAAACGACTGAACGTATTTAGATGAAACTTTACAGTCATCTATAATATATGTATTTAAAAGAAAGTCGTGTTAGTTACACTATTTATAACTCATGAACGACTGAACCGATTTGGCTGTAAATTTGTGGGGAGGTAGCTTAAACCAAGGAGAAGGACATAGGATACTTTTTTAAACGGGAACGGAAACTTAACACAACATTTGTTAATTCTAAAGGGATATGAAGTTCGCCGGGTTAGCTTGTTTTAATATAGGTAAATAATAGCACATCAAAATAGCACATAGTAGACTATTTTATATTCAAGTACCAGGGCGAAGCCGCGGGCGGAAGTTAGTATAATGGAAGAAAAAAAAATTTATGAAGTCTGAGCAATTTAATAAGTGTGTTTTCCCTTACCAACGTAATATTTTTGAAATATGACCTGAAAGAAAGCACAGATTTGAAGACAGCATAAAGTGCGTAGATATGCATACCTAATCAATGGATCAATGGATTTGATTGAAAATATTCTTATAAGCGGTGATGGGCTTGCAACCTGTCACGTATGGAATGCTAGCTACTGTAAAATGTGCGCATGTGCCAAATGTTATGTTTGGACGTGAATTTGCATCATCATCATATTCCTGCCCTCGTCCCACTTAAGTGGGGTCGGCACAACATGTGTACTTCTTCCATTTCCCTCTATCAGGCGTCATTTATTTCCATTTATTCATCCATATATCCATATATCCATTAGTCATCTCATCACTCACTCCTTTCTTACCCATATCATCTTTCACACAGGCCATCCCTCTTTTCTTTGGTCTATCTCTATGTCTACATCCATCCACCCACATTAATTCCTAACATTCTTTTCGTTACATGACTTTCTTCCTTCCTCACGGATGTGAATTTGCATGTGACTTATTAATTTATTTATTTTTGTAAATGTGTGTTTCAATTGTTACAACAGAATGGCTTTTCTCCAGTGTGAATAAGCATGTGTCTTTTCAAATTTCCCTTCTGACTATATGCCTTGTCACACCTGTTGCAAGAATATGTCATTTTTCCAGTGTGAACAAGCATGTGATTTTTCAAATGTTCTTTTCGTTTAAGTGCCTTGTCACATCTATTGCAAGAATACGGCTTTTCTGCAGTGTGAATTCGCATGTGTACTTTCAAATTTCCCTTATGATTATATGCCTTGTTACACCTGTTGCAAGAATATGGCTTTTCTCCAGTGTGAATAAGCATGTGTTTTTCCAAACCTCCTTTTTGATTAAATGCCTTGTCACATCTGTTGCAAATATATGGCTTTTCTCCAGTGTGAATCCGCATGTGCCTGTTTAAAGTTCCTTTTTGATTAAATGCCTTGTCACATCTATTGCAAGAATATGGCTTTTCTCCAGTGTGAATATGCATGTGTTTTTTCAAATATTCTTTTTGATTAAATGTCTTGTCACAACTATTGCAAGAATATGGCTTTTCTCCAGTGTGAATAAGCATGTGTTTTTTCAAATATTCTTTTTGATTAAATGTCTTGTCACACCTGTTGCAAGAATATGGCATTTCTCCAGTGTGAATAAGCATGTGTTTATTCAAATTTCCTTTTAGATTAAATGCCTTATCACATCTATTGCAAGAATATGCCTTTTCTCCAGTGTGAATCCGCATGTGATTTATCAAATATTCTTTTTGATTAAATGCCTTGTCACATCTATTGCAAGAATATGGCTTTTCTCCAGTGTGAATTAGCATGTGTCTTTTCAAATATTTTTTTCCCTTAAATGCTTTGTCACATATGTTACAAAAATATTCTTTATCTTTAGTGTGAATATTCAGATGACTTGCTAACTTATACCTATTTGAAAATTTTTTGTTGCACACATCACAACAGAAACACAACTGTTTGACAATGATTTCATTCTCTGCATTAATTTCGTTATCTGAAGGCAGTTGTGAATTATTTAGATCATTAACAATTTCAGTGTCTTCAACAAGTAATTGCAATTTCTCAATATCTTGAGTTTCATATGTCTCTTCTTTTGTCACAACGATTCTGTCTAGTTCCTCCGCCTTAATAGTTAGTGCAGGTGTACTTTCAGTGTGTGGATAATCACTTATACACATGTACAATGTAGGTGTCAATGATAACTTTTCTTTTATTTCCAGAGGCAGCATTGTGACCGTTTCATGAGTGGCCTGAAACAATACATTCTTTTATAAAGTTGAATGATTAATTACATCAGCTGCAACTCCAAGATGGTGTAATTTATTAGATGGATTCATGTTTCTTTCATTTTATAAAAACCATTGGTTGACAAAACACGTATAAGACGAGTGTGAATGGAAATTTTGAAAGAAAAAACCTCTATGTATTTTCTTGGACCAAATTGGTGATGTTTTGAAAAATAAAAACCAGGGCAAGAATACTCTTAGACAATCTCATAAATGTAGCCTAAGATATAATGTAGCGTATAATGGTGAATGAATTTTTGAAATCAGTCCAGTAGCTTTGTTCAATCGAAAAGAAAGTATTTACCTCAATGCCACATTCAAACAGATCTTGAAGAATTCCGTTGGAATTTTGTGCCATTTGGGATAATTTGTGGCACTTCTGCAGCTCCCGGTGACAAACATAGCACACTGTGCTGGGCCTTCCAATTTCTGATTCTGTGTTGAGCTGAAACAAATCATGTACAATGGAAGGGGACAGTACTACCACTATGGCCTGCCTTTAGTGTATTACCGATCGATTTTGAGATTTATGAGGGTTGGATCACACTGGGGTGGATTTTCTTTACCTCCTGGTACCTCACAATTCACATTTAGCGTAAGTTATAATTTACCTACCTTGGTGTTAGTAAGTGTTTCGTACATCTCTAGGAGGTGGATATTATCAACTTCCAGCATCCTGATATTGCCGACTAGACATATCCTGCATACCGAAGCCATTGCAGTGAGTTTGAGTTGCATTCACAGAAAGAAAATTACTAAAATAACCCATAAACGATTTAAAACGCAAAAAGGATGATTTTGGTATAGATAAAGATGACGTTGACGCTGGTCCAAGAGAATATAACCACTACGACGCTGGTGTGCAAAGCAAATCTGACATTACAGACTAAAACATTCAAACGTCAACGTCATAGCAATGCAGTTTGACTAATGAATGATACGCATTCTACCAAAATTCGTCTTATTAAAAATGCGAAAGTTTGTGAGGATGGATGGATGTATGTTTGTTACTCTTTCACGCAAAAACGACTGAACGTATTTAGATGAAACTTTACAGTGATCTATAAGTATTTAAAAAAAATCGTGTTAGTTACACTATTTATAACTCTAGAACGGCTGAACCGATTTGGCTGTAAATTGGTGGTGAGGTAGCATAAAACCAGGAGAAGGATATGTCCTTCTGATACCGTCCTTGGATACTTTTTTAAACGGTAACGGAAACATAATACAACATTTGTTAATTCTAAAGGGATACGAAGTTCGCCGGGTTAGCTTGTTTTAATATATGTAAATAATGGTGGCGATTCTGTTGTGTCAACGCTTAAAATAACTTTCGCCCGCGGCTTCGCCCTACATGTGAATCGCCCTTCGCCCTATAAAAATAGCCTACTATGTGCTATTTTGATGTGCTATTGGTGGGGATTCGGCTGTGTCCAAGCTAAACTTAATATTTCTTAAAAAAACGATCGATGTTATTCCTTTTATATTAAACTAGCGACCCGCCCCGGCTTCGCACGGGTTTAATACATATAAACCTTCCTTCTGAATCTATCTATCTATTAAAAAAAACCGCATCAAAATCCGTTGTGTAGTTTTAAAGATATAAGCAAACATACATACAGACATACAGACGCGGGAAGCGGAAAGCGACTTTGCTTTATACTATGTAGTGATAATAGTCTTAATTAGAGTTACATAAAAAGGACAGTCCTAAAACTTGGGATATTTTAGCCGGTCCTCTATTTTATTTCGCATATTTGGCACAATCAAGCTGGGCTATGTAGTCGATGCAATAAAGTGTCATCTTAGTCAACACCAATTTACACGTTGATTAAATTTAGCTTGACGTTTCTAAATCGATTACGAAATTCGTAAGTTTATTCAAAACTATTCTAAGTTTTAGTGAAAGGAAAAAAAATATTATGAAGTCTGAGCAATTTAAGTGTGTTTTCCCTTACCAAGTTAATATTTTTTAAATATGTCCTGAAAGAAAGCACAGATTTGAAAACAGCATAAAGTGCGTAGATATGCATACCTAATGCTCACTCATGCCTTAGTTAATCTATCTATATCTATACATATAATAAAGCTGTAGAAGAGATCCCACCAAAAACATTCTGTAAAAAATTAGCCAAGTCTCGATGGAGCTGCTTGTTTATCTCTAAAAAGTAATGAAATCTAGACAAAGTCGTGTCAAGTCTGAGGTTCTTTACTGCGATTCCTTTATTATTATAGAATGTTGTGTGACTTGGCCGTTGAACATTCTTTATACGTTAGTGGGTACAAGTCAATTTTGTTTACACGTAATGTTATATCTGTTGTAACTACCTATGTTTGTTAAGCGAGATAATAATAGCCAATACTGGTATTGGTAATTGGACGCTAGTGTCTTATTTTAGGCTGTTGTTGATCGTTCAACACATGCATTCAGCATTGACAATGCTGACTTCTGCTCTCTTCTTTTTGGAGCGTCAAATCGACCATCGATCTAACATAAAATAGACGTATTTTTTATACTGTTTGTTTCAGGCTCGCCTTTACATAAGAAATACGCAGCATAATTATTGAAATACGCAGCTTTATCAAGCCTACAATTGACTGGTTATTGAATCAACGTTTTCTAAGTGGCAATTTTCCATCGTTAATGGGTAGCGGTTCTGGCGACAGATTGGTGCAATGGTGTCATGGAGCACCTGGTTTTGTACCCGTGTGTACTATTCAACGGCCAAGTCACATAACATTCTATAATAATAAAGGAATCGCAGTAAAGAACCTCAGACTTGACACGACTTTGTCTAGATTTCATTACTTTTTAGAGATAAACAAGCAGCTCCATCGAGACTTGGCTAATTTTTTACAGAATGTTTTTGGTGGGATTTCACTTCTTTTTGTAGAAACGTGGGCTTATTGATTTATTTTATTAGATTTTCTTATTTGACAAATTTTTATTTTCTTTTTAGGGGTAGTTTTTTTATTATAAAAACAAATCGTAAGCGCGTTTAAATACAGTCAGCGCCATCTAGCGACGTGTGCGGGTATCACTATCACCGCCACTCTTAGTCCAATGCATTATATTTTGATCAAATTTTGAGCGAAATTAATATTTTAGTTTATTTAATTTGTTAATTTGTTTATTCAATTTGTGTAATGTTCGAGTAGAATAAAGTTAAACGTTCGACTTTTTCTTCTTGTAAACTTGTAAGTATAAGTAGGTATAAAAGCCAGTCTAGTCTTATCCAGAGTTTTCCTTTAATTTTTTTGTAGATATTGTTGTCCTCTTTAAAACTGTAGTACATCACTTTGCTCTATTGTCAACAATTTCAGCAGCAAACGCAATATAAGGATTTTTTTTAATTTTTTTTCACACTTTGGATTACATTATCGAAGTTTTCATACGGAACCCTAATATTTTTGAAAATATTATATAGCCTATGTTCATCAGGGATAATGTAGGATTTTAATGGTGAAAGAATTTTTCAAATCAGTCCAGTAGTTGAATATTTTTTGTAAAGGCGGTATGTCGATCTCTAATAGTTTGGTTAGGCTCTTGTGTTTTCTTATCAGGGTCACCAGGTACTCCAGATCTTCGATTATCCTAGTTTTTATGGTTTTCCCTTTATGTGGCCATTAAACCCTAAATCTGTACCAAATTTCAGCTCTCTGAGTTTATGGGAAGTACTAGTTCTATTCTGATGATCATGAGTGAGTGAGTGAGTGAGTGTCTAAAATGCGAAACTTTGCTTTCGCTTAACTTCGGAACGTCGCGATAGGAATATCGCGACTTTCGCGACAGCTTTCATTTTGTTTTACTCATCATAACTTCAAAACAACCGACCGACTTCTTAACGACCGATATGAACAATTCAAAAAGTGGTTCACTCCTAAATAGCCTTAATTGCTAATTAGATAAGTAACATTATGATATGGATAGAAACAAAAACGGTTATCTTCTATACTTATAATAAATCTGTAGAGAGGTCAATTCTGTACATGAAATATATTTCCAAAATAACTATCTGGAGGTGATTAGGGTTCGATACTGATGCCAAAAATACAATCAGTAAATTTTTTGTCTGTCTGTCTGTCTGTCTGTCTGTCTGTCTGTCTGTCTGTATAACCGTTATAGAAACAAAAACTACTCGACGGATTTTAACGAAACTTGGTACAATTATTTTTCATACTCCTGAGCTGGTTATAGTATACTTTTCATCACTCTACAATCAATAGGAGCAGAGCAGTAAAAGGAAATGTTGGGAAAACGGGAGAAGTTACTCCATTTTTTAAGCTTCCGTCGCGTGTGCAACCTTAATGGTTAAAGCTACACAGAAATGATGTATGAGGGAAATGTTCTCCTTAAAATTATATAAAAAATATCCCACGACAGCATATGTCTATCTTTTATGGTTGACTCACAATAACACGTGTAACTCGAACATTCTCGAACGTTCGCGACCGGCCTAGCAGCTAGGCGTCAAGCGCGCAGTTCGGCCGGTCGCGAACGTTCGAGAAAAACAGAAATCATCTAATGTAAGCTGTGAAAAAAAAAACGATTTATATAAAGACATTCTGTAGTATATTTAGTACCTATCAGCATTGCACCCGTGCGAAGCCCGGGCGGATCGCTAGTCAAAAATAAACGACAAAACGGATTAATATGATATTTGCTGTAGTATGTAGATAAAAAATCAGAATAAATAAAGGGGGAACTTATAATACGAAAAACAACCCTTAAATGATGAAAAACGCAAAAAAGGTTGATTTTGATATAGATGGCGTTGGTGTAAATTAAATCTGACATCACAGACTAAAAACATTTAGTCGTCATAGCAACGCAGTTTTGACTAATGAATGAAACGCATTCTACCAAAATTCGTAATTATTTTTATTAGTACAAGGTTTGTAGGGAAAAAATTAGATGTTGCCTTACATTGCTTTTTCCTATGCGATTATTAAAAATTGACAGGACAACGTCTGTCACGGGTCGGCTAGTTATACCTAAACTTTGATATTTATATATATACCTACTCGCAGACTTTCAGATGCGCATTTATGAGGACATTCAATAATGTATCATTATTTGTTTATGTTAATAGTCAATAGTTTTTGCAGCACACGCAAAAAAAGAAACATTTTTGGTAGTATTCACATCTTTACATAAAAGTATCGCAATTTTTTTATGGAATCAATTACTTTTTCAAAAATAAAAGATAGCCTATGTTACTCAGAGATAATGTAGCTTGGTAACAATGAAATTAAAATCGGTTCAATAGCTTTTGAGTTTATCCATTACAAACATAAAACATACAAACAAACAATACACACAACAGAAAATCAAATCTTTAAAAATATAAATAGGATCACGACTTTCATCCCCAAGTACGGTAGAGATCCTCCCAGATCTCCAGACGCTTAGATCCTTCGAAGATGTCCAGTGGGGGTAGTCAGAGGAACGTCCAAACATTATATTTGGCACATGCCCACATTTTGCAGTAGTTAGACATTCCATATGTGACAGGTTGCAAGCCCATCGCCGCTTATAAGAATACTAACTGGTTTCCTCACGATGTTTTCCTTCACCGTTTTAAGCACGTGTTTTTGATGGGCATATACATTTTTCGACCAGAAAAATCTATTGATGCACGCCAGGATTCGAACCCACGACCATCAGATTGAAAGTCGAGGTACCTCCCACTCGGCCAACACGGCTTTTCTCTTTATAATATTAGTATACCAACTCAGAGGCGGATTTGCAGTCCTAGCCGCTCTAGGCCCCGGGTCATGTGCCACCCCTTTCTTAGCACTCATCATATAGACTAGATACATAATTAATGAATTTACTTTATTGCCCACTTTTAACTGCCGAAAAAGAACTGGCCAAGTGCGTGCCACGCTCAATGCAGGGTTTCGTAGTTTACACAGCTAACAACGTTACATCGGTAACTTTCTACAATACTTGGACTAATAAGTTTACTTCTAGTCATCGACTACATAGCCCAGCTTCTAGTTTACGAGTAATCGTCGAGCAACTTAGAAAATACATTTTCTTAGTTTGTCGATGATTACTCGTAAATTTGTAAATCCTACATAGCCGTGATAATTTTTCTTTTAAATTCGTTATGTGAAAAAATTCACGGTAGTAGTACACCGTGAATTTTTTCACACCTCCAAAACTAATCGTGGTATAAAACTGGTAGGGGGGAGGGGGGTACACACTTGACTCTTAACAAAGTCGTAGAATAAAATCTGGAAAAACAATTTTATTTAGGGTATCTCCCCTACACCTAAAGTGGGGATGTTATTTTTTTCTCGCATACCCTAAGGTGTGGGGTGTCGTTAGATAGTAGGTCTTTAAAAACATTATGGGTTTGTGAAAACAACTTTTCGATTAAGAGATCCGTTTGTGAAATATTAAGCTTTAAGGCGAGTAATAAATGTTTTTGATGAATGCAGAATCGTTTTTTTCTCAATAACCGCAAAACATACAGTTTTGTTTTTCATGACAAAGATAACTTAAGGATATAATCTAGATAAATTACAGACAGAAACACGATTGGTGAATCTTTTCTCTATAAATTTATTTTCCAAAGTTGGCTCTTCAAAAACACTAGTTTCGTTTTTAATCAAAACTATGAATAGCTAAACAGTTCATTTTTAGGGTTCCGTACCCAAAGGGTAAAATCGGAACCCTATTACTAAGACTTCGCTGTCCGTCTGTCTGTCTGTCTGTCCGTCTGTCTGTCACAGGGCTGTATCTCATGAACCATGATAGCTAGACAGTTGAAATTTTCACAGATTATGTATTTCTATTGCTGCTCGAACAACAAATACTAACAACAGAATAATAGTATATTATGCAACTAGTGAATAAAGGACGGATTTAAAGCGAGGGCCGTAGATGAGTCACGAGCAAGTGAAGGATTCTAATGATTGAATCACGAGCGCAGCGAGTGATTCAACTGTTAGAATCCTGAACGACGCGAGTGATTCATGGCCCTCGATATAAATTCGTACTTTATTCAGGAGTTGCATACTATACTTTATACCATGACTACGAGAATATTTATTTAATCTAATGCCAAACTCCTTGTCGCAAATATCGACCAATCAAATCTCGAGAATTTATTTGCACCAAAGAGTTTTGAATTTCGAATCTCAGCGCAAGGAGTTTGTGTAAGCATTGAAATAGAGACCGGATATATTTTGTGTTCCAAATTCAAACACCAAAATAGTGAATAAAAACAAAACAGTGAATAAAAGGCCTTTTTATTCACTGTTTTGCGTGAATAAAATAAGCTTTTTAAAGTAGGTATGGTATAAAATAAATATTTAAGGGGGGCTCCCATACAACTAACTTGATTTTTGCATTCCAGCGCCATCTAGTTTCATGTGATGTTACTACGTTAATATAAGTACTTTTCGCGATCTCATGCGACCGCTCGGGGTTTGAGGTAAGATGAAAGAGGTTTGCAATTCCGCTGGCAGGTGGCGCTATTTTACCACTATCGGTAAAGTTAGTCGGTAAATACAAAGAGCATATAAGTAGGTAAATAGATGGTACTTCACATGATCGACTAAAAAGTTTGAAATTGAATTATTGAATTCATGTAGTTAGGTAAATAGGTACCTAGGTAGATATTATTAATTTCAAATTAATTTCGAGTTTGAATCCTGGCCGTGCAATGAATCAATGGATATTTCTGTTCGAAAAATGTACATGCGTGTTACACGTGTTTATAACGGTGAAGGAAAACATCGTGAGGAAACCTGTTAGTACTCTTGAAAGCGGCGACGGCCTTGCAACCTGTCACGTGTGGAATGCTAACTACTACGTAGTTAGGTAAATAGGTAGGTTACGAGATATTATGAATTATTTTTTATGTTTCTAGGGTTCCGTACCTAAAGGGTAAAAAACGAGACTACTAAGACACCGCTGTCCGTCTGGCTGTTACCAGGCTGTATCTCGTGAACCGTGATAGCTAGACAGTTGAAATTTTCACAGATGATGTATTTCTCTAAAAAGAGCATAAAATAAATATTTAAGTGGGACTCCCGTACAACAAACGTGATTTTTTTGCCGTTTTGATAATAGTACGGAACCCTTCGTGCGCGAGTCCGACTCGCACTTGGCCGGTTTTTTATATAATTCGTTAGATAATCTAATTTAATATACAAATACAAGAGTTAATGCCTGAATATTATTTTATTTCATGATAAATCCATGCTAATCTATACTTCCATACTAATATTATAAATGCGAAAGTATGTCTGTCTGTCATTCTGTCTGTATGTCTGTTACCTCTTCACGCTTAAACCGCTGAACCGATTTTGATGAAATTTGGTATAGAGATAGTTTCAGTCCCGGGTAAGGACATAGGATAGTTTTTATACCACGGGATAAAAACGTTTTTACAGCGGATAACACCGCGGGCCATAGCTAGTTAACTATAATTTGTACTTAAATAATATAGTTATACTAAAGACATATGTATGTATATTTCCAAGTAAATGTGTAAATAATCGATAAAAAAATATCGACATTGCACAGCCGATGAAGTTGAAGCGTACTGTGTACATGAACATCTCGTTGAGTTGTAGTGTGCGTGCCGAAAGTGTGTTAGTTTTAGTAAATGGTGACACCTGTTTTGTATCGAATAAAGAAAGAATTCGCCTCTAGTCACAGGGCGACACGCATGGACTTCAAAGCTCTGTGATTTCCCTCTATCAGGCGTCATCTCATCACTCACTCCTTTCTTACCCATATCATCTTTCACACAGGCCATCCCTCTTTGCTTTGGTCTATCTCTAAGTCTACATCCATCCACCCACATTAATTCCTAACATTCTTTTCGTTACATGACTATCTTCCCTCCTCACGGATGTGAATTTGCATGTGACTTATTAAATATATTTTTTTTGTAAATGCCTCATCACAATTGTTACAACAGAATGGCTTTTCTCCAGTGTGAATTCGCATGTGTCTGTTTAAAGATTCTATTCGATTATATGCCTTGTCACATCTATTGCAAGAATATGGCTTTTCTCCAGTGTGAATTTGCATGTGTACTTTCAAATTTCCCTTCTGACTATATGCCTTGTCACACCTGTTGCAAGAATATGGCTTTTCTCCAGTGTGAATTCGCATGTGTACTTTCAAATTTCCCTTATAATTATATGCCTTGTTACACCTGTTGCAAGAATATGGCATTTCTCCAGTGTGAATTTGCATGTGTACTTTCAAATTTCCCTTCTGACTATATGCCTTGTCACACCTGTTGCAAGAATATGGCTTTTCTCCAGTGTGAATCTGCATGTGTCTTTTCAAATATTCTTTTTGATTAAATGTCTTGTCACAACTATTGCAAGAATATGGCTTTTCTCCAGTGTGAATTTGCATGTGTTTTTTCAAAGTTCCTTTTCGTTTAAAAGCCTTGTCACACCTGTTGCAAGAATATGGCATTTCTCCAGTGTGAATAAGCATGTGTTTTTTCAAATATTCTTTTTGATTAAATGTCTTGTCACCACTATTGCAAGAATATGGCTTTTCTCCAGTGTGTATTCGCATGTGTCTTTTCAAATATTCTTTTCCCTTAAATGCTTTGTCACATATGTTGCAAGAATATGGCTTTTCTCCAGTGTGAATTCGCATGTGTTTTTTCAAATTTCCTTTTCGATTAAAAGCCTTGTCACATAGGTTGCAAAAATATTTTTTATCTTTAGTGTGAATATTCAGATGACTTGCTAACTTAAACCTATTTGAAAATTTTTTGTTGCACACATCACAACAGAAACACAACTGTTTGACAATGATTTCATTCTCTGCATTAATTTCGTTATCTGAAGGCAGTTGTGAATTATTTAGATCATTAACAATTTCAGTGTCTTCAACAAGTAATTGCAATTCCTCAATATCTTGAGCTTCATATGTCTCTTCTTTTATCACGATGATTCCGTCTAGTTCCTCCTCCTTAATAGTTAGTGCAGGTGTACTTTCAGTGTGTAGATAATCACTTATACACATGTACAATGTAGGAGTCACTGATAACTTTTCTTTTATTTCCAGAGGCAGCATTGTGACCGTTTCATGTGTGGCCTGAAACAATACATTTTTATAAAGTTGAATGATTAATTACATCAGCTGCAACTCCAAGATGGTGTAATTTATTAGATGAATTCATGTTTCTTTCATTTTATAAAAACCATTGGTTGACAAAACAGGTATAAGACGAGTGTGAATGGAAATTTTGAAAGAGGAACCTCTCTATGTATTTTCTTGGACCAAATTGGTGATGTTTTGAAAAATAAAAACCATTGAAGGAATACTCTTAAACACATAAATGTAGCCTAAGATATTATGTAGCGTTCTAATGGTTAATGAATTTTTGAAAACAGTCCAGTAGCTTTGTTCAATCGAAAAGAAAGTATTTACCTCAATGCCACATTCAAACAGATCTTGAAGAATTCCGTTGGAATTTTGTGCCATTTGGGATAATTTGTGGCACTTCTGTAGCTCCCGGTGACAAACATAGCACACTGTGCTGGGCCTTCCAATTTCTGATTCTGTGTTGAGCTGAAACAAATCATGTACAATGGAAGGGGACAGTACTACCACTATGGCCTGCCTTTAGTGTATTACCGATCGATTTTGAGATTTATGAGGGTTGGATCACACTGGGGTGGATTTTCTCTACCTCTTGGTACCTCACAATTCACATTTAGCGTAAGTTATAATTTACCTACCTTGGTGTTAGTAAGTGTTTCGTACATCTCTAGGAGGTGGATATTATCAACTTCCAGCATCCTGATATTGCCGACTAGACATAACCTGCATACCGAAGCCATTGCAGTGAGTTTGAGTTGCATTCACAGAAAGAAAATTACTAAAGTATGTATCCTAAATAACCCCTAAACGATAAGACGCAAAATGGATGATATAGATAATAGTATTAATATTATTAATTATTAATAATAGATGACGTGACGCTGGTCTAGTGCGCAAAGCAAATCTGACATTACAGACTAAAACATTCAAACGTCAACGTCATAGCAATGCAGTTTGACTAATGAATGATACGCATTCTACCAAAATTAGTCATTAAAAATGCGAAAGTTTGTGAGGATGGATGGATGTATGTTTGTTACTCTTTCACGCAAAAACGACTGAACGTATTTAGATGAAACTTTACAGTCATCTATAATATATGTATTTAAAAGAAAGTCGTGTTTGTTACACTATTTTTAACTCAAGAACGACTGAACCGATTTGGCTGTAAATTGGTGGGGAAGTAGCTTAAAACCAGGAGGACATAGGATACTTTTTTAAACGGGAACGGAAACTTTACACAACATTTGTTAATTCTAAAGGGATATGAAGTTCGCCGGGTTAGCTTGTTTTAATATAGGTAAATAATAGCACATCAAAATAGCACATACTAGACTATTTTATATTCAAGTACCAGGGCGAAGCCGCGGGCGGAAGTTAGTATAATGAAAGAAAAAAAAATATTATGAAGTCTGAGCAATTTAATAAGTGTGTTTTCCCTTACCAACGTAATATTTTTGAAATATGACCTGAAAGAAAGCACAGATTTGAAGACAGCATAAAGTGCGTAGATATGCATACGTAATCAATGGATCAATGGATTTGATTGAAAATATTCTTATAAGCGGTGATGGGCTTGCAACCTGTCACGTATGGAATGCTAGCTACTGTAAAATGTGCGCATGTGCCAAATGTTATGTTTGGACGTGAATTTGCATCATCATCATCTTCCTGCCCTCATCCCACTTAAGTAGGGTCGGCATAACATGTGTACTTCTTCCATTTCCCTCTATCAGGCGTCATCTCATCACTCACTCCTTTCTTACCCATATCATCTTTCACACAGGCCATCCCTCTTTTCTTTGGTCTATCTCTATGTCTACATCCATCCACCCACATTAATTCCTAACATTCTTTTCGTTACATGACTTTCTTCCTTCCTCACGGATGTGAATTTGCATGTGACTTATTAATTTATTTATTTTTGTAAATGTGTGTTTCAATTGTTACAACAGAATGGCTTTTCTCGAGTGTGAATAAGCATGTGTCTTTTCAAATTTCCCTTCTGACTATATGCCTTGTCACACCTGTTGCAAGAATATGTCATTTTTCCAGTGTGAACAAGCATGTGATTTTTCAAATGTTCTTTTCGTTTAAATGCCTTGTCACATCTATTGCAAGAATACTGCTTTCCTCCAGTGTGAATTCGCATGTGTACTTTCAAATTTCCCTTATAATTATATGCCTTGTCACATCTATTGCAAGAATACGGCTTTCCTCCAGTGTGAATTCGCATGTGTACTTTCAAATTTCCCTTCTGACTATATGCCTTGTCACACCTGTTGCAAGAATATGGCTTTTCTCCAGTGTGAATCCGCATGTGCCTGTTTAAAGTTCCTTTTTGATTAAATGCCTTGTCACATCTATTGCAAGAATATGGCTTTTCTCCAGTGTGAATAAGCATGTGTTTTTTCAAATATTCTTTTTGATTAAATGTCTTGTCACAACTATTGCAAGAATATGGCTTTTCTCCAGTGTGAATAAGCATGTGTGGTATTAAATGTTCTTTTCGATTAAATGCCTTGTCACATCTATTGCAAGAATATGGCTTTTCTCCAGTGTGAATTCGCATGTGTACTTTCAAATTTCCCTTATAATTATATGCCTTGTTACACCTGTTGCAAGAATATGGCATTTCTCCAGTGTGAATTTGCATGTGTTCTTTCAAATTTCCCTTCTGACTATATGCCTTGTCACACCTGTTGCAAGAATATGGCTTTTCTCCAGTGTGAATTCGCATGTGCCTGTTTAAAGTTCCTTTTTGATTAAATGCCTTGTCACATCTATTGCAAGAATATGGCTTTTCTCCAGTGTGAATAAGCATGTGTTTTTTCAAATATTCTTTTTGATTAAATGTCTTGTCACAACTATTGCAAGAATATGGCTTTTCTCCAGTGTGAATAAGCATGTGTTTTTTCAAATATTCTTTTTGATTAAATGTCTTGTCACACCTGTTGCAAGAATATGGCATTTCTCCAGTGTGAATTGGCATGTGTGCTTTCAAATATTCCTTATCCTTAAATGCTTTGTCACATATGTTGCACGAATATGAATTTTGTCCAGTGTGAATTCGCATGTGTCTTTTCAAATATTCTTTTCCCTTAAATGCTTTGTCACATATGTTGCAAGAATATGGCTTTTCTCCAGTGTGAATTCGCATGTGTTTTTTCAAATTTCCTTTTCGATTAAAAGCCTTGTCACATAGGTTGCAAAAATATTTTTTATCTTTAGTGTGAATATTCAGATGACTTGCTAACTTATACCTATTTGAAAATTTTTTGTTGCACACATCACAACAGAAATACGACTGTTTGACAATGATTTCATTCTCTGCATTAATTTCGTTATCTGAAGGCAGTTGTGAATTATTTAGATCATTAACAATTTCAGTGTCTTCAACAAGTGATTGCAATTCCTCAATATTTTGAGTTTCATATGTCTCTTCTTTTGTCACAACGATTCTGTCTAGTTCCTCCTCCTTAATAGTTAGTAGAGGTGTATTTTCAGTGTATGAATAACCACTTATCAGTTCTGAATTATTTAAATCCTTAACAATTTCAGTGTCTTCATGTGATTGGAATTCCTCGATATCTTGAGTTTCATATGTCTCTTCTTTTATCACGATGATTCCGTCTAGTTCCTCCTCCTTAATAGTTAGTGCAGGTGTACTTTCAGTGTGTAGATAATCACTTATACACATGTACAATGTAGGAGTCACTGATAACTTTTCTTTTATTTCCAGAGGCAGCATTGTGACCGTTTCATGTGTGGCCTGAAACAATACATTTTTATAAAGTTGAATGATTAATTACATCAGCTGCAACTCCAAGATGGTGTAATTTATTAGATGAATTCATGTTTCTTTCATTTTATAAAAACCATTGGTTGACAAAACAGGTATAAGACGAGTGTGAATGGAAATTTTGAAAGAGGAACCTCTCTATGTATTTTCTTGGACCAAATTGGTGATGTTTTGAAAAATAAAAACCATTGAAGGAATACTCTTAAACACATAAATGTAGCCTAAGATATCATGTAGCGTTCTAATGGTTAATGAATTTTTAAAAACAGTCCAGTAGCTTTGTTCAATCGAAAAGAAAGTATTTACCTCAATGCCACATTCAAACAGATCTTGAAGAATTCCGTTGGAATTTTGTGCCATTTGGGATAATTTGTGGCACTTCTGCAGCTCCCGGTGACAAACATAGCACACTGTGCTGGGCCTTCCAATTTCTGATTCTGTGTTGAGCTGAAACAAATCATGTACAATGGAAGGGGACAGTACTACCACTATGGCCTGCCTTTAGTGTATTACCGATCGATTTTGAGATTTATGAGGGTTGGATCACACTGGGGTGGATTTTCTTTACCTCCTGGTACCTCACAATTCACCACATTTAGCGTAAGTTATAATTTACCTACCTTGGTGTTAGTAAGTGTTTCGTACATCTCTAGGAGGTGGATATTATCAACTTTTAGCATCCTGATATTGCCGACTAGACATATCCTGCATACCGAAGCCATTGCAGTGAGTTTGAATTTCATTCACAGAAAGAAAATTACTAAAATAACCCATAAACGATATAAAACGCAAAAAGGATGATTTTGGTATAGAATAAAGATATAGTCGTTGTCGAATAAATAAAGAATAAAAAAAAAAAAAAAAAAAGATGACGTTGACGCTGGTGTGCAAAGCAAATCTGACATTACAGACTAAAACATTCAAACGTCAACGTCATAGCAATGCAGTTTGACTAAATGATACGCATTCTACCAAAATTCGTCGTATTAAAAATGCGAAAGGTTGTGAGGATGGATGTCTTCCACGCAAAAACGACTGAACGTATTTAGATGAAACTTTACAGTGATCTATATGTATTTAAAAAAAAGTCGTGTTAGTTACACTATTTATAACTCAAGAACGGCTGAACCGATTTGGCTGTAAATTGGTGGTGAGGTAGCTTAAAACCAGGAGAAGGACATAGGATACTTTTTTAAACGGTAACGGAAACTTAACACAACATTTGTTAATTCTAAAGGGATACGAAGTTCGCCGGGTTAGCTTGTTTTAATATATGTAAATAATGGTGGCGATTCTGTTGCGTCAACGCTTAAGTTAAAATTCCTAAAAACTATCGATCTTATATCTTTTAAGTTAAAGTTTAAAATATCGTAACCTTAACAGGACAGTTCCAAAACTTAGAATAGTTTTGAATAAACTTACGAATTTCGTAATCGATTTAGAAACGTCAAGCTAAATTTAATCAACGTGTAAATTGGTGTTGACTAAGATGACACTTTATTGCATCGACTACATAGCCCAGCTTGATTGTGCCAAATATGCGAAATAAAATAGAGAAACGGCTAAAATATCCCAAGTTTTAGGACTGTCCTTTTTATGCGACTCTAATTTAGACTATTATTTAATATAAAAGGAATAACATCGATCGTTTTTTTAAGAAATTTTAAGTTTAGCTTGGAAAATATTAGAATATTAGTAAATATTAAAGAAAAAGAAAGTTGCAGAAGTCATTTTATAAAACATCTGAGAAATTTGTAAGTTAATAAAACAACACAATTGAAAAATAAACACAAATTAGACCTTCTTACACAAAACTACACATAATACTTTCAGTATATATTCCATATTTATTTCCATATTCCTTAGTTATCACAAGTCCACCCAAATTTATAACAAGCTTCCTTCAAAATTAAAATCAATAGAGAAAGACTTCATAATTACGAAATCTTAAAAGTTTTTTAGTGCCTAATTACATTATTGTAGTTTTAGTAAGGATCCATAATTTTTCCTATAATTAATATAGCCTACTATATTAATAATTTTCTTTAATATTCTTTAATTAAAGAAAATTTCTCTATTTAGTACTATTTACCTATCTTCTGTATATACCTATATACAGAATACAAGTAAATAGTGACATTTTCTTTAAATGTATACAAATAAAACACATAAAATAATCATCGACAACCTCAGATCTTTATTGCGAGAACATACGTACTAGGTATAATTATTACAAAAATATATAAGGATTCTTACTAAAGCTACAATAATGTAACCAAGGTGTTAAAAAAAATTAAAATTCCTTTCATCGTATACGCTGCGGAAACTATTAAAGATAGAACAAAAAAATGTTTTACAATATTAGAGAACATATCAATATCTACAAAAAACATTGCGATACTATATATCCAACTATTGTAGTTATGTCACTATAACCACTTTTTACATTTTATAAGTTAATAAAAAAGCTGACCAATATTAGACCATGATAACCATCGACTACATATCCTAATAGACGCCTAATGGCTTCATTTCTTCAAACAAACAACTCTGTCAAGTCAGTGAGGTATGAGGTACGGGGGGAGCCGGAAAAAGCATTCTAATTTTAAAATGACGTGATTCACTAGGGATGGGAAGTGTTGACATGAGTTGTCGATAGCAGTCAGAGGCACGTCCAAATATTATATTTGGCACATACCCACATTTTGCAGTAGTTAGCAGTCCATACGTGACAGGTTGCAAGCCCATCGCCGCTTATAAAAATACTTACTAGGTACTGGTTTCCTCACGATGCGATGTTTTCCTTCTAAATGTATAAATATCAATTGCTGTTCGTTAGTCTCGCTAAAACTCGAGAACGGCTGAACGGATTTATTTTATCTTGGTCTTTAAATATTCGTGGAGGTCTATGAAGGTTTAAAAGATGAAAAAAAAAATCTAATAATTGCCGGGAAAACCTAAAAACAGCCCTTTTCTTTTTCCCATACAAAAGTTAAAAGAACGTAGAGTCCATTTGAGCTTTATTAGGTTTGGTAGTACGGGAACGGGAACGGGATCGGGATCGGGAACGGGAACGGGAACGGGAACGGGAACGGGAACGGGAACGGGAACGCGAACGCGAACGCGAACGCGAACGCGAACGCGAACGCGAACTAATTCTAAAGCGATAATATGATAAATGCGAATAGCAAATAGGTTACTTTACTTCATATCCATGTAGGTTGAATTATATTCTTTTTGTTCAATTTTATCCTGTGTCTGTTGTCTGTCTTTTTATTAGTAATGTTGTGCATGCCTGTAATTGGCTCACATTCTATAATACTTTTTCATAAATGTTTACGTGTTTAATGTGTATTATGTGTGCTGTTGGCGCTGCCTTAATAAATAAATAAAAAAATAAAAAAAAATAGGTACAACGCGAGCGAAGCCGCGGACGGAAGCTAGTTGGCAATAAGTAGTTTTACTAGTTAGGTCCAACTGTTGTTGTTACTACTATGTAGGTTTATCGATCATCAATTATTGAGTAGTGATACAACACTATTGACTTTATTGACACTATCGACAAGGAAAGAACCAGTCTAACTTGAGCTTGTTGTAATGGTTTTTTAGCATAAACAGACGAGATGTGCACGGGTCAAGGAAGTGGTCGGTACTACTGCAGGTTTGACGCGCGGTATTTTTTATCGGCCGTATAAGACTGACCTTTTGGATGTCAATGTTCGCCTTGCATGCGGTGTCTTTTTGGGCTGTGTAGTCGATGATGATAACTATACCTTCGTATTAATCCTTATCCAAAACTGTTTCAATACCAATAGAAAACTTTTTGAATTACTCAAATCGGACATTCCTAACTAACCCGCGTCGCGGTCGCGGCCGTCCCGGGGTGTGACGTCATAGTGTGAGCGCGCGTAATCTTAGAAATTCAAAAAAGGGCTTCAACTTCTCGTCGTTATAACTTCGGAAATACTGAATGTATTAAAGTGAAATAAAAACTCATGTAATGTACGTGATCTACGCTCCGATTTTAGGTGTATTTGATAGTAATATTTTGACCCAGTTGTGTTCTCTATTGAAAAATAAAGACAAAGAACAATGCCCAAAAATGTATGGACACCGTCCCCACCCTTGTAGCACTTTAAAACCTATGTTAACCGAAGGGCCATGGTCATTTTATCATTTTATTGTATGACAGCGAAACAGAAATGTGCATCCGAAAAAAGTTATATCGACATGAAGAAACCGGAATCAGTCACAATAATAATTATGTTTCCGATCACGATGCTTTTCTTTTTACTGTGGGATGGTTTCGTTCGGAGTTTTCAAACAACTCTTTAGAATTAAATGCTGACTCCCGCTCGGGAACAACTCACGGAGCAGAAAAAAGTTCATAAATAATTCTGCTGAATATTGGTTTTGTAAGGTTACCATTGACGTTTTTTTTAGGAGATTTCAAATAAAATACCTTATTAATTACAAATAAAACCTTTATTCGGTATTTTGAGTATCTATTACAATATTGTCCCAGGCACTGGCTGGCCCAACGAAATTCTCTAAACGCCTTCCAATCCCAAAGTACCAAACGATGCTGACGACATGCGCGCAGGCACCAACTGTCCTCATACCCGTCAAACATGAGCAGTAATATGCCTGAATAGCGTTTATTCCCTGTGCGTTATTCAGTATTAAATACGTATAATAGGTCGCATTAGACCTATGTCTTGATAAAATTCGACCCCTTAGAAGAGTGCAATCTTCCGTGTCTATACCGTATTGATTCATAATTGGGCTTGGAGTTGCACAAACCTCTGTTATAGACGCTATGTTATATCTATGTTATAAATTGTTACTGATTCCGTATTCTTCATGTCGATATAACTTTTTTCGGAAGCATATTTCAGTTTCGCCGTCGTACAATAAAATGATAAGATGGTTATGGCCCTTCGATTAACATAGGTTTTAAAGTGCTACAAGGGTGGGGACGTTTTGAACATTGTTCTTAGACCTTACACAAAACTACACATAAAACTGGAACATATCACAAGTCCACCCAAATTTATAACAACCTCCCTTCAAAATTAAAATCAATAGAGAAAGACTTCATATTTTCGATATTTAAGTACATTTATATTTTAAGATTATTCTAATTATTAACAGTTTCTAGTGCCCCAGCAGAGGAAGTTCAGAAACTATGTACCTATATAATAGCAGAGTTTTACCTACCATTAAAACTCTTATTATGTCCGGAGCCTTATTCGAAGCCTTAAACATATTTTGAGATAGTCCTTCCGTTTCCGGCCGTATTTATAGTCGTTGTAGTTCCGGTATAAGAATTATAGGGGGCGCCACTTCCGTCCGCCATGTTCACCAGTTTGTGCAAGTCCATTTTATCCTCATTGCGGTCTCAAAATTACTAGTAAATACCTATATTAAACTAACACCAGGCAGAACTGACTGTAAGGCTCCGGACACAATAAGAGTTTTAAAGGTAGGTAAAACTCTGCTATTGTGTCCTCCCGTTATACGAAGCCTTGTAAACATATTTTGAGACAGTGTTTGTTCTCGCCTGGTGAACAGGGCGCAAATGTGATTTCAATATTAATTATTAACTGATTTACATTATTATTCATACATAATTGCTTACATAATAATTATCTTTACTATACCTACTTATTAATCATTTCCAGTTAAAATCAATCTCTATTAATGAAACTAAAGCACATTTATTATTTATAATCTATAATCAACTTCCTATAGGTACTTAAATACATATAATTATTATAAATTATTATACTCCATTTTATTATAACTGTTTTACCTATTTATTGTACTGGTTCAAAAAATGCCCCCAAAGAGGTACATAATGAAGTATTACTAGGCCTAGATCTAACTTCTTTTCTATAAAATTTTATAAAAGTATTTTCTGACCTCCAATTAGCCCGCGCCATGATCTTATCGACTGGTTCTCTGTCGAGCCAACCCCTTGAAGCTACAGCTGACCTGACACTCCCAGGGGTTGCATCGACACTAGCATCTTTCAAAACAGATTTAACCCATCCTGCAATAATAGTTCTCGAAGCAGTTTTAGCTGTACGACGAGCAGTCACAAACAAATTTTTTTATATTAGCTTCCTCTCTTCTATTATTTCCTAATGAAAGTAACTTTTTATCCCACAGAACAGGATCTAGATTTGGATTTTCTACATTTGAAAATAATTTCCAACCCGATTGAATGTATGATTCAGAGTCTGTTTTAGAACCATATATGGGCCAAAGTATCACAGAGCCATCTTCAATGTTAATAACAAACAAACTTTCAGAAATGCTTAAAAGTGTTAAGTCATGTACTCTACGCCCTGATCAGAGTAACAAGAGGATAGCGCAACGTCGTGAAACTTCGTATAAACTTTCAGAATTTACAACATTATTTGATAACCAGGAAATCAAACTACCTGTGTCCCAGACACTCTGATCTGGCCGTACTCGTATTTTGGAATTTGAAATAGACTTTGATTTGCTTTACTAACACGTTTGAGCTAAGACGAGAGCTATCCTCTGCTGCACAAAGTGTAGAGACAACGGATTTGTGAACTAAAATCGTTCTACAAGGTGTCTCAAAAGTAAGTTCACATTTGCTTATCTTATTACGCGAAAGCAACTATTCTGAGGGGCAAAATGGGTTGAGAAGTTTGAAGAGACTGGGTCAACTCTGGAGAAACCAAAATCTGGGCGGCCAAGAACATCAAGAACAGCCGAAAACGTGGACAGTGTTACTCAGTCTATTCGAGATGATCCAAACCTCTCGATTCGGAAGCGTGCTGTTGCTTTAAATGTGCACAGATCTTCATTATGCCGCATTTTACACAAAGATTTAAAGCTGCACCCGTACAAAATTCAGTTGGTGCAAGAACTGAAGCCTCAAGATGCTGGTCAGAGGCTTGACTTTGTAAATCAGATGATTGAGCGCTTTCCAACGTTCACCAACATCTTGTTTTCCGATGAAGCCCATTTTCACCTGAATGGGCATGTAAACAAGCAAAATTGTCGTTACTGGAGTGCAACCAATCCAAAACAAAAACATCAGAAACCGCTACATTCACCCAAAGTCACCGTATGGGCAGCGATGTCGGCGCGAGGAATTATCGGCCCTTACTTTTTTGAAGATGGAAGGGGACGCACGCTCACAGTGAATTCAGAGCGTTATGTGGAGATGTTAGACGAGTTTTTCGTGCCCCAACTGCAAAACTTTCCTGGTTACAACCAAAGAACATGGTTCCAGCAGGATGGAGCAACTTCACACACGTCCAACAGATCTCTGCCTCGAGTTCGAGAAATTTTTCCGATTTTTAATCTCCAGGCGAGGTGACATAAATTGGCCTCCACGGAGTCCCGATTTAACACCTATGGATTTTTTCCTGTGGGGTTATGTCAAATCAAAAGTTTACGCTAATAAACCGACTTCCCTGGCACAATTAAAAGAAAATATCCGTCATGAAATGGCAGCCATCACGGAGACTACCTGCCGAGCTGTCATAGGCAATTTTAGTGCCCGACTAAATGAATGCCGAGAGCGCAACGGTTTACATTTGGACGATGTTATTTTTAAAAAATAAATTCCCAAACAGTGTACTTCAATATATAATAAACATTTTTTCAATAAAGCTAAGACTTTTCTTTTAAAAAAAGATTTAAATGTGAACTTTCTTTTGAGACACCTTGTACTTAATTTTTGTAGTATTTTTCACACAGCGAATTTTTTAATTTTCGAGTTACAAAATATTTATTTTCTCCGTTTTTTGTTTTATGTAGAAACGTCTTTCTTCTTTATGACGGCAGAATTTAATAAGTGTGTTTTCCCTTACCAACGTAATATTTTTGAAATATGACCTGATAGAAAGCACAGATTTGAAAACAGCATAAAGTGCGTAGATATGCATACCTAATCAATGGATCAATCGATTTAATTGAAAATATTCTTATAAGCGGTGATGGGCTTGCAACCGGTCACGTATGGAATGCTAGCTACTGCAAAATGTGCGCATGAATTTGCATCATCATCATATTCCTGCCCTCATCCCACTTAAGTAGGGTCGGCACAACATGTGTACTTCTTCCATTTCCCTCTATCAGGCGTCATCTCATCACTCACTCCTTTCTTACCCATATCATCTTTCACACAGGCCATCCCTCTTTTCTTTGGTCTATATCTATGTCTACATCCATCCACCCACATTAATTCCTAACATTCTTTTCGTTACATGACGTTCTTCCCTCCTCACGGATGTGAATTTGCATGTGACTTATTAAATATATTTTTTTTGTAAATGCCTCATCACAATTGTTACAACAGAATGGCTTTTCTCCAGTGTGAATTCGCATGTGTCTGTTTAAAGTTTCTATTCGATTATATGCCTTGTCACATCTATTGCAAGAATATGACTTTTCTCCAGTGTGAATTTGCATGTGTTTTTTCAAACTTCCTTTTTGATTAAATGCCTTGTCACATCTATTGCAAGAATATGGCTTTTCTCCAGTGTGAATTCGCATGTGTCTTTTCAAATATTCTTTTTGATTAAATGCCTTGTCACACATGTTGCAAGAATATGGCTTTTCTCCAGTGTGAATTTGCATGTGTCTGTTTAAAGTTTCTATTCGATTAAATGCCTTGTCACATCTATTGCAAGAATATGAATTTTCTCCAGTGTGAATTCGCATGTGTCTGTTTAAAGTTTCTATTCGATTATATGCCTTGTCACATCTATTGCAAGAATATGGCTTTTCTCCAGTGTGAATTTGCATGTGTTTTTTCAAACTTCCTTTTTGATTAAATGCCTTGTCACATCTATTGCAAGAATATGGCTTTTCTCCAGTGTGAATTCGCATGTGTCTTTTCAAATATTCTTTTTGATTAAATGCCTTGTCACACATGTTGCAAGAATAAGGCTTTTCTCCAGTGTGAATTCGCATGTGTCTGTTTAAAGTTTCTATTCGATTAAATGCCTTGTCACATCTATTGCAAGAATATGGCTTTTCTCCAGTGTGAATTTGCATGTGTACTTTCAAATTTCCCTTCTGACTATATGCCTTTTCACACCTGTTGCAAGAATATGGCTTTTCTCCAGTGTGAATAGGCATGTGTCTTTTCAAATATTCTTTTTGATTAAATGTCTTGTCACATCTATTGCAAGAATATGGCATTTCTCCAGTGTGAATAAGCATGTGTTTTTTCATATTTCCTTTTTGATTAAATGCCTTGTCACATCTATTGCAAGAATATGGCTTTTCTCCAGTGTGAATAAGCATGTGTTTTTTCAAATATTCTGTTTGATTAAATGTCTTGTCACAACTATTGCAAGAATATGGCTTTTCTCCATTGTGAATTTGCATGTGTTTTTTCAAAGTTCCTTTTCGTTTAAAAGCCTTGTCACACCTGTTGCAAGAATATGGCATTTCTCCAGTGTGAATTGGCATGTGTGCTTTCAAATATTCTTTATCCTTAAATGCTTTGTCACATATGTTGCACGAATATGAATTTTCTCCAGTGTGAATTCGCATGTGTCTTTTCAAATATTCTTTTTGATTAAATGTCTTGTCACATGTATTGCAAGAATATGGCTTTTCTGCAGTGTGAATTCGCATGTGTTTTTTCAAATTTCCTTTTCGATTAAAAGCCTTGTCACATATGTTGCAAAAATATTTTTTATCTTTAGTGTGAATATTCAGATGACTTGCTAACTTATACCTATTTGAAAATTTTTTGTTGCACACATCACAACAGAAACACAACTGTTTGACAATGATTTCATTCTCTGCATTAATTTCGTTATCTGAAGGCAGTTGTGAATTATTTAGATCATTAACAATTTCAGTGTCTTCAACAAGTAATTGCAATTCCTCAATATCTTGAGCTTCATATGTCTCTTCTTTTATCACGATGATTCCGTCTAGTTCCTCCTCCTTAATAGTTAGTGCAGGTGTACTTTCAGTGTGTAGATAATCACTTATACACATGTACAATGTAGGAGTCACTGATAACTTTTCTTTTATTTCCAGAGGCAGCATTGTGACCGTTTCATGTGTGGCCTGAAACAATACATTTTTATAAAGTTGAATGATTAATTACATCAGCTGCAACTCCAAGATGGTGTAATTTATTAGATGAATTCATGTTTCTTTCATTTTATAAAAACCATTTGTTGACAAAACAGGTATAAGACGAGTGTGAATGGAAATTTTGAAAGAGGAACCTCTCTATGTATTTTCTTGGACCAAATTGGTGATGTTTTGAAAAATAAAAACCATTGAAGGAATACTCTTAAACACATAAATGTAGCCTAAGATATCATGTAGCGTTCTAATGGTTAATGAATTTTTGAAAACAGTCCAGTAGCTTTGTTCAATCGAAAAGAAAGTATTTACCTCAATGCCACATTCAAACAGATCTTGAAGAATTCCATTGGAATTTTGTGCCATTTGGGACAATTTGTGGCACTTCTGTAGCTCCCGGTGACAAACATAGCACACTGTGCTGGGCCTTCCAATTTCTGATTCTGTGTTGAGCTGAAACAAATAATGTACAATGGAAGGGGACAGTACTACCACTATGGCCTGCCTTTAGTGTATTACCGATCGATTTTGAGATTTATGAGGGTTGGATCACACTGGGGTGGATTTTCTTTACCTCCTGGTACCTCACAATTCACCACATTTAGCGTAAGTTATAATTTACCTACCTTGGTGTTAGTAAGTGTTTCGTACATCTCTAGGAGGTGGATATTATCAACTTTTAGCATCCTGATATTGCCGACTAGACATATCCTGCATACCGAAGCCATTGCAGTGAGTTTGAATTTCATTCACAGAAAGAAAATTACTAAAATAACCCATAAACGATATAAAACGCAAAAAGGATGATTTTGGTATAGAATAAAGATAAAGATGACGTTCATAGTCGTTGTCGAATAAATAAAGAATAAAAAAAAAAAAAAAAAAAAAGATGACGTTGACGCTGGTGTGCAAAGCAAATCTGACATTACAGACTAAAACATTCAAACGTCAACGTCATAGCAATGCAGTTTGACTAATTAATGATACGCATTCTACCAAAATTCGTCGTATTAAAAATGCGAAAGGTTGTGAGGATGGATGTCTTCCACGCAAAAACGACTGAACGTATTTAGATGAAACTTTACAGTGATCTATATGTATTTAAAAAAAAGTCGTGTTAGTTACACTATTTATAACTCAAGAACGGCTGAACCGATTTGGCTGTAAATTGGTGGTGAGGTAGCTTAAAACCAGGAGAAGGAGAGGAGAACCAGGAGAGGATACTTTTTTAAACGGTAACGGAAACTTAACACAACATTTGTTAATTCTAAAGGGATACGAAGTTCGCCGGGTTAGCTTGTTTTAATATATGTAAATAATGGTGGCGATTCTGTTGCGTCAACGCGTAAGTTAACATTCCTAAAAACTATCGATCTTATATCTTTTAAGTTAAAGTTTAAAATAGCGTAACCTTAACAGGACAGTTCCAAAACTTAGAATAGTTTTGAATAAACTTACGAATTTCGTAATCGATTTAGAAACGTCAAGCTAAATTTAATCAACGTGTAAATTGGTGTTGACTAAGATGACACTTTATTGCATCGACTACATAGCCCAGCTTGATTGTGCCAAATATGCGAAATAAAATAGAGAAACGGCTAAAATATCCCAAGTTTTAGGACTGTCCTTTTTATGCGACTCTAATTTAGACTATTATTTAATATAAAAGGAATAACATCGATCGTTTTTTTAAGAAATTTTAAGTTTAGCTTGGAAAATATTAGAATATTAGTAAATATTATAGAAAAAGAAAGTTGCAGAAGTCATTTTATAAAACATCTGAGAAATTTGTAAGTTAATAAAACAACACAATTGAAAAATAAACACAAATTAGACCTTCTTACACAAAACTACACATAATACTTTCAGTATATATTCCATATTTATTTCCATATTCCTTAGTTATCACAAGTCCACCCAAATTTATAACAAGCTTCCTTCAAAATTAAAATCAATAGAGAAAGACTTCATAATTACGAAATCTTAAAAGTTTTTTAGTGCCTAATTACATTATTGTAGTTTTAGTAAGGATTCATAATTTTTCCTATAATTAATATAGCCTACTATATTAATAATTTTCTTTAATATTCTTTAATTAAAGAAAATTTCTCTATTTAGTACTATTTACCTATATTCTGTATATACCTATATACAGAATACAAGTAAATAGTGACATTTTCTTTAAATGTATACAAATAAAACACATAAAATAATCATCGACAACCTCAGATCTTTATTGCGAGTACATACGTACTAGGTATAATTATTACAAAAATATATAAGGATTCTTACTAAAGCTACAATAATGTAACCAAGGTGTTAAAAAGAAATTAAATTCCTTTCATCGTATACGCTGCGGAAACTATTAAAGATAGAACAAAAAAATGTTCTACAATATTAGAGAACATATCAATATCTACAAAAAACATTGCGATACTATATATCCAACTATTGTAGTTATGTCACTATAACCACTTTTTACATTTTATAAGTTAATAAAAAAGCTGACCAATATTAGACCATGATAACTATACCTTCGTATTAATCCTTATCCAAATAAATCATTTCATATCCAAAACTGTTTCAATACCAATAGAAAACTTTTTGAATTACTCAAATCGGACATTCCATTCAGAAGATATTACGATCGAAACAAAACTAAGCGCCGCAACCCGCGTCGCGGTCGCGGCCGTCCCGGGGTGTGACGTCATAGTGTGAGCGCGCGTAATCTTAGAAATTCAAAAAAGGGCTTCAACTTCTCGTCGTTATAACTTCGGAAATACTGCATGTATTAAAGTGAAATAAAAACTCATGTAATGTATGTGATCTACGCTCCGATTTTAGGTGTATTTGATAGTAATATTTTGACCCAGTTGTGTTCTCTATTGAAAAATAAAGACAAATTAGACCTTACACAAAACTACACATAAAACTGGAACATATCACAAGTCCACCTAAATTTATAACAACCTTCCTTCAAAATTAAAATCAATAGAGAAAGACTTCATATTTTCGACATTTACATTTATATTTTAAGATTATTCTAATTATTATCAGTTTCTAGTGCCCCAGCAGAGGAAGTTCAGAAACTATGTACCTATATAATAGCAGAGTTTTACCTACCATTAAAACTCTTATTGTGTCCGGAGCCTTATTCGAAGCCTTGTAAACATATTTTGAGATAGTCCTTCCGTTTCCGGCCGTATTTATTGTTTAGTCGTTGTAGTTCCGGTATAAGAATTATAGGGGGCGCTACTTCCGTCCGCCATGTTCACCAGTTTGTGCAAGTCCATTTTATCCTCATTGCGGTCTCAAAATTACTAGTAAATACCTATATTAAACTAACACCAGGCAGAACTGACTGTAAGGCTCCGGACACAATAAGAGTTTTAATGGTAGGTAAAACTCTGCTATTGTGTCCTCCCGTTATTCGAAGCCTTGTAAACATATTTTGAGACAGTATTTGTTCTCGCCTGGTGAACAGGGCGCAAATGTGATTTCAATATTAATTATTAACTGATTTACATTATTATTCATACATAATTGCTTACATAATAATTATCTTTACTATACCTACTCATTTCCAGTTAAAATCAATCTCTACTAATGAAACTAAAGCACATTTATTATTTATAATCTATAATCAACTTTCTATAGGTACTTAAATACATATAACTCGCCATTTTATTATAACTGTTTTACCTATTTATTGTACTGGTTCAAAAAATGCCCCCAAAGAGGTACATAATGAAGTATTACTAGGCCTAGATCTAACTTCTTTTCTATAAAATTTTATAAAAGTATTTTCTGACCTCCAATTAGCCCGCGCCATGATCTTATCGACTGGTTCTCTGTCGAGCCAACCCCTTGAAGCTACAGCTGACCTGACACTCCCAGGGGTTGCATTGACACCAGCATCTTTCAAAACAGATTTAACCCATCCTGCAATAATAGTTCTCGAAGCAGTTTTAGCTGTACGACGAGCAGTCACAAACAAATTTTTTTATATTAGCTTCCTCTCTTCTATTATTTCCTAATGAAAGTAACTTTTTAACCCACAGAACAGGATCTAGATTTGGATTTTCTACATTTGAAAATAATTTCCAACCCGATTGAATGTATGATTCAGAGTCTGTTTTAGAACCATATATGGGCCAAAGTATCACAGAGCCATCTTCAATGTTAATAACAAACAAACTTTCAGAAATGCTTAAAAGTGTTAAGTCATGTACTCTACGCCCTGATCAGAGTAACAAGAGGATAGCGCAACGTCGTGAAACTTCGTATAAACTTTCAGAATTTACAACATTATTTGATAACCAGGAAATCAAACTACCTGTGTCCCAGACACTCTGATCTGGCCGTACTCGTATTTTGGAATTTGAAATAGACTTTAAGATTTGCTTTACTAACACGTTTGAGCTAAGACGAGAGCTATCCTCTGCTGCACAAAGTGTAGAGACAACGGATTTGTGAACTAAAATCGTTCTACAAGGTGTCTCAAAAGTAAGTTCACATTTGCTTATCTTATTACGCGAAAGCAACTATTCTGAGGGGCAAAATGGGTTGAGAAGTTTGAAGAGACTGGGTCAACTCTGGAGAAACCAAAATCTGGGCGGCCAAGAACAGCCGAAAACGTGGACAGTGTTACTCAGTCTATTCGAGATGATCCAAACCTCTCGATTCGGAAGCGTGCTGTTGCTTTAAATGTGCACAGATCTTCATTATGCCGCATTTTACACAAAGATTTAAAGCTGCACCCGTACAAAATTCAGTTGGTGCAAGAACTTTGTAAATCAGATGATTGAGCGCTTTCCAACGTTCACCAACATCTTGTTTTCCGATGAAGCCCATTTTCACCTGAATGGGCATGTAAACAAGCAAAATTGTCGTTACTGGAGTGCAACCAATCCAAAACAAAAACATCAGAAACCGCTACATTCACCCAAAGTCACCGTATGGGCAGCGATGTCGGCGCGAGGAATTATCGGCCCTTACTTTTTTGAAGATGGAAGGGGACGCACGCTCACAGTGAATTCAGAGCGTTATGTGGAGATGTTAGACGAGTTTTTCGTGCCCCAACTGCAAAACTTTCCTGGTTACAACCAAAGAACATGGTTCCAGCAGGATGGAGCAACTTCACACACGTCCAACAGATCTCTGCCTCGAGTTCGAGAAATTTTTCCGATTTTTAATCTCCAGGCGAGGTGACATAAATTGGCCTCCACGGAGTCCCGATTTAACACCTATGGATTTTTTCCTGTGGGGTTATGTCAAATCAAAAGTTTACGCTAATAAACCGACTTCCCTGGCACAATTAAAAGAAAATATCCGTCATGAAATGGCAGCCATCACGGAGACTACCTGCCGAGCTGTCATAGGCAATTTTAGTGCCCGACTAAATGAATGCCGAGAGCGCAACGGTTTCCATTTGGACGATGTTATTTTTAAAAAATAAATTCCCAAACAGTGTACTTCAATATATAATAAACATTTTTTCAATAAAGCTAAGACTTTTCTTTTAAAAAAGATTTAAATGTGAACTTTCTTTTGAGACACCTTGTACTTAATTTTTGTAGTATTTTTCACACAGCAATTTTTTTAATTTTCGAGTTACAAAATATTTATTTTCCCCGTTTTTTGTTTTATGTAGAAACGTCTTTCTTCTTTATGACGGCAGAATTTAATAAGTGTGTTTTCCCTTACCAACGTAATATTTTTGAAATATGACCTGATAGAAAGCACAGATTTGAAAACAGCATAAAGTGCGTAGATATGCATACCTAATCAATGGATCAATCGATTTAATTGAAAATATTCTTATAAGCGGTGATGGGCTTGCAACCGGTCACGTATGGAATGCTAGCTACTGCAAAATGTGCCAAATGTTATGTTTGAACGTGAATTTGCATCATCATCATATTCCTGCCCTCATCCCACTTAAGTAGGGTCGGCACAACATGTGTACTTCTTCCATTTCCCTCTATCAGGCGTCATCTCATCACTCACTCCTTTCTTACCCATATCATCTTTCACACAGGCCATCCCTCTTTTCTTTGGTCTATATCTATGTCTACATCCATCCACCCACATTAATTCCTAACATTCTTTTCGTTACATGACTTTCTTCCCTCCTCACGGATGTGAATTTGCATGTGACTTATTAAATATATATTTTTTGTAAATGCATTATTACAATTGTTACAACAGAATGGCTTTTCTCCAGTGTGAGTTCGCATGTGTCTGTTTAAAGTTTCTATTCGATTAAATGCCTTGTCACATCTATTGCAAGAATATGAATTTTCTCCAGTGTGAATTCGCATGTGTCTGTTTAAAGTTTCTATTCGATTAAATGCCTTGTCACATCTATTGCAAGAATATGGCTTTTCTCCAGTGTGAATTTGCATGTGTTTTTTCAAACTTCCTTTTTGATTAAATGCCTTGTCACATCTATTGCAAGAATATGGCTTTTCTCCAGTGTGAATTTGCATGTGTGCTTTCAAACTTCCCTTCTGACTATATGCCTTGTCACACCTGTTGCAAGAATATGGCTTTTCTCCAGTGTGAATAAGCATGTGTCTTTTCAAATATTCTTTTTGATTAAATGCCTTGTCACACATGTTGCAAGAATATGGCTTTTCTCCAGTGTGAATTTGCATGTGTACTTTCAAATATTCTTTTTGATTAAATGCCTTGTCACATCTATTGCAAGAATATGGCTTTTCTCCAGTGTGAAAAAGCATGTGTCTTTTTAAATTTCCTTTTTGATTAAATGCCTTGTCACATCTATTGCAAGAATATGGCATTTCTCCAGAGTGAATAAGCATGTGTACTTTCAAATTTTCTTTTCGTTTAAAAGCCTTGTCACATATGTTTCAAAAATATTTTTTATCTTTAGTGTGAATATTCAGATGACTTGCTAACTTATACCTATTTGAAAAACTTTTGTTGCACTCATCACAACAGAAACACAACTGTTTGACAATGATTTCATTCTCTGCATTAATGTCGTTATCTGAAGGCAGTTGTGAATTATTTAGATCATTAACAATGTCAGTGTCTTCAACAAGTAATTGCAATTCCTCAATATTTTGAGTTTCATATGTCTCTTCTTTTGTCACATCGATTCTATCTAGTTCCTCCTCCTTAATAGTTAGTAGAGGTGTACTTTCAGTGTGTGGATAATCACTTATACACATGTACAATGTAGGAGTCACTGATAACTTTTCTTTTATTTCCAAAGGCAGCATTGTGACCGTTTCATGTGTGGCCTGAAACAATACATTCTTTTATAAAGTTGAATGATTAATTACATCAGCTGCAACTCCAAGATGGTGTAATTTATTAGATGGATTCATGTTTCTTTCATTTTATAAAAACCATTGGTTGACAAAACAGTGGGGTGATTTTGTAAGAAATGATTATCATGTTATGGTGTTGAATGCAATATACCTAATGTTACAGAATACCTAATCTGTACACTTTTCATAGTAACTATTAAAAATCATTCACTCTATGGTGAACAATTGAACGTCTATACGTCAAACGAATGCAATACCTCTCAAGTTAACATTTTCGATGTGTGTGTGTGTCGATGTGTAAAATTTGTTAAAAATTAAAAAATAACTGTAACACATATAAACCATTCGTTCTTACGTTCCGTTATTAATTTTGAAAGATAGATAATTTAAACCACGACGAAAAATATTAAAGGAAAACATGGAAATATTAATCAATATCTATTGCAGTATAAATAATATATTTTTTTAAGAATATCACTAGTATCGTTTTTAACATATTTCACTCTATTTATCATAATCAATCCTACTGACAGTAATAGAACTTCTGGATGAACGAATCGTAAATAGATCGAAAGTTTTCGATGGCCTTCAGTGGGCGGAGCCTAGGTGATTTATTGCCAATAATTATTGGACAGACGACCAATCTAGATGATAATCATTTCTTACAAAATCACCCTGCAGGTAAGTATAGAAGAGTGAATGGAAATTTTGAAAGAGGAACCTCTCTATGTATTTTCTTGGACCAAATTGGTAATGTTTTGAAAATAAAAACCAGGGCAAGAATACTCTTAAACAATCTTATAAATGTAGCCTAAGATATAATGTAGCATTCTAATGGTGAATGAATTTTTGAAATCAGTCCAGTAGCTTTGTTCAATAGAAAATAAAGTATATACCTCAATGCCACATTCAAACAGATCTTGAAGAATTCCATTGGAACTTTGTGCCATTTGGGATAATTTGTGGCACTTCTGCAGCTCCCGGTGACAAACATAGCACACTGTGCTGGGCCTTCCAATTTCTGATTCTGTGTTGAGCTGAAACAAATCATGTACCTACCTACGATGGAAGGGGACAGTACTACCGATTTGATACAACTAAGGTCTGGCTTTAGTGTATTACCGATCGATTTTGAGATTTATGAGAGTTGGATCACATTGGGGTGGATTTTCTCTACCTCCTGGTACCTCACAATTCACATTTAGCGTAAGATAAAATTTACCTAGGTACCTTGGTGTTAGTAAGTGTTTCGTACAACTCCAGAAGGTGGATATTATCAACTTCCAGCATCCTGATATTGCCGACTAGACATATCCTGCATACCGAAGCCATTGCAGTGAGTTTGAGTTGCATTCACAGAAAGAAAATTACTAAAATAACCCATAAACAAAATGGATGATTTTGGTCTAGATGACGCTGGTGAGTGGTGACTGGTTTGGTGACTGGTCTGGTCTGGTGCGCACTGCGCAAAGCAAATCTGACATTACAGACTAAAACATTCAAACGTCAACGTCATAGCAATGCAGTTTGACTAATGAATGATACGCATTCTACCAAAATTCGTCTTATTAAAAATGCGAAAGTTTGTGAGGATGGATGGAGATGGATGTATGTTTGTTACTCTTTCACGCAAAAACGACTGAACGTATTTAGATGAAACTTTACAGTCATCTATAATATATGTATTTAAAAGAAAGTCGTGTTAGTTACACTATTTATAACTCAAGAACGACTGAACCGATTTGGCTGTAAATTGGTGGGGAGGTAGCTTAAAACCAGGAGGAGGACATAGGATACTTTTTTAAACGGGAACGGAAACTTTACACAACATTTGTTAATTCTAAAGGGATATGAAGTTCGCCGGGTTAGCTTGTTTTAATATAGGTAAATAATAGCACATCAAAATAACACATTAGGCTATTTTATATTCAAGTACCAGGGCGAAGCCGCGGGCGGAAGTAAGTATAATGAAAGGAAAAAAAATATTATGAAGTCTGAGCAATGTAATAAGTGTGTTTTCCCTTACCAACGTAATATTTTTGAAATATGATCTGATAGAAAGCACAGATTTGAAAACAGCATAAAGTGCGTAGATACGAGGGGCGGCTGAAAAGTTTTGAGCCTAGGGTATTAAAAGTCGCGATAAAAATCCAAATAAAATTTATTTTTCAATATAGTCTCCTTCGACTTCAATACACTTCTCACATCGCTTATAAAGCGCTTGTATCCCACTAAAAAAATAATCTTTGTCTTTGCCCTCAAAATGCTCCTTTACTGCAGCCTTCATGTGCTCATCATCCTCAAATCTTCGTCCCCGCAAGTCCGATTTCAAATTTTTAAAAAGGAAAAAGTCGCTAGGTGCTAGGTCTGGACTGTAGGGTGGGTGATTAATTTCGTCGAAGCCAGTTTCTCTAAGGGCATGCTTCGCAATGCGCGCCGTGTGGACTGGCGCATTGTCTTGCAAAAACAAGATTCCTCTGCTGACTTTGCCTCTTCTTTTCTCAATGATGACTTCTCGTACTTTTTTCAAAAGTGCAGCATAATACTCTACATTCATTGTAGTTTTTTTTGGAAGGTAATCAATTAATAAAACTCCTTCAGAATCCCAAAAAATGGTAGCCATGAGTTTTGAGGCGGACTATTCCACCTTAAACTTCTTTGGTGCCTTTTCTCCCTTTTCTACCCACTGCATCGATTCTTGTTTTGACTCTGGATCATACTGTCGGATCCATGTTTCATCAACAGTGACAATGCGGGTCACAGGTCCAAAAACTCTTGCGAAGTTTCAACTCGACGCTGTTTGTCGAACGACGTAAGCATTTTCGGTACCCAACGCGCGCTGACTTTGCTCATGTGCAAATAATTGTGCAAAATGTCTCCAATTCGTTCCTTACTGATGCTCAATTCTTCTGCTATCTGCCACATTTTTATTCGGCGGTCCTCCAATACAATTTTTTTTATTTTGGCGACGTTTTCGTCCGTTACGGCTGTGTTTGGGCGGCCTGGGCGGGGGTCATCTTCTAGGGATTCTCGACCCAGTTGGAATAGTCGGACCCAACGTTTTACTGTGGCAGAAGATGGTGCAGACTCCCCATAAACTGTAGACATTTCTTCGAAAACTTCTTTCTGCGTTTTCCCTTTTTTTACGAGGTATTTAATGACAGCGCGATGCTCAAGTTTGACTAAATGCAGTGAAGTCTCAGACATGTTGATGTTTACGGATCAATTACTCGAAATGTAACGAAGCGAATGACTTGAAACTTTTTATATATGCTAATTAGAGATCACTCAACTAGTAACCTATCGGATAAGCTCATAAAATAATGGGAAGTACCTTAGGCTCAGAACTTTTCAGCCGCCCCTCGTATGCATATTGCATAGTGCATACCTAATCAATGGATCAATGGATTTAATTGAAAATATTCTTATAAGCGGTGATGGGCTTGCAACCTGTCACGTATGGAATGCTAGCGACTGCAAAATGTGCCAAATGTTATGTTTGAACGTGAATTTGCATCATCATCATCTTCCTGCCCTCATCCCACTTAAGTAGGGTCGGCACAACATGTGTACTTCTTCCATTTCCCTCTATCAGGCGTCATCTCATCACTCACTCCTTTCTTACCCATATCATCTTTCACACAGGCCATCCCTCTTTGCTTTGGCCTATCTCTATGTCTACATCCATCCACCCACATTAATTCCTAACATTCTTTTCGTTACATGACTTTCTTCCCTCCTCACGGATGTGAATTTGCATGTGACTTATTAAATATATTTTTTTGTAAATGCCTTATTACAATTGTTACAACAGAATGGCTATTCTCCAGTGTGAATTTGCATGTGTCTGTTTAAAGTTTCTATTCGATTAAATGCCTTGTCACATCTATTGCAAGAATATGGCTTTTCTCCAGTGTGAATTCGCATGTGATTTTTCAAATGTTCTTTTCGATTAAATGCCTTGTCACATCTATTGCAAGAATATGGCTTTTCTCCAGTGTGAATTTTCATGTGTACTTTCAAATTTCCCTTAATACTATATGCCTTGTCACACCTGTTGCAAGAATATGGCTTTTCTCCAGTGTGAATAAGCATGTGTTTTTTCAAACTTCCTTTTTGATTAAATGCCTTGTCACATCTATTGCAAGAATATGGCTTTTCTCCAGTGTGAATTAGCATGTGTTTTTTCAAAGTTCCTTTTCGATTAAATGCCTTGTCACACCTGTTGCAAGAATATGGCTTTTCTCCAGTGTGAATTTTCATGTGTACTTTCAAATTTCCCTTAATACTATATGCCTTGTCACACCTGTTGCAAGAATATGGCTTTTCTCCAGTGTGAATAAGCATGTGTTTTTTCAAATTTCCTTTTTGATTAAATGCCTTGTCACATCTATTGCAAGAATATGGCTTTTCTCCAGTGTGAATTAGCATGTGTTTTTTCAAAGTTCCTTTTCGATTAAAAGCCTTGTCACACCTGTTGCAAGAATATGGCATTTCTCCAGTGTGAATTTGCATGTGTACTTTCAAATATTCTTTATCCTTATATGCTTTGTCACATATGTTGCACGAATATGAATTTTCTCCAGTGTGAATTCGCATGTGTCTTTTCAAATATTCTTTTTGATTAAATGTCTTGTCACATGTATTGCAAGAATATGGCTTTTCTCCAGTGTGAATTAGCATGTGTCTTTTCAAATATTTTTTTCCCTTAAATGCTTTGTCACATATGTTACAAAAATATTCTTTATCTTTAGTGTGAATATTCAGATGACTTGCTAACTTATACCTATTTGAAAATTTTTTGTTGCACACATCACAACAGAAACACAACTGTTTGACAATGATTTCATTCTCTGCATTAATTTCGTTATCTGAAGGCAGTTGTGAATTATTTAGATCATTAACAATTTCAGTGTCTTCAACAAGTAATTGCAATTCCTCAATATCTTGAGCTTCATATGTCTCTTCTTTTATCACAATGATTCCGTCTAGTTCCTCCTCCTTAATAGTTAGTGCAGGTGTACTTTCAGTGTGTAGATAATCACTTATACACATGTACAATGTAGGAGTCACTGATAACTTTTCTTTTATTTCCAGAGGCAGCATTGTGACCGTTTCATGTGTGGCCTGAAACAATACATTTTTATAAAGTTGAATGATTAATTACATCAGCTGCAACTCCAAGATGGTGTAATTTATTAGATGAATTCATGTTTCTTTCATTTTATAAAAACCATTGGGTTGACAAAACAGGTATAAGACGAGTGTGAATGGAAATTTTGAAAGAGGAACCTCTCTATGTATTTTCTTGGACCAAATTGGTGATGTTTTGAAAAATAAAAACCATTGAAGGAATACTCTTAAACACATAAATGTAGCCTAAGTGCTTACTCACGTTGACTCGCGGGCGCGGTGGCGGGCGCGGTCACGAAATATCAAACATATGAGCTAGTTAGCTCGCTACTTAGACCGCACGTGCGTTTTGAACGTGAACACTTGGAAATCACGTCATATGTTTGATATTTCGTGACCGCGCCCGCCACCGCGCCCGCGAGTCAACGTGTTTAAGCACTTAGATATTATGTAGCGTTCTAATGGTTAATGAATTTTTGAAAACAGTCCAGTAGCTTTGTTCAATCGAAAAGAAAGTATTTACCTCAATGCCAAATTCAAACAGATCTTGAAGAATTCCGTTGGAATTTTGTGCCATTTGGGATAATTTGTGGCACTTCTGTAGCTCCCGGTGACAAACATAGCACACTGTGCTGGTCCTTCCAATTTCTGATTCTGTGTTGAGCTGAAACAAATCATGTACAATGGAGGGGGACAGTACTACCACTATGGCCTGCCTTTAGTGTATTACCGATCGATTTTGAGATTTATGAGGGTTGGATCACATTGGGGTGGATTTTCTCTACCTCCTGGTACCACACAATTCACATTTAGCGTAAGTTATAATTTACCTACCTTGGTGTTAGTAAGTGTTTCGTACATCTCTAGGAGGTGGTTATTATCAACTTTCAGCATCCTGATATTGCCGACTAGACATATCCTGCATACCGAAGCCATTGCAGTGAGTTTGAGTTGCATTCACAGAAAGAAAATTACTAAAGTATCCTAAATAACCCTTAAACGATATAAAACGCTAAATGGATGATTTTGGTATAGATAGATATTGGATAGATAAATAGATGACGTGACGCTGGTCTGGTGCGCAAAGCAAATCTGACATTACAGACTAAAACATTCAAACGTCAACGTCATAGCAATGCAGTTTGACTAATTAATGATACGCATTCTACCAAAATTCGTCGTATTAAAAATGCGAAAGGTTGTGAGGATGGATGTCTTTCACGCAAAAACGACTGAACGTATTTAGATGAAACTTTACAGTCATCTATAATATATGTATTTAAAAGAAAGTCGTGTTAGTTACACTATTTATAACTCAAGAACGACTGAACCGATTTGGCTGTAAATTGGTGGGGAGGTAGCTTAAAACCAGGAGAAGGACATAGGATACTCAAAGGATACTTTTTTAAACGGTAACGGAAACTTAACACAACATTTGTTAATTCTACAGGGATATGAAGTTCGCCGGGTTAGCTTGTTTTAATATAGGTAAATAATAGCACATCAAAATAGCACATAGTAGACTATTTTATATTCAAGTACCAGGGCGAAGCCGCGGGCGGAAGTTAGTATAATGAAAGAAAAAAAAATATTATGAAGTCAGCAATTTAATAAGTGTGTTTTCCCTTACCAACGTAATATTTTTGAAATATGACCTGAAAGAAAGCACAGATTTGAAGACAGCATAAAGTGCGTAGATATGCATACCTAATCAATGGATTTGATTGAAAATATTCTTATAAGCGGTGATGGGCTTGCAACCTGTCACGTATGGAATGCTAGCTACTGTAAAATGTGCGCATGTGCCAAATGTTATGTTTGGACGTGAATTTGCATCATCATCATCTTCCTGCCCTCATCCCACTTAAGTAGGGTCGGCACAACATGTGTACTTCTTCCATTTCCCTCTATCAGGCGTCATCTCATCACTCACTCCTTTCTTACCCATATCATCTTTCACACAGGCCATCCCTCTTTGCTTTGGCCTATCTCTATGTCTACATCCATCCACCCACATTAATTCCTTACATTCTTTTCCTTACATGACTTTCTTCCCTCCTCACGGATGTGAATTTGCATGTGACTTATTAAATTATTTTTTTTTGTAAATGCCTTATCACAATTGTTACAACAGAACAGTGTGAATTAGCATGTGTCTTTTCAAATATTTTTTTCCCTTAAATGCTTTGTCACATATGTTACAAAAATATTCTTTATCTTTAGTGTGAATATTCAGATGACTTGCTAACTTATACCTATTTGAAAATTTTTTGTTGCACACATAACAACAGAAACACAACTGTTTGACAATGATTTCATTCTCTGCATTAATTTCGTTATCTGAAGGCAGTTGTGAATTATTTAGATCATTAACAATTTCAGTGTCTTCAACAAGTAATTGCAATTCCTCAATATCTTGAGCTTCATATGTCTCTTCTTTTATCACGATGATTCCGTCTAGTTCCTCCTCCTTAATAGTTAGTGCAGGTGTACTTTCAGTGTGTAGATAATCACTTATACACATGTACAATGTAGGAGTCACTGATAACTTCTTTTATTTCCAGAGGCAGCATTGTGACCGTTTCATGTGTGGCCTGAAACAATACATTTTTATAAAGTTGAATGATTAATTACATCAGCTGCAACTCCAAGATGGTGTAATTTATTAGATGAATTCATGTTTCTTTCATTTTATAAAAACCATTGGGTTGACAAAACAGGTATAAGACGAGTGTGAATGGAAATTTTGAAAGAGGAACCTCTCTATGTATTTTCTTGGACCAAATTGGTGATGTTTTGAAAAATAAAAACCATTGAAGGAATACTCTTAAACACATAAATATAGCCTAAGATATTATGTAGCGTTCTAATGGTGAATGAATTTTTGAAATCAGTCCAGTAGCTTTGTTCAATCGAAAAGAAAGTATTTACCTCAATGCCACATTCAAACAGATCTTGAAGAATTCCGTTGGAACTTTGTGCTATTTGGGCTAATTTGTGGCACTTCTGCAGCTCCCGGTGACAAACATAGCACACTGTGCTGGGCCTTCCAATTTCTGTTTCTGTGTTGAGCTGAAACATATCATGTAGGTATGATGGAAGGGGACAGTACTACCACTATGGCCTGCCTTTAGTGTATTACCGATCGATTTTGAGATTTATGAGGGTTGGATCACATTGGGGTGGATTTTCTTTACCTCCTGGTACCTCACAATTCACATTTAGCGTAAGTTATAATTCCTACCTTGGTGTTAGTAAGTGTTTCGTACATCTCTAGGAGGTGGATATTATCAACTTCCAGCATCCTGATATTGCCGACTAGACATATCCTGCATACCGAAGCCATTGCAGTGAGTTTGAGTGGCATTCACAGAAAGAAAATAACAAAAATAACCCATAAACGATATAAAACGCAACATGAATGATTTTGGACTTATATGCTCTTTGGATTTTGGTTTAGCTCACTGACCTCTGTTATACAAGTACTTGCGTACTTGTTTAGTGCTATCGGAGACCTATTCTAACGAGGGGCAGCTGCCTCTGATTGATTTGTATTTTTTGGTGCGAAGGTGTGATAAAACCTGACCCGGCCCGACCACGGTTATATCAGCTGTTCGAAACAGCTGACCGGAAGAGAGGTCCACTGCTGGAGGTCACCGCAGCCTTGTTGAAGGGCTGTGGTCCACCTGTCCAGTGAAGAGGGTCACGTGGGGTCAAGAAGGGTATCTGGGGTCACGCAGCCTTGTTGAAGGGCTGTGTCACTCGTCCAAATCGTCGTCATGCCAGTGACACGGAGCCAGGCAGGGGTCACCCGCCGGCTCAGCCAGGAGCAGCCTTCTACGGAAGCTACGGAAAGCTCTGATACGGCCGTGACGGCCACCACCACCACCACCGGCACGACGTTGGAAACATGCAACCCAGCACCAAATCAACCTAAAGAAAAGGCAGACAAGTCCAGAGCTCGTCCTAAGTCAATCAGTGCATCGCTAGCGGCAGAAAGGACACGAAGGCGTCGTGAGATCGAGCTACGAGCGGAGATTAGTCGTAGAGATCTACAAGAAGCGCAAGCTGCTGCCGCATTAGCAAGAGCGGAAATGGAGCTACTGAGGATAGATAATGAAGAGGATGACCTGGACTCTGCAGATGAGGAACCTGAAGGGCGGATGGAGGGAATCCAGAACTGGGTACAGGACGCGGTTGGCAGGATGTCTGGTGGAGGACATCAAGGGGAAGGGGGGACGTCCGCAGAGGGGCGACCAGGCGATGTCGGAGACTTCGTGAAACCCTGTGAACCAACTACCGCCGCTATTGTAAAGCCAGAGACGGCCGCTCTACCAGGAACGAACAGGGAGGCTAGCAGCGCTGAAGCACTAGCCGACGCAATATTGAAGGCCATAAGCGCCGCACCGAGATCGGGATATACGCACCAACCTGCGTACATGCATGAACTCCCGAACTTCGACGGCAGCTGTGGAGAATGGTTGGCCTTCAAAACGGTGTATGAAGACACCGCGCCACTCTTTAGTGCAGTGCAGAATATGGCACGACTGAGGAGGGCAATCAAGGGAACGGCAAGAGAGACAGTAAGGAGCATCCTGTATTCAGAATGCGCACCGGAAGAGGTGCTGGAGTCTCTACGCCGTAGATTCGGGAGGCCTGAAGCCCTAGTCTTAGCAGAATTGGATAAAGTGAAAAGTTTGCCAAAGACAAGTGAGAACGCTCGTGATGTGTGTGTGTTTGCTAGTACAATCAACAATACCGTCGCGACGATCAACGGGCTTAAGAAACCGCAGTATTTGAACTCTCCTGAAATGTTAAAAGTGATAAGTGTGCGCGCAACTAGAAGACAAGAAACAGTCAGGAAGTAATACTAGAAGAAAGGAAGTAGTCAGGAAGTAATACAAGAAGTCTTCAAGAAGGGAAGCTAGAATAGAACAGCTGATCCGGTCTAGGCTTAGGTCTTACGGTCGATCCCTTCGCGCCACCACACCATAGAAGAGGTTGTTTCCATTTACAATCAAGCAGTAGGCAATAGTAGAGGTCATCTACCTCACGCCTCCCCAGTTAGAGTAAGGACGATAGCGCGCCAGTCCACCCCCGCAGCTGACGTAGCGCCGGCTCAACCTTGAGCGGCTTAACAGCTGCTCGGTTCGCTGAAAACATTGCGCTACTATTTTCCAGTTACTTCATTATAGTGCGAACAATGTGCGAAGGTCGCCATCATGTACCGTAGCGCCACCTTGTAAGTGTCTTTCGTTGTTAGTCGGGTTTGTCGGTTATGGTTTGTTTTTAAGTTTTCATTTATATTTCTGAAATCACTCGCTGTAATTCGCTGAAAAATTCAAAATAATTAGCTGTTGTAATACTCTTTTTTGTGTAAAACATATCAGTTCTCTCACTTATGTAAAACTCTCGTAAAATGACTTTAAAGTTTCGCCATACTTAACAAAATCCTGAATATCTTTGGAGTCCTTGGACACACAGAGTTAAATTTTTGGCTCATAAGCGCACACAAATATAAGCTACCCAATCTACTAATTACTTTTTGGCTACATCCATTATTTCGATAACATTTTGCTGCGGTAACGTTACCCCAGCAGAATGTGTATTTAATTAATATGTTTTTTGCCTGTGGACACCCGAATTCTAAAATTCGGTCACAATTACACGAAACCATGGTCTACATTACTGCATACATCAAATCCTGATTAGAGCCAACATTTTGCTGGGGTAATGCACACCAGCAGGGTCCATGTTGGGAAACTTTGTACCTATACTATACCTACCATAACATATTTTGAAACCAACTCAACAACAATAAATGAAAAAAAAAATGGGGTAAAAACGCTAGTAAGTATCAAAAATCATGTCATCATATGGACTTACAAACCTTTTTGTTATTATTCCAAGGCATAAAGTGATGTATATTCCAAGTTTGATCAAATTAACAATTTATTCATTAACTAGCGACCCGCCCGGGCTTCGCACGGGTGCAATGCTGATACTAAATATACTACAGAATGTCTTTATATAAAACGTTTTTTTTTCACAGCTTTTTTGTCATTAGACAATAATTATTGATGATTTCTTTTTTTCTCGAACGTTTGCGACCTTAGAACTGCGCGTTTGACGCCTAGCTGCTAGGCCGGTCGCGAACGTTCGAGAATGTTCGTTTTACGAAGCTACTCGCTAGGTGACTCGCTAGCCTCTAGGTGCCAAGCAAGCCGCCTGCCTGTGCGTTCGCGTTTTTAATTAGGGATGACTGAGAGTGTTATAAACGTAAGAGTAGACAAATATAATCAGAAAGCTTCGAACTGCTAAGCTATCGGGAGTTACACGTGTTATTGTGAGTCAACCATAAAAGATAGACATATGCTGTCGTGGGATATTTTTTATATAATTTTAAGGAGAACATTTCCGTCATACATGATTTCTGTGTAGCTTTAACCATTAAGGTTGCACATGCGACGGAAGCTTAAAAAATGGAGTAACTTCTCCCGTTTTCCCAACATTTCCCTTTACTGCTCTGCTCCTATTGATTGTAGCGTGATAAAAAGTATACAATAACCAGCTCAGGAGTATGAAAAATAATTGTACAAAGTTTCGTTAAAATCCGTCGTGTAGTTTTTGTTTCTATAACGGTTATACAGACAGACAGACAGACAGACAGACAGACAGACAGACAGACAAAAATATTACTGATTGCATTTTTGGCATCAGTATCGATCCCTAATCACCCCCTGATAGTTATTTTGGAAATATATTTCATGTACAGAATTGACCTCTCTACAGATTTATTATAAGTATAGATAGCCGCGTCGGCCGAGTTGAAAGTTATTACTTACTTAAATCCGAAAGTCGTGTTTTCAAATCCCGGCCGTGCATCAATTTATTTAACTGTTAATCCTACTAACGGCGTTTTACCTGAAATAAAACGCTAATTATACTATGATTCAAAAGTAAGTAGTTTAATTTTAGCATTTTATTTCAGATAAAACGCCGTTATTAAACTGACTGGACTTATTCGAAGCATAGACAATTGAGATGTGTCTGTTATCGCCTGGTGATGTTCATGATGGACGCCAATGTGATGAGGAACATTAAATTAAAAATAATAATCTTAAGCGACTATTATTTAGTTTTATTGAAATAAAACTTAATAATTATGATTACTTGAGTATGAATCAAATTATCAGTATGTGAAGGTAGTGTACATATAAGTAATATATAGATAACTAGATACTACCTGCCTACCAACCTAGATAAAGTTTTTCAATAGGTAACTAATGTAATGAAAAATTAGTTAGATTGTACTAAAATAATATACATAAGTACTTAAAATATATTTTCATGAGACCAGGTTAGGGAGAGTAGTAATGCTGCTACTCCTAGAATACTCCAATAGGTACTTGTCTCTTATTAAGTACCTATATTAAAAGGGGTTCCAATCTCCTCGAGTTATTATATTTTCCATGGAAAATGTTGTCCAAGAAATGTTTATAAATAACAGTAGAAGGATAGGTATGTTTTTGCCTCAATCAGGCCTTAACGACAAAACGGATTATGATGAAATTTCCATCCCTCTTTGCTTTGGCCTATCTCTATGTCTACATCCATTCACCCACATTAATTCCTTACATTCTTTTCGTTACATGACTTTCTTCCCTCCTCACGGATGTGAATTTGCATGTGACTTATTAAATATATTTTTTTGTAAATGCCTTATTACAATTGTTACAACAGAATGGCTATTCTCCAGTGTGAATTTGCATGTGTCTGTTTAAAGTTTCTATTCGATTAAATGCCTTGTCACATCTATTGCAAGAATATGGCTTTTCTCCAGTGTGAATTCGCATGTGATTTTTCAAATGTTCTTTTCGATTAAATGCCTTGTCACATCTATTGCAAGAATATGGCTTTTCTCCAGTGTGAATTTTCATGTGTACTTTCAAATTTCCCTTAATACTATATGCCTTGTCACACCTGTTGCAAGAATATGGCTTTTCTCCAGTGTGAATAAGCATGTGTTTTTTCAAACTTCCTTTTTGATTAAATGCCTTGTCACATCTATTGCAAGAATATGGCTTTTCTCCAGTGTGAATTAGCATGTGTTTTTTCAAAGTTCCTTTTCGATTAAATGCCTTGTCACACCTGTTGCAAGAATATGGCTTTTCTCCAGTGTGAATTTTCATGTGTACTTTCAAATTTCCCTTAATACTATATGCCTTGTCACACCTGTTGCAAGAATATGGCTTTTCTCCAGTGTGAATAAGCATGTGTTTTTTCAAATTTCCTTTTTGATTAAATGCCTTGTCACATCTATTGCAAGAATATGGCTTTTCTCCAGTGTGAATTAGCATGTGTTTTTTCAAAGTTCCTTTTCGATTAAAAGCCTTGTCACACCTGTTGCAAGAATATGGCATTTCTCCAGTGTGAATTTGCATGTGTACTTTCAAATATTCTTTATCCTTATATGCTTTGTCACATATGTTGCACGAATATGAATTTTCTCCAGTGTGAATTCGCATGTGTCTTTTCAAATATTCTTTTTGATTAAATGTCTTGTCACATGTATTGCAAGAATATGGCTTTTCTCCAGTGTGAATTAGCATGTGTCTTTTCAAATATTTTTTTCCCTTAAATGCTTTGTCACATATGTTACAAAAATATTCTTTATCTTTAGTGTGAATATTCAGATGACTTGCTAACTTATACCTATTTGAAAATTTTTTGTTGCACACATCACAACAGAAACACAACTGTTTGACAATGATTTCATTCTCTGCATTAATTTCGTTATCTGAAGGCAGTTGTGAATTATTTAGATCATTAACAATTTCAGTGTCTTCAACAAGTAATTGCAATTCCTCAATATCTTGAGCTTCATATGTCTCTTCTTTTATCACAATGATTCCGTCTAGTTCCTCCTCCTTAATAGTTAGTGCAGGTGTACTTTCAGTGTGTAGATAATCACTTATACACATGTACAATGTAGGAGTCACTGATAACTTTTCTTTTATTTCCAGAGGCAGCATTGTGACCGTTTCATGTGTGGCCTGAAACAATACATTTTTATAAAGTTGAATGATTAATTACATCAGCTGCAACTCCAAGATGGTGTAATTTATTAGATGAATTCATGTTTCTTTCATTTTATAAAAACCATTGGGTTGACAAAACAGGTATAAGACGAGTGTGAATGGAAATTTTGAAAGAGGAACCTCTCTATGTATTTTCTTGGACCAAATTGGTGATGTTTTGAAAAATAAAAACCATTGAAGGAATACTCTTAAACACATAAATGTAGCCTAAGTGCTTACTCACGTTGACTCGCGGGCGCGGTGGCGGGCGCGGTCACGAAATATCAAACATATGAGCTAGTTAGCTCGCTACTTAGACCGCACGTGCGTTTTGAACGTGAACACTTGGAAATCACGTCATATGTTTGATATTTCGTGACCGCGCCCGCCACCGCGCCCGCGAGTCAACGTGTTTAAGCACTTAGATATTATGTAGCGTTCTAATGGTTAATGAATTTTTGAAAACAGTCCAGTAGCTTTGTTCAATCGAAAAGAAAGTATTTACCTCAATGCCAAATTCAAACAGATCTTGAAGAATTCCGTTGGAATTTTGTGCCATTTGGGATAATTTGTGGCACTTCTGTAGCTCCCGGTGACAAACATAGCACACTGTGCTGGTCCTTCCAATTTCTGATTCTGTGTTGAGCTGAAACAAATCATGTACAATGGAGGGGGACAGTACTACCACTATGGCCTGCCTTTAGTGTATTACCGATCGATTTTGAGATTTATGAGGGTTGGATCACATTGGGGTGGATTTTCTCTACCTCCTGGTACCACACAATTCACATTTAGCGTAAGTTATAATTTACCTACCTTGGTGTTAGTAAGTGTTTCGTACATCTCTAGGAGGTGGTTATTATCAACTTTCAGCATCCTGATATTGCCGACTAGACATATCCTGCATACCGAAGCCATTGCAGTGAGTTTGAGTTGCATTCACAGAAAGAAAATTACTAAAGTATCCTAAATAACCCTTAAACGATATAAAACGCTAAATGGATGATTTTGGTATAGATAGATATTGGATAGATAAATAGATGACGTGACGCTGGTCTGGTGCGCAGAGCAAATCTGACATTACAGACTAAAACATTCAAACGTCAACGTCATAGCAATGCAGTTTGACTAATTAATGATACGCATTCTACCAAAATTCGTCGTATTAAAAATGCGAAAGGTTGTGAGGATGGATGTCTTTCACGCAAAAACGACTGAACGTATTTAGATGAAACTTTACAGTCATCTATAATATATGTATTTAAAAGAAAGTCGTGTTAGTTACACTATTTATAACTCAAGAACGACTGAACCGATTTGGCTGTAAATTGGTGGGGAGGTAGCTTAAAACCAGGAGAAGGACATAGGATACTCAAAGGATACTTTTTTAAACGGTAACGGAAACTTAACACAACATTTGTTAATTCTACAGGGATATGAAGTTCGCCGGGTTAGCTTGTTTTAATATAGGTAAATAATAGCACATCAAAATAGCACATAGTAGACTATTTTATATTCAAGTACCAGGGCGAAGCCGCGGGCGGAAGTTAGTATAATGAAAGAAAAAAAAATATTATGAAGTCAGCAATTTAATAAGTGTGTTTTCCCTTACCAACGTAATATTTTTGAAATATGACCTGAAAGAAAGCACAGATTTGAAGACAGCATAAAGTGCGTAGATATGCATACCTAATCAATGGATTTGATTGAAAATATTCTTATAAGCGGTGATGGGCTTGCAACCTGTCACGTATGGAATGCTAGCTACTGTAAAATGTGCGCATGTGCCAAATGTTATGTTTGGACGTGAATTTGCATCATCATCATATTCCTGCCCTCATCCCACTTAAGTGGGGTCGGCACAACATGTGTACTTCTTCCATTTCCCTCTATCAGGCGTCATCTCATCACTCACTCCTTTCTTACCCATATCATCTTTCACACAGGCCATCCCTCTTTGCTTTGGCCTATCTCTATGTCTACATCCATCCACCCACATTAATTCCTTACATTCTTTTCCTTACATGACTTTCTTCCCTCCTCACGGATGTGAATTTGCATGTGACTTATTAAATTATTTTTTTTGTAAATGCCTTATCACAATTGTTACAACAGAACAGTGTGAATTAGCATGTGTCTTTTCAAATATTTTTTTCCCTTAAATGCTTTGTCACATATGTTACAAAAATATTCTTTATCTTTAGTGTGAATATTCAGATGACTTGCTAACTTATACCTATTTGAAAATTTTTTGTTGCACACATAACAACAGAAACACAACTGTTTGACAATGATTTCATTCTCTGCATTAATTTCGTTATCTGAAGGCAGTTGTGAATTATTTAGATCATTAACAATTTCAGTGTCTTCAACAAGTAATTGCAATTCCTCAATATCTTGAGCTTCATATGTCTCTTCTTTTATCACGATGATTCCGTCTAGTTCCTCCTCCTTAATAGTTAGTGCAGGTGTACTTTCAGTGTGTAGATAATCACTTATACACATGTACAATGTAGGAGTCACTGATAACTTTTCTTTTATTTCCAGAGGCAGCATTGTGACCGTTTCATGTGTGGCCTGAAACAATACATTTTTATAAAGTTGAATGATTAATTACATCAGCTGCAACTCCAAGATGGTGTAATTTATTAGATGAATTCATGTTTCTTTCATTTTATAAAAACCATTGGGTTGACAAAACAGGTATAAGACGAGTGTGAATGGAAATTTTGAAAGAGGAACCTCTCTATGTATTTTCTTGGACCAAATTGGTGATGTTTTGAAAAATAAAAACCATTGAAGGAATACTCTTAAACACATAAATATAGCCTAAGATATTATGTAGCGTTCTAATGGTGAATGAATTTTTGAAATCAGTCCAGTAGCTTTGTTCAATCGAAAAGAAAGTATTTACCTCAATGCCACATTCAAACAGATCTTGAAGAATTCCGTTGGAACTTTGTGCTATTTGGGCTAATTTGTGGCACTTCTGCAGCTCCCGGTGACAAACATAGCACACTGTGCTGGGCCTTCCAATTTCTGTTTCTGTGTTGAGCTGAAACATATCATGTAGGTATGATGGAAGGGGACAGTACTACCACTATGGCCTGCCTTTAGTGTATTACCGATCGATTTTGAGATTTATGAGGGTTGGATCACATTGGGGTGGATTTTCTTTACCTCCTGGTACCTCACAATTCACATTTAGCGTAAGTTATAATTCCTACCTTGGTGTTAGTAAGTGTTTCGTACATCTCTAGGAGGTGGATATTATCAACTTCCAGCATCCTGATATTGCCGACTAGACATATCCTGCATACCGAAGCCATTGCAGTGAGTTTGAGTGGCATTCACAGAAAGAAAATAACAAAAATAACCCATAAACGATATAAAACGCAACATGAATGATTTTGGACTTATATGCTCTTTGGATTTTGGTTTAGCTCACTGACCTCTGTTATACAAGTACTTGCGTACTTGTTTAGTGCTATCGGAGACCTATTCTAACGAGGGGCAGCTGCCTCTGATTGATTTGTATTTTTTGGTGCGAAGGTGTGATAAAACCTGACCCGGCCCGACCACGGTTATATCAGCTGTTCGAAACAGCTGACCGGAAGAGAGGTCCACTGCTGGAGGTCACCGCAGCCTTGTTGAAGGGCTGTGGTCCACCTGTCCAGTGAAGAGGGTCACGTGGGGTCAAGAAGGGTATCTGGGGTCACGCAGCCTTGTTGAAGGGCTGTGTCACTCGTCCAAATCGTCGTCATGCCAGTGACACGGAGCCAGGCAGGGGTCACCCGCCGGCTCAGCCAGGAGCAGCCTTCTACGGAAGCTACGGAAAGCTCTGATACGGCCGTGACGGCCACCACCACCACCACCGGCACGACGTTGGAAACATGCAACCCAGCACCAAATCAACCTAAAGAAAAGGCAGACAAGTCCAGAGCTCGTCCTAAGTCAATCAGTGCATCGCTAGCGGCAGAAAGGACACGAAGGCGTCGTGAGATCGAGCTACGAGCGGAGATTAGTCGTAGAGATCTACAAGAAGCGCAAGCTGCTGCCGCATTAGCAAGAGCGGAAATGGAGCTACTGAGGATAGATAATGAAGAGGATGACCTGGACTCTGCAGATGAGGAACCTGAAGGGCGGATGGAGGGAATCCAGAACTGGGTACAGGACGCGGTTGGCAGGATGTCTGGTGGAGGACATCAAGGGGAAGGGGGGACGTCCGCAGAGGGGCGACCAGGCGATGTCGGAGACTTCGTGAAACCCTGTGAACCAACTACCGCCGCTATTGTAAAGCCAGAGACGGCCGCTCTACCAGGAACGAACAGGGAGGCTAGCAGCGCTGAAGCACTAGCCGACGCAATATTGAAGGCCATAAGCGCCGCACCGAGATCGGGATATACGCACCAACCTGCGTACATGCATGAACTCCCGAACTTCGACGGCAGCTGTGGAGAATGGTTGGCCTTCAAAACGGTGTATGAAGACACCGCGCCACTCTTTAGTGCAGTGCAGAATATGGCACGACTGAGGAGGGCAATCAAGGGAACGGCAAGAGAGACAGTAAGGAGCATCCTGTATTCAGAATGCGCACCGGAAGAGGTGCTGGAGTCTCTACGCCGTAGATTCGGGAGGCCTGAAGCCCTAGTCTTAGCAGAATTGGATAAAGTGAAAAGTTTGCCAAAGACAAGTGAGAACGCTCGTGATGTGTGTGTGTTTGCTAGTACAATCAACAATACCGTCGCGACGATCAACGGGCTTAAGAAACCGCAGTATTTGAACTCTCCTGAAATGTTAAAAGTGATAAGTGTGCGCGCAACTAGAAGACAAGAAACAGTCAGGAAGTAATACTAGAAGAAAGGAAGTAGTCAGGAAGTAATACAAGAAGTCTTCAAGAAGGGAAGCTAGAATAGAACAGCTGATCCGGTCTAGGCTTAGGTCTTACGGTCGATCCCTTCGCGCCACCACACCATAGAAGAGGTTGTTTCCATTTACAATCAAGCAGTAGGCAATAGTAGAGGTCATCTACCTCACGCCTCCCCAGTTAGAGTAAGGACGATAGCGCGCCAGTCCACCCCCGCAGCTGACGTAGCGCCGGCTCAACCTTGAGCGGCTTAACAGCTGCTCGGTTCGCTGAAAACATTGCGCTACTATTTTCCAGTTACTTCATTATAGTGCGAACAATGTGCGAAGGTCGCCATCATGTACCGTAGCGCCACCTTGTAAGTGTCTTTCGTTGTTAGTCGGGTTTGTCGGTTATGGTTTGTTTTTAAGTTTTCATTTATATTTCTGAAATCACTCGCTGTAATTCGCTGAAAAATTCAAAATAATTAGCTGTTGTAATACTCTTTTTTGTGTAAAACATATCAGTTCTCTCACTTATGTAAAACTCTCGTAAAATGACTTTAAAGTTTCGCCATACTTAACAAAATCCTGAATATCTTTGGAGTCCTTGGACACACAGAGTTAAATTTTTGGCTCATAAGCGCACACAAATATAAGCTACCCAATCTACTAATTACTTTTTGGCTACATCCATTATTTCGATAACATTTTGCTGCGGTAACGTTACCCCAGCAGAATGTGTATTTAATTAATATGTTTTTTGCCTGTGGACACCCGAATTCTAAAATTCGGTCACAATTACACGAAACCATGGTCTACATTACTGCATACATCAAATCCTGATTAGAGCCAACATTTTGCTGGGGTAATGCACACCAGCAGGGTCCATGTTGGGAAACTTTGTACCTATACTATACCTACCATAACATATTTTGAAACCAACTCAACAACAATAAATGAAAAAAAAAATGGGGTAAAAACGCTAGTAAGTATCAAAAATCATGTCATCATATGGACTTACAAACCTTTTTGTTATTATTCCAAGGCATAAAGTGATGTATATTCCAAGTTTGATCAAATTAACAATTTATTCATTAACTAGCGACCCGCCCGGGCTTCGCACGGGTGCAATGCTGATACTAAATATACTACAGAATGTCTTTATATAAAACGTTTTTTTTTCACAGCTTTTTTGTCATTAGACAATAATTATTGATGATTTCTTTTTTTCTCGAACGTTTGCGACCTTAGAACTGCGCGTTTGACGCCTAGCTGCTAGGCCGGTCGCGAACGTTCGAGAATGTTCGTTTTACGAAGCTACTCGCTAGGTGACTCGCTAGCCTCTAGGTGCCAAGCAAGCCGCCTGCCTGTGCGTTCGCGTTTTTAATTAGGGATGACTGAGAGTGTTATAAACGTAAGAGTAGACAAATATAATCAGAAAGCTTCGAACTGCTAAGCTATCGGGAGTTACACGTGTTATTGTGAGTCAACCATAAAAGATAGACATATGCTGTCGTGGGATATTTTTTATATAATTTTAAGGAGAACATTTCCGTCATACATGATTTCTGTGTAGCTTTAACCATTAAGGTTGCACATGCGACGGAAGCTTAAAAAATGGAGTAACTTCTCCCGTTTTCCCAACATTTCCCTTTACTGCTCTGCTCCTATTGATTGTAGCGTGATAAAAAGTATACAATAACCAGCTCAGGAGTATGAAAAATAATTGTACAAAGTTTCGTTAAAATCCGTCGTGTAGTTTTTGTTTCTATAACGGTTATACAGACAGACAGACAGACAGACAGACAGACAGACAGACAGACAGACAGACAGACAGACAAAAATATTACTGATTGCATTTTTGGCATCAGTATCGATCCCTAATCACCCCCTGATAGTTATTTTGGAAATATATTTCATGTACAGAATTGACCTCTCTACAGATTTATTATAAGTATAGATAGCCGCGTCGGCCGAGTTGAAAGTTATTACTTACTTAAATCCGAAAGTCGTGTTTTCAAATCCCGGCCGTGCATCAATTTATTTAACTGTTAATCCTACTAACGGCGTTTTACCTGAAATAAAACGCTAATTATACTATGATTCAAAAGTAAGTAGTTTAATTTTAGCATTTTATTTCAGACTAGCGACCCGCCCGGGCTTCGCACGGGTGCAATGCTGATACTAAATATACTACAGAATGTCTTTATATAAAACGTTTTTTTTCACAGCTTTTTGTCATTAGACAATTATTGATGATTTCTTTTTTTCTCGAACGTTCGGCGACCGGCCGAACTGCGAGTTTGACGCCTAGCTGTTAGGCCGGTCGCGAACGTTCGAGAATGTTCGTTTTACGAAGCTACTCGCTAGGTGACTCGCTAGCCTCTAGGTACCAAGCAAGACGCCTGCCTGTGCGTTCGCGTTTTTAATTAGGGATGACTGAGAGTGTTATAAACGTAAGAGTAGACAAATATAATCAGAAAGCTTCGAACTGCTAAGCTATCGGGAGTTACACGTGTTATTGTGAGTCAACCATAAAAGATAGACATATGCTGTCGTGGGATATTTTTTATATAATTTTAAGGAGAACATTTCCGTCATACATGATTTCTGTGTATCTTTAACCATTAAGGTTGCACACGCGACGGAAGCTCAAAAAATGGAGTAACTTCTCCCGTTTTCCCAACATTTTCCTTCACTGCTCTGCTCCTATTGATTTTAGCGTGATGAAAAGTATACTATAACCAGCTCAGGAGTATGAAAAATAATTGTACCAAGTTTCGTTAAAATCCGTCGAGTAGTTTTTGTTTCTATAACGGTTATACAGACAGACAGACAGACAGACAGACAGACAGACAGACAGACAGACAGACAAAAATTTTACTGATTGCATTTTTGGCATCAGTATCGATCCCTAATCACCCCCTGATAGTTATTTTGGAAATATATTTCATGTACAGAATTGACCTCTCTACAGATTTATTATAAGTATAGATAAAACGCCGTTATTAAACTGACTGGACTTATTCGAAGCATAGACAATTGAGATGTGTCTGTTATCGCCTGGTGATGTTCATGATGGACGCCAATGTGATGAGGAACATTAAATTAAAAATAATAATCTTAAGCGACTATTATTTAGTTTTATTGAAATAAAACTTAATAATTATGATTACTTGAGTATGAATCAAATTATCAGTATGTGAAGGTAGTGTACATATAAGTAATATATAGATAACTAGATACTACCTGCCTACCAACCTAGATAAAGTTTTTCAATAGGTAACTAATGTAATGAAAAATTAGTTAGATTGTACTAAAATAATATACATAAGTACTTAAAATATATTTTCATGAGACCAGGTTAGGGAGAGTAGTAATGCTGCTACTCCTAGAATACTCCAATAGGTACTTGTCTCTTATTAAGTACCTATATTAAAAGGGGTTCCAATCTCCTCGAGTTATTATATTTTCCATGGAAAATGTTGTCCAAGAAATGTTTATAAATAACAGTAGAAGGATAGGTATGTTTTTGCCTCAATCAGGCCTTAACGACAAAACGGATTATGATGAAATTTCCATCCCTCTTTGCTTTGGCCTATCTCTATGTCTACATCCATTCACCCACATTAATTCCTTACATTCTTTTCGTTACATGACTTTCTTCCCTCCTCACGGATGTGAATTTGCATGTGACTTATTAAATATATTTTTTTGTAAATGCCTTATTACAATTGTTACAACAGAATGGCTATTCTCCAGTGTGAATTTGCATGTGTCTGTTTAAAGTTTCTATTCGATTAAATGCCTTGTCACATCTATTGCAAGAATATGGCTTTTCTCCAGTGTGAATTCGCATGTGATTTTTCAAATGTTCTTTTCGATTAAATGCCTTGTCACATCTATTGCAAGAATATGGCTTTTCTCCAGTGTGAATTTTCATGTGTACTTTCAAATTTCCCTTAATACTATATGCCTTGTCACACCTGTTGCAAGAATATGGCTTTTCTCCAGTGTGAATAAGCATGTGTTTTTTCAAACTTCCTTTTTGATTAAATGCCTTGTCACATCTATTGCAAGAATATGGCTTTTCTCCAGTGTGAATTAGCATGTGTTTTTTCAAAGTTCCTTTTCGATTAAATGCCTTGTCACACCTGTTGCAAGAATATGGCTTTTCTCCAGTGTGAATTTTCATGTGTACTTTCAAATTTCCCTTAATACTATATGCCTTGTCACACCTGTTGCAAGAATATGGCTTTTCTCCAGTGTGAATAAGCATGTGTTTTTTCAAATTTCCTTTTTGATTAAATGCCTTGTCACATCTATTGCAAGAATATGGCTTTTCTCCAGTGTGAATTAGCATGTGTTTTTTCAAAGTTCCTTTTCGATTAAAAGCCTTGTCACACCTGTTGCAAGAATATGGCATTTCTCCAGTGTGAATTTGCATGTGTACTTTCAAATATTCTTTATCCTTATATGCTTTGTCACATATGTTGCACGAATATGAATTTTCTCCAGTGTGAATTCGCATGTGTCTTTTCAAATATTCTTTTTGATTAAATGTCTTGTCACATGTATTGCAAGAATATGGCTTTTCTCCAGTGTGAATTAGCATGTGTCTTTTCAAATATTTTTTTCCCTTAAATGCTTTGTCACATATGTTACAAAAATATTCTTTATCTTTAGTGTGAATATTCAGATGACTTGCTAACTTATACCTATTTGAAAATTTTTTGTTGCACACATCACAACAGAAACACAACTGTTTGACAATGATTTCATTCTCTGCATTAATTTCGTTATCTGAAGGCAGTTGTGAATTATTTAGATCATTAACAATTTCAGTGTCTTCAACAAGTAATTGCAATTCCTCAATATCTTGAGCTTCATATGTCTCTTCTTTTATCACAATGATTCCGTCTAGTTCCTCCTCCTTAATAGTTAGTGCAGGTGTACTTTCAGTGTGTAGATAATCACTTATACACATGTACAATGTAGGAGTCACTGATAACTTTTCTTTTATTTCCAGAGGCAGCATTGTGACCGTTTCATGTGTGGCCTGAAACAATACATTTTTATAAAGTTGAATGATTAATTACATCAGCTGCAACTCCAAGATGGTGTAATTTATTAGATGAATTCATGTTTCTTTCATTTTATAAAAACCATTGGGTTGACAAAACAGGTATAAGACGAGTGTGAATGGAAATTTTGAAAGAGGAACCTCTCTATGTATTTTCTTGGACCAAATTGGTGATGTTTTGAAAAATAAAAACCATTGAAGGAATACTCTTAAACACATAAATGTAGCCTAAGTGCTTACTCACGTTGACTCGCGGGCGCGGTGGCGGGCGCGGTCACGAAATATCAAACATATGAGCTAGTTAGCTCGCTACTTAGACCGCACGTGCGTTTTGAACGTGAACACTTGGAAATCACGTCATATGTTTGATATTTCGTGACCGCGCCCGCCACCGCGCCCGCGAGTCAACGTGTTTAAGCACTTAGATATTATGTAGCGTTCTAATGGTTAATGAATTTTTGAAAACAGTCCAGTAGCTTTGTTCAATCGAAAAGAAAGTATTTACCTCAATGCCAAATTCAAACAGATCTTGAAGAATTCCGTTGGAATTTTGTGCCATTTGGGATAATTTGTGGCACTTCTGTAGCTCCCGGTGACAAACATAGCACACTGTGCTGGTCCTTCCAATTTCTGATTCTGTGTTGAGCTGAAACAAATCATGTACAATGGAGGGGGACAGTACTACCACTATGGCCTGCCTTTAGTGTATTACCGATCGATTTTGAGATTTATGAGGGTTGGATCACATTGGGGTGGATTTTCTCTACCTCCTGGTACCACACAATTCACATTTAGCGTAAGTTATAATTTACCTACCTTGGTGTTAGTAAGTGTTTCGTACATCTCTAGGAGGTGGTTATTATCAACTTTCAGCATCCTGATATTGCCGACTAGACATATCCTGCATACCGAAGCCATTGCAGTGAGTTTGAGTTGCATTCACAGAAAGAAAATTACTAAAGTATCCTAAATAACCCTTAAACGATATAAAACGCTAAATGGATGATTTTGGTATAGATAGATATTGGATAGATAAATAGATGACGTGACGCTGGTCTGGTGCGCAGAGCAAATCTGACATTACAGACTAAAACATTCAAACGTCAACGTCATAGCAATGCAGTTTGACTAATTAATGATACGCATTCTACCAAAATTCGTCGTATTAAAAATGCGAAAGGTTGTGAGGATGGATGTCTTTCACGCAAAAACGACTGAACGTATTTAGATGAAACTTTACAGTCATCTATAATATATGTATTTAAAAGAAAGTCGTGTTAGTTACACTATTTATAACTCAAGAACGACTGAACCGATTTGGCTGTAAATTGGTGGGGAGGTAGCTTAAAACCAGGAGAAGGACATAGGATACTCAAAGGATACTTTTTTAAACGGTAACGGAAACTTAACACAACATTTGTTAATTCTACAGGGATATGAAGTTCGCCGGGTTAGCTTGTTTTAATATAGGTAAATAATAGCACATCAAAATAGCACATAGTAGACTATTTTATATTCAAGTACCAGGGCGAAGCCGCGGGCGGAAGTTAGTATAATGAAAGAAAAAAAAATATTATGAAGTCAGCAATTTAATAAGTGTGTTTTCCCTTACCAACGTAATATTTTTGAAATATGACCTGAAAGAAAGCACAGATTTGAAGACAGCATAAAGTGCGTAGATATGCATACCTAATCAATGGATTTGATTGAAAATATTCTTATAAGCGGTGATGGGCTTGCAACCTGTCACGTATGGAATGCTAGCTACTGTAAAATGTGCGCATGTGCCAAATGTTATGTTTGGACGTGAATTTGCATCATCATCATATTCCTGCCCTCATCCCACTTAAGTGGGGTCGGCACAACATGTGTACTTCTTCCATTTCCCTCTATCAGGCGTCATCTCATCACTCACTCCTTTCTTACCCATATCATCTTTCACACAGGCCATCCCTCTTTGCTTTGGCCTATCTCTATGTCTACATCCATCCACCCACATTAATTCCTTACATTCTTTTCCTTACATGACTTTCTTCCCTCCTCACGGATGTGAATTTGCATGTGACTTATTAAATTATTTTTTTTTGTAAATGCCTTATCACAATTGTTACAACAGAACAGTGTGAATTAGCATGTGTCTTTTCAAATATTTTTTTCCCTTAAATGCTTTGTCACATATGTTACAAAAATATTCTTTATCTTTAGTGTGAATATTCAGATGACTTGCTAACTTATACCTATTTGAAAATTTTTTGTTGCACACATAACAACAGAAACACAACTGTTTGACAATGATTTCATTCTCTGCATTAATTTCGTTATCTGAAGGCAGTTGTGAATTATTTAGATCATTAACAATTTCAGTGTCTTCAACAAGTAATTGCAATTCCTCAATATCTTGAGCTTCATATGTCTCTTCTTTTATCACGATGATTCCGTCTAGTTCCTCCTCCTTAATAGTTAGTGCAGGTGTACTTTCAGTGTGTAGATAATCACTTATACACATGTACAATGTAGGAGTCACTGATAACTTTTCTTTTATTTCCAGAGGCAGCATTGTGACCGTTTCATGTGTGGCCTGAAACAATACATTTTTATAAAGTTGAATGATTAATTACATCAGCTGCAACTCCAAGATGGTGTAATTTATTAGATGAATTCATGTTTCTTTCATTTTATAAAAACCATTGGGTTGACAAAACAGGTATAAGACGAGTGTGAATGGAAATTTTGAAAGAGGAACCTCTCTATGTATTTTCTTGGACCAAATTGGTGATGTTTTGAAAAATAAAAACCATTGAAGGAATACTCTTAAACACATAAATATAGCCTAAGATATTATGTAGCGTTCTAATGGTGAATGAATTTTTGAAATCAGTCCAGTAGCTTTGTTCAATCGAAAAGAAAGTATTTACCTCAATGCCACATTCAAACAGATCTTGAAGAATTCCGTTGGAACTTTGTGCTATTTGGGCTAATTTGTGGCACTTCTGCAGCTCCCGGTGACAAACATAGCACACTGTGCTGGGCCTTCCAATTTCTGTTTCTGTGTTGAGCTGAAACATATCATGTAGGTATGATGGAAGGGGACAGTACTACCACTATGGCCTGCCTTTAGTGTATTACCGATCGATTTTGAGATTTATGAGGGTTGGATCACATTGGGGTGGATTTTCTTTACCTCCTGGTACCTCACAATTCACATTTAGCGTAAGTTATAATTCCTACCTTGGTGTTAGTAAGTGTTTCGTACATCTCTAGGAGGTGGATATTATCAACTTCCAGCATCCTGATATTGCCGACTAGACATATCCTGCATACCGAAGCCATTGCAGTGAGTTTGAGTGGCATTCACAGAAAGAAAATAACAAAAATAACCCATAAACGATATAAAACGCAACATGAATGATTTTGGACTTATATGCTCTTTGGATTTTGGTTTAGCTCACTGACCTCTGTTATACAAGTACTTGCGTACTTGTTTAGTGCTATCGGAGACCTATTCTAACGAGGGGCAGCTGCCTCTGATTGATTTGTATTTTTTGGTGCGAAGGTGTGATAAAACCTGACCCGGCCCGACCACGGTTATATCAGCTGTTCGAAACAGCTGACCGGAAGAGAGGTCCACTGCTGGAGGTCACCGCAGCCTTGTTGAAGGGCTGTGGTCCACCTGTCCAGTGAAGAGGGTCACGTGGGGTCAAGAAGGGTATCTGGGGTCACGCAGCCTTGTTGAAGGGCTGTGTCACTCGTCCAAATCGTCGTCATGCCAGTGACACGGAGCCAGGCAGGGGTCACCCGCCGGCTCAGCCAGGAGCAGCCTTCTACGGAAGCTACGGAAAGCTCTGATACGGCCGTGACGGCCACCACCACCACCACCGGCACGACGTTGGAAACATGCAACCCAGCACCAAATCAACCTAAAGAAAAGGCAGACAAGTCCAGAGCTCGTCCTAAGTCAATCAGTGCATCGCTAGCGGCAGAAAGGACACGAAGGCGTCGTGAGATCGAGCTACGAGCGGAGATTAGTCGTAGAGATCTACAAGAAGCGCAAGCTGCTGCCGCATTAGCAAGAGCGGAAATGGAGCTACTGAGGATAGATAATGAAGAGGATGACCTGGACTCTGCAGATGAGGAACCTGAAGGGCGGATGGAGGGAATCCAGAACTGGGTACAGGACGCGGTTGGCAGGATGTCTGGTGGAGGACATCAAGGGGAAGGGGGGACGTCCGCAGAGGGGCGACCAGGCGATGTCGGAGACTTCGTGAAACCCTGTGAACCAACTACCGCCGCTATTGTAAAGCCAGAGACGGCCGCTCTACCAGGAACGAACAGGGAGGCTAGCAGCGCTGAAGCACTAGCCGACGCAATATTGAAGGCCATAAGCGCCGCACCGAGATCGGGATATACGCACCAACCTGCGTACATGCATGAACTCCCGAACTTCGACGGCAGCTGTGGAGAATGGTTGGCCTTCAAAACGGTGTATGAAGACACCGCGCCACTCTTTAGTGCAGTGCAGAATATGGCACGACTGAGGAGGGCAATCAAGGGAACGGCAAGAGAGACAGTAAGGAGCATCCTGTATTCAGAATGCGCACCGGAAGAGGTGCTGGAGTCTCTACGCCGTAGATTCGGGAGGCCTGAAGCCCTAGTCTTAGCAGAATTGGATAAAGTGAAAAGTTTGCCAAAGACAAGTGAGAACGCTCGTGATGTGTGTGTGTTTGCTAGTACAATCAACAATACCGTCGCGACGATCAACGGGCTTAAGAAACCGCAGTATTTGAACTCTCCTGAAATGTTAAAAGTGATAAGTGTGCGCGCAACTAGAAGACAAGAAACAGTCAGGAAGTAATACTAGAAGAAAGGAAGTAGTCAGGAAGTAATACAAGAAGTCTTCAAGAAGGGAAGCTAGAATAGAACAGCTGATCCGGTCTAGGCTTAGGTCTTACGGTCGATCCCTTCGCGCCACCACACCATAGAAGAGGTTGTTTCCATTTACAATCAAGCAGTAGGCAATAGTAGAGGTCATCTACCTCACGCCTCCCCAGTTAGAGTAAGGACGATAGCGCGCCAGTCCACCCCCGCAGCTGACGTAGCGCCGGCTCAACCTTGAGCGGCTTAACAGCTGCTCGGTTCGCTGAAAACATTGCGCTACTATTTTCCAGTTACTTCATTATAGTGCGAACAATGTGCGAAGGTCGCCATCATGTACCGTAGCGCCACCTTGTAAGTGTCTTTCGTTGTTAGTCGGGTTTGTCGGTTATGGTTTGTTTTTAAGTTTTCATTTATATTTCTGAAATCACTCGCTGTAATTCGCTGAAAAATTCAAAATAATTAGCTGTTGTAATACTCTTTTTTGTGTAAAACATATCAGTTCTCTCACTTATGTAAAACTCTCGTAAAATGACTTTAAAGTTTCGCCATACTTAACAAAATCCTGAATATCTTTGGAGTCCTTGGACCAGGGACCGAATAACCGAAAAATTAAGATACCTCTATTTATCGATATGACGTCATACCGATAAATTCCGGTATTCCATATATTTCAATACCTAAAAATATAACGGTACCGAAAAGCTTCTACCGAAATTCATAGTGGTATACTAAAGGTTGAATAACGATACCGCAATTTCTACCCAAATATTATAGGTTTTCTCACTCCCCCGCGCGGCGGGGAGCGGCGGCGGCGGCGGTCGGTGCATCAAACGACTTACTACGTTTGTTTTGTTGTGTTGTGTCAGTTTCAGTTGTGTGTGATGCGACATACGAACTATACCTATAGCGAACTGCAAATTCAAAATCGAACTCAAAATTTCATTACTTAGATGATAGGTCTGTTCCCTACCTACGTAGTAGGTACTGTATCTACCTCTACCTAGTAGGTATTGTCGGCGGATCTTAGTTTAGTTAGGTAAGTATCTACCTACCTACGTAAAGATAGCTGTTTGGTTGCGCGGCAGACAATTTTTGACCTTATCCAGTGACACATAACCATTCTTGCTGTGACACGGCACGTAGGTAGGTAGGTACCTACTGACCGTACCTGCCTCACTATGTTTTGTACCTATTGAATGTAGGTACCTGCCTACCTCGGTACCTACCCACCTAGGTAGGTAGGTACCTACCTACAGTTCTGCCAGCGGGTCTAGGCATTCGTGTAGTTAGCTGTGTGTACGCAGAAATGGTTTTGTGTCAGTGACACAAAACCATGATAAGGTCGAAAATTGTCTGCCGCGCAACCAAACAGCTCACTTCACAGATGCCAAGATCCACCAACCCGGGTCAGCCGGCTTATTTCGTAAAAACTATGTTTATCATGTTATGGCTTTCAATGAAGTTTAGGTGGGACATATAAATTGGAATTCTCATAAATTTTAGAGAATACCTACCTACCTATTTCACCTAAACTGCATTGAAAGCCGTATAGAGTAGGTAGTACCTATGTACTTTACTTACTATTAAAGTATAAATATTATGTGGTATGTGGTAGGTAAGTATAGGTTACCTAATACCTACCTATAATTAAAAATTTATAATAGGTAGATATTTGTTTGACCCACCCACCTATGCACTGTTGCGTAGTGAAGGGTAAGACTAGGAATAGATGCCTCACTGTTGTGCGTGTGTAGTGAAGGGTAAGACTGGGAATAGATGCCTCACTTTTCGAAGTTTATATCGTATTTACTTACCTATCTACATATATAAAAATTTTGCTTTACCTACTGACTGACTGATCTATCAACACACAGCCTAAACCGAAACTTAAAATTTCTTCAGCGCTGTAGGTTGTGCGTTCAATCCCAACCCGGGGCAAATATTTGTGTGATGAACATAGATATTTGTTCTGTGTCTGGGTGTTAGTACCTAACTATATCTATCATAATTATTTATGTACCTACTTAAGTATAAAATTATTTACCTAAGTATTCTATCAGTTAACTAGTTCCCATAGTACAAGCTTTGCTTAGTTTAGGGCTAGATGGCGATGTGTAAAATGTCCAACAATATATATCTATTTATTTATTTATTTATTAGTTTAACATAAATCTATTTGTTATTATAATAACTGCCACAGATGACTAACTCCATCAAAATAAGTATAAATAAATATATGGACGGGCAGAAAACTGTATTAATTTGTGGGAAATGGTATGTGGGTTTTATTTATTTCTTCTCAATGTGTATAACCTTTTTTTAGGTAGAAAAAGACGTCTGTCATCAGATGTTTTTTGCGGCGAGGATGTTGGAATGTCGCAGAGTATTTTGCCGACAGTTAGCAAACGCAAAAAAGCAGATCATAGACGAGTTTCTAATTCATCTGATGAAGGATCGCCATCAGCCCCAGTGTCCCCTGTATATGAATCTGATTTACATTTGAAGAACTGTATGCCGTCGCCGAAAAAAGAAAAAGAGAAACCAGGAACTGAATGTGTTTTCGAATGCGATGATTGTGTCAGAGAAAATAAAATTGATAAGGGAAGTTATCATTTCTGTCACATGCTCTTGGATGAGCTACAATTTGTACGTCCATGTATGCGAAACATGGCGTATAGGCATATCTTAAAGATTGTTGACGCAGTAAAAGGGCAACATAAAATGGGCGAAGAAATCCAAGTAACTTATCCACCTTTTAAACACTAGATGTACAACAAAATTGATTAAAAATAAAAAAAACTATGCAAATTTTAAACATGTATTAATGTTATCTTTATTACTTATTTTATATTTCCTACTAATATTATAAATGCGAAAGTTTGTGTAGATGGATGGATGTTTGTTACTGTGCAGTCGGCGGATCTAGGCACTCGTGAAGTTAGCCGTAGAAACGCACAAATGGTTATTATGTCACTGTATAAAGTCGAAAATTGTCTGCCGCGCATCCAAACGGCTAACATCACCAGTGAGTGCCTAGATCCGCCGACTGCACAGTAACAAACATCCATCCTACAACTACTTCAACTACTAAACAGACAGATTTGGTTGAAATTTGGTTTATAGATAGACTATGACCGGGTATAGATAAAAATTGTCCTATATTTAAATACAGGTCATAATCTAATACGCTAATCAGTAATTAATTGTTCTGTTGGCAACGTTCTACAATTAGAATTTCCAAAAAAATAAACAATTAAAACAATTTCGCTCTTATTCCTTTACAATAAAGTCTAAATTTGAGTAATCTCAAAATTTTAAATTTGGAATTATTTTTTTTCGTTTATTTCTGATGAACGAAATAAATAAGAAAATCAAAATTTCACTTTACTTTTATTGACTAGATTTACGTAAAAAAATAGTTAAATTACTTAAAACTAGCCTACGTTTTAAAACTGTCATCCTGAGGTTACGCAAATTTAGACTTTAACGTAAAGGAATAAGAGCGATGGTGTTTTAGGATTCCGAAATTTTTTTATGGGCACAATAGAATCGCCACCTACTTTAATTTAAATTTTATCATTAAGAAATAAAAGAGAAGTTATGTGTATTTATTAGGTAAATACCTACCTGCCGGTAATTTATTTTCCCGACATTTCGATTATGTTACTTACCTACAAATAATTACAATAGCCATGGTCGCGAGCAGACGTCATAGTCGGGAAAATAAATTAAAGGTAGGTACTTAATTACGTGATAAAGACCCGTGTCAAAATCTATAGTTAAAGGTAGGTAGGTACCTACCTACTGTGCGTGAACGCGTGCGCAACAGAACAGAACAAACAAAGTTTTATTAACCTGTGTGTCGCTCGATTGACAAAGACGTGTGTGTGCGTTCACAACAAACGAACTCGCTCTGAGTTTTGCCCCTCACGCGCCCTCCCCCCCCCTCCTCCCTTCTCTCATAGCCGACGAACGACACTCAAGATTTTTTCGATACCGTTATTCCATACCGGTATAATTTCGGTATGGCCCAACCGCTATCGAATAACGGTACCGTTATATTTTTGCGGTACCAATACCGTTAACCTCTACCGCTTTCAGTCCCTGCCTTGGACACACAGAGTTAAATTTTTGGCTCATAAGCGCACACAAATATAAGCTACCCAATCTACTAATTACTTTTTGGCTACATCCATTATTTCGATAACATTTTGCTGCGGTAACGTTACCCCAGCAGAATGTGTATTTAATTAATATGTTTTTTGCCTGTGGACACCCGAATTCTAAAATTCGGTCACAATTACACGAAACCATGGTCTACATTACTGCATACATCAAATCCTGATTAGAGCCAACATTTTGCTGGGGTAATGCACACCAGCAGGGTCCATGTTGGGAAACTTTGTACCTATACTATACCTACCATAACATATTTTGAAACCAACTCAACAACAATAAATGAAAAAAAAAATGGGGTAAAAACGCTAGTAAGTATCAAAAATCATGTCATCATATGGACTTACAAACCTTTTTGTTATTATTCCAAGGCATAAAGTGATGTATATTCCAAGTTTGATCAAATTAACAATTTATTCATTAACTAGCGACCCGCCCGGGCTTCGCACGGGTGCAATGCTGATACTAAATATACTACAGAATGTCTTTATATAAAACGTTTTTTTTTCACAGCTTTTTTGTCATTAGACAATAATTATTGATGATTTCTTTTTTTCTCGAACGTTTGCGACCTTAGAACTGCGCGTTTGACGCCTAGCTGCTAGGCCGGTCGCGAACGTTCGAGAATGTTCGTTTTACGAAGCTACTCGCTAGGTGACTCGCTAGCCTCTAGGTGCCAAGCAAGCCGCCTGCCTGTGCGTTCGCGTTTTTAATTAGGGATGACTGAGAGTGTTATAAACGTAAGAGTAGACAAATATAATCAGAAAGCTTCGAACTGCTAAGCTATCGGGAGTTACACGTGTTATTGTGAGTCAACCATAAAAGATAGACATATGCTGTCGTGGGATATTTTTTATATAATTTTAAGGAGAACATTTCCGTCATACATGATTTCTGTGTAGCTTTAACCATTAAGGTTGCACATGCGACGGAAGCTTAAAAAATGGAGTAACTTCTCCCGTTTTCCCAACATTTCCCTTTACTGCTCTGCTCCTATTGATTGTAGCGTGATAAAAAGTATACAATAACCAGCTCAGGAGTATGAAAAATAATTGTACAAAGTTTCGTTAAAATCCGTCGTGTAGTTTTTGTTTCTATAACGGTTATACAGACAGACAGACAGACAGACAGACAGACAGACAGACAGACAGACAGACAGACAGACAGACAAAAATATTACTGATTGCATTTTTGGCATCAGTATCGATCCCTAATCACCCCCTGATAGTTATTTTGGAAATATATTTCATGTACAGAATTGACCTCTCTACAGATTTATTATAAGTATAGATAGCCGCGTCGGCCGAGTTGAAAGTTATTACTTACTTAAATCCGAAAGTCGTGTTTTCAAATCCCGGCCGTGCATCAATTTATTTAACTGTTAATCCTACTAACGGCGTTTTACCTGAAATAAAACGCTAATTATACTATGATTCAAAAGTAAGTAGTTTAATTTTAGCATTTTATTTCAGATAAAACGCCGTTATTAAACTGACTGGACTTATTCGAAGCATAGACAATTGAGATGTGTCTGTTATCGCCTGGTGATGTTCATGATGGACGCCAATGTGATGAGGAACTTTAAATTAAAAATAATAATCTTAAGCGACTATTATTTAGTTTTATTGAAATAAAACTTAATAATTATGATTACTTGAGTATGAATCAAATTATCAGTATGTGAAGGTAGTGTACATATAAGTAATATATAGATAACTAGATACTACCTGCCTACCAACCTAGATAAAGTTTTTCAATAGGTAACTAATGTAATGAAAAATTAGTTAGGTTGTACTAAAATAATATACATAAGTACTTAAAATATATTTTCATGAGACCAGGTTAGGGAGAGTAGTAATGCTGCTACTCCTAGAATACTCCAATAGGTACTTGTCTCTTATTAAGTACCTATATTAAAAGGGGTTCCAATCTCCTCGAGTTATTATATTTTCCATGGAAAATGTTGTCCAAGAAATGTTTATAAATAACAGTAGAAGGATAGGTATGTTTTTGCCTCAATCAGGCCTTAACGACAAAACGGATTATGATGAAATTTCCATCCCTCTTTGCTTTGGCCTATCTCTATGTCTACATCCATCCACCCACATTAATTCCTTACATTCTTTTCCTTGCATGACTTTCTTCCCTCCTCACGGATGTGAATTTGCATGTGACTTATTAAATATATTTTTTTTGTAAATGCTTTATCACAATTGTTACAACAGAATGGCTTTACTCCAATGTGAATAAGCATGTGATTTTTCAAATGTTCTTTTCGATTAAATGCCTTGTCACATCTATTGCAAGAATATGGCTTTTCTCCAGTGTGAATTTTCATGTGTACTTTCAAAGTTCCTTTTCGTTTAAAAGCCTTGTCACACCTGTTGCAAGAATATGGCTTTTCTCCAGTGTGAATCCGCATGTGTTTTTTCAAATTTCCTTTTTGATTAAATGCCTTGTCACACCTGTTGCAAGAATATGGCTTTTCTCCAGTGTGAATTCGCATGTGTACTTTCAAAGTTTCTTTTCGATTAAATGCCTTGTCACATCTATTGCAAGAATATGGTTTTTCTCCAGTGTGAATAAGCATGTGTTTTTTCAAATTTCCATATAGATTAAATGCCTTGTCACATCTATTGCAAGAATATGGCATTTCTCCAGTGTGAATAAGCATGTGTTTTTTCAAATTTCCTTTTCGATTAAAAGCCTTGTCACATAGGTTGCAAAAATATTTTTTATCTTTAGTGTGAATATTCAGATGACTTGCTAACTTATACCTATTTGAAAATTTTTTGTTGCACACATCACAACAGAAACACAACTGCTGGATTATGATTTCATTCTCTGCATTCATTTCGTTATCTGAAGGCAGTTGTGAATTATTTAGATTATTACCAATTTCTGTGTCTTCAACAAGTAATTGCAATTCCTCAATATCTTGAGTTTCATATGTCTCTTCTTTTGTCACTAAGATTCTGTGTAATTCCTCCTCCTTAATAGTTAGTAGAGGTTTATTTTCAGTGTGTGAATAATCACTTATCAGTTCTGAATTATTTAAATCATTAATAATTTCAGTGTCTTCATGTGATTGGAATTCCTCAATATCTTGAGCTTCATATGTCTCTTCTTTTATCACGATGATTCCGTCTAGTTCCTCCTCCTTAATAGTTAGTGCAGGTGTACTTTCAGTGTGTAGATAATCACTTATACACATGTACAATGTAGGAGTCACTGATAACTTTTCTTTTATTTCCAGAGGCAGCATTGTGACCGTTTCATGTGTGGCCTGAAACAATACATTTTTATAAAGTTGAATGATTAATTACATCAGCTGCAACTCCAAGATGGTGTAATTTATTAGATGAATTCATGTTTCTTTCATTTTATAAAAACCATTGGGTTGACAAAACACGTATAAGACGAGTGTGAATGGAAATTTTGAAAGAGGAACCTCTCTATGTATTTTCTTGGACCAAATTGGTGATGTTTTGAAAAATAAAAACCATTGAAGGAATACTCTTAAACACATAAATGTAGCCTAAGATATTATGTAGCGTTCTAATGGTTAATGAATTTTTGAAAACAGTCCAGTAGCTTTGTTCAATCGAAAAGAAAGTATTTACCTCAATGCCAAATTCAAACAGATCTTGAAGAATTCCGTTGGAATTTTGTGCCATTTGGGATAATTTGTGGCACTTCTGTAGCTGCCGGTGACAAACATAGCACACTGTGCTGGGCCTTCCAATTTCTGATTCTGTGTTGAGCTGAAACAAATCATGTACAATGGAAGGGGACAGTACTACCACTATGGCCTGCCTTTAGTGTATTACCGATCGATTTTGAGATTTATGAGGGTTGGATCACATTGGGGTGGATTTTCTCTACCTCCTGGTACCACACAATTCACATTTAGCGTAAGTTATAATTCCTACCTTGGTGTTAGTAAGTGTTTCGTACATCTCTAGGAGGTGGATATTATCAACTTTCAGCATCCTGATATTGCCGACTAGACATATCCTGCATACCGAAGCCATTGCAGTGAGTTTGAGTTGCATTCACAGAAAGAAAATTACTAAAGTATCCTAAATAACCCCTACTAAACGATATAAGACGCAAAATGGATGCTAAAGATAATAGATGACGTGACGGTGACGCTGGTCTGGTGCGCAAAGCAAATCTGACATTACAGACTAAAACAATCAAACGTCAACGTCATAGCAATGCAGTTTGACTAATTAATGATACGCATTCTACCAAAATTCGTCTTATTAAAAATGCGAAAGTTTGTGAGGATGGATGGATGTATGTTTGTTACTCTTTCACGCAAAAACGACTGAACGTATTTAGATGAAACTTTACAGTCATCTATAATATACGTATTTAAAAGAAAGTCGTGTTTGTTACACTATTTTTAACTCAAGAACGACTGAACCGATTTGGCTGTAAATTGGTGGGGAGGTAGCTTAAAACCAGGAGGACATAGGATACTTTTTTAAACGGGAACGGAAACTTTACACAACATTTGTTAATTCTAAAGGGATATGAAGTTCGCCGGGTTAGCTTGTTTTAATATAGGTAAATAATAGCACATCAAAATAGCACATAGTAGACTATTTTATATTCAAGTACCAGGGCGAAGCCGCGGGCGGAAGTTAGTATAATGAAAGAAAAAAAAATATTATGAAGTCTGAGCAATTTAATAAGTGTGTTTTCCCTTACCAACGTAATATTTTTGAAATATGACCTGAAAGAAAGCACAGATTTGAAGACAGCATAAAGTGCGTAGATATGCATCCCTAATCAATGGATTTGATTGAAAATATTCTTATAAGCGGTGATGGGCTTGCAACCTGTCACGTATGGAATGCTAGCTACTGTAAAATGTGCGCATGTGCCAAATGTTATGTTTGGACGTGAATTTGCATCATCATCATCTTCCTGCCCTCATCCCACGTAAGTAGGGTCGGCACAACATGTGTACTTCTTCCATTTCCCTCTATCAGGCGTCATCTCATCACTCACTCCTTTCTTACCCATATCATCTTTCACACAGGCCATCCCTCTTTTCTTTGGTCTATCTCTATGTCTACATCCATCCACCCACATTAATTCCTTACATTCTTTTCCTTGCATGACTTTCTTCCCTCCTCACGGATGTGAATTTGCATGTGACTTATTAATTTATTTATTTTTGTAAATGTGTGTTTCAATTGTTACAACAGAATGGCTTTTCTCCAGTGTGAATAAGCATGTGTCTTTTCAAATTTCCCTTATGACTATATGCCTTGTCACACATGTTACAAGAATAAGGCTTTTCTCCAGTGTGAATTCGCATGTGTCTTTTCAAATATTCTTTTTGATTAAATGCCATGTCACATCTATTGCAAGAATATGGCTTTTCTCCAGTGTGAATAAGCATGTGTCTTTTCAAATATTCTTTTTGATTAAATGTCTTGTCACATCTTTTGCAAGAATATGGCTTTTCTCCAGTGTGAATTCGCATGTGTCTTTTTAAATATTCTATTCCCTTAAATGTCTTGTCACATCTTATGCAAGAATATGGCTTTTCTCCAGTGTGAATAAGCATGTGTCTTTTCAAATGTTTTTTTTGATTAAATGTCTTGTCACAACTATTGCAAGAATATGGCTTTTCTCCAGTGTGAATTCGCATGTGTACTTTCAAATATTTTTTATCCTTATATGCTTTGTCACATATGTTGCACGAATATGAATTTTCTCCAGTGTGAATTCGCATGTGTCTTTTCAAATATTCTTTTTGATTAAATGTCTTGTCACATGTATTGCAAGAATATGGCTTTTCTCCAGTGTGAATTAGCATGTGTTTTTTCAAATTTCCTTTTCGATTAAAAGCCTTGTCACATAGGTTGCAAAAATATTTTTTATCTTTAGTGTGAATATTCAAATGACTTGCTAACTTATACTTATTTGAAAATTTTTTGTTGCACACATCACAACAGAAACACAACTGTTTGACAATGATTTCATTCTCTGCATTAATTTCGTTATCTGAAGGCAGTTGTGAATTATTTAGATCATTAACAATTTCCTTGTCTTCAACAAGTAAATGCAATTCCTCATTATCTTGAGTTTCATATGTCTCTTCTTTTGTCACAATGATTCTGTCTAGTTCCTCCTCCTTAATAGTTAGTGCAGGTGTACTTTCAGTGTGTGGATAATCAATTATACACATGGATAATGTAGGAGTCACTGATAACTTTTCTTTTATTTCCAGAGCCAGCATTGTGACCGTTTCATGTGTGGCCTGAAATAATATTTTTTTTTTTAAAGTTCAGGTCGTCAGTAAAAACAGGTATAAGGCGAGTGTGAATGGAAATGTTGAAGGTATAAATACATAGAAAGAAACCTCTCTATGTATTATTTTGGACCAAATTGGTGATGTTTTGAATAATAAAAACCACGGCAGGAATACACTTAAACAATCTTATAAATGTAGCCTAAGATATGATGTAGCGTTCTAATGGTAAATGAATTTTTGAAATCAGTCCAGTAGCTTTGTTCAATTGAAAATAAATTATTTACCTCAATGCCACATTCAAACAGATCTTGAAGAATTCCGTTGGAACTTTGTGCCGTTTGTAATAATTTGTGGCACTTCTGCAGCTCCCGGTGACAAACATAGCACACTGTGCTGGGCCTTCCAATTTCTGTTTCTGTGTTGAGCTGAAACAAATCATGTACGATGGAAGGGGACAGTGCTACCACTATGGCCTGCCTTTAGTGTATTACCGATCGATTTTGAGAGTTGGATCACTTTGGGGTGGATTTTCTCTACCTCCTGTCCTGGTACTTCACAATTCACATTTAGCGTAAGATAAAATTTACCTACCTTGGTGTTAGTAAGTGTTTCGTACAACTCCAGGAGATGGATATTATCAACTTTCAGCATCCTGATATTGCCGACTAGACATATCCTGCATACCGAAGCCATTGCAGTGAGTTTGAGTTGCATTCACAGAAAGAAAATTACTAAAATAACCCATAAACAAAATAAAACGCAAAATGGATGATTTTGGTCTAATTAATAGATGACGCTGGTCTGGTGCGCAAAGCAAATCTGACATTACAGCATACAGACTAAAACATTCAAACGTCAACGTCATAGCAATTAGCAATGCAGTTTGACTAATGAATGATACGCATTCTACCAAAATTCGTCTTATTAAAAATGCGAAATTTGTGAGGAAGGATGGATGTATGTTTGTTACTCTTTCACGCAAAAACGACTGAACGTATTTAGATGAAACTTTACAGTCATCTATAATATATGTATTTAAAAGAAAGTCTTGTTAGTTACACTATTTATAACTCATGAACGACTGAACCGATTTGGCTGTAAATTTGTGGGGAGGTAGCTTAAACCATGGAGAAGGACATAGGATACTTTTTTAAACGGGAACGGAAACTTTACACAACATTTGTTAATTCTAAAGGGATATGAAGTTCGCCGGGTTAGCTTGTTTTAATATAGGTAAATAATAGCACATCAAAATAACACATAGTAGGCTATATTATATTCAAGTACCAGGGCGAAGCCGCGGGCGGAAGTAAGTATAATGAAAGGAAAAAAAATATGATGAAGTCTGAGCAATTTAATAAGTGTGTTTTCCCTTACCAACGTAATATATTTGAAATATGACCTGATAGAAAGCACAGATTTGAAAACAGCATAAAGTGCATAGATATGCATACCTAATCAATGGATCAATGGATTTAATTGAAAATATTCTTATAAGCGGTGATGGGCATGCAACCGGCCACGTATGGAATGCTAGCTACTGCAAAATGTGCGCATGAATTTGCATCATCATCATCTTCCTGCCCTTATCCCACTTAAGTAGGGTCGGCACAACATGTGTACTTCTTCCATTTCCCTCTATCAGGCGTCATCTCATCACTCACTCCTTTCTTACCCATATCATCTTTCACACAGGCCATCCCTCTTTTCTTTGGTCTATATCTATGTCTACATCCATCCACCCACATTAATTCCTTACATTCTTTTCGTTACATGACTTTCTTCCCTCCTCACGGATGTGAATTTGCATGTGACTTATTAAATATATTTTTTTTGTAAATGCATTATTACAATTGTTACAACAGAATGGCTTTTCTCCAGTGTGAATTCGCATGTGTCTGTTTAAAGTTTCTATTCGATTAAATGCCTTGTCACATCTATTACAAGAATATGAATTTTCTCCAGTGTGAATTCGCATGTGTCTGTTTAAAGTTTCTATTCGATTAAATGCCTTGTCACATCTATTGCAAGAATATGGCTTTTCTCCAGTGTGAATTTGCATGTGTTTTTTCAAACTTCCTTTTTGATTAAATGCCTTGTCACATCTATTGCAAGAATATGGCTTTTCTCCAGTGTGAATTTGCATGTGTGCTTTCAAACTTCCCTTCTGACTATATGCCTTGTCACACCTGTTGCAAGAATATGGCTTTTCTCCAGTGTGAATAAGCATGTGTCTTTTCAAATATTCTTTTTGATTAAATGCCTTGTCACACATGTTGCAAGAATATGGCTTTTCTCCAGTGTGAATTTGCATGTGTACTTTCAAATATTCTTTTTGATTAAATGCCTTGTCACATCTATTGCAAGAATATGGCTTTTCTCCAGTGTGAAAAAGCATGTGTCTTTTTAAATTTCCTTTTTGATTAAATGCCTTGTCACATCTATTGCAAGAATATGGCATTTCTCCAGAGTGAATAAGCATGTGTACTTTCAAATTTTCTTTTCGTTTAAAAGCCTTGTCACATATGTTGCAAAAATATTTTATCTTTAGTGTGAATATTCAGATGACTTGCTAACTTATACCTATTTGAAAATCTTTTGTTGCACTCATCACAACAGAAACACAACTGTTTGACAATGATTTCATTCTCTGCATTAATGTCGTTATCTGAAGGCAGTTGTGAATTATTTAGATCATTAACAATGTCAGTGTCTTCAACAAGTAATTGCAATTCCTCAATATTTTGAGTTTCATATGTCTCTTCTTTTGTCACAACGATTCTATCTAGTTCCTCCTCCTTAATAGTTAGTAGAGGTGTACTTTCAGTGTGTGGATAATCACTTATACACATGTACAATGTAGGAGTCACTGATAACTTTTCTTTTATTTCCAGAGGCAGCATTGTGACCGTTTCATGTGTGGCCTGAAACAATACATTTTTATAAAGTTGAATGATTAATTACATCAGCTGCAACTCCAAGATGGTGTAATTTATTAGATGAATTCATGTTTCTTTCATTTTATAAAAACCATTGGTTGACAAAACAGGTATAAGACGAGTGTGAATGGAAATTTTGAAAGAGGAACCTCTCTATGTATTTTCTTGGACCAAATTAGTGATGTTTTGAAAAATAAAAACCAATGCAAGAATACTCTTAAACAATCTTATAAATGTAGCCTAGGATATAATGTAGCGTTCTAATGATGAATGAATTTTTGAAATCAGTCCAGTAGCTTTGTTCAATCGAAAATAATGTATTTACTTATGTACCTACTTATGTAGCCTAAGATATGATGTAGCATTCTAATGGTGGATGAATATTTGAAATCAGTCCAGCTTTGTTCAATCCAAAAGAAAGTATTTACCTCAATGCCACATTCAAACAGATCTTGAAGAATTCCGTTGGAATTTTGTGCCATTTGGGATAATTTGTGGCACTTCTGCAGCTCCCGGTGACAAACATAGCACACTGTCCTGGGCCTTCCAATTTCTGTTTCTGTGTTGAGCTGAAACAAATCATGTACGATGGAAGGGGACAGTACTACTACTATGGCCTGCCTTTAGTGTATTAACGATCGATTTTGAGATTTATGAGGGTTGGATCACATTGGGGTGGATTTTCTCTACCTCTTGGTACCTCACAATTCACATTTAGCGTAAGTTATAATTTACCTACCTTGGTGTTAGTAAGTGTTTCGTACATCTCTAGGTGGTTATTATCAACTTTCAGCATCCTGATATTGCCGACTAGACATATCCTGCATACCGAAGCCATTGCAGTGAGTTTGAGTTGCATTCACAGAAAGAAAATTACTAAAGTATCCTAAATAACCCTTAAACGATATAAAACGCTAAATGGATGATTTTGGTATAGATAGATACACTTATTTATATGCTCTTTGGATAGATAAATAGATGACGTGACGCTGGTCTGGTGCGCAAAGCAAATCTGACATTACAGACTAAAACATTCAAACGTCAACGTCATAGCAATGCAGTTTGACTAATTAATGATACGCATTCTACCAAAATTCGTCTTATTAAAAATGCGAAAGTTTGTGAGGATGGATGGATGTATGTTTGTTACTCTTTCACGCAAAAACGACTAAACGTATTTAGATGAAACTTTACAGTGATCTATATGTATTCAAAAGAAAATCGTGTTAATTACACTATTTTATAACTCGAGAACGGTTAAACCGGATTTGGCTGTAAATTGGTGGGACTTAAAACCAGGAGAACATAGGATACTTTTTTAAACGGGAACGGGAACGGAAACTTTACACAACATTTGTTAATTCTAATGGGATACGAAGTTCGCCAGGTAACATTGTTTTAATATAAATAATAGCACATCAAAATAACACATAGTAGGCTATTTTTATTCAAGTACCAGAGCGAAGCCGCGGGCGGAAGTTAGTATAATAAAAGGAAAAAAAATATTCAAATTCAAATTCAAAAATCATTTATTTCAATAAAATCACAAGGATCACTTTGAAACGTCTTAGGAACTAGGTGAAGCTACGCCGATTCCACGCGACCAAGCCTAGAAGAATCAGGCAACAAACACGGCTTGGGGTCTACCTTTTTTTTTATGATCCTTTCCTTAATGCTATGTAGAGCTCCAGTGTGGTGCCAATCGAACAAGGTGAAGGCTCAAACAAGAATAATAATTAAAAGTACCTACTACTCAAGTACGTACAACAATAAAAAAATAACTAAAGAGCTTCAGCACAAATTCAAAAAGCAACACACGCTACACTTGATTTAGAATTAAAACTTACAGATAAAATAACTATTTGCTTAAAAATAATTAAAGTAGACAAATGTTACACAAAATTAAGTACCTACCTAAATTAATATTTAGCTGTCGAGTGGCAGAGCGACATCAGGCCACGAGGATTTATCATTTATATAATCATCTACGGTATAATACGCTTTGTTTATAAGATTATTCTTTATGTATGCTTTAAATCTTCTAACGGGAAGTTTTGTTGCGTTTTCTGGCAGTTTATTATAAAATAGTATAGGTACAATTCCCCATAAACGACCCCTTCACTTTTTCTAATCTAAATTTGGGAATGTACAATTTGTTCTTATTTCTTGTGTTAATACTATGTACATCACTTTTTTTCTTAAAGAAAGCCATATTCTTATGAGTATACAGTAAGTTTTCATATATATATTGTGAGATTACTGTGAGAATGTTAATTTCTTTAAATTTTTGTCTTAAAGAGTCCCGGGACTTCATTTTATAAATGGCACGTACTGCCCGTTTTTGTAAAACAAAAATAACTTGAATGTCTGCTGCCTTACCCCAGAGAAGAATTCCATACGACATTACACTATGGAAGTAACTAAAATAAACTAGCCTAGCTGTGGCTTCATCGGCCAGCCGCCTAATCGTGCGGACTGCATAAGCAGCGGAACTAAGTTTACCAGCAAGTGTTTCAATATGAGGTCCCCATTGTAAGTTTGCATCAATATTGAGACCTAAAAAAGTAGTCGAATTAACAAGCGTAAGAGCCTCTTCATTTATTTCAATGATATTATGAATGATATATAATGATATACAATGATATTATATTATGAAGTCTGAGCAATTTAATAAGTGTGTTTTCCCTTACCAACGTAATATTTTTGAAATATGACTTGAAAGAAAGCACAGATTTGAAAACAGCATAAAGTGAGTAGATATGCATACCTAATCAATGGATCAATAGATATAATCTATCTATACTTATAATAAATCTGTAGAGAGGTCAATTCTGTACATGAAATATATTTCCAAAATAATAACTATCAGGGGGTGATTTGGGATCGATACTGATGCCAAAAATGCATTCAGTAAAAATTTTGTCTGTCTGTCTGTATAACCGTTATAGAAACAAAAACTACTCGACGGATTTTAACGAAACTTGGTACAATTATTTTTCATACTCCTGAGCTGGTTATAGTATACTTTTTATCACGCTGCAATCAATAGGAGCAGAGCAGTGAAGGAAAATGTTGGGAAAACGGGAGAAGTTACTCCATTTTTTAAGCTTCCGTCGTGTGTGCAACCTTATGGTTAAAGCTACACAGAATTCATGTATGACGGAAATGTTCTCCTTAAAATTATATAAAAAATATTCCACGACAGCATATGTCTCTTCTTTTATGGTTGACTCACAATAACACGTGTAACTCCCGATAGCTTAGCAGTTCGAAGCTTTCTGATTATATTTGTCTACTCTTACGTTTATAACACTCTCAGTCATCCCTAATTAAAAACGCGAACGCACAGGCAGGCGGCTTGCTTGGCACCTAGAGGCTAGCGAGTCACCTAGCGAGTAGCTTCGTAAAACGAACATTCTCGAACGTTCGCGACCGGCCTAGCAGCTAGGCGTCAAACGCGCAGTTCGGCCGGTCGCGAACGTTCGAGAAAAAAAGAAATCATCAATAATTGTCTAATGACAAAAAAGCTGTGAAAAAAAAAACGTTTTATATAAAGACATTCTGTAGTATATTTAGTATCAGCATTGCACCCGTGCGAAGCCCGGGCGGGTCGCTAGTTGAAAATATTCTTAAAAAACAGTGATAGGCTTGCAACCTGTCACGTATGGAATGCTAGCGACTGCAAAATGTGCGCATGAATTTGCATCATCATCATATTCCTGCCCTCATCCCACTTAAGTAAGGTCGGCACAACATGTGTACTTCTTCCATTTCCCTCTATCAGGCGTCATCTCATCACTCACTCCTTTCTTACCCATATCATCTTTCACACAGGCGATCCCTCTTATCTTTGGCCTATCTCTATGTCTACATCCATCCACCCACATTAATTCCTTACATTCTTTTCATTACATGACTTTCTTCCCTCCTCACGGATGTGAATTTGCATGTGACTTATTAAATATATTTTTTTTGTAAATGCCTTATCACAATTGTTACAACAGAATGGCTTTTCTCCAGTGTGAATTCGCATGTGTCTTTTCAAATATTCTTTTTGATTAAATGCCTTGTCACACATGTTGCAAGAATATGGCATTTCTCCAGTGTGAATTCGCATGTGCCTGTTTAAAGTTCCTTTTTGATTAAATGCCTTGTCACATCTATTGCAAGAATATGCCCTTTCTCCAGTGTGAATTTGCATGTGTGCTTTCAAACTTCCCTTATGAATATATGCCTTGTCACATCTATTGCAAGAATATGGCTTTTCTCCAGTGTGAATTTGCATGTGTTTTTTCAAAGTTCCTTTTCGTTTGAAAGCCTTGTCACATCTGTTACAAGAATATTTCTTATTTTTAGTGTGAATATGCAGATGACTTGCTAACTTATACTTATTTGAAAAAATTCTATTGCACACATCACAACAGAAACACAACTGTTTGACAATGATTTCATTCTCTGCATTAATTTCGTTATCTGAAGGCAGTTGTGAATTATTTAGATTATTACCAATTTCTGTGTCTTCAACAAGTAATTGCAATTCCTCAATATCTTGAGTTTCATATGTCTCTTCTTTTGTCACTAAGATTCTGTGTAATTCCTCCTCCTTAATAGTTAGTAGAGGTTTATTTTCAGTGTGTGAATAATCACTTATCAGTTCTGAATTATTTAGATCATTAACAATTTCAGTGTCTTCATTTGATTGGAATTCCTCAATATCTTGAGTTTCATATGTCTCTTCTTTTATCACGATGATTCTGTCTAGTTCCTCCTCCTTAATGGTTAGTGCAGGTGTACTTTCAGTGTGTGGATAATCACTTATACACATGGACAATGTAGGAGTCACTGATAACTTTTCTTTTATTTCCAGAGGCAGCATTGTGACCGTTTCATGTGTGGCCTGAAACAATACATTATTTTATAAAGTTAGAATAGAATAGAATAGAATATTTTATTTCAAACCACTTAAAAAACATTTGTATAACTATATTAGGTACATAGGTAAGAAGAACAACATAAAAAACTGGCCGGTGAATAAAAAGAAATAAGGAACAGAAATTGAAGGGTAGTTATACAGTTCAAAAAAACCTTTACCTCCCGTGCTAGTTAATAACTGTGTTACGGCAAGGTAATGATTCACGTCCCATACAAATACGGGTCATTTCTGTGTGCTAAATGGTAAAATGAAACGAGTTAGTGCATTGTCTCAAAGTTGAATGATTAATTACATCAGCTGCAACTATAAGATGGTGTAATTTATTAGATGGATTCATGTTTCTTTTATTTTATAGAAAACCATTGGCCTGCATTAAAATTACTACTTATAGCTGAAAAATGAAGAAGATAAGATTGAAGGAATGAAGAATGGTTGACAAAACAGGTATAAGGCGAGTGTGAATGGAAATGTTGGAGGTATAAATACATAGAGAGGAACCGCTCTATGTATTTTTTTGGACCAAATTGGTGATGTTTTGAAAAATAAAAACCATTGCAGGAATACTCTTAAACAATCTCATAAATGTAGCCTAAGATATGATGTAGCATTCTAATGGTGGATGAATATTTGAAATCAGTCCAGTAGCTTTGTTTAATCCAAAAGAAAGTATTTACCTCAATGCCACATTCAAACAGATCTTTAAGAATTCCGTTGGAACTTTGTGCCATTTGGGACAATTTGTGGCACTTCTGCAGCTCCCGGTGACAAACATAGCACACTGTGCTGGGCCTTCCAATTTCTGTTTCTGTGTTGAGCTGAAACAAATCAAGTACGATGGAAGGGGACAGTACTACCACTATGGCCTGCCTTTAGTGTATTACCGATCGATTTTGAGATTTATGAGGGTTGGATAACATTGGGGTGGATTTTCTCTACCTCCTGGTACCTACCTCACAATTCACATTTAGCGTATAAAACTTGTAGGTACTTATGTTAAAATTTACCTACCTTGGTGTTTGTAATTGTTTCGTACATCTCTAGGAGGTGGATATTATCAACTTTTAGCATCCTGTTATTTCCGACTAGACATATCCTGCATACCGAAGCCATTGCAGTGAGTTTGAGTTGCATTCACAGAAAGAAAATTACTAAAATAACCCTTACACATTAACAAAAAACGCAAAAAGGATGATTTTGGTTTAGCTTTGGTATAGGATAGGTAAGGTATCACTTAAATTTATATGCTCTTTGATAGGTATAGTAGATAATAGATGACGCTGGTGTGCAAGGCAAATCTGACTTATCAGACTAAAACATTCAAACGTCAACGTCATAGCAATGCAGTTTGATAAATGCTATTACAAAATAAATGAATTCTTTACAGACATATTAACTTGATTAAGTATTGGTTGTGCTTTGACATTGTATTACTTTTTGCTTTGACATCTGCATTTTACTACTAATTTAGTCCCATTTTCAGGACAACAATTTTTATGATTTTCTATGATTTTTTATTTTATTCTATTGACATATACTCTAATTCGTTTTTTTTTTTTTTTATTTTTTTTTTTATTTTGTATTAATTATATTATTTAATTTTGTAATAAGTACCGATTACCTTATCACCCATTGTAAACATAAATATTGCACACCCTTAATAGGGTAGAATACATTGATACCACAAAATTATAATTATTAACATCTTTGTACATGTGATTCAGCAATAAATATACTTTGACTTTGACTTTGACTTTGACTAATGAATGATACGCATTCTACCAAAATTCGTCGTATTAAAAATGCGAAAGTTTGTGAGGATGGATAGATGTATGTTTGTTACTCTTTCACGCGAAAACGACTAAACGTATTTAGATGAAACTTTACAGTGATCTAAATGTATGTAAAAAAATCGTGTTAGTTACACTATTTATAACTCAAGAACGGCTGAACCGATTTGGCTGTAAATTGGCAGTGAGGTAGCTTAAAACCAGGAGAAGGACATAGGATACTTTTTTAAACGGTAACGGAAACTTAACACAACATTTGTTAATTCTAAAGGGATACGAAGTTCGCCGGGTTAGCTTGTTTTAATATATGTAAATAATGGTGGCGATTCTGTTGCGTCAACGCGTAAGTTAAAATTCCTAAAAACTATCGATCTTATATCTTTTAAGTTAAAGTTTAAAATAGCGTAACCTTAACAGGACAGTTCCAAAACTTAGAATAGTTTTGAATAAACTTACGAATTTCGTAATCGATTTAGAAACGTCAAGCTAAATTTAATCAACGTGTAAATTGGTGTTGACTAAGATGACACTTTATTGCATCGACTACATAGCCCAGCTTGATTGTGCCAAATATGCGAAATAAAATAGAGAAACGGCTAAAATATCCCAAGTTTTAGGACTGTCCTTTTTATGCGACTCTAATTTAGACTATTATTTAATATAAAAGGAATAACATCGATCGTTTTTTTAAGAAATTTTAAGTTTAGCTTGGACACAGCCGAATCGCCACCAATAGCACATCAAAATAGCACATAGTAGGCTATTTTTGATTCAAGTACCAGGGCAAAGCCGCGGGCGGAAGTTAGTATAATGAAAGGAAAAAAAATATTATGAAGTCTGAGCAATTTAAGTGTGTTTTCCCTTACCAAGGTAATATTTTTTAAATATGACCTGAAAGAAAGCACAAATTTGAAAACAGCATAAAGTGCGTAGATATGCATACCTAATGCTCACTCACGCCTTAGTTAATGTGTAATAATATGGGGTACAGAAACAAATAATTATTTGTTCTCAAAAAATATATTAGAATATTAGTAAATATTAAAGAAAAAGAAAGTTGCAAAAGTCTTTTTATAAAACATAAACATCTGCGAAATTTGTAAATTAATAAAACAACACAATTGAAAAATAAAGACAAATTAAACCTTCCTTACACAAAACTACACATAAAACTGGAACATATCACACGTCCATTCAAATTTATGACAAGCTTCCATCAAAATTAAAATCAATAGAGAAAGACTTCATATTTACGATATCATAAAAGTTTTTTAGTGCTTAAATGTTTTTATAATAATAAAGAATATAATGATAAATACTTATATACAAATATTTCTATTATATTGATATATAGGTACTTATATGTTTCAGATTATTCTAAGTATTCATGGATTGTAGTGCCCCAGCAGGGTCCATGTTGGGAAACTTTGTACCTATACTATAATACCTTAACATATTTTGAAACCAACTCAACAACAATAAATGAAAAAAAAAATGGGGTAAAAACGCTAGTAAGTATCAAAAATCATGTCATCATATGGACTTACAAACCTTTTTGTTATTATTCCAAAGCATAAAGTGATGTATATTCCAAGTTTGATCAAATTAACCATTTATTCATTAATAGCCGCGTCGGCCGAGTTGAAAGTTATTACTTAAATCCGAAAGTCGTGTTTTCAAATCCCGGCCGTGCATCAATTTATTTAACTGTTAATCCTACTAACGGCGTTTTACCTGAAATAAAACGCTAATTAAACTACATAAAAGTACTTATTCGAAGTTTCGAAGCATAATAGTCAATAAAATAAATTTGGGGGCACGGCAGTGCCCCCGCCAAGTCGAGCGCGAAGCAAACACTGCCGTACCATCCTTTACTGGAACCATTTCGCCGCATTTTCAGGCCCCTATTTGAGAACCGCTGGATAAGACCAGAACGCTGAAATTTTCGTCATCCAGTAAGCCATAATCACATACTTAAAATCCAAAATTTCAAGTCTGTAGGTCATTTAGTTACGAAGTTAAGCGAAAGCAAAGTTTCGCATTTTAGACAGACACTCACTCACTCACTCATGATCATCAGAATAGAACTAGTACTTCCCATAAACTCAGAGAGCTGAAATTTGGTACAGAGTTAGGGTTTAATGGCCACATAAAGGGAAAACCATAAAAACTAGGATAATCGAAGATCTGGAGTACCTGGTGACCCTGATAAGAAAACACAAGAGCCTAACCAAACTATTAGAGATCGACATACCGCCTTTACAAAAAATATTCAACTACTGGACCGATTTGAAAAATTCTTTCACCATTAGAATCCTACATTATCCCTGATGAACATAGGCTATAGTATATTTTCAAAAAATATTAGGGATCCGTATGAAAACATCGATAATGTAATCCAGTGTGAAAAAATTAAAAAAAAATCCTTATATTGCGTTTGCTGCTGAAATTGTTGACAATAGAGCAAAGTGATGTACTACAGTTTTAAAGAGGACATTTATATCTACAAAAAAGTATGTAGTACCATATGTCTCACTATTAGGGATCCGTATGAAAACTTCGATAATGTAACCCAACGTGTGAAAAAAATCCAAAAAAAATCTTATATCGCGTACTCTGCGGAAATTGTTGACAATAGAGCAAAGATGTACTACAGTTTTAAAGAGGGCATCAATATCTACAAAAAAAGTCAGCGATACTAAAAGTTTTATTAGGGATCCTTATGAAAAATTCGATAATGTAACCCAAGGTGTAAAAAAAATACCTATAATATCATTATTACATCCGTGCGACGCCGGATGTAATAATGATATTAAACATATAACCGCAATATAAAATTAAAGCAAAACTCTGGATAAGACTAGACTGGCTTTTATACTTACTTATACTTACAAGTTTACAAGAAGAAATAGTCGAACGATTAACTTTATTCTACTCGAACATTACACAAATTGAATAAACAAATTAACAAAATAAATAAACTAAATATTAATTTCGCTCAAAATTTTATCAAAGTATAATGCATTGGATTAAGAGTGGCGGTGATACCCGCACACGTCGCTAGATGGCGCTGACTACTAAACGCGCTTACGATTTGTTTTTATAATAAAAAAACTACTCATCAAAAGAAAAAAAACTGTGTCAAATAAGAAAATCTAATAAAATAAATCAATAAGCCCACGTTTCTACAAAAAGAAGTGAAATCCCACCAAAAACATTCTGTAAAAAACTAGCCAAGTCTCGATGGAGCTGCTTGTTCATCTCTAAAAAGTAATGAAATCTAGACAAAGTCGTGTCAAATCTGAGGTTCTTTACTGCGATTTCTTTATTATTATAGAATGTTATGTGACTTGGCCGTTGAAGAGTACACAAGGGTACAAAACCAGGTGCTCCATGACACCATTGCACCAATCTGTCGCCAGAACCGCTACCCATTAATGAAGGAAAATTGCCACTTAGAAAACGTTGATTCAATAACCAGTCAATTGTAGACTTGATAAAGCTGCGTATTTTAATAATACTTATGTAAAGGCGAGCCTGAAACAAACAGTATAAAAAATACGTCTATTTTATGTTAGATCGGTGGTCGATTTGACGCTCCAAAAAGAAGACAGCAGAAGTCAGCATTGTCAATGCTGAATGCATGTGTTGCACGATCAACAACAGCCTAAAATAAGACACTAGCGTCCAATTACCAATACCTGTATTGGCTATTATCTCGCTTAACAAACATAGGTAGTTACAACAGATATAACATTACGTGTAAACAAAATTGACTTGTACCCACTATATATATGTATAAAGAATGTTCAACGGCCAAGTCACACAACATTCTATAATAATAAAGAAATCGCAGTAAAGAACCTCAGACTTGACACGACTTTGTCTAGATTTCATTACTTTTTAGAGATAAACAAGCAGCTCCATCGAGACTTGGCTAGTTTTTTACAGAATGTTTTTGGTGGGATAGACGTTTACTTTTCCTAGACCTTTTCCACTGTGTTACTTACTCTTATAGCTCTGTCTCGCTCGCTCATGACGTCACCAGGAGAGGGGAGCGTATTTTTTTGGTCACGCGAACCCGTCTTGCTCATTGGCTCTGGCACCAGGCAGGAATTATACTATGCTTCAAAAGTAAGTAGTTTAATTTTAGCGTTTTATTTCAGATAAAACGCCGTTATTAAACTGACTGGACTTATTCGAAGCATAGACAATTGAGATGTGTCTGTTATCGCCTGGTGATGTTCATGATGGACGCCAATGTGATGAGGAACTTTAAATTAAAAATAATAATCTTAAGCGACTATTATTTAGTTTTATTGAAATAAAACTTAATAATTATGATTACTTGAGTATGAATCAAATTATCAGTATGTGAAGGTAGTGTACATATAAGTAATATATAGATAACTAGATACTACCTGCCTACCAACCTAGATAAAGTTTTTCAATAGGTAACTAATGTAATGAAAAATTAGTTAAGTTGTACTAAAATATACTTAAGTACTTAAAATCTATTTTCATGAGACCAGGTTAGGGAGAGTAGTAATGCTGCTACTCCTAGAATACTCCAATAGGTACTTGTCTCTTATTAAGTACCTATATTAAAAGGGGTTCCAATCTCCTCGAGTTATTATATTTTCCATGGAAAATGTTGTCCAAGAAATGTTTATAAATGACAGTAGAAGGATAGGTATGTTTTTGCCTCAATCAGGCCTTAACGACAAAACGGATTATGATGAAATTTCCATCCCTCTTTGCTTTGGCCTATCTCTATGTCTACATCCATCCACCCACATTAATTCCTTACATTCTTTTCCTTGCATGACTTTCTTCCCTCCTCACGGATGTGAATTTGCATGTGACTTATTAGATATATTTTTTTTGTAAATGCTTTATCACAATTGTTACAACAGAATGGCTTTTCTCCAGTGTGAATAAGCATGTGATTTTTCAAATGTTCTTTTTGATTAAATGCCTTGTCACATCTATTGCAAGAATACGGCTTTTCTCCGGTGTGAATTTGCATGTGAACTTTCAAATTTCCCTTATGACTATATGCCTTGTCACACCTGTTGCAAGAATATGGCATTTCTCCAGTGTGATTAAGCATGTGTACTTTCAAATATTCTTTATCCTTATATGCTTTGTCACATATGTTGCACGAATATGAATTTTCTCCAGTGTGAATTCGCATGTGTTTTTTCAAATATTCTTTTTGATTAAATGTCTTGTCACATGTATTGCAAAAATATGGCTTTTCTCCAGTGTGAATAAGCATGTGTTTTTTCAAATTTCCTTTTTGATTAAATGCCTTGTCACATGTATTGCAAGAATATGGGTTTTCTTCAGTGTGAATTTGCATGTGTTTTTTCAAATATTCTTTTTGATTAAATGCCTTGTCACATCTATTGCAAGAATACGGCTTTTCTCCGGTGTGAATTTGCATGTGTACTTTCAAATTTCCCTTATGACTATATGCCTTGTCACACCTGTTGCAAGAATATGGCTTTTCTCCAGTGTGAATTTGCATGTGCCTGTTTAAAGTTCCTTTTTGATTAAATGCCTTGTCACATCTTTTGCAAGAATATGGCTTTTCTCCAGTGTGAATAAGCATGTGTTTTTTCAAAGTTCCATTTCGTTTAAAAGCCTTGTCACACCTGTTGCAAGAATATGGCTTTTCTCCAGTGTGAATCCGCATGTGTCTTTTCAAATATTCTTTTCGATTAAAAGCCTTGTCACATAGGTTGCAAAAATATTTTTTATCGTTAGTGTGAATATTTAGATGACTTGCTAACTTAAACCTATTTGAAAATTTTTTGTTGCACACATCACAACAGAAACACAACTGTTTGACAATGATTTCATTCTCTGCATTAATTTCGTTATCTGAAGGCAGTTGTGAATTATTTAGATCATTAACAATTTCAGTGTCTTCAACAAGTAATTGCAATTCCTCAATATCTTGAGTTTCATATGTCTCTTCTTTTGTCACGATGATTCCGTCTAGTTCCTCCTCCTTAATAGTTAGTGCAGGTGTACTTTCAGTGTGTAGATAATCACTTATACACATGTACAATGTAGGAGTCACTGATAACTTTTCTTTTATTTCCAGGGGCAGCATTGTGACCGTTTCATGTGTGGCCTGAAACAATACATTTTTATAAAGTTGAATGATTAATCACATCAGCTGCAACTCCAAGATGGTGCAATTTATTAGATGAATTCATGTTTCTTTCATTTTATAAAAACCATTGGTTGACAAAACAGGTATAAGACGAGTGTGAATGGAAATTTTGAAAGAGGAACCTCTCTATGTATTTTCTCGGACCAAATTGGTGATGTTTTGAAAAATAAAAACCATTGAAGGAATACTCTTAAACACATAAATGTAGCCTAAGATATTATGTAGCGTTCTAATGGTTAATGAATTTTTGAAAACAGTCCAGTAGCTTTGTTCAATCGAAAAGAAAGTATTTACCTCAATGCCACATTCAAACAGATCTTGAAGAATTCCGTTGGAATTTTGTGCCATTTGGGATAATTTGTGGCACTTCTGTAGCTGCCGGTGACAAACATAGCACACTGTGCTGGGCCTTCCAATTTCTGATTCTGTGTTGAGCTGAAACAAATCATGTACAATGGAAGGGGACAGTACTACCACTATGGCCTGCCTTTAGTGTATTACCGATCGATTTTGAGATTTATGAGGGTTGGATCACACTGGGGTGGATTTTCTTTACCTCCTGGTACCTCACAATTCACATTTAGCGTAAGTTATAATTTACCTACCTTGGTGTTAGTAAGTGTTTCGTACATCTCTAGGAGGTGGATATTATCAACTTTTAGCATCCTGATATTGCCGACTAGACATATCCTGCATACCGAAGCCATTGCAGTGAGTTTGAATTTAATTCACAGAAAGAAAATTACTAAAATAACCCATAAACGATATAAAACGCAAAATGGATGATTTTGGTATAGATTATAGATAAAGATGACGTTCATAGTCGTTGTCGACCAAAGTCCCATTCTTTGGTCCCATTAAATATATAAAGAATAAAAAAAAAAAAAAAAAAGATGACGTTGACGCTGGTGTGCAAAGCAAATCTGACATTACAGACTAAAACATTCAAACGTCAACGTCATAGCAATGCAGTTTGACTTATTAATGATACGCATTCTACCAAAATTCGTCGTATTAAAAATGCGAAAGGTTGTGAGGATGGATGTCTTTCACGCAAAAACGACTGAACGTATTTAGATGAAACTTTACAGTGATCTATATGTATTTAAAAAAAAGTCGTTTTAGTTACACTATTGATAACTCAAGAACGGCTGAACCGATTTGGCTGTAAATTGGTGGTGAGGTAGCTTAAAACCAGGAAAAGGACATAGGATATACTTTTTTAAACGGTAACGGAAACTTAACACAACATTTGTTAATTCTAAAGGGATACGAAGTTCGCCGGGTTAGCTTGTTTTAATATATGTAAATAATGGTGGCGATTCTGTTGTGTCAACGCTTAAGATAAAATTCCTAAAAACTATCGATCTTATTTCTTTTAAGTTAAAGTTTAAAATAGCGTAAGTAACCTTAAAAGGACAGTTCTAAAACTTAGAATAGTTTTGAATAAACTTACGAATTTCGTAATCGATTTAGAAACGTCAAGCTAAATTTAATCAACGTGTAAATTGGTGTTGACTAAGATGACATTAACACAACATAACATCGATCGTTTTTTTAAGAAATTTTAAGTTTAGCTTGGACACAGCCGAATCGCCACCAATAGCACATCAAAATAGCACATAGTAGGCTATTTTTTATTTCAAGTACCAGGGCGAAGCCGCGGGCGGAAGTTAGTATAATGAAAGGAAAAAAAATATTATGAAGTCAGCAATTTAAGTGTGTTTTCCCTTACCAAGGTAATATTTTTTAAATATGACTTGAAAGAAAGCACAGATTTGAAAACAGCATAAAGTGCGTAGATATGCATACCTAATGCTCACTCATGCCTTAGTTAATGAAGGGATATAGACACAAATAATTATTTGTTCTCAAAAAAAAATTATTAGAATATTAGTAAATATTAAAGAAAAAGAAAGTTGCAGAAGTCATTTTATAAAACATCTGAGAAATTTGTAAGTTAATAAAACAACACAATTGAAAAATAAACACAAATTAGACCTTCTTACACAAAACTACACATAATACTTTCAGTAGGTATATATTCCATATTTATTTCCATATTCCTTAGTTATCACAAGTCCACCCAAATTTATAACAAGCTTCCTTCAAAATTAAAATCAATAGAGAAAGACTTCATATTTACGAAATCTTAAAAGTTTTTTAGTGCCTAATTACATTATTGTAGTTTTAGTAAGGATCCATAATTTTTCCTATAATTAATATAGCCTACTATATTAATCATTTTCATTAATTAAAGAAAATTTTAAAGAAAATTTCTCTATTTAGTACTATTTACCTATATTCTGTACTAGCGACCCGCCCGGGCTTCGCACGGGTGCAATGCTGTGCTGATACTAAATATACTACAGAATGTCTTTATATAAAACGTTTTTTTTTCACAGCTTTTTGTCATTAGACAATTATTGATGATCTTTTTTTCTCGAACGTTCGCGACCGGACTATCTGCGCGTTTGACGCCTAGCTGCTAAGCCGGTCGCGAACGTTCGAGAATGTTCGTTTTACGAAGCTACTCGCTAGGTGACTCGCTATCCTCTAGGTGCCAAGCAAGCCGCCTGCCTGTGCGTTCGCGTTTTTAATTAGGGATGACTGAGAGTGTTATAAACGTAAGAGTAGACAAATATAATCAGAAAGCTTCGAACTGCTAAGCTATCGGGAGTTACACGTGTTATTGTGAGTCAACCATAAAAGATAGACATATGCTGTCGTGGGATATTTTTTATATAATTTCAAGGAGAACATTTCCGTCATACATGATTTCTGTGTAGCTTTAACCTTTAAGGTTGCACACGCGACGGAAGCTTAAAAAATGGAGTAACTTCTCCCGTTTTCCCAACATTTTCCTTCACTGCTCTGCTCCTATTGATTACAGCGTGATAAAAAGTATACTATAACCAGCTCAGGAGTATGAAAAATAATTGTACCAAGTTTCGTTAAAATCCGTCGAGTAGTTTTTGTTTCTATAACGGTTATACAGACAGACAGACAGACAAAAATTTTACTGATTGCATTTTTGGCATCAGTATCGATCCCTAATCACCCCCTGATAGTTATTTTGGAAATATATTTCATGTACAGAATTGACCTCTCTACAGATTTATTATAAGTATAGATATACATATATACAGAATACAAGTAAATAGTGACATTTTCTTTAAATGTATACAAATAAAACACATAAAATAATCATCGACAACCTCAGATCTTTATTGCGAGTACATACGTACTAGGTATTTTTTTAAATGAACAACAAAAACTATCAGTTATGTTTATGTTGGAACAAATACCTACCCAAGAGTAGGTAATGCTTACTTAGAAACTTAGAACATACGTACCTTCTCAAAAACCTTCATGAAATATTGTGCCACCATCAAACTATCCACTATTAGCAGACTGTCCGACTGACCTTTTAGAAAACCTTCTTCCATTCTACACACTATACGTTTTACTTTATTGTAATCTATACTTTCATACTATCTATACTTCTATACTATCTATGCTAATATTGTAATGTATGTTTGTAACGAATTGGCTCAAGAACTACAGGACCAATTTCAAAAATTCTTTCACCATTTGAAGGCTACATTATCACTAATTAATATAGGCTATAATTATTACAAAAATATATAAGGATTCTTACTAAAGCTACAATAATGTAACCAAGGTGTTAAAAAAAATTAAAATTCCTTTCATCGTATACGCTGCGGAAACTATTAAAGATGAACAAAAAAATGTTCTACAATATTAGAGAACATATCAATATCTACAAAAAACATTGCGATACTATATATCCAACTATTGTAGTTATGTCACTACAACCACTTTTTACATTTTATAAGTTAATAAAAAAGCTGACCAATATTAGACCATGATAACTATACCTTCGTATTAATCCTTATCCAAATAAATCATTTCATATCCAAAACTGTTTCAATACCAATAGAAAACTTTTTGAATTACTCAAATCGGACATTCCATTCAGAAGATATTACGATCGAAACAAAACTAAGCGCCGCAACCCGCGTCGCGGTCGCGGCCGTCCCGGGGTGTGACGTCATAGTGTGAGCGCGCGTAATCTTAGAAATTCAAAAAAGGGCTTCAACTTCTCGTCGTTATAACTTCGGAAATACTGCATGTATTAAAGTGAAATAAAAACTCATGTAATGTATGTGATCTACGCTCCGATTTTAGGTGTATTTGATAGTAATATTTTGACCCAGTTGTGTTCTCTATTGAAAAATAAAGACAAATTAGACCTTACACAAAACTACACATAAAACTGGAACATATCACAAGTCCACCTAAATTTATAACAACCTTCCTTCAAAATTAAAATCAATAGAGAAAGACTTCATATTTTCGACATTTACATTTATATTTTAAGATTATTCTAATTATTATCAGTTTCTAGTGCCCCAGCAGAGGAAGTTCAGAAACTATGTACCTATATAATAGCAGAGTTTTACCTACCATTAAAACTCTTATTGTGTCCGGAGCCTTATTCGAAGCCTTGTAAACATATTTTGAGATAGTCCTTCCGTTTCCGGCCGTATTTATTGTTTAGTCGTTGTAGTTCCGGTATAAGAATTATAGGGGGCGCTACTTCCGTCCGCCATGTTCACCAGTTTGTGCAAGTCCATTTTATCCTCATTGCGGTCTCAAAATTACTAGTAAATACCTATATTAAACTAACACCAGGCAGAACTGACTGTAAGGCTCCGAATAAGGCTCCGGACACAATAAGAGTTTTAATGGTAGGTAAAACTCTGCTATTGTGTCCTCCGCCGTTATTCGAAGCCTTGTAAACATATTTTGAGACAGTGTTTGTTCTCGCCTGGTGAACAGGGCGCAAATGTGATTTCAATATTAATTATTAACTGATTTACATTATTATTCATACATAATTGCTTACATAATAATTATCTTTACTATACCTACTTATTAATCATTTCCAGTTAAAATCAATCTCTATTAATGAAACTAAAGCACATTTATCAACTTTCTATAGGTACTTAAATACATATAACTCACCATTTTACTATAACTGTTTTACCTATTTATTGTACTGGTTCAAAAAATGCCCCCAAAGAGGTACATAATGAAGTATTACTAGGCCTAGATCTAACATCTTTTCTATAAAATTTTATAAAAGTATTTTCTGACCTCCAATTAGCCCGCGCCATGATCTTATCGACTGGTTCTCTGTCGAGCCAACCCCTTGAAGCTACAGCTGACCTGACACTCCCAGGGGTTGCATTGACACCAGCATCTTTCAAAACAGATTTAACCCATCCTGCAATAATAGTTCTCGAAGCAGCTTTAGCTGTACCACGAGCAGTCACAAACAAATTTTTTATATTAGCTTCCTCTCTTCTATTATTTCCTAATGAAAGTAACTCAACAGTTAAGTTAACCCACAGAACAGGATCTAGATTTGGATTTTCTACATTTGAAAATAATTTCCAACCCGATTGAATGTATGATTCAGAGTCTGTTTTAGAACCATATATGGGCCAAAGTATCACAGAGCCATCTTCAATGTTAATAACAAACAAACTTTCAGAAATGCTTAAAAGTGTTAAGTCATGTACTCTACGCCCTGATCAGAGTAACAAGAGGATAGCGCAACGTCGTGAAACTTCGTATAAACTTTCAGAATTTACAACATTATTTGATAACCAGGAAATCAAACTACCTGTGTCCCAGACACTCTAATTCAAATTCAAATTCAAAAATCATTTATTTCAATAAAATCACAAGGATCACTTTGAAACGTCTTAGGAACTAGGTGAAGCTAAGCCGATTCCACGCGACCAAGCCTAGAAGAATCAGGCAACAAACACGGCTTGGGGTCTACCTTTTTTTTATGATCCGTTCCTTAATGCTATGTAGAGCTCCAGTGTGGTGCCAATCGAACAAGGTGAAGGTTCAAACAAGAATAATAATTAAAAGTACCTACTACTCAAGTACGTACAACAATAAAAAAAAATAACTAAAGAGCTTCAGCACAAATTCAAAAAGCAACACACGCTACACTTGATTTAGAATTAAAACTTACAGATAAAATAACTATTTGCTTAAAAATAATTAAAGTAGACAAATGTTACACAAAATAAAATTAAGTACCTAAATTAATATTTAGCTGTCGAGTGGCAGAGCGACATCAGGCCACGAGGATTTATCATATTATATAATCATCTACAGTATAATACGCTTTGTTTATAAGATTATTCTTTATGTAGGCTTTAAATCTTCTAACGGGAAGTTTTGTTGCGTTTTCTGGCAGTTTATTATAAAATAGTATACAATTCCCCATAAACGACCCCTTCACTTTTTCTAATCTAAATTTGGGTATGTACAATTTGTTCTTATTTCTTGTGTTAATACTATGTACATCACTTTTTTTCTTAAAGAAAGCCATATTCTTATGAGTATACAGTAAGCTTTCATATATATATTGTGAGATTACTGTGAGAATGTTAATTTCTTTAAATTTTTGTCTCAAAGAGTCCCGGGACTTCATTTTATAAATGGCACGTACTGCCCGTTTTTGTAAAACAAAAATAACTTGAATGTCTGCTGCCTTACCCCAGAGAAGAATTCCATACGACATTACACTATGGAAGTAACTAAAATAAACTAGCCTAGCTGTGGCTTCATCGGCCAGCCGCCTAATCGTGCGGACTGCATAAGCAGCGGAACTAAGTTTACCAGCAAGTGTTTCAATATGAGGTCCCCATTGTAAGTTTGCATCAATATTGAGACCTAAAAAAGTAGTCGAATTAACAAGCGTAAGAGCCTCTTCATTTATTTCAATGTTAGTCGGAGTATGCCGTACACTAGGCAAAGAGAATTTAATGCATTTTGTTTTCTTAGAATTAAGCAATAGGTTGTTTACAGTGAACCAATTAAAGACTAGCGACAGTGACGCATTTATGTCATCGAAGTTAACTTTAGATCTATCGACTTTAAAAATAAGCGACGTATCATCAGCAAATAGGACTATGTCACAAATGTCTTTAACATAGAATGGGAGGTCATTAATGTAAACTAAGAATAAAAATGGACCTAAAATCGAGCCCTGTGGAACTCCCATTTCAATAATTGACCCAGAAGATCGTTCGCCACCAATATCAACTTTCTGGACTCTATTGGACAAGTAAGATTGTAAGAGGTGAATTGCCTGGTTATGGATGCCATAGTGTTGTAACTTTGCGGTTAGAGTTGCGTGACTCACGCAGTCAAACGCTTTCGACAAATCGCAAAACACACCGATCGCATCTTGCGATTTCTCAAAGGCCTCATATATGTGCTTTAAGAGCAAAGTACCGGCATCGGTTGTTGATCGACCCTTTGTAAATCCAAATTGATGACAATGAAGTAGCCCATTAAGATCTGGCCGTACTCGTATTTTGGAATTTGAAATAGACTTTGATTTGCTTTACTAACACGTTTGAGCTAAGACGAGAGCTATCCTCTGCTGCACAAAGTGTAGAGACAACGGATTTGTGAACTAAAATCGTTCTACAAGGTGTCTCAAAAGTAAGTTCACATTTGCTTATCTTATTACGCGAAAGCAACTATTCTGAGGGGCGCGGGGGGTATGTCAGTCGGTAGTCTGGCTCTTGGGAATTTAGTCGCTATGGAGCGTTTCTCTGGTGCGGACCGTGCGTTGTGCGTACGTGAGTTTTACAAAAACGGTAATTCGGCGACTGTAGAAAATTCTGCAGTATTCGACATATTCGTCACTTAAATGATGCGCCTAGCACTCGACTCATTGCAAAATGGGTTGAGAAGTTTGAAGAGACTGGGTCAACTCTGGAGAAACCAAAATCTGGGCGGCCAAGAACATCAAGAACAGCCGAAAACGTGGACAGTGTTACTCAGTCTATTCGAGATGATCCAAACCTCTCGATTCGGAAGCGTGCTGTTGCTTTAAATGTGCACAGATCTTCATTATGCCGCATTTTACACAAAGATTTAAAGCTGCACCCGTACAAAATTCAGTTGGTGCAAGAACTGAAGCCTCAAGATGCTGGTCAGAGGCTTGACTTTGTAAATTGTCGAGCGCTTTCCAACGTTCACCAACATCTTGTTTTCCGATGAAGCCCATTTTCACCTGAATGGGCATGTAAACAAGCAAAATTGTCGTTACTGGAGTGCAACCAATCCAAAACAAAAACATCAGAAACCTACATTCACCCAAAGTCACCGTATGGGCAGCGATGTCGGCGCGAGGAATTATCGGCCCTTACTTTTTTGAAGATGGAAGGGGACGCACGCTCACAGTGAATTCAGAGCGTTATGTGGAGATGTTAGACGAGTTTTTCGTGCCCCAACTGCAAAACTTTCCTGGTTACAACCAAAGAACATGGTTCCAGCAGGATGGAGCAACTTCACACACGTCCAACAGATCTCTGCCTCGAGTTCGAGAAATTTTTCCGAACAAATTAATCTCCAGGCGAGGTGACATAAATTGGCCTCCACGGAGTCCCGATTTAACACCTATGGATTTTTTCCTGTGGGCTAATGTCTATGCTCCGTCAGAAAGCGGTTAAATGATATCTTAGCAATTCATAATATGGTCAATGAAGTAAATTTTCCGACACGCGTAAATAGTATCACATCTACCAGTTTAGACCACGTATACAGTAACATGCCGCGCGGGTCGGTTTTGACGTCTCCCATCGCCAGCCGGTGCAGTGATCACTACGCCGTGAGGGCTGAATTCGCTTGCGCACGCCTTAGCCCTTCGCCTCGCACTCGGCTCGTAAGGCAGTGTTCTCATGTTAATCACATGGCGTTCCGTGCGGCTATGGTGAGTATAGACTGGACTGAGATGCTCAGCATACATGCGCAGTCAGTGGACGGGTTAGCGAGGTCTATAAATAACATAATTACTAATAAATTAAACATCTGCTATCCTTTCATACGAAAGAACATAAAAAAGCAATCATGGGTCACGAAAGATCTCTTAGACTTAAAAAACTTACTTTATGAAACGATCGAACTACATGAAAAATACCCAAACACACCATTAAATTCTTACATAGAGACTTTTACTAGGCAATACGATAACGCTATCAAAGCTCAAAAAATACGTCACTATGAACAATGTATTTACAATAGCTCAAATTCACACAAAGCTATATGGCGTGTCGTTAATACCGAAAGAGGGGCAAACACCCTTACCCCTGCAAGCTTCACAGATGTCGCTATAGACTCCACAGGTCAGAATTATGGGTCCCGGAAGGCGGTAGCCGATGCCATGAACGCAAGGTTTGTGGGTGCAGCTGCTGCTTGCGGCGCACCGCGCGCTCAGCTGTCGCGGGTGAGCGCGGCACTCGCAGCCGCGCGTCCCAAGGCGGACTGCTCCTTAAGACTGACCAGGTTTACTCCGGAGGAGGTGTTCCGCATCATAACATCACGTATCCCACGAAAACCCACTAAAGATATATATGATATCTCAATGGAACTTTTGACTACCGCCGCGGCGCCTCTGGCTGCATGCTTGAGCACCTTGTTTAACCGCTGCATTGATGCTGGATCTTACCCGAACACCCTCAAAGTCAGTAAGATCTCCCCACTTTTTAAGGGCAAAGGCAAGCGGGAAGACATTGACGGCTACCGACCGGTGTCAATAATTCCTGCCATCGCTAAAGTCCTTGAGAACGGGTTAAGCACTCGTCTGACCAAATACCTCAAAGAAACGGGTGCGATGTCAGAGCGACAATACGCGTACCGATCTGGCTGCTCAACAACTACGCTCACCCGCAAGGTCATCAGGTGTGTGCTTGAGGCTTGTGAACTGAAACGGCAAGTAGCAGTCCTGTGCTGCGACCTGTCGAAAGCATTTGACGTCGCGGATCACAACGTTCTCTCGTCCAAGCTGCAGCATTATGGTGTTAGCGGTCAGGCGCACTCACTGCTGACGGACCTTCTCCAGAGCCGATACCAGTTGGTGGTTGGTGATGGAGGTGATACGAAGTCTGACCCCCTAGGGACTGTGATGGGCGTGGCGCAGGGATCGTCGGTGTCGAACATCCTCTTCTCGCTCCTGCTGAACGACCTACCCGAACACGTATCGGTAGGAGAGGTGTTCATGTACGCCGATGACGTGGCGGTAGTCGTCTGTGCCCAATCGCTAGAGCTGCTCGAGCAGCGGTTAAACGAGGCTGCCCGCCAGGTCGCACAGTGGTTTCAATGGAACGGGCTTGTCTTGAACCTCAAGAAAACACATTTCATCCATTTTTCCATTTCGGGGCGCAGAACTAGAAACCTATCAGTTTTGATCGACACGACGCCCATTGAGCAAGTCCAGGTGACCACTTTCTTAGGATTTCAAATAGACCGAGCTCTAACCTGGACTGTGCACATCGACAAACTCTGTGCAAAGCTGGGCAGCGCGTGCTACGCTCTTCATAGGCTATCTCGTGTGGTCTCAGCCGACGTGGTCCGTACTTGTTACTTTGCGACTGTGCACTCGCTGCTACAGTACGGAGCTGAATTGTGGGGGCGCGCTGCCGATAGACAGCGTGCCTTTCGCATGCAGAAACGTGCTGTGAGAGCGATCGCAGGAGTGACGCGGGAGACGTCAGCGAGACCCTGCTTCACCTCATTGAGGATAATGACTCTTCCCTCAATTGTTATATATCAGGTTTCAGTGTACGTGAGGCAAAACCTCGATAAATTCAAAACGCGCGGGGAGGGGCACGCCCGAGCTTACAATACTAGAGGTGCTGGTAGACTAACCGCAATAATCCACAGACTCGCAAAATCAGAACAACTAACGCATATTTTAGGTCCTTCTATCTATAACCGCCTGCCGGAGCATATTGTAGGTGCGCCCAGTCTGCCATCTTTTAAATTAAAATTAAAATCATGGCTCGTTGAGATGGCGTTCTATAATGTTGAAGATTTTGTATGCAAATTGCAATAATTTAAGCATTTTATTTTTTAAGTATATTTATTCAATTATTAAACTGTTGCTATATTAAAACAATCGATTGAATTAGATTTAATGATATTATAATATGTAATAAGATTTGTGACGTGTAATAGTTTTTACCAATAAATGGATTATTCGGATTATTCTGGTTTTATTCCCTGGCACAATTAAAAGAAAATATCCGTCATCAAATGGCAGCCATCACGGAGACTACCTGCCGAGCTGTCATAGGCAATTTTAGTGCCCGACTAAATGAATGCCGAGAGCGCAACGGTTTACATTTGGACGATGTTATTTTTAAAAAATAAATTCCCAAACAGTGTACTTCAATATATAATAAACATTTTTTCAATAAAGCTAAGACTTTTCTTTTAAAAAAGATTTAAATGTGAACTTTCTTTTGAGACACCTTGTACTTAATTTTTTTAGTATTTTTCACACAGCAAATTTTTTAATTTTCGAGTTACAAAATATTTATTTTCTCCGTTTTTTGTTTTATGTAGAAACGTCTTTCTTCTTTATGACGGCAGAATTTAATAAGTGTGTTTTCCCTTACCAACGTAATATTTTTGAAATATGACCTGATAGAAAGCACAGATTTGAAAACAGCCTAAAGTGCGTAGATATGCATACCTAATCAATGGATCAATGGATTTAATTGAAAATATTCTTATAAGCGGTGATGGGCTTGCAACCTGTCACGTATGGTATGCTAGCGACTGCAAAATGTGCCAAATGTTATGTTTGAACGTGAATTTGCATCATCATCATATTCCTGCCCTCATCCCACTTAAGTAGGGTCGGCACAACATGTGTACTTCTTCCATTTCCCTCTATCAGGCGTCATCTCATCACTCACTCCTTTCTTACCCATATCATCTTTCACACAGGCCATCCCTCTTTTCTTTGGTCTATATCTATGTCTACATCCATCCACCCACATTAATTCCTAACATTCTTTTCGTTACATGACTTTCTTCCCTCCTCACAGATGTGAATTTGCATGTGACTTATTAAATATATTTTTTTTGTAAATGCATTATTACAATTATTACAACAGAATGGCTTTTCTCCAGTGTGAGTTCGCATGTGTCTGTTTAAAGTTTCTATTCGATTAAATGCCTTGTCACATCTATTGCAAGAATATGAATTTTCTCCAGTGTGAATTCGCATGTGTCTGTTTAAAGTTTCTATTCGATTAAATGCCTTGTCACATCTATTGCAAGAATATGGCTTTTCTCCAGTGTGAATTTGCATGTGTTTTTTCAAACTTCCTTTTTGATTAAATGCCTTGTCACATCTATTGCAAGAATATGGCTTTTCTCCAGTGTGAATTTGCATGTGTGCTTTCAAACTTCCCTTCTGACTATATGCCTTGTCACACCTGTTGCAAGAATATGGCTTTTCTCCAGTGTGAATAAGCATGTGTCTTTTCAAATATTCTTTTTGATTAAATGCCTTGTCACACATGTTGCAAGAATATGGCTTTTCTCCAGTGTGAATTTGCATGTGTACTTTCAAATATTCTTTTTGATTAAATGCCTTGTCACATCTATTGCAAGAATATGGCTTTTCTCCAGTGTGAAAAAGCATGTGTCTTTTTAAATTTCCTTTTTGATTAAATGCCTTGTCACATCTATTGCAAGAATATGGCATTTCTCCAGAGTGAATAAGCATGTGTACTTTCAAATTTTCTTTTCGTTTAAAAGCCTTGTCACATATGTTGCAAAAATATTTTTTATCTTTAGTGTGAATATTCAGATGACTTGCTAACTTATACCTATTTGAAAAACTTTTGTTGCACTCATCACAACAGAAACACAACTGTTTGACAATGATTTCATTCTCTGCATTAATGTCGTTATCTGAAGGCAGTTGTGAATTATTTAGATCATTAACAATGTCAGTGTCTTCAACAAGTAATTGCAATTCCTCAATATTTTGAGTTTCATATGTCTCTTCTTTTGTCACATCGATTCTATCTAGTTCCTCCTCCTTAATAGTTAGTAGAGGTGTACTTTCAGTGTGTGGATAATCACTTATACACATGTACAATGTAGGAGTCACTGATAACTTTTCTTTTATTTCCAAAGGCAGCATTGTGACCGTTTCATGTGTGGCCTGAAACAATACATTCTTTTATAAAGTTGAATGATTAATTACATCAGCTGCAACTCCAAGATGGTGTAATTTATTAGATGGATTCATGTTTCTTTCATTTTATAAAAACCATTGGTTGACAAAACAGGTAAGTATAGAAGAGTGAATGGAAATTTTGAAAGAGGAACCTCTCTATGTATTTTCTTGGACCAAATTGGTAATGTTTTGAAAATAAAAACCAGGGCAAGAATACTCTTAAACAATCTTATAAATGTAGCCTAAGATATAATGTAGCATTCTAATGGTGAATGAATTTTTGAAATCAGTCCAGTAGCTTTGTTCAATAGAAAATAAAGTATATACCTCAATGCCACATTCAAACAGATCTTGAAGAATTCCATTGGAACTTTGTGCCATTTGGGATAATTTGTGGCACTTCTGCAGCTCCCGGTGACAAACATAGCACACTGTGCTGGGCCTTCCAATTTCTGATTCTGTGTTGAGCTGAAACAAATCATGTACCTACCTACGATGGAAGGGGACAGTACTACCGATTTGATACAACTAAGGTCTGGCTTTAGTGTATTACCGATCGATTTTGAGATTTATGAGAGTTGGATCACATTGGGGTGGATTTTCTCTACCTCCTGGTACCTCACAATTCACATTTAGCGTAAGATAAAATTTACCTAGGTACCTTGGTGTTAGTAAGTGTTTCGTACAACTCCAGAAGGTGGATATTATCAACTTCCAGCATCCTGATATTGCCGACTAGACATATCCTGCATACCGAAGCCATTGCAGTGAGTTTGAGTTGCATTCACAGAAAGAAAATTACTAAAATAACCCATAAACAAAATGGATGATTTTGGTCTAGATGACGCTGGTGAGTGGTGACTGGTCTGGTCTGGTGCGCACCAAGTGCGCACTGCGCAAAGCAAATCTGACATTACAGACTAAAACATTCAAACGTCAACGTCATAGCAATGCAGTTTGACTAATTAATGATACGCATTCTACCAAAATTCGTCTTATTAAAAATGCGAAAGTTTGTGAGGATGGATGGAGATGGATGTATGTTTGTTACTCTTTCACGCAAAAACGACTGAACGTATTTAGATGAAACTTTACAGTCATCTATAATATATGTATTTAAAAGAAAGTCGTGTTAGTTACACTATTTATAACTCAAGAACGACTGAACCGATTTGGCTGTAAATTGGTGGGGAGGTAGCTTAAAACCAGGAGGAGGACATAGGATACTTTTTTAAACGGGAACGGAAACTTTACACAACATTTGTTAATTCTAAAGGGATATGAAGTTCGCCGGGTTAGCTTGTTTTAATATAGGTAAATAATAGCACATCAAAATAACACATTAGGCTATTTTATATTCAAGTACCAGGGCGAAGCCGCGGGCGGAAGTAAGTATAATGAAAGGAAAAAAAATATTATGAAGTCTGAGCAATTTAATAAGTGTGTTTTCCCTTACCAACGTAATATTTTTGAAATATGACCTGATAGAAAGCACAGATTTGAAAACAGCATAAAGTGCGTAGATACGAGGGGCGGCTGAAAAGTTTTGAGCCTAGGGTATTAAAAGTCGCGATAAAAATCCAAATAAAATTTATTTTTCAATATAGTCTCCTTCGACTTCAATACACTTCTCACATCGCTTATAAAGCGCTTGTATCCCACTAAAAAAATAATCTTTGTCTTTGCCCTCAAAATGCTCCTTTACTGCAGCCTTCATGTGCTCATCATCCTCAAATCTTCGTCCCCGCAAGTCCGATTTCAAATTTTTAAAAAGGAAAAAGTCGCTAGGTGCTAGGTCTGGACTGTAGGGTGGGTGATTAATTTCGTCGAAGCCAGTTTCTCTAAGGGCATGCTTCGCAATGCGCGCCGTGTGGACTGGCGCATTGTCTTGCAAAAACAAGATTCCTCTGCTGACTTTGCCTCTTCTTTTCTCAATGATGACTTCTCGTACTTTTTTCAAAAGTGCAGCATAATACTCTACATTCATTGTAGTTTTTTTTGGAAGGTAATCAATTAATAAAACTCCTTCAGAATCCCAAAAAATGGTAGCCATGAGTTTTGAGGCGGACTATTCCACCTTAAACTTCTTTGGTGCCTTTTCTCCCTTTTCTACCCACTGCATCGATTCTTGTTTTGACTCTGGATCATACTGTCGGATCCATGTTTCATCAACAGTGACAATGCGGGTCACAGGTCCAAAAACTCTTGCGAAGTTTCAACTCGACGCTGTTTGTCGAACGACGTAAGCATTTTCGGTACCCAACGCGCGCTGACTTTGCTCATGTGCAAATAATTGTGCAAAATGTCTCCAATTCGTTCCTTACTGATGCTCAATTCTTCTGCTATCTGCCACATTTTTATTCGGCGGTCCTCCAATACAATTTTTTTTATTTTGGCGACGTTTTCGTCCGTTACGGCTGTGTTTGGGCGGCCTGGGCGGGGGTCATCTTCTAGGGATTCTCGACCCAGTTGGAATAGTCGGACCCAACGTTTTACTGTGGCAGAAGATGGTGCAGACTCCCCATAAACTGTAGACATTTCTTCGAAAACTTCTTTCTGCGTTTTCCCTTTTTTTACGAGGTATTTAATGACAGCGCGATGCTCAAGTTTGACTAAATGCAGTGAAGTCTCAGACATGTTGATGTTTACGGATCAATTACTCGAAATGTAACGAAGCGAATGACTTGAAACTTTTTATATATGCTAATTAGAGATCACTCAACTAGTAACCTATCGGATAAGCTCATAAAATAATGGGAAGTACCTTAGGCTCAGAACTTTTCAGCCGCCCCTCGTATGCATATTGCATAGTGCATACCTAATCAATGGATCAATGGATTTAATTGAAAATATTCTTATAAGCGGTGATGGGCTTGCAACCTGTCACGTATGGAATGCTAGCGACTGCAAAATGTGCCAAATGTTATGTTTGAACGTGAATTTGCATCATCATCATCTTCCTGCCCTCATCCCACTTAAGTAGGGTCGGCACAACATGTGTACTTCTTCCATTTCCCTCTATCAGGCGTCATCTCATCACTCACTCCTTTCTTACCCATATCATCTTTCACACAGGCCATCCCTCTTTGCTTTGGCCTATCTCTATGTCTACATCCATCCACCCACATTAATTCCTTACATTCTTTTCCTTACATGACTTTCTTCCCTCCTCACGGATGTGAATTTGCATGTGACTTATTAAATTATTTTTTTTTGTAAATGCCTTATCACAATTGTTACAACAGAATGGCTTTTCTCCAGTGTGAATAAGCATGTGATTTTTCAAATGTTCTTTTCGATTAAATGCCTTGTCACATCTATTGCAAGAATATGGCTTTTCTCCAGTGTGAATTTTCATGTGTACTTTCAAATTTCCCTTAATACTATATGCCTTGTCACACCTGTTGCAAGAATATGGCTTTTCTCCAGTGTGAATAAGCATGTGATTTTTCAAATGTTCTTTTTGATTAAATGTCTTGTCACATCTATTGCAAGAATATGGCTTTTCTCCAGTGTGAATTCGCATGTGCCTGTTTAAAGTTCCTTTTTTATTAAATGCCTTGTCACATCTATTGCAAGAATATGGCTTTCCTCCAGTGTGAATAAGCATGTGTTTTTTCAAATATTCTTTTTGATTAAATGTCTTGTCACATCTATTGCAAGAATATGGCATTTCTCCAGTGTGAATAAGCATGTGTTTTTTCAAATTTCCTTTTTGATTAAAAGCCTTGTCACACCTGTTGCAAGAATATGGCATTTCTCCAGTGTGAATCCACATGTGTCTTTCCAAATATTCTTTTTGATTAAATGTCTTGTCACATCTATTGCAAGAATATGACTTTTCTCTAGTGTGAATTTGCATGTGTCTTTTCAAATTTCCTTTTTCATTAAATGCCTTGTCACATCTATTGCAAGAATATGGCTTTTCTCCAGTGTGACAAAGCATGTGTCTTTTTAAATTTCCTTTTTGATTAAATGCCTTGTCACATCTATTGCAAGAATATGGCATTTCTCCAGAGTGAATAAGCATGTGTACTTTCAAATTTTCTTTTCGTTTAAAAGCCTTGTCACATATGTTGCAAAAATATTTTTTATCTTTAGTGTGAATATTCAGATGACTTGCTAACTTATACCTATTTGAAAATCTTTTGTTGCACACATCACAACAGAAACACAACTGTTTGACAATGATTTCATTCTCTGCATTAATTTCGTTATCTAAAGGCAGTTGTGAATTATTTAGATCATTAACAATTTCAGTGTCTTCAACAAGTAATTGCAATTCCTCAATATCTTGAGTTTCATATGTCTCTTCTTTTATCACGATGATTCCGTCTAGTTCCTCCTCCTTAATAGTTAGAGAAGGTGTACTTTCAGTGTGTGGATAATCACTTATACACATGGACAATGTCACAGGAGTCACTGATAACTTTTCTTTTATTTCCAGAGGCAGCATTGTGACCGTTTCATGTGTAGCCTGAAATAATAATATGTTCAATTCAATGATTAATTACATCAGCTGCAACTCCAAAACTATGTAATTTATTAAATGGTTTCATGTTTCTTTTATTTTATAAAAAACCATTGGCCTGAATTGAAATTACTACTTATAGCCGAAAAATGAAGAAGATAAGATTGAAGGAATGAAGAACGGTTAACAAAACAGGTATAAAGTGAGTGTGAATGGAAATGTCAGAAGAGGAAGACCTTGGCATATTTTTTTGGACCAAATTGGTGATGTTTTGAAAAAAGGCCAAGGAAGAGCTCCTACTCTTAACCAACAAGCGTGCATGATGAAAGTGATGAGTGTGAATGCAGCAATATAAGTATGTCAGGATAGTAGCAGGTGGAAAGCCATGGTCTCTGCCTACCTCTCTGGGTAACAAGTAAGACTTTACGTATGAATGTATGGAATGGAACAGCCCGTCTTGGCTTCGCATTGGTCTAAAAGAAATGTGAAGGAATGCAGTATTTACCTCAATGCCACGTTCAAACAGATCTTGAAGAATTCCATTGGAATTTTGTGCCATTTGGGATAATTTGTGGCACTTCTGCAGCTCCCGGTGACAAACATAGCACACTGTGCTGGGCCTTCCAATTTCTGATTCTGTGTTGAGCTGAAACAAATCATGTACGATGGAAGGGGACAGTACTACCACTATGGCCTGCCTTTAGTGTATTAACGATCGATTTTGAGATTTATGAGGGTTGGATCACATTGGGGTGGATTTTCTCTACCTCCTGGTACCACACAATTCACATTTAGCGTAAGTTATAATTCCTACCTTGGTGTTGGTAAGTGTTTCGTACATCTCTAGGAGGTGGATATTATCAACTTTCAGCATCCTGATATTGCCGACTAGACATATCCTGCATACCGAAGCCATTGCAGTGAGTTTGAGTTGCATTCACAGAAAGAAAATTACTAAAGTATCCTAAATAACCCCTAAACGATATAAGACGCCAAATGGATGCTAAAGATAATAGATGACGTGACGCTGGTCTGGTGCGCAAAGCAAATCTGACATTACAGACTAAAACATTCAAACGTCAACGTCATAGCAATGCAGTTTGACTAATGAATGATACGCATTCTACCAAAATTCGTCTTATTAAAAATGCGAAAGTTTGTGAGGATGGATGGATGTGTTTGTTACTCTTTCACGCAAAAACGACTGAACGTATTTAGATGAAACTTTACAGTCATCTATAATATATGTATTTAAAAGAAAGTCGTGTTTGTTACACTATTTTTAACTCAAGAACGACTGAACCGATTTGGCTGTAAATTGGTGGGAGGTAGCTTAAAACCAGGAGAAGGACATAGGATACTTTTTTAAACGGTAACGGAAACTTAACACAACATTTGTTAATTCTAAAGGGATATGAAGTTCGCCGGGTTAGTTTGTTTTAATATAGGTAAATAATAGCACACAGTAGACTATTTTATATTCAAGTACCAGGGCGAAGCCGCGGGCGGAAGTTAGTATAATGAAAGAAAATAAAATATTATGAAGTCTGAGCAATTTAATAAGTGTGTTTTCCCTTACCAACGTAATATTTTTGAAATATGACCTGAAAGAAAGCACAGATTTGAAGACAGCATAAAGTGCGTAGATATGCATACCTAATCAATGGATCAATGGATTTGATTGAAAATATTCTTATAAGCGGTGATGGGCTTGCAACCTGTCACGTATGGAATGCTAGCTACTGTAAAATGTGCGCATGTGCCAAATGTTATGTTTGGACGTGAATTTGCATCATCATCATCTTCCTGCCCTCATCCCACTTAAGTAGGGTTGGCACAACATGTGTACTTCTTCCATTTCCCTCTATCAGGCGTCATCTCATCACTCACTCCTTTCTTACCCATATCATCTTTCACACAGGCCATCCCTCTTTTCTTTGGTCTATCTCTATGTCTACATACATCCACACACATTAATTCCTAACATTCTTTTCCTTACATGACTTTCTTCCTTCCTCACGGATGTGAATTTGCATGTGACTTATTAATTTTGCCGAAATGTTTTATGCACTATATGCATGAAAGAATATACCTAATGATAAATACATAAATACAAATATTTCTATTATATTTATATATAGGTACATATATGTTTCAGATTATTCTAAGTATTCATAGATTGTAGTGCCCCAGCAGGGTCCATGTTGGGAAACTTCGTACCTATACCATACCATAAAACATATTTTGGAACCAACTCTGGAACAATAAATGAAAATAAAAAATGGGGTAAAAACGTTAGTAAGTATCAAAAATCATGTTATCATCTGGACTTACAAACCTTTTTGTTATTATTCCAAGGCATAAAGTGATGAATATAACAAGTTTGATCAAATGAACAATTTATTCATTAATTAGCCGCGTCGGCCGAGTGGAAGTTCCTCGACTTAAATCTGAAAGTCGTAGTTTCAAATCCCGGCCGTGCATCAATGGATTTAACTGTTAATCCTACTAGTATTTTAAAGCTTTCGGATATTACAGCAAATGCTCATCATGTTGACCAACCTTGCGTTAAGCTATCTCTTATAGATTACCCAGACCGCTAAAGTTCCACATCTGGTATTCCGATCTTCAAAATAAATTATAGCCTATATTACCTATGTTTTTTGCCTCAATCAGGCCTAAACGACAAAACGGATTATGATGAAATTTGCTGTAGATGTAGGTATAATGCCCAAAAAAAACATAGACTATTATAAAATACGAAAAACAACCCCTAAATGATAAAAAAAACCCAAAAAGGATAATTTTGGTATAGATGGCGCTGATAGACATCTCAGTCAGACATCTCATCAGAGTTGTCATAGCAACGCATTCTACCAAAAAGGTTGAATCCTACTAAGGTAGGTATAAAAATCTGACATTACTTTAGACTACTGATTGATACTTTATATTCGACTAGCTGCTCGCCCGGCTTCGCACGGGTGGTACCTGGATAAAAAGTCGACCGATTTTGTGCAAACTTCACATAGGTACCTAAACCGTCTATTATATAAGTAGTCCGAACTAGCTTAACCATTTGGTTTGGATAGGTGAGCCCATTCTTGAGTTATAAAATTACAACGAAATGTGGCATTGATTTTTATATAATATTTCCCGTTCCCGTTTTATCAAACCTAATAAAGCTCAAATTGACTCTACGTTATATTTAGAAAACTTTTGTATGGGAAAAAGAATAGGGCTGTTTTTAGGGTTTTTTCGGCAATTATTCTAATTTTTCTCGTCGTAAAAACCATCCTTGAACTTCAACGAACATTTAAAAAAAAGAATTGGCCAGATTGAGTTGCAAGATTCCACACGAACAAACATAGTTACATTTAGCATTGCAAGTTAAATAAAAGCTTGTAAAAATGTGCGCTTTACATACCTATACCTATTATTTACTAGCAGTCCGCCCCGGCGTTGCACGGGTGTAATAATGATTTTATGGGTAATTTTTTTAAACCTTGGATTACATAATGTAATCCGTATAATAACGAAGTTTTTATACGGATCCCCAATAGTTGTGACAATTATCACTGACTTTTTTGTAGATATTGATGTTTTATAAATAACTGTAATACCTACATCACTTTGCTCTATTGTCAATAATTTCAGCAGCGTACGCGATTTAAAGGACTTGTTTTGGATTTTTTTTCACACGTTTGATTTTCATACGGATAACTAACGTTTTTGAAAATATTCTATAGCCTATGTTCATCATGGATAATGTAGGATTCTAGAATAATAGGAAAATTTATAAAAATTTAATTCTAATTAATTAATCCATAATGTAGTAGTTAATACCTAAACTGAAATAAAAGTACCTATCTTGTGAATGTAAACGTTGTTTTTTTGCATTTAGTCATTTCCTCGCTGAGGTGGAATGAAAAGTTACGTGTTGCACTCGAGTGCAAAGATTTTTCACCTCGTGCTCTTTTGATTCCCTCGCTAACGCTCAGGATTCTAATTTTAGAATCCTTCGCTTGCTCGGTCATCAAAATTGAACACGCGGTTAAAAAGCAACTTTGCACTATTGTATAACAAATAACTATTTCAAATCGGTCCAGTAGTTTCGGAGCCTATTCGATGCAAACAAACAAACTAACATACAATCAAATCTTTCCTCTTTATAATATTAGTATAGTATAGTTGTGTGACATGGTCCGGCCCAGTCGGAAAGAGAGCAGGGAGGCCGCCCCCGCAAGAGCGCTGGGCGGACGAGATAAGAAAAACAGCAGGAACAAACTGGATTGAAAAAGCAAAGGAAAGGACAGCATGGAAAAACTTGGAGAAGGCCTATACCCGAAAGGGGCCTTAGCTAGCACCGAAACTTAATACTATTTTATATTATATTACACTTACCTATATTTTTATTTAGATTAGATGGCATTATATTAGTTAGTTAGTTAGTTATGGAAACAATAACGGTGCTATTAATAAAAATTTACTAATCCAAAGATCATCTGAGGTTACAGCAAGACTTGTTAATACCAGCCTAAAGTTGTAATAACTTCAGAGTAAAATTGTTATTAATAAACTCGGCGAAGTGTTGGACTAACAATACATTCCTTGCACCGGGATTATATGGCAACACCAGAGATGGGCACTTACCCGGTAAAAATAATTTTTACCCATTCATTCCTATTTATACCCATTTATACCGGGTAAAAATGATTACATCTTTTTTTTTTACTTTTTTGACACTTATCTAATTATGGATCACGATTTTCATATTTTCATTAGTTTAGATCTTTCGAAGATGTCTAGTGGGGGTAGTCAGAGGCACGTCCAAACATTATATTTGGTACATGCCCACATTTTGCAGTAGTTAGCATTCCAAACGTGACAGGTTGCAAGCCCATCGCCGCTTATAAGAATACTAACTGGTTAATACTAATTAATTATGGTGTTTTCTTGTAATTTTTTAATTTGGATTATAATTATTCATACTTTAGTAAAGAAATAAGAGCGGTCGTTTTTAGGAATTTCAAGTTTAGCGTGGAGACAACAGAATCTCCACCAATGTAATAAAATTAAACTTAATACAAATTCCATAAAATATTACCGAAATTCTATCTATTTTGATTATTCATATTATGCATGGTTGTGTAGATTGTTTGTCCTGCCTCTTTGACGTGTAATCTATAAAAACCGGCCAAGTGCGAGTCGGACTCACGCACGAAGGGTTCCGTACTATTATCAAAACGGCAAAAAATCACGTTTGTTGTACGGAAGTCCCACTTAAATATTTATTTTATGCTGTTTTTAGAGAAATACATCATCTGTGAAAATTTCAACAGTCTAGCTATCACGGTTCATGAGATACAGCCCTGTGACAGACAGACGGACAGACAGACGGAGAGAGAGAGACGGACAGACAGACGGACAGACAGACAGACGGACAGACAGACAGACAGACGGACAGACAGACGGATAGACAGTCGGACAGACAGACGGACAGGCAGACGGACAGACAGACCTGCAGACAGACAGACGGACAGACGGACAGACAGACGGACAGACAGACAGACAGACAGACGGACGGACAGATGGGCGATGGGCTTGCAACCTGTCACGTTTGGAATGCTAACTACTGCAAAATGTGGGCATGTACCAAATATAATGTTTGGACGTGCCTCTGACTACCCCCACTAGACATTTTCGAAAGATCTAAACTAATGAAAATATTAAAATCGTGATCCATAATTAGTTAAGTGTCAAAAAAGTAAAAAAAAAGATGCAATCATTTTTACCCGATATAAATTGGGTATAAATAGGAATGAATGGGTAAGAATGACGTCATTCTTACCCATTCATTCCTATTTATACCCAATCATTCTTACCCATTCATTCCTATTTATACCTAATTTATATCGGGTAAGAATGACGTCATTCTTACCCAATCATTCTTACCCATTCATTCCTATTTATACCCAATTTATATCGGAATATTATTTATATCGGTACTTTGAGGTTTAATCTATAATAAGTAATCTAAAAATAACTTAAACAAGTAGTATTTCATATAAGCACTTAGTGTTTAGGTAACATATTTAAATATATTGTTTTGTGTCGAGCGTAGGTACGAGTAGGTACTTTGGAAAAAAGTAGCCCGTCAATCCCCAAGCGAATGCCGGCGTTCGCGCTGTGACGTCACTGCGCCATACATTCCGACGTTGCGGCCGGGGTTTGAGTGAGACAAGTTTAACGGGAAGATGGGGTGGGTGGGGGATGCATTGCGTTGTACTTGGTACTGCGGCCATTTTGTTTAGTACCTAGACGTTAGAGGTGGGTACTTGTGTTTTGACGTACCAGGTCTAATTAATACCACCTCCATCAAATACCAGGTTGAAATACCAGGTTTAAAATACTTTAAAGTATTTAGTTTCGGGCGAACCAACTCTCCACCCAGCATCCCCCCCCACCTAGGATTGGTAATTTGTTGAAAAGCACTGAAGTACGTACAAAATTACTTTTAAGTACAGAAATACTTGAGTATTTTTCAAAAATACTTTCAAGTACAAAATACGCGTTCAAACTGTGTCGTAATACCTGGTACGTATTTTTTTATGCCTATTGCCTATACCAGGTTTGCAAACCTGGTCGAGTAAATACGCACCACCTCTACTAGACGTACGTGCGCGCTCCCGCGCACGTTCACACACGCGCGTTTAAACGTCCATTCATCTAGGCGTGCAGCAAGCCGCGTGTGAACAGGCGATCGGGCCTCGCCATTCAAAGCACCAAGCAATTCAACATTCAACGCGGCGTTCAAATCGAAGCGTGTAAACGAGTGCCGAGTGCCGAGCGCCGATCAAAGCAATTTTTTTAACCGACTTCAAAAAAGGAGGAGGTGTTTTGTTTTTACTTATGTGTTGAGTAATGTAATAAAATTATGAGTATAATATAATATATATATATAGGGAAGTCTGGCAACGCTGGTACCTACAGACAGACAGTTACCTACGTTAGTATTTATAATATTAGTATAGATTCTAATGAGAGTCCCATAGTCCCATGTTATTATTTTATATATTATTATACACCTACCTACCTAAGTACTTATAAGTAGGTAGGTAGGTACATCGCGTATTATTAGTTATAACTAACTAACTATATGTATCACGTATGAAATGCTAAATAAGTAGGTAGGTACCTACCTACTTGAAAATGAGGGCATATGCCTAATACAATGTTTGGACATGCCTCTGGCTACCCCCTAAGCGCCTGGACATCTGAGAGGATTTCTTCTTAGGGATTGCAGTCATGATCCTAACTATATATTTTATTTCATTTATTTTTAGCTAATACCAAGTACTAAGTAGGTAGGAAGTAGGTAGGTAATAATTATTAAAAAATGAAATTAAATACTTAGGATCACGACTTTAATCCAAGTAGGTGGGTTACTAAGTACGGTAGATCTCAGATCCACAAAAAAAATACTAAAGGAGTCAGTCAGAGGCACGTCCAAACATTACATTTGGCTACAGCATTATAATAATAATGGCTAGTAAGTAGGAAGGGAGGTGTTTTGCTTGTAGGTATTCCTACATCTACCTACATAGATAAAGGTAGGTATAAAATAGTACGCCATCGCTTGACCTGTCGAGATTCGAACCCATAACCATCGGATTGAAAACCGAGGTCAGTACCTACCTAATTTGTCATCTAGCGCCAAGCAATTCCACTTTGATGTTTTGTCGAAATACCGACAATCGATGGATCGGACGGATTCACGAGCTCATTCAAAATCAACGTGTTCACAAGCTCGGTGGTTTGAATTGATTGTTGAATTGGTCGTTGAATGGAGAGCGTATCGGTTCAATGCAATTCACGTTCAAATTCAAAAAGCAACCGGTTCACATGCCCGTGCTCGTTGAACGCGCTAGTGAATGGACACGTATGTGACCGCACCTTTGATCGGCCAAATGTACCGTGCTTAACTACTTAAAAGTGTAGGTAGGTCGATGTTTGCCATTGGTTTCGCAGACACCGGCAACAATCAGTGTTTGTTACTTATATTTGGAGATATGGATCTTTGTTCATTTTTTAGGGTTCCGTACCCAAAGGGTAAAATCGGAACCCTATTACTAAGACTTCGCTGTCCGTCTGTCCGTCTGTCTGTCTGTCTGTCACAGGGCTGTATCTCATGAACCATGATAGCTAGACAGTAGAAATTTTCACAGATTATGTATTTCTAATGCTGCTCTAACAACAAATACTAAAATCAGAATAAAATAAATATTTAAGACAACAAACGTGATTTTCGCATTCTAGCGCCATCTAGTTTCATTTGATGTTACTACGTTATTATTAGGTACTTTTCGCGGTCTCATGCGATCGCTCGGGGTTTGAGAGGTAAAACAATGATTCGCAATTCCGCTGGCAGGTGGCGCTATTTTACCACTATCGGTAAAGTAAGTGGTACTTTACATGATCGACTAAAAAGTTTGAAATTGAATTATTGAATTCATGTAGTTAGAAATAGGTACCTAGGTAGATATTATTAATTTGGATATTTCTATGGATATTTCTGTTTGAAAAATGTATATATGCGCGTTACACGTGTTTATAACTGTGAAGGAAAACATCGTGAGGAAACCTGTTAGTATTCTTGAAAGTGTCAAAAAAGTTAAAAAAAAGATGCAATCATTTTTACCCGATATAGATTGGGTATAAATAGGAATGAATGGGTAAGAATGAAGTCATTCTTACCCATTCTCATTCTTACCCATTCATTCCATTTTATATCGGGTAAAAATGACGTCATTCTTACCCATTCATTCCTATTTATACCCAATTTATTTGGGGAAAAAATTATGTCATTCTTACCCATTCATTCCTATTTATACCCAATTTATATCGGGTAAAAATGATTGCATCTTTTTTTTTACTTTTTTGACACTTAACTAATTATGGATCACGATTTTCATATTTTCATTAGTTTAGATCTTTCGAAAATGTCTAGTGGGGGTAGTCAGAGGCACATTTATAGACCCAAACATTATATTTGGTACATGCCCACATTTTGCAGTAGTTAGCATTCCAAACGTGACAGGTTGCAAGCCCATCGCCCATCTGTCCGTCAGTCTGTCTGTCCGTCTGTCTGTCCATCTGTCTGTCCGTCTGCCTGTCCGTCTGTCTGTCCGACTGTCTGTCCGACTGTCTATCCGTCTGTCTGTCCGTCTGTCTGTCTGTCCGTCTGTCTGTCCGTCTCTCTGTCCGTCTGTCTCTCTGTCCGTCTGTCTGTCTGTCCGTCTGTCTGTCCGTCTCTCTGTCCGTCTGTCTGTCTGTCCGTCTGTCTGTCCGTCTGTCTGTCACAGGGCTGTATCTCATGAACCGTGATAGCTAGACTGTTGAAATTTTCACAGATGATGTATTTCTCTAAAAACAGCATAAAATAAATATTTAAGTGGGACTTCCGTACAACAAACGTGATTTTTTGCCGTTTTGATAATAGTACGGAACCCTTCGTGCGTGAGTACAACTCGCACTTGGCCGGTTTTTTATAGATTACACGTCATAGAGGCAAGACAAACAATCTACACAACCATGCATATTATGAATAATCAAAATAGATAGAATTTCGGTAATATTTTATGGAATTTGTATTAAGTTTGATTTTGTTACATTGTTGGTGGAGATTCTGTTGTCTCCACGCTAAACTTGAAATTCCTAAAAACGACCGCTCTTATTTCTTTACTAAAGTCTGAATAATTATAATCCAAATTAAAAAATTACAAGAAAACACCATAATTAATTAGTATTAACCAGTTAGTATTCTTATAAGCGGCGATGGGCTTGCAACCTGTCACGTTTGGAATGCTAACTACTGCAAAATGTGGGCATGTACCAAATATAATGTTTGGACGTGCCTCTGACTACCCCCACTAGACATCTTCGAAAGATCTAAACTAATGAAAATATGAAAATCGTGATCCATAATTAGATAAGTGTCAAAAAAGTAAAAAAAAAAGATGTAATCATTTTTACCCGGTATAAATGGGTATAAATAGGAATGAATGGGTAAAAATTATTTTTACCGGGTAAGTGCCCATCTCTGGGCAACACACTTGATTTAAAAGTAAAAAGAGTGAGTCAGTGAGTGAACTCAATGCTTTATGATGACATATGGACAGTGACTAACAACGTTTTGAATGACAGTTGCCTATGGTAGTGTAAAAGTAAACAACAACTAAGAAAACTTAGATAAAAATTAATTAAATTTCAAAATGAACTGAAAACGCATTCGCTTTATTAAGAAAAGGTAAATAATGTTATCATCTATCACTTTTACAGCTTGACTGTTATGGTAAGTATAATGAATGCTACCGTAGGTATCATTTACAATATAATTATTTGTTTCAGCAATTATTTCGCAGTTCTGAGAGAGTATCCTCCAATAATTGAAATCAAATCATTGGACACAAATACAAACTGGACAAAAAACAAAGCATGGTGCGTGAAAGTGCACGAAAAGTAAGTTTAACTAGGTTTTTCTATAAGTACTGAGTAAGTACCTAACCTATCTTAGTACCTACGAATTAAAATATTTATACCACTTATTTCAGGTTTAATGAGTTATATAAATGATCTCAATAGTTAAACTTATGTTAAACTAACTTACTTTGACTATGTTTTTAAAACTACCTCAAATATTAATTTTTAATCTATTTGTTATTTGCAGGACCAGAATGAACATGCTCGAAGCTTGATAAGCCACAGAAAATGTGAAGAGCACAAGCGAAGGATGATATTTTCATATACTTACTCACACTACTCACAGTTCTGAATTCTATAAAAAAGATTCTATGGTAGGATCCAAACAATGTGTACAAATAAAGAAAATGTCATAAGCCTGATGTTTTTTATTTAAAATAAATGTGCATAAGTATAACATGGAAGTACAAGAAAATAATATAAAAGTCTGTCATTCAATTCTGATTGCTCAAATAATTTTATTGTTGTTTCAAACAACATTCATTATTATATTCTTGAGTCATGATCTCCAAATTAGCACCTGACACAACCTGGAACAATAAAATATATATGACTTTAATTTTATGGTAGGAAACCTATGTTTGATAAATTATAATTATGTACCAAAGCTTACGTAGTAGGTACTGAAACCTTACCTGTAAATTTATTGGACTGTATCCTGTCTTGTTTATGCAGTGTTGTCCAACACCATCTGCAATTTTTGGGATTCTAATATGTGTGCAATATAGCTCTTATCATTTGTCTGAAGCCACACAATTAATAAAAACCAGCAATCACATATGTTCCAGTCCAAGGCATTTTTATCCATTGAGCCCTTTGCTTATAAAAGTGCTAAACCAACTTGTTTGCATGCAAGTGAAATTGTTGGCTTGTTCCTCCCGCTTGATAATTTACTGCATCATCTTGAATCTGTATTCATCTCTTCATCTTGAAAGTCTTCAAACGAATTCTTACGAATTTTGATAAATTTTACACGCCTCACTAATAGATTCAGGTTTTCAACCTTTTCTATTTCTTCTATAACTCTCAAATCATCAATTAATCCATCTTATTTGCACAGAAATGAATTAGTAAATAAAAGAAACACTATTGTATACGCAACTTTGAAACACAATTTTAGGTTATGAAAGACTGTGGCGTAGGTAGTCTAAGCTTACTCAGACGTAAAACCATCTACCTCGGAGGTTTAACTTTTATTCAGAGAGTAAAGTCGATGTAAGCAACTCCATTTCTAATCCTTGTTTATTAATATTGAATTCGACTAGTCCAAACGTAAGCGTTGGACTAAATTTAATCCTGCGCTAGTCTACGTTTATTAATGAGACGGTAAAGGTTTTTTATTATTATTATTATTATATAGTTGTATGACACATATGTTTTTTTTTCTATTGGGTAGAGAATAGTCCCAAGTTGGTCCGTTTAATTATATTCCCATAGGACTAATAGATTTTATCATAAAACTTTTAAAACAAAGATTTAACGAGAAAAGATTCCACCCAAACAAACATAGATATAGTTACATACTTAAAAATTGCAAGTCAAACGCTTTAAACGCACTGTAACTGCGTAACTGGATAAAAAGGGATAAGTGATGTATATTCCAAGTTTGATCCAATTAATAATTTGTTCATTTAATAGCCAAGTTGGCCTCTACTTTAAATCCAAAGATAGTGGTTTCAAATCTTGGCCGTGCATCAATGGATTTTATTGAAAATATTCTTATAAGCGGTGATGGGCTTGCAACCTGTCACGTATGGAATGCTAGCTACTGCAAAATGTGCGCATGAATTTGCATCATCATCATCTTCCTGCCCTCATCCCACTTAAGTAGGGTCGGCACAACATGTGTACTTCTTCCATTTCCCTCTATCAGGCGTCATCTCATCACTCACTCCTTTCTTACCCATATCATCTTTCACACAGGCCATCCCTCTTTTCATTGGCCTATATATTATTATTTATATAGTATTGAGTAGTGCATTCACAGCAGAGTTATAAATAACTTAACTACTAAAAAAATATCACTAAATAGGTAGTAGGCATATTGAAGTTTCATTTCATTAGTAGGTAGTACATGTCCGTACCCCCCGTGCTAGATTTAACTGTGTTACGGCAGGGTACTTAATGCCTCAACCATCCAATAAGAATAAAATACAATTTGGTAGAGCATCAGTGTTTTTTGTGCGCTTAATGCGCATATCTTCTACGTTTCGAGCGCTTAGACAAATCTGAAAAACCTTTCCTGGGATGTCCGCTTTCGCAAGATGGCCCGGGCTGGTTCGCGTTTTCTTGAATGCACTTCTCATTACCCCTTACTAATTCAACACATTCAATTTCATTTAACCAATCTGAGTACTTATTCAAAAATTTTGATTTACTTCTAGAGACAATTTTCCAAAATCTATCCAGACTTTTACATAAATTGAGTATCTTACTATCTAAGTTCTTAATGTCTACATTTTCGACCTCACCCAGTGAAGCTAGAATAGTTTCCAACACGTGTTGATGTTTTTGAGGAACAGTTCCAGTTATGGCAGACCAAATCTCAAAGAAATGCATCCTTGAGAAAGAACATTTAACGAAAGTACCTGAAAAAAAATATTATTTATTTTCGTAAGTTTCGTAGACCGTGCTACGCCAGAGCCTACGCAGACGTAGAGGCGCAAAAGGGAGCAAAAAAACCTTTTAGATTATCAAAATAGACAGTTCAATCTTTAATATAAGATATTTGAGAGTATTCGATTATGGTTGAAATTTTTTGTAGGTCTATGTGAAGTCAACTATAAGATACCGATTTGGTAGAAATACCGTGTGGCGTAGCATGTAAAAATACGTCATAATAAGTAAAATAAATCTTAAAAATATAACTATTTAGTAAAAACATAATTTGATCTTGAAAATCCATGTCACAAACACCACTCAAAAACAATGCAATTCTGAGAATTCACAGTTAAACAAACAGTACCGCTAATGAGTTACTGATAAGGCGCGCGCAACGTAATGAAAAATAATTCACTTCGGAGGTAGAAAAATAAGTGATAATTAGGTAAAATGGGTGACATATTTATACTTTAGGGTAGCTTGTTTATCGGTAAATCATTATAGATAACTAAATTGGGGGTAATTGATGATGAAATTTTTGCAATAATGACATACGGAGGAACCACCGTGCGGTGTGAATAAGCATGTGTTTTTTCAAATTTCCTTTTTGATTAAATGCCTTGTCACATCTGTTACAATTACAAGAATATTTCTTATTTTTAGTGTGAATATGCAGATGACTTGCTAACTTATACTTATTTGAAAAAATTCTATTGCACACATCACAACAGAAACACAACTGTTTGACAATGATTTCATTCTCTGCATTAATTTCGTTATCTGAAGGCAGTTGTGAATTATTTAGATTATTACCAATTTCTGTGTCTTCAACAAGTAATTGCAATTCCTCAATATCTTGAGTTTCATATGTCTCTTCTTTTGTCACTAAGATTCTGTGTAATTCCTCCTCCTTAATAGTTAGTAGAGGTTTATTTTCAGTGTGTGAATAATCACTTATCAGTTCTGAATTATTTAAATCATTAATAATTTCAGTGTCTTCATGTGATTGGAATTCCTCAATATCTTGAGTTTCATATGTCTCTACTTTTGTCACAACGATTCTGTCTAGTTCCTCCTCCTTAATATTTAGAGAAGGTGTACTTTCAGTGTGTGGATAATCACTTATACACATGGACAATGTAGGAGTCACTGATAACTTTTCTTTTATTTCCAGAGGCAGCATTGTGACCGTTTCATGTGTGGCCTGAAACAATACATTATTTTATAAAGTTAGAATAGAATAGAATAGAATATTTTATTTCAAACCACTTAAAAAACATTTGTATAACTTATATGTTTAAGGTAAGTAATATTAGGTACATAGGTAAGAAGAACAACATAAAAAACTGGCCGGTGAATAAAAAGAAATAAGGAACAGAAATTGAAGGGTAGTTATACAGTTCAAAAAAACCTTTACCTCCCGTGCTAGTTAATAACTGTGTTACGGCAAGGTAATGATTCACGTCCCATACAAATACGGGTCATTTCTGCATGCTAAATGATAAAAAGAAACGAGTTAGTGCATTGTCTCAAAGTTGAATGATTAATTACATCAGCTGCAACTATAAGATGGTGTAATTTATTAGATGGGTTCATGTTTCTTTTATTTTATAGAAAACCATTGGCCTGCATTGAAATTACTACTTATAGCTGAAACATGAAGAAGATAAGATTGAAGGAATGAAGAATGGTTGACAAAACAGGTATAAGGCGAGTGTGAATGGAAATGTTGGAGGTATAAATACATAGAGAGGAACCTCTCTATGTATTTTTTTTGGACCAAATTGGTGATGTTTTGAAAAATAAAAACCATTGCAGGAATACTCTTAAACAATCTCATAAATGTAGCCTAAGATATGATGTAGCATTCTAATGGTGGATGAATATTTGAAATCAGTCCAGCTTTGTTCAATCCAAAAGAAAGTATTTACCTCAATGCCACATTCAAACAGATCTTTAAGAATTCCGTTGGAACTTTGTGCCATTTGGGATAATTTGTGGCACTTCTGCAGCTCCCGGTGACAAACATAGCACACTGTGCTGGGCCTTCCAATTTCTGTTTCTGTGTTGAGCTGAAACAAATCATGTACGATGGAAGGGGACAGTACTACCACTATGGCCTGCCTTTAGTGTATTACCGATCGATTTTGAGATTTATGAGGGTTGGATAACATTGGGGTGGATTTTCTCTACCTCCTGGTACCTACCTCACAATTCACATTTAGCGTATAATACTTATGTTATAATTTACCTACCTTGGTGTTTGTAAGTGTTTCGTACATCTCTAGGAGGTGGATATTATCAACTTTTAGCATCCTGTTATTGCCGACTAGACATATCCTGCATACCGAAGCCATTGCAGTGAGTTTGAGTTGCATTCACAGAAAGAAAATTACTAAAATAACCCTTAGACATTAACATAACAAACGCAAAAAGGAAGGATGATTTTGGTTTAGCTTTGGTAATTTGGATGACGCTGGTGTGCAAAGCAAATCTGACTTATCAGACTAAAACATTCAAACGTCAACGTCATAGCAATGCAGTTTGACTAATGAATGATACGCATTCTACCAAAATTCGTCGTATTAAAAATGCGAAAGTTTGTGAGGATGGATGGATGTATGTTTGTTACTCTTTCACGCGAAAACGACTAAACGTATTTAGATGAAACTTTACAGTGATCTATATGTATTTAAAAGAAAATCGTGTTGGTTACACTATTTTATAACTCAAGAACGACTGAACCTATTTGGCTGTAAATTGGTGGTGAGGTAGCTTAAAACCAGGAGAAGGATATGTCCTTTTCTGATACCGTCCTTGGATACTTTTTTAAACGGTAACGGAAACATAATACAACATTTGTTAATTCTAAAGGGATACGAAGTTCGCCGGGTTAGCTTGTTTTAATATATGTAAATAATGGTGGCGATTCTGTTGCGTCAACGCTTAAGTTAAAATTCCTAAAAACAATCGATCTTATATCTTTTAAGTTAAAGTTTAAAATAGCGTAACCTTAACAGGACAGTTCCAAAACTTAGAATAGTTTTGAATAAACTTACGAATTTCGTAATCGATTTAGAAACGTCAAGCTAAATTTAATCAACGTGTAAATTGGTGTTGACTAAGATGACACTTGATGTGCCAAATATGCGAAATAAAATAGAGAAACGGCTAAAATATCCCAAGTTTTAGGACTGTTCTTTTTATGTGACTCTAATTTAGACTATTATTTAACATAAAAGGAATAACATCGATCGTTTTTAAGCTATTGCATAGCTTCTATCGCGGGCCTTGAGCGTGGAGACCGAATCCAGAAATTTCGTAACGAAAATTTTACGAGACACTCACCCTCACGCAATATGCGTGAGTGTGAGAGATTTCTCTTTTTGGATTTCAAAATATCGATTTTTAAAAAATCGATTATGTAAATTACACATATAAATCGATTTTTGTAAACTAAGTTTTCCGAACGCGAACCGAATCGTTCGTTGGCCATTTTCCCGGACGTGAACCTACATATAGTCGCCTCCCAAAGGTCCCAAACGGAAACCGACTCATCGGTCTTGTCTCCGAACGCAAACCGAACCATTGATCGTTTTTCCGAACGTGATCCGACCAATAGTCGCTTCACAATCGGGAACCGACCCATCGATCGTCTCTCCGAAAGCGATCCGAACCATATAATTAGATTTTTTGGAAAATCGATTTATTTGTAGGGACAAAAAATCGATTATTAATTAATAGATTTTTTTCAATCAATATTACATCCCTATGACTCATGTCATGCCTGCTTAGAGTGATTTTCGCATTCCAGCGCCATCTACTTTCATTTGATGATACTACGTTATTATAGGTGCTTTTCGCGGTCTCATGCGAAAGCTCGGGGTTTGAGAGGTTCGCAATTCCGCTGGCAGGTGGCGCTATTTTACCACTATCGGTAAATAGGTGGTACTTCACAGACATGATCGACTAAAAAGTTTGAAATTGAATTATTGAATTCATGTAGTTAGGTAAATATCGAATCCTGGCCGTGCATCAATGGATATTTCTGTTCGAAAAATGTATATGCGCGTTACACGTGCTTATAACGGTGAAGGAAAACATCGTGAGGAAACCTGTTAGTATTCTTGAAAGCGACGACGGGCTTACAACCTGTTACGTGTGGAATGCTAACTACGTAGTTAGGTAAATAGGTAGGTTAAAGATTTTGACATCTATCGATGAATAGCAGAACTTTTAATGACTTTTTGAAATATCACGCTTGTCTCTTTAGTTTAGCAACTCGCCAATAGGTGGCATTGGTTGTATCGGCGTTACTGCGCATGCCTAATCCCCCTCTTCCCCCGCAATCTGGGGATGTAAAAAAAAAATTTTTTTTTTTTTCTTTTTCTTTTCCTATCGGTCACCACGCTCAAAAAGTTGAATATCAAAGAAAAACAAAGGAAAAAAGGATAAATAAAATAAATAAATAAATAATTATAAATACATAAGTTGATAAAAAATGTTATGCAATAGCTTTACCGCGGCAGTCTCCGAGTGCCACACGTCTTTTTTTAAGAAATTTTAAGTTTAGCTTGGACACAGCCGAATCGCCACCAATAGCACATCAAAATAACACATAGTAGGCTATTTTTGATTCAAGTACCAGGACAAAGCCGCGGGCGGAAGTTAGTATAATGAAAGGAAAAAAAATATTATGAAGTCTGAGCAATTTAATAAGTGTGTTTTCCCTTACCAAGGTAATATTTTTTAAATATTACCTGAAAGAAAGCACAAATTTGAAAACAGCATAAAGTGCGTAGATGCATACTGCTCATGCCTTAGTTAATGTGTAATAATATATGGGGTACAGACACAAATAATTATTTGTTCTCAAAAAAAATATTAGAATATTAGTAAATATTAAAGAAAAAGAAAGTTGCAGAAGTCATTTTATAAAACATAAACATCTGAGAAATTTGTAAGTTAAAAAACACAATTGAAAAATAAACACAAATTAGACCTTCTTACACATAACTACACATAAAACTGGAACATATCACTAGTCCACCCAAATTTATAACAAGCTTCCTTCAAAATTCAAATCAATAGAGAAAGACTTCATATTTACGAAATCTTAAAAGTTTTTTAGTGCCGAAATGTTTTATGCACTATATGCATGAAAGAATATACTTACCTAATGATAAATACATAAATACAAATATTTCTATTATATTTTTAAATAGGTATATATATGTTTCAGATTATTCTAAGTATTCATAGATTGTAGTGCCCCAGCAGGGTCCATGTTGGGAAACTTCGTACCTATACCATACCATAAAACATATTTTGGAACCAACTCTGGAACAATAAATGAAAAAAACATGGGGTAAAATCGTTAGTAAGTATCAAAAATCATGTTATCATCTGGACTTACAAACCTTTTTGCTATTATTCCAAGGCATAAAGTTATGTAGGTATATTATTGATCAAATGAACAATTTATTCATTTATTAGCCGCGTCGGCCGAATGGAAAGATTCGAAAGTCGTGGTTTCAAATCCCGGCCGTGCATCAATGGATTTAACTGTTAATCCTACTAGTATTATAAAGCTTTCGGATATTACAGCAAATGCTCATCATGTTGACCAACCTTGCGTTAAGCTATCTCTTAACATCTGCTTAGTGTATTTCTGATGCATGTTGAATGTACCTACTACTGTATCATTTGTCAAGTCAATAGTGACTGTGGGGTCAATACAAAATGAATCAGAAATTTGGCCAGTTTCCCTATCAGCTGATAATAACTCATTAAATAAGCTATGGGTTTTCAGTGCGGCAGAGCATTGGGCGGCCTCTTCAAATTCAAATTCAAAAATCATTTATTTCAATAAAATCACAAGGATCACTTTGAAACGTCTTAGGAACTAGGTGAAGCTACGCCGATTCCACGCGACCAAGCCTAGAAGAATCAGGCAACAAACACGGCTTGGGGTCTACCTTTTTTTTATGATCCTTTCCTTAATGCTATGTAGAGCTCCAGTGTGGTGCCAATCGAACAAGGTGAAGGCTCAAACAAGAATAATAATTAAAAGTACCTACTACTCAAGTACGTACAACAATAAAAAAAATAACTAGAGCTTCAGCACAAATTCAAAAAGCAACACACGCTACACTTGATTTAGAATTAAAACTTACAGATAAAATAACTATTTTATTAATATAAAATACTTCCAGTTGTGTGATTTGGTGGTGGGCATCACACAGTTAACAACCTAAACTGGGACACATATGGCTTAAATGTGAATGGAGTACAACTAAATCATCTTAGGTTTGCCGATGATCTTATATTGATAACGAATAATCCAGAAACACTTGAAAAAATGCTACAACAGCTAACAGAAGAGAGTACAAAGGTGGGCCTAAGTATGAATACACAAAAAACCAAATTAATGACAAACAGCAGTAAAATCATAATAAAAGTCGACAACGAAGTCATAGAATATGTAGAAGATTATACATACCTTGGGCAAATCATATCACCAGCACATCAAATGTCCAAAGAAGTGGATCAAAGAATCATTAACTCATGGAAACGATATTGGTCATTAAAAGAAATTATGAAAAATAAGGAAATTCCAATTAGTGCAAAGAGGAAAGTTTTTGATAGTTGCATCTTGCCTTGTTTAGCATATGGGTGCCAGACATGGTCACTAACAAAAACGAATGTTAATAAAATAAAAGTTTGTCAACACAGCATGGAGAGAAGCATGATCAACATCAAAAGGGCAGACAGGAACACCCTTAAATCTATAAGGAAACAAACAAAAGTGAAAGAAGTAACAGAATACATGAAAAGGATAAAGTGGCGTTGGACTGGGCACATGATGAGAGACAAAAGAGAGATATGGTCAAAAGATATAACAGAATGGTATCCCCGGGATGGGAACAGAGCAAGAGGCAGACAAAAAAAGCGATGGGAAGACGACCTCAAAGAAATAGCAGGACCAACCTGGCGAAGAACAGCCAAAAATCGAAATGAGTGGAAGTCACTGGAGGAGGCCTATGTCGAAAGACAAGCTGAGGCGTAACTGTGTATACTAGCATGAAATGTAAATTAATTAGTACATAAATCAGCAATAAAGGCTATTATTATTATTATTATTATTATTATATCACACAGTTCCTTCTCTAGGTAAGAGATTCTCTTCAGGGCCTGTTCATACTCTGCACCGCACTGGTCGAACCCCTGAATTATTTCTTGCAATCTATCCCGTTCCTCAACAGCACAAGTATATCACTTTCAAAACTTTCGTGAGTTGTACTACACATTATTACAACAACGGGAAATTACTCACGTAAATGATAAATTGTCAATGAGGACCCCGACAATGTTTCGATTCATCTAGAGAATCTTCTTCAGGGTGAGTGGACCTATCTAATATTATTTTTTCATTATCCTCTCTTTCAAACGTCATTTGGTTGCACAAATCCTTGGTTGCCTTCAGTTCCTGTAAAGCCTGGTGGAGTTTGGACTCCTCCTGGCGAGATAAGGCTTGCCGGGTCATCATTATGGTATGGAAAGGTACATAAAAGAGGTTATAAATTTGGAAATTTTGTACTTACGTGCTTGTATACAGTAATAATATAATGAGAAATAGTATTCCAGTCTAGATTACACGTAAATAGGCAGCAAACACTTCCAAACCGAGTAAATAATGTTTACATTCAAACTACCTAACCGAAATTTCACCGGTGTTTTCTTGGCCAATTCACTTTAACAACACAGAATTCACTAATAATAATATATGTACACGTTTGTTATAATCAAATTAAGCGATGAAATCGGAAAAGGCTACTTAATATTGCGTAAAAACAAGTAAAATTGTTATAAAAGAACGGGACCAATCGCAACAGCTGTTTCTCGTAGGGATGCCACAAGCAAAAAAAATCAGGTGTCATCTCATCACTCACTCCTTTCTTACCCATATCATCTTTCACACAGGCCATCCCTCTTATCTTTGGCCTATCTCTATGTCTACATCCATCCACACACATTAATTCCTAACATTCTTTTCCTTACATGACTTTCTTCCCTCGTCACGGATGTGAATTTGCATGTGACTTATTAAATATATTTTTTTTGTAAATGCCTTTTCACAATTGTTACAACAGAATGGCTTTTCTCCAGTGTGAATTTGCATGTGTCTGTTTAAAGTTCCTTTTTGTTTAAATGCCTTGTCACATCTATTGCAAGAATATGGCTTTTCTCCAGTGTGATTTTGCATGTGTACTTTCAAATTTCCCATATGACTATATGCCTTGTCACACCTGTTGCAAGAATATGGCATTTCTCCAGTGTGAATTCGCATGTGTCTTTTCAAAGTTTCTTTTAGATTAAATGCCTTGTCACATCTATTGCAAGAATATGGCTTTTCTCCAGTGTGTATTTGCATGTGTACTTTCAAATTTCCTTTTTGATTAAATGCCTTGTCACACCAGTTGCAAGAATATGGCTTTTCTCCAGTGTGAATTCGCATGTGTACTTTCAAATTTCCCTTATGACTATATGCCTTGTCACACCTGTTGCAAGAATATGTCATTTTTCCAGTGTGAATAAGCATGTGATTTTTCAAACTTCCTTTTTGATTATATGCCTTGTCACATCTATTGCAAGAATATGACTTTTCTCCAGTGTGAATCTGCATGTGTCTTTTCAAATATTCTTTTTGATTAAATGTCTTGTCACATCTATTGCAAGAATATGACTTTTCTCCAGTGTGAATAAGCATGTGTCTTTTCAAATGTTCTTTTTGATGAAATGCCTTGTCACATCTATTGCAAGAATATGCCTTTTCCCCAGTGTGAAAACGCATGTGTCTTTTCAAATATTCTTTTTGATTAAATGTCTTGTCACATCTATTGCAAGAATATGGCATTTCTCCAGTGTGAATCTGCAAGTGTCTTTTCAAAGATTCTTTTCGTTTAAAAGCCTTGTCACATATGTTGCAAAAATATTTTTTATCTTTAGTGTGAATATTTAGATGAATAGCTAACTTATACCTATTTGAAAATTGTTTGTTGCACACATCACAACAGAAACACGACTGTTTGAAAATGACTTCATTCTCTGCATTAATTTCGTTATCTGAAGGCAGTTGTGAATTATTTAGATCATTAACAGTTTCAGTGTCTTCGAGTAATTGCAATTCCTCATTATCTTGAGTTTCATATGTCTCTTCTCTTGTCACAACGATTCCATCTAGTTCCTCCTCCTTAATAGTTAGTGCAGGTGTACTTTCAGTGTGTGGATAATCACTTATACACATGTACAATGTAGGAATTACTGATAACTTTTCTTTTATTTCCAGAGGCAGCATTGTGACATTTTCATGTGTAGCCTGAAATAATACATTTTTAAAAAAAGTTCAATGATTAATTACATCAGCTGCAACTCCAAGATGGTGTAATTTATTAGATGGATTCATGTTTCTTTTATTTTATAGAAAAACCATTGGCCTGCATTGAAATTACTACTTATAGCTGAAAAATTAAGAAGAAATGATTGAAGGAATGAAGAATGGTTGACAAAACAGGTATAAGACGAGTGTGAATGGAAATTTTGAAAGAGGAAACTCTCTATGTATTTTCTTGGACCAAATTGGTGATGTTTTGAAAAATAAAAACCATTGCAGGAATACTCCTAAACAATCTCATAAATGTAGCCTAGGATATGATGTAGCGTTCTAATGGTGAATGAATTTTTGGAATCAGTCCAGTAGCTTTGTTCAATAGAAAAGAAAGTATTTACCTCAATGCCACATTCAAACAGATCTTGAAGAATTCCGTTGGAATTTTGTGCCATTTGGGATAATTTGTGGCACTTCTGCAGCTCCCGGTGACAAACATAGCACACTGTGCTGGGCCTTCCAAATTCTGATTCTGTGTTGAGCTGAAACAAATCATGTACATTGGAAGGGGACAGTACTACCACTATGGCCTGCCTTTAGTGTATTACCGATCGATTTTGAGATTTATGAGGGTTGGATCACATTGGGGTGGATTTTCTCTACCTCCTGGTACCTCACAACACTTATATGCTCTTTGCCTCACAATTCACATTTAGCGTAAGTTATAATTTACCTACCTTGGTGTTAGTAAGTGTTTCATACATCTCTAGGAGGTGGATATTATCAACTTCCAGCATCCTGATATTGCCGACTAGACATATCCTGCATACCGAAGCCATTGCAGTGAGTTTGAGTTGCATTCACAGAAAGAAAATAACGCAACGCAAATGGATGATTTTGCTATAGATGACGCTGACGCTGGCTGGTGTGCAAAGCAAATCTGACATTACAGACTAAAACATTCAAACGTCAACGTCATAGCAATGCAGTTTTGACATAAGAATGATACGCATTCTACCAAAATTCGTCGTATTAAAAATGCGAAAGTTTGTGAGGATGGATGGATATATATTATGTTTGTTACTCTTTCACGCAAAAACGACTGAAAGTATTTAGATGAAACTTTACAGTCATCTCTAAAGGGCGCTCCTCATTCTCAAGAGAATCTCGCGAGAATGCGAGAAACATGCGAGAAACGTGAATGTGGAAGCGATTCGCGTATTCTTCTCAAGTTCTCGCGTTGTTCTCCGGCTTTTCTCCACTTTTTGTCGGTTTTTTGGCGCGAGACAAAGGAGCGCGAGAACGTGAGAACAGGCGAGAACGTGTATTGACTCCACACTCGCATGTTTCTCAGAAGCGCGCGAGCCGCCGACTTGAACGGTTGTATATTGTGTACCGCGTGGCGTCAATATGAGCGTAACTTGGACAAACGAACTTGAGTTGAAATTTTTAGAATATTTCCAAGCGGAACCCGTGCTATAGAATACAAATTAAAATAGAATAAGAATAAAATATGCGCTTTGTTTTGCCGCGCTGCTTCCCTAGCATGAGTAAAAGTTTTAAAACTTAAAACATGTTTATAAATAAATACCTGATATACTCTGTGGGTCCATTAATTTTGTCGAAATCAAATTTTAAAAATCAATCTATACTTCTATACTAATATTATAAAGAGGAAAGATTTGATTGTTTGTTTGTTTGTTTGTATCGAATAGGCTCCGAAACTAATGGACCGATCTGAAAAATTCTTTCACCATTAGAATTCTACATTATCCCTGATGAACATAGGCTATAGAATATTTTCAAAAATATTAGGGATCCGTATGAAAACTTCGATAATGTAATCCAAAGTGTGAAAAAAAAAAACTTATATTGCGTTTGCTGCGGAAATTATTGACAATAGAGTAAAGTGATGTACTACAGTTTTAAAGAGGACATCAATCTACAAAAAAGTATGCAATATCATATGTCTAACTATTAGGGATCCGTATGAAAACTTCGATAATGTAACCCGACGTGTGAAAAAAATTCAAAAAAATCCTTATATCTTATAAAAATTCGATAATGTAACCCAAGGAGTAAAAAAATTACCTATAATATCATTATTACACCCGTGCGACGCCGGGGCGGACTGCTAGTAATATAATATAAAAAAAATTAAATATGAAATTACTTACAACTAGGTAGGTACCTATATATAGATAACCAGTGCGATTATCTATTTTAATAGCAGCGGTTACTTCTGCGTCCATCGTCATCGAGCGTGACAGTATATTGGAAATGATACTCGTATTATTTAACTTTACAAAAAATAGCGTGACTTATGGTCACAGATAACACCTTTTGAAACAATAGTCATCAATTAGTTCCCAAGTAAACTCACAGATGGTGTCTCAGAACAACGATTGTTAGAAGTAGTTTCCAAACTAATATTTAATAGATAATATAGTTATATTATCTATGTATGTTTTCATAACAATTTTATTATAATTAATAATTTCCGAGTTATTCATGTCTGTGTACGAATTTTGATTTATGTTTTCATTATTCTAGTATTGTGAGTTTCTCAATTGATTCTTTACTATTTCGGTAAATTGTTCTAAATTCTAATATTAAGATTTAAATACCAAAACCATAAATCCATTGCTTTTTCCTTTTTATATTTTAACATCTTTATATCTTACTTCCTTAAATGATTATTATCATTATACTATGTTAATTAATTGTTCTCCGTGATTGGTTAATAATTAATTTTACTTATTTGATGATAGTTCCTATCTAAGGAAAACAATAATAATAAAAAAAACAATACAATCTCTTATTTATATTTCAACATATTTTTATGATATAAGGTTCAATTTTAATCACATATGTACATAAATATTTAGCTACTGTTCTGTGATTGGCTGATATAATGTATCCGTTGTGTTAACGTCAGAATTATATAAAAAGGGAGGAATATTACCTCGGAAAGGCAGTGAGAGTTAGGACCGAACAACAGTTAAAGCTAAGTACCCCCTTTCTTATTTTCCTGTAAATTGTACCTACTTGTTATATTAACGTGCTAATAGTGTGTACTAATTTATATGTATGTACTTAATATTCCTTTGTTTCGTTGCTTGGTAGCTTTCCCAAGCTTTAGCACTAACTTGATATTTCTCCAAGTACCCACATTCTTATTTTTCTGTAAATGATTTCTTCTTATCATGTTATTGTGCTATTGTGTACTTATGATAATTTATGTGTATGTACATTTGTTACCAACTTTCGTTATGTTGATGTTGTGCAGGTTACTGTAATTTTATTAGTACCAATAATACTTGTTAATTATGTTTCTGTGTTTACTTGTATGTTTTAAAATAAAACCCTTGAAAGCTTTAATCTATCTATGTTATTGAGAGTGAAATAAATATGTAAAAACCCATAACGTTTAACTTATATTTCGTTAGCCCTCATTCTCCAACTTATTTGGTAGATTATTAGGGAGAGCAGTATACTATTTTCTGACATCAGAAGTGGGATAAAAACACATGTCCATAGTTACAAATTCCTAATGTTTTATTTATTTTCAGAATGGATAGTGAAGTAACCACTGGTTCTTCGAGCAATTCAAATTGCGATCTTCAACCAAGGCTGTCGACGTTGCGCTGCCGCAATATGATCCCGAGAAAAACGACTACGGAGCTACGAGCCAGCATCGGCATCGGCATCGGCATCGGCATCGGCATCGGCATCGGCATCGGCATCGGCATCGGCATCGGCATCGCCATCGGCATTATCAGCAGCATGGTGTACCAGCATCGAGGCTCTTTCCAAGGAGTTCCAGTAGAGTATCATCAAAACGGCAGTGAAAGCCGGTAAGGACTTTAAAGACTCTGCTTTGATATGGTTCGAAACCTCGAACCTTCCGTGAGGTCGATCTTGTGTTTTTATCATTAATGCTTAGCCTAAGAAGATAGTTTCCAGCTTAGTTAGGAAATCGGTTCCATACTCTTTTTGATTGGTAGATCATGTAGGTACTAATTGAATTTACGAGACACTAAATTAGATTACTTATTATGACTGTTTGAATGCCCAATTGATTTTAATTGGAATAATATTTATGTATATTTATATACCTATGTTGCTAATCTCACTGATTTGGCTTACGTAGAAAATTAGGCAATTAGAGAACAATGAAACTACCTTTGCCTTTTGCGAAAAAATTGATCACAATGAGTTAGGTTAGGTTACCTTTGAGTTTGACGGTAACAAGTTGAGGATTTTCTCTGAATTTGCGTGATAATGTTACGATGTGACCTCTGAGTTTGTCAGTGCCAATCTAAGTCAAGGACAGCCTCTGGACTTGCGAGTCAAGCTGTGAGTGACCTCTGAGTTTGACAATGCCAATCTAAGTTAAGAATTTCCTCTGAATATACGTGATAATGTTACGATGTGACCTCTGAGTTTGTCAGTGCTAATCTAAGTCAAGGACAGCCTCTGGACTTGCGAGTCAAGCTGTGAGTGACCTCTGAGTTTGACAGTGCCAATCTAGGTTAAGAATTTCCTCTGAATATACGTGATAATGTTACGATGTGACCTCTGAGTTTGTCAGTGCCAATCTAAGTCAAGGACAGCCTCTGGACTTGCGAGTCAAGCTGTGAGTGACCTCTGAGTTTGACAGTGCCAATCTAGGTTAAGAATTTCCTCTAAATCTCCGTTTTTTTAATACAATGTAACCTCTAAAGTGTCAATCTAAGCCAAGCTCAGTGTGATCGAAAGTTATACAGTTTTACCATACCGTTCATTACCGTTTCTAAATTTACTTGGTAGTCATGTAAAATGGATTTATAAAATTGTGTCTATCGAAAGCCCTAAATTTTTTTTCTCATTCTTATTATCTTATTGCTAGTTTATGCAATGATTAGGTAGTAACAGTAGGTACATTATTGCAGTGATCAATAGTTTAATACCACTTTAGATTGTCAGATTGGCCAAGCGGTTTATTAAGAATATTTATATTTAACCCTATAGCAAAATTAGCCGTTGATGCCGGTCCCTTGATAGGAAAAGTAAGACAAGATCAATGTTTTAATGTCTATAGTGCAAAATCTTATTAAAATATAGAGGTATGTACTTCGAGAGCGAAGTACGTATCAGAATGGCCGTGACAGTATATTGGAAATGATACTCGTATTATTTAACTTTACAAAAAATAGCGTGACTTATGGTCACAGATAACACCTTTTGAAACAATAGTCATCAATTAGTTCCCAAGTAAACTCACAGATGGTGTCTCAGAACAACGATTGTTAGAAGTAGTTTCCAAACTAATATTTAATAGATAATATAGTTATATTATCTATGTATGTTTTCATAACAATTTTATTATAATTAATAATTTCCGAGTTATTCATGTCTGTGTACGAATTTTGATTTATGTTTTCATTATTCTAGTATTGTGAGTTTCTCAATTGATTCTTTACTATTTCGGTAAATTGTTCTAAATTCTAATATTAAGATTTAAATACCAAAACCATAAATCCATTGCTTTTTCCTTTTTATATTTTAACATCTTTATATCTTACTTCCTTAAATGATTATTATCATTATACTATGTTAATTAATTGTTCTCCGTGATTGGTTAATAATTAATTTTACTTATTTGATGATAGTTCCTATCTAAGGAAAACAATAATAATAAAAAAAACAATACAATCTCTTATTTATATTTCAACATATTTTTATGATATAAGGTTCAATTTTAATCACATATGTACATAAATATTTAGCTACTGTTCTGTGATTGGCTGATATAATGTATCCGTTGTGTTAACGTCAGAATTATATAAAAAGGGAGGAATATTACCTCGGAAAGGCAGTGAGAGTTAGGACCGAACAACAGTTAAAGCTAAGTACCCCCTTTCTTATTTTCCTGTAAATTGTACCTACTTGTTATATTAACGTGCTAATAGTGTGTACTAATTTATATGTATGTACTTAATATTCCTTTGTTTCGTTGCTTGGTAGCTTTCCCAAGCTTTAGCACTAACTTGATATTTCTCCAAGTACCCACATTCTTATTTTTCTGTAAATGATTTCTTCTTATCATGTTATTGTGCTATTGTGTACTTATGATAATTTATGTGTATGTACATTTGTTACCAACTTTCGTTATGTTGATGTTGTGCAGGTTACTGTAATTTTATTAGTACCAATAATACTTGTTAATTATGTTTCTGTGTTTACTTGTATGTTTTAAAATAAAACCCTTGAAAGCTTTAATCTATCTATGTTATTGAGAGTGAAATAAATATGTAAAAACCCATAACGTTTAACTTATATTTCGTTAGCCCTCATTCTCCAACTTATTTGGTAGATTATTAGGGAGAGCTGTATACTATTTTCTGACAAGCGCGAGAACTGTAGTGAGAACTTTGTGAGAGTGTGTACCCAAAGAAGTTCTCGCTACAGTTCTCGCTGAGAATCTCCGGAGATTCTCGCGTGAATGTCTCGTGTGAATGTGGAGCGCCCATAATATATGTATCAAGAAAGTCGTGTTAGTTACACTATTTATAACTCAAGAACGACTGAAACGATTTGGCTGTAAATGGGTGGGGAGGTAGCTTACTTAAACCAAGGAGAAGGACATAGGATACTTTTTTAAACGGGAACGGAAACTTAACACAACATTTGTTAATTCTAAAGGGATATGAAGTTCGCCGGGTTAGCTTGTTTTAATATAGGTAAATAATAGCACATCAAAATAACACATAGTAGGCTATTTTTTATTCAAGTACCTACTAGGGCGAAGCCGCGGGCGGTAGATAGTATAATGAAAGGAATAAAAATATTATGAAGTCTGAGCAATTTAATAAGTGTGTTTTCCCTTACCAACGTAATATTTTTGAAATATGACCTGAAGGAAAGCACAGATTTGAAAACAGCATAAAGTGCGTAGATATGCATACAAATAATCAATGGATCAATGGATTTAATTATTATTATTATATTAATTAATTATTATTCTTGTTTGAGCCTTCACCTAGTTCGATTGGCACCACACGGGAGCTCTACATAGCTATAAGGAAAGGATCATTAAAAATAAGGTAGATCCCAAGCCGTGTTTGTTGCCTGATTCTTCTAGGCTTGGTCGCGTGGAATCGGCGTAGCTTCACCTAGTTCCTTAGACGTTTCAAAGTGATCCTTGTAATTTTATTGAAAAAAATGATTTTTGAATTGAATTTAATTGAAAATATTCTTATAAGCGGTGATGGGCTTGCAACCTGTCACGTATGGAATGCTAGAGACTGCAAAATGTGCGCATGCGCCAAATGTTATGTTTGGACGTGAATTTGCATCATCATCATATTCCTGCCCTCATCCCACTTAAGTAGGGTCGGCACAACATGTGTACTTCTTCCATTTCCCTCTATCAGGCGTCATCTCATCACTCACTCCTTTCTTACCCATATCATCTTTCACACAGGCCATCCCTCTTTGCTTTGGCCTATCTCTATGTCTACATCCATCCACCCACATTAATTCCTTACATTCTTTTCGTTACATGACTTCCTTCCTTCCTCACGGATGTGAATTTGCATGTGACTTATTTTTTTTTTTTTTTTGTAAATGCCTTATCACAATTGTTACAACAGAATGGCTTTTCTCCTATGTGAATTTGCATGTGTACTTTCAAATTTCCCTTATGACTATATGCCTTGTCACACATGTTACAAGAATATGGCTTTTCTCCAGTGTAAATTCGCATGTGTCTTTTCAAATATTCTTTTTGATTAAATGCCTTGTCACATCTATTGCAAGAATATGGCTTTTCTCCAGTGTGAATAAGCATGTGATTTTTCAAATGTTCTTTTTGATTAAATGTCTTGTCACATCTTATGCAAGAATATGGCTTTTCTCCAGTGTGAATAAGCATGTGTCTTTTCAAATGTTCTTTTTGATTAAATGTCTTGTCACATCTTTTGCAAGAATATGGCTTTTCTCCAGTGTGAATTCGCATGTGTCTTTAAATATTCTATTCCCTTAAATGCTTTGTCACATATGTTGCAAGAATATGGCTTTTCTCCAGTGTGAATAAGCATGTGATTTTTCAAAGTTTCTTTTCGATTAAATGCTTTGTCACATATGTTGCAAGAATATGGCATTTCTCCACTGTGAATAAGCATGTGTACTTTCAAATTTCCCTTATGACTATATGCCTTGTCACACATGTTACAAGAATATGGCTTTTCTCCAATGTGAATTCGCATGTGTCTTTTCAAAGATCCTTTATGATTAAATGCCTTGTCACATATGTTGCAAGAATATGGCTTTTCTCTAGTGTGCATTAGCATGTGTTTTTTAAAATTTCCTTTTCGATTAAAAGCCTTGTCACATAGGTTGCAAAAATATTTTTTATCTTTAGTGTGAATATTCAGATGATTTGCTAACTTATACCTATTTGAAAATTTTTTGTTGCACACATCACAATAGAAACACGACTGTTTGAAAATGACTTCATTCTCTGCATTAATTTCGTTATCTGAAGGCAGTTGTGAATTATTTAGATCATTAACAATTTCAGTGTCTTCAACAAGTAATTGCAATTCCTCAATATCTTGAGTTTCATATGTCTCTTCTTTTGTCACAATGATTCTGTCTAGTTCCTCCTCCTTAATAGTTAGTGCAGGTGTACTTTCAGTGTGTAGATAATCACTTATACACATGTACAATGTAGGAGTCACTGATAACTTTTCTTTTATTTCCAGAGGCAGCATTGTGACCGTTTCATGTGTGGCCTGAAACAATACATTTTTATAACGTTGAATGATTAATTAAATCAGCTGCAACTCCAAGATGGTGGAATTTATTAGATGGATTCATGTTTCTTTCATTTTATAAAAAACCATTGGTTGACAAAACAGGTATAAGGCGAGTGTGAATGGAAATGTTAGAGGGGAAGTCCTTGGTGGATTTTCTTGAACCAAATTGGTGATGTTTTGAAAAAAGACCAGGACAAGATTACTTAAACAATCTTGCAAATGTAGCCTAAGAGATGATGTTGCGTACATGGTGACAGATTTTTTGAAATCGGTCCAGTAACTTTGTTCAACCCAAAAAAAAGGTAAAGGAATGCAGTATTTACCTCAATGCCAAATTTATACAGATCTTGAAAGATTCCGTTGGAAATTTGTGCCATTTGGGATAATTTGTGGCACTTCTGCAGCTCCCGGTGACAAACATAGCACAATGTACTGGGCCTTCCAATTTCTGTTTCTGTATTGAGCTGAAACAAATTATGTACAATGAAAGGACAGTGTTGTGTTTAGTGTATTACCGATCGATTTTGAGATTCATGAGGGTTGGATCACATTGGGGTGGGTTTTCTCTACCTCCTGGTTCCTTACATTTCACAATTCACATTTAGCTTAAGATACTAAGATAAAATCCAATAGTTGCCTACCTTGGTGTTAGTAAGTGTTTCATACATCTCTAGGAGGAGGATATTATCAACTTCCAGCATCCTGATATTGCCGACTAGACATATTCTGCACAAGTGCACAACAAAGCCATTGCAGATAGATTTAGATTTTATTGTATTCATAGAAAATAACTCATTAATCACACTGTCAACCACAGTCACACATTCATCAAGCCTTTTCCGAATTCGCGCGCGAAGCCGCGAACATCCCGCGAACTGTGAGTGTAGATTGGATTCGCATATTCTTCGCGGGTTCGCGCCTCGTTCCCCGAAAATTGTCGGTATTTTGTCCCGCGACAAAGGGCTCGCGGGCCGCGAACTTGTCTTGGCTACATATTCGCAGGCCGCTCAGTCGTACATCGTCGGTGGATAATTAACATCCACCATCTTCTTCTTCTGCGGTCGAGTGCGCGAACTATACTGTGAACCTAGCGTGAATGTGTAGCCGACGTCGCCGCGTCGTACGCGCGGTCGCGCGAGATTTCGCGCACGATTCACGGCGCGACTTCACGCCGTGAATCTCGCGGGAGTCTGGAGGACTTATATGCTCTTTGGGCCGCTTTACACATTATCAGGCACAGCCACGGAACACCTGTACAAAGAGCAATAAATTTAATATGTAAAGCCAATGGATTAAAGCTATCCCGACAAATGTCCGTTCTGTCAAATTTCTTCCAAAGAAAAAGCACTTTCTGTTTTTCAAGAATGTTTAATTTTACGCTAGTTTTTAGGGTTCCGTACCCACCCTATTACTAAGACTTCGCTGTCCGTCTGTCTGTCACAGGGCTGTATCTCATGAACCGTGATAGCTAGACAGAATAAATTTTCACAGATTATGTATTTCTGTTGCTGCTCTAACAACAAATACTAAAAACAGAATAAAATAAGTATTTATGGGGGGCTCCCATACAACAAGCATGATTTTTCTGTCGTTTTTATAGATAATGGTACGGAACCTTTCTTGCGCGAGTCCGACTCGCACTTGTTTTTAATGGCAGAGACACACTTCCGTGTCGTTGTCGTCGTTGTGTCCGTGTCGTTGTCGCAGCGCTATCTGTCGTGGCGCGAGTCGCGCCACGACAGATAGCGCTGCGCTGCGACACGACACGACACCCAAATGTGTCTCTAACCATACTAAATGTATGAAAGCGATTAGCTAGTGGCGTGTCGCGCCACGACACAACACGTAAGTGTAGCTCTGCCATAAATGTTGTTGAACCTTTCCTGACAACAAACACAACAAAATAAAATAAAATAATTAGCAAAATCGGTCCAGCGGCAGCGGTTCGCGCGTGAGCCTTGTTGGGTAGCGGATTTTTGGAATTGAATTCGTGTTAATGTTAAATGATCTGATGGTTTTCCAATAGTTTTTTGCCTGGCATTGACAGTATTGATAGTTACTGTAACACTGTAAGTGACAGAAGCTATTATAAAAAAAAACAAGGAATCCGATTCTTTTTGTTTTAGACTTATTCTATTCTATATTTCCAATTCCATTTGAAAATCCTGTAATGGATTTCGCGGTCTGCGCATGATTTGCATCCCATGAGTTTATTTGCCCACCGTCGGACAGGCTCGCCTAGTGAAAAACTTTATACTGTCCAAGAAGTTCAATCGGCTGGTAAGGCAACAAGACAGAAGGACAATCCGAAAATGTCTAGCTTCTATTCTTGTACGAAGAACTAGTAAAACTACAAAAATGAGTCAAAATGAAAACAATGTGGACAGCTCAGCAAAGCAGGAGCCAAAAAAGAAGGGTTTATCTATGAAAAAGCTTTTGAAATATAGCTCCATCATATTAATAGGTAAATATACTTAAATGTTGTCTAATTTAATACCCAACGGTATGTTTTCGATAATAAAACAACTGCAATATGTTTGCATAGGCAGCTAGGTGGCTAAGCCGTACATGCTTGGTCAGTACCCTAATTATTATTCTTATATGTGCCTTCACCTTGTTCTTATAGCACCACACTGGAGCTCTACATAGCATTACAACCAAAAATTGGATACATTTTTACAATGCACATTTTAGAATATTTCTCAAATTCTTATCAAAATTTATACATTTATTGCTCATTATTTAATTTAGTTAAACTTAGTAATATTATAAATGCAAAGTTTGTGAGTTTGTATGTTTGTTCTTTTAACTTTGAACATGCATAGCTAATACCCTGGAATAGCATATAGGACCCTTTTTATCCAGGTTACACGCGAGCAAAGCACGGAACAGAAAGGGGGTCTTAACACAACATGTGTTAATTCTAAAGTACGAAGTTCGCTGGGACCTATATATTTTTTTTATTTCCAGCATTCCTAGTTGGCTACATACACTACCAGTATGTCTCACATTTGTTTGAGAATGACAGGTACTTTTCGTATCTGTCAGAAATGGAACGAGAAATGTCACTTAGGACTGAAATGGGCTTTTATTATTCATACTACAAGACTATAGTGCAGGTAAGCAGAATTCCTTACTGCAGAATGTTATTCTTCAGGTTGTGGGTTCGATTCTGTAAATCGTCTCTTCAGGGTCAATAATTAATCAAATTCCATTTAGTTTTCATACTTTTATCCATGTTTTATACATAATTCCACCAATATTCATATTCAAATTCAATTCATAATCCCTTTATATTGCTCAACATCCATTTCACTTCCCTTCCCTCCAAAAACCTCTCTGTCAGAATACCTGTCAGAGTGACAGTTGACTTTGCTCAAAAACCAAGCATAGAACCAAACATGTATTCTACCTATGATAAGCGTACCACTGAATAAGTACTTTACTTGTTATTTTAGTATGCCGTTACAACTCCCACCCAGGACTGTCTGCCCAGCTATCACTGTTCATGAGATACAGCATCGTGACAGACAGACGGACAGAGAAATCTTAGTAATAGGGTCCCGTTTTCACCCTTTGGGTACGGAACCCTAAAAACGATTCTGCATTCATCAAAAACATTTATTACTCGTCTTAATTTGCAGGAGCGTCCATTTATGGCGGGTATTTCGAAGATAATGAATGATAGATTTGTGGAGTTCCCGAACGAAGTGAATGCTTTTAACAGATTTAATATCCATCCCGAGGCAAGTATACAAAGTATAGAAATATTATTATGCTAGATATTATACTAAAAAACAGGTTAAGTGCGAGTCGGACTCGCGCACGAAGGGTTCCGTACCATTATCTATAAAAACGGCAAAAAAAAAAAACATGTTTGTTATATGGGAGCCCCCCTTAAATATTTATTTTATTCTGTTTTTAGTATTTGTTGTTATAGCAGCAACAGAAAATTTCAACAACCTAGCTATCACGGTTCATGAGATACAGCCCTGTGACAGACAGTAGTACAAGCTTTGCTTAGTTTGGGGCTAGATGGCGTTGTAAGTAAAGTCCGCCAATATTTATTTATTTATTAAAAATTAAAAATAAAAATAAATAGCATCACGACTTTAATCCCCAAGTACGGTATACATCCTCTCAGATCTCCAGACGCTTAGATCCTTTGAAGATGTCTAGTGGGGGTGGTCAGAGGCACGTCTAAACATTATATTTGGCACATGCCCACATTTTGCAGTAGTTAGCATTTCATATGTAACAGGTTGCAAGCCCATCGCCGCTTATAAGAACACTAACTGGTTTCCTCACGATGTTTTCCTTCACTGTTGTGAGCACGTTTTTATAATGCGCATATAAATTTATCGAACACTAGCAGTCCGCCCCGGCTCCGCACGGGAGTAACGTATTATAACGATTTTATGGGTATTTTTTTACCCAGGTTACATTATCGAAGTTTTAATAGGAATCCCTATTTTTTTCAAACAATAAATATGGCCTATGTTACTCAAAGATAATGTAGCATTCTAAAAGTAAACGATTTTTTTAAATATATCCAGTAGTTTTTGTATTTATTCCATACAAATATACAAAACATCTTTCCTCATAATAATATTAGTACCTATAGATTATTACACTCATAATAACTTTTGAATGGTATGGAATTTGGGAATGGTATAATTAAAAAAGTAATTTACAGGTACTGATATGGCCTTAAAAATTAAGTGATTTTTTGGATAAGGATTAATACCCAGGTACGAATAATGTGGCCTAGTTTGTACAGGCGGCGTTACCATTGCATATTTTAACATGAAAAAGTAGTTATTGTGACATAACTGTAATAATTGGACATAATTATGGTATTGCTGACTTATTTGTTAATATTGATGTAATCTTTAAATCTGCAGTTCATTACTTTGCTCTATTGTCAATAATTTTCGCAGCAAACGCGATATAAAGATTTTTTTAGGATTTTTTTTCACACTTTGGGTTACATTTTCGAAGTTTTCATACGGATCCCTAACGTTTTTGAAAATACTATATAGCCTATGTCCATCAGGGATAATGTAGGATTCTAATGGTAAAAGAATTTTTTGAATCGGTTCAGTAGTTTCGGAGCCTATTCGATACAAACAAACAAACAAACAATCAAATCTTTCCTCTTTATAATATTAGTATAGATAAAAATCCATTGATGCATGGTGCACGCCGGTATTCGAACCCACGACCTTCAGATTGAAAGTCAAGGTACATCCCACTCGGCCAACACGGCTCTTATTTATTATTATTTGTTAATTCTAAAGCGATACGAAGTTCGTCGGGTTAGCTTGTCACTACATAGTATAAAGCAAAGTCGCTTCCCGCATCTGTATATATGTCTGTATGTATGTATGCTTATATCTTTAAAACTACACAACGGATTTTGATGCGGTTTTTTTTAATAGATAGAGTGATTCAAGAGGAAGGTTTATATGTATAATACATGCATAATATAGTAGAGAACCACTGATAATTTTAAGATTTCAAATCAGCGCGACTTTTTTTTTAAATTTTAAATGCTTTTAACGAGTATACAAAGACATTCTGTAATATATTATGGTATCAGCTTTGCACCCGTGCGAAGCCGGGGCGGGTCGCTAGTATTTGTTTAATGTAAAATCAATAGTTTTTGTAGCGCACACGAAGAAAGCAAAATTTTAAGCAATTTTTTACACCTTGCTTCAAACTATCGTCATTCTTATAAAGAACTAGCGACCCGCCCCGACTTCGCACGGGTTTAATACATATAAACCTTCCTCCTGAATCACTCTATCTATTAAAAAAAACCGCATCAAAATCCGTTGTGTAGTTTTAAAGATATAAGCAAACATACATACAGACATACAGACGCGGGAAGCGGAAAGCGACTTTGCTTTATACTATGTAGTGATAGTATAGATTAGTATAGATAGATAAGATAAGATTATTTGTTAATTCTAAAGCGATACGATGTTCGTCGGGTTAGCTTGTTGAGGATAAATTGTATATTTCAGGTCATCATAGGAGCGATGTATAGGTACCTGGAGCCGGTCTTAAACACGACTGCCCACAGACAGTGCCACATGGTCGAGAGGGGCGAAGGCCTAGCCCCGGTGGAGAGCTGCGTGGGGCTCGGCCAGCCGATCGTCTTCTACCTTGAGGCTGTTTGGGTTTTGGCGGGGCTTAACGTTGCAGCGCTATTTCTTCAAGCTACAGCATTGAGGTACGATTTACTTTTATCAAACACTAGCGACCCGCCCCGGCTTCGCACGGGTAGCATGTTATTATACATATAAACCTTCCTCCTGAATCACTCTATCTATTAAAAAAAACCGCATCAAAATCCGTTGTGTAGTTTTAAAGATATAAGCAAACATACATACATACATACAGACGCGGGAAGCGGAAAGCGACTTTGCTTTATACTATGTAGTGACAAGCTGACCCGGCGAACTTCGTATCGCTTTAGAATAAGTTCCTGTCCCGTTCCCGTTCCCGTTCAAATTGACTCTACGTTTTAGTTAGAAAACTTTTGTATGGGAAAAAGAAAAGGGCTGTTTTTAGAGTTTTCCCGGCAATTATTCGAATTTTTCACACCTTTTAAACCTTCCCTAGACCTCCACGAACATTTCAAGACCAAGATAAGATAAATCCGTTCAGCCGTTCTCGAGTTTTAGCGAGACTAACGAACAGCAATTGATTTTTATATATATAGAAGACTAGCCGACCCGCGACAGACGCGACGTTGTCCTGTCAAATTTCAATATTCGCATAGAAAAAAACAATTTCAGACAACTGACATTTTTTTCCCTAAAAACCTTGTACTGATAAAATAAATTACGAATTTTGGTAGAATGCGTATCATTATTAGTCAAAACTGCGTTGTTATGACGACTAAATGTTTTTAGTTTGTGATGTCAGTTTTATTGCACACCAACACCATCTATACCAAAATCATTATTATTGCATTATTTTATCATAATGGGGTTTTTTTTTCGGATTTAAGTTCCCCAATTGTTTATCTGACTTTTTCACTACATACGACAGCAAATCTCATCTTAATAAGTTTAGTCGTTTAGGTTTGATTAGAGTACAAACATACATACAAACTCACAAACTTTCGCATTTACAATATTACTAGCGAACCTGCGACAGACGTTGTCCTGTCCAAATTTCAATAACCGCATAGAGTAACGCAAGTTTCTATAACACTAATGTCAGATTTTTTCTACATCAGCGCCATCTATACCAAAATCATTCCTTATTTATTACTTTTGATATGTTTTTCGTATTTCCGGGCATTATATCTACATCTACAGCAGATTTCATCTTAATCCGTTTTGTCGTTTAGGCCTGATTGAGGAACAAACATACATACAAACTCACAAACTTTCGCATTTATAATATTACTAGCTGCTCGCCCCGGCTTCGCACGGGTGGTACCTGGATAAAAAGTAGCCCTATTCTGATGTATAAGCTATAATACTGTAAAGTTTCATTTTAATCCGTTTAGTAGTTTTTGCGTAAAAGAGTAACAAACACACACTCTCACACACACTCTCACACACACTCTCACACACACTTTCACACACACTCTCACACACACTCACACACACTTTCACACACACTCTCACACACACTCTCGCACACACTTTCACACACACTCTCACACACACTCTCACACACACTCTCACACACACTCTCACACACACTCTCACACACACTTTCACACACACTTTCACACACACTCTCGCACACACTCTCGCACACACTCTCGCACACACTCTCACACACTCTCACACACACTTTCACACACACTCTCGCACACACTCTCGCACACACTCTCGCACACACTCTCGCACACACTCTCACACACACTCACTCACAAACTTTCGCTTCTATAATATTAGTAGGATATAAGGATCTATATATTTATTTATGATTATGTTTCAGTGAAAGCCGTGTTGGCCGAGTGGGATTGTACCTCAACTTTCAATCTGAAGGTCGTGGTTTCGAATCCCGGCGTGCATCAATGGATTTTTCTGTTTGAAACATTTATATGCGCATAAAAACACGTGCTTAAAACGTTGAAGGAAAACATCGTGAGGAAACCAATTAGTATTCTTATAAGGGGCGATGGGCTTGCAACCTGTCACGTATGTTAGCTGAACGGAATGTTAGCTGCAAAATGTGTGCATGTGCCAAATATAATGTTTGGACGTGCCGACTACCCCCACTAGACATCTTCAAAGGATCTAAGCGTCTGGAGATCTGAGAGGATGTCTACCGTACTTGGGGATTACAGTCGTGATCCTATTTGTAGGTTACCCAAAGGGTAAAAACGGGACCCTATTACTAAGACTTCGCTGTCCGTCTGTCTGTCACAGGACTGTATCTCATGAACCGTGATAGCTAGACAGTTGAAATTTTCACAGATTATATATTTCTATTGCCGCTATATCAACAAATACTAAAAACAGAATAAAATAAATATTTAAGGGGGGCTCCCATACAACAAACATGATTTTTTTTGCCGTTTTTATAGATAATGGTACGGAACCCTTCGTGCGCGACTCCGACTCTCACTTGGCCGGTTTTTATATATATTTTTTTGTTTCAGCGAGTCCATCTTTGGCGGTGTGTTCGCTGTTGCACAATACTTTGCAAATCACGCCGAATGCACTCGAGTGCAATGGACACCGAACGAGAGAGAAAACATGGCGGCGCCATTATTGCTAATGCAATTGTGGCTTGTCAGTCTGCAGCTAAGGGATAGGCAGAGGCGTACTACGCTGCAACTTCAGGTGGGATATTATTATGGTGTTTCTAATTAAAAAAAAAAATACCTTTAAAATATAACTAAAAAAAAAACAGAATAAAATAAATATTCAAGTAAGGATACAAGAAACGTGTATTTTTTGCTGTTTTTAGGGTTCCGTACCCAAAGGTTAAAAACGGGACCCTATTACTAAGACTTCGCTGTCCGTCTGTCTGTCTGTCTGTCCGTCTGTCTGTCACCAGGCTGTAACTCGTGAACCGTGATAGCTAGACAGTTGAAATTTTCAATGTATTTATCTAAAAACAGCATAAAATAAATATTAAGTTGGACTCTCGTACAACAATCGTGATTTTTTTTGCCGTTTTGATAATAGTACGGAACCCGTCGTGCGCGACTCCGACTCGCACTTGGCCGGTTTTTTTTAAACTTATATTTCTGTTTCAGGTCTCAATCTTCCTCCTAAACTGCTTATGCCTTCTTTTCTGGCAGTTTACACAGTTCATATTCCTAACCCAACTGGCTATATTCTTTTTGATGGAACAACTGAGGGTGATAGATCTCAAAACGTTCTGCGTACTACTACACTCCCACTTCTGCGGATTACATATGGCGGTGTTGCTTTTGCAAGGGAATGATATGCTAAAATCATCGTTATACACATCACTATTCATCGTACTATCTGTTTACTGTATGTTCTTCAGCTCTTTAAGCATTAAGGTCGAAAATCGCGTGGACTTTTTAGTGGAATCCTGGCTTGTCCTACTAAGAGTAGGTATTGTAGCTACGTCATCATTCTACCTTAAGAAGGTCATTAGCGACTTTTTAGATGTGAACGAGGATTCCCACGTGTGGGATATGCTTCGCGCGAAGCTGACCGACTTCCGAAGCTTCCACACGCTTCTCTACACGTGCTCGGACGCGTTTGACTTTATGCCTTTGACAGCTGTCAAAAAGTTGTGCCTGTCATTCTTGATACCGCTCGTCGTGATAAGCGTTTTAATTGTAATAAAAACGTGGTTATTTAACGCTGTGCGGGACTGTAGAAGGGATATGAGCGAGACAGAAGATGGCGCAAATTCGAAGAGGGAAAAGGACGGCAATACAAAAGATAAAGATAACACATCAGACGATGACAGCGGTATCGAAAACTCGGAAATTAGAACGCACAGCGAAGTGGACCTTATTAATAAGAGGTTAAGTGCTGAAATCCCGGAAAAGGATGCGCTGATATGTTTTTTAAGGAATCTGGTAATAGAGCCGGCTGTGTTCTATAATGTCTCGCAGATGATTGTCTATGGTGTCATGGCGGCGTTTGTTATGAGATTAAAATTGCTTTTTGTCCCGCAAATGTGTGTTGTATCAGCTCTAATGATGAATAAGAATTATTACAAGTAAGTGATCCTAATAATAATACATATTTAAGGGGGGCTCCCATACAACAAACGTTTACAGCGTCGTTTTTAGGGTTCCGTACCCAAAGGGTAAAAACGGGACCATATTACTAAGACTTCGCTGTCTGTCTGTCTGTCCGTCTGTCTGTCACAGGGCTGTATCTCATGAACCGTAATAGCTAGACAGTTGAAATTTTTAAAATACGGAAATACAGAATATGTATTTCCGTTGCTGCTATAACAACAATGCTGCTAGAAAAACAGAATAAAATAAATATTTAAGGGGTGCTCCCATACAACAAACGTGATTTTTCCCCCGTTTTTATAGATAATGGTACGGAACCCTTCGTGCGCGAGTCCGACTCGCACTTGGTCATTTTTTTTGCAGCTGTTATTATATTGTAACCAGAACTAAAGGTGTATGCAATATATAAGCTCAATCGGTTAGGTAATAAGTGAATTTTTTGACGTTTTGTATGGGCTGAGTCTACCCGGATAAGACGGAAAAAGTGATAAAACTGCATTATCTCGAAAACCATCAAATTTAAAAAGAAACTGTGTAATTTATTTAGCTAGTATGATTATATAACGAATTATATAAAAATTTAAAAATTAACTGTTTAGCTATTCATAGTTTTGATTAAAAACGAAACTAGTGTTTTTGAAGAGCCAACTTTGGAAAATAAATCTATCGAGAAAAGTTTCACCAATCGTGTTTCTGTCTGTAATTTATCTAGATTATATCCTTAAGTTATCTTTGTCATGAACAACAAAACTGTATGTTTTGCGGTTATTGAGAAAAAACGATTCTGCATTCATCAAAAACATTTATTACATGCATTAAATAAAAGCTTGTAAAAAAAACGTATGAAGAGGAGACTGGTATTTTAATTTTTTTTTATGTTTCAGGTTATCCAACAAGTACATGAGGTACATACCATTATTTCGGGTAGTATGTTTGCTACCTGTCATACAAAGCTTGATGACAAATGTGACAGAAGAAATGTCACATATTGGTGAGTTAACAAGTTTCCAAAAAAATAAATAGTATCACGACTGTAATCCCCAAGTACGGTAGACATCCTCTCAGATCTCCAGGCGCTTAGATCCTTTGAAGATGTCTAGTGGGGGTAGCCAGAGGCACGTCCAAACATTATATTTGGCACATGCCCACATTTTGCAGTAGATAGCATTCCATACATGACAGGTTGCAAGCCCATCGCCGCTTATAAGGTACCTCCCACACGGCCAACACGGCTATCTATGTACGTCGGAATCAATGTATGTATGTATCCTAATAATATTATAAATGCGAAAGTTTGTGAGTTTGTATGTATGTTTGTTCCACAATCAGGCCTAAACGACAAAACGGATTAAGTTGATATTTGCTGTAGATGTAGATATAATGCCCGAATAAATAATAGACTACTTAAAAATATGAAAAACATCCCCAAAACGATAAAAAAAACGCAAAATTAATGATTTCTGTATAGACGGCGTTGGTGTGCAACAAATCTGACATCACAGACTATCCCTCGAAGAACGACACTATGAGAACACGCACCCACAGTGAACGAAATCTTTTTTCATAAACATCACTTTATGTGTTGAGCGGCACTATGGCGCACGCTACCGTGTGCCTTTAGAGCTCAACTTTGGCTAGAGGCACACGACAATGTGCCTCACACTAGTGCAGTGTCGCACAACACATAAAGTGATTTTTATGAAAAAAGATTTCGTCCACTGTGGGTGCGTGTTCTCATAGTGCCGTTCTTGAATACGAGGCTAAAAAATTCAGTCTTTTCTATTCGATTATTGAAGTTTGACAGGACAACGTCTGTCACAGGTCGGCTAGTAATTATATATTCTATTCAACAGGTGAGTTCAGCGATCCTCAGCAAGAGAAACTGATGGAGTGGATCTTGTCACAGAGTGGCAGTAGCGTTTACGCTGGCTCACTGCCTCTGCTCGCTAGCATTATGCTCGTTACAAGACGAGCGATTGTCGCTCACCCGCATTACGAGCACGAGAACGCCAGGTTAGTGTTGTGGGTGTGAGTAGGCTTGCCAACTGTCCCGCATTTTTCGGGACGTCCCGCTTCTGGGTTAATTTTGGGCCGTCCCGCCGCGACCCTTTGCGGGACGCCTTTTGTCCCGGAAATCGGTGATTATATGATACTAGCCGACCCGTGGCAGACGTTGTCCTGTCAAATTTCAATAATCGAATAGAAAATACTGAATGTTTTTAGTCTGTGATGTCCGATTTGTTGCACACCAGCGCCATCTATACAGAAATCATCCCTTTTGAGTTTTTTTCTCGTTTTGGGGATGTTTTTCATTTTTTAAAGTAGTCTATTATCTATTCGGGCATTATATCTACATTTAGTCGTTTAGGCCTGATTGAGGAACAAACATACATACAAACTCACAAACATTCACATTTATAATATTATATTAGGATAGGATGGTACGGAACCCTTCGTGCGCGGGTCTGACTCGCACTTGGCCTGTATTTATATATAAGAATAAATAAATAAATATTGGCGGACTTTACACACAGCGCCATCTAGCCCCAAACTAAGCAAAGCTTGTACTATTGGAATCAGATAACTGATAGAATACTTATATACTTTTTTTTTTGTAAATACATACTTATTATACATATTAACACCCAGACACAGAACAAACATCTATGTTCATCACACAAATGTTTGCCCTGGGTGGGGATCGAACCCACAACCTACAGCGCAGAAGGCAGAGTTACTACCAACTGAGCTGTGAGGCCAGTTATATTATATTAGTATAGGATGGTACGGAACCCTTCGTGCGCGGGTCCGACTCGCACTTGGCCTGTATTTATATATAAGAACATAGCGTTTTATCTTGTTTTACAGACAGCGAGCCTACGCAGTGTACAAAGTTTATGGGAGGTTCACACCTGAGGAGCTATATGAGGGGCTAAGTAAGCTGCGTGCTACACATCTAGTTGTGGAGAACAAATATTGCTATGGAAGGAGCAGGTCAGTCTTAAGCAATTTCAAATGTAAATGGCATTTATTTCAATAAAATCAACATTGCTGCGAAGCAGACTGAATAGCATATTAAAGAAATAGTATTATTTTAATATACTCTGTATTGGATATTCAAATTTAAAATAGCATTTATTTCAATAAAATCACAAGGATCACTTTGAAACGTCTTAGGAGCTAGGTGAAGCTACGCCTGTAGTTAGTTAGTAGTTAGTTAGTAGAGGGACTCCCTTTTCCGCATTTGGACTCCTGTTTGGTCCGTTATGCGTGGGGGTTTGGATCGGCTACATCTGTAGCCAGCCCAGCTCTTCCCAGAAGCACAGAAGCTTCCTGAGGTCTTCGCAGGCTTCGAGAAGAGTCCTCGGGTTACCGAGGATTTGAGTATGTTGTGCTGTTACACCCGCGCATTCCAGGACTACGTGGGCAGCTGATTCTTCTTCGTTTAAACAACCCCTGCAGAGCGGGCTGTCTGTGGCACCGATATTGTGTAAGTGTTTGTTAAGGGGGCAGTGACCTGTGAGCGTCCCCACGATGGTTCTACGCTACGCCAGCTACGCCTGTAAGCAAGCCTAGAAGAATCAGCCAACAAACACGGTGGGGCCTATCATTTTTAGGGTTCCGTACCCAAAGGGTAAGAACGGGACCCTATTACTAAGACTTCGCTGTCCGTCTCTCTGTCACAGGGCTGTATCTCATGATCCGTGATAGCTAGACAGTTGAAATTTTCACAGAATATGTATTTCTGTTGCCTCTATATACACATACTAAAAACAGAATAAAATAAATATTTAAGTGGGACACCCATACAACAAAACGTGTTCTTTTTTTGCCGTTTTTATAGATAATGGTACGGAACCTGTTTGGGTATAATAATAAATGTTTTTATTGCGTTTCCAAAAGTACAATATTATGAACAATGATGAGATCTCATTTTAAGTAAAAAATACTTGTCATAGGAGATTTCGCTCTTGCTTAGGTCTATTTTTAGAGTTATTTGTGGGGTGGTAAAACATATAAACATTGAAAATTACAATGGGTAGAAACAATATAGATAAAAATGTGCATAAGTGTGTATGAGTGTGTGTGTGTGTGTGTGTGTGTGTATGTGTGTGTATGTGTGTGTGTGTGTGTATGAACTAAACAACAGCTAAAGCTGGGTTAGACTGATAAGACTGCTAAGGGATGGTGACTCCGAAGAGAGCTAAATAACCGAACCCGTGAAGTGCTGAATGTCAACTGATTTTTATTGTTTCCACTAATCTATCTATAATATAAAAATAAGTCGGGTTTTCCTTCCTGACGCTATAACTCCAGAACGCACGAACCGATTTCCACGGTTTTGCATTCGTTAGAAAGGTCTCGGGCTCCATGAGGTTTATAGCAAAGATAATTCAGGTAAAATTTCAAGAGAAAAGCAGGAAAACAGTGAAAATCATTTTTCACATACAGCGCCATCTCTGATACATAGCATGTACTACAACGGCGCCAGTACGTGGTGTGTGAGTATCCCTCACGAAAATAAGTACGTTTCATTTTAAGTAGACGGGAACGGGAACGGGAACGAGAACGGGAACTTAACACAGCATTTGTTAATTCTAAAGCGATACGAAGTTCGCCGGGTCAGCTTGTAGTCGATAATTATTGCAACGCAGTGCAATGCAAGCTATGCTAAATTTAATATAATAATTAATGTAGGTAAAGTTCAATGTACATGTATGAGTCAGCTCGTACAGAACCTTTCGGTCGACTCACACTTGGCCGGTTTTTTAGATTTTAGGTAGTGATGGGTCGTTGACAGATTTTTAGTTAACGAAATGAAACCGGTTTTTAGAATCGGTTAACCGGTTGATAAACCAGTTAACGTTATCAACTGGTTTGCGTCGCTGAAACCTTAACCGTTCTACACAGTGTACGTTGTGTTGTACGTTACGGATAGGTTTATGTTGATACATTGATACTACGCTAACTAAAAGTCGTTTTTTTATCAGTTGTTTGAGTGACAAGTTAAATGTAATAAATAAGTTTATGACATCGAATAAATTAAACTTCCCTTCATACTTTTCCAGGCTTAGGACTGGCTGGTGACTGAATACATACTGGCGTTGAATAAACCAGTTGATAGATTTAACTGGATTTTGCGTGAAAGAGAAACGGTTAACTAGTTAAGCGTAATAAAACGGTTAAAAAAGCTGTTCGTTAAATCAACGCTTATCACTAATTTTAGGTTAGTTTTTTAGGTTGTTTAAGGCTTTCCCCTCCCCCTCCTCCTATCCCCCTAATCCATAGCTTGTCGGCACTCTACACTCTACACTCTACTAAAGTGGTGATTCCTGTAGGAGGGAGGCATTTGTCCTGCAGTGGGACGATAAAGGCTAAAATAAATAGTGATGTTGTGATGAGCCGTGTTGGCCGAGTTGGATGTACCTCGACTTTCAATCTGAAGGTCGTGGGTTCGAATACCGGCGTGCACCGTGCATCAATGGATTTTTCTGTTCGATAAATTTATATGCGCATCAAAAAACACGTGCTTACAACGGTGAAGGAAAACATCGTGAGGAAACCAGTTAGTGTTCTTATAAGCGGCGGTGGGCTTGCAACCTGTCACGTGTGGAATGCTAGCTACTGCAAAATGTGGGTATGTGCCAAATATAATGTTTGGACGTACCTCTGACTACCCCCACTAGCTCTTCAAAGGATCTAAGCGTCTGGAGATCTGAGAGGATGTCTACCGTACTTGGGGATTACAGTCTTGACACTATTTTTTTCTTTTTATTAAATAGTGATGTTTGAAAATTAAACCCAAATTTGCCGCCCCCTAAAATCTGCCGCCCTAGGCTCCAGCCTACTTAGCCTGGTGGTAAATCCGCCACTGGTATCCCAGTTATAGGCAGGGGCTTATATTTTGTTTGTAATACTTCATTTCACTCTTATCAAAGCGCAACCATTTTGTTTCCAGCAAGGGCTGTTCATTCCTCGATCTGTGGGATGCCGAGGTGGGACACTCGAAGCGACCAGCGTTATGCCACACATTGCTGCGCGGGCGCACGAATCATCTCTATCCGGTGTACCGCGACGACCATTACTCTGTGTTCCGAGTTCACGACTATGGTGTCAGGTGAGTCACAGTTATGTTGTTTAGAGCAGTTTTCCGCTAAGTGTGTACCGCGGCACACTGGTGTACCGTGGTCATTAGTTGGTGTGCCTTGGAAAAATAAGGATATCTTATAAACGTATTTTTAGCAGCCCTGTCAAAGATTACTCCAAATTTAGACCGTCTATGCTCAATTAAACAGGCTCATGTTTCGCATTAGATACCTTTTCTGCAATTTAAAGTTTAGTTTTGTTGATTAATAAAAAATATAATTTTGTTGATTAATATTACTTAAAAACTGATTTTTAATTTGTGGTGTACCTCAAAAAAATTATTTTTCCTAAATGTACCTTGAACACAAAATGTTTGCGGAACACTAATGTAAGCAACGATATATAATAATATAATTTACCATTTGCTCTGTTACAGATACATGCCCCGCAGTTTTGACACTTGACATCGGCACAGAATAAACATTGCTGCGAAGCAGACTGAATAGCATAATAAAAAAAAAGTATTATTTTAATATACTCTGTATTGGATAATCAAATTTAAAATAGCATTTATTTCAATAAAATCACAAGGATCACTTTGAAACGTCTTAGGAGCTAGGTGAAGCTACGCCTGTAAGCAAGCCTAGAAGAATCAGCCAACAAACACGGTGGGGCCTATCATTTTTAGGGTTCCGTACCCAAAGGGTAACGGGACCCTATTACTAAGACTTTGCTGTCCGTCTGTCTGTCACAAGGCTGTATCTCATGAACCGTGATAGCTAGACTGTTGAAATTTTCACAGATGATGTATTTCTCTAAAAACAGCATATAATAAATATTTAAGTGGGACTTCCGTACAACAAACGTGATTTTTTGCCGTTTTGATAATAGTACGTACCCTTCGTGCGTGAGTCCGACTCGCACTTGGCCGGTTTATTTACAAAATAACTCTGCAGCTCTTAAAGATTGTTGTACGGCCCTGCCCAGTCCTAATATTGTGTAAGCTCAAATACCTAAACAGGCTTCAACTGTCGAAAGTCGCAGTCTTTTGACAGTTACACAATTAAAATATGGCAGTTGTCTGTTTAGATTGTTTTTTTTTTGTTTACCTTTTATACTGAGGTGACATAGTAGTTGTCGACCAAAGCCCCATTTTAAATAAATAAAGATTTAAAAAAAAAAAAAAAAAAAAAAAAAAAAAAAAACTTGTCTGTTGGCAGTGACACTTGTAATTTTTTTGAATTGAAAACCTTTTTGTTCAAAATTGTTTCAGTTTTTGAAATAATGTAGTTTCAAAAATGTCATCATCTTCATCTTATATGCTCTTTGATCTTCATTAGCCAAGCGGGCGAGAACTTACATTAAAGGTGTGATTAGACATTATTTTTCAAACTATCGTGATTAGTAGACATAACTATTGATTTTAACACGGGTGTTTATCACGTTTTTACCTTTAATTTATTTTCCCGACGTTTCGGCTATGTTACAATAGCCATGGTCGGCTATTGTAACATAGCCGAAACGTCGGGAAAATAAATTAAAGGTAAAAACGTGATAAACACCCGTGTTAAAATCAATAGTTGTGATTAGACATAGCGCGGCATTAGCAGGACACAGATTTGCCGTGCGAACAACACCGATTGCGCGCGGCTATCGCGCTATATCTGGTCACAATGTAATAATTTTAACATTATTTTCTAATGTATTTTATACTTCCCTGTGTTGTGATTTTCTATAGATTAGTGACTTAAATAAATGCAAAATCGGCAATATCCATTTTTTTTAATACACAAAAAGCCGTGTTGGCCGAGTGGGAGGTACCTCGACTTTCAATCTGAAGGACTAGGGTTCGAATCCCGGCGTGCATCAATGGATTTTTCTGTTCGAAAATTTATATGCGCATCAAAAACACGTGCTCAAAACGGTGAAGGAAAACATCGTGAGGAAACCAGTTAGTATTCTTATAAGCGGCGATGGGCTTGCAACCTGTCACGTATGGAATGCTAACTACTGCAAAATGTGGGCATGTGCCAAATATAATGTTTGGACGTGCCTCTGACTACCCCCACTAGGCATCTTCAAAGGATCTAAGCGTCTGGAGATCTAATAGGACGTCTACCGTACCTAGGGATAACAGTCGTGATCCTATTTATTTTATTTTACAAAAAACGGAATCTTATTAGCGGGGATGGGTTTGCAACCTGTCAGTGCCGGATTAAGCTAGCGCGGGGCCTGTAGCAAATTTTGTAAAAGGGCCCTTAGTTTGCTATAGGTTCTCACGTTAAGGGTACCTATTAAATAAAACAAAACTATTACAAATCGGGGGGCACAGTAGTGCCCCCGCCAAGTCGAGCGCGAAGCAAACAAACACTGCCGTACCATCCTTTACAGGAATCATTTCGCCGCATTTTCAGGTCCCTATTTGAAAACATCTGGATAATACCAGAAAGCAGAAATTTTCGTCATCCAGTAAGCTATAATCACATCACTCACTCACTCACTCATGATCATCAGAATAGAACTAGTACTTCCCATACATAAACTCAGAGAGCTGAAATTTGGTACAGAGTTAGGGTTTAATGGCCACATTAAGGGAAAACCATAAAAACCGGCCAAGTGCGAGTCGGACCATTATCTATAAGAACGGCAAAAAAATCACGTTTGTTGTATGGAATATTTATTTTGTTCTGTTTTTAGTATTTGTGGTTATTAGCAGCAACCGAAATACATAATCTGTGAAAATTTCAACTGTCTAGCTTGATAGCTAGACAGTTGAAATTTTCACAGATTATGTATTTCGGTTCATATGTATATCATGAGATACAGCCCTGTGACTGACAGACGGACGGACGGACAGACAGACAGACAGACAGACGGGTAGCGGTAGATTATAGTAGTTGATAGTATTGATAGCACAGATAGTATAGATAGCATTGATAGCACAGATAGTACTGATAGTATTGATAGCACAGATAGTATAGATAGTATTGATAGTACTGATAGTATTGATAGTATTCATAGTATTCATAGTATTGACAGTATTGATAGTATTCATAGTATTCATAGTATTCATAGTATTGATAGCATTGATAGTATTGATAGCATTGATAGTATTGATAGTATTGATAGTACTGATAGTATTGATAGTATTGATAGTATTCATAGTATTGACAGTATTGATAGTATTCATAGTATTCATAGTATTGACAGTATTGATAGTATTCATAGTATTCATAGTATTGATAGTATTGATAGTATTGATAGTATTGATAGTATTGATAGTACTGATAGTATTGATAGTATTGATAGTATTGATAGTATTGATAGCACAGATAGTATAGATAGCATTGATAGTATTGATAGAATTGATAGTATTGATAGCATTGATAGCATTGATAGTATTGATAGCACAGATAGTATAGATAGTATTGATAGTATTGATAGTATTGATAGTATTTGATAGTATTTTGATAGTATTGATAGTATTCATAGTATTCATAGTATTCATAGTATTGATAGTATTGATAGTATTCATACTTGATAGTATTGATAGTACTGATGTATTGATAGTATTGATAGTGTATTGATAGTATTGATAGTATTGATAGTATTGATAGTATTGATAGTATTGATAGTATTGATAGTATTGATAGCACAGATAGTATAGATAGCATTGATAGTATTATAGTATTGATAGTATTGATAGTATTGATAGCATTGATAGTATTGATATTATTGATAGTATTGATAGCATTGTTAGCATTGATAGCATTGATAACACATTTATTATTGATAGTATTGATAGTATTGATAGTACTGATAGTATTGATAGTATTGATAGTATTGATAGTATTGATAGCATTGTTAGCATTGTTAGCATTGATAGCATTGATAACACAGATAGTATAGATAGTATTGATAGCATTGTTAGCATTGATAGCATTGATAACACATTTATTATTGATAGTATTGATAGTATTGATAGTATTGATAGCATTGATAGTATTGATAGTATTGATATTATTGATAGTATTGATAGCATTGTTAGCATTGATAGCATTGATAACACATTTATTATTGATAGTATTGATAGTATTGATAGTATTGATAGTATTGATAGCATTGATAGTATTGATAGTATTGATATTATTGATAGTATTGATAGCATTGTTAGCATTGATAGCATTGATAACACAGATAGTATAGATAGTATTGATAGCATTGATAGTATTGATAGTATTGATAGTACTGATAGTATTGATAGTATTCATAGTATTCATAGTATTGATAGTATTGATAGTATTCATAGTATTCATAGTATTGATAGTATTGATAGTATTGATAGTATCGACTGTCATTGCAAAAAAATATGTCAAAAAACCTGTGTCAAATAAGAAAATCTATTAAAATAAATCAATAAGCCCACGTTTCTACAAAAAGAAGTGAAATCCCACCAAAAACATTCTGTAAAAAACTAGTTAATGATGTGACTATAAATAATAAAGAAATCGCAGTAAGGAACCTCAGACTTGGCACGACTTTGTCTAGATTTCATTACTTTTTAGAGATAAACAAGCAGCTCCATCGAGACTTGGCTAGTTTTTTACAGAATGTTTTTGGTGGAATAAACTTTTCTAGATTTAATATGGGCAAATTTAGCAGTATTTAGCCTTTTTCTCGGAATATAATAGATATAATAATTACCCAAGTAACACAAATTGCTGGTTAGCTATTCACATTTGGTAACATTGTGAACTTAAAGCATTATTGTGCACTTATTAAGGTTCACTCGTGATCTTACAGCTGAATAAACAGCTATAGTCTGTACAGTGGCAGTTTAATAGTAGAAAGGTGTCCTATTGGAACACTGCTATGCAGCTATTATTTTCTGGCACCATTTAAGCATTTAAGTAGAGTAAAGTAACGTTTATTGCTGTATTAAGGAATTCGTTTACACCACTATACGGTTACATTTCAAGAGAGTCGCTGTGAACATCTATAACGGCTAAAGCGTTACATTGGTGTATGTTTAGAGTGTTGTAATGCGTATAGATGCGTATAGGTACACACTAATCTGCCTATATAACTTTCCTCCTCATTGCTGTCTAACGGATCACGTATGGCACTCTGTACAGCAAATAGAGTTAAATTAGAATGAAAGTGGTTCACAATAAGTAATAAAACTTCCACCATTTTGTATTTTTTTCACAATTTTATCTACTATCTAATTTGCTTATTTAGAATCATTTTCACACCTACCGAAACCTAAACACGTTGATTTAAAGTCCTTATAGAAGTTAAAACTGTAATAAAACTATATTATATATTTTATCAATTAAACTACTTTTAATTTTTTTCTCACTGCATAAATTTCTATTTGTTTCAAACCTAAAAATGCATTTATTTCGGGGCGCATGAAAATTTTGTACTTCAAATATATATAGTATTATCGGCAAAATTGCATTGCCATCAATATTTTACATATACACACTCAAAAACAACAAAAATAAGTATTTATACAATAGTGTGTCATGGCGAATTACACAATAACCACAAGTATACCACAACAACATTTCATTTGTTTACACGCGAATCTGCAAAGATAAAAACAAACTAACAAAATGGCGTCTGTAAATTTTAACAGCTGTTGGCAAAATGGCATCTTTGTGTACTATATTAGCACTATTTGTGAACTAATATAGTTATAACAGTGTAAATGGGTCTCCTTTTACAGCTTTTGTCTGTTTAACAGGTAACAACTACCTTCTTAAACCGCTTGCATGGTCTCTTGTAACGCTTAATTACCCTTATAAATCTATTTTAACGTTATACTAATACCATTCAACAGGTTATGTGAGCTAAAGGTTCACAAATTTGTGCCCATTTAAGCAGCATAACAGCTGAATAGCCAGCTATAACTCTATTAAAGAGCAGGCTTGTACAGACTATAGTATCGATGTGAACCACAAGTCAGCTGATAAACAGCAATTTTGTGTTACTTGGGTTATAAGGTCATATTTCAGGTGGGAGTGAAGCATACCCTAGTAAAATATTTTTACGCTCCTATCTACATTATTGTTTTACGGTGAGAGTTGTGTTGGACCGCGGGGCCCCTCGAGTCGCGGGGCCCGTAGCATTTGCTACTCTTGCTACGTGGTTAATCCGGCACTGCAACCTGTCATGTATGTTATGGTAACTACTGAAAAATGTCGGTATTGTGGCAAACATGTTTGTACGTGCCTCTGCCTACCTTTAGACAAGGGCGGATCCAGCAGGTCTATTTTGTAAAAACATGATTATCATGTTATGATGTTGAATGCAATAACCTAATGTTAGAGAATACCTAATCTGTACACTTTTCATAGTAACTATTCACTGTGTATGCACCTATACCTACACTTTTGCGTAGGTATTGTATTGGAAGCGTAGGTATAGGTGCATAAAAAGCGTAGGTATTATGGCATTCAGTACCATAACATGATAATCATGTTTTTACAAAATAGCCCCACAGCTTTAGCGCCATTGGGGTCGCGTGAACATTACTAGGGCAGAATGTTGGCTTTAAATTAGGATTTGAATTATGCAGTAATGTAGACCATGGTTTCGTATGATTGTGGCCGAATTTTAAAATTCGAGTGTCAAAAAAGATATGTACCTAATTTAATACACATTTTGCTGCGGTAATGTTATTCTGGCAAAATATTACACATTCCGTCAGGACGTGAAGTACGTCTTCCAAAATACCGCAATCTAGACAATTTGGAATGTTTGATACTTTCATGACAAATTTGAATTTATTTGACGGAATGTGTCCGGCACGCAGTCGAAGTAATCCATCAATTAATTTCCTTTCAGCGCTTAGCCTCTCGAACCACGGGAGACGAGGAGGTTCGCATTGGATCGTCTTGTACCAAATTCCTTTAATACGTGAGCGTTCATTAAAATATAGGTTTTAAACAAGTTTGTTTTTGATACTTAGTTATTGACTGCCAAACTTGAAAATGGGTAGGCACCACAACCGGGTCTTCGACTCTAATTAGCCGTACCTAAGTATATAAAGTTAATATAAAACACTGTTAACAAAAGTGGATCTTGCCGGTTTTGCTTTAATAAAGTAGATATTTTAGCTAGATTGTATATATAAGTATCAATAAATTATTATATTCTGGTAATTATTTTTTTTTATTACCTTAATTTAATTACCTACGAACCAGTGGCGGATTTACAGATTTGCTGCCAGTAGGCTATTACAACCCCCCCCCCCTGATTTTTCCCCGAATTTGTAGGAAAAAAACTTGAGAGGTGTCAAGGGACACCCGGATGGAACGAAGTTCTCACAAAATAACGTGGGACAAGGGAAGGGGAATCAACTTTGACTTCGACCTCGACCTCGACCTCGACCTCGACCTCGACCTCCACCTCGACCTCGACCTCCACCTCCATCTCGACCTCCACTTCCACCTCGACCTCGACCTCGACACAATTAATAGATGTATATATTAATAGATATACTATAGCAAAAAAGTGTCGTGACAACTTTTCGTGACAACTTTTCGTAAGAATTTTTTTCGTCTAGCCCCCTTTCACAACGCGCGATAAGGAACTTCGTTCCAAAAAAAACGAGTGATTGCAATTTGACAGGCCTGTCGTCTGTGACGTCTCTGTCTCTGTCTGTCTCTGTCTCTGTCGACAACGACTATGTTGGGATAGCTAGTAAGTAATCCGCAGGGATGTAATATTGATTGAAAAAAATCGTTATTTTTTTCCTACAAATTCGGGAAAAATCGTTTTTTTTTCCAGGGTATTGAAAAAAAAATTTCGTACGCGCGGTAAGTACCTACCTACCTACCTTAACAAATAGGAGCCTATATATTACTACCCACGCACCTACGTACCCATCATTTCAACTTCCCTTATCTACCTACCTAATTTAGATCATTCATTTAGATCATCGATTTTCACAGTTTTGCCAAATGTAGATGATGATGTAAAAGACATTTTTATAAAAAGTGAGAAACCACTGTGAAATGTGAATATTTAAAATGAGTGAAACTGAGAGAAAACTGGTGTAACTTTGAAAGAAATTCAGGTAAACACAATAATTGTAAAGGTTAAGCAAGCAAAACCTCAAAGTCAAAGCACAATCAAATGAAACAAAACAAAAACAAACAATTCGCGCCAATTGGACTACGAGTTTAAAAATTTAGCTAATGACAAGTGACATTAACAGTTGATTAATACCATAGACATGGGATTTATGAAATAGTTAATCAATTAATTTATATTTTAAATGATTGAATAACTGAAATTGAATTTAATTTGTCTATTTTACCATGTTTTAATAGGTAGGATTTCATGTAAAAACTTAATTTTAGTATTTTTATTAAGTGCCTAAATTAGGTTTGTAGTACCGGTGCCGCAATGCTAGAGATTTCGCGTCCCGGGAGACAGACGGACCATTAGGTCGGTCGATTTGCGTTCGGCAGTTCACGTTCGGGAAAACCACAAAACACATATATCCTACGGAGGGAAAACGATCATGGAACTGTTACATACAACATATAGAAAATTAGTTATATATTAGTTTAGAAGACGAAATAATAAACTTAATAGCATCTTTGTCTAACGTATGGAATTAAAGTAAGACAACAATACGAAAATCAGTTTTGCTATATTGGCAACATTTGCCGTGACGTCACGAGCGTGCCGGTCCGCCATGTTTTGACGCTATGTACTTGCACTGATCGCGTCTACTTGAAAAAGTTAGTTTTTGTTTTGAAGATATTTCGAGATTTTTTGAAAAGATTATTATGAAGTAAAGTGAAAAAACATTACTTTGAAATGCCTATTAATAAATAAATAAATAAAATAAAAAAGCCTTTATTTCCCACAACCCTTTACACGTAGGTGTCTAGGTGTATGTTAGAACTTAAAAAATATATATATATATTTTTTTTTCTTAAATTCTAATTTTTTATCTTAAAAATCTATTTATTTATTTTATTATTTTGGGTATGGGCCCCTCCATGAGTGAAGGCCTCCTCCAGTTTCTTCCAATTTTCCCTGTCATATGCAGCCTTCTGCCAATCGCTTCCTGCTATATCCGCTAGGTCATCAGCCCATCTTCTCTTCGGTCTGCCTACTTTTCTTTTTCCTTCTGGGCCTTTCCACTCTGTAGTTCTAACTGTCCACCTACCATCTTTGTATCGTGATACGTGGCCGGCCCATTGCCATTTAAGCTTTAGAGCTTGCGTGAGGGCATCAGTCAACCTGGTTTTTTGTCTTATGACTACGCTTCTGATTTTGTGTATTTTCCTTATGTTGAGTATACTCCTTTCCATGGCTCTTTGTGTAGTTTCAATCTTTTGTTTTGCTTTTGTCGTAAATACCCAAGACTGGCAACCATACAGCAGGCATGGCAGTATGCAGGTGTCTATAACAGTTTTCTTCGTGTTTATGGGGTAGTCTCCTTTTAGAATTTCCTTGAGTGACCAGAATTTCTTCCACGTTATATTTGCTGCCACGTTTATGCCTAATAAATGCTGCATAATAAATTGTGGTGCCACATTAAGCCCAAATCGGCCATCGGTAGTGATGTTCCTGTTACATCGGATTATTTATCGATGTGCCGATGATACATGCCGTGATGTACTAAAGCAAAATTATTGTAATGAAGTAAATACTATGGTGAAAAATTGTTTTATTTTATTTTAACTATCCCCAAATTATGATGAACGCATACCTAATAACGTTTTAAATATCCCCATTGTACTGCATGTCCTGACGTCCCACGTCTTCTGATGCATCCCTGAATTTGATTTCACAGATTCCTCAAGTATGGATTCCTTATTATTGGGTCTTGAAATGCTCTTATCACTATTTCAATCAATAGGTATGAAAAAAACTTGAGAGGTGTCAAGGGACACCCGGATGGAACGAAGTTCTTTTCGATTAATTAGTGAAGGAATTGTAATAAAATTTTATTTCTTTTAAGTTAAAATAATATGTTTTTTATTATTATCAAATATAATGTAATATAAACTTAATCAGTAGGCTCAATTTTTGTCAATCTAGCTAGTTAGATGAGAAACAAACGCAAAGCAAATAAATAGGTAAGTACCTACCTTCCTAAGTAGATACCACCTACCAACTAATGATGTTTTGGTAATCTCCTACTTGCACAATAAGTCGTTTATTAGTTTACAGTTATGTTGTACTGAACACAAAATAACGTGGGACAAGGGAAGGGGAATCAACTTTGACCTCGACCTCGACCTCGACCCGACCTCGACCCGACCTCGACCCGACCTCGACCCGACCTCGACCCGACCTCGACCCGACCTCGACCCGACCTCGACCCGACCTCGACCCCACCTCGACCCCCCTCGACCCCACCTCGACCCCACCTCGACCCCACCTCGACCCTACCTCGACCCCACCTCGACCCCACCTCGACCCCACCTCGACCCCACCTCGTCCCCACCTCGACCCCACCTCGACCCCACCTCGACCCCACCTCGACCCCACCTCGACCCCACCTCGACCCCACCTCGACTCCACCTCGACCCTTTCACAACGCGCGATAAGGAACTTCGTTCCAAAAAGTATTTAAGTATTCTATCAGTTATCTAGTTCCCATAGTACAAGCTTTGCTTAGTTTGGGGCTAGATGGCGATGTGTAAAATGTCCACCAATATTTATTATTTATTAATATTATTATTATTTATATATTAATAGATATACTATAGCAAAAAAGTGTCGTGACAACTTTTCGTGACAACTTTTCGTGACAACTTTTTGTGACAACTTTTCGTGACAACTTTTCGTAAGAATTTTTTCCGTCTAGCCCCCTTTCACAGCGCGCGATAAGGAACTTCGTTCCAATAATAATAATTTATATAGCAATTACTCGGCCAATTAGATTATCGAAAAATATTAGACACCTATTTTTCCTATAATCGGGATTTTTTATTCTTCGGGAGGGGGCTTTTGAAGTCATGAGTTCGACTAAATTGTAGTGGCCTATGACGTCACTCGTCACCAATTTTCTTTTTCAAAACAAAGGCGTACGACATCAATAACTTCATCGATAGTTTTTTCGATAGATATGGCGATATCGATAAATGTATACCGGATCGCATTCGGAGAAAAGACCGATGGGTCGGTTTCCGTTTGGGACCACGTTTTCACGTTCGGGAAAATGGCCAACGAACGGTTCGGTTCGTGTTCGGAAAACTTAGTTTACAAAAATCGATTTTTATGTGTAATTTATATAATCGTTTTTTTTTTAAATCCAAAAATCGATTATAAATAATCGATTAAATTAATAATCGTTTTTCTTTACATCCCTAGTAATCCGTAGGTTAGGGTTAGGGTTAGAGGTGGGTCGTACTTGTGTTTTGACGTACCAGGTCTAATAAATACCACCTCCATCAAATACCAGGTTGATTAACCAGGTTTTAAAGTATTTGGTTCCAGCCCAACCAACCCCACCCAGCACCCCCCCTAGGAAATAAAAATACATTGAAGTATAAAAACACTTTCAAATACATGTACAAAAATACTTTCAAGTACAAAAATACTTTAAAGTACAAAAATACTTTCAAGTACAAAAATACTTCCAAGTACAAAAATACTTTCAAGTACAAAATACGCGTTCAAACTGTGCCGTCATACCTGGTACGTATTTTTTTTATGCCTATACCAGGTTTGCAAACCTGGTTGAGTAAATACGCACCACCTCTAGTTAGGGTATATAGATAGGTGTTCTGTGGCTGATGTGATTGTGAGATTTTTTTTTATTGATTTTATTTGATTTTCTGAATTTTTCTGTGAAGTGAAGTGTGATACCAATACATACATAATTTATCTGCAATGGCTTCGGTGTGCAGAATATGTCTAGTCGGCAATATCAGGATGCTAGAAGTTGATAATATCCACCTCCTAGAGATGTACGAAACACTTACTAACACTAAGGTAGGTAAATTATAACTTACGCTAAATGTGAATTGTGAGGTACCAGGAGGTAGAGAAAATCCACCCCAATGTGATCCAACCCTCATAAATCTCAAAATCGATCGGTAATACACTAAAGGCAGGCCATAGTGGTAGTACCTACTGTCCCCTTCCATTGTAGGTACATGATTTGTTTCAGCTCAACACACAAACAGAAATTGGAAGGCCCAGCACATTGTGCTATATTTGTCACCGGGAGCTGCAGAAGTGCCACAAATTATCCCAAATGGCACAAATTTCCAACGGAATCTTTCAAGATCTGTTTGAATGTGGCATTGAGGTAAATACTGCATTCCTTTACCTTTCTTTTAGGTTGGACAAAGCTACTGGACAGATTTCAAAAAATCTGTCACCATCAGTATGCAACATCATCTCTTAGGCTACATTTGCAAGATTGTTTAAAAATTAATCTCAACCCGTGCAAAGTCGGGATGGACCATTAGTTTTATATAGTTTCATCTCTAGGTACTCAATTAAGTAGGTACTTAGGCAGCTACATGTTTTATTTCATTGAATTTTTGAGCCGAAGTTTTGAACTCTAGTTAGATACCACTGAATATCATTTTGTATTAGTTAAGTAGGTACTTAAAACTATCCCTTTCCAGTTGCTAGATAAAGATAAAGATCATTTATTTGCTTGAACACAATGTAGGTTACACAGATGATAATCTATACTTATAATAAATCTGTAGAGAGGTCAATTCTGTACATGAAATATATTTCCAAAATAACTATCAGGGGGTGATTAGGGATCGATACTGATGCCAAAAATGCAATCAGTAAAAATTTTGTCTGTCTGTCTGTATAACCGTTATAGAAACAAAAAAACTTGGGAGGTGTCAAGGGACACCCTGATGGAACGAAGTTCTCACAAAATAACGTGGGACAAGGGAAGGGGAATCAACTTTGACTTCGATTTCGACTTCGACTTCGACCTCGACTTCGACTTCGACCTCGACCTCGACCTCGACTTCGACTTCGACTTCGACTTCGACTTCGACTTCGACCTCGACATCGACCTCGACCTCGACCTCGACCTCGACCTCCACCTCCATCTCGACCTCCACTTCCACCTCGACCTCGACCCAATTAATAGATATATATATTAATAGATATACTATAGCAAAAAAGTGTCGTGACAACTTTTCGTGACAACTTTTCGTAAGAATTTTTTCCGTCTAGCCCCCTTTCACAACGCGCGATAAGGAACTTCGTTCCAAAACTACTCGACGGATTTTAACGAAACTTGGTACAATTATTTTTCATACTCCTGAGCTGGTTATAGTATACTTTTCATCACGCTACAATCAATAGGAGCAGAGCAGTGAAGGGAAATGTTGGGAAAACGGGAGAAGTTACTCCATTTTGAACGACGTTGGCGCCTAGAGGCTAGCGAGTCACCTAGCGAGTAGCTTCGTAAAACGAACATTCTCGAACGTTCGCGGCCGGCCTGGCAGCTAGGCGTCAAGCGCGCAGTGCGGCCGGTCGCGAACGTTCGAGAATCGGTCGCCGCGCTCGACGCGTCTCGCGGCCAAAGGTATAAAAATACGGGGCTTCCGAGCGCGAGCTTCATACAATTTTTGTATGATACTACGCAGCCGGACCCACCGTGGTAAAGGGTTAATTTAAATGCAGTTACAAATCTATGGAATTGTACGAATTGTACTCCAAAAATCAGGAATTGTACTAGAAGGGGTCCCGAGATATTTACGTTTGAAATGGGCCGGCCAGGAAGTAGTCTTAATAATTGTCGAGTGATCGTTCGTTAAGCGATATACGATGTCCAGAAGACATCGCTGTAGACCCCAGAGTTTGTACGAAGTGTGATTGCTACAATCAATCCAAAAAAAATCGTTTTTCAGGTATATTTTGATCAATACTTTTCCGAAAATACAGTGTCGTACCGATTTTTCGTCCATTTTGTTAAAAATGTCAAATTATTTAATAATTTTCAAGAATATCGTGTACGATATCGGATTAAAGAGAGTTAAGCATCTTACCAGAAATAAGTCCACCCCCCACACTAGCGTTTGAACAAAAAAAGAAATCATCTAATGTATTGTCTAATGACAAAAAAGTTTTGAAAAAAAAAAACGTTTTATATAAAGACATTCTGTAGTATATTTAGTATCAGCATTGCGGGTCGCTAGTCTATCTATCTATACATATAATAAAACTGTAGAAGAGTTCAATTCTGTACCTACATTGAATAAAAACTAAAAAAAATACTCCTACTCCTACTTCATACAAGTAACACAAGCCAAAAATTGTCTGGCTTTCACGCAAAAACTTTGGACGGATTTTGATGAAACTTTTTTTGTTATATAGCTATTAGTCCTCGGCAACGGCAACTTATAGGCTATAATTTTGGAAGATTGGAATACCAGATGTGGAACTATAGCGGTCTGGGTCTGGGTAATCTATATGAGATATTAATATACTGCTTTAGGCAAAGTTAGGTTTTGTTGTGGTACGTTTGCGTGTACCGCGTACACAGCGAGCATGGCGTTGACAGATTTAAAAGAACTAGCTGACCCGTGCCCGCTTCGCTGTGCGTAAGACATTTCTAATACCATCGTGGACTTTTTTGTAGACGTTTTTAAGGTATACAATACTGTAGTACATTATTTTGATATATCTCGTGGGGTTCAGCCAGCATTTGCAATGTAAGCGCAAAAAAATGTGTTTATTTACGACATCACATTAGAAACCTCTAAAATTATCAGTGTTTCTCTACTATATTATGCATGTATTATACATATAAACCTTCCTCTTGAATCACTATATTTATTAAAAAAAACCGCATCAAAATCCGTTTTGTAGTTTTAAAGATATAAGCAAACATACATACATACATATTACATATTACATACAGACGCGGGAAGCGGAAAGCGACTTTGCTTTATACTATGTAGTGATATGTATGTAATTGTGTCATTGGGGCACGCATGGTTTGCTCGAATATAATGCTCACGTAGCTCAACGCTGTCAACGCCATGCAAGCTGTATACGAGGTACACGCAAATGTTTCAAAATTAAAATTCAAAACTATGCTGCGCTATAGTTTTACATAGTTGTGATTGTGGATTAATATTCGTGTATAGCGTGTGCAGCAGTGGAAATGTAGACTCACGTTCTCAAACAAATGAGCCCACGCAGCTAAAATGCTTTGCGTACCCGTGCACAGCATGCTCAGCAGCGGATTTATTCCTTAATGGTAAAGTCATAAGTACTGATTTAAGAATTATAATATTAATATTATATTATAATAATATTAAAATCGTGGCTACCAATGACTATCCTCACGGCGCCAGAGGCGGGACAACTTGCGTATATTCCGCGGATACCCATCTCCATTTAAGCCATACCTATCCAAAATAATCACATTTAGAAATGTATGTCGCCCAGCGAAGCGGGCACGGGTCAGCTAGTAAATAATATTTTAGATTCAATAATGTTCTACTAAGATTAACATGCAAATGTTATAGTAAGATAAAGTCACTATTGTATTATAATTAATGTCTAAAAATTAAAAAGTAATAATAGTAACAGGCTCAATAGTAAATTATGGTGATGGTCAAAATTTATCTGTCATGAAATCGTTAATATTACAATAGCATTTGTTGATTAATAATTGTTTAAATTTAGTCCTAAATATATTATCGTCAAGATCTTTCAATGATCTAGGTATTGTGTTGTAGATTTTATGTGTCATACCATACAGACTACACTGTTTTGTAGGAAAGCTGCTGCTTGCTACTGTCCTAATTGAAACCAGCTATAATTACAAACATTCATACATAAAATCACATCTGTTACCCAGAGAGGTAGGCAGAGACCATGACTTTCCACCTGCTACGATCCTGACATACTGATTTTGCTGCACACTCATCACATTCCTCATGCATGCTCATTGGTTTAGAGTACTCTTGTCCTGGCTTTTTTTCAAAACACCAATATGTTCCAAGAAAATACACCAAGGTCTTCTTCTTCCAACATTTTCATTCACACTCGCCTTGTGCCCTGTTTTGTCAACCATTCCTCATTTCTTATTCTTCATTCGTTATTTATAAAATAAAAGAAACATAAATTCATCTAATAAATTACACCATCTTGGAGTTGCAGCTGATGTAATTAATCATTCAACTTTATAAAAATGTATTGTTTCAGGCCACACATGAAACGGTCACAATGCTGCCTCTGGAAATAAAAGAAAAGTTATCAGTGACTCCTACATTGTCCATGTGTATAAGTGATTATCGACACACTGAAAGTACACCTGCACTAACTATTAAGGAGGAGGAACTAGACAGAATCGTTGTGACAAAAGAAGAGACATATGAAACTCAAGATATTGAGGAATTCCAATCACATGAAGACACTGAAATTGTTAATGATTTAAATAATTCAGAACTGATAAGTGGTTATTCATACACTGAAAATACACCTCTACTAACTATTAAGGAGGAGGAATTACACAGAATCTTAGTGACAAAAGAAGAGACATATGAAACTCAAAATATTGAGGAATTGCAATCACTTGTTGAAGACACTGAAATTTTTAATAATCTAAATAATTCACAACTGCCTTCAGATAACGAAATTAAAGCAGAGAATGAAATCATAATCCAGCAGTCGTGTTTTTGTTGTGATGTGTGCAACAAAAAATTTTCAAATAAGTATAAGTTAGCTAGTCATCTGAATATTCACACTAAAAATAAGAAATATTCTTGCAACAGATGCAACAAGACATTTAATCTAAAAGAACATTTGAAAAGACACATGCGAATTCACACTGGAGAAAAGCCATATTCTTGCAATACATGTGCCAAGGGATTTAATCTAAAAGGAATATTGAAAAGACACATGCTTATTCACACTGGGGAAAAGCCATATTCTTGCAAAAGATGTGGCAAGGCATTTAATCAAAAAGGAAATTTGAAAAAACACATGCGTATTCACACTGGAGAAAATCCATATTCTTGCAACAGATGTGACAAGGCATTTAAACAAAAAGGAACTTTAAACAGACACATGCTAATTCACACTGGTGAAATACTATTTTCTTGCAATAGATGTGACAAGGCATTTAAACAAACAGGAACTTTAAACAGACACATGCTAATTCACACTGGTGAAATGCCATTTTCTTGCAACAGATGTGACAAGGCATTTAATCAACAAGGACATTTAAAAAAACACAGGCTTATTCACACTGGAGAAAAGCCATATTCTTGCAATATATGTGACAAGGCTTTTAATCGAAAAGAAACTTTGAAAACACACATGCTTATTCACACTGGAGAAATGCCATATTCTTGCAACAGATGTGACAAGGCATTTAATCATAAAGGAACTTTGAAATTACATATGCGAGTTCACACTGGAGAAATGCCATATTCTTGCAACAGATGTGACAAGACATTTAATCAAAAAACAAATTTGAAAAGACACATGCAAATTCACACTGGAGAAAAGCCATATTCTTGCAACAGATGTGACAAGGCATTTAATCGTAAAGGAAATTTGAAAACACACATGCTTATTCATACTGGAGAAAAGCCATATTCTAACAACATAATGTGACAAGGCATTTGATCAAAAAGGAACTTTAAACAAGCACATGCAAATTCACACTGGAGAAATGCCATATTCTTGCAACAGATGTGACAAGAAATTTAATCAAAAAGGATCTTTGAAAAGAAACATGTTAATTCACACTGGAGAAAAGCCATATTCTTGCAACATATGTGACAAGCCATTTAATCAAAAAGAACATTTAAAAGAACACATGCGAATTCATACTGGAGTAAAGCCATATTCTTGCAACTGGTGTGACAAGACATTTATCGAAAAAAAGAAATTAATAAGTCACATGCAAATTCACATGCAAACATAACTCACATTTTGCAGTAGCTAGCATTCCATACGTGACAGGTTGTAAGCTCATCACAGCTTATAAGTATATTAATGTTAAATCCATTGATGCACGGCTGGGATTTGAAACCACAACCTTTGGATTTAAAGTCGAGAAACTTCCCACCTGGCCAACACGGCTATTAAATGTTTAAATTATTAATTGGATCAAACTTGGAATAGCAAAAAGGTTTGTAAGTCCAGATGATAACATGATTTTTGATACTAACATTTTTACCCCATTTAAAAGAAAATTTCATATTCATTTTAATTTATTGTTCCAGTTGGTTTCAAAATATGTCTTATGCCATTGTATAGGTACAGAGTTTCTCAACCTGGACCACGCTGGGGCATAACAATCTATTAATACTTAAAATAATCTTAAAATATATAATGTTTATTTAAATATATATATATATAATAGAAAAAATTGTATATTATCATTATATTCTTTCATAATATAAAATCGTTCTTTTTTTCGTCTTTAGATAAATTAATAAATAGTTGGTGTGTTGACTGGCCTCACAGCTTAGTTGGTAGTAACTCTGCCTTCTACGCTGTAGGTTGTGGGTTCGATCCCCACCCAGGGCAAACATTTGTGTGATGAACATAGATGTTTGTCCTGTGTCTGGGTGTTACTATGTATAATAAGTATGTATTTACAAAAAAAAGTATATAAGTATTCTATCAGTTATCTGGTTCCCATAGTACAAGCTTTGCTTAGTTTGGGGCTAGATAGTGTAGTGTGTAAAGTCCGCCAATATACCTATACCTATACCTATATACCTTCTTACGAACTTAAAAGTTTCGAATATAAAAATGATTATTGAAAAAAAAAATATATATATATATACAGTCGTGGTCAACTAATTAGGGACACTCTTTGGTTAAACCGAATTGTGAATTTATTTTTTATTTTCCAACGAGTCTAAACCATATTCCATATCTCTTACATGTAAGTATAATTAGTCATTTATGTGCCCGATTATACAAACAATAACAACTTCTTAAACATTAAACCTCTTTACAGTATAGCTGATAGATTATCGTAGTGATATTTGTTCAAATAATGCTGGCTGGCCATTTAATTAGGGACACTGAGATATTGCGTTCTATTTTCAAAATTTGAATCTCAATACTTTTTTACTTCTTCTCTTATTGTTTCGTGGTAGTTTTGGCGGCAATCCCGATATTTATTTTAAGTTTTGAAAATTTTTTTGAAACTATGGTATACAATGCAGTGCATCCTAACATTTCCCTTCACTGCTCTGCTCCTATTGATTGTAGCGTGATGAAAAGTATACTATAACCAGCTCAGGAGTATGAAAAATAATTGTACCAAGTTTCGTTAAAATCCGTCGAGTAGTTTTTGTTTCTATAACGGTTATACCTACAGACAGACAGACAGACAGACAGACAAAAATTTTACTGATTGCATTTTTGGCATCAGTATCGATCCCTAATCACCCCCTGAGGCCCTGATAGTTATTTTGGAAATATATTTCATGTACAGAATTGACCTCTCTACAGATTTATTATAAGTAATAGATAGATAATATTCCCTTACAAACATGTACGACTGTCAAATATTTAGGTTTGTGGCTTGATACTTAGTTCTTTAAGATGGGGTAAACATATTAATGAAACTGTTAAAAAAGTTCAAAAATTTATCAGGTTGTTGAAGGTTTTATCAGTTTCGGGTTGGGGAATTCATCAAAAACATTTAAGACGTTTATACAGGGTGTCCAAGAACCTGGCGTCCAACTGGATTCCCACGATGCCCCAAGTTCTAACAGTACTCAGAAAAATATTTTAAAAAATCCACCCCATGTACTTACAGAATTATACTGATTTCAAAAAAAAAGGGGAAATGAGCACCCTGTGACATACTTTTGAATGCTGTGACTGCTAATGCTGATAATTTCGATATTTCTTGGAGGTTTTGTAATCTAGGGTATTGCTGTGTCTAAATAGAATGTAAAAATAAAGTACTTATTGTACCATTTTAAAATAAAATATTATTTTAACTAAAGGTGATATTGAAAACTATTGAATTTCGCAACTTTGACCGACCGTAGTGTAAAAAAAATGTACCAAAATAGTATGGCAAGTGACGTCAAATTTTGACGCGTTTATTCCTCTTTTTAAAAAGGTATAATACTTACACATTAATTTGAAAAAAAAAATTTTGATAATATTTTTACTCAACAACCCAATTTTTACGATGTCTTACAGAATTCTTAGAAAGAAAAATTTACGACGAATTGAATCTAACCTCTAAAGAATTACTATTGTATGGCAAATCCAAGCATCTCTGTGCGAGGAATAGAAGCTGATACGGGGATACCGAAGAGCACAGCACACAGTATTCTCCAAAAAGAAGAATATCATCCGTACCACGTACAGCGAGTGCAAAGTCTTTTACCTCGAGACTATCCGAGCCGAGTCGCGTTTTGTGAAACAATCCTGCAAAAACATCGAGAAGACGAAAACTTTATCGACAAAATTTTGTGGTCAGATGAATCAACATTTAAGAAGGATGGCTACATGAACCTACACAACTTGCACGAGTGGCATGTGGAAAATCCGCACTTGATGCGAGAAGATAGATCCCAGTACCGGTTCAAAGTGAACATGTGGACCGGTATTCTCTGTGGGAATATTATTGGTCCATTTGAGATGCCCGAGAATTTGACTGGCGAATCATATTTAAATTTTCTTCAAAATGATTTGCCAAACTTACTAGAAGAGACCCCACCAGATATGTGGTTCCAACACGACGGCTGTCCAGCACATTTTCGCGTATCCGTTAGAGAGTTTTTGGACGAGCAATACCCGAACAGGTGGATTGGGCGATCAGGAACAATCCCGTGGCCAGCCCGCTCACCTGACTTAAATCCGCTGGATTTTTTTTTCTGGGGAACTATGAAGGAGCTCGTTTATGCGAAGCCCATTAATGACATCGCTGACCTTCGTGAGAAGATAACACAAGCAGTGCAGGTGATACGTCAAAAAAGTTACTCGCGAAACATAAAGCGGTCCTTTTTAAGGAGAGTGAGAGCTTGTATTGCCGCGGGTGGTCAACATTTTGAATATTTATTGTAATAAAATATCTTTAAACTAACATTCTTTGCTTTTATTCTACTGGGAACCCATCTACCTGTGTGTATTTCCTTCTTGCTCACTCTTGGAACCGAAGTAAATAATAGTAGTAACATAACAGTTTCTAAGATAAGAAAGGGTCCGACAGTTACCGTTAGTAGGTAGGCACTTCGTAAAAATTGGGTTGTTGAGTAAAAATATTATCAAAATTTTTTTTTTCAAATTAATGTGTAAGTATTACACCTTTTTAAAAAGAGGAATAAACGCGTCAAAATTTGACGTCACTTGCCATACTATTTTGGTACATTTTTTTTACACTACAGTCGGTCAAAGTTGCGAAATTCAATAGTTTTCAATATCACCTTTAGTTAAAATAATATTTTATTTTAAAATGGTACAATAAGTACTTTATTTTTACATTCTATTTAGACACAGCAATACCCTAGATTACAAAACCTCCAAGAAATATCGAAATTATCAGCATTAGCAGTCACAGCATTCAAAAGTATGTCACAGGGTGCTCATTTCCCCTTTTTTTTTGAAATCAGTATAATTCTGTAAGTACATGGGGTGGATTTTTTAAAATATTTTTCTGAGTACTGTTAGAACTTGGGGCATCGTGGGAATCCAGTTGGACGCCAGGTTCTTGGACACCCTGTATATATCTATAATTCGCAGTAGAATTGATTATGCCAGTTTTCTGTACGATAACAGTTGTCAATCCAATTTAGTAAAATTAGACAGAACCCAGAATCAGGCTATGCGCGTAATTGGAGGTTTTATACGCAGTACACATGTGGGTATACATGTTATGGAAAGCGACTTATTTCTGCCCCCTCTTTGTATTCGGAGAAGATTTTTAGGTGGAAAGTTTTACTTAAAATCTAAATCATTTGACAATAACAGAGCTGTTCGATACATAGAAGATCTTGTTTTAAGTAATAATTCTCGGTATTGGACGTATAGAAAATTACCTGTTCTTACATCTATTCATTCTTCATTGAGTTCATTTCCTATTCATGCCAGCGATCAACTTGAAATGTTCTCGCTTAAAACATGGGTGAGCAACATCAACTTAACTAACGTCATTCATCATAGACCGTGCAAAACGCTGTTACAGTTATCAAATTTTAAAGAATATTTGTATTGATTTTATTGATGACAATTATAAAGATTTTTACAAGATTTATACAGATGGATCCAAAGACGGAGTAAATGGTGGGTCTGCCTTTTTGGATCCTTCTTTGAGTAGTTACATGAAATTTCAAGTTAATTCTAATGTTTCAATCATGCATCTTGAGTAAATTTAATTTGAGTAAATTTGTAATTCTTAGTGATTCTAAAAGTGCATTGCAACACATAGCTCGGTGCACGTCCCATGTGCGTGGCACGCCGATAGCATACATCATTTTAGATAATATCTTAAAACTGCAGACCAAATGTAAAATAATTGTTTTACAGTGGATTCCATCGCATATTCAACTAAAAGAGAACGACGATGTAGATGCTTTAGCAAAACAAGCTATTGTTGATGGTGTTCCTATGCTAGTCCAACCGTTGCATTCAGATTACGTAAGATTTTTAAAAATCAATGCAAAGAATTATGGCAGGAATATTTCGATAAAAGGTCTACGGAGAAGGGTATTTGGTACCGGACAATACAACCTCAAATTCCAGCGTGTCCTTGGATAGATGAATCTGTTTTTAAGCGTAGTGTATTAGTGACTGCCCTTAGGCTGCGTTCCGGACACATTTCATCCAACAAATTTGCCTTTCTAATGAAAAAAGTACCATCGCCTAATTGTAACGTTTGCGAGTGTATAGAAGATGTTCAACATATTCTGATGGAATGCGTGCGGAATGCTGATGATAGAAGAATTATGTTTGGTTCAATGTTTGATGTTGGCCGATGTAACAGTATATTGGCTTCACCGATGTCTGATGAAGCCAAAAAAATGTATTTCCTAGATAATAAGTGCTTAGACAGGAAAGAAACCTAATTTTTTTTTTCTCTCTTTTCGTTCTTTCTTTTTTTTGTTAACCTAGTTAAGTTGTACCGATTGGGCGGTGTGGTCGCAAAGCGGCAAAGCCCTTATTTTTTCTTACGTTTAATAAATTTAAAAAAAAAAAAAAAAAAAAAAAAAAAAAAAAAAAGTGTTATTTATTTTATTTTATTTTATTTTTATTTTATTTATTTGGGAAGAAAGACGGTCAGTCGGAAGTGTTGTAAGAAACCCGTCTTTCTTTTATATAGTAATAATAAAAAGACAAGCTAACCCGGCGAACTTCGTATCGCTTTAGAATTAAGTCCCGTTCCCGTTCCCGTTAAAAAAACAAAAAATACAGACAATTTAATAGTTTATTAACCCTTTTTAAATTGTTTACACAAAATACATTTCCGAACGCATGCATAAAATGTCAATCAATACTTGCAGTATTTGACAGGATGGACAACAAATGTTTCACATGTACTAATGTTTCACATAAACCAATGAACATTTATTGAAAATGATCCATCTTTCATAATTATGTATTCGTCCAGTTTCATTATTTTTAAGATGTATTCTGCTATTCGGGGCGGAGACAAATCCAACGAATCAAAAACCATGAAAATGGATCCAGCAGATCTCGAGTTAGAAGTGTTGTAACAAACCCGACTTTCTTTTATATATTAGATTTATTTTATGGTGCTTTGGTCGACAACGACTATGTCACCCCAGTATAAAAGCTAAACACCACAAATCTATTAGTAACTACGTAGGTAATTGTACATTAATTAAAAACCTACCAATAGAAGCAGCTTACAGTTCATTACAATCCGTTTTGTCGTTTAAGACATATGTCACTGTCCATTACAGTTAATATTGTCAATGCCAAGCATGAAAACATTTGTGTAACCTACATTGTTGTGTTCAAGCAAATAAATGATCTGTACAGCTCTATCTTTATCTTTATTTATCACGAATTTGATTTATTCCAAAAATCAGCTGCGCGTCACGGAATCACGGTTGCACTGATTTTGCTAATTCGTTTTTATTGTGTTGTCAGAAAAAATTTCAACAACATACCCTAAAAAAAATCTAGCGTAAAATTAAATTTGACAGAACGTCTGTCGGGTTGGGAATGGGAAATAGAAATAGTAATCCGTATCAGTAGGCTAGGTGTTCCGTGGCTAGTAAAGTAGAAAAGTAGTAATATTTATATAAATCATTAAAGCCAAACAATTTAGTTGGACTGCTAAGCCAATTTAGGTGTGATTTAAGTGTTTTTCTGTGATAGCAACTGTCTGCAATGGCTTTGGTGTGCAGAATATGTCTAATCGGCAATATCAGGATGCTGGAAGTTGACAATATCCACCTCCTAGAGATGTACGAAACACTTACTAACACCAAGGTAGGTTAATTTTATTTACCGCTAAATGTGAATTGTGAGGTACCAGGAGGTAGAGAAAATCCACCCCAATGTGATCCAATCCTCATAAATTCCAAAATCGATCGGTAATACACTAAAGGCAGGCCATAGTGGTAGTACTGTCCCCTTCCATTGTACATGATTTGTTTCAGCTCAACACAGAAACAGAAATTGGAAGGCCCAGCACAGTGTGCTATATTTGTCACCGGGAGCTGCAGAAGTGCCACAAATTATCCCAAATGGCACAAAGTTCCAACGGAATCCTTCAAGATCTATTTGAATGTGGCATTGAGGTAAATACTGCATTCCTTCACCTTTCTTTTAGACCAGTGCGAAGCCGGGACATGCTGTTCCATTCCATACATTCATACGTAAAATCTTACTTGTTACCCAGAGAGATAGGCAGAGACCATGGCTTTCCACCTGCTACTATCCTGACATACTTATATTGCTGCATTCACACTCATCACTTTCATCATGCACACTTGTTGGTTAAGAGTACTCTTCCCTGGCCTTTTTTCAAAACATCACCAATTTGGTTCAAAAAAATACACCAACTTAATCTTCCAACATTTCCATTCACACTCGCCTTATACCTGTTTTGTCAACCATTCTTCATTCCTTCAATCTTATCTTCTTCATTTTTCAGCTATAAGTAGTAATTTCAATGCAGACCAATGGTTTTTTATAAAATAAAAGAAACATGAATCCATCTAATAAATTACACCATCTTGGAGTTGCAGCTGATGTAATTAATCATTGAACTTGTTTAAAAAACATGTTATTTCAGGCTACACATGAAACGGTCACAATGCTGCCTCTGGAAATAAAAGAAAAGTTATCAGTGACTCCTACATTGTCCATGTGTATAAGTGATTATCCACACACTGTAAGTACACCTGCACTAACTATTAAGGAGGAGGAACTAGACAGAATCGATGTGACAAAAGAAGAGACGTATGAAACTCAAAATATTGAGGAATTGCAATCACTTGTTGAAGACACTGAAATTGTTAATGATCTAAATAATTCAGAACTGCCTTCAGTTAACGAAATTAATGCAGAGAATGAAATCATTGTCAAGAAGTCGTGTTTCTGTTGTGATGTGTGCAACAGAATTTTTTCTAATAAGTATAAGTTAGCAAGTCATCTGAATATTCACACTAAAAATAAGAAATATTCTTGTAACAGATGCGACAAGGCATTTAATCAAAAAGAACATTTGAAAAGACACATGCTTATTCACACTGGAGAAAAGCCATATTCTTGCAACAGGTGTGACAAAGCATTTAATCAAAAAGGAACTTTGAAAACACACATGCTTATTCACACTGGAGAAATGCCATATTCTTGCAACGGATGTGACAAGGCATTTAACGATAAAGGAACTTTGAAAAAACACATGCTTATTCACACTGGAGAAAAGCCATATTCTTGCAACAGATGTGACAAGGCATTTAATCAAATAGGAACTTTGAAAAAACACATGCTTATTCATACTGGAGAAAAGCCATATTCATGCAACAGATGTGACAAAGCATTTAATCAAAAAGGAACTTTGAAAAGTCACATGCGAATTCACACTGGAGAAATGCCATATTCTTGCAACGGATGTGACAAGGCATTTAACGATAAAGGAACTTTGAAAAAACACATGCTTATTCACACTGGAGAAAAGCCATATTCTTGCAACAGATGTGACAAGGCATTTAATCAAATAGGAACTTTGAAAAAACACATGCTTATTCATACTGGAGAAAAGCCATATTCATGCAACAGATGTGACAAAGCATTTAATCAAAAAGGAACTTTGAAAAGTCACATGCGAATTCACACTGGAGAAAAGCCATATTCTTGCAATATATGTGACAAGGTATTTAATGAAAAAACACATTTGAAACGCCACATGCGAATTCACACTGGAGAAAAGCCATATTCTTGCAACAGATGTGACAAGGCATTTACTCGAAAAGGAAATTTGAAAAAACACATGGGAATTCACACTGGAGAGAAATTGAAAAATGCCTTGTCACAGACAAGGCATTTATCGAAAAAAAGAAATTAATAAGTCATTTGCAAAGTCACATCCAAACATAACTCACATTGTGCAGTACCTAGCATTCCATATGTGACAGGTTGCAAGCTCATTACCGTTTATAATAATAATAATACATTATTTGTTTCTTAATCACAGTAAATATAACAGTGTTGAGGTTTCCATTTAAGTATAAAAATACCTGTGTTAGGAAACCTCGCTCTTCCGTATCATAATATCGAATACTTAGATTAAGTTTTAAAAAGAAGTTTATATAATATAATAATCGCTACATAGGTATGGGCATATGAAGTGACCCATTTTAAACCTAGAAACAGTATAAAATAAATAAGAGGATCTATAAAAAGTGCGCGTCTGTAGTGTGTGTGTGTGTGTGTGTGTGTGTATTTGTGTATTTGAGTGTGTGTGTATGTAGGTATGTATTGTGTAACTGGGTTAGTGTGGATATATAATTGATACCTAAGTACGAGCATTTTGTAAGTATGTCATTTGATAATAAAAGTTTTATATAATCTCCATAATCACTTCCATTAGATTTTCAGTTTCATTGTTCAAATATTTTTTTGGGATATATGTTCTGCAATCTATTTATAGTGTTATAAAGGTAAGATGACTGTGTAATATATTGTCGTGATGCGAATTTCGAGTTAACTGATATTTTTCCAACTACTTTGTCTTTCCTTCTTTTATTTTGTATCGTGGGGTTGTATTCTAATGATTTGTGCAATTTAAGAACTGACTGCATTACATATAATTTTCTAACGCTTAATATTCCTGATTCCGAGTAAAGCAAGTCAGTCGGGTATCTATATGACTTAAAGTACATAACTTTTAGTAGCAACCTTTGTGCTCTCTCCAAATCTAGGAGCTTCATTTTTGTAGCACCACCCCAGATTGGTATGCAATAATTTATAATAGACTAGCAGACTCGGCCACGCGTTGCTGTGTCAACAGTTTGCAATAAAATAAAATTGCGACTATAATTAAAGATCTAAGCTATCCTATATCTCAAGTTGGACCAGACTGCTCACGGTGTGCCAATTTAATTTAAAATCGGTTATGTAGTTTAGGAATCCATCGCGGACAAACATCGTGACAGGAGATTTATATATATTAAGATTGGGCTAATGTTATATATATACTTTACTAAAACTTCTGAATCACTAATTGATGTGGTGTGCACTGACTTGCAGGCCAGAAGTATAACTCTGGATCATGTGGGGAAGCTTTACGGGCACTGTATGATCACTTGTGAGTTTAATATTAAGCTTATCTACCAATTAAACATATTGATTTGAACCAATTTGATGTTGACCTAAAGGCTATAAGATGGGATTACATATTGACAGCTGTGGACGTTAATGAGATGGTTCTTTTATTTAATCGCTACATCCTTAAGCTTTTTGATCTACATGCGCCGGTGAAATCTATTGTTATAAAAACCTGCTCATACCCTTGGATTACTGACACAGTTAGGCTAATGATGAGGCTACGTGATAAAGCTGCAGCAGACTACCATAAGTCCAAACTGGATAATAAAAAAGACTATTACAAGAGTTTGAAGTCCATTGTTAATAAAGCACTCTACCACGAAAAAGTAGCTTATTTCAATCAAAACATTAACAATAAGATCCATGATCCAAAAAATCTCTGGAAGAACCTTAAAAATACCCTTTTACCAAAAAAAATATATAGAACTGCCCGCCCATTTTCAAGACCCTAATACTATCAATGACCACTTTCTTAATATACCTTGCACCTCTCATGTATGTAACTTACAGCTGTTCTACTTTGAATCTCACAAATTTAGTGATAGAGCCTATAAATCTTGACAGGATCACTAAAATAATAAGTAGTTTGAAATCGAATGCTGAGGGGTGTGATCTCATTAACTTAAATATGCTTATTATGTCATTGCCTAACACGCTTGAAGTAATAGCTGCCTTGATTAACACTTCGATTACTACTTCCACATTCACTGACATCTGGAAACTTGCAATAGTGCGCCCTCTTCCTAAAATTTCCAATCCTGTCGATCTAAAAGACCTAAGACCCATAAGTATTTTGCCATGCTTGTCTAAAATTCTGGAAAAAGTTGTTTGTGCACAAATGACTGACTATCTTGAAGAAAATCTTATACTCCCTGAGGTACAGTCAGGTTTTAGAAAAGGTCGCAGTACGCTAACTGCTCTTCTTGATGTTACTGATAACATACTCTGTGCGCAGGATGAGGGCATGTGTACGGTGCTAGTCCTTCTGGATTTTTCAAGGGCTTTTGACTCACTAAATACTAAGCTTCTAATTGCCAAACTTGAATATTATGGGTTTGATAATGATGCCTTGCAATGGTTTAAAAGTTACCTCACTAATCGTTCTCAGTACGTTAGCCTCACGTCCAGCTCATCTACTATTTTCTCTAACAAAGTGTCAGTGGATAGAGGTGTACCTCAGGGGTCGATTTTGGGACCCATACTTTTTATCCTGTATTCAGCTGATTTGGGTCAACATATAAAAAACTGTAAATTTCATCCCACCAAAAACATTCTGTAAAAAACTAGCCAAGTCTCGATGGAGCTGCTTGTTTATCTCTAAAAAGTAATGAAATCTAGACAAAGTCGTGTCAAGTCTGAGGTTCTTTACTGCGATTTCTTTATTATTATAGAATGTTGTGTGACTTGGCCGTTGAACATTCTTTATACGTTAGTGGGTACAAGTCAATTTTGTTTACACGTAATGTTATATCTGTTGTAACTACCTATGTTTGTTATGCAAGATAATAGCCAATACAGGTATTGGTAATTGGACGCTAGTGTCTTAGTTTAGGCTGTTGTTGATCGTGCAACACATGCATTCAGCATTGACAATGCTGACTTCTGCTGTCTTCTTTTTGGAGCGTCAAATCGACCACCGATCTAACATAAAATAGACGTATTTTGACGGCCAAGTCACATAACATTCTATAATAATAAAGAAATCGCAGTAAAGAACCTCAGACTTGACACGACTTTGTCTAGATTTCATTACTTTTTAGAGATAAACAAGCAGCTCCATCGAGACTTGGCTAGTTTTTTACAGAATGTTTTTGGTGGGATTTCACTTCTTTTTGTAGAAACGTGGGCTTATTGATTTATTTTATTAGATTTTCTTATTTGACACAGTTTTTTTTTTTTTCTTTTTATGAGTTGTTTTTTTATTATAAAAACAAATCGTAAGCGCGTTTAAAATACAGTCAGCGCCATCTAGCGACGTGTGCGCTGGTATCACCACCACTCTTAGTCCAATGCATTATATTTTTATCAAATTTTGAGCGAAATTAATATTTTAGTTTATTTAATTTGTTAATTTGTTTATTCAATTTGTGTAATGTTCGAGTAGAATAAAGTTAATCGTTCAACTATTTCTTCTTGTAAACTTGTAAGTATAAAATTTAAAGCCAGTCTAGTCTTATCCAGAGTTTTCCTTTAATTTTATTGCGTACAAACAGTTCGCCCCGGCGTCGCACGGATGTAATAATGATAAAGGTAATTTTTTTACACCTTGGGTAACATTATCGAATTTTTCATAAGGATCCCTAATAGTGAGATGTATGGTATTTGTTAGGAATAGCGAAGTACCGTGAGCTGTGCCTACCTAGATGTAAGTGTAGTATATATAAGTACCTACAGTGAGTCGTAAGCTTTGCACCGCATCGTTACAATACCTGCAATATAGTGTTACTTATTTCGCCTAATAAACTGTTATTTAATGTCCAAAACCTCTGTTATTTCTCACCATCTCACAGGTTATGGGCCCAGTGAGTGAAATACAAGTGATTCCGTGATAAATTGACTGGATTTAAAGTGAAATAAGTGAATTTAAAACTTTGCGTAAACAAGTTCACGAGCAATGCGTTTCTGTGTAATCGCTGCGTGAGGACTCGTGCACTTGTTATTGTATCGGACGCATCCATGTTGTTTTATTACGTCGAAACATCGTAAATTCAATTTGCGTATTTCTTTTGCGTTTTGAAGTGTTTTGGAGTTGAAAAAACTTCGAAATGGCTGCTTCTATCAAAATTGATCCTCTAACTGGCGATAATTATGATACCTGGAAGATTCAAATGCGAGCTATTTTGAAGAAAAATGACTTGTGGGAATACGTAACAGGAACTTTGCCTCAGCCAGGGCGCTCGGATTCGAAGCATGCGGAATGGATTAAAAATGATGGAAAGGCTGAATCGGATATTTTGCTGGCAGTAAGTCCTAGCGAGTTAATTGCGTTGGATGGCTTGGAAACTTCAAAAGCTATATGGGACAAGTTAAAATCTTTGTACCAGTCTAGCGGGCCGGCAAGAAAAGCCTCATTGTTGAAAAAACTTGTATTGACGCGTATGCAGGAAGAAGATGATTTAAAGAAGCATATCTCGGATTTTTTTGATGCTGTGAAAAAGCTCAAAGAAATCGGTTTGGTTGTAATTGATGAACTACTGGCTATTTTACTACTTTATAGTTTACCAGATTCTTTCGCTATGTTTCGAACGGCAATGGAATCGCGAGATGATTTGCCATCAACGGAAGCGTTGAAAGTGAAAATTGTCGAAGACTTTGATGGCCGAAAATCAAAAGTAGTGGACCAGGGGGCCATGTTCGTCAGGCGTACCAATACAAATGCCAACCAGAAAAATAACTTAAATACAAATCAAGGCTATAACAATAAGAGCAAAATTGAGTGCTATCGTTGTGGCCGTCGTGGGCATTTGGCGAGAGAGTGCAAAGCGAAAAATATAAATAAGAAACAGAACGCAAAACATTTCGAACGGGATAGTGATCCGAAGACGACGATGTTGATGAGCACCACCGAAGAAGTGATGTTTGGTGATCAGCGTAACCCTATTTGGTGCATTGACAGTGGATGCACGGGACATATGTGCAATGATAAGCATATAATCCAGGGTTTCATGCGATTGGACTCCGAGTTAAATTTGGCTAACAATGAAAGCACACAAATTGCTGGAGCGGGTAAAGTAAGCATTTCAGTTGACACAGGCAGCGAAGAGCGCCGCATAGATATCGAGAAAGTGTTTTATGTCTCTGACTTGCGAACGAACTTATTATCAGTAGCGAAAATGACAGATCGCGGGTTCGAGGTTCATTTTAAAAAGAACTGTGCTGTTGTGATCGACGAGAAAAACAAGATTCACATGCGAGCGGACCGTGTTGGTAACTTATACCATGTTCGAATGAGCCAGAACGGAGCTAATAATGCTGAGGTTGCGAAGAAGCCGATAGACATGTGGCACGAACGACTCGGTCACCTGAATGAGCGCGATTTGAAGGCTATGTCGAAGAGTGCCCTAGTGCATGGGCTGTCATTCAAAGATAGTGAAAAATTATCTGAGTGTGAAATCTGCATTAGTGAAAAGCAGACTTGTACGCCTTTTCCTAAAGGCAATGCCGATCGCACGAGCGAACTACTAGAGATCGTACATACTGATGTATGTGGCCCGATGAGGCAACAGTCTTTTGGCGGGAAAAAGTATTTTGTCACTTTTATCGACGATAATTCTAGATGGTGTGAAATTTACTTTATTGCAAACAAAAGTGATGTTCTGCGAGTATTCAAAGAGTACAAGGCTTATGTGGAGAAGTTCACAGGAAAGAAAATAAAGAACTTACAATCTGATAATGGCCGTGAATACGTAAACAATGAATTTGACGATTTTTTGAAGAAAGAAGGGATCAAAAGAAGGCTGACAGCGCCTTACACACCCCAGCAGAATGGTATTTCTGAAAGGAAGAATAGAACGCTGATTGAAATGGCGCGCTGCATGATGCGTCAGGCAGGAAGCCCTCCTGCGTTTTGGGCAGAGGCAGTTCACACTGCGAATTATATAAGAAATCGTTGTCCAACTACAGCCTTAAGTAGTCAAATACCATTTACGCTATGGAAAGGAAAGAAACCTACCGTAATTTATATGCATTCATTTGGATCAAAGGCATACTACAAAGACAAAGGTTCCCAGAAAGGGAAATTTGATTCAAGCTCTGAATTGGGAATATTCATGGGGTATGATATTCAATCCAAAGCCTATAGAATACATGATCCTAAGACAAGAAAAATTATAGTAACTCGTGATGTAAAATTCATGAATGAGACGGCGTTTAGGCATGAATATAAGGAAATACTTGATGAAGAAGATAGTATTAATGGAGAGATGGTTGTAGATCTTAATATGCCAAACGAAAATAATGAAGAAAAGAAGAAGGCCCCACTGAAAGCGAGAAGAGATGGTGGAAAAATGAGAAAATCCTTTGAAAATATATACGAACCAGATGAAGAAAGAAATAGGGGAGTAACTTTAAGAAAAAGAACCGCGACAGTTGCGTGGGAAAGATTAGTCGAACCTTTAAAGAAAAGAGGAAGACTAGTTCGCACTGGTTTTGTGGAAAGGCCGCGTCTAGATTACAGGTCTGTTAATGAATATATAGCGACAGATACTGAACCAGAATCAGAAAGTGAAGAATCTGATGAACAGCTAACAGGGATAGCAACTATTGAACCAATGACATGGAGTGAAATTGAAAAGTCTAGCGATGCTGACGCTTGGAGAGGTGCCTTAGAAGATGAATTTTTGGCACAGATGAAGAATGGTACGTGGGAAATAGTATCTCGACCATCGAATCGAAAAGTGATCGGAAGCAAATTTGTTTTTAGTACCAAAACTACTGGAAAGAAAGTACGTCTAGTTGCAAAGGGATGCTCTCAACGGCCAGGGGAGGATTTTCATGAAACCTCATCTCCAGTCGTGAGATCGTCATCAATAAGACTCATAGCTGCTATATCCGCAGAATTAGGACTAGATATCCATCAAATGGACGTAGTGACAGCTTACCTGAATGGTTCACTGGATGAGGAAGTATTTATGGAAGTACCGGATCAGCTACGCAATGTTCTAGATATGGTACTCGCAAACCAAAAGATTGGAACACAAAGAAAGACCATTCGAGATAAGAAAATTATCGACACGGCTAAACGTTGGAATAAAGTTTTGAATGAATGTGATAATAGTGTGTGTTTGTTGAAAAAGAGTTTGTATGGTTTGCGTCAGTCTGGATTGCAGTGGCATAAGGAGCTGGTAAGAAAGCTGAAGAGTATTGGTTTTAAAGCGATGCCGCAGGATCCATGTGTATTTGCAGCACGAAAAGGTGAGCGAATGATGTTTATAACGATTTATGTTGATGATTTAATATTAGCTACAAACGATGATGTATGGTTGTGTGATGTAAAGAAGCAACTATCTAGCGCATTTGAAATGAAAGATATGGGAAGGATAAAACATTGTTTAGGCATTGAATTTACTCGTGATGAAGAAGACAGAGTGTATTTAAATCAAAGTATTTACATAGACAAGGTACTAGAACGTTTTGGTATGAGTGAATGTAAGCCTACAATGACTCCTATTGATGTGAATGTGAAATTGGAAAAACCTAAATGCGTGAAAAATGATGTGATGAATCAGTATCCTTATCAGAATTTGATAGGTGCCCTAATGTATCTAGCTGTGACAACAAGACCAGATATCACGTACGACGTGAGTTATCTGAGCCAATTTAATACTAACTTTGATGTTGAGCATTGGAAAGCAGCAAAACGTGTGTTAAGATATATAAAAGGTACGTCAGACTATGGTTTAGTTTATGAAAGGACTGGCTTACCGTTATTTGGTGTGGTAGATGCAGACTGGGGTTCGAATGGGATTGATCGTAAATCCTATTCTGGTTTTGCATTTATTTTAGCAGGTGCCCCAATCAGCTGGGAGGCACGTAAACAACGAAGTATTGCTTTGTCAAGCACAGAAGCTGAGTACATGGCTATTTCCGATGCAACTAAAGAAGCCATGTATTTACGAGATGTGCTGGGTAATGTTGGGATGGAATGCAATAGTGTAACATTATTCAATGATAATCAGGGTGCGATAAAGCTTGCTGGTAGTAGAAACTACCATTCACGAACAAAACACATTGATGTGAGGCACCACTTTGTTCGAGATATGTGCGAGCAAGGTGTTATTGATCTGAAATACTTATGTACAGAAAGAATGCCTGCAGATGTTTTGACCAAAGGTTTGAGTGGGAAAAAACATCAAGAATGCATGTTGAATTTAGGTATGACGGATGTATGTAAGGGATAAACAGATTTACTCACGGCTTCGAGGGGAGGTGTTAGGAATAGCGAAGTACCGTGAGCTGTGCCTACCTAGATGTAAGTGTAGTATATATAAGTACCTACAGTGAGTCGTAAGCTTTGCACCGCATCGTTACAATACCTGCAATATAGTGTTACTTATTTCGCCTAATAAACTGTTATTTAATGTCCAAAACCTCTGTTATTTCTCACCATCTCACAGTATTACATACTTTTTTTTAGATATTGATGTTCTCTTTAAAACTGTAGTACATCACTTTGCTCTATTATCAACAATTACAGCAGCGTACGAGATATAAGGATTTTTTTGGTTTTTTTTTACACGTTGGGTTACATTATCGAAGTTTTCATACGGATCCCTAATAGTTAGACATATGGTATTACATACTTTTTTGTAGATATTGATGTCGTCTTTAAAACTGTAGTAGGTACATTACTTTGCTCTATTGTCAATAATTTCCGCAGCAAACGCAATATAAGGATTTTTTTTTTAATTTTTCACACTTTGGATTACATTATCGATGTTTTCATACGGATCCCTAATATTTTTGAAAATATACTATAGCCTATGTTCATCAGGGATAATGTAGGATTCTAATGGTGAAAGAATTTTTCAAATCGGTCCAGTAGTTGAATATTTTTTGTAAAGGCGATATGTCGATCTCTAATAGTTTGGTTAGGCTCTTGTGTTTTCTTATCAGGGTCACCAGGTACTCCAGATCTTCGATTATCCTAGTTTTTATGGTTTTCCCTTTATGTGGCCATTAAACCCTAACTCTGTACCAAATTTCAGCTCTCTGAGTTTATGGGAAGTACTAGTTCTATTCTGATGATCATGAGTGAGTGAGTGAGTGAGTGAGTGAGTGAGTGAGTGTCTGTCTAAAATGCGAAACTTTGCTTTCGATTAACTTCGTAACTAAATAACCTACAGACTTGAAATTTTGGATTTTAAGTATGTGATTATGGCTTACTGGATGACGAAAATTTCAGCGTTCTGGTCTTATCCAGAGGTTCTCAAATAGGGGCCTGAAAATGCGGCGAAATGGTTCCAGTAAAGGATGGTACGGCAGTGTTTGCTTCGCGCTCGACTTGGCGGGGGCACTGCCGTGCCCCCAAATATATATGCAGATGACACACGGGTTTATATCTCTTACAAGCCCTCTGAAATAAATAATGCCATCACTAAACTTAATGCTGATTTGGAAAATATTGCTCTCTGGTCCAATAATAACAACCTTCTGTTGAATCCTACCAAGACTAAATATCTAATCTTTGGTAGCCAACATCAACTAACTAAACTAAATCAAACAGTCGACGTCATGGTTATGGGTGAGCCTATTGAACGTGTCTACAAAGCTCGTAATCTTGGCCTTCAGCTAGACTGTGCCCTTCGTTTTGAGGAGCACATTGCTGGTGCAGTTAGGGACTGTTTTTACAGATTAAAGGTGCTTTACAGGATGAGACCATATATTTCAGAAGAGCTACGCCTTAGGTTGGTAGAGTCATTGGTTTTATCAAAACTAAACTACACTGATGTTGTGTATGGGCCGCGACTTTTGAACAGAACGCAAAAACTCTTACAACGGGTACAAAATGCGTGTGCGCGTTTCTGTTTCGACATTCCTTTTAGAGGTCACGTTAGCCCATTTCTAAACACCCATTCCATTTTAAAGATTAAACATCGACAGAAGCTTCATCTGGCGTGCCTTTTATTTGGGGTTATGAAGCACAACGCGCCCAAATATCTCTATGAAAAATTGAAGAGATCAACCCATATGAGATCCTGCGATCCTCGTCAATGCTCGATGCAGCTTTCAACACAGCGGCATAGGTCAACTTCTTTTAGGGGTAGTTTCCGCTATGCTGCATCGAAGTGTTGGAATAATATGCGAAATATATAGAGAAATAAATATATAATGGAATAATATATAGAGTGCGAAATTAGACTTGCTTGGGTGAAGACGCGTTCGCTTGTGCTAATAAATTTACGGTGATACTGCATAGGATTCTCATCCTAATAAACAAACAAACTAGTGTCAAAGTGGAATACATACAAAAGTTTTAATTAGCAGAAAAGTGCAACATAGTCTTGCGTGTGCGTCTACCTCGCCCCGCTGTACCTCAAGTTGAAGCAAGACGGGCTCCTAAATCGCAAATAATTCATCCTTGTCGTGCAGTGCACTAAGCTGCAGTGACGCCGCAGAATAAGCAAGAGTACGCGTTCGCCCCATTGTCCTCGTGCGCTTGGATACTGACCAGCTGATTCATAGCACCACTACCTCGGACTACCGGCATCAATTCTACTGTTTATTCCGGTAATCGACGTTTTTATACGCCAGCAAAATGGGATACAGTTGCGCCGCTTGCACTAAAACCATAAGAACGACTCAACATATTAAGTGTTCTAGATGTTCTAGCCACTTCCACCAAATATGTGTAAACCTTAATGATCCAAAAAAACTGTCTGAGGAAATAAAACTAAATTGGACCTGTCCGCTATGTAAAGCCGCAGAACCTAGGAGAGATAATACGAACACTCCGGTTCGATTGGCCGTCGTCGGCAGCGATGAACCTGCGCCTGCACCGACAGTTAATCAACGCGAAGTCTCTCGCAAAATTACTGCGTCTGCACCTGTAAGTCCGCTTCTCCCGGTGGCCGACTCCGACTCATTATCTACTATGATTACAGAAATGAGATTTCTGCGTCAAGACGTGGGTGAAATCAAATCTCAAATGAAGTCTCTGACGGAACACATAACCAAATGTAACACCCGTCTAGATGAGTGTGAGAATAGCCTTGCCCTAACTTTGGAAAGGTTGCATGCTGTTGAGGAACGTTCGTCTATCGTTATGACATTGGAAAACACTATAACTCAGCTTCGCGATAAGAAAAGCTCTCGCGCGCAATCTTACTTAAAAAATGAGATTGAAATAGCTGGCGTTAATGAGAACGCGAATGAAAATCCGATGCATATTATTCGAGTCATTGGTCAGAAAATTGGCTTGCCCCTGGACGACAGGGACTTAGATTATATTGCACGTGTCTCAGGCCGGGGCCTCAGCAGCGTCGTGACGTGGATGGCGTGTCGACGGATTTATCCAGGAAACTTCCACGCCCACTGGTTGTCCGATTTTTGAGGCGCCACCAGCGCGATGAATTTTTAAAAGTCGGGAAAAGTAAGCGTAACCTAAACTGCTCCGACATAGAGGTTACCGGTGCTCATAGGAATATTTACTTTAACGAGCGACTCACTCAGGAAAAACGACATTTATTTCGCGCCGCTCGCCACCGTTGCAATGGTTCGGGCTTCAAATACTGTTGGATCAAAAATGGCTCTGTCTACGTACGGAGACAGAAGGTAATCCAGCGATCAACATTAAGAACATGGATGAGCTGCTCCAACACGTCTACTCCTCGCCTCCAGAACATATACCGCAAGATACAGTTTGACGCCCGTTTCAGATCTTTTTATACCAGAATCAAACGATTTCTAATACTTATTTTTCTTTATTTTGTTTTCACGGCTTCTAGCCTTATAAACGTAAAATCTGGACATCGGCAACAAACTCAAAAGTTTACACACATACTCTCAAAAGCACAAACACTAATACTAACTCTCACATACTCACCTACACAGCGCAAAAAACCAAAAATTTTCAAAACTCACTATTACTGCACCTCTCTACTAAGAATGACAAAACTTTTATTGACATTTTATATTAAGAATTATATACTTTATAAATATGGTTTTACATAGTATTTCTAAAGATATAGATGACACAGTAGTTATTGAATGTCATTCATACGACTCTCCTAAATCATGTCGAAATTTTTTAACGTCTTGCAACTTTAATTTTAAAATTCTTTCTTTGAATATTAGGAGCATTCAGCGTAATTTTGACAATCTATCGATATCGCTTCAGCGTCTCGGCTCTGATGTTGACGTAATTGTTTTAACTGAGTGTTGGCTATCTGAGGACTCGATAATAGACTGCTTGCCTGGTTACTGTGCGTTCCGATCAACGACTCAAAAGAATAAAAATGGCGGTGTTGTTACTTATGTAAAAAGTACTCACAGTGCAGTTGTTTCTCACCCAAAAATCAACGATGCTGACAGCATGCTCGTAACCGTCAATGATAACATAGCTGTTTTAGGTATCTACCGTTCTCCCTCGACTTCTTCTATTGAGCCTATGATAGATTCACTAGATTGTGTGCTAAGCACCTTGAGAAGTAAACCTACTATCATAGTGACTGGCGACCTAAATATTGATATCTGTAAGCCCTCAAAAAATCAAGTCACAGATTACCTCAGCCTCATGGCTTCGCATAGCCTACTCCCTGCTATTACCATCCCGACGAGATCAAAAGCATGTTATGACCACATTTTTATAAAATCTAGTTCCAAATCATTAGGCCTAGTATGTAAATCGTCAATAACTGACCATGACATTGTCATTTCTGGTTTGTCTCTTGGTTCTAAACAAATTAGCAAACATTGTACGCGCTGGCAATACAAAACTGATTTTGATGCAGTGGCAGTTGAAATAAGCAGCACTGATTGGTCCCCAGTTCTTAACGATCCTTCTATTGATAGCGCCATCTCACTTTTCTACGAAATTATCAACAAAATCATAGACACACAAACACGTAAAGTAAAAATCAGCCGTAAATTGTTAAACATCAAACCATGGATAACACCTGGCTTGATCAGATGCATGAGGCATCGGGACAAGCTCCATAAGGACGCCAATGCTTTTCCAAAAGACTTTGACCGTCATAAAATTTACACTAGGTACAGAAATTTCTGTAACAAGCTTCTCCGTAAAGTAAAATCCCAATATAACAGACAGCAGCTTGAACAAAGTAAAAATGACCCTAAAAAACTCTGGAAATCTATTAAAAATATTTGTCAATCTTCTTGCCGTAATAGCGTACCGACCGAACTGCTAGCAACTAGTTGCGATAATATATCTTCACTCAACCTTTGCAATCAACATTTTGCCTCAGTGGGAAAAACACTATCCGAAGGCATTCTAAATAAGTTATCTGAAACTCAATTAACAAAATCATATAGACCTAAAAGATCCATTGCACAGTCTCTCTTTATCCTACAGACCCAAATGAAATCTCCAGAATTATAACTAACTTCAAAAATGACAGCGCACCCGGTCTCGACAAGATAACCGTTTCACTCATTAAACAATCTCTTCCATCATTAATTACTCCATTGAATCATATCTTTAACTTAAGCTTAACATCAGGCATTTTTCCTGAATGCTGGAAAATTGCAGTAGTCTCACCTATTTACAAAACTGGTCAAAAAAATTCACCCGACAACTATAGGCCTATTGCATTGTTAAGCGTAATTTCTAAAACACTAGAGAAGATTATAAGTAATCGATTAGTTCCATTTTTGGAAAAACACCAACTTCTATCAGACCGTCAGTTTGGTTTCAGGAAGGGTAAATCGACCGAAGATGCTGTGACGCTGCTAGCAGATCTAGTCTCTTCCTATGTAGAAAAAGGCGAAAGATGTATCGGTGTGTTTCTGGATTTAGCGAAAGCATTTGACACCATCTCGGTCGATCTGCTGCTCAAAAAGCTCGAATCATCAGGAGTTAGAGGGATTTCACTAAAATGGTTTAGTAGCTACTTGTTAAACCGTAAGCAACAAGTTAAGATTGGAAATGACCTAAGTTTGCAGCTTCCTATTGATTTCGGCGTCCCACAGGGCAGTATACTAGGTCCTACCTTATTCGTCCTTTACATAAATGATCTTCTCCAATTGCCTCTAGAAAATGCTGAAGTCATAGCGTATGCTGATGACACGTCTATCCTCTTTCATGGCTTTAACTGGGAACAGGTGCAAGGCTACGCCGGGGCCGGACTTGCCAAGGTTGGGGAATTTTTAGACGACAATCTTCTGACACTTAACGTTAAAAAAACTAAATATATAGCCTTCTCTAAGACAATTGTTGCTAGTCCTCCTACGGACCTTAGATTAAAACTTCACACATGCTCCGGCCGTGTTCCTCTCAGCGTTGATGGAATATGCTCCTGCAGTCCGATTGACCGGGTGCCTAGGCCTACCCTAAAATACCTAGGAATCACAATCGACGAAAATCTGAACTACAAAAATCACCTTGCGGACTTGGCCGGACGAGTAAGAAGACAAATTTTCGTCATGAAAAAGCTAAGAGACTGTACTCCGCCCGACATCCTAAAACTAGTTTACACAGCCCTCTGTCAGTCAATTATTCAATATTGCATTACAGTTTGGGGCAGTGCTGGCAAAAGTTTTCTCATTCAGGTCGAGAGAGCTCAAAGAGCATTGATCAAGGTCATGCTTACTTATCAAACCCTTTCGTTTCCCAACCGACGACCTCTACAAGGAATTTAATGTTCTTAGGGTGCGTCATCTATTTGTTCTAAGTGCCACTTTCAAAATACATAAAAACATCAAGACTCGTACAGATTATCAGGAAATAATGGATAGGCGTGCCTACAGGATTCCGCTTCCAAAAACTGACTCTGAGATTGCCAGACGTAGTCCTAGCTTTTCGCTTCCTAACATCTACAACAAGGTTTGTAGAGTATGCCCTATCAAAGGCAGCCCCGCTTTCACCTGTAAGAAGATTGTAAGGGACTGGCTTCTTAATCTTTCATATAAAGACATAGAAGATTTATTTTGATTTAGCGCACTACATACACTCATTTCACACACACACACACATACACACACACGCACTCACGCATACACACCTCACGCTCAAACACACACACACACATATGAATACACTGAGTTAGATACACTCAATTACTTTGATGATATCTGCCAGTGTCCAGAAAGAGTAGTTTTCTTCTTTTTTCATTCCTTTTTTGTTGATGTTTATAAAACTCCTATTTTAGTTCGCCAAACACATGCCACGCAAATTTTTAATCCCCTGTAATTACTATCTAAACTCATAATGGTAACTCGTACTCCTGGGACCCAAGATACAGGCTTTCCAGCTTAGTTTGGGCCTCACCGCTAACATTTTATCTGATCAGTTAACACGTGCGTATAAAAATTGTTTATCTGTTACCTGTGAATTTTATTTTGGCAATAAAAATATTCTATTCTATTCTAATATCCCCCCGCCGTTCAGGAACCTGGACAGTAGCTATGGATTTAGAAGAAAAATTAAAATCTTTCTTATTGACTGGCAGAAAGCGCAGGAAAGCCTATTGTTGGACACAAGTGCTATACAGTAGTGTAAGATAATATAATATATTTATTTAACTTCTTAGATTCTCTGTTTTTATTTTATTTTAAGCTATTGCATAGCTTCTATCGCGGGCCTTGAGCGTGGAGACCGAATCCAGAAATTTTGTAACGAAATTTTACGAGACACTCACACTCACGCATATTGCGTGAGTGTGAGTGTTAGAGATTTCTCTTTTTGGATTTCAAAAAATCGATTTTTAAAAAATCGATTATGTAAATTACACAATACATATAAATCGATTTTTGTAAACTAAGTTTTCCGAACGCGAACCGAATCGTTCGTTGGCCATTTTCCCGGACGTGAACCTACATATAGTCGACTCCCAAACGGAAACCGACTCATCGGTCTTGTCTCCGAACGCAAACCGAACCATTTGATCGTTTTTCCGAACGTGATCCGACCAATAGTCGCTTCACAAACGGGAACCGACCCATCGATCGTCTCTCCGAAAGCGATCCGAACCATATAATTCGATTTTTTGGAAAATCGATTTATTTGTAGGGACAAAAAATCGATTATTAATTAATAGATTTTTTTCAATCAATATTACATCCCTATGACTCATGTCATGCCTGCTTAGAGTCCTCGCCACCACTCATGTCCTGCGACGAAAACCAAAACTAAATTTGACAGCAACGCCATTTTATCTCATGTCAGAGTGCTCGATGAAATTAGCGTCCATGGTTTTTCCCAATATTTTCTTGAAATGTGCGTGAATATGTCGCGTAAACTGGTGAAAAGTGCAGCTCGTGAAATGATTCATAAAGTAAAAGAGTTTTGTGAGTTAAAGCAGAGGAATAAAGACGTTTTGATCCCTTTAAATAATATACAAAAAAGAGTCGCTGCCATGACAGGTAAATTTTAGGGATACCAGAGTATAAGTTTTTGTCTAACAATAGGTAAAATATGACTAAATTAAAACACTAATTAAATTATTTTGTATTTTAGGTGTTTCAGAGAAAATGGTATCTCGAATTACGAAAGAAGGAAGAGTGGCAGCAAGCACTTCAAAAAGAATTGTAATATTTCAAAAATGATGGACTGGTAGATGAAGAAATAGAAAGATTCATAATTCATAATATCAACAGCCAGTGATAGCGACACTGATTCTGATCATGGCAGTGAATTTCAAGAGACAAGTGACAGCGATATGTCTGGAATGCAAGTAATAAATGATGAAGACCATAATTATTGTATAAAAATAATTTAATAAAATTTACCTATATCGTGAAACTAGGTTGATTTCATTGTTTTCCTACATAACTACACTACTATTACAAAGAGATAAAATTTCTAGTTTTATATTTTTTGTTTGTACCGGATAAACTGAAAAAATATAGGACCAATTTAAAAAAATATTTAATCTATCAAAAGCTTTATTAGGAGCGAATAACATCACTACATAGTATAAAACAAAGTCTCTTCCGTTGTCTGTCTAAAATTAATGTAAGTATATAAATAAAAATAAATAGAGATCCCACGAAAATAGCAATAATGTAACCAAAAAAATAAAAAATTGCCTATATTCTTCATTATTACAACAGTGCGAAGTCGAAGTGAACTGCTAGTAGTAAATAGTTTTAAAATGTAAACATTAGTTCGCTCTCCCTTTTAGTGTAAGGGGTAAATTATGGCTATCTTACTGGCATCATTATAATAGGCGATTGCGACGCCGCGTCTAGCGGACTTGAGTGGTGGCGCGGACTCTAGAGTGATTTTCGCATTCCAGCGCCATCTAGTTTCATTTGATGATACTACGTTATTATAGGTGCTTTTCGCGGTCTCATGCGAAAGCTCGGGGTTTGAGAGGTTCGCAATTCCGCTGGCAGGTGGCGCTATTTTACCACTATCGGTAAATAGGTGGTACTTCACAGACATGATCGACTAAAAAGTTTGAAATTGAATTATTGAATTCATGTAGTTAGGTAAATATCGAATCCTGGCCGTGCATCAATGGATATTTCTGTTCGAAAAATGTATATGCGCGTTACACGTGCTTATAACGGTGAAGGAAAACATCGTGAGGAAACCTGTTAGTATTCTTGAAAGCGACGACGGGCTTGCAACCTGTTACGTGTGGAATGCTAACTACGTAGTTAGGTAAATAGGTAGGTTAAAGATTTTGACATCTATCGATGAATAGCAGAACTTTTAATGACTTTTTGAAATATCACGCTTGTCTCTTTAGTTTAGCAACTCGCCAATAGGTGGCATTGGTTGTATCGGCGTTACTGCGCATGCCTAATCCCCCTCTTCCCCCGCAATCTAGGGATGTAAAAAAAAAAAAAAAAAATTCTTTTTCTTTTCTTATCGGTCACCACGCTCAAAAAGTTGAATATCAAAGAAAAACAAAGGAAAAAAGGATAAATAAAATAAATAATTATAAATACATAAGTTGATAAAAAATGTTATGCAATAGCTTTACCGCGGCAGTCTCCGAGTGCCACACGTCTTTTTTAATGTGTTTTGATTTTGTGTATCATATGATAATGTTTGTTAATTTACTTTTATTTTGTTTTGGTTAATTTTGCACATTTTAATTTTTTATTTTATTTTTTTACCTTGTATGCGTCCGCAAATCAAAATTGGTCCTGACGGAAGACCAGCGTGGGTTGCTATTTTGCAACCTGCACCATGTTGAGTTAGGGTCCTTTTTGCAACATTTGTATTTATTTTTTGTTATTTTTCATTTTGTTTTTATTGTTTTTTTTTTGTTCATAAAATTGAGTGTTATAAGTTGTTGCAAATAAAATTATTTCTATTCTATTCTTTCTATATTTGGTTGATTAGTTTTTTGTCTGCTACATGTCTGAGATTTTTGAAAATAAACATCATCTTTCTTAACCTGCTCATCATTAGCTTAATATGTGCATGCCATGAGAATGAGACTCGTTGGGCGATCATTATCCCAAGGTACTTAGTAATGCTGACCTTATCAATGTTAGGCCAGTCACATATATTATGGTCAATACAGTTGTAGTTATGGATTTTTATTATATAACATTTTTTTGGCTGGGTGTTATTATATTTAGTAAAGCACATATAGTTCGTTTTACTAATATTCAATGTAAGTTGGTTAGAGCTGAGCCATATAGCTACCTTTCGAAGTCCATCTTCAGCCTTAATTTTAACATCATTCCAAGATGAGCCATGGAATACAATGGCAGTATCATCTGCGTAAGAGAAGTAATGCACATCGGCAGCTGACAGGTTACTAAGGTCGTTTATGTAAATTAAAAATAAGGTTGGACCTAGAACACTCCACTGAGGTACTCCATGTGTTATAGATTCATCTTCACTAACTATTTCTTCAATTTTAACCTTTTGCTTACGATCACATAAGTAATCCTATAGCAGAGCAAGCGGAGCACCTCGTATACCGATTTTTTCCGTATTTTGCGTGAGAATAGGGATAGAGACGGTATCAAAGGCTTTTTTTAGATCTAGGAACACCGTTAAGCATTTCTTACCAGAGTCAACTTGCTGCACAATTAAATTTGTTAATGCTGTAACGGCATCTTCGGTTGAAAGATTCTGTCTGAAGCCGTATTGTGACCTTGATAGGATATTGTATTTATTTAGGTATCTAACCAATCTGACGTTAATAAATTTTTCTAATATTTTAGAAATACATGGTAACACAGAAATGGGCCTATAATTATTAATGTCATCTCTATCCCCACTCTTGTAAACCGGTGTAATTCAAGATTTTTTAAGGGCATGAGGAAACAACCCTTTGCTAAAACAAAGGTTAATTAGGTGACATAATATATTGGAATTAATATGTTTTTTGAAAGCTTTAAGAATTTTGTAGGAATTTCGTCCCATCCCGGTGCACTTTCCGATTTCAAATTCATTATGACATTATTCACCTAATTAGGATCTGTATCCATTAGCACCAGAGATGAAACCTCACCGTAGGGAAGTCTTACATGGTCTTGTACAACATTTTGTTGAGTAATACTTTGCGCTAGTTCATTTCCTACATTAGCAAAGAATGTGTTTGCATAGTTAGCGGATTCTTTAGCCGTGGCTTTGGCATTTAATAATTGAGTATTTGGTGTTTTTATTGATTTATAATGTGTAATATTATTTATTGTTTTCCAGAGACTTTTGCTATTTTTTGTGTTTATACTTAGTTGTTCCTTTTCAAATTTTCTTTTTAGCTTTTTTACGAGGCTGTTGGAGTAGTTTCGGTATCATTTATACGTTATTTTTAAAATTTTGTCATTAGGATCAGATTGAGTTTTTCTATGCATTCAGGCTTTATTATTCGCTTACACCTAGGTATTAGTTGTATTTTTGTATTATCAGTGAGACATTTTTGTATACTGTTTATGAGTAGTTCGCATACAGTATTTGGGTTATTTAAGTTTAGTAACTCTGAAAGATTTTGATCAGCCAAATTTTGTATTGATTTGTCGTAGTCAATAATGGTTCTAGACTTACAACAACTGGTCTTGGTTGTTTTTGATATATGGATCAATACTAGTCGATGATCTGTAATGGTCGTTTGTTATTACAAAAACAGAGGCCCTGGTATTGTTTTTATTAAGTTTTAATATTGCGTGGTCTAAGCAGCTATCAACTCTCGTAGGAAGATTATGGCCAGGTAAGAGACCATGCATTGATAGGATGTTGAGGTATAGCAGTCTGTTATTTCTTTCGTGGCTTTTCTCTGTTATTCTTGGTAATATGTTTATGTTGATATCTCCAACTAGTATGATTTTATCGTGTCTTTTGATAGTGTCTAAGTGAATGCTTAGAGAATGTATAAAATTGTCAGCATTATTGATTGAGGGAGAACGGTAGATCACTACATAGTATAAAGCAAAGTCGCTTTCCGCTTCCCGCGTATGTATGTTTGCTTACATCTTTAAAACTACACAACGGATTTTTTAATAGATAGAGTGATTCAGGAGGAAGGTTTATATGTATAATAACATGCTACCCGTGCGAAGCCGGGGCGGGTCGCTAGTAGGTACATAATATAATCACGTTATCGATGTTTACTTGCAAGCAAGACGCATGTGTCAGTTTTATTTCTTTGACCAGAGCTCTGTGTCTATTTTTGATGTATGTAGTCACTCCGTCATTTTGATTTAAGTGGTTAGTCGTTGCAAATGAATTGTAGTTTGTTAGGTGAGGTAAATGTCTATTTCGTGTAAGTGATTTCAACTGTCTAGCTATCACGGTTCATGAGATACAGCCCTGTGACAGACAGACGGACAGCAAAATCTTAGTAATAGGGTCCCGTTTTTACCCTTTGGGTACGGAACCCTAAAAAGGAGCGAAACCGGCTGCCTCCTGGAGGCCGCTTGAAAGATGCGGCGTTTTTAAAATCAGTCACTTACATATTACATATCCCACCAAAAACATTCTGTAAAAAACTAGCCAAGTCTCGATGGAGCTGCTTGTTTATCTCTAAAAAGTAATGAAATCTAGACAAAGTCGTGTCAAGTCTGAGGTTCTTTACTGCGATTTCTTTATTATTATAGAATGTTGTGTGACTTGGCCGTTGAACATTCTTTATACGTTAGTGGGTACAAGTCAATTTTGTTTACACGTAATGTTATATCTGTTGTAACTACCTATGTTTGTTAAGCGAGATAATAGCCAATACAGGTATTGGTAATTGGACGCTAGTGTCTTATTTTAGGCTGTTGTTGATCGTGCAACACATGCATTCAGCATTGACAATGCTGACTTCTGCTGTCTTCTTTTTGGAGCGTCAAATCGACCACCGATCTAACATAAAATAGACGTATTTTTTATACTGTTTGTTTCAGGCTCGCCTTTACATAAGTATTATTAAGCCTACAATTGACTGGTAATTGAATCAACGTTTTCTAAGTAGCAATTTTCCATCGTTAATGGGTAGCGGTTCTGGCGACAGATTGGTGCAATGGTGTCATGGAGCACCTGGTTTTGTACCCTTGTGTACTCTTCAACGGCCAAGTCACATAACATTCTATAATAATAAAGAAATCGCAGTAAAGAACCTCAGACTTGACACGACTTTGTCTAGATTTCATTACTTTTTAGAGATAAACAAGCAGCTCCATCGAGACTTGGCTAGTTTTTTACAGAATGTTTTTGGTGGGATTTCACTTCTTTTTGTAGAAACGTGGGCTTATTGATTTATTTTATTAGATTTTCTTATTTGACACAGTTTTTTTTCTTTTTATGAGTAGTTTTTTTATTATAAAAACAAATCGTAAGCGCGCTTAAAATACAGTCAGCGCCATCAAGCGGCGTGTATCACCGCCACTCATAATCCAATGCATTATATTTTGATCCAATTTTGAGCGAAATTAATATTTTAGTTTATTTAATTTGTTAATTTGTTTATTCAATTTGTGTAATGTTCGAGTAGAATAAAGTTAATCGTTCGACTATTTCTTCTTGTAAACTTGTAAGTATAAGTAAGTATAAAAGCCAGTCTAGTCTTATCCAGAGTTTTCCTTTAATTTTATAGTCCGCCCCGGCGTCGCACGGATATAATAATGATATTATAGATAATTTTTTACACCTTGGGTTACATTATCGAATTTTTCATAAGGATCCCTAATAAAACATTTAGTATCGCAGACTTTTTTTGTAGATATTGATGTCTTCTTTAAAACTGTAGTACATCACTTTGCTCTATTGTCAACAATTTCCGCAGAGTACGCGATATAAGGATTTTTTTCACACGTTGGGTTACATTATCGAAGTTTTCATACGGATCCCTAATAGTTAGACATATAGTATTGCATACTTTTTTGTAGATATTGATGTCCTCTTTAAAACTGTAGTACATTACTTTGCTCTATTGTCAATAATTTCCGAAGCAAACGCAATATAAGGTTTTTTTTAAATTTTTTTCACACTTTGGATTACATGATCGATGTTTTCATACGGATCCCTAATATTTTTGAAAATATACTATAGCCTATGTTCATCAGGGATAATGTAGGATTCTAATGGTGAAAGAATTTTTCAAATCGGTCCAGTAGTTGAATATTTTTTGTAAAGGCGGTATGTCGATCTGTAATAGTTTGGTTAGGCTTTTGTGTTTTCTTATCAGGGTCACCAGGTACTCCAGATCTTCGATTATCCTAGTTTTTATGGTTTTCCCTTTATGTGGCCATTAAACCCTAACTCTGTACCAAATTTCAGCTCTCTGAGTTTATGGGAAGTACTAGTTCTATTCTGATGATCATGAGTGAGTGAGTGAGTGAGTGAGTGAGTGAGTGAGTGAGTGTCTGTCTAAAATGCGAAACTTTGCTTTCGCTTAACTTCGTAACTAAATGACCTACAGACTTGAAATTTTGGATTTTAAGTATGTGATTATGGCTTACTGGATGACGAAAATTTCAGCGTTCTGGTCTTATCCAGAGGTTCTCAAATAGGGGCCTGAAAATGCGGCGAAATGGTTCCAGTAAAGGATGGTACGGCAGTGTTTGCTTCGCGCTCGACTTGGCGGGGGCACTGCCGTACCATCCTTTACTGGAACCATTTCGCCGCATTTTCAGGCCCCTATTTGAGAACCTCTGGATAAGACCAGAACGCTGAAATTTTCGTCATCCAGTAAGCCATAATCACATACTTAAAATCCAAAATTTGAAGTCTGTAGGTCATTTAGTTACGAAGTTAAGCGAAAGCAATGTTTCGCATTTTAGACAGACACTCACTCACTCACTCACTCACTCACTCACTCACTCATGATCATCAGAATAGAACTAGTACTTCCCATAAACTCAGAGAGCTGAAATTTGGTACAGAGTTAGGGTTTAATGGCCACATAAAGGGAAAACCATAAAAACTAGGATAATCGAAGATCTGGAGTACCTGGTGACCCTGATAAGAAAACACAAGAGCCTAACCAAACTATTAGAGATCGACATACCGCCTTTACAAAAAATATTCAACTACTGGACCGATTTGAAAAATTCTTTCACCATTAGAATCCTACATTATCCCTGATGAACATAGGCTATAGTATATTTTCAAAAATATTAGGGATCCGTATGAAAACATCGATAATGTAATCCAAAGTGTGAAAGAAATAAAAAATAAATCCTTATATTGCGTTTGGTGCGGAAATTATTGACAATAGAGCAAAGTAATGTACTACAGTTTTAAAGAGGACATCAATATCTACAAAAAAGTATGTAATACCATATGTCTAACTATTAGGGATCCGTATGAAAACTTCGATAATGTAACCCAACGTGTGAAAAAAATCCAAAAAAATCCTTATATCGCGTACTCTGCGGAAATTGTTGACGATAGAGCAAAGTGATGTACTACAGTTTTAAAGAGGACATCAATATCTACAAAAAAAGTCTGCGATACTAAATGTTTTATTAGGGATCCTTATGAAAAATTCGATAATGTAACCCAAGGTGTAAAAAAATTACCTATAATATCATTATTACATCCGTGCGACCGACGCCGGGGCGGACTGCTAGTACGCAATAAAATTAAAGGAAAACTCTGGAAAACTCTGGATAAGACTAGACTGGCTTTTATACCTACATAACTTATACTTACAAGTTTACAAGAAGAAATAGTCGAACGATTAACTTTATTCTACTCGAACATTACACAAATTGAATAAACAAATTAACAAATTAAATAAACTAAAATATTAATTTCGCTCAAAATTTGATCAAAATATAATGCATTGGACTAAGAGTGGCGGTGATACCCGCACACGTCGCTAGATGGCGCTGACTGTATATTAAACGCGCTTACGATTTGTTTTTATAATAAAAAAACTACTCATAAAAAGAAAAAAAACTGTGTCAAATAAGAAAATCTAATAAAATAAATCAATAAGCCCACGTCTCTACAAAAAGAAGTGAAATCCCACCAAAAACATTCTGTAAAAAACTAGCCAAGTCTCGATGGAGCTGCTTGTTTATCTCTAAAAAGTAATGAAATCTAGACAAAGTCGTGTCAAGTCTGAGGTTCTTTACTGCGATTTCTTTATTATTATAGAATGTTATGTGACTTGGCCGTTGAAGAGTACACAAGGGTATAAAACCAGGTGCTCCATGACACCATTGCACCAATCTGTCGCCAGAACCGCTACCCATTAACGATGGAAAATTGCCACTTAGAAAACGTTGATTCAATAACCAGTCAATTGTAGGCTTGATAAAGCTGCGTATTTCAATAACACTTATGTAAAGGCGAGCCTGAAACAAACAGTATAAAAAATACGTCTATTTTATGTTAGATCGGTGGTCGATTTGACGCTCCAAAAAGAAGACAGCAGAAGTCAGCATTGTCAATGCTGAATGCATGTGTTGCACGATCAACAACAGCCTAAAATAAGACACTAGCGTCCAATTACCAATACCTGTATTGGCTATTATCTCGCTTAACAAACATAGGTAGTTACAACAGATATAACATTACGTGTAAACAAAATTGACTTGTACCCACTAACGTATAAAGAATGTTCAACGGCCAAGTCACACAACATTCTATAATAATTAAGAAATTGCAGTAAAGAACCTCAGACTTGACACGACTTTGTCTAGATTTCATTACTTTTTAGAGATAAACAAGCAGCTCCATCGAGACTTGGCTAGTTTTTTACAGAATGTTTTTGGTGGGATTATATCGATGTTTACTTGCAAGCAAGACGCATGTGTCAGTTTTATTTCTTTGACCAGAGCTCTGTGTCTATTTTTGATGTATGTAGTCACTCCGTCATTTTGATTTAAGTGGTTAGTCGTTGCAAATGAATTGTAGTTTGTTAGGTGAGGTAAATGTCTATTTCGTGTAAGTGATTTCAACTGTCTAGCTATCACGGTTCATGAGATACAGCCCTGTGACAGACAGACGGACAGCAAAATCTTAGTAATAGGGTCCCGTTTTTACCCTTTGGGTACGGAACCCTAAAAAGGAGCGAAACCGGCTGCCTCCTGGAGGCCGCTTGAAAGATGCGGCGTTTTTAAAATCAGTCACTTACATATTACATATATGTCAATATTGTCAATGCCAAGCAAAAACTATTGTAAAAATTACCAGATCATCTAGCACGAAATCGATTTGTTCCAAAAACCGCGCGTCGTCGCGACACGCGTGAGACAGCTAAATATCGATTTTAAAATATTTTTTTGTTGTGTTTGTTATTTTAAGGAAATGGTTCTTAGGAACATTTTAAAAAATCTAGCGTAAAATTGTTAAATTCTTGAAAAACGGGAAGTGCTTTTTCTTTGGTGTGGGTGGGGTATTGAAATTATTACTTATATGCTCTTTGGCGTAGGGTATAGGTATAGGTGTTCTGTGGCTAATGTGTGGTGTGTCTCAAAGAGCATATAAGTCAGAGTCGGCACTCCCTATGTACGGTTCATACAACGTACAGAATTGCAACCACTGCATTTCCGTGCAATAGCGTGGAATCCGGGCGGCCGCGCCAGTCCGCATACAACCAGCGACTCATTAACAACTTTCTAAATTGTGTATAATAAATCGTGTATCAAATTAACTTAAATCTTTATATTTGATGTCCAACCCATACATCAATGGTCCTTCGAGCCGCCGAAGGCGGGACTGAAATCGTGAAGTGCATTTTGTGATTTTTGTGCCCAGTCTGGATTGCCACAGGACAAAGCATTGGTCTGTAGGTGAGACAGCAGTCTTCGGTGAGTCAGTAATTAACTACTCTCTACAAAGCTATTTTCTACAACCATCGCTACAACATGGATGATATCTTAGCAAATCAACAGCAAATCATGGCAGCGATGGAACAACTCCTTACCAACTTTAAAAAGGATGGTTCTGAGCGCAGAACCTCAATGTACATCAAAAAACGGCTCAGCACATTAGAGTCGTATTGGCAAGAATTTCAGTGCAATCACATAAAATTGTGCGAATTTGACGATAAATCTGGAGAATACTTCGCAACAAACGCATATAAGCGAACTTCAGATTTTTACATTGATACACGTGCATATATACAAAAATATATACCCTTTGACGCAAAACCAGAGGAAAAACATCTTCTACGCCCGGCTACACCCCTAGCAGCTGGGGGGCAATCAACGCCACGTGCCGTGACACCAGAAGAAACGCAGCAGCGACCACCGTCCGGTTTCCAAGCTCCACGCAGCAGCAGCGGGCAAGGAACTAGCAGCAAGCTAGATGAAATGCTAAGAAAGCAGCAAAGTAACTTTAAAGCATTCGTCAGGACGATAGATTCAATAAGCTTTGAAAACTACGCCAGCAGGTGGGAATTCGAAGACGCATTAAAGTCAGTGCAGAACCGTTGGTCGGTTATTGACTCCTTACATTGGGAAATTGATAGCGAGCTCTACGAAGATAATCTCGAGTATGAGCAAAGCTACAATAGGTATGAACAGCAGTTCAATAGTACAAAGAAGTCGCTCATTGAAAAAATGTGGTCTCAACATCATCGAGAAAAGTCGACGCCACAAATGGATATACCTACTTTCAGCGGGAACTATCAACAGTGGGTGTCCTTCAAGGATTTATTTGTAGAGGCAGTGCACAGTAATAAGTCTCTATCGAACGCCCAAAAGATGCAGTTCCTCAAAAGCAAGCTCAAGGGCGAAGCAGAAAAATTGGTACAACATTTACCAATTAGCTCTGAGAACTACGAAGTGAGTTGGGATATTCTCCTACGTCGCTACAATAACTTAAAGTTAATATTCAACAGCCATATGAATACCTTAACTAATTTACCTACATTGCAACAGCAATCGGCAGCAGCTATCAAAAAGGTTTATGATACCACCAACGAGTGCCTTAACGCAATAAAGGCTCTAGGAATTGACACAAGTACCTGGGACCCACTCGTCGTTTACATGATTTCCAATAAATTAGATGCGGACACGCATATTGACTACGTTGAATCATTGAAAAACCCAAAGGATCTACCTACTCTACAGGATTTATTAGATTTTCTGGAGCTGAAATTTTCCTCACTAGAATCATCTAAGCGAAAGCCCGAGACAAAAATTCAGCAACAAAATGCATCGACTAACAAGAAAACTCATTTCTTTAAATCATTCACCAGCCATAAATTCAATCAAAATCAAACTTCTCATAACTCAAACGATAAATTCCAAAACCAAGTTACGAAATGCGCAGTTTGTAATATGAACAATCATTACAAGCTTTTCCAATGCGAAACATTCCTCGAAATGCCGCCTCAATTGAGACAGAAAACCGTCGAAAAACTATCCTTGTGCAAAAACTGCCTTATGTCTCATCGCAATAAGAAGTGTTTCTCGAACAAAAGGTGCCAGGAGTGCGAAGGAGAGCACAATACTTTATTGCACAACGCTTCGACAGGCAGGGTTCGAATTTCTTCACAAACACAACCATGTGAAACTAACAATTCTCAGCAAAGTCAGCAAAAGGGTACACATGTTTTACAAGGGGAGGAAGGGGAAATTCTTCTAGCAACTGCGTTGGTGAACGTGACCAAAGCCGATGGTACACATCTAACTTTACGAGCATTAGTCGATCAAGGTTCACAAACATCCTTGATTACCGAAAATGCAGCACAAATTCTGGGCATCAAACGCAAGAGATGCCAAGGCATAATATTTGGAGTAGGAGCCAAGGAAATGATCTGCAAAGGGATCATTGGCATTTCTCTATCGTCACTTTATATTGATTGCGAAATCAACATTGAAGTATTTGTCATGAAACATGTAGTCAATAACTTACCAAACCAAACGTTCGTGAAACCAACATGGCCTCATTTGGAAAACATTCAATTAGCAGACCCTGAGTTTTTCAGAAGCCGATCAGTAGACCTTCTACTAGGTGCAGACGTTTATGCGGAAATAATATTAGGAGGTGTCATCAGACATAATCCATCCATGCCAGTAGCACAACAGACGCGTTTTGGCTGGATCTTATGCGGCAGTGCTAACGTCACAAAATCGTATCACTGCAACGTGGTTTTGACCGATGAGAATGACCTGAACAGATTTTGGTCTATCGAAGATATTGTCGATCAAAACAACATGTCTACCGAAGACTTGGAATGCTTACAGCTTTACAAAAACACAACGGAGCGCCAAGCAGATGGTAGATACATCGTACGCCTACCATTACATTCCGACGCAGATGAAAAATTAGGGAAATCAAGGCCAAAAGCATTGGCACAGTTCTATCAATTAGAACGAAAATTTAAAAAGTACGAAAACGTCGCAAATGCATACAAATCGTTCATGCATGAATACCAAGAATTAGGTCACATGCGCACATCGACAGGTGACGGTAACAAGAAACCCGGCTATTACATGCCGCATCACTGTGTGCACCGTGCTGACTCGACTACAACAGCGTTGAGAGTCGTATTTAATGCATCGGGAATGACGACGCGCGGATACAGTTTAAATGATGTCATGTACAAGGGCCCAAATCTGCAAAAAGACCTACTCTTTTTGGTACTCAAATGGAGACAGTACAAATATGCATATATAGCAGATTTAGAAAAGATGTTTCGACAAATTCTGGTTCACGAGGACCACCAGCGCTACCAAAAGGTGGTTTGGCGTGATTCTGAGAGCGAAGCAATCCAGGATTTTCTTCTTCTGACTGTCACATACGGCACCAAAGCAGCAGCGTTTCTAGCAATGATGACTCTTAAACAGTTAGCAAACGATGAGGGTCATAAATTCCCTGCAGCAGCAAGGGTGCTAGAGGATCAGTTTTACATGGATGACCTGATCAGTGGAAGCCACAGTATTGAATCAGCGAAAGAACTGAAGTCAGACCTCACTGAACTTCTAAAACTAGGTGGATTCAATCTGCGCAAATGGTGTTCCAACGAATTATCGTTACTAAGCAATGATAACGCAGTCTCAAAACCTCATGATACCTTCGATTTTCGTCATCAAGAATCAACCAAAACATTGGGACTCTGCTGGAAAGCAAAAGAAGATGTTTTCTCGTACAAATGCAAAATGGCTCCGAAATCGCCTTCGATACCATCAAAAAGAATCCTTTTGTCGGAAATATCAAAAATTTTTGACCCGCTTGGATGGTTATCTCCTGTCGTGATTCAACTTAAACTTTTATTTCAAGATGTGTGGAAATCAAGTCTGCAATGGGACGACAAAGTGCCCGATGACATCCATAAAAGGTGGATCAAGCTGAGAGAAGACATCGACAACATCGAGCTAACCAAATTACCAAGATGGATAGGATGTGGAGAGAATGACGTGATACAGCTCCACGGATTCTGTGACGCATCTTCCAAAGCATTTGCAGGAGTAATATACACAAGAGTTCAAAGGCAAGATTCTACAAAAATAACGCTTCTTGCCGCCAAGACGAAGGTGAATCCAATCAGCACGATGGATAGTGGGATATCATTGCCTAAGTTAGAGCTAAGTGGTGCACACTTATTAGCAAAGCTTATGAAAAAAGTCAAAGAAAGCTTGAACGGTCAGAAAATCGAATTATACGGATGGTGCGACTCAACCGCAGTACTTGGTTGGCTGCATGGAGAACCAAGTAGATGGAAGCCGTTTGTCGCGAACAGGGTTAAAAAGATAACCGAAATCATGCCCGCAGAGTGCTGGCGCTATGTTAAGTCTAAGGACAATCCAGCAGATTGCGCCAGCCGAGGACTGACAGCAAGCCAACTTCAAGAGTTTTCACTCTGGTGGCACGGACCCACCTGGTTAGAGTCATTCAAATCTGATATGGAAACTGTAAAATTCGAAACGGACCTAGAAACAAAAATTACGAAACAATCAGTCAACACAGCACAAGTTGAAAGTACACACACAAGTACAAAACAGAGCGTAGTCGAACAATTGGTATGCAAGCATAGCAATTTTACGCGAGTGACGCGCGTCCTTGCATGGGTCATGCGAGCGATAACACATCCAAGCTCTGACCGTAATCAAGGTTATTTAACCAATGACGAGATACGTGTCGCAAAGTTAAAAATAATCAAATGCATTCAGCAATTGGAGTTCTCAGGCGAAATGAAAGATCTACAACAAAACAAGATTGTGAGCCAAAAGAGCAAATTGTTTAACATGAATCCATATCTTGACAAAGATGGCATGTTGAAAGTTGGAGGTCGACTGAGAAATTCGAACATTAGTGAGGAAATGAAACACCCGCTAATAATACCTCATTCATCCCATTTTACCGAGATGCTCATCGACCACGCCCACAAACAAACATTTCACGGTGGAGTTCGTCTGACACTTTCCTGGTTAAGACAGGAATATTGGATCGTAGGGGGAAACAGAGCTGTCAAAAAACGCCTACAGCAATGCGTCACTTGTAAAAGACACAAGCCAATTATGCAACATCAACTGATGGGTGACCTACCAACTGCAAGAACGAATCCCACAAGGCCCTTTCACCACACAGGAGTTGACTTTACTGGTTTTATTGATGTAAAATCAAGTAAAGGACGAGGCATGAAATCGTCTAAGGGATATGTGTCAGTTTTTGTATGCATGGTTACAAAAGCTATTCATCTTGAGCTTGTGTCGGACTTATCATCGTCGACTTTTCTGGCAGCCCTGAAAAGATTTTCTGCAAGAAGAGGTACCCCGCGACACATTTATTGCGACAACGGAACAAACTTCGTTGGAGCAAACAAGATACTAAACAAAGAATTTGTGGAATTAAAATCTCTACTATCAGATGAGTTCTTAAGCGAAACAAATGAAATGAAAATAGAATTCCACTTCTTGGCGCCTGCATGGCCCTCCGCGGGTGGTCTGTGGGAATCAGGAGTCAAGAGTTTAAAGTACCACTTACGTAGAGTAGTCGGAGAACAGAAGCTTACGTACGAAGAATTTACGACTCTTCTTTCACAGCTAGAAGCTTGTCTAAACTCTAGACCTTTATGCGCATTAAGTGAAGATACAGATGACATTGACTTTCTTACCCCATCTCACTTTCTAGCAAGTGGTCCAGTTTTAACTATTTATGAAACTGAAAAGGATGAGCGAACAAGATGGCAACTGACGCAAAAAATCTTTCAAGACATATGGAAAAGATGGCGCACAGAATATCTCACGCAGCTACTAGCCAGAAGCAAATGGCGAGAAGCACGACCTAATATAAAACTGGATGACATTGTCATCATACATGATGCCAATTTACCAGCAGGCAAATGGATTCTAGGTAGAGTAATCGAACTTCACCCCGGAAAAGACAACAATGTCCGGGTGGTCAGCATCAAGACAAAAAGTGGCGTTCTCAAAAGACCGATAGTCAAGGTCTCAATTCTACCTATCAACGATCAAGTCAGCAAGACATTAACAGATCAAAAGAAACAAGAAAGCTCAACAAAGCCAACACGAACGAAAAAATCCCTTATCACGTCATGCATCAATTTAATGACTATGATTTTCATGTTGATAATGATATGTTCAACGACTCTAGTCTACACAGCATACAATATCACGACAATGCAAAGTAACAACAGCATTTACTTTGACAAATTTTCAGACATGCGAATCATACAAGACAAGTGGAAACTTATTGTATACTACGACATGAATCCATACTGGAAAGGTATAACTTTACTAACTGCATACAATAAGCATTTAGAAGAATTATGCTCGAAATTCGAAGAGAGGAAATCCCATTGCGATATCATACTAACGCAATTACGTCACGGGTTCTCAGAACTAGCGTACTACAATGGCATACTACAACAAAGCGATAAGCACGCGCGCACGAGACGAGGACTTATAGACGGCGTGGGAAACATTGCAAACAGCCTATTCGGCGTTTTAGATAGCCGCTTTGCAAAGCAATACGAGAAGGATATTTCTATGCTCAAGCGCGACCAAAAACATTTAGCACTCTTGTGGCGAAATCAGACCTCAGTTATTGAAGCGGAAAATAATTTACTCAAAAGAGTTGAAGCATCAATGGAAGAACAGCATAATGTATTCAACAAGCACTTGATTGAATTAGAACAGACAGCAGTCAAGCTAAACGATGAAATTGCCAGGATGGACAACATCAACGAGTTCTTGATGTCTAGTATGATCGCCAACAGCATACTAACCAGTCTCAAAAACATTCAAGACACTTTGTTAGAGACTATCTCGAACTATAAAGATTTCAACGTCCATCTACTTACACCAGTGCAGCTCCGTGAAGAACTCAACATAATTTCTGGACAATTGTCTAAGGACTTAGCGCTGCCTATAAACAACATCCAGGTAGATCTAGCAAAGATCTACAAAATTCTAAAGGTTAGAGCCAGAATGTCTTCGCAATACTTTATCTTCGAAATACAGATTCCGTTAGTCAATAGAGATAGATACGAATTATATAAAACGTACCCAATTCCTCAGCAAGTAAAAGGTGAGTACGCCGTCGTAAGCATAGCACCTATAGCGGCCTTTCTTGCAATCAACATTGAAAAGGATACCTACATCCCAATTTCGGAGATCGAGCTATCGCAAAGATGCATTAAGCTGGAAAAATCTCAACACTTATGCGAATTACAGAAGCCGGTGTACCAGAAAGCATCTGGAGACAATCTTTGCATCAAAGATAACAAAAACAATCAATGTAAAACTACAATAAGCACGTGTCAACCCATCTGGACGGAGCTTATCAATGTAAACACTTTCATGATCACTTGTTGCGGTCAATGCACTGCAAGATTTATCTGTGGCTATCAAGTTACACAGGAACGACTAACAGGTGTCAACATTATCGCACTAGGAAACGACTGCGTCATCAAGGGCGAGTCATTCACTATAATGCCACATAACATAAGCAACACTCTAGCACACTGAATACAGAGCCAGACATACTTACATTAGAGATCGCACCCGTTAATCACATCATAAATCTTACGATACCGATCAGCCATTTCAATGAAAGCAAAGGCGACATTAAAGGTTCGATCGAGCGCATCGCAGAGATCAAAGAAGCAGCGGATCATTTCGATCAAAACGACGAGATGTCCTCTCACGACGTTCACCAATACGTCGCCATCTACGTAGTGGCAGCAGCAGCGCTGGTGTGCGCCGCGCTCGTCTGGTGGCGAGCGCGCCGCGCCACCGCCACTCTCGGCAGCAGCACGGTGGGCACGCAGCCCACTCCCGCTGTTAGAGCGGTCTCATCTGGTGTATATAGTGAGATAAATAAGTGTGGTGTCAAAAGTGATGTGTGTAATAAAAGTGAAAGTGCGTGCGCGAAATCCTACAATGTGAAGTGCGAAAGGTCTAGCAAGGACTCTGCTACATCGCCTACGTTCGATAGAATAAGATTCATAAGCGATCGCGATTGATGTCGGTATCATACTGCGCCTACTAATAAAGATTGTTCCATCATCTTATATCACGATATCATAATCGCTAGCTAACAAAATCATCTCACTTCATATACTTTCTCTCGCGCCCCGGAACATGTACGGTTCATACAACGTACAGAATTGCAACCACTGCATTTCCGTGCAATAGCGTGGAATCCGGGCGGCCGCGATCAGTCTGCATACAACCAGCGACCCATTAACAACTTTCTAAATTGTGTATAATAAATCGTGTATCAAATTAACTTAAATCTTTATATTTGATGTCCAACCCATACACCCTAACTAGCTGTTGTCAAGGTTTTGTATGGACTTTGCTACACCTTACGAAAAGGAAAAAGCGTACTACCAACATGTTATCATGAAATAACAAATTAATAGTGAGGTGCCTTACTATCGTAAATATATCGATAAATTAAATTAAAAAAAAAAAATTGGGTTACTTCATAATTTTAAAAAATATTCTATTTTATTTGGAAATCAAAAGCAAGCGGTAATCTTAACTTAGTATGTCACCAAAATGTATAGTTATTAGCGAAATTTAAACAAAATTATCAATCCACAAAAAACTTTTCTCCCGATGACAGTACATGCAGATTACAGCTTACTTTTTTTAAATAAAATGCTTGTTTTTTTCTGTTTTTGGGACGAGATAAAACCGATTTTATTTAAAAAAAAATCTGTTGTGAGACATTTTTACATGTGATTGAGCACAATTCATTCAAAACTGGAAGACCCAGTCAACAACCCAATTCCAGTACTTTGGAGGCTGCAACAAAGAAATAAACTTTTATAAAATAATTCATAGTCTAAAAAATAGTACTGCAATAATATCAAAGAAAATGTTACTGACAATTTAATGAATTTGCTGTACTTTGTACTAGTGAAATTTTACATGTGATTGAGCACAATTCATTCAAAACTGGAAGACCCAGTCAACAACCCAATTCCAGTACTTTGGAGGCTGCAACAAAGAAATAAACTTTTATAAAATAATTAATAGTCTAAAAAATAGTACTGCAATAATATCAAAGACAATGTTACTGACAATTTAATGATTTTGCTGTACTTTGTGCTTGTGCAATTTTACATGTGATTGAGCACAATTCATTCAAAACTGGAAGACCCAATTGAAATTGTACATTTGTGATTGAGCAAAATTCATTTAAAACTGGAAGACCCAATTCCAGTACTTTGGTGGCTGCAACAAAGAAATAAACTTTTATAAAATAATTCATAGTCTAATAACTAATACCCTTTTTATAGAAGTTTCACTTCAAAAAATATAACATAAAAAAATAAAATCATGCAAAACCATTCAAATTTACTCGTTCTATGTAAGTACCTAGTATTTAGAATGGTTATTACGGTTAACGGTGAACCAGCTGATTCATCGACAAAAATATCGATATAAATTTACCACACTATTACCGGCATTTACTGCAATAATAAAATGCAGTTTTCAGAAACAAACAAGTTGTTTTGAACAACTGCAATAATCAAACATAATTATCCATGCATTTTATAAGATAATAGGTCAACTTTTTACCTTTCAGGCTCCAATGGGAATTTGGCTAGAAATATTCCCGATGTGCTCTTCCTAAACCTTTCACTCCACAAACTTCGCACTTCCTCAAAGTTTTGCCTCCCATATCTTTTATATTACGCAACACTTTGTTACGCAAACGTTTATTTACGCTATTTGTATTATGTACTTATATGCTTAACTATAGATTTTGACACGGGTCTTTATCACGTAATTACCTTTAATTTACTTTCCCGACGTTTCGGCTATGTTACAATAACCATGGTCGCGGGCAGACTGGAGTACTCGGAGCTACCGTCGAGAAGCGGAGGCAGTTGAAGAAACTACCCTCACTTGATAAAGACCCGTGTCAAAATCTATAGTTATGTCTACTAATCACGATAGTTTGAAAAATAATACTTATATGCTCTTTGACTATGGCCGCCTAAAAAAATGTTGCATTGAACGTTAGGGCGGCTAGAGAAGCCCAGCTCACTTAGGGGACTTTTTCTGTGGTCCAACTCGATGCGTAAACGGTATCTTAGTTCAAGTGAGCTTCAACAGATGGACCTATTAAACAAGACCCTACTCGACGGTAGATGGCGACACGATGATTAGGATCAAAGTTCTACTATTCAACACCAGACGCCGCTCCCGGATTGAGTATGTTCTCGATTGCCAGTGCTAGATATGAGACAATACTGGTCTACCCTCACTGAGAAATGATTAAATCAGTTCGAAATGTTCGGTTCTAGATTACAGTTTTACACCAGTACCGCAGCTTTCTCACAAGTCATAGTACCATAGTCGCCCAAACGTTCAAGTGGCTAATAGCTCTATCTTTATTCTTATTTAGCACGAATATGATTTATTCCAAAAATCAGCTGCGCGCTGCGCGTCACGGAATGACGGGTGCACTGAATTTGCTAATTCATTTTTGTTGTGTTGTCAGAAAAAGGTTCAACAACATACCCTAAAAAAAATCTAGCGTAAAATTTAATTTGACAGAACGTCTGTCGGGTTTGGATATAGAAATCCGTAGGCTCTAATAAGTGTTCTGTGGCTGCGGCTAGTAAAGTAAAGTGGTATTTAATATAAATCATTAAGCCAAACAATTTCGTTGGACCTCTGAGCCAATTTAGGTGTGATTTGAGTGTTTTTCTGTGAATGCAACGGTCTGCAATGGCTTTGGTGTGTAGAATATGTCTAGTCGGCAATATTAGGATGCTGGAAGTTGACAATATCCACCTCCTAGAGATGTACGAAACACTTACAAACACCAAGGTAGGTAAATTATAACTTACGCTAAATGTGAATTGTGAGGTACCAGGAGGTAGAGAAAATCCACCCCAATGTGATCCAACCCTCATAAATATCAAAATCGATCGGTAATACACTAAAGGCAGGCCATAGTGGTAGTACTGTCCCCTTCCATTGTAGGTACATGATTTGTTTCAGCTCAACACAGAATCAGAAATTGGAAGGCCCAGCACAGTGTGCTATGTTTGTCACCGGGAGCTGCAGAAGTGCCACAAATTATCCCAAATGGCACAAAGTTCCAACGGAATCCTTCAAGATCTGTTTGAACGTGGCATTGAGGTAAATACTGCATTCCTTCACATTTCTTTTAGACCAATGCGAAGCCGGGATGTGCTGTTCCATTCCATACATTCATACGTGAAATCTTACTTGTTATCCAGAGAGGTAGGCAGAGACCATGGCTTTCCACCTGCTACTATCCTGACATACTTATATTGCTGCATTCACACTCATCACTTTCATCATGCACGCTTGTTGGTTAAGAGTACTCTTCCCTGGCATTTTTTCAAAACATCACCAATTTGGTTCAAAAAAATACACCAATGTTTTCCTTTTCCAACATTTCCATTCACACTCGCCTTATACCTGTTTTGTCAACCATTCTTCATTCCGTCAATCTTATCTTCTTCATTTTTCAGCTTTATGTAGTAATTTCAATGCAGGCCAATGGTTTTTTATAAAATAAAAGAAACATGAATCCATCTAATAAAATACACCATCTTGGAGTTGCAGCTGATGTAATTAATCATTGAATTGAACATATTATTTCAGGCTACACATGAAACGGTCACAATGCTGCCTCTGGAAATAAAAGAAAAGTTATCAGTGACTCCTACATTGTCCATGTGTATAAGTGATTATCCACACACTGAAAGTACACCTGCACTAACTATTAAGGTGGAGGAACTAGACAGAATCGTTGTGATAAAAGAAGAGACATATGAAACTCAAGATATTGAGGAATTCCAATCACATGAAGACACTGAAATTGTTAATGATTTAAATAATTCAGAACTGATAAGTGATTATTCATACACTGAAAATACATCTCTACTAACTATTAAGGAGGAGGAATTACACAGAATCTTAGTGACAAAAGAAGAGACATATGAAACTCAAGATATTGAGGAATTCGAATCACATGAAGACACTGAAATTGTTAATGATTTAAATAATTCAGAACTGATAAGTGATTATTCATACACTGAAAATACACCTCTACTAACTATTAAAGAGGAGGAATTACACAGAATCTTAGTGGCAAAAGAAGAGACATATGAAACTCAAGACATGGACAAGGAATTGCAATCACTTGTTGAAGACACGAAAATTGGTAATAATCTAAATAATTCACAACTGCCTTCAGATAACGAAATTAATGCAGAGAATGAAATCATAATCCAGCAGTCGTGTTTCTGTTGTGATGTGTGCAACAAAAAATTTTCAAATAAGTATAAGTTAGCTAGTCATCTGAATATTCACACTAAAAATAAGAAATATTCTTGCAACAGATGCAACAAGGCATTTAATCTAAAAGACCATTTGAAAAGACACATGCAAATTCACACTGGAGAAAAGCCATATTCTTGCAATAGATGTGACAAGGCATTTAATCGAACAGAAACTTTGAAAACACACATGCTTATTCACACTGGAGAAAAGCCATATTCTTGCAACAGATGTGACAAAGCATTTAATCAAAAAGGAACTTTGAAAACACACATGCTTATTCACACTGGAGAAATGCCATATTCTTGCAACGGATGTGACAAGGCATTTAATCTAAAAGCAAATTTGAAAAGACACATGCTTATTCACACTGGAGAAAATCCATATTCCTGCAACGGATGTGACAAGGCATTTAACGATAAAGGAACTTTGAAAAAACACATGCTTATTCACACTGGAGAAAAGCCATATTCTTGCAACAGATGTGACAAGGCATTTAATCAAAAAGGAACTTTGAAAACACACATGCTTATTCACACTGGAGAAAAGCCATATTCTTGCAACAGGTGTGACAAGGCATTTAATCAAATAGGGAAATTGAAAAAACACATGCTAATTCATACTGGAGAAAAGCCATATTCTTGCAACAGATGTGACAAGGCATTTAAACGAAAAGATTATTTAAAAGAACACATGCGAATTCACACTGGAGAAATGCCATATACTTGCAATATATGTGACAAGGTATTTAATCTAAAAGTACATTTGAAAAGACATATGCGAATTCACACTGGAGAAAAGCCATATTCTTGCAACATATGTTACAAGGTATTTAATCTAAAAGAACATTTGAAAAGACACATGCATATTCACACTGGAGAAAAGCCATATTCTTGCAAAATATGTGACAAGGCATTTAATCAAAAAGAACATTTAAAAGCACACATGCGAATACACACTGGTGAGAAATTGAAAAATGCCTTGTCACAGACAAGGCATTTATCGAAAAAAAGAAATTAATAAGTCATTTGCAAAGTCACATCCAACACATTCCATATGTGACAGGTTGAAAGCTCATTACCGCTTATAATAATAATAATAATAATGCTTTATTTGTTTCTTAATCACAGTAAATATAACAGTGTTGAGGTTTCCATTTAAGTATAAAAATACCTGTGTTAGGAAACCTCGCTCTTCCGTATCATAATATCGAATACCTAGATTAAGTTTTAAAAAGAAGTTTTTTTATAATACAAGGTGTCTCAAAAGAAAGTTCACATTTAAATCTTATTTTAAAAGAAAAGTCTTAGCTTTATTGAAAAAATGTTTATTATATCAGTCAATCGGAGTAACTTTGACAGCTCAACATTTATTTTTTTCGATAATATTAGCGGACATCTTTCGTCGTAAATAAGACTGCACTTTATTAGTGTTCTCGGAGTATTACACAAATATTGAAATAGTTGTACAATTCATTGTACATTAAAAATAATTGAGATAATCATAGTTTTCTTCTGTGTCAAAGTTACCCCCTCCACATGGGTAACATTGACACACGGTAAACCAGTCATAGAAATGTGATTCTAAACGATTTATTTGATCTTCTGGGTAACATTGGGTTATGTTTCTATCAAGCTTAACGGCAGAGCCACACTTCCGTGTCGTGTCGTGTCGTGTCGTTTGGCAGCGCTATCTGTATCTGTCGTGGCGCGACAGCTCGCTACCGATTGCGCCAGAGCGGTGGTGGGGGTTGAATGAATGAATGAATGAATGAAAATGCTTTTATGACGCGACACGACCAGAGATGGGCACTTACCCGGTAAAAATCATTTTTACCCATTCATTCCTATTTATACCCATTTATACCGGGTAAAAATGAATACATCTTTTTTTTTTACTTTTTTGATACTTATCTAATTATGGATCACGATTTTCATATTTTCATTAGTTTAGATCTTTCGAAGATGTCTAGTGGGGGTAGTCAGAGGCACGTCCAAACATTATATTTGGTACATGCCCACATTTTGCAGTAGTTAGCATTCCAAACGTGACAGGTTGCAAGCCCATCGCCGCTTATAAGAATACTAACTGGCTGGTTAATACTAATTAATTATGGTGTTTTCTTGTTATTTTTTAATTTGGATTATAATTATTCAGACTTTAGTAAAGAAATATGAGCGGTCGTTTTTAGGAATTTTAAGTTTAGCGTGGAGACAACAGAATCTCCATCTCTCTCTCTAACAAAATTAAACTTAATATAAATGCCATAAAATACTACCGAAATTCTATCTATTTTGATTATTCATATTATGCATGGTTGTGTAGATTGTTTGTCCTGCCTCTTTGACGTGTAATCTATAAAAAAACCGGCCAAGTGCGAGTCGGACTCACGCACGAAGGGTTCCGTACTATTATCAAAACGGCAAAAAATCAAGTTTGTTGTAGGAAGTCCCACTTAAATATTTATTTTATGCTGTTTTTAGAGAAATACATCATCTGTGAAAATTTCAACAGTCTAGCTATCACGGTTCATGAGATGCAGCCCTGTGACAGACAGACGGACAGACAGACGGACAGACAGACAGACAGACGGACAGAGAGACAGACGGACAGAGAGACGTACAGACAGACAGACGGACAGACAGACGGATAGACAGTCGGACAGACAGTCGGACAGACAGACGGACAGGCAGACAGACAGACAGACCTGCAGACAGACAGACGGACAGACAGACGGACGGACAGACAGACGGACAGACAGACGGACGGACAGATGGGTGATGGGCTTGCAACCTGTCACGTTTGGAATGCTAACTACTGCAAAATGTGGGCATGTACCAAATATAATGTTTGGACGTGCCTCTGACTACCCCCACTAGACATCTTCGAAAGATCTAAACTAATGAAAATATGAAAATCGTGATCCATGATTAGATAAGTGTCAAAAAAGTAAAAAAAAAAGATGTATTCATTTTTACCCGGTATAAATGGGTATAAATAGGAATGAATGGGTAAAAATGATTTTTACCGGGTAAGTGCCCATCTCTGGACACGACACAACAGGCAAATGTGTTTCTATACTGGCGCGTGCCGTGCCTCGTGGCGCGAACCATAGATTTAGGATGGTTCGCTCTTATATCTATGGCGCGAACACCTAGCAGACATATTTAATTTAATTTGCAGCATAGTGATTGACGACCTTATTGAACTTAAACGTCAACGAAAATTTTTTTTTGCCCTCTAGGAGTTTCATTGCTAAGAGAAATTGAAGCTTTTCATCAAAATTACTATACCCTGCAAAGAGCGCGCCCGTATACTCTGTGGAGCCACGACACGACACAGTAGTGTGCACACCCACCCCACGCGAGTGGCGTGTCGCGCCACGACCAGAGATGGGCACTTACCCGGTAAAAATCATTTTTACCCATTCATTCCTATTTATACCCATTTATACCGGGTAAAAATGAATACATCTTTTTTTTTTACTTTTTTGACACTTATCTAATTATGGATCACGATTTTCATATTTTCATTAGTTTAGATCTTTCGAAGATGTCTAGTGGGGGTAGTCAGAGGCACGTCCAAACATTATATTTGGTACATGCCCACATTTTGCAGTAGTTAGCATTCCAAACGTGACAGGTTGCAAGCCCATCGCCGCTTATAAGAATACTAACTGGCTGGTTAATACTAATTAATTATGGTGTTTTCTTGTTATTTTTTAATTTGGATTATAATTATTCAGACTTTAGTAAAGAAATATGAGCGGTCGTTTTTAGGAATTTTAAGTTTAGCGTGGAGACAACAGAATCTCCATCTCTCTCTCTAACAAAATTAAACTTAATATAAATGCCATAAAATACTACCGAAATTCTATCTATTTTGATTATTCATATTATGCATGGTTGTGTAGATTGTTTGTCCTGCCTCTTTGACGTGTAATCTATAAAAAAACCGGCCAAGTGCGAGTCGGACTCACGCACGAAGGGTTCCGTACTATTATCAAAACGGCAAAAAATCAAGTTTGTTGTAGGAAGTCCCACTTAAATATTTATTTTATGCTGTTTTTAGAGAAATACATCATCTGTGAAAATTTCAACAGTCTAGCTATCACGGTTCATGAGATGCAGCCCTGTGACAGACAGACGGACAGACAGACGGACAGACAGACAGACAGACGGACAGAGAGACAGACGGACAGAGAGACGTACAGACAGACAGACGGACAGACAGACGGATAGACAGTCGGACAGACAGTCGGACAGACAGACGGACAGGCAGACAGACAGACAGACCTGCAGACAGACAGACGGACAGACAGACGGACGGACAGACAGACGGACAGACAGACGGACGGACAGATGGGTGATGGGCTTGCAACCTGTCACGTTTGGAATGCTAACTACTGCAAAATGTGGGCATGTACCAAATATAATGTTTGGACGTGCCTCTGACTACCCCCACTAGACATTTTCGAAAGATCTAAACTAATGAAAATATGAAAATCGTGATCCATAATTAGATAAGTGTCATAAAAGTAAAAAAAAAGATGCAATCATTTTTACCCGATATAAATTGGGTATAAATAGGAATGAATGGGTAAGAATGACGTCATTTTTACCCGATATAAATTGGGTATAAATAGGAATGAATGGGTAAGAATGACGTCATTCTTACCCATTCATTCCTATTTATACCCAATTTATATCGGGTAAAAATTATTGCATCTTTTTTTTTTCTTTTTTGACACTTAACTAATTATGGATCACGCATCAGGCGCAGATGTCTAGTGGGGGTAGTCAGAGGCACGTCCAAACATTATATTTACATATATTACAATATAGGTACATGCTTACATTTTGCAGTAGTTAGCATTCCAAACGTGACAGGTTGCAAGCCCATCGCCCATCTGTCTGTCCGTTTGTCCGTCTGTCTTTCTGTCCGTCTGTCCGTCTGTCTGTCCGTCTGTCTGTCCGTCTGTCTGTCCGTCTGTCTGTCCGTCTGTCTGTCACAGGGCTGTATCTCATGAACCGTGATAGCTAGACTGTTGAAATTTTCACAGATGATGTATTTCTCTAAAAACAGCATATAATAAATAATTAAGTGGGACTTCCGTACAACAAACGTAATTTTTTTGTCGTTTTGATTATAGTACAGAACCCTTCGTGCGTGAGTCCGACTCGCACTTGGCCGGTTTTTTATAGATTACACGTCAAAGTGGCAGGACAAACAATCTATACAACCATGCATAATATGAATAATCAAAATAGATAGAATTTCGATATTTTTTTATGGAATTTGTATTAAGGTTAATTTTGTTACATTGGTGGAGATTTTGTTGTCTCCACGCTAAACTTAAAATTCCTAAAAACGACCGCTCTTATTTCTTTACTAAAGTCTGAATAATTATAATCCAAATTAAAAAATAACAAGAAAACACCATAATTAATTAGTATTAACCAGCCAGTTAGTATTCTTATAAGCGGCGATGGGCTTGCAACCTGTCACGTTTGGAATGCTAACTACTGCAAAATGTGGGCATGTACCAAATATAATGTTTGGACGTGCCTCTGACTACCCCCACTAGACATCTTCGAAAGATCTAAACTAATGAAAATATGAAAATCGTGATCCATGATTAGATAAGTGTCAAAAAAGTAAAAAAAAAAGATGTATTCATTTTTACCCGGTATAAATGGGTATAAATAGGAATGAATGGGTAAAAATGATTTTTACCGGGTAAGTGCCCATCTCTGGCCACGACACGACACGGTAGTGTGTCTCTGCCATAAGGTACGGTTGATACAATAAAACCATAAAGTATGATAATTGTCAAATGTTTTTTTTTTAATTCAAGAACAATAAACATGACAGAAAATTTCAAAAGGTTTTATATTCATAACAAGAAAATACCTAAAAAACTAAATGTGTGTGAGTGTTTTTATGCACACTTTGTTAAACCTAAACCATATTATTTAAAAAGAACTAAAGTTAAGCACTTTAAAGTATTTGACTGCTTATTCACCCCATTCCAAATACAGTAAATCATCATCTATTTTGTACGTTCCAAGCCGCATTTGAATTTTTTCAGTTTTTTGTTATTAAATCTGCATGATTGATTTTTATTATGTCTTTAGGTGTTGGCCATCTCCAACCCCCATCCATGCACTTGTTCATAGCCGCAATTATATAGTACGGGTATGAAGCAGACACTAACTTACCCGGAAACAAAGACCCTTCGTTTCTAAAGACGACTAGAGTTCCTGGCAAGACAGGCAGTTCAGTAGTGTTTACATCTTCCTTATGAATCATCTCCAAAATTCCGTCCATAACAACAAAGTCTTCCACTATAACGTTGTCACTATTGTCCCTTGTTTCTATCCTAACTTCTGGCGTCACTTCACGCTCTATTTGTTCCAAGTCATAAGTTCTTGTGACGTCGTTCATCTCAGTCTCACTGCTTCGTTTCTCGTTAGTTTCTGTAGATGCTGATTGTCGTACGCTATAGTTATCTTCTTCTTGGTTTTTTTTTCCTGGATCTTCGATTTTTTTTTATTTTTGGAGCCTTGAGGACGACCTCTTTTCACAGCATTCTTAGGTTCAGCGCTATTGTTTGTTTCTTTTTTATTTTTGTTACCTTGAGCTTTGTTCTTATAGTATAATTCCACTTCTTCCAGCGATACACTCTTACCAGCGCTAATGGGCATTTGAAACTTCCTTTGGGTTTTGATGCCTAGATCAGTGTTACGCAATTCCGTCAAATAGCCGATGAAACTATCTCCTAGAGCTTCTTTAACACTTTCGGTGTTAACTTCAGATCTGGCGTACTCACCTAGCCGACTCAATGCCTCTTGTCGATTTAGCGGGTGTATGCCAGCAGCCTTAAAAACCTGCCATTATATTGGCTGACGACTGTTCGGCACCCAATTCTAGAGCTTTTTTTACAAGTGCCGTAAAACAGTTTTTAGGAAGAGCAATAGCTTTTTTTCCTCTCGCCGTTTCTCTCCAACTAAGAAGAACTTTCCTCCAATTCGATTTCAAAGCGCTGAAGTAGCCCACATCGAGTGGCTGTAATATGTGGGTCGAGTTTGGTACTAGGCAGATGAATTTGATGTTGTTTTCCGCACACAGCTTTAAGGTGTTCACAGAAATGTGAGAGCTCAAGTTATCACAGAGAAGAACTTTTTTCCCTTCTTTCTTTAATGCTATTGGAAGAAAGTGTGTTTTAAACCAGTCATCAAAACTCTCTAGGTCTATCCAACCACTCTTGGTAACAGTCATCCGCGAGCCAGGTGGAGCTCCGATTAGCCAATCGGACCAAGTTTTTTTGGCTTTGAAGATGAAGTAGGGAGGAATCATCTCCCCGGCGGCACTCCCACAGAAGACTGCTGTGTAACATGATTTTGTTGAGTTACGAATAACTTCTGGATTTCGACATTTTCGTCGAAAGATCATTTTCTTCTTTTTAGGCTCATCGTGAAAGCCGCTTTCATCAAAATTGAAGATGTTCTCCGCGGGCACACCATTTAATTCAATTTCAAGATTATCAAAGAACTCGTTGATTATCTCTTCATTTACCTGGGCCCTGCTTCGACTTATGTTTTTACCATTTGTAAGTTTTATATCAGGGTGTCTGCTAAGAAATAGCTGACCCCATTCCCATCCAGGACGATTATCTTTAAAAACTTTTACTGTTTTTTTGATGGAGTTCAAGTATCGTTGTATAATAAGTGTGATATCATCAATTCCTACAGGCATTCCATTATCGGCCAATGCCTTGACATGTTCTTTGATTATGTTTTCCTCGAGATCATTTAATGCTGTAGGCCGCCCAACTTTGTTTTTATGTTCGTTTTTAAGCTATTGCATAGCTTCTATCGCGGGCCTTGAGCGTGGAGACCGAATCCAGAAATTTCGTAACGAAAATTTACACAAAATTTTACGAGACACTCACACTCACGCAATATGCGTGAGTGTGAGTGTTAGAGATTTCTCTTTTTGGATTTCAAAAAATCGATTTTTAAAAAATCGATTATGTAAATTACACATATAAATCGATTTTTGTAAACTAAGTTTTCCGAACGCGAACCGAATCGTTCGTTGGCCATTTTCCCGGACGTGAACCTACATATAGTCGCCTCCCAAACGGAAACCGACTCATCGGTCTTGTCTCCGAACGCAAACCGAACCATTGATCGTTTTTCCGAACGTGATCCGACCAATAGTCGCTTCACAAACGGGAACCGACCCATCGATCGTCTCTCCGAAAGCGATCCGAACCATATAATTCGATTTTTTGGAAAATCGATTTATTTGTAGGGACAAAAAATCGATTATTAATTAATAGATTTTTTTCAATCAATATTACATCCCTATGACTCATGTCATGCCTGCTTAGAGTGATTTTCGCATTCCAGCGCCATCTAGTTTCATTTGATGATACTACGTTATTATAGGTGCTTTTCGCGGTCTCATGCGAAAGCTCGGGGTTTGAGAGGTTCGCAATTCCGCTGGCAGGTGGCGCTATTTTACCACTATCGGTAAATAGGTGGTACTTCACAGACATGATCGACTAAAAAGTTTGAAATTGAATTATTGAATTCATGTAGTTAGGTAAATATCGAATCCTGGCCGTGCATCAATGGATATTTCTGTTCGAAAAATGTATATGCGCGTTACACGTGCTTATAACGGTGAAGGAAAACATCGTGAGGAAACCTGTTAGTATTCTTGAAAGCGACGACGGGCTTGCAACCTTAAAATAACTCTTGACTTAAAATAAATCCTGTGACAGACAAGACGGAGAGCGAAATCTTAGTAATAGGGTCCCGTTTTTACCCTTTGGGTACGGAACCCTAAAAAAGAGCGAAACCGGCTGCCTCCTGGAAGCCGCTCGACAGATGCGGCGTTTTTAAATCAGTCACATATTATTATGTCAATAACTTCAATGCCAAGCAAAAATGATTATAAAAATTATAAGATGATCTAGCACTAGCACAAATTCGATTTATTCCAAAAATCGCGCGCCGCGCGTCGCGTTCTCGCGTTATTCTGTTTCACGCGGCGTGAAACAGCTAAATCGATTTTGAAATATTTTGTTTTGTTATTTTCAGGAAATGGTTCTTAGGAACATTTGAAAAAATCTAGCGAAAAATTGTAAAATTCTTGAAAAACGTGAAGTGCTTTTTCTATGGGGTGGGTGGGGTATTGAAATTTTTACTTATTTTTATGCTCTTTGGCGTAGGTTATAGGTGTTCTGTGGCTGATGTGTGGTGTGATTTATTGATATATTTTCTGTGAATACATCTATCTGCAATGGCTTCGGTGTGCAGAATATGTCTAATCGGCAATATCAGGATGCTGGAAGTTGATAATATCCACCTCCTAGAAATGTACGAAACACTTACTAACACCAAGGTAGGTAAATTATAACCTACGCTAAATGTGAATTGTGTGGTACCAGGAGGTAGAGAAAATCCACCCCAATGTGATCCAACCATCATAAATCTCAAAATCGATCGGTAATACACTAAAGGCAGACCATAGTAGTAGTACTGTCCCCTTCCATCGTACATGATATGTTTCAGCTCAACACAGAAACAGAAATTGGAAGGCCCAGCACAGTGTGCTATGTTTGTCACCGGGAGCTGCAGAAGTGCCACAAATTATCCCAAATGGCACAAAGTTCCAATGGAATCCTTCAAGATCTGTTTGAACGTGGCATTGAGGTAAATACTGCATTCCTTCACATTTCTTTTAGACCAATGCGAAGCCAAGACGGGCTGTTCTATTCCATACATTCATACGTAAAGTCTTACTTGTTACCCAGAGAGGTAGGCAGAGACCATGGCTTTCCACCTGCTACTATCCTGACATACTTATATTGCTGCATTCACACTCATCACTTTCATCATGCACGCTTGTTGGTTAAGAGTAGGCGCTCTTCCCTGGCCTTTTTTCAAAACATCACCAATTTGGTCCAAAAAAATATGCCAAGGTCTTCCTCTTCTGACATTTCCATTCACACTCACTTTATACCTGTTTTGTCAACCGTTCTTCATTCCTTCAATCTTATCTTCTTCATTTTTCAGCTATAAGTAGTAATTTCAATGCAGGCCAATGGTTTTTTATAAAATAAAAGAAACATGAAACCATCTAATAAATTACACCGTTTTGGAGTTGCAGTTGATGTAATTAATCATTGAATTGAACATATTATTTCAGGCTACACATGAAACGGTCACAATGCTGCCTCTGGAAATAAAAGAAAAGTTATCAGTGACTCCTGTGACATTATCTATGTGTATAAGTGATTATCCACACACTGAAATTACACCTGCACTAACTATTAAGGAGGAGGAACTAGACAGAATCGTTGTGACAAAAGAAGAGACGTATGAAACTCAAGATATTGAGGAATTCCAATCACATGAAGACACTGAAATTGTTAATGATTTAAATAATTCAGAACTGATAAGTGGTTATTCATACACTGAAAATACACCTCTACTAACTATTAAGGAGGAGGAATTACACAGAATCTTAGTGACAAAAGAAGAGACACCTGGACTAACTATTAAGGAGGAGGAACTAGAAAGAATCATTGTGACAAAAGAAGAGACATATGAAACTCAAAATATTGAGGAATTGCAATCACTTGTTGAAGACACTGAAATTGTTAATGATCTAAATAATTCAGAACTGCCTTCAGTTAACGAAATTAATGCAGAGAATGAAATCATTGTCAAGAAGTCGTGTTTCTGTTGTGATGTGTGCAACAGAATTTTTTCAAATAAGTATAAGTTAGCAAGTCATCTGAATATTCACACTAAAAATAAGAAATATTCTTGCAACAGATGTGACAAGGCATTTAATCAACAAGGACATTTAAAAAAACACAGGCTTATTCACACTGGAGAAAAGCCATATTCTTGCAATAGATGTGACAAAGCATTTAATCGGAAAATAACTTTAAAAACACACATGCTTATTCACACTGGAGAAATGCCATATTCTTGCAACAGATGTGACAAGGCATTTAATCGAAAAGGATCTTTGAAAAGACACATGCTTATTCACACTGGAGAAAAGCCATATTCTTGCAACAGATGTGACAAGGCATTTACTCAAAAAGAACATTTAAAAGCACACATGCGAATTCACACTGGGGAAAAGCCATATTCTTGCAAAAGGTGTGACAAGGCATATAGTCATAAGGGAAATTTGAAAGAACACATGCGAATTCACACTGGAGAAATGCCATATTCTTGCAACAGATGTGACAAGACATTTAATCGAAGAGAAACTTTGAAAAAACACATGCGAGTTCACACTGGAGAATAGCCATATTCTTGCAACTGGTGTGACAAAGCATTTATCGAAACAAAGAAATTAATAAGTCACATGCAAATTCACATGCAAACATAACTCACATTTTGCAGTAGCTAGCATTTCATATGTGACAGGTTGCAAGCTCATCACCGCTTATAAGTATATTAATGTTAAATCCATTGATGCACGGCTGGGATTTGAAACCATAACCTTCGGATTTAAAGTCGAGAAACTTCCCACCTGGCCAACACGGCTATTAAATGTTTAAATTAATAATTGGATCAAACTTGGAATAGCAAAAAGGTTTGTTAGTCCAGATGATAACATGATTTTTGATACTAACGTTTTTACCTCATTTAAAAGAAAATTTCATATTCATTTTAATTTATTGTTCCAGTTGGTTCCAAAATATGTCTTATGCTATGGTATGGGTACAGAGTTTCTCAACCTGAACCACGCTGGGGCACTACAATCTATTAATACTTAAAATAATCTTAAAATATATAATGTTTTATATAAATATAATAGAAATATTTGTATTTAATATAAAATAAAATAACATAATATAAAATCGTTTAGACACTAAAAAGATTTCGAAAATATTGAGTCTCTCTCAATTGAGTTAATTTTGAAGGAAGCTTGTTATAAATTTGGATGGACATGTGATATGTTCCAGTTCTATGTGTAGTTTTGTGTAAGGAAGGTTTAATTTATCTTTATTACATAAGTTGTGTTGTTTTGTGTGTGTCTTTATATAAATTATTAAATAGTTGGTGTGTTCTTACAAACTTACAAATTCCGACTGTTGGGCACTGATCCATTTTTTTTTTTTAACTAAAAAAATTCACTAAAAATCCATTTATACCATACCTACTTTAAAAAGCTTATTTTATTCACGCAAAACAGTGAATAAAAAGGCCTTTTATTCACTGTTTTGTTTTTATTCACTATTTTGGTGTTTGAATTTGGAACACAAAATATATCCGGTCTCTATTTCAATGCTTACACAAACTCCTTGCGCTGAGATTCGAAATTCAAAACTCTTTGGTGCAAATAAATTCTCGAGATTTGATTGGTCGATATTTGCGACAAGGAGTTTGGCATTAGATTAAATAAATATTCTCGTAGTCATGGTATAAAGTATAGTATGCAACTCCTGAATAAAGTACGAATTTATATCGAGGGCCATGAATCACTCGCGTCGTTCAGGATTCTAACAGTTGAATCACTCGCTGCGCTCGTGATTCAATCATTAGAATCCTTCACTTGCTCGTGACTCATCTACGGCTTCGCTTTAAATCCGTCCTTTATTCACTAGTTGCATAATATACTATTAATATAAAGTTTCTTATTTATATGGTAAATAATAGCTATAGAAATGATATAAAAAAGAAACTTCATTTAAATTGCTTTAAATTTTTTTTTCATGATGTTTTTAATTTTTTTTATCAAAAAAAAAATTTATTACGCTATTTTTTTTTTCCTAAAAATGTTATTTACACTCTGAAATGCGTTTATAGATAAGTTTGTAGGAAATTTCACGGAGAATCCAAAAATATATAGACGTCTATACCTTTTCATGCAAAATAACGAGATATAGGTGAAATAGTGCATGTCGGGCGTGACGGCGACGTGACGGGGCGTAGATTCAAAATCGTTTCCTGCCAACTAGAGTTTTCGGAGATAAATATCTCTGCCACTCTCTCTAAGAGTAAATAGATGTTGTTAAAATATATTTTTAAGCTATTGCATAGCTTCTATCGCGGGCCTTGAGCGTGGAGACCGAATCCAGAAATTTCGTAACGAAAATTTACACAAAATTTTACGAGACACTCACACTCACGCAATATGCGTGAGTGTGAGTGTTAGAGATTTCTCTTTTTGGATTTCAAAAAATCGATTATGTAAATTACACATATAAATCGATTTTTGTAAACTAAGTTTTCCGAACGCGAACCGAATCGTTCGTTGGCCATTTTCCCGGACGTGAACCTACATATAGTCGCCTCCCAAACGGAAACCGACTCATCGGTCTTGTCTCCGAACGCAAACCGAACCATTGATTATTATTTCCATATATTTAGATTTTTTGGAAAATCGATTTATTTGTAGGGACAAAAAATCGATTATTAATTAATCGATTTTTTTCAATCAATATTACATCCCTATGACTCATGTCATGCCTGCTTAGAGTCCTCGCCACCACTCATGTCCTGCGACCAGAGATGGGCACTTACCCGGTAAAAATAATTTTTACCCATTCATTCCTATTTATACCCATTTATACCGGGTAAAAATGATTACATCTTTTTTTTTTACTTTTTTGACACTTATCTAATTATGGATTACGATTTTCATATTTTCATTAGTTTAGATCTTTCGAAGATGTCTAGTGGGGGTAGTCAGAGGCACGTCCAAACATTATATTTGGTACATGCCCACATTTTGCAGTAGTTAGCATTCCAAACGTGACAGGTTGCAAGCCCATCGCCGCTTATAAGAATACTAACTGGTTAATACTAATTAATTATGGTGTTTTCTTGTTATTTTTTAATTTGGATTATAATTATTCAGACTTTAGTAAAGAAATAAGAGCGGTCGTTTTTAGGAATTTTAAGTTTAGCGTGGAGACAACAGAATCTCCACCAACAATGTAACAAAATCAAACTTAATACAAATTCCATAAAATATTACCGAAATTCTATCTATTTTGATTATTCATAATATGCATGGTTGTGTAGATTGTTTGTCCTGCCTCTATGACGTGTAATCTATAAAAAACCGGCCAAGTGCGAGTTGTACTCACGCACGAAGGGTTCCGTACTATTATCAAAACGGCAAAAAATCACGTTTGTTGTACGGAAGTCCCACTTAAATATTTATTTTATGCTGTTTTTAGAGAAATACATCATCTGTGAAAATTTCAACAGTCTAGCTATCACGGTTCATGAGATACAGCCCTGTGACAGACAGACGGACAGACAGACGGACAGACAGACAGACGGACAGACAAACAGACGGACAGAGAGACGGACAGACAGACGGACAGACAGACAGACAGACGGATAGACAGTCGGACAGACAGTCGGACAGACAGACGGACAGGCAGACGGACAGACAGACGGACAGACAGACGGACAGACAGACGGACGGACAGATGGGCGATGGGCTTGCAACCTGTCACGTTTGGAATGCTAACTACTGCAAAATGTGGGCATGTACCAAATATAATATTTGGCCCTATAAATGTGCCTCTGACTACCCCCACTAGACATTTTCGAAAGATCTAAACTAATGAAAATATGAAAATCGTGATCCATAATTAGTTAAGTGTCAAAAAAGTAAAAAAAAAGATGCAATCATTTTTACCCGATATAAATTGGGTATAAATAGGAATGAATGGGTAAGAATGACGTAATTTTTACCCGAAATAAATTGGGTATAAATAGGAATGAATGGGTAAGAATGACGTCATTTTTACCCGATATAAAATGGAATGAATGGGTAAGAATGAGAATGGGTAAGAATGACTTCATTCTTACCCATTCATTCCTATTTATACCCAATTTATATCGGGTAAAAATGATTGCATCTTTTTTTTAACTTTTTTGACACTTTCAAGAATACTAACAGGTTTCCTCACGATGTTTTCCTTCACAGTTATAAACACGTGTAACGCGCATATATACATTTTTCAAACAGAAATATTCATTGATGCATGGCCAGGATTCGAACTCGAAATTAATTTGAAATTAATAATATCTACCTAGGTACCTATTTCTAACTACATGAATTCAATAATTCAATTTCAAACTTTTTAGTCGATCATGTAAAGTACCACTTACTTTACCGATAGTGGTAAAATAGCGCCACCTGCCAGCGGAATTGCGAATCATTGTTTTACCTCTCAAACCCCGAGCGATCGCATGAGACCGCGAAAAGTACCTAATAATAACGTAGTAACATCAAATGAAACTAGATGGCGCTAGAATGCGAAAATCACGCTTGTTGTCTTAAATATTTATTTTATTCTGATTTTAGTATTTGTTGTTAGAGCAGCATTAGAAATACATAATCTGTGAAAATTTCTACTGTCTAGCTATCATGGTTCATGAGATACAGCCCTGTGACAGACAGACAGACAGACGGACAGACGGACAGCGAAGTCTTAGTAATAGGGTTCCGATTTTACCCTTTGGGTACGGAACCCTAAACAATGAACAAAGATCCATATCTCCAAATATAAGTAACAAACACTGATTGTTGCCGGTGTCTGCGAAACCAATGGCAAACATCGACCTACCTACACTTTTAAGTAGTTAAGCACGGTACATTTGGCCGATCAAAGGTGCGGTCACATACGTGTCCATTCACTAGCACGTTCAACGAGCACGGGCATGTGAACCGGTTGCTTTTTGAATTTGAACGTGAATTACATTGAACCGATACGCTCTCCATTCAACGACCAATTCAACAATCAATTCAAACCACCGAGCTTGTGAACACGTTGATTTTGAATGAGCTCGTGAATCCGTCCGATCCATCGATTGTCGGTATTTCGACAAAACATCAAAGTGGAATTGCTTGGCGCTCGATGACAAATTAGGTAGGTACTGACCTCGGTTTTCAATCCGATGGTTATGGGTTCGAATCTCGACAGGTCAAGCGATGGCGTACTATTTTATACCTACCTTTATCTATGTAGGTAGATGTAGGAATACCTACAAGCAAAACACCTCCCTTCCTACTTACTAGCCATTATTATTATAATGCTGTAGCCAAATGTAATGTTTGGACGTGCCTCTGATTGACTCCTTTAGTATTTTTTTTGTGGATCTGAGATCTACCGTACTTAGTAACCCACCTACTTGGATTAAAGTCGTGATCCTAAGTATTTAATTTCATTTTTTAATAATTATTACCTACCTACTTCCTACCTACTTAGTACTTGGTATTAGCTAAAAATAAATGAAATAAAATATATAGTTAGGATCATGACTGCAATCCCTAAGAAGAAATCCTCTCAGATGTCCAGGCGCTTAGGGGGTAGCCAGAGGCATGTCCAAACATTGTATTAGGCATATGCCCTCATTTTCAAGTAGGTAGGTACCTACCTACTTATTTAGCATTCCATACGTGATACATATAGTTAGTTAGTTATAACTAATAATACGCGATGTACCTACCTACCTACTTATAAGTACTTAGGTAGGTAGGTGTATAATAATATATAAAATAATAACATGGGACTATGGGACTCTCATTAGAATCTATACTAATATTATAAATACTAACGTAGGTAACTGTCTGTCTGTAGGTACCAGCGTTGCCAGACTTCCCTATATATATATATTATATTATACTCATAATTTTATTACATTACTCAACACATAAGTAAAAAAACAAAACACCTCCTCCTTTTTTGAAGTCGGTTAAAAAAATTGCTTTGATCGGCGCTCGGCATTCGGCACTCGTTTACACGCTTCGATTTGAACGCCGCGTTGAATGTTGAATTGCTTGGTGCTTTGAATGGCGAGGCCCGATCGCCTGTTCACACGCGGCTTGCTGCACGCCTAGATGAATGGACGTTTAAACGCGCGTGTGTAAACGTGCGCAGGAGCGCGCACGTACGTCTAGTAGAGGTGGTGCGTATTTACTCGACCAGGTTTGCAAACCTGGTATAGGCAATAGGCATAAAAAAATACGTACCAGGTATTACGACACAGTTTGAACGCGTATTTTGTACTTGAAAGTATTTTTGAAAAATACTCAAGTATTTCTGTACTTAAAAGTAATTTTGTACGTACTTCAGTGTTTTTCAACAAATTACCAATCCTAGGTGGGGGGGATGCTGGGTGGAGAGTTGGTTCGCCTGAAACTAAATACTTTAAAGTATTTTAAACCTGGTATTTCAACCTGGTATTTGATGGAGGTGGTATTAATTAGACCTGGTACGTCAAAACACAAGTACTCACCTCTAACGTCTAGGTACTAAACAAAATGGCCGCAGTACCAAGTACAACGCAATGCATCCCCCACCCACCCCATCTTCCCGTTAAACTTGTCTCTAGCCACTCAAACCCCGGCCGCAACGTCGGAATGTATGGCGCAGTGACGTCACAGCGCGAACGCCGGCATTCGCTTGGGGATTGACGGGCTAGTCTACTTTTTTCCAAAGTACCTACTCGTACCTACGCTCGACACAAAACAATATATTTAAATATGTTACCTAAACACTAAGTGCTTATATGAAATACTACTTGTTTAAGTTATTTTTAGATTACTTATTATAGATTAAACCTCAAAGTACCGATATAAATAATATTCCGATATAAATTGGGTATAAATAGGAATGAATGGGTAAGAATGATTGGGTAAGAATGACGTCATTCTTACCCGATTTATATTAGGTATAAATAGGAATGAATGGGTAAGAATGATTGGGTATAAATAGGAATGAATGGGTAAGAATGACGTCATTCTTACCCATTCATTCCTATTTATACCCAATTTATATCGGGTAAAAATGATTGCATCTTTTTTTTTACTTTTTTGACACTTAACTAATTATGGATCACGATTTTAATATTTTCATTAGTTTAGATCTTTCGAAAATGTCTAATGGGGGTAGTCAGAGGCACGTCCAAACATTATATTTGGTACATGCCCACATTTTGCAGTAGTTAGCATTCCAAACGTGACAGGTTGCAAGCCCATCGCCCATCTGTCCGTCCGTCTGTCTGTCTGTCTGTCTGTCCGTCTGTCTGTCCGTCTGTCTGTCTGCAGGTCTGTCTGTCCGTCTGCCTGTCCGTCTGTCTGTCCGACTGTCTATCCGTCTGTCTGTCCGTCTGTCTGTCTGTCCGTCTGTCTGTCTGTCCGTCTGTCTGTCCGTCTCTCTCTCCGTCTGTCTGTCCGTCTGTCTGTCACAGGGCTGTATCTCATGAACCGTGATAGCTAGACTGTTGAAATTTTCACAGATGATGTATTTCTCTAAAAACAGCATAAAATAAATATTTAAGTGGGACTTCCGTACAACAAACGTGATTTTTTGCCGTTTTGATAATAGTACGGAACCCTTCGTGCGTGAGTCCGACTCGCACTTGGCCGGTTTTTATAGATTACACGTCAAAGAGGCAGGACAAACAATCTACACAACCATGCATAATATGAATAATCAAAATAGATAGAATTTCGGTAATATTTTATGGAATTTGTATTAAGTTTAATTTTATTACATTGGTGGAGATTCTGTTGTCTCCACGCTAAACTTGAAATTCCTAAAAACGACCGCTCTTATTTCTTTACTAAAGTCTGAATAATTATAATCCAAATTAAAAAATTACAAGAAAACACCATAATTAATTAGTATTAACCAGTTAGTATTCTTATAAGCGGCGATGGGCTTGCAACCTGTCACGTTTGGAATGCTAACTACTGCAAAATGTGGGCATGTACCAAATATAATGTTTGGACGTGCCTCTGACTACCCCCACTAGACATCTTCGAAAGATCTAAACTAATGAAAATATGAAAATCGTGATCCATAATTAGATAAGTGTCAAAAAAGTAAAAAAAAAAGATGTAATCATTTTTACCCGGTATAAATGGGTATAAATAGGAATGAATGGGTAAAAATTATTTTTACCGGGTAAGTGCCCATCTCTGCCTGCGACGAAAACCAGAACTAAATTTGACAGCAACGCCATTTTATCTCATGTCAGAGTGCTCGATGAAATTAGCGTCCATGGTTTTTCCCAATATTTTCTTGAAATCTGCGTGAATATGCGCGTAAAGTGGTGAAAAGTGCAGCTCGTGAAATGATTCCTAAAGTTAAAGAGTTTTGTGAGTTAGAGCAGAGGAATAAAGACGTTTTGATCCCTTTAAATAATATACAAAAAAGAGTCGCTGCCATGACAGGTAAATTTTAGGGATACCAGAGTATTAGTTTTTTTCTAACAATAGGTAAAATATGACTAAATTAAAACACTAATTAAATTATTTTGTATTTTAGGTGTTTCAGAGAAAACGGTATCTCGAATTACGAAAGAAGGAAGAGTGGCAGCAAGCACTTCAAAAATAATTGTAATATTTCAAAAATGATGGACTGGTAGATGAAGAAATAGAAAGATTCATAATTCATAATATCAACAGCCAGTGATAGCGACACTGATTCTGATCATGGCAGTGAATTTCAAGAGACAAGTGACAGCGATATGTCTGGAATGCAAGTAATAAATGATGAAGACCATAATTATTGTATAAAAATAATTTAATAAAATTTACCTATATCGTGAAACTAGGTTGATTTCATTGTTTTCCTACATAACTACACTACTATTACAAAGAGATAAAATTTCTAGTTTTATATTTTTGTTTGTACCGGATAAACTGAAAAAATATAGGACCAATTTAAAAAAATATTTAATCTATCAAAATCTTCATTAGGAGCGAATAACATCACTACATAGTATAACACAAAGTCTCTTCCGTTGTCTGTCTAAAATTATAATCGTAAGTAGAATAAATAAAAATAAATAGAGATCCCACGAAAATAGCAATAATATAACCAAAGAAATAAAAAAATTGCCTATATTCTTCATTACTACAACTGTGCGAAGTCGAAGTGAACTGCTAGTAGTAAATAGTTTTAAAATGTAAACCAAAGAGCATATAAGTCATGTAAACATTAGTTCGCCCTCCCTTTTAGTGTAAGGGGTAAATTATGGCTATCTTACTGGCATCATTATAATAGGCGATTGCGACGCCGCGTCTAGCGGACTTGAGTGGTGGCGCGGACTCTAGAGTGATTTTCGCATTCCAGCGCCATCTAGTTTCATTTGATGATACTACGTTATTATAGGTGCTTTTCGCGGTCTCATGCGAAAGCTCGGGGTTTGAGAGGTTCGCTATTCCGCTGGCAGGTGGCGCTATTTTACCACTATCGGTAAATAGGTGGTACTTCACAGACATGATCGACTAAAAAGTTTGAAATTGAATTATTGAATTCATGTAGTTAGGTAAATATCGAATCCTGGCCGTGCATCAATGGATATTTCTGTTCGAAAAATGTATATGCGCGTTACACGTGCTTATAACGGTGAAGGAAAACATCGTGAGGAAACCTGTTAGTATTCTTGAAAGCGACGACGGGCTTGCAACCTGTTACGTGTGGAATGCTAACTACGTAGTTAGGTAAATAGGTAGGTTAAAGATTTTGACATCTATCGATGAATAGCAGAACTTTTAATGACTTTTTGAAATATCACGCTTGTCTCTTTAGTTTAGCAACTCGCCAATAGGTGGCATTGGTTGTATCGGCGTTACTGCGCATGCCTAATCCCCCTCTTCGAAAAAAGGATAAATAAAATAAATAAATAAATAATTATAAATACATAAGTTGATAAAAAATGTTATGCAATAGCTTTACCGCGGCAGTCTCCGAGTGCCACACGTCTTTTTTATTTTTTTTTATTTTAATATTGCATATGAAAAATCACTAGGTAGGATTGGGATCATGGAGTAGTCAATACTAATGTACATTTTTGAGAGTATTGTGCGACCTTGGATCATCGACTACATAGCCTACTGGGCTATGTGTAGTCGATGCCTTGGATTCAACTTTTTCTATGACAACTAAATTTTTTAGTTTGTGATGTCAGATTTGCACACCAGCTCCACATCTATACCAAAATCATCCTACTTGCGTTTTTTTATCATAGTTTTGTATTACATGTAGGTACCTGCTTACCCATAATCGGTATCCCGTCCCGATTATTTGTAGACAGAAAATCTAAGTTTATTTATACAGCTAGCTACAGCTCAATAAAATCCGTTTTGTTGTTTAGGATATATGTCACTGTCCATTACAGTAGATGTCAATATTGTCAATGCCAAGCATGAAAACATCTGTGTAACCTACATTGTGTTCAAGCAAATAAATGATCTATAGCTCTATCCAAAGAGCATATAAGTCGCTCTATCTTTATCTTTATTTAGCACGAATTTGATTTATTCCAAAAATCAGATGCGCGTCACGGAATCACGGCTGCACTGATTTAGCTAATTCGTTTTTGTTGTGTTGTCAGAAAAAGGTTCAACAACTTAACCTAAAAAAAATGTAGCGTAAATTATATAAATTTGACAGAACGGCTGTCGGGTTGGGAAATAGTAATCCGTAGGCTACCTCAGAGCATATAAGTGGGTTCTGGTTCCTAGGTGTTCTGTGCTGTGGCTAGTAAAGTAGTAATATTATCTAAATCAATATGCTAAACAATTTAGTTGGACCGCTAAGCCCATTTAGGTGTGATTTTAGTGTTTTTCTGTGAATGCAACTGTCTGCAATGGCTTTGGTGTGTAGAATATGTCTAGTCGGCAATATCAGGATGCTGGAAGTTGATAATATCCACCTCCTAGAGATGTACGAAACACTTACTAACACCAAGGTAGGTAAACTTTATCTTACGCTAAATGTGAATTGTGAGGTACCAGGAGGTAGAGAAAATCCACCCCAATGTGATCCAACCCTCATAAATTTCAAAATCGATCGGTAATACACTAAAGGCAGGCCATAGTGGTAGTACTGTCCCCTTCCATTGTACATGATTTGTTTCAGCTCAACACAGAATCAGAAATTGGAAGGCCCAGCACAGTGTGCTATGTTTGTCACCGGGAGCTGCAGAAGTGCCACAAATTATCCCAAATGGCACAAAGTTCCAACGGAATCCTTCAAGATCTGTTTGAACGTGGCATTGAGGTAATCACTGTATTCCTTCACCTTTATTTATTTATTTAATTATTTGTATATTATGGGTATCAGTGATAACACAGTCCAATGTAAAATAAAATATAGGGTAACTTAAATCTATGCGTATCACTAATTACAGAATACCACAGCATGCGTTAAGATAATTGAGCCTAAAAATGCAAAATTGAAGTACAAAGTGAGCATGGTAGATTAGATTGTAAACAAGAAGAAATAATTAAATTAAATTGAAAAAAAGACTAGTTATAGTAGAGAAAAACACATTTGAAGAACAAAAAGAAATAATTTTAAAGAATATGTGTAAAATATTACTTATTTTTATGTTGGCTTTATAATTTCCAACAAACACTTTTTGAATTTAGTGAGAGGATTAGAAACGTCAAGATCTTCACATTTTTACAACTCATTGTAACATGTGCAGCGTCTTGGTAATGAAGACTATTTTCCCAAATTTGTCCTTCAGTATGGTGTAGTAAAAAGAAAAAGAAAAATAAAATAAACCTTTCTTTTAGATCTGTGCAAAGCCGGGACGTGCTGTTCCATTCCATACATTCATACGTAAAATCTTACTTGTTACCCAGAGAGGTAGGCAGAGACCATGGCTTTTGATTGACTGGCCTCATCTCAGTTGGTAGTAACTCTGCCTTCTGCGCTGTAGGTTGTGGGTTCGATCCCCACCCAGGGCAAACATTTGTGTGATGAACATAGATGTTTGTTCTGTGTCTGGGTGTTGATATGTATAAAAAGTATGTATTTACAAAAAAAAAAGTATATAAGTATTCTATCAGTTATCTGGTTCCCATAGTACAAGCTTTGCTTAGTTTGGGGCTAGATGGCGCAGTGTGTAAAAAAAAAACTTGAGAGGTGTCAAGGGACACCCGGATGGAACGAAGTTCTCACAAAATAACGTGGGACAAGGGAAGGGGAATCAACTTTGACTTCGACTTCGACCTCGACCTCGACCTCGACCTCGACCTCCACCTCCACCTACACCTCCACCTCGACCTCGACCTCGACCTCGACCTCGACCTCGAACTCCACCTCGACCACCTCCACCTCCACCTCCACCTCCACCTCCACCTCCACCTCCACCTCGACCTCGACCTCGACCTCGACCTCGACCTCGACCTCGACCTCCACCTCCACCTCCACCTCCACCTCGACCTCGACCTCCACCTCCACCTCCACCTCCACCTCCACCTCGACCTCGACCTCGACCTCGACCTCGACCTCCACCTCCACCTCGACCTCCACCTCGACCTCGACCTCCACCTCCATCTCGACCTCCACTTCCACCTCGACCTCGACCTCGACACAATTAATACATAATATTAATAGATATACTATAGCAAAAAAGTGTCGTGACAACTTTTCGTGACAACTTTTCGTAAGAATTTTTTCCGTCTAGCCCCCTTTCACAACGCGCGATAAGGAACTTCGTTCCAAAAAAAAAAAAAATGGCTTTACACCTGCTACTATCCTGACATACTTATATTGCTGCATTCACACTCATCACTTTCATCATGCACGCTTGTTGGTTAAGAGTAGGAGCTCTTCCCTGGCCTTTTTTTCAAAACATCACCAATTTGGTCCAAAAAAATACACCAAGGTCTTCCTCTTCTGACATTTCCATTCACACTCACTTTATACCTGTTTTGTCAACCGTTCTTCATTCCTTCAATCTTATCTTCTTCATTTTTCAGCTATAAGTAGTAATTTCAATGCAGGCCAATGGTTTTCTATAAAATAAAAGAAACATGAATCCATCTTATAAATTACACCGTTTTGGAGTTGCAGCTGATGTAATTAATCATTGAATTGAACATATTGTTTCAGGCCACACATGAAACGGTCACAATGCTGCCTCTGGAAATAAAAGAAAAGTTATCAGTGATTCCTACATTGTACATGTGTATAAGTGATTATCCACACACTGTAAGTACACCTGCACTAACTATTAAGGAGGAGGAACTAGACAGAATCGATGTGACAAAAGAAGAGACATATGAAACTCAAGATTTTGAGGAATTATCACTTGAAGACACTGAAATTGGTAATGATCTAAATAATTCACAACTGCCTTCAGATGAAGAAATTAATGCAGAGAATGAAATCATTGTCAAGCAGTCGTGTTTCTGTTGTGATGTGTGCAACAGAAATTTTTCAAATAGGTATAAGTTAGCAAGTCATCTGAATATTCACACTAAAAATAAGAAATATTCTTGTAACAGATGCGACAAGGCATTTAATCGAAAAGAACATTTGAAAAGACACATGCGAATTCACACTGGAGAAAATTCATATTCTTGCAATAGATGTGACAAGGAATTTAATCGAACAGAAACTTTGAAAACACACATGCTTATTCACACTGGAGAAAAGCCATATTCTTGCAACAGATGTGACAAAGCATTTAATCAAAAAGGAACTTTGAAAACACACATGCTTATTCACACTGGAGAAAAGCCATATTCTTGCAACAGATGTGACAAGGCATTTAATCGAAAAGCAATTTTGAAAAGACACATGCTTATTCACAGTGGAGAAAATCCATATTTTTGCAACGGATGTGACAAGGCATTTAATCGAAAAGAAAATTTAAAAACGCACATGCTTATTCACACTGGAGAAATGCCATATTCTTGCAACATATGTGACAAGGCATTTAATCGAACAGAAACTTTGAAAAGACACATGCTTATTCACACTGGAGAAATGCCATATTCTTGCAACAGATGTGACAAGGCATTTAACGAAAAAGGCTCTTTGAAAAAACACATGCGAATTCACACTGGAGAAAAGCCATATTCTTGCAACAGATGTGACAAGGCATTTAATCAACAAGGACATTTAAAAAAACACAGGCTTATTCACACTGGAGAAAAGCCATATTCTTGCAATAGATGTGACAAGGCATTTAATCGAAAAGAAAATTTAAAAACACACATGCTTATTCACACTGGAGAAATGCCATATTCTTGCAACATATGTGACAAGGCATTTAATCAAAAAGGAAATTTGAAAAGTCACATGCGAATTCACACTGGAGAAAAGCCATATTCTTGCAACAGATGTGACAAGGCATTTAACGAAAAAGGATCTTTGAAAAAACACATGCAAATTCACACTGGAGAAATGCCATAATCTTGCAACATAATGTGACAAGGCATTTAATCGAAAAGGAACTTTGAAAAGACTCATGCTTATTCACACTGGAGAAATGCCATATTCTTGCAACAGATGTGACAAGGCATTTAACGAAAAAGGCTCTTTGAAAAAACACATGCGAATTCACACTGGAGAAAAGCCATATTCTTGCAACATATGTGACAAGGCATTTAACAAAAAAGGATCTTTGAAAAAACACATGCGAATTCACACTGGAGAAAAGCCATAATCTTGCAACATATGTGACAAGGCATTTAATCGAAAAGGAACTTTGAAAAGTCACATGCGAATTCACACTGGAGAAAAGCCATATTCTTGCAACAGATGTGACAAGGCATTTAACAAAAAAGGATCTTTGAAAAAACACATGCTTGTTCACACTGGAGAAAAGCCATTATTTTTGTAACAATTGAGATAAGGCACACAAAAAAAATATATTTAATAAGTCACATGCAAATTCACATCCGTGAGGAGGGAAGAAAGTCATGTAATGAAAAGAATGTAAGGAATTAATGTGGGTGGATAATAATAATAATATAATAATAAGTTTATTAAAGAACCAAAACTTAAAAAACAGTAAGTACTTAGAAATATTGCTAGGTGTAAAATAATAATTGGTAGGTACTATTAAATACAATACGTCAAAAATGACGGTACATGTACAGTTTAAGAACCATTACCTCCCGTGCTAGTTTTAAACTGTGTTACGGCAAGGTGATTCTCGTTCAATATAAATACGGGTCATATTTGTTTGTATTCTGTCGGGTCAAGCAATAGAACAAAGCGTTAACCTATTTCTAGCGTAGATGCAGTAAGTAGTGCAACAAGTTAATGCAGTACACTCATGCAGAGCAGATAAATCATAGTAATGCTTAAAAAATATAAAATAGGTTTTTAAGCTATTGCATAGCTTCTATCGCGGGCCTTGAGCGTGGAGACCGAATCCAGAAATTTCGTAACGAAAATTTACACAAAATTTTACGAGACACTCACACTCACGCAATATGCGTGAGTGTGAGTGTTAGAGATTTCTCTTTTTGGATTTCAAAAAATCGATTATGTAAATTACACATATAAATCGATTTTTGTAAACTAAGTTTTCCGAACGCGAACCGAATCGTTCGTTGGCCATTTTCCCGGACGTGAACCTACATATAGTCGCCTCCCAAACGGAAACCGACTCATCGGTCTTGTCTCCGAACGCAAACCGAACCATTGATTATTATTTCCATATATTTAGATTTTTTGGAAAATCGATTTATTTGTAGGGACAAAAAATCGATTATTAATTAATCGATTTTTTTCAATCAATATTACATCCCTATGACTCATGTCATGCCTGCTTAGAGTCCTCGCCACCACTCATGTCCTGCGACGAAAACCAGAACTAAATTTGACAGCAACGCCATTTTATCTCATGTCAGAGTGCTCGATGAAATTAGCGTCCATGGTTTTTCCCAATATTTTCTTGAAATCTGCGTGAATATGCGCGTAAAGTGGTGAAAAGTGCAGCTCGTGAAATGATTCCTAAAGTTAAAGAGTTTTGTGAGTTAGAGCAGAGGAATAAAGACGTTTTGATCCCTTTAAATAATATACAAAAAAGAGTCGCTGCCATGACAGGTAAATTTTAGGGATACCAGAGTATTAGTTTTTTTCTAACAATAGGTAAAATATGACTAAATTAAAACACTAATTAAATTATTTTGTATTTTAGGTGTTTCAGAGAAAACGGTATCTCGAATTACGAAAGAAGGAAGAGTGGCAGCAAGCACTTCAAAAATAATTGTAATATTTCAAAAATGATGGACTGGTAGATGAAGAAATAGAAAGATTCATAATTCATAATATCAACAGCCAGTGATAGCGACACTGATTCTGATCATGGCAGTGAATTTCAAGAGACAAGTGACAGCGATATGTCTGGAATGCAAGTAATAAATGATGAAGACCATAATTATTGTATAAAAATAATTTAATAAAATTTACCTATATCGTGAAACTAGGTTGATTTCATTGTTTTCCTACATAACTACACTACTATTACAAAGAGATAAAATTTCTAGTTTTATATTTTTGTTTGTACCGGATAAACTGAAAAAATATAGGACCAATTTAAAAAAATATTTAATCTATCAAAATCTTCATTAGGAGCGAATAACATCACTACATAGTATAACACAAAGTCTCTTCCGTTGTCTGTCTAAAATTATAATCGTAAGTAGAATAAATAAAAATAAATAGAGATCCCACGAAAATAGCAATAATATAACCAAAGAAATAAAAAAATTGCCTATATTCTTCATTACTACAACTGTGCGAAGTCGAAGTGAACTGCTAGTAGTAAATAGTTTTAAAATGTAAACCAAAGAGCATATAAGTCATGTAAACATTAGTTCGCCCTCCCTTTTAGTGTAAGGGGTAAATTATGGCTATCTTACTGGCATCATTATAATAGGCGATTGCGACGCCGCGTCTAGCGGACTTGAGTGGTGGCGCGGACTCTAGAGTGATTTTCGCATTCCAGCGCCATCTAGTTTCATTTGATGATACTACGTTATTATAGGTGCTTTTCGCGGTCTCATGCGAAAGCTCGGGGTTTGAGAGGTTCGCTATTCCGCTGGCAGGTGGCGCTATTTTACCACTATCGGTAAATAGGTGGTACTTCACAGACATGATCGACTAAAAAGTTTGAAATTGAATTATTGAATTCATGTAGTTAGGTAAATATCGAATCCTGGCCGTGCATCAATGGATATTTCTGTTCGAAAAATGTATATGCGCGTTACACGTGCTTATAACGGTGAAGGAAAACATCGTGAGGAAACCTGTTAGTATTCTTGAAAGCGACGACGGGCTTGCAACCTGTTACGTGTGGAATGCTAACTACGTAGTTAGGTAAATAGGTAGGTTAAAGATTTTGACATCTATCGATGAATAGCAGAACTTTTAATGACTTTTTGAAATATCACGCTTGTCTCTTTAGTTTAGCAACTCGCCAATAGGTGGCATTGGTTGTATCGGCGTTACTGCGCATGCCTAATCCCCCTCTTCGAAAAAAGGATAAATAAAATAAATAAATAAATAATTATAAATACATAAGTTGATAAAAAATGTTATGCAATAGCTTTACCGCGGCAGTCTCCGAGTGCCACACGTCTTTTTTATTTTTTTTTATTTTAATATTGCATATGAAAAATCACTAGGTAGGATTGGGATCATGGAGTAGTCAATACTAATGTACATTTTTGAGAGTATTGTGCGACCTTGGATCATCGACTACATAGCCTACTGGGCTATGTGTAGTCGATGCCTTGGATTCAACTTTTTCTATGACAACTAAATTTTTTAGTTTGTGATGTCAGATTTGCACACCAGCTCCACATCTATACCAAAATCATCCTACTTGCGTTTTTTTATCATATTTTTGTATTACATGTAGGTACCTGCTTACCCATAATCGGTATCCCGTCCCGATTATTTGTAGACAGAAAATCTAAGTTTATTTATACAGCTAGCTACAGCTCAATAAAATCCGTTTTGTTGTTTAGGATATATGTCACTGTCCATTACAGTAGATGTCAATATTGTCAATGCCAAGCATGAAAACATCTGTGTAACCTACATTGTGTTCAAGCAAATAAATGATCTATAGCTCTATCCAAAGAGCATATAAGTCGCTCTATCTTTATCTTTATTTAGCACGAATTTGATTTATTCCAAAAATCAGATGCGCGTCACGGAATCACGGCTGCACTGATTTAGCTAATTCGTTTTTGTTGTGTTGTCAGAAAAAGGTTCAACAACTTAACCTAAAAAAAATGTAGCGTAAATTATATAAATTTGACAGAACGGCTGTCGGGTTGGGAAATAGTAATCCGTAGGCTACCTCAGAGCATATAAGTGGGTTCTGGTTCCTAGGTGTTCTGTGCTGTGGCTAGTAAAGTAGTAATATTATCTAAATCAATATGCTAAACAATTTAGTTGGACCGCTAAGCCCATTTAGGTGTGATTTTAGTGTTTTTCTGTGAATGCAACTGTCTGCAATGGCTTTGGTGTGTAGAATATGTCTAGTCGGCAATATCAGGATGCTGGAAGTTGATAATATCCACCTCCTAGAGATGTACGAAACACTTACTAACACCAAGGTAGGTAAACTTTATCTTACGCTAAATGTGAATTGTGAGGTACCAGGAGGTAGAGAAAATCCACCCCAATGTGATCCAACCCTCATAAATTTCAAAATCGATCGGTAATACACTAAAGGCAGGCCATAGTGGTAGTACTGTCCCCTTCCATTGTACATGATTTGTTTCAGCTCAACACAGAATCAGAAATTGGAAGGCCCAGCACAGTGTGCTATGTTTGTCACCGGGAGCTGCAGAAGTGCCACAAATTATCCCAAATGGCACAAAGTTCCAACGGAATCCTTCAAGATCTGTTTGAACGTGGCATTGAGGTAATCACTGTATTCCTTCACCTTTATTTATTTATTTAATTATTTGTATATTATGGGTATCAGTGATAACACAGTCCAATGTAAAATAAAATATAGGGTAACTTAAATCTATGCGTATCACTAATTACAGAATACCACAGCATGCGTTAAGATAATTGAGCCTAAAAATGCAAAATTGAAGTACAAAGTGAGCATGGTAGATTAGATTGTAAACAAGAAGAAATAATTAAATTAAATTGAAAAAAAGACTAGTTATAGTAGAGAAAAACAAATTTGAAGAACAAAAAGAAATAATTTTAAAGAATATGTGTAAAATATTACTTATTTTTATGTTGGCTTTATAATTTCCAACAAACACTTTTTGAATTTAGTGAGAGGATTAGAAACGTCAAGATCTTCACATTTTTACAACTCATTGTAACATGTGCAGCGTCTTGGTAATGAAGACTATTTTCCCAAATTTGTCCTTCAGTATGGTGTAGTAAAAAGAAAAAGAAAAATAAAATAAACCTTTCTTTTAGATCTGTGCAAAGCCGGGACGTGCTGTTCCATTCCATACATTCATACGTAAAATCTTACTTGTTACCCAGAGAGGTAGGCAGAGACCATGGCTTTTGATTGACTGGCCTCATCTCAGTTGGTAGTAACTCTGCCTTCTGCGCTGTAGGTTGTGGGTTCGATCCCCACCCAGGGCAAACATTTGTGTGATGAACATAGATGTTTGTTCTGTGTCTGGGTGTTGATATGTATAAAAAGTATGTATTTACAAAAAAAAAAGTATATAAGTATTCTATCAGTTATCTGGTTCCCATAGTACAAGCTTTGCTTAGTTTGGGGCTAGATGGCGCAGTGTGTAAAAAAAAAACTTGAGAGGTGTCAAGGGACACCCGGATGGAACGAAGTTCTCACAAAATAACGTGGGACAAGGGAAGGGGAATCAACTTTGACTTCGACTTCGACCTCGACCTCGACCTCGACCTCGACCTCCACCTCCACCTACACCTCCACCTCGACCTCGACCTCGACCTCGACCTCGACCTCGAACTCCACCTCGACCACCTCCACCTCCACCTCCACCTCCACCTCCACCTCCACCTCCACCTCGACCTCGACCTCGACCTCGACCTCGACCTCGACCTCCACCTCCACCTCCACCTCCACCTCGACCTCGACCTCCACCTCCACCTCCACCTCCACCTCCACCTCGACCTCGACCTCGACCTCGACCTCGACCTCCACCTCCACCTCGACCTCCACCTCGACCTCGACCTCCACCTCCATCTCGACCTCCACTTCCACCTCGACCTCGACCTCGACACAATTAATACATAATATTAATAGATATACTATAGCAAAAAAGTGTCGTGACAACTTTTCGTGACAACTTTTCGTAAGAATTTTTTCCGTCTAGCCCCCTTTCACAACGCGCGATAAGGAACTTCGTTCCAAAAAAAAAAAAAATGGCTTTACACCTGCTACTATCCTGACATACTTATATTGCTGCATTCACACTCATCACTTTCATCATGCACGCTTGTTGGTTAAGAGTAGGAGCTCTTCCCTGGCCTTTTTTTCAAAACATCACCAATTTGGTCCAAAAAAATACACCAAGGTCTTCCTCTTCTGACATTTCCATTCACACTCACTTTATACCTGTTTTGTCAACCGTTCTTCATTCCTTCAATCTTATCTTCTTCATTTTTCAGCTATAAGTAGTAATTTCAATGCAGGCCAATGGTTTTCTATAAAATAAAAGAAACATGAATCCATCTTATAAATTACACCGTTTTGGAGTTGCAGCTGATGTAATTAATCATTGAATTGAACATATTGTTTCAGGCCACACATGAAACGGTCACAATGCTGCCTCTGGAAATAAAAGAAAAGTTATCAGTGATTCCTACATTGTACATGTGTATAAGTGATTATCCACACACTGTAAGTACACCTGCACTAACTATTAAGGAGGAGGAACTAGACAGAATCGATGTGACAAAAGAAGAGACATATGAAACTCAAGATTTTGAGGAATTATCACTTGAAGACACTGAAATTGGTAATGATCTAAATAATTCACAACTGCCTTCAGATGAAGAAATTAATGCAGAGAATGAAATCATTGTCAAGCAGTCGTGTTTCTGTTGTGATGTGTGCAACAGAAATTTTTCAAATAGGTATAAGTTAGCAAGTCATCTGAATATTCACACTAAAAATAAGAAATATTCTTGTAACAGATGCGACAAGGCATTTAATCGAAAAGAACATTTGAAAAGACACATGCGAATTCACACTGGAGAAAATTCATATTCTTGCAATAGATGTGACAAGGAATTTAATCGAACAGAAACTTTGAAAACACACATGCTTATTCACACTGGAGAAAAGCCATATTCTTGCAACAGATGTGACAAAGCATTTAATCAAAAAGGAACTTTGAAAACACACATGCTTATTCACACTGGAGAAAAGCCATATTCTTGCAACAGATGTGACAAGGCATTTAATCGAAAAGCAATTTTGAAAAGACACATGCTTATTCACAGTGGAGAAAATCCATATTTTTGCAACGGATGTGACAAGGCATTTAATCGAAAAGAAAATTTAAAAACGCACATGCTTATTCACACTGGAGAAATGCCATATTCTTGCAACATATGTGACAAGGCATTTAATCGAACAGAAACTTTGAAAAGACACATGCTTATTCACACTGGAGAAATGCCATATTCTTGCAACAGATGTGACAAGGCATTTAACGAAAAAGGCTCTTTGAAAAAACACATGCGAATTCACACTGGAGAAAAGCCATATTCTTGCAACAGATGTGACAAGGCATTTAATCAACAAGGACATTTAAAAAAACACAGGCTTATTCACACTGGAGAAAAGCCATATTCTTGCAATAGATGTGACAAGGCATTTAATCGAAAAGAAAATTTAAAAACACACATGCTTATTCACACTGGAGAAATGCCATATTCTTGCAACATATGTGACAAGGCATTTAATCAAAAAGGAAATTTGAAAAGTCACATGCGAATTCACACTGGAGAAAAGCCATATTCTTGCAACAGATGTGACAAGGCATTTAACGAAAAAGGATCTTTGAAAAAACACATGCAAATTCACACTGGAGAAATGCCATAATCTTGCAACATAATGTGACAAGGCATTTAATCGAAAAGGAACTTTGAAAAGACTCATGCTTATTCACACTGGAGAAATGCCATATTCTTGCAACAGATGTGACAAGGCATTTAACGAAAAAGGCTCTTTGAAAAAACACATGCGAATTCACACTGGAGAAAAGCCATATTCTTGCAACATATGTGACAAGGCATTTAACAAAAAAGGATCTTTGAAAAAACACATGCGAATTCACACTGGAGAAAAGCCATAATCTTGCAACATATGTGACAAGGCATTTAATCGAAAAGGAACTTTGAAAAGTCACATGCGAATTCACACTGGAGAAAAGCCATATTCTTGCAACAGATGTGACAAGGCATTTAACAAAAAAGGATCTTTGAAAAAACACATGCTTGTTCACACTGGAGAAAAGCCATTATTTTTGTAACAATTGAGATAAGGCACACAAAAAAAATATATTTAATAAGTCACATGCAAATTCACATCCGTGAGGAGGGAAGAAAGTCATGTAATGAAAAGAATGTAAGGAATTAATGTGGGTGGATAATAATAATAATATAATAATAAGTTTATTAAAGAACCAAAACTTAAAAAACAGTAAGTACTTAGAAATATTGCTAGGTGTAAAATAATAATTGGTAGGTACTATTAAATACAATACGTCAAAAATGACGGTACATGTACAGTTTAAGAACCATTACCTCCCGTGCTAGTTTTAAACTGTGTTACGGCAAGGTGATTCTCGTTCAATATAAATACGGGTCATATTTGTTTGTATTCTGTCGGGTCAAGCAATAGAACAAAGCGTTAACCTATTTCTAGCGTAGATGCAGTAAGTAGTGCAACAAGTTAATGCAGTACACTCATGCAGAGCAGATAAATCATAGTAATGCTTAAAAAATATAAAATAGGTTTTTAAGCTATTGCATAGCTTCTATCGCGGGCCTTGAGCGTGGAGACCGAATCCAGAAATTTCGTAACGAAAATTTACACAAAATTTTACGAGACACTCACACTCACGCAATATGCGTGAGTGTGAGTGTTAGAGATTTCTCTTTTTGGATTTCAAAAAATCGATTATGTAAATTACACATATAAATCGATTTTTGTAAACTAAGTTTTCCGAACGCGAACCGAATCGTTCGTTGGCCATTTTCCCGGACGTGAACCTACATATAGTCGCCTCCCAAACGGAAACCGACTCATCGGTCTTGTCTCCGAACGCAAACCGAACCATTGATTATTATTTCCATATATTTAGATTTTTTGGAAAATCGATTTATTTGTAGGGACAAAAAATCGATTATTAATTAATCGATTTTTTTCAATCAATATTACATCCCTATGACTCATGTCATGCCTGCTTAGAGTCCTCGCCACCACTCATGTCCTGCGACGAAAACCAGAACTAAATTTGACAGCAACGCCATTTTATCTCATGTCAGAGTGCTCGATGAAATTAGCGTCCATGGTTTTTCCCAATATTTTCTTGAAATCTGCGTGAATATGCGCGTAAAGTGGTGAAAAGTGCAGCTCGTGAAATGATTCCTAAAGTTAAAGAGTTTTGTGAGTTAGAGCAGAGGAATAAAGACGTTTTGATCCCTTTAAATAATATACAAAAAAGAGTCGCTGCCATGACAGGTAAATTTTAGGGATACCAGAGTATTAGTTTTTTTCTAACAATAGGTAAAATATGACTAAATTAAAACACTAATTAAATTATTTTGTATTTTAGGTGTTTCAGAGAAAACGGTATCTCGAATTACGAAAGAAGGAAGAGTGGCAGCAAGCACTTCAAAAATAATTGTAATATTTCAAAAATGATGGACTGGTAGATGAAGAAATAGAAAGATTCATAATTCATAATATCAACAGCCAGTGATAGCGACACTGATTCTGATCATGGCAGTGAATTTCAAGAGACAAGTGACAGCGATATGTCTGGAATGCAAGTAATAAATGATGAAGACCATAATTATTGTATAAAAATAATTTAATAAAATTTACCTATATCGTGAAACTAGGTTGATTTCATTGTTTTCCTACATAACTACACTACTATTACAAAGAGATAAAATTTCTAGTTTTATATTTTTGTTTGTACCGGATAAACTGAAAAAATATAGGACCAATTTAAAAAAATATTTAATCTATCAAAATCTTCATTAGGAGCGAATAACATCACTACATAGTATAACACAAAGTCTCTTCCGTTGTCTGTCTAAAATTATAATCGTAAGTAGAATAAATAAAAATAAATAGAGATCCCACGAAAATAGCAATAATATAACCAAAGAAATAAAAAAATTGCCTATATTCTTCATTACTACAACTGTGCGAAGTCGAAGTGAACTGCTAGTAGTAAATAGTTTTAAAATGTAAACCAAAGAGCATATAAGTCATGTAAACATTAGTTCGCCCTCCCTTTTAGTGTAAGGGGTAAATTATGGCTATCTTACTGGCATCATTATAATAGGCGATTGCGACGCCGCGTCTAGCGGACTTGAGTGGTGGCGCGGACTCTAGAGTGATTTTCGCATTCCAGCGCCATCTAGTTTCATTTGATGATACTACGTTATTATAGGTGCTTTTCGCGGTCTCATGCGAAAGCTCGGGGTTTGAGAGGTTCGCTATTCCGCTGGCAGGTGGCGCTATTTTACCACTATCGGTAAATAGGTGGTACTTCACAGACATGATCGACTAAAAAGTTTGAAATTGAATTATTGAATTCATGTAGTTAGGTAAATATCGAATCCTGGCCGTGCATCAATGGATATTTCTGTTCGAAAAATGTATATGCGCGTTACACGTGCTTATAACGGTGAAGGAAAACATCGTGAGGAAACCTGTTAGTATTCTTGAAAGCGACGACGGGCTTGCAACCTGTTACGTGTGGAATGCTAACTACGTAGTTAGGTAAATAGGTAGGTTAAAGATTTTGACATCTATCGATGAATAGCAGAACTTTTAATGACTTTTTGAAATATCACGCTTGTCTCTTTAGTTTAGCAACTCGCCAATAGGTGGCATTGGTTGTATCGGCGTTACTGCGCATGCCTAATCCCCCTCTTCGAAAAAAGGATAAATAAAATAAATAAATAAATAATTATAAATACATAAGTTGATAAAAAATGTTATGCAATAGCTTTACCGCGGCAGTCTCCGAGTGCCACACGTCTTTTTTATTTTTTTTTATTTTAATATTGCATATGAAAAATCACTAGGTAGGATTGGGATCATGGAGTAGTCAATACTAATGTACATTTTTGAGAGTATTGTGCGACCTTGGATCATCGACTACATAGCCTACTGGGCTATGTGTAGTCGATGCCTTGGATTCAACTTTTTCTATGACAACTAAATTTTTTAGTTTGTGATGTCAGATTTGCACACCAGCTCCACATCTATACCAAAATCATCCTACTTGCGTTTTTTTATCATAGTTTTGTATTACATGTAGGTACCTGCTTACCCATAATCGGTATCCCGTCCCGATTATTTGTAGACAGAAAATCTAAGTTTATTTATACAGCTAGCTACAGCTCAATAAAATCCGTTTTGTTGTTTAGGATATATGTCACTGTCCATTACAGTAGATGTCAATATTGTCAATGCCAAGCATGAAAACATCTGTGTAACCTACATTGTGTTCAAGCAAATAAATGATCTATAGCTCTATCCAAAGAGCATATAAGTCGCTCTATCTTTATCTTTATTTAGCACGAATTTGATTTATTCCAAAAATCAGATGCGCGTCACGGAATCACGGCTGCACTGATTTAGCTAATTCGTTTTTGTTGTGTTGTCAGAAAAAGGTTCAACAACTTAACCTAAAAAAAATGTAGCGTAAATTATATAAATTTGACAGAACGGCTGTCGGGTTGGGAAATAGTAATCCGTAGGCTACCTCAGAGCATATAAGTGGGTTCTGGTTCCTAGGTGTTCTGTGCTGTGGCTAGTAAAGTAGTAATATTATCTAAATCAATATGCTAAACAATTTAGTTGGACCGCTAAGCCCATTTAGGTGTGATTTTAGTGTTTTTCTGTGAATGCAACTGTCTGCAATGGCTTTGGTGTGTAGAATATGTCTAGTCGGCAATATCAGGATGCTGGAAGTTGATAATATCCACCTCCTAGAGATGTACGAAACACTTACTAACACCAAGGTAGGTAAACTTTATCTTACGCTAAATGTGAATTGTGAGGTACCAGGAGGTAGAGAAAATCCACCCCAATGTGATCCAACCCTCATAAATTTCAAAATCGATCGGTAATACACTAAAGGCAGGCCATAGTGGTAGTACTGTCCCCTTCCATTGTACATGATTTGTTTCAGCTCAACACAGAATCAGAAATTGGAAGGCCCAGCACAGTGTGCTATGTTTGTCACCGGGAGCTGCAGAAGTGCCACAAATTATCCCAAATGGCACAAAGTTCCAACGGAATCCTTCAAGATCTGTTTGAACGTGGCATTGAGGTAATCACTGTATTCCTTCACCTTTATTTATTTATTTAATTATTTGTATATTATGGGTATCAGTGATAACACAGTCCAATGTAAAATAAAATATAGGGTAACTTAAATCTATGCGTATCACTAATTACAGAATACCACAGCATGCGTTAAGATAATTGAGCCTAAAAATGCAAAATTGAAGTACAAAGTGAGCATGGTAGATTAGATTGTAAACAAGAAGAAATAATTAAATTAAATTGAAAAAAAGACTAGTTATAGTAGAGAAAAACAAATTTGAAGAACAAAAAGAAATAATTTTAAAGAATATGTGTAAAATATTACTTATTTTTATGTTGGCTTTATAATTTCCAACAAACACTTTTTGAATTTAGTGAGAGGATTAGAAACGTCAAGATCTTCACATTTTTACAACTCATTGTAACATGTGCAGCGTCTTGGTAATGAAGACTATTTTCCCAAATTTGTCCTTCAGTATGGTGTAGTAAAAAGAAAAAGAAAAATAAAATAAACCTTTCTTTTAGATCTGTGCAAAGCCGGGACGTGCTGTTCCATTCCATACATTCATACGTAAAATCTTACTTGTTACCCAGAGAGGTAGGCAGAGACCATGGCTTTTGATTGACTGGCCTCATCTCAGTTGGTAGTAACTCTGCCTTCTGCGCTGTAGGTTGTGGGTTCGATCCCCACCCAGGGCAAACATTTGTGTGATGAACATAGATGTTTGTTCTGTGTCTGGGTGTTGATATGTATAAAAAGTATGTATTTACAAAAAAAAAAGTATATAAGTATTCTATCAGTTATCTGGTTCCCATAGTACAAGCTTTGCTTAGTTTGGGGCTAGATGGCGCAGTGTGTAAAAAAAAAACTTGAGAGGTGTCAAGGGACACCCGGATGGAACGAAGTTCTCACAAAATAACGTGGGACAAGGGAAGGGGAATCAACTTTGACTTCGACTTCGACCTCGACCTCGACCTCCACCTCCACCTCCACCTCCACCTCGACCTCGACCTCGACCTCGACCTCCACCTCCACCTCCACCTCGACCTCGACCTCCACCTCCACCTCCACCTCCACCTCCACCTCGACCTCGACCTCGACCTCGGCCTCGACCTCGACCTCGACCTCGACCTCCACCTCGACCTCGACCTCGACCTCGACCACCTCCACCTCCACCTCGACCTCGACCTCGACCTCGACCTCGACCTCCACCTCGACCTCCACCTCCACCTCGACCTCAACCTCGACCTCCACCTCCATCTCGACCTCGACCTCGACACAATTAATACATAATATTAATAGATATACTATAGCAAAAAAGTGTCGTGACAACTTTTCGTAAGATTTTTTTCCGTCTAGCCCCCTTTCACAACGCGCGATAAGGAACTTCGTTCCAAAAAAAAAAAATGGCTTTACACCTGCTACTATCCTGACATACTTATATTGCTGCATTCACACTCATCACTTTCATCATGCACGCTTGTTGGTTAAGAGTAGGAGCTCTTCCCTGGCCTTTTTTTCAAAACATCACCAATTTGGTCCAAAAAAATACACCAAGGTCTTCCTCTTCTGACATTTCCATTCACACTCACTTTATACCTGTTTTGTCAACCGTTCTTCATTCCTTCAATCTTATCTTCTTCATTTTTCAGCTATAAGTAGTAATTTCAATGCAGGCCAATGGTTTTCTATAAAATAAAAGAAACATGAATCCATCTTATAAATTACACCGTTTTGGAGTTGCAGCTGATGTAATTAATCATTGAATTGAACATATTGTTTCAGGCCACACATGAAACGGTCACAATGCTGCCTCTGGAAATAAAAGAAAAGTTATCAGTGATTCCTACATTGTACATGTGTATAAGTGATTATCCACACACTGTAAGTACACCTGCACTAACTATTAAGGAGGAGGAACTAGACAGAATCGATGTGACAAAAGAAGAGACATATGAAACTCAAGATTTTGAGGAATTATCACTTGAAGACACTGAAATTGGTAATGATCTAAATAATTCACAACTGCCTTCAGATGAAGAAATTAATGCAGAGAATGAAATCATTGTCAAGCAGTCGTGTTTCTGTTGTGATGTGTGCAACAGAAATTTTTCAAATAGGTATAAGTTAGCAAGTCATCTGAATATTCACACTAAAAATAAGAAATATTCTTGTAACAGATGCGACAAGGCATTTAATCGAAAAGAACATTTGAAAAGACACATGCGAATTCACACTGGAGAAAATTCATATTCTTGCAATAGATGTGACAAGGAATTTAATCGAACAGAAACTTTGAAAACACACATGCTTATTCACACTGGAGAAAAGCCATATTCTTGCAACAGATGTGACAAAGCATTTAATCAAAAAGGAACTTTGAAAACACACATGCTTATTCACACTGGAGAAAAGCCATATTCTTGCAACAGATGTGACAAGGCATTTAATCGACAAGGACATTTAAAAAAACACAGGCTTATTCACACTGGAGAAAAGCCATATTCTTGCAATAGATGTGACAAGGCATTTAATCGAAAAGAAAATTTAAAAACGCACATGCTTATTCACACTGGAGAAATGCCATATTCTTGCAACATATGTGACAAGGCATTTAATCGAACAGAAACTTTGAAAACACACACGCTTATTCACACTGGAGAAAAGCCATATTCTTGCAACAGATGTGACAAAGCATTTAATCAAAAAGGAACTTTGAAAACACACATGCAAATTCACACTGGAGAAAAGCCATATTCTTGCAACATATGTGACAAGGAATTTAATCGAACAGAAACTTTGAAAACACACATGCTTATTCACACTGGAGAAAAGCCATATTCTTGCAACAGATGTGACAAAGCATTTAATCAAAAAGGAACTTTGAAAACACACATGCTTATTCACACTGGAGAAAAGCCATATTCTTGCAACAGATGTGACAAGGCATTTAATCGACAAGGACATTTAAAAAAACACAGGCTTATTCACACTGGAGAAAAGCCATATTCTTGCAATAGATGTGACAAGGCATTTAATCGAAAAGAAAATTTAAAAACGCACATGCTTATTCACACTGGAGAAATGCCATATTCTTGCAACATATGTGACAAGGCATTTAATCGAACAGAAACTTTGAAAACACACATGCTTATTCACACTGGAGAAAAGCCATATTCTTGCAACAGATGTGACAAAGCATTTAATCAAAAAGGAACTTTGAAAACACACATGCAAATTCACACTGGAGAAAAGCCATATTCTTGCAACATATGTGACAAGGCATTTAATCGAAAAGGAACTTTGAAAATACACATGCTTATTCACACTGGAGAAATGCCATATTCTTGCAACAGATGTGACAAGGCATTTAACGAAAAAGGCTCTTTGAAAAAACACATGCGAATTCACACTGGAGAAAAGCCATATTCTTGCAACAGATGTGACAAGGCATTTAATCAACAAGGACATTTAAAAAAACACAGGCTTATTCACACTGGAGAAAAGCCATATTCTTGCAATAGATGTGACAAGGCATTTAATCGAAAAGAAAATTTAAAAACACACATGCTTATTCACACTGGAGAAATGCCATATTCTTGCAACATATGTGACAAGGCATTTAATCAAAAAGGAAATTTGAAAAGTCACATGCGAATTCACACTGGAGAAAAGCCATAGTCTTGCAACAGATGTGACAAGGCATTTAACGAAAAAGGATCTTTGAAAAAACACATGCAAATTCACACTGGAGAAATGCCATAATCTTGCAACATAATGTGACAAGGCATTTAATCGAAAAGGAACTTTGAAAAGACTCATGCTTATTCACACTGGAGAAATGCCATATTCTTGCAACAGATGTGACAAGGCATTTAACGAAAAAGGCTCTTTGAAAAAACACATGCGAATTCACACTGGAGAAAAGCCATATTCTTGCAACATATGTGACAAGGCATTTAACAAAAAAGGATCTTTGAAAAAACACATGCGAATTCACACTGGAGAAAAGCCATAATCTTGCAACATATGTGACAAGGCATTTAATCGAAAAGGAACTTTGAAAAGTCACATGCGAATTCACACTGGAGAAAAGCCATATTCTTGCAACAGATGTGACAAGGCATTTAACAAAAAAGGATCTTTGAAAAAACACATGCTTGTTCACACTGGAGAAAAGCCATTATTTTTGTAACAATTGAGATAAGGCACACAAAAAAAATATATTTAATAAGTCACATGCAAATTCACATCCGTGAGGAGGGAAGAAAGTCATGTAATGAAAAGAATGTAAGGAATTAATGTGGGTGGATAATAATAATAATATAATAATAAGTTTATTAAAGAACCAAAACTTAAAAAACAGTAAGTACTTGGAAATATTGCTAGGTGTAAAATAATAATTGGTAGGTACTATTAAATACAATACGTCAAAAATGACGGTACATGTACAGTTTAAGAACCATTACCTCCCGTGCTAGTTTTAAACTGTGTTACGGCAAGGTGATTCTCGTTCAATATAAATATGGGTCATATTTGTTTGTATTCTGTCGGGTCAAGCAATAGAACAAAGCGTTAACCTATTTCTAGCGTAGATGCAGTAAGTAGTGCAACAAGTTAATGCAGTACACTCATGCAGAGCAGATAAATCATAGTAATGCTTAAAAAATATAAAATAAGTTTTTTTTTTTATTTTTTATAATTATTATTTAGATACTTAGGTATCTGTAATTAATTTAGAACTTAGGTATATAGAAGGCCCTTACTGTAATAAAGGAGCCATGGTACAGAATCAATAGATAAATAATATGATTAAGGGCCGATTTTTCAATCCCCAGATAAATAGACAGATAGCGTTTATTCGACAGATAGCAAGATATTGAATTTTTCAATAGTCGGATAAGACTTATTTGTCGAATAACTCCGCTAACTGAAGAATATATCTATCTGCCGCTTTGACCGCCAGATAGCCGCTTATTCGATGAATAGTTTAGACGTTGACGTAAAGTAAAAAGTAATTTGGTTTGAAATGTTTGAATTGATTGAGGTTATTTCATGTGTTTACTTCTTGTGTTGTCTTATTACTTACAAGGAGCGCAGTAAATCATTATTATGGATATTTTCGATAATACTGATGACCTGGCAGTCGAAGAAGAAGCTATAATAAATGAATATATAAATCCATCTCAAAGAAAAGAAAGAATCGTCAGATCGAGGCCTGATCATTATACTCAGTGGGATTCAAAAGAATTTCATCGCCGATTTAGACTTTCAAAAGAGTCAGTGCAAAGTTTGCTCTCCCTAATAGAAGATAAAGTCAAGCATGAAACAGAAAGGTAAGTTTTTGATTGTTTATGCAAGCTGTGATCCAGGTTATACTTACCTACCTAGCAGTACATTTGATCTGAGCCTAGTAGATACCTACCAGGTAGTAGGTACTTCAGTTAACCATAAATATGCACTTTTATTTGTTTCAGGAACCATTGTATCCCACCCATGTTACAGTTGTTAATTGCATTGCGGTATTATGCCACTGGGAGTTTCTACATCACTGTTGGTGATTTTGCCGGCATTCATAGCTCCACTATATACTGTATTATAAAAAGAGTTACAGAAGCTATAGCATCTTTAAGGCCAACTTTTATAAAGTTGCCGAGAAGCGATGAAGACATCAGAAGGTCTCAGGAAGAATTTTATAAAATAGCTAGATTCCCTAGAGTCATCTCAGCTATAGATGGCACCCACATTAGGATTCAGTCGCCCGGTGGAAACACAGCAGAGGAATTTAGGAACAGAAAAGGCTTTTTTTCATTTAATGTGCAAGCAATGTGTTCAGCAGAATTAAAATTCCAAGATATAGTTGCACGCTGGCCTGGCTCCACCCATGATTGCATGATATTTGCAAATTCATGTGTAAAATTTCATTGTGAGAATCATACATTTGGTAATGGAATTATACTTGGAGACAGTGGTTATGAACAAACCAATTACCTATTGACTCCTCTTCAAAACCCAGACACACCAGCTCAGAGTTTGTATAATGAATCACAAATACGAACACGGAATGTCATTGAAAGATGCTTTGGAGTGTGGAAAAGACGCTTTCCAGTTCTGAGCATTGGATTAAGGTGTAAGCTACCACTTGCACAAGATGTAATTGTAGCCTGTGCTATATTACACAACTTGGCACGAACAAACAATGAAGAGGAGCCTCCAGTCGACCCAGAAGTACTCATTCCGCCACAGCCAATATTTCCCTCCTATGTGGTCAATCCCACTGGTGAAGAGAGGCACCAGACTAGAAACATAATGTTAAGTTATTTTCATTCCTTAATTTTATAAGACCAGCGGATCCATAAGTTGTCCTGCCCGATCGCAGCACTATGCGGATCGCATCCAGGGACCCACTCAAACAAAACAAATAATTTCATCAAAATCAGTCCAGCCAGTTAGGAGTTCAGTGACAAACATGTGTACAGAATAATTATATATGTATATACATACACATATATAAAGATAAGTAGGTAACCTAGGTCCTTAAAGTAGGCGGTACTCTTTTAATAATAAATAAATGCTTTTGTAAAATACTAGTTTTTATTTCTCTATGTTTAAAGTTAAAGTTGTACATAGAAGTATTTACTTGGCAAATAAAATACTAAAACTAACACTAACATAATATGACTTAAATCATCAACAGACATATTCTTATACATAATATTTAAATCATGCCACCCGGAACAGGTTGGCAACTCATTTTTGATAGAAGTAGTGCATGTATTTCTTCTTTTCTTCTCTCATCATTACTTATATGTAACATTTTTAGTTTATGTTCCTCCTCCATAAACCGATGTTGCATTCTTGTAGTCTCCATTTGCAGCTGTACCAGTTCTAACCGAGCTGTGCTTAATTTGTCCAGTTTAGAGGTGACACTTGCTTTGGTTGCTGTGTGTTTTAAAACATTTGACACCCTCGTTTTCAGGGTCTTTGGCTGCCATTTGTCCCATTTATTTTCTGAAAGCATAAAAATATTATCAACACCAAACCAATAATACCTAAAATTACAATGTATTATCAACACCAAACCAATAATACCTAAAATTACAATGTAAATACCTATGATAGTGTTATGTTTATTGGGATGTTACCTAATATCATCATAAATAATCAAACGGTATCGATATAAATAAAACAATCCACACATCATCATCTAGCCCCAAGCTAAGGAGAGCTTGTGTTATATGGGTGGGATGACAGATATACTTGAGGCAAAATATTACATAGATAGGTATTTTTTTATATACATAGAAAATACCCAGAACACTCGGGAAAAATATTTGCAGATCGTACAAACATTTGTCCCAAGGCGAGAATCGAAGCCGCAACCTCCTGCGTCACAGGCGGACCTTCGCCCACCGCGTCACATACACATACATCACCAGTCTGCCTGCTACACACAGTAGTTATGGCAAATTATGGCATGTTCAACAGTGGACTGTACTTAGGCAGCTACATTGTTATATATACCTTTTTGTGAGTCATCGTCTTCGATGATTTTTAAGATGACTGACTCATCCATATCTAAAATGAAAAAAGATAAATAAATTACAATGACAGCATTTAAATAAAAATATCTTGCTAGAAAGTTTATACTGGAACGGATTCTCATGCGTACCTGGTATCTGAACATTAGCTTGGGTAGTATTCTCCGTGTCATATTCTGGTGTCTCTGCAGAGCTAATTTTCCATGGCTCCAGAACATCTTCCCCGACAAGAGTTGGTATTACTGGAAAATATTTTTACAAGTATGAGGTTACATATTAACAGGGGCAGGCCCATCCTATGAGATGAAGGTATTGCTTTGTATGTTTATAATCTTAACTTGACTAATACCTACTTGAGATAGTATCACTGTCGTGACGCGCTTCGAGTCCTTTTATGTTAGAACAAATGCTCATCACCTTATCCTCGATGTCGTTAAATTCGGGAGCATTTGAAGGACCCCCTCCAGTTCTGTACGTCTCTTGCCTCTGCAGAGAGGACTTTTTCTTCGTGGTCTTTTTTATTCCCTCGTATTTCAGTTTCAGTGTTTTCCATGAGCGGGCACTTGTTGATATTCCACATGAGTTAAAAGCATTCTCAATGTTCTTCCATGCAGCATCCTTATCTTTATTCGTCACCGCATCGGTCTTTTTATTTTCGATGATATGTTTAAATTTTTCAACCAAACTTACGAGTAATTGAACCTCGGCGGTAGCAAAATTTGCCGAACGCTCTCTTTTGCGAGATTCCATTGTAATTAAACTCATAATCATAACAGAGGAACAAAATCTCTGTGAAGTTGACTTCGAACCGAAATAAAATAACCACACAATCACACAAACAGTTCACAACACAACACCATAACATAACCTAAAAATAAAAGTGAGTGACGTTTGTTTGACAGGAAATGAGTACAACGGTCTGTCCTGCTCTAACGCTTGTGTGTGCAATATATTTGTTTCATCTCTCAGAAGTGTTAGTTGCCAGAGTTGAAATATTCGGTAAGATAGATTCCATAGATTCCATAGACAATTGAAAAATAGGCGGCCAATTATCAGACTGATAAACCGCCAGGTAACTATATTCGTTAGATTGTTATTCTAGCTTTTATCTGATGATTGAAAAATCGGCCCTAATATATATAACTATTACATTAAATGTTTTTTTTTTTTTTTTTTTTTTTTAAACGATGTATTTCAAATAATACTAATAGTGGTATAATAATAGTAAAGTGAAGTACTTAAATATTTTATAGGTTTAAAAGACGTTGCCAGGATATATCTTGTTAGGATCAAATAGAGAATTGGAATGTGGATAGGAGCAGGAATGGAAATATGGAAGGGAAGGGTCATCAAAATATTTATTGCTACTTGATAATTTGTAAAAGATTTTCCGTTTCATCATAATCAAGATTAAGAAGAAACTCTTCTAGTAATCTGCCACATATATACTTAGTTTTATCCATGAGTAGGACCTCCTTATTAATGCGGATGTATAGTAATGGAGACAGAAAATTAGAAAAGCATTGTGCAAAGGTGGTGTTACACTTAGGTACCTTATATACCTCATGTGTCCTTCTTTTAGGTATATCATAGCGTATTTGGCGTGAGTGTTGTCTATACACAATACTTTTTACAAAAAGCTGACGCACCGTGAGGACTTGAAAGTCGTTGTATAAATTTAATGTAGGGTACCTAAAAGGTTTAAAAAGTATTACTTTAAGAATAGATCGTTGGATACTGTAACGAGTCAGGCTTCGTTCAAGGTATCCACAAAAATAAATTATAGTGTTTTAAATCTAAATTACTAATCATTGGTCTGATTTATCAATCGATAGTGGATTTGAGGTGCGAGAATTGTTTGTCATAGCTCAAAGTTGTCAATTATGACAGAGATATGGGAATGTCAACTGTTACATCACCTGTCAGTATTAACAATGACATAAGAATAGTTCATCGATCGAGAATGTGAATCATTAGTTATATTCGTGTGACGTATATGGCAATAATTCGAGTTTTTGCATTCATTCACTGAGCTCTGATTGGTTGGTATTTTTAAGCGCGGGAAGAGAAAAAAACATGGAGGCTGCTTGGGTTTTGGACGAGGGATTCGTGAGAGGGTTTTTTTTAGAGAGGAGGGATTTTTTTGAGGTAATTGTGGAATACAAGGGACGCTATTGTTAAGGGTAGATACAAGGGATGTTGAGGATTCTTTGGGGTTCTGAAGGGTATTCAATTGGGAGTTGTGGAGTCGTTTAAAGTAAAACTTGAGTCTTTCTATAAATTTATGTGTTCAATTAATGGAGTTCAAATCGAAATACAAAATTGCCGTCAGTATAAAATTAACTTGGGAGGAACAAGTTGGGACTTGCTTTTTAGAATAAATTCTTGGGTTTTTCTTTCCTTGGCTGGTTTACTTGAGGGTAGGATTTATCTGTGTACCTAGGCCCCCGGAGAAGTCATTCTAGTGCTTAAAGTTTGTGAATTAGTTTAGATAAAAGTTATTGTGATGTTTGAGTGTAATTCAATAATTGATTTAAAGCACCAGTTTAAATGGTTTTTATGACTGGAAGGTTTCTCTCTACACACAATTGATAGGTACCTAACGGTGACAACTACATTGTGATTCTGCTTGGTTCAGGATCTGGGGTGAGAAAAGGTCGTGAGTTATTTGGAGTTCATTATTCTTTAAGTTTAAAATCAACTAGTTGTGTCTGTTATGAAGGACTTGTCTAGCCTTACCTTAGTTAATAATTACATTCTGTGTTGAAGAGAGATAATTTGAGATTCTGTTTCAACATGAGACCTGTAACAGGGAGTCCGATCATTGTGGACCCGACAATTGAAGTTTAAGTTCGAGCAATGTGAATTTTAACTTAAGAGACGTACAAAGTGTCTTTTGATTGAGTTGACCTGAGCTGGTGTTTGTGGAGATTAACTGGATCACAAATTATATCAATTATAATTCTAACAACGGAGAGTTGTTTATTAGACATTTATTTCATAATGGACAAGAAGGTTCTAAATATTATGATTTATATTATGTATAAGTATTTATCTGACCTAAATAGGATGTTTTAGAACCGATCTGATCGATTCTTCAGCATCCGAAAGTAACCTTTTGTTTGAAGGCTTGACTGATAGACGGACTGACTCAGGTTGCTAAAAGATTAAGTCCTCTTATATTTTGCTAGACAGAATTGACAGACTGAACTTTATGACTCTGTAATATCATTCCCACTCAAATGACAATTAAGCCTTCTACTCAGAGGAGGAGATAAGGTCTATGGAATGATCTCCACTATCCTTCTCGGACTGGAGGGGAGAGGATCTGCGCTGAGTTTTCCACATTTTAGATGACAGATAAGCCTAGCCAATTTATTATATATATTTTATTCTCCGTTACTTCTTACTCTCAATATCAGCAAATCTCTAGACTTTCCTTAATTGTATACTAAAGTGTTATAGAATTGAATAGTAGATAAGTAGGTAGACAGTTTAATCATAATATCTTAAAAGAATCAGAGTTATTACCTATATCACAATGTACGGTCCTAATCAATAAAAACTAGACGATCACTTGGCCAATTTAAATAATTAAAACAGATCATAACAACTATTAGGATTAGTTCTAGGTAAGATTTCAGGATGACTAGGTATTAATATAGTTTTCTATTAACGTCTTATAATATAAATTAATTAAAATTATTATATTTAAATTTCAAAAATATTAGTATGATGATGAAGTCGGGTGGGTGTGTAGTATGTAGGCTAGTATAGGGTAGGCTAGGTTAGGCTGTAGGTGGTTTTAAAAGGGGGGGAGTGTTACAATTTGTTAGCCGTGACCAGTATATTTAGTAGTTTTAGTTACAGTTTGGTTAATCCGTAAACTAGGATATTTAATAGTAGGTTTAGATACAAGTTATGTCTTTAATTATTTAAGTGCGGATGAAACCGCACAATTTGTTGCCGTTAATGGATAGGATTTGATTAAACTGTATGCAATGGAAAGGTTAATTTAATTGAAGTAATTCTAACTATGATTATCGGTGGTAAAGAGAATAGATTAAAATTTTAAACATTAACTTTTTATAGGTAAACTTATTTATGCAAATAATTCACTTATACACAAAGATCAGGTGTGAACTCATAGGTTTTACAGCACTAGAACATTCGCTTCAATAATTATACTCCTTGCAAGAGTTCAGACTTTAATTTAAGTTTATTAAACCAAATAAATGAGTTTATATTTAATTGGAAGTTGAATTTTGGTTATAAATCAGTTTTCTATACTTGACGGGGCATGAACTGTCAAATCATTTCGTTCTAAAAACTTTATTGTTTAGTCTCTATGCTTAATAATTATTTATAAAAATGCTTAGAGCTAGCAAAGGATAGAAATACACACGGGTGCACTGAATTAGAGAGAGACAGAGATACTGCGTTCAGAAACAGTAATAGATATTTTTTTTTTATAAGTTTCTAAGTAAAAGATATTATTTAAAATTAAGTTCAGGAATATTCAAAAGTCTTGTTGTTTGGGGGTTGATTTGATTGATTCAATCTATAGCTATCCAATATTTGTTTTATAATCAAACTAGTTTATAAATTCTGAGGGCTTAAGTTGGTTTTAAAAACTATTTAATTAATCACTTATTATTCAAACAAAGAAAAGGATTATTGCAGTTAAAGATTAATAATTAGTGTCAATCATACAAAAATTTATAATTAAATTCGTAATAATATAAATAACCTATTTACAAACAAGTAATACCATCTAGTGACAGGAAACGTAATCATTATTGAGCGTAATGAAATTAAGTAGTAGGTATTGCTATTCGCCGCTAGATGTGTTAAAATAAATTAGTCGTATCTATTCGATTTTACAATAATACGTAGTAACGCTACCTGCCAATAGAGGGCGTCTTATTAATTGAAATTACATCTGCCAATCAAGTTTATCTATTTAAGTTGATGGGAATATCCTAAATTAAATATTTACATAAATAGATAGGTAGGTATACGAGTTCATTGACCACTTAGCTAGTCTATGTGTCCGATTACAAGCTAGTAAGTGGGTAGGTATAAGGTAGATAGGAGTTAGGTATGTAGATGCGTTTAAAATTGGTTGATAGTGAGTTTCATTTAGGACACACAAGATATACTTTAATAGCGTGGTAACAAGTACCTACTGGGAATGCATTGGTATCAGGCGTTGAGAGATTGAGAGTGAAACGGGAGTGGTGTGACGGAGGTAGGTAGAAAAAACAAGTGAGGTTAAGTTAGTTTGGTTATGACCGGCGGAAAAAACTGAGACACCGGTTCGCGACGACTTTTATATAAAATAGAGATTTACGTCTTGAAATAGGCCTTTCTAAGTGCTAGTATAAGTGTTTGAGATTAAATTTGAGGTAGAAAATCTATCAGTGATTGTTCAATGGCGGTTTTGGGTAGAAGAAGAGTTCAGGGAAAGACCTTCATCAGGAAGAGAACTTGGTTTGTGTTTATATACAGCGCTTTGGTGAGTGTTAGACTATAATCATTTATTATTATATGTATTACAAAACTAGTTACTTACGATCATTAGGAAAATAACCTATAGCATCTATAAAAATGATTGGGAGTTCATAGGATAAATAAATTATTTATATCAAAATTATTTTTCCTGAACACATTTTGTTCTTGAAACAATGTGATGATTACCTAGGTACTTATTTGATAAACATAAGTAAAATTCATGGTAAAACAACCTGTAGAAAAGTAAGTACCTCCTGCTCTGAGAAGTTAGTCACATTTAGTATTTCCAAGGTTTTCGATTTTTCTGGGGTTAATTTCACAATTAATAGGACAGTAGAAGAAAATAGATACCAATCTAATTAGTCCAGGTATTATAGAATAGTTAGGTATGCTTTACATACATTAGGTATTTATTTAGACAATTAATTTTATAACCTTTTGTTACCTAGGAAAATTATGTTAGAAAAAAACTTATGTTTGGCAGTTAAAATACCTAACTCAATTATTTTATAGTTTCTTGTGAACAAAATAATTTTTATAATTAGGCACGGTTAGGCTTCTTGAGTCATAATGGTAAAAATAAATGAATAATTTGATATCATCGCTCCGGGAGCAAAGTAAATTTTCAAATTTATTAAAGTTGGTTTAAATAATGGGTTTTAAATATAATATTATTGTTAGGTACACTATGTGAATATATAGGTTCTTATATAAACAATTAATTTTAGGCATTTTCAATAACTAAGGTAAATATCTTAGGAAAATTAATATATAGTGTTTTAAATACATATTTATTTTATCGCAACGTTTCTCTAAAACAAAACAACTTTTAAAATTAGCAACGGATAGGATATTAGATTCATAACAGTTAAAATACAAAAATATTTTATCTCATGTTCCTCCGGGAACAAGTTAATTTTTGAATTTAGCAACGTTAGTTGAAAATGATAAGAAACTTATCAAAGTTGGTTTAAATAATGGGTTTTAAATATAATATTATTGTTAGGTACACTGTGTGAACATATAGGTTTTTACATAAACAATTAATTTTAGGTGTTTTCAATAACTAAGGTAAATATCGTAGGAAAATTAAAATATAGTGTTTTAAATACATATTTATTTAATCTCAACGTTTCTCTAAAACAAAACAACTTTTAAAATTAGCAACGGATAGGATATTAAATGCATAACATTTAAAATACATAAATATTTTATCTCATGTTCCTCCGGGAACAAATTAATTTTTGAATTTAGCAACGTTGTTGAAATTGATAAGATACATTAATGTGAGAAGTTGAAAGGGAATACATATTGAAGATATTACAAACTATTATTTCAGGTAAATCAAATTAATATTTAATGAATTTTATAATCAATTAATTAATAATCTTAGTCTATTATATAAATTTAATGTTTTGTTGGTAGGATTTAATCGGGTTAAGATATGCAACTAAGTTTGGATTAGTTAATCAATGCTAAGTTAAGCAGTAATTGTCAGATTGATTTTGAGATTTTCTTATAGTTCTGAGTTTTAGTTACGGTCTGTTGTGTAAAATATTATATAAGTATTTTTCCATTGAGGTAATTTTAACTACTTAATTCATTCTTAATTGAACAACCAAATACTAGTGTGGGGTGGTTAGTGTAGCTTAATTAAATAACTTGACATCACATTAAACATAATTATAATGGATACTCCGGATAAAAGTTATATACAGGGTGTAGAATAATATTATTATGGGTATTCGGGATAAAAAATTATACAGGATGTAAAATAATATTATTATGGGAATTTGGGATAAAAAATTATACAGGGTGTAAAATAATATTATTATGGGAATTTGTGATAAAAGTTTTATACAGGGTGTAAAATAATATTATTATGGGAATTTGGGATAAAAGTTTTTATACAGGGTGTAAAATATTTATGTATGTGAAAATTAAAAATACAAAGGTTGTGACTATTCAATCATTCAAAGTGGCGCAGAAAATCTAACTTTGAGTAACTACTCAAGCTTGAAGAACCTGTCTTCGCAAAGCAATCTTTGATCATTGCTTGCTTCTTGTTTCTTTGACAATAGTTAAACATTGAAGATAAAATATTTAACTGGGTATGAAGTTTTCTTTATTACCATATCTAAATATAATAAAAAAATATAATAAAATTCTTATAAATGTTTTTAATTTACATATGGTAATCTGACATGGTTGGTAATTATACTGAAAAATGTATTTCTACTTGAACTGAACTAAAGTTCTTGAAAAAGGTAATGGTTTTAAAGGTAACAAAGGTGGTTTTAAAAAGGTAACAAAATCAAACGAAAGAAACTCAATTGAGTTTAATGTCAAATTAATTTAATCATTTCTATACATGAAATCTTCGTGCTCTCAAATTCACATATAGTTGGTGAATTGTCTGGTGGCGTTAACAACAATGATTGTGGGGAGTATGAATAATGTTCTGTGAGTGAAGAATGGATTTTAATTTTGAAGTGCAAGGACGATGAATGCTAGATTGGAGGTAGTGAAATATATGTGGTAGAGTTTAATGGAATGATGGGCCAGATGATTCAACAAATATTCTAAATTGAGACGATTTGATCTTAGTTGATTTTCGATAAACGATACACTTACAAAGAACTATTATGAAGGAGAATTGGTGTTAGGATAAATATTCATCGGCTATCGCTGTTCTCATGAAAGTTCTTACTATACTGTTAGGCTCGTTTTAAAGCACACTATACATACTCCGGGTGTGATTAACTTGTGATTTTGAGATTAGTGCTTTGTGGGATGTTTCAAGCATGGAGAGCTATGTGTCTAACCCTTGGGAAAGATCCTCATCTGTAGACCTCTGTAGATTACTCCTGAGGAAATGGAAGATTGATATCCAAAGCTGTATGTGCTACAGAGTATTGCAGAATTGACTTGCCTCACAACCAAGTTGTCTTACGTGATGTTGATCGGACTGGCTAGATGGATATCTGTTTATTGATTGGTTCATCAAAAACTTAGTTACCGGTACAAAATTATAACTAATTACATCTCGGTTTAAAAACACTTACATGAAGGTAAACTCACTTACATACATACATAATAGTTATCGAAATCAAATATAATCAAATTAGAAGATTGTACAACTAAAAATAAATAACAAAAAAAGGAGGTAACAGAACTACTACTGATAATGTAATTATAATGGTACGTTTTATGTTATGGTTACATTATAACTGTGTTAATTTATTTTAGGAAATGTGTGTGGTAGTGTATATATATATATAAAATTATGTATATTCTTTTCTTTTATATATATAATACTTTATAAATATATATTTAAACGAATATCTATAAAGGATTCATTTTGTTTATGTACAAAATGTTTTATAAGTATCTAATCTATATGTATAATTTATTTTTGCGAAGAACTACTTTCTACTTAGTGAAAAATTAACTACGATATTCTATCTGCGTAAATTTTGGGGGTTGGCTGTAACGAGTCAGGCTTCGTTCAAGGTATCCACAAAAATAAATTATAGTGTTTTAAATCTAAATTACTAATCATTGGTCTGATTTATCAATCGATAGTGGATTTGAGGTGCGAGAATTGTTTGTCATAGCTCAAAGTTGTCAATTATGACAGAGATATGGGAATGTCAACTGTTACATCACCTGTCAGTATTAACAATGACATAAGAATAGTTCATCGATCGAGAATGTGAATCATTAGTTATATTCGTGTGACGTATATGGCAATAATTCGAGTTTTTGCATTCATTCACTGAGCTCTGATTGGTTGGTATTTTTAAGCGCGGGAAGAGAAAAAAACATGGAGGCTGCTTGGGTTTTGGACGAGGGATTCGTGAGAGGGTTTTTTTTAGAGAGGAGGGATTTTTTTGAGGTAATTGTGGAATACAAGGGACGCTATTGTTAAGGGTAGATACAAGGGATGTTGAGGATTCTTTGGGGTTCTGAAGGGTATTCAATTGGGAGTTGTGGAGTCGTTTAAAGTAAAACTTGAGTCTTTCTATAAATTTATGTGTTCAATTAATGGAGTTCAAATCGAAATACAAAATTGCCGTCAGTATAAAATTAACTTGGGAGGAACAAGTTGGGACTTGCTTTTTAGAATAAATTCTTGGGTTTTTCTTTCCTTGGCTGGTTTACTTGAGGGTAGGATTTATCTGTGTACCTAGGCCCCCGGAGAAGTCATTCTAGTGCTTAAAGTTTGTGAATTAGTTTAGATAAAAGTTATTGTGATGTTTGAGTGTAATTCAATAATTGATTTAAAGCACCAGTTTAAATGGTTTTTATGACTGGAAGGTTTCTCTCTACACACAATTGATAGGTACCTAACGGTGACAACTACATTGTGATTCTGCTTGGTTCAGGATCTGGGGTGAGAAAAGGTCGTGAGTTATTTGGAGTTCATTATTCTTTAAGTTTAAAATCAACTAGTTGTGTCTGTTATGAAGGACTTGTCTAGCCTTACCTTAGTTAATAATTACATTCTGTGTTGAAGAGAGATAATTTGAGATTCTGTTTCAACATGAGACCTGTAACAGGGAGTCCGATCATTGTGGACCCGACAATTGAAGTTTAAGTTCGAGCAATGTGAATTTTAACTTAAGAGACGTACAAAGTGTCTTTTGATTGAGTTGACCTGAGCTGGTGTTTGTGGAGATTAACTGGATCACAAATTATATCAATTATAATTCTAACAACGGAGAGTTGTTTATTAGACATTTATTTCATAATGGACAAGAAGGTTCTAAATATTATGATTTATATTATGTATAAGTATTTATCTGACCTAAATAGGATGTTTTAGAACCGATCTGATCGATTCTTCAGCATCCGAAAGTAACCTTTTGTTTGAAGGCTTGACTGATAGACGGACTGACTCAGGTTGCTAAAAGATTAAGTCCTCTTATATTTTGCTAGACAGAATTGACAGACTGAACTTTATGACTCTGTAATATCATTCCCACTCAAATGACAATTAAGCCTTCTACTCAGAGGAGGAGATAAGGTCTATGGAATGATCTCCACTATCCTTCTCGGACTGGAGGGGAGAGGATCTGCGCTGAGTTTTCCACATTTTAGATGACAGATAAGCCTAGCCAATTTATTATATATATTTTATTCTCCGTTACTTCTTACTCTCAATATCAGCAAATCTCTAGACTTTCCTTAATTGTATACTAAAGTGTTATAGAATTGAATAGTAGATAAGTAGGTAGACAGTTTAATCATAATATCTTAAAAGAATCAGAGTTATTACCTATATCACAATGTACGGTCCTAATCAATAAAAACTAGACGATCACTTGGCCAATTTAAATAATTAAAACAGATCATAACAACTATTAGGATTAGTTCTAGGTAAGATTTCAGGATGACTAGGTATTAATATAGTTTTCTATTAACGTCTTATAATATAAATTAATTAAAATTATTATATTTAAATTTCAAAAATATTAGTATGATGATGAAGTCGGGTGGGTGTGTAGTATGTAGGCTAGTATAGGGTAGGCTAGGTTAGGCTGTAGGTGGTTTTAAAAGGGGGGGAGTGTTACAATACGTTCAAGTTTAATGAGAGAAGTCTTTTTTGTGCCACCCCAGGCAGAGATACCGTATGATATAATTGATTGGCATAGGGTTTGATATACAACTCTATTAGTTTTATCATCTTTTAAGTTTCTTATTTTTTTAAAGATTGGTATGAGTTTCCTCACTCGAGATTTTAACGTATCAATATGCTGCTTCCAGTTTAAGTTTTTATCAATGGTGACCCCCAAATACTTTATACTATCCGCAGGAGAAAGAGTATAGCATTCGCAACTACTCGTACTATTTTCTGTTATTGAACAGGTATGAGTCTTCAGTGTAAGTTCAGGACTAGGTTGATTGCTGTTGTAGACTGAAAAAGGAATATATTTGGTTTTAGTTAGATTAAGAGTTAGTAAATTATTTCTTAGCCACTCCACAACAACCCTCATCCCATCCTCAGCTGAGCGGTAGACATTATTCCAAGTTGATCCCCTAAAGATAATAACAGTATCATCAGCAAATGTTATTATTTTTGCATTATTGAATCTTGTATTACAGAGGCTGTTGATATATATGAGAAAAAGTGTCGGTCCGAGAACAGAACCTTGAGGTACACCAAAGGAAACTGGTTTTCTCTCACTTACAAAATCACCCACCCTCACAGCCTGAGTTCTATAACTGTGGTAGTCCTCAAATAGGTTCAGTGGTACACCACGAACTCCCATAGCCTCCAATTTACGTAATAGCAAAGGGACAGAGACAGTATCGAACGCCTTGGCCAAATCCAGGAAGACTCCGATGCATTTTTGCTTATTGTCTAGATTCTCAGTAACGTATGATACAAGGTTTTCAATTGCATCCACTGTAGACTTTTTTTCTCTAAAACCGTATTGGTTACCTGAGAGGAGACAATTTTTTTCTAGGAAGCTTGTTAGAGGTTTTCAATTGCATCCACTGTAGACTTTTTTTCTCTAAAACCGTATTGGTTACCTGAGAGGAGACAATTTTTTTCTAGGAAGCTTGTTAGACGACTGTGATAAGTTTCTCCAGGATTTTGGCCAAAGTAGGCAGAAGAGATATTGGGCGGTAATTGGTGATACTGCCTTTGTCTCCAGTCTTAAAGACAGGAATTACTATAGAGTCTTTTAGAAGTTTAGGGAAGATCCCCGAAGGCAGACAGAGACTACATATGTGAGTAATGGGTATCGCCAAGAACTCAATGAACTTTTTCAAAAAGATGCTGAAATTCCATCCCATGGATGGATGGATGGATGTAGACATAGAGATAGGCCAAAGAAAATAGGGAAGGCCTGTGTGAAAGATGATATGGGTAAGAAAGGAGTGAGTGATGAGATGACGCAAGATAGAGGGAAATGGAAGAAGTACACATGTTGTGCCAACCCCACTTAAGTGGGATAGGGGCAGGAAGATGATGATGATGCAAATTCATGCGCACATTTTGCAGTAGCTAGCATTCCATACGTGACAGGTTGCAAGCCCATCACCGCTTATAAGAATATTTTCAATTAAATCCATTGATGCACGGCCAAGATTCGAAACCACTATCTTCGGATTTAAAGTAGAGACAACTTGGCTATTAAATGAACAAATAAATTATTACTTGGAATATACATCACTTATTCCATTTTATTCAGTTACAGTGCGATTAAAGCGTTTGACTTGCAATTTTTTTAGGTATGTATGTTACTATAACTATGTTTGTTTGGGTGGAATCTTTTCTCGTTCAATCTTTAGTGCAGGTGTACTTTCAGTATGTGGATAATCACTTATACACATGGACAATGTAGGAGTCACTGATAACTTTCAGCCTTCACAGCAGATTCCCAACTACCTCCAAAGTAGGGCGCATTAGGTGGGATCATTTGCCAATGAATGCGTTGCTGGGATAACTCATTATTCCATTGGTTCATATGATTTTCCGATCGTAAAAACACGTAAAGTTCGTCTAAGTAAGCGCTGACATTAATTTTTCTAAGGGGACCTCGTCTAGACAAAAATCATTTCAATGCATTTAGGAAAGCATCTGTACTCAAGTTCGGCACCAGTTCTACATGCACAGCCCTAGTGGTGAGGCATATGAATGCACAAATGTAAGCCTTCTGAGACCTAGCACCACGTTTCCGAGTAACGTTACATTAAAAGGACCACAATAATCGAGTCCAGTATGGGCAAATGGCTTGGAAATTTGTAACCTACATTGCGGTAGGTCCGCCATAACGGGTGGAGTGCAAGGCTTAGGACGAGCCCGAAAGCAGTAATTGCATAAATGTACGCGAGACATCTGGATCACATTTAATGCATGCACCGATAAATAAATTGAACGTAGAACTCAAAACACCTAGAATAAATATTGGGATTTGAAATAAATTTTCAAAAGTCAAACTAATAACAAAAGCGCAATGGAAATCTGCTTACTCCCATGGTGTGCATTACCCCAGCAAAATGTTGGCTCTAATCAGGATTTGATGTATGCAGTAATATAGACCATGGTTTCGTGTAATTGTGACCGAATTTTAGAATTTGGGTGTCCACAGGCAAAAAACATATTAATTAAATACACATTCTGCTGCGGTAACGTTACCGCAGCAAAATGTTATCGAAATAATGGATGTAGCCAAAAAGTAATTAGTAGATTGGGTAGCTTATATTTGTGTGCGCTTATGAGCCAAAAATTTAACTCTGTGTGTCCAAGGACTCCAAAGATATTCAGGATTTTGTTAAGTATGGCGAAACTTTAAAGTCATTTTACGATAGTTTTACATAAGTGAGAGAACTGATATGTTTTACACAAAAAAGAGTATTACAACAGCTAATTATTTTGAATTTTTCAGCGAATTACAGCGAGTGATTTCAGAAATATAATGAAAACTCAAAAACAAACCATAACCGACAAACCCGACTAACATCGAAAGACACTTACAAGGTGGCGCTACGGTACATGATGGCGACCTTCGCACATTGTTCGCACTATAATGAAGTAACTGATATTTACCATAGTACAACATGTTCTGGAAAATAGTAGCGCAATGTTTTCAGTGCCATCACGAGCATTTTATTAATAATCTATGTAGGTATAGACTTTGCAGACACTGCAGGCTTTATACCGTAAAAATCGATCTTCGTTTTTCGATTTAGTATCTACCAACCTACCAGAGCTCTAAACATTGATCGATCAATGTAACTACCTTTGAATAAAGTCGAGGTTTCTACTAGTGGCCTATAAATTCATGTTTAGTTATACCTATATTAGTTATACCTATAACTAAACATGAATTTATAGGCCACTAGTAGAAACCTCGACTTTATTCAAACAGCAACATAGGTAATTATTTTTAGGTTACCTTTATATGACGCATTAAAATGCATTGTGGGTTTTCAGGCAAAACCCGTCAAATTTATTTCATAGTAGGTAACTATTATGAAATAATATAGTTTACGTATTCAACTCTATGGTTCTTTATTAGTTACTATGAAATAGGTAGTTACATTGATCGATCAATGTTTAGAGCTCTGGTAGGTAGGTAGATACTTAATAAAAATCGAAAAACGAAGATCGATTTTTACGGTTAATAAAATTTATTCGAGCATTATACCTAAGTACATCTACAGCAAATTTCATTTTAATCCGTTTTGTTGTTTTGGCCTGATTGAGGCATAAACATACGAACAAACTCGCATTTATAATATTAGTAGGAAGAAGGACTAACTGGATTTTATTTCTTACAAAAAATCCATCCAGCGTGCATCAACGCTGGGATTCGAACCCACGACCTTAAAATTAAAAGTCGAGGTACCTCCTACTCGACCAACACCGCTTACTACACTTTTATTTATTTAGCTATTTGTAAAAAAAACAAATTGACCATTTTATAAAAAAATGAAACATTTTTATTGGGTCAACCCTAAGGTAATTTAATACTGGCAGACGTCATCGCCCGCTGTGCACTTGAAAAAATGCTTATATTTCCTTGCGTCGTTTGACATCTAGAAAGTTTAGGTAAATAAAGCGTAGGTAGGTATTTGTCGTTCTGCGGTTAAGTGATGTATCTGTTACCTACGTAACAGATGAAAAATGTTACTACTAACATTATTAGTAATCCGCGGCGATGTCAGCACGGCGCGTATCGCGATTGCGCGCCAAAACTTGGGATAGTCACGTTTATAGCCATTATAGAGTTTATTTTTATTTATAGAGCGCCTTAAGGGGGGCACCCATACAACAAACGTGATTTTTGCATTCTAGCGCCATCTAGTTTCATTTGATGTTACTGCGTTATTACGGTCTCATGCGACCGCTCGGGGTTTGAGAGGTAAACCAATGATGAAAGATGTTTGCAATTCCGCTGGCAGGTGGCGCTATTTTACCACTATCGGTAAAGTATGTCGGTAAATAGGTGGTAGGTACTTTACTAAAAAGTAAAAATTCTATGAAGCTCGCGCTCGGACTCGGCCTTTTTATACCATCGGCCGCGAGACGCGTCGAGCGCGGCGACCGATTCTCGAACGCTCGCGACCGGCCGCACTGCGCGCTTGACGCATGCTTGACGCCTAGCTGCTAGGCCGGTCGCGAACGTTCGAGAATGTTCGTTTTACGAAGCTACTCGCTAGGTGACTCGCTAGCCTCCTAGGCGCTAAGCAAGCCGCCTGCCTGTGCGTTCGCGACCTTAAATACAAAAATAATCCTTATAGCATGATTCAGTATTCACGCGCGATGGCTTATTATTAGCGTATTTCATGTATAACTTTGGTGTTTCTATACCGATTTCTATGATTCTTTTTTATGGAATAGTTAATAATGTAAACTTTTTTAATTAGGGATGACTGAGAGTGTTATAAACGTAAGAGTAGACAAATATAATCAGAAAGCTTCGAACTGCTAAGCTATCGGGAGTTACACGTGTTATTGTGAGTCAACCATAAAAGATCAACATATGCTGTCGTGGGATATTTTTTATATAATTTTAAGGAGAACATTTCCGTCATACATGATTTCTGTGTAGCTTTAACCAATAAGGTTGTACACGCGACGGAAGCTTAAGAAATGCAGTAACTACTCCCGTTTTCCCAACATTTCCCTTCACTGCTCTGCTCCTATTGATTGTAGCGTGATGAAAAGTATACTATAACCAGCTCAGGAGTATGAAAAATAATTGTACCAAGTTTCATTAAAATCCGTCCAGTAGTTTTTGTTTCTATAACGGTTATACAGACAGACAGACAGACAAAAATTTTACTGATTGCATTTTTGGCATCAGTATCGATCCCTAATCACCCCCTGATAGTTATTTTGGAAATATATTTCATGTACAGAATTGACCTCTCTACAGATTTATTATAAGTAGTATAGATTTGTTGCTATAGCTGCAACAGAAATATATCATCATAAAAATGCTGGAATAATTGGGGGTAAATTCTATAAAAAATTGCAACAATATTTTCTCTTTTAAAAAACCCTCAATAATTACCTTTTAAAATCACAAGTCCATCCACCGGTAGTCGTTCTAGGCCTTATATTTTATTATATTATTCTTATGTAGGTATATTATTTTGTTTTGCTATTTAGTTTATATATTTTTCATAGAATGTTAAATAGTAGGTATTTTAGAATTTAAGTAATGTAAATATATGCAGTATGGTATGCTGCCCCACACGCACTATGGCTTCACTGAAAATCAGCGCTGAATCAACTCTCGCTGTTGCAGCCTTGCAGCATATAATAGCTGAGTGGTGACCAATTTTATTGTCAATGTTGCCAATATGTATGTTTTTTGTTTAGTTTTTAGAGATCGGGGGGCACGGCAGTGCTCCCGCCAAGTCGAGCGCGAAGCAAACACTGCCGTACCATCCTTTACAGGAACCATTTCGCCGCATTTTCAGGTCCCTATTTGAGAACCTTTGGATAATACCAGAACGCAGAAATTTTCGTCATCCAGTAAGCTATAATCACATACTTAAAATCCAAAATTTCCAGTCTGTAGGTCAAATAGTTTCGAAGTTAAGCGAAAGCAAAGTTTCGCATTTTAGACACTCACTCACTCACTCATGATCATCAGAATAGAACTAGTACTTCCCATAAACTCAGAGAGCTGAAATTTGGTACAGAGTTAGGGTTTAATGGTCACATTAAGGGAAAACTATAAAAACTAGGATAATCGAAGATCTGGAGTACCTGGTGACCCTGATTAGAAAACACAAGAGCCTAACCAAACTATTAGAGATCGACATACCGCCTTTACAAAAAATATTCAACATGATGGGCCGCTTCATTTGATGTCAAAAATCGAAGGTCTGAAGTATCTAACCCTCAGGTGTATTAGAGATATGGTAATGCCCTCTTCTACTATTGGTACATAAAAAAATCGACTATCATTGCAAAAAACTGTCTCAAATAAGAAAATATAATAAAATAAATCAATAAGCCCACGTTTCTACAAAAAGAAGTGAAATCCCACCAAAAACATTCTGTAAAAAACTAGCAGTCTCTTAGACAAAGTCGTGCCAAGTCTTAGTTTCCTTTCTGCGATTTCTTTATTATTAAAGTTAATGGTGTGACTATAATAATAAAGAAATCGCAGTAAGGAATTTCAGACTTGGCACGACTTTGTCTAGATTTCATTACTTTTTACAGATAAACAAGCAGCTCCATCGAGACTTGGCTAGTTTTTTACAAAATGTTTTTGGTGGGATTATGCTGACACAAAATAAATTTATTCATTCTTTTCTTTCTTCTGTGAAAATTTCAACTGTCAAGCTATCACGGTTCATAAGATAAAGCCCTGTGACGTGACAGACAAGACGGACAGCGAAATCTTATTAATAGGGTCCCGTTTTTACCCTTTGGGTACGGAACCCTAAAAAAGTGCGAACCGGCTGCCTCCTGGAAGCCGCTCAACAGATGCGGCGTTTTTAAATCAGTCACATTATATGATATATGGGACGAATATTTTAATGAACGCTCACGTATTAAAGGAATCTGGTACAAGACGATCCAATGCGAACCTCCTCGTCTCCCGTGGTTCGAGAAGCTAAGCGCTGAAAGGAAATTAATTGTTGGGTTACTTCGACTGCGTGCCGGACACATTCCGTCAAATAAATTCAATTTTTTAATGAAAGTATCAAACACTCCAAATTGTCTAGATTGCGGTATTTTGGAAGACGTACATCACGTCCTGACGGAATATGTACGGAATTCGGCTCTACGACTAAATTCTCAGTTGGTTGGAAATAATAATATAGGCACATGTAATAGTATTTTGGCCTCGCCGCTATCTATCTGTTCTATATCTCATCGCTGGATCGGGATAGATAGGTAGGTTTTTAAATTAATGTACAATTACCTACGTAGTTACTAATAGAGTTGTGGTGTTTAGCTTTTTTTTACTGGGGTGACATAGTCGTTGTCGACCAAAGCCCCATTAAATAAATAAAGATTAAAAAATATATATATATATATGATTTAATTAATGTGTTTTTATTAAAAAACACAGAAATACAGTGAACAGAATATGTTATTCAATTGGCTTGAGTGCGCGGGCCTCGTAAAGAACTACGAGGCCCGCTCCGGGCGGTACGAGAGAGAGAGATTCTGGGCCTTGCAATTCTTTAGAGGTTATGATTTCGTCATATTTAGGTGTACATAATACAAATAGCTTAATTTAATTACTACGTGTACGTTTGCGTAATATAAAAGATATGGGAGGCAAAACTTTGAGGAAGTGCGAAGTTTGTGGAGTGAGAAGGTTTAGGAAGAGCACATCGGGAATATTTCTAGCCAAATTCCCATTGGAGCCTGAAAGGTAAAAAGTTGACCTATTATCTTATAAAATGCATGGATAATTATGTTTGATTATTGCAGTTGTTCAAAACAACTTGTTTGTTTCTGAAAACTGCATTTTATTATTGCAGTAAATGCCGGTAATAGTGTGGTAAATTTATATCGATATTTTTGTCGATGAATCAGCTGGTTCACCGTTAACCGTAATAACCATTCTAAATACTAGGTACTTAGGTACTTACATAGAACGAGTAAATTTGAATGGTTTTGTTTCTTTATGTTATATTTTTTGAAGTGAAACTTCTATAAAAAGGGTATTAGTTATTAGACTATGAATTATTTTATAAAAGTTTATTTCTTTGTTGCAGCCACCAAAGTACTGGAATTGGGTCTTCCAGTTTTAAATGAATTTTGCTCAATCACAAATGTACAATTTCAATTGGGTCTTCCAGTTTTTAATGAATTGTGCTCAATCACATGTAAAATTGCACAAGCACAAAGTACAGCAAAATCATTAAATTGTCAGTAACATTGTCTTTGATATTATTGCAGTACTATTTTTTAGACTATGAATTATTTTATAAAAGTTTATTTCTTTGTTGCAGCCTCCAAAGTACTGGAATTGGGTTGTTGACTGGGTCTTCCAGTTTTGAATGAATTGTGCTCAATCACATGTAAAATTTCAATTGGGTCTTCCAGTTTTGAATGAATGAATTATGCTCAATCACATGTAAAATTTCACTAGTACAAAGTACAGCAAAATCATTAAATTGTCAGTAACATTTTCTTTGATATTATTGCAGTACTATTTTTTAGACTATGAATTATTTTATAAAAGTTTATTTCTTTGTTGCAGCCTCCAAAGTACTGGAATTGGGTTGTTTACTGGGTCTTCCAATTTTGAATGAATTGTGCTCAATCACATGTAAAAATGTCTCACAACAGATTTTTTTTTTAATAAAATCGGTTTTATCTCGTCCCAAAAACAGAAAAAAACAAGCATTTTATTTAAAAAAAGTAAGCTGTAATCTGCATGTACTGTCATCGGGAGAAAAGTTTTTTGTGTATTGATAATTTTGTTTAAATTTCGCTAATAACTATACATTTTGGTGACATACTAAGTTTAGATTACCGCTTGCTTTTGATTTCCAAATAAAATAGAATATTTTTTAAAATTAAGAAATAGCTCGTTTTTTTTTTTTTTTTTTTTTTTTTAATTAAATTTATCGATATATATATACGATAGTAAGGCACCTCACTATTAATTTGTTATTTCATGATAACATGTTGGTAGTACGCTTTTTCCTTTTCGTAAGGTTTAGCAAAGTCCATACAAAACCTTGACAACAGCTAGTTATGGAGTGCCGACTCTCACTTATATGCTCTTTGGTTACACAGATGTTTTCATGCTTGGCATTGACAATATTGACATCTACTGTAATGGACAGTGACATTTATGTCATAAACGACAAAACGGATTTTATTGAGCTGTGTAAACTCAGATTTTCAGTCTACAAAAAATTACCTAGTCTCTCTGAGACAAAAAATCGTATAATATAACAAGCTCCCTTCAAAATTAAAATCAATAGAAAAAAACTCAATATTTTTGAAAAACCTTAAAACCTTTTTAGTGTCTAAATGTTTCTTTAACATAAAAGAATTTATGGTTAAAAATTAATAAACAAAGATTTCTATTTTAATTATAATATATATTTAGTTTATAAATATATATTATTAATATATTTAGTATGTAATTAGAATAATATATTATTGTAGTGCCCTAGCGGGGCCCATGTTGATAAACTCTGTACAAATATGTTAAGACTATTGTACCAACTGGAGCATTAAATGAATATGAATATGAATACCTACATGTAATACAAAAATATGATAAAAAAAACGCAAGTAGGATGATTTTGGTATAGATGTTTAGCTGGTGTGCAAATCTGACATCACAAACTAAAAAATTTACTCTATGATCCCAATCTTACCAAAATTCCTAATTTATTTTAAAGCCTGAAAAGTGCTTTTTCATATGCGATTATTAAAATAAAAAAACAAATATATATTTTAACAACATCTATTCAATTATATTCGAAACTTGTAAGTTTGTAAGAACATACCAACTATTTATTTATTTATCTAAAGACACACAAAACAACACACATGTAATAAAGATAAATTAAACCTTCCTTACACAAAACTACATATAGAACTGGAACATATCACAATGTCCATTCAAATTTATAACAAGCTTCCTTCAAAATTAAATCAATTGAGAAAGACTCAATATTTTCGAAATCTTTTTAGTGGCTAAACAATTTCATATTATGTTATTTTATTTTATACTAGCTGACCCGGCGAACTTCGTATCGCTATAGAATAAGTTTCGTTACTTAGATAAATATTTAAGATTACAGTATTTATAGATTGTAGTGCCCCAGCGCGGTCCATGTTGAGAAATCCTGTACCTATACCATAAGACATATTTTGGAACCAACTAAATCAATAAATGAAAATGAATATTAAATTTTCTTTTAAATGGGGTAAAAATGTAAGTATCATAAATCATGTTATCATCTGGACTTACAAACCTTTTTGCTATTCCAAGTTTGATCCAATTAATAATTAAAACATTTAATAGCCATGTTGGCCAGGTGGGAAGTTTCTCGACTTTAAATCCAAAGGTTGTGGTTTCAAATCCCAGCTGTGCATCAATGGATTTAACATTAATATTCTTATAAGCGGTGATGAGCTTGCAACCTGTCACGTATGATATGCTAGCTACTGCAAAATGTGAGTTATATTTGCATGTGAATTTGCATGTGACTTATTAATTTCTTTTTTTCGATAAATGTCTTGTCACACCAGTTGCAAGAATATGGCTTTTCTTCAGTGTGAATTCTGTCAATGTGTCTTTTCAAATGTTCTTTTAAATTAAATACCTTGTCACATATGTTGCATGAATATGGCTTTTCTCCAGTGTGAATTTGCATGTGCTTGTTTAAAGTACCTTTTTGATCAAATGCCTTGTCACATATGTTGCAAGAATATGGCATTTCTCCAGTGTGAACTCGCATATGTAATTTCAAAGTTCCTTTATGATTAAATGCCTTGTCACATATATTGCAAGAATATGGCTTTTCTCCAGTGTGAATTCGCATGTGTCTTTTCAAAGTTGTTTTTCGATTAAATGTCTTGTCACATCTGTTGCAAGAAAATGGCATTTCTCCAGTGTGAATTCGCATGTGCCGGTTTAAAGTTTCTTTTTGATTAAATGCCTTGTCACATCTGTTGCAAGAATATGGCTTTTCTCCAGTATGAATAAGCATGTGTGTTTTCAAATTTCCTTTACGATTAAATGCCTTGTCACATCTGTTGCAAGAATATGGCTTTTCTCCAGTGTGAATTCGCATGTGTCCTTTTAAATAATCTTTTCGATTAAATGTCTTGTCACATCTGTTGCAAGAAAATGGCATTTCTCCAGTGTGAATTCGCATGTGCCCATCTAAAGTTTCTTTATGATTAAATGCCTTGTCACATCTGTTGCAAGAATATGGCTTTTCTCCAGTATGAATAAGCATGTGTGTTTTCAAATTTCCTTTACGATTAAATGCCTTGTCACATCTGTTGCAAGAATATGGCTTTTCTCCAGTGTGAATAAGCATGTGTGTTTTCAAAGATCGTTTTTGTTTATATACCTTGTCACATTTGTTGCAAAAATATGGCATTTCTCCAGTGTGAATTCGCATGTGATCTTTCAAAGTATCTTTTTGATAAAATGTCTTGTCACATCTGTTGCAAGAATATAGATTTTCTCCAGTGTGAATAAGCATGTGTGTTTTCAAATTTCCTTTTAGATTAAATGCCTTGTCACATCTGTTGCAAGAATATGGCTTTTCTCCAGTGTGAATAAGCATGTGTGTTTTCAAAGATCGTTTTTGTTTATATACCTTGTCACATTTGTTGCAAGAATATGGCATTTCTCCAGTGTGAATTCGCATGTGATTTTTTAAAGTATCTTTTTGATAAAATGCCTTGTCACATCTGTTGCAAGAATATGGCTTTTCTCCAGTGTGAATAAGCATGTGTCTTTTCAAATTTCCTTTTAGATTAAATGCCTTGTCACATCTGTTACAAGAATATTTCTTATTTTTAGTGTGAATATGCAGATGACTTGCTAACTTATACTTATTTGAAAAAATTCTATTGCACACATCACAACAGAAACACAACTGCTTGACAATGATTTCATTCTCTGCATTAATTTCGTTATCTGAAGGCAGTTGTGAATTATTTAGATCATTACCAATTTCAGTGTCTTCAACGAGTGATTGTAATTCCTCAATATCTTGAGTTTCATATGTCTCTTCTTTTGTCACAACGATTCTTTCTAGTTCCTCCTCCTTAATAGTTAGTGCAGGTGTACTTTCAGTGTGTGGATAATCACTAATAAGTTCTGAATTATTTAGATCATTACCAATTTCAGTGTCTTCAACGAGTGATTGTAATTCCTCAATACCTTGAGTTTCATATGTCTCTTCTTTTGTCACGATTCTTTCTAGTTCCTCCTCCTTAATAGTTAGTGCAGGTGTACTTTCAGTGTGTGGATAATCACTAATAAGTTCTGAATTATTTAGATCATTACCAATTTCAGTGTCTTCAACGAGTGATTGTAATTCCTCAATATCTTGAGTTTCATATGTCTCTTCTTTTGTCACAACGATTCTTTCTAGTTCCTCCTCCTTAATAGTTAGTGCAGGTGTACTTTCAGTGTGTGGATAATCACTAATAAGTTCTGAATTATTTAGATCATTACCAATTTCAGTGTCTTCAACGAGTGATTGTAATTCCTCAATATCTTGAGTTTCATATGTCTCTTCTTTTGTCACAACGATTCTTTCTAGTTCCTCCTCCTTAATAGTTAGTGCAGGTGTACTTTCAGTGTGTGCATAATCACTTATACACATAGACAATGTAGGAGTTACTGATAACTTTTCTTTTATTTCCAGAGGCAGCATTGTGACGGTTTCATGTGTGGCCTGAAACAATACATTTTTATAAAGTTGAATGATTAATTACATCAGCTGTAACTCCAAGATGGTGTGATTTAATAGAAGAATTCATGGTTCTTTTATTTTATAAAAAATCATTGGTTGAAAAAACAGGTATAAGGCCAGTGTGAATGGAAATGTTGGAAGAGGAAGACCTTGGTGGATTTTCTTGAACCAAATTGGTGATGTTTTGAAAAAAGACCAGGACATGAGTAGGTACTAATTACAAGAGGTTAGGTAAGAATTTTTAAAATCAGTCCAGTAGCTTTGTTCAATCGATAAGAAAGGTGAAGGAATGCAGTATTTACCTCAATGCCACATTCAAACAGATCTTGAAGAATTCCGTTGGAACTTTGTGCCATTTGGGATAATTTGTGGCACTTCTGCAGCTCCCGGTGACAAACATAGCACACTGTGCTGGGCCTTCCAATTTCTGATTCTGTGTTGAGCTGAAACATATCATGTACGATGGAAGGGGACAGTACTACCACTATCAAAAATCAAAAAAAATCAAAATTTTCTCTACCTCCTGGTACCTCACAATAATTCACATTTAGCGTAAGTTCTATTTTACCTACCTTGGTGTTAGTAAGTGTTTCGTACAACTCCAGGAGGTGGATATTGTCAACTTCCAGCATCCTGATATTGCCGATTAGACATATTCTGCACACCGAAGCCATTGCAGTGCAGACAGACAGATGTTTTCACAGAAAATAAATCAATAAATCACACACACACAGCGCAGTATCTTGCAGGTACCTAACAAGTTCTTTTACCGAAACTAAAGACAGTCAGTCTCTTACCTAAATGTCAATATTTTCAATGCCAAGCAAAAATGATTATAAAAATTATCAGATCATCTAGCACGAATTCGATTTATTTTAAAAATCGCGCGACTCGTCGCGTGAGACAGCTAAATCGATTTTGAAATATTTTGTTTGTTGTGTTTGTTATTTTCAGGAAATGGTTCTTAAGTGGGTGATAGACGTACGAGCAAGTACGCGTACTTATGGCTCGCCGACCTTTTTCGCTTGTGTGTCACCGTAAGTACGCGTACTTTAAAACCGCCGCGCAAAATCGTCGGCGATCCAACCGGTCTGAAATCTTGCTCGTAGCTCGTCATGGCTCGAACGTGTGGCAGCATTGCGAGCCGCGAGCCGCCATTTTCAGGCCTCACAGCTCAGTTGGTAGTAACTCTGCCTTCTGCGCTGTAGGTTGTGGGTTCGATCCCCACCCAGGGCAAACATTTGTGTGATGAACATAGATGTTTGTTCTGTGTCTGGGTGTTAATATGTATAATATGTATGTATTTACAAAAAAAAAAAAGTATATAAGTATTCTATCAGTTATCTGGTTCCCATAGTACAAGCTTTGCTTAGTTTGGGGCTAGATGGCGCTGTGTGCAAAGTCCGCCAATATTTATTTATTTATATATTTTTTTATATTTATTTTGTTTCGACTTCGTTTCTTTTTTTTAGTTTTTAAAATGTAATACGATATTATTCCTAAATAACACAAAGCTTCTTCAGTCGACGACATCGCAATACAGAGTGAGTAAGCTTCACGTGTGTCACTAACGTCGAGCCGAGCAAGTTCGCGATCTTAAAAACCGCGTACTATAAGTTCGTACGTCTATCACCCACTTTATGAACATTTTAAAAAATCTAGCGTAAAATTGTAAAATTCTTGAAAAACGGGAAATGCTTTTTCTATGGGGTGGGTATTGGAATTTGAAAGGCCAACGTCTCTGTCGGGCTATCGGGATAGCTAGTAGCTATCCATAGCTAGTAAAGTAATCCGTAGCGTAGAGCAGTAGAGTATAGGTGTTCTGTGGCTGATGTTTTGTGTGATTTATTGATTTATTTTCTGTGAATACATCTATTAAAACGTAGTGGTTATATTCTCTTTGACATCTATCTGCACTGCAATGGCTTCGGTGTGCAGAATATGTTTAATCGGCAATATCAGGATGCTGGAAGTTGACAATATCCACCTCCTGGAGTTGTACGAAACACTTACTAACACCAAGGTAGGTAAATTAAAACTTACGCTAAATGTGAATTGTGAGGTACCAGGAGGTAGAGAAAATCCACCCCAATGTGATCCAACCCTCATAAATCTCAAAATCGATCGGTAATATACTAAAGGCATGCCATAGTGGTAGTACTGTCCCCTTCCATTGTAGGTACATGATTTGTTTCAGCTCAACACAGAAACAGATATTGGAAGGCCCAGCACAGTGTGCTATGTTTGTCACCGGGAGCTGCAGAAGTGCCACAAATTATCCCAAATGGCACAAAGTTCCAACGGAATCCTTCAAGATCTGTTTGAACGTGGCATTGAGGTAATCACTGCATTCCTTCACCTTTATTTATTTATTTAATTATTTGTATATTATTATGGGTATCCAACAGTGATAACACAGTCCAATGTAAAATAAAATATAGGGTAACTTAAATTTATGCGTATCACTAATTACAGAATACCACAGCATGCGTTAAGATAATTGAGCCTAAAAATGCAAAATTGAAGTACAAAGTGAGCATGGTAGATTAGATTGTAAACAAGAAGAAATAATTAAATTAAATTGAAAAAAAGACTAGTTATAGTAGAGAAAAACAAATTTGAAGAACAAAAAGAAATAATTTTAAAGAATATGTGTAAAATATTACATATTTTTATGTTGGCTTTATAATTTCCAACAAACACTTTTTGAATTTAGTGAGAGGATTAGAAACGTCAAGATCTTCACATTTTTACAACTCATTGTAACATGTGCAGAGTTTTGGTAATGAAGAGTGTTTTCCCAAATTTGTCCTTCAGTATGGTGTAGTAAAAAGAAAAAGAAAAATAAAATAAACCTTTCTTTTAGATCTGTGCAAAGCCGGGACGTGCTGTTCCATTCCATACATTCATACGTAAAATCTTACTTGTTACCCAGAGAGGTAGGCAGAGACCATGGCTTTTGATTGACTGGCCTCATCTCAGTTGGTAGTAACTCTGCCTTCTGCGCTGTAGGTTGTGGGTTCGATCCCCACCCAGGGCAAACATTTGTGTGATGAACATAGATGTTTGTTCTGTGTCTGGGTGTTGATATGTATAAAAAGTATGTATTTACAAAAAAAAAAGTATATAAGTATTCTATCAGTTATCTGGTTCCCATAGTACAAGCTTTGCTTAGTTTGGGGCTAGATGGCGCAGTGTGTAAAAAAAAAAAAAAAAAAATTGGCTTTACACCTTCTACTATCCTGACATATTTATATTGCTGCATTCACACTCATCACTTTCATCATGCACGCTTGTTGGTTAAGAGTACTCTTCCCTGGCCTTTTTTTCAAAACATCACCAATTTGGTCCAAAAAAATACACCAAGGTCTTCAACATTTCTCTTTCAACATTTCCATTCACACTCGCCTTATACCTGTTTTGTCAACCATTCTTCATTCCTTCAATCTTATCTTCTTCATTTGTTTTCAGCTATAAGTAGTAAATTCAATGCAGGCCAATGGTTTTTTATAAAATAAAAGAAACATGAAACCATCTAATAAATTACACCGTTTTGGAGTTGCAGCTGATGTAATTAATCATTGAATGGAACATATTATTTCAGGCTACACATGAAACGGTCACAATGCTGCCTCTGGAAATAAAAGAAAAGTTATCAGTGACTCCTACATTGTCCATGTGTATAAGTGATTATCCACACACTGAAAGTACACCTGCACTAACTATTAAGGAGGAGGAACAAGACAGAATCGTTGTGACAAAAGAAGAGACATATGAAACTCAAGATATTGAGGAATTCCAATCACATGAAGACACTGAAATTGTTAATGATATAAATAATTCAGAACTGATAAGTGATTATTCATTCACTGAAAATACACCTCTACTAACTATTAAGGAGGAGGAATTACACAGAATCTTAGTGACAAAAGAAGAGACATATGAAACTCAAGATATTGAGGAATTACAATCACATGATGACACTGAAATTGTTAATGATTTAAATAATTCAGAACTGCCTTCAGATGAAGAAATTAATGCAGAGAATGAAATCATTGTCAAGAAATTGTGTTTCTGTTGTGATGTGTGCAACAGAAATTTTTCAAATAGGTATAAGTTAGCAAGTCATCTAAATATTCACACTAAAAATAAGATATATTCTTGCAACAGTTGCGACAAGGCATTTAATCAAAAAGGAAATTTGAAAAGACACATGCAAATTCACACTGGAGAAAAGCCATATTCTTGCAACATATGTGACAAGGCATTTAATATAAAAGAAAATTTGAAAAGACACATGCAAATTCACACTGGAGAAAAGCCATATTCTTGCAACAGATGTGACAAGGCATTTAACGAAAAAGGATATTTGAAAAAACACATGCGAATTCACACTGGAGAAAAGCCATATTCTTGCAACATATGTGACAAGGCATTTAATCGAAAAGGAACTTTGAAAAGACACATGCTTATTCACACTGGAGAAATGCCATAATCTTGCAACATATGTGACAAGGCATTTAATCGAAAAGGAACTTTGAAAAGACACATGCTTATTCACACTGGAGAAATGCCATATTCTTGCAACAGATGTGACAAGGCATTTAACGAAAAAGGCTCTTTGAAAAAACACATGCGAATTCACACTGGAGAAAAGCCATATTCTTGCAACATATGTGACAAGGCATTTAATCGTAAAGAAAATTTGAAAAGTCACATGCGAATTCACACTGGAGAAAAGCCATATTCTTGCAACAGATGTGACAAGGCATTTAACAAAAAAGGATCTTTGAAAAAACACATGCTTGTTCACACTGGAGAAAAGCCATTTGTTTGTAACAATTGAGATAAGGCACACAAAAAAAATATATTTAATAAGTCGCATGCAAATTCACATCCGTGAGTAGGGAAGAAAGTCATGTAATGAAAAGAATGTAAGGAATTAATGTGGGTGGATGGATGTAGACATAGAGATAGGCCAAAGAAAAGAGGGAAGGCCTGTGTGAAAGATGATATGGGTAAGAAAGGAGTGAATGATGAGATGACGCAAGATAGAGGGAAATGGAAGAAGTACACTTGTTGTGCCAACCCCACTTAAGTGGGATAAGGGCAGGAAGATGATGATGATGCAAATTCATGCGCACATTTTGCAGTAGCTAGCATTCCATACGTGACAGGTTGCAAGCCCATCACCGCTTATAAGAATATTTTCAATTAAATCCATTGATGCACGGCCAAGATTCGAAACCACTATCTTCGGATTTAAAGTAGAGACAACTTGGCTATTAAATGAACAAATAAATTATTACTTGGAATATACATCACTTATTCCATTTTATTCAGTTACAGTGCGATTAAAGCGTTTGACTTGCAATTTTTTTAGGTATGTATGTTACTATAACTATGTTTGTTTGGGTGGAATCTTTTCTCGTTCAATCTTTAGTGCAGGTGTACTTTCAGTATGTGGATAATCACTTATACACATGGACAATGTAGGAGTCACTGATAACTTTCAGCCTTCACAGCAGATTCCCAACTACCTCCAAAGTAGGGCGCATTAGGTGGGATCATTTGCCAATGAATGCGTTGCTGGGATAACTCATTATTCCATTGGTTCATATGATTTTCCGATCGTAAAAACACGTAAAGTTCGTCTAAGTAAGCGCTGACATTAATTTTTCTAAGGGGACCTCGTCTAGACAAAAATCATTTCAATGCATTTAGGAAAGCATCTGTACTCAAGTTCGGCACCAGTTCTACATGCACAGCCCTAGTGGTGAGGCATATGAATACACAAATGTGAGCCTTCTGAGACCTAACACCACGTGTCCGAGTTAACGTTACATTAAAAGGACCACAATAATCGAGTCCAGTATGGGCAAATGGCTTGGAAATTTGTAACCTACATTGCGGTAGGTCCGCCATAACGGGTGGAGTGCAAGGCTTAGGACGAGCCCGAAAGCAGTAATTGCATAAATGTACGCGAGACATCTGGATCACATTTAATGCATGCACCGAAAAATAAATTGAACGTAAAACTCAAAACACCTAGAATAAATATTGGGCAATGAAATAATTTTTCAAAAGTCAAACTAAAAAAAGAAGCGCAATGGAAATCTGCTTACTCCCATGCCTAACATACGCTTGTCAGACATGGGCTTTAACTAGTAAGACCAAAGACAAAATCAGAGTATGCCAAAGAGGAATTTAAAGAAGCTACATAGGCCATAAACTTAAAGATAAAATTAGACAAAGCTAAGGCATAACTAAGGCAAAAGATGCAGTAAAAAGAGTTCTACGTTTGAAATGGAAATGGGCGGGACACGTACAAAGAGTATCAGACGAAAGGTGGTCAAAAACTACAACTGAGTGGTACCCGATCGATAAAAAACGCAGACCAGGCAGACCGCACATGAGATGGAGCGATGACATCGCTAAAGTAGCAGGAACAGGAAAGGCATGGATGGAGCACAGCAGCTAGGGACAGGGAGAGATGGAAGCAAATGGAGGAGGCTTTTATCGCTGATAGCGCTGATACTGATACCCTTACACTGAAATTTAAAACTAAAGCATACATAATATTTAAAGAATAAGAAAATATTATGTTATATAAGCTAGTAGTGTTATGGAAATAAAACATTTGATTTATTATGTAAAGTTCCACCTATTTACCGAAGTGGTAAAATGGCGCCACCTGCCGGCGGAATTGCAAACATCTCTCAAACCCCTATAATAATAACGTAGTAACATCAAATTAAACTAGAATGCAAAAATCACGTTTGTTGTATGGGAGCCCTATTATATCTGGGGGCACGGCAGTGCCCCCGCCAAGTCTAGCAAAAAGCGGCACGGCCGTACCATCCTTTTCTCGAAGCAGTTCAGGCCATTTTCGACCCCCTATAACTTCGTTGTGGATAAAACTAGAAGCCTGAATTTTCAGTAACCAAGCAGGCATAGTAATAAACTCGGTATATTTCAAATTTCATTCAATTTGAACCAGTAGTTTCAGAATTATAACTAGTCAAAGTTTCCTATTTTGTCACTCACTCACTCACTCACTGACTGACCGATCATCAAAAGTTTAAGGCACTTCTAGCAGACATAGAAGCTTCAAATTTTGAATACAATTAGTGGTTTGTGTATAAATCAAGGAAAAACCTAAATATTTTGCAATTTCGATCCAGTTTTCTAGATATACCGACTGCATAAATAACTTTGTAACCCCATATAAATATATAGGATTACAAAGTTACATTTGCAGTTAGGCACCTAGTTATGATTATGTTCAAAGGTAACTTTAACTTGTAAAATGGTCAACGGAATGATAGTAGAAGGTACCGGAAAGGAAAAAAAACCGGCCAAGTGCGAGTCAGACTCACGCACGAAGGGTTCCGTACTATTATTTATAAAAAACGGCAAATAAATCACGTTTGTTGTATGAGAGCCCCACTTAAATATTTATTTTATTCTGTTTTTAGTATTTGTTGTTATAGCAGCAACAGAAATACATCATCTGTAAAAAAAAAATACTGACTAACTATCATGGTTCATTCAGCCCTGTGACAGATAGACGGACAGACAGACGGACAGCGGAGTCTTAGTAACAGGGTCCCGTTTTTAACCTTTGGGTACGGAACTCTTAAAACTAGGACTATCTACAAAAATAAATGAGATGCTATCAAAAACATAACTTGTAAAAAAAGCCAAGTCTCGCAACGCAACTCAGTTCTTCTACCGTAAAAAGTTGTGAGATCCATGTAATACCAAGTCGGTTAATTTAATCAGTCCCTACTTTAAGGGTCCTTCTGGTTTATGTTATTCGTAATAACTTAAGACACAAGGACCCTTAAAGTAGGGACTGATTAAATTAACCGACTTGGTATTACATGGATCCACAACTTTTTACGGTAGAAGAACTGAGTTGCGTTGCGAGACTTTGCTTTTTTTACAAGTTATGTTATTGATAGCATTTACTTTATTCTGTATTTGTTGCTATAGCTGCAACAGAAATATATCATCATAAAAATGCTGGAATAATTGGGGGTAAATTCTATAAAAAATTGCAACAATATTTTATCTTTTAAAAAACCCTCAATAATTACCTTTTAAAATCACAAGTCCATCCACCGGTAGTCGTTCTAGGCCTTATATTTTATTATATTATTCTTATGTAGGTATATTATTTTGTTTTGCTATTTAGTTTATATATTTTTCATAGAATGTTAAATAGTAGGTATTTTAGAATTTAAGTAATGTAAATATATGCAGTATGGTATGCTGCCCCACACGCACTATGGCTCCACTGAAAATCAGCGCTCAATCAACTCTCGCTGTTACAGCCTTGCAGCAGATAATAGCTGAGTGGTGAGTGGTGACCAATTTTATTGTCAATGTTTTGCCAATATGTATGTTTTTGTTTAGTTTTTAGAGATCGGGCACGGCAGTGCTCCCGCCAAGTCGAGCGCGAAGCAAACACTGCCGTACCATCCTTTACAGGAACCATTTCGCCGCATTTTCAGGTCCCTATTTGAGAACCTTTGGATAATACCAGAACGCAGAAATTTTCGTCATCCAGTAAGCTATAATCACATACTTAAAATCCAAAATTTCCAGTCTGTAGGTCAAATAGTTTCGAAGTTAAGCGAAAGCAAAGTTTCGCATTTTAGACACTCACTCACTCACTCATGATCATCAGAATAGAACTAGTACTTCCCATAAACTCAGAGAGCTGAAATTTGGTACAGAGTTAGGGTTTAATGGCCACATTAAGGGAAAACTATAAAAACTAGGATAATCGAAGATCTGGAGTACCTGGTGACCCTGATTAGAAAACACAAGAGCCTAACCAAACTATTAGAGATCGACATACCGCCTTTACAAAAAATATTCAACATGATGGGCCGCTTCATTTGATGTCAAAAATCGAAGGTCTGAAGTATCTAACCCTCAGGTGTATTAGAGATATGGTAATGCCCCCTTCTACTATTGGTACATAAAAAAATCGACTATCATTGCAAAAAACTGTCTCAAATGAGAAAATATAATAAAATAAATCAATAAGCCCACGTTTCTACAAAAAGAAGTGAAATCCCACCAAAAACATTCTGTAAAAAACTAGCAGTCTCTTATACAAAGTCGTGCCAAGTCTTAGTTTCCTTTCTGCGATTTCTTTATTATTAAAGTTAATGGTGTGACTATAATAATAAAGAAATCGCAGTAAGGAATGTCAGACTTGGCACGACTTTGTCTAGATTTCATTACTTTTTACAGATAAACAAGCAGCTCCATCGAGACTTGGCTAGTTTTTTACAAAATGTTTTTGGTGGGATTATGCTGACACAAAATAAATTTATTCATTCTTTTCTTTCTTCTGTGAAAATTTCAACTGTCAAGCTATCACGGTTCATAAGATAAAGCCCTGTGACGTGACAGACAAGACGGACAGCGAAATCTTATTAATAGGGTCCCGTTTTTACCCTTTGGGTACGGAACCCTAAAAAAGTGCGAACCGGCTGCCTCCTGGAAGCCGCTCAACAGATGCGGCGTTTTAAATTAGTCACTTACATTATATGATATATGGGACGAATATTTTAATGAACGCTCACGTATTAAAGGAATCTGGTACAAGACGATCCAATGCGAACCTCCTCGTCTCCCGTGGTTCGAGAGGCTAAGCGCTGAAAGGAAATTAATTGTTGGGTTACTTCGACTGCGTGCCGGACACATTCCGTCAAATAAATTCAATTTTTTAATGAAAGTATCAAACACTCCAAATTGTCTAGATTGCGGTATTTTGGAAGACGTACATCACGTCCTGACTACACACACACAACTATAAACAACAGTGGGCACATTCGCTTAACTAATTTACTATTATTAGAATCCTATGCTAACACTATTTTTCACTTATTAGAAACTTTCGTGCACATTCACATTACTACACTATGTTCACTAAACTATTGAGAGTCCGTCGTGCACAATAGGCGATTTGCACGAGTCAGGCGCTCATTTAGGTAGATCCGTGCGCGTGGCGGTGCAGTAGCACCAGCGATGGCACTGGGGTCACGGCTAGCATCGGCCGACGTTAGGTTAGGTTAGCATCTGATCCCGTAGATGGCGTCGTGCTAGGCGCACCACAATTCGGCGGGGGCGAGGTCTCTCACCTGCGGCGCCCGCGATCTGCGCAACGCCCACTCGTTCGGCGAACACGACGTCCCTCTCTTCTAACGCCACCCCTAGTTTAGCGGCCAAGACCATCGCCGTGTGAACTACGTTCTCCCCTTTTTCCTCCGGGAATTGGCCTATCTCCAAATCAGACAAAAGAGCGTCTTGGTCCCGATCGTTTAACTCCTGCTGAAGAAGTATAAGCTTACTCCGCATGTCAGCTAGCTCGGAGGGGGACTCCTCGTGCCTATTTTCGACTATTACTAGCCTTTGCTCGATGGAGTCCATCCTGGTGGAAAGACCCAGAACGGCGGCCCGAAACTCGATCATCTCCCGGCGGAAGTCCCGCATCTCCGCTATCCACTCAGCCATCTCTCGATGCATATCCTGATGGTTTATGGGGGGTGTAACGGGCGAGGAGGAGTCAATGAGTCCTGCTTGCTGCCCGCAGTGGCAGTGGAGATCGCGGCGGCGGCGGTAGAGGAGGCTGCTCTAACAGGCGTGTTGTCGCCCTTCCGCGTCCGAATAGTGCAATCGGGACACACCCACCCCCTGGCTACAGGGGTAGTTTCCGGAAGCATAACGCATCCTCTATGAAATAAATTAGAACATTTGCTACAGCTAGCGGCACCTGTTGACGACAGAAACTTCCCACAGGCATTGCACGATTTAGCCATAGCAAGTTCGAAATCGATGCGACTCGATGCGTAAACGGTATCTTAGTTCAAGTGAGCTTCAACAGGTGGACCTATTAAACAAGACCCTACTCGACGGTAGATGGCGACACGATGGTTAGGATCAAAGTTCTACTATTCAACACCAGACGCCGCTCCCGGATTGAGTATGTTCTCGATTGCCAGTGCTAGATATGAGACAATATCTGGTCTACCCTCACTGAGAAATGATTAAATCAGTTCGAAATGTTCGGATCTAGATTACAGTTTTACACCAGTACCGCAGCTTTCTCACAAGCAACAACACGCACACAGGGAAACAGATCGATAGCCGACATTTATCACACACGCATGGGGCAATACAAGCGTTTTAATCACAGTTACAAATTAAAACTTGTAGGCACAATAACAAAACAAGTATGTATGTTCTCGCACTTTTTTATTTTTTTGCATGACACATATATTGCAAGAATATGGCTTTTCTCAAGTGTGAACTCGCATGTGTTTTTTCAAAGTTCCTTTTCGATTAAATGCTTTGTCACATCTGTTGCATGAATATGGCTTTTCTCCAGTATGAATAAGCATGTGTGTTTTCAAAGTTCCTATTTGATGAAATGCCTTGTCACATCTGTTGCAAGAATATGGATTTTCTCCAGTGTGAATAAGCATGTGTGTTTTCAAATTTCCTATTTGATTAAATGCCTTGTCACATCTGTTGCAAGAATATGGCTTTTCTCCAGTGTGAATAAGCATGTGTGTTTTCAAATTTCCTTTATAGTTAAATGCCTTGTCACATCTGTTGCAAGAATATGGCTTTTCTCCAGTGTGAATTAACATGTGTATTTTCAAAGATCCTTTTCGATTAAATTTCTTGTTACATCTGTTGCAAGAATATGGCATTTCTCCAGTGTGAATTTGCATGTGCTTGTTTAAAGTTCTTTTTTGTATCAAATGCCTTGTCACATATGTTGCAAGAATATGGCTTTTCTCCAGTGTGAATAAGCATGTGTGTTTTCAAATTTCCTTTTTGATTAAATGCCTTGTCACATCTGTTGCAAGAATATGGCTTTTCTCCAGTGTGAATAAGCATGTGTTTTTTCAAAGTTCCTTTATCGTTAAATGCCTTGTCACATCCGTTGCAAGAATATGGATTTTCTCCACTGTGAATAAGCATGTGTCTTTTCAAAATTGCTTTTCGATTAAATGCCTTGTCACATCCGTTGCAAGAATATGGCTTTTCTCCAGTGTGAATAAGCATGTGTGTTTTCAAATTTATTTTTTGATTAAATGCCTTGTCACATCTGTTGCAAGAATATGGCTTTTCTCCAGTGTGAATAAGCATGTGTGTTTTCAAAGTTTCTGTTCGATTAAATGCCTTGTCACATCTATTGCAAGAATATGAATTTTCTCCAGTGTGAATTCGCATGTGTCTTTTTAAATCTTCTTTTCGATTAAATGCCTTGTCGCATCTGTTGCAAGAATATATCTTATTTTTAGTGTGAATATTCAGATGACTTGCTAACTTATACTTATTTGAAAAAATTCTGTTGCACACATCACAACAGAAACACGGTTTCTTGACAATGATTTCATTCTCTGCATTAATTTCGTTAACTGAAGGCAGTTCTGAATTATTTATATCATTACAAATATCAGTGTCATCAACAAGTGATTGCAATTCCTCAATATTTTGAGTTTCATATGTCTCTTCTTTAGTCACTAAGATTCTGTGTAATTCCTCCTCCTTAATAGTTAGTAGAGGTGTATTTTCAGTGAATGAATAATCACTTATCAGTTCTGAATTATTTATATCATTAACAATTTCAGTGTCTTCATGTGATTGGAATTCCTCAATATCTTGAGTTTCATATGTCTCTTCTTTTGTCACAACGATTCTGTCTTGTTCCTCCTCCTTAATAGTTAGTGCAGGTGTACTTTCAGTGTGTGGATAATCACTTATACACATGGACAATGTAGGAGTCACTGATAACTTTTCTTTTATTTCCAGAGGCAGCATTGTGACCGTTTCATGTGTAGCCTGAAATAATATGTTCCATTCAATGATTAATTACATCAGCTGCAACTCCAAAACGGTGTAATTTATTAGATGGTTTCATGTTTCTTTTATTTTATAAAAAACCATTGGCCTGCATTGAAATTACTACTTATAGCTGAAAAATGAAGAAGATAAGATTGAAGGAATGAAGAATGGTTGACAAAACAGGTATAAGGCGAGTGTGAATGGAAATGTTGAAAGAGAAATGTTGAAGACCTTGGTGTATTTTTTTGGACCAAATTGGTGATGTTTTGAAAAAAAGGCCAGGGAAGAGTACTCTTAACCAACAAGCGTGCATGATGAAAGTGATGAGTGTGAATGCAGCAATATAAGTATGTCAGGATAGTAGCAGGTGTAAAGCCAATTTTTTTTTTTTTTTTTTTTTTTTTTTTTTTACACACTGCGCCATCTAGCCCCAAACTAAGCAAAGCTTGTACTATGGGAACCAGATAACTGATAGAATACTTATATACTTTTTTTTTTGTAAATACATACTTTTTATACATATCAACACCCAGACACAGAACAAACATCTATGTTCATCACACAAATGTTTGCCCTGGGTGGGGATCGAACCCACAACCTACAGCGCAGAAGGCAGAGTTACTACCAACTGAGATGAGGCCAATCAATCAAAAGCCATGGTCTCTGCCTACCTCTCTGGGTAACAAGTAAGATTTTATGTATGAATGTATGGAATGGAACAGCACGTCCCGGCTTTGCACAGATCTAAAAGAAAGGTTTATTTTATTTTTCTTTTTCTTTTTACTACACCATACTGAAGGACAAATTTGGGAAAATAGTCTTCATTACCAAGATGCTGCACATGTTACAATGAGTTGTAAAAATGTGAAGATCTTGACGTTTCTAATCCTCTCACTAAATTCAAAAAGTGTTTGTTGGAAATTATAAAGCCAACATAAAAATAAGTAATATTTTACACATATTCTTTAAAATTATTTCTTTTTGTTCTTCAAATTTGTTTTTCTCTACTATAACTAGTCTTTTTTTCAATTTAATTTAATTATTTCTTCTTGTTTACAATCTAATCTACCATGCTCACTTTGTACTTCAATTTTGCATTTTTAGGCTCAATTATCTTAACGCATGCTGTGGTATTCTGTAATAAAAAAAAAATAAAAAAAAAAATAATAATATACAAATAATTAAATAAATAAATAAAGGTGAAGGAATGCAGTGATTACCTCAATGCCACGTTCAAACAGATCTTGAAGGATTCCGTTGGAACTTTGTGCCATTTGGGATAATTTGTGGCACTTCTGCAGCTCCCGGTGACAAACATAGCACACTGTGCTGGGCCTTCCAATTTCTGATTCTGTGTTGAGCTGAAACAAATCATGTACATGTACAGTGGTAGTACTGTCCCCTTCCACTGAAGGGGACAGTACTACCACTATGGCATGCCTTTAGTATATTACCGATCGATTTTGAGATTTATGAGGGTTGGATCACATTGGGGTGGATTTTCTCTACCTCCTGGTACCACACAATTCACATTTAGCGTAAGTTTTAATTTACCTACCTTGGTGTTAGTAAGTGTTTCGTACATCTCTAGGAGGTGGATATTATCAACTTCCAGCATCCTAATATTGCCGACTAGACATACACACAAAAGCCATTGCAGACAGTTGCTATCACAGAAAAACACTTAAATCACACCTAAATTGGCTTAGCACTAGCAGTCCAACTAAATTGTTTGGCTTTATTGATAAAAATAAATATTACTATTTACTACTTACTAGCCACAGAACACCTAGCCTACGGATTACTATATCCCAACCCGATAGACCAGCCATACTCAACCTTTTTTTTACTAGGGCCAAAAAACGTTTCGGTCATGGGATCCCGGGCCGCAAGCGAGAAATTATTAGGTCATAAATAAAACATAAATCAAAGGTAACGATGTATTTACTTTATTGATGAGAAGAAAATTGAAAAAACTATATTTTAATGCGATATTTGATACTGTGAACACTTTTTCACAATTTTATCAAGATCTGGCTTGTTGCTAAGAATGTTAGTAAGATTTGAGCACATCTTTGTACGTTTTTATATTTTTGGGGAACAATGCTCCAAAACTCGACATATTCTCTGTTCTCCCTTTTTTCTTTAAACACGACTTCTAGGCTGTTGTCGTTTTTAAAATCAATAAGTTCATCAAACAACTCCGCGTAATTACAACTTAAAACTGAAGCCTGAACTCTGTGATAGTAGTTGTTTCTAAATGCCATGGATTTTCTATAAGCAACAAACATTTTTTTATTTTTCTTAGATCTTGGAACCTTTTTTGAAATTCATTTATTAGAGCAGTTCACCGAGTTGCCTAATCACTCGTTCTCTGATAGGCGCGAAATTTAAAATAGAATGGAGCATAGAAACTTCAAGTGGGCCAATCAAAAAGGTCCGGCGGGCCGCATGCGGCCCGCGGGCCGCAGGTTGAGTATAGCTGCGATAGACGTTCTGTCATATTTAATTTTACGCTAGATTTTTTTTTAGGGTACCTATGTTGTTGAAACTTTTTCTGACAACACAAAAACGAATTAGCAAAATCAGTGCAACCGTGATTCCGTGACGCGCCGCGCAGCTGATTTTTGGAATAAATCAAATTCGTGATAAATAAAGATAAAGATAGAGCTACAGATCATTTTATTTGCTTGCACATGCACAACAATGTAGGTTGAACAGATGTTTTCATGCTTGGCATTGATAATATTTACATCTACTGTAAGTAATGGACAGTGACATATGTCATAAATGACAAAACGGATTGTAATGAACTGTAAGCTGCTTTTATGGTAGGTTTTTAAATAATGTACAATTACCTACGTAGTTACTAATAGAGTTGTGGTGTTTAGCTTTTATACTGGGGTGACATAGTCGTTGTCGACCAAAGCCCCATTAAATAAATAAAGAATAAAAAAAAAAAATAAAAAAAAAATGATTTGTAAAAACTCAGATTTTCTGTCTACAAAAAATTAGTCTCTCTGAGACAAGAAATCGGGATACCGATTATGGGTAAGCAGGTACATGTAATCCAAAAAATGATAAAAAAAAACGCAAGTAGGATGATTTTGGTATAGATGTGGCGCTGGTTGCAAATCTGACAACACAAACTAAAAAATTTAGTTGTCATAGAAAAAGTTGAATCCAAGGTCGCACAATACTCTCAAAAATGTACATTAGTTTTGACTACTCTATGATCCCAATCCTACCAAAATTCCTAATTTATTTTAAAGCCTGAAAGTGCTTTTTCATATGCAATTATTAAAATAAAAATAAAATATATATATTTTAACAACATCTATTTTTATATTCGAAACTTGTAAGTTTGTAAGAACACACCAACTATTTATTACTTTATCTAAGGACGCACACAAAACAACACAACATAAGTATTAATGATCCCACCAAAAACATTTTGTAAATAACTAGCCAAGTCTCGATGGAGCTGCTTGTTTATCTCTAAAAAGTAATGAAATCTAGACAAAGTCGTGCCAAGTCTGAGGTTCTTTACTGCGATTTCTTTATTATTATAGTCACACATTAACTTACAAAGAAATCGCAGTAAGGATTTAAGGAACCTCAGACTTGGCACGACTTTGTCTAGATTTCATTACTTTTTAGAGATAAACAAGCAGCTCCATCGAGACTTGCCTAGTTTTTTACAGAACGATTTGGTGGGATTTCATTTCTTTTGTAGATAGGTACGTTATTGATTTATTTTATTAGACGGCTTATTGATTTATTCTTTAGATTTTTTTATTCGACACATTTTTTTGCAATGACAGTCGATTTATTTATGTACCAATAGTAGAAGGGGGCATTACCATATCTCTAATACAGCTGAGACCAAATGAAGCGGCCCATCAAGTTGAATATTTTTTGTAAAGGCGGTATGTCAATCAATAATAGTTTGGTTAGGCTCTTGTGTTTTCTAATCAGGGGCACCAGGTACTCCAGATCTTCGATTATCCTAGTTTTTATAGTGTTTTTTTTTTTTTTTTTTTTTTTTTGAATTTATTTATTCACAAACAATTATATAATCGTATTTGAAATAACACTAAAATTAAAAATAACACAATAGAAATAAATATATTAAAAAAAAACATTAAAATAACCAGTCATGACATTAAATTTCATATCAAAAAAACTTGGGAGGGACACCCGGATGGAACGAGGTTCTCACAAAATAACGTGGGACAAGGGAAGGGGAATCAACTTTGACCTCGACCTCGACCTCGACCTCGACCTCGACCTCGACCTCCACCTCGACCTCGACCTCGACCTCGACCTCCACCTCCATCTCGACCTCCACTTCCACCTCGACCTCGACCTCGACACAATTAATATATATACAGTCGTGGTCAACTAATTAGGGACACTCTTTGGTTAAACCGAATTGTGAATTTATTATTTATTTTCCAACGAGTCTAAACCATATTCCATATCTCTTTCATGTAAGTATAATTAGTCATTTATGTGCCCGATTATACAAACAATAACAACTTCTTAAACATTAAACCTCTTTACAGTATAGCTGATAGATTATCGTAGTGCTATTTGTTCAAATAATGCTGGCTGGCCATTTAATTAGGGACACTGAGATATTGCGTTCTATTTTCAAAATTTGAATCTCAATACTTTTTTACTTCTTCTCTTATTTTTTCGTGGTAGTTTTGGCGGCAATCCCGATATTTATTTTAAGTTTTGAAAAATATTTTGAAGAAAAATGGGTAAAAATAAAAGTTGCGATCCAACACTACGAAAAATTATCATGAAGTTTGTTGTCGAGCATGGTTGGCCATACCGAAGGATAGCAGAACATTTAAATTGTTCAAAAACTATGGTATACAATGCAGTGCAACATGTCAGACGCAATAACACAGATTTAAATGTGCCCAGAACAAAAAGATCGAGAAAAACAACTCCGCAAGAAGATAGAATGATAACCAGGTTAGCTAAGAAAGATCCGTTTCTAGGCTCTATTTTAATTAAACACGAAGTGTTTGGGACCGACGAAAGAGCTGGTGTCTCAGCGAGGACCGTTCGACGACGTCTGGTAGAAGCAGGGTTGTTCGGAAGAGTGGCTCGCAAAGTACCGTTGTTGAAGAAAGAACATAGAAATGCTCGTTTGGCGTTTGCACGTAAATATGGACATTGGACCTACGCCCAATGGCAACATGTATTATTCTCTGACGAGACCAAGGTTAATTTGATTTCTTCAGATGGAAGGCAATACGTACGGCGTCCAGTAAAAGCGGAAATTAATCCAAGATTCACAAAAAAGCAGGCGAAACATGGCGGTGGAAACATTAAAATGTGGGGTTCATTTTCTGGACGTGGAGTGGGACCTGTGAGGAAAGTTCAGGGTAACTTAGACCAACATCAATACAAGGCAATATTGGAGGAAACGATGCTTCCCTATGCTGAGGAGCATCTCCCTATTATATGGACGTTTCAGCATGATAACGACCCGAAACATACCGCCCGTTCAGTCAAGTCGTTTCTTACCAGTCAGTCAGTATCGGTGCTAGATTGGCCAGCAAATAGCCCGGACCTTAACCCAATCGAGCACCTTTGGCACGAAATCAAGAAAAAAGTAGCCACTTATCGTACCACAACTTTAGATGAACTTAATGAAGCTTTTTGTGAGGCATGGGCAAACATTCCTGTCGAAACATGCCAGAAACTGATAATGTCTATGCCACATCGGTGTCAAGCGGTAATTACTAACAAAGGTTTTGCTACTGGGTACTGATTTTACACGTAATAAAATGGAGCTGTTAAAGATATTATAATACTGCAGATTATTAGTTTTGTTTAACTCTATTTTTCATTATAGTTTACTGTCCTTAATTAAATGTCCAGCTACAGAATTATACCTTAAAATTGAATACATGTTCAACCTTTGATATTAAATACTTTTTTCTATTTATTTATTCTTTTATTTACAGCCATTTAAAGCATAATAATCGGACCAAATTATGCAAATAATAGTTACTGAGAAATCAATAGGGTTTTATATTTGTATGTACATAACCGGTTATTGTTCTTCACTATCTTGCATGTCCCTAATTAGTTGACCACGACTGTATATATTAATAGATATACTATAGCAAAAAAGTGTCGTGACAACTTTTCGAGACAACTTTTCGTAAGATTTTTTTCCGTCTAGCCCCCTTTCACAACGCGCGCTAAGGAACTTCGTTCCAAAATGTAAATACAATAAAAATTAAATTCCATAATTATATAAAATTATCACATGTCATAATAAATTCCTGAATTGTATAAAAACACCCTCTCAACAAAAGCTTTGTGAGTTTTGATTGAAATATTTTAGAACTATCGATATTTTTCATGTCAGTAGGAAGTGAATTAAATAATTTAACAGCTTGATACCGGGAGCCATGTATTGCAACATTCAATCTCGGACATATAGGTGCCTCAAGATCTTTACGTCTTGTATTTAAACGTTTTTCCCTTTGTTCTACAGTTTCATATTTTAATGGGTTATTTACTACGTCTTTTAGAAGCGCTAAAATGTATAAACTAGGTACGGTCAAAATATTTAGACTGACATAGTAGTCTTACAAGATTAAGATACTAGTCTTTGCAAGATTCCCATTGGGGAATGCGCACCATAGTCCTAATTGCTCTTTTTTGCATAATGAACGCCTTGTGCATATTATATTCATAGCTGTTTCCCCAAAAGTTTACATTATATCTTAATTTTGATTCTACTAGCGCAAAGTAAACCATTTTAAGTTGTGAAACACTCACCTCATCTCTTAAGCTTCTTACTAATTTGGTTTTCAATGGACTCCAGTTCTTTTTTCCAATTTAGAAGATTATCTATATGAACTCCTAAAAATTTGACACATTTGACAAATTCGATTTTAGCCCCCTCATGAAGAACCTCAATTGGATTGTTCATATTGTGCACAGTTGTACTAAATAGGATAGCTCGTGTCTTGTTAACATTTAATGTTAAATAGTTAGCATGAAACCACTGACTAAAGATTTTAAGTGTCATTTCTATTTTATTTTGAAGTTCATTAATAGATGAGTCCGGTATTATTGCATTAGTATCATCTGCATATAGAACTACTCTAATATCAGGAATGTAGTTAGAAATGTGGTTTATAAGGTCATTTACGAAAATTACAAATAAAAAATGGGTCCTAAAATAGAGCCTTGCGGAACACCACGTCTAATATTTCTGACACTAGATTTTGTCACTACTTTCAGACCTTTCTCAATCTTTCTAACTTCAACAAATTGTTTCCTGTTACTAAGATATGATCTAACCAGACCCAAAGCATCACCTCGCACTCCATAATGTTCTAGCTTGGCAAGTAGAATGTTATGTTCAACCATATCAAACGCAGAGGAAAGGTCGAGGAATAGGCCTGCTACCTTCTTTTTATTATTTAGATTGTATATGACATCATTTAATAATATATCAATTGCGTCAATAGTTCCAACCTTCATTTGATACCCAAATTGTCGTACATTTAAAATATTATTTCCAAATAATGTGTAAATCTTTAATAATTTTTTCATATATCTTTGATAAAATAGGTAATAATGAAATAGGCCTATAGTTTTTAGGATTATTCTTTTTCTCTTTTTAATAAATAGGCAGAACTCGAGCAATTTTTAATTGTTCTGGAAAAATACCAGAACTAATACAGTTATTAAAAAACATAGACAATGGCTCATCAAGCAAATCAATATTATCTTGTAGGTGTTATTTCCATGTCAGTCTTTACTCTACTACAATTTTCAAATAAATATGTCAAAGCTATTTTATTATCAACTAGTGACCCGCCAGGGCTTCGCACGGGTGCAATGCTGATACTAAATATACTACAGAATGTCTTTATATAAAACGTTTTTTTTTCACAGCTTTTTTGTCATTAGACAATTATTGATGATTTCTTTTTTTCTCGAACGTTCGCGACCGGCCGAACTGCGCGTTTGACGCCTAGCTGTTAGGCCGGTCGCGAACGTTCGAGAATGTTCGTTTTACGAAGCTACTCGCTAGGTGACTCGCTAGCCTCTAGGTGCCAAGCAAGCCGCCTGCCTGTGCGTTCGCGTTTTTAATTAGGGATGACTGAGAGTGTTATAAACGTAAGAGTAGTCAAATATAATCAGAAAGCTTCGAACTGCTAAGCTATCGGGAGTTACACGTGTTATTGTGAGTCAACCATAAAAGATAAACATATGCTGTCGTGGGATATTTTTTATATAATTTTAAGGAGAACATTTCCGTCATACATGATTTCTGTGTAGCTTTAACCATTAAGGTTGCACACGCGACGGAAGCTTAAGAAATGCAGTAACTACTCCCGTTTTCCCAACATTTCCCTTCACTGCTCTGCTCCTATTGATTGTAGCGTGATGAAAAGTATACTATAACCAGCTCAGGAGTATGAAAAATAATTGTACCAAGTTTCATTAAAATCCGTCCAGTAGTTTTTGTTTCTATAACTGTTATACAGACAGACAGACAGACAGACAGACAAAAATTTTACTGATTGCATTTTTGGCATCAGTATCGATCCCTAATCATCCCCTGATAGTTATTTTGGAAATATATTTCATGTACAGAATTGACCTCTACAGATTTAATAGAAGTATAGATATAGATACCATTAATGTCATCAGTTTTATAATGTTTTTCCTTCATGTGGCCATTAAACCCTAACTCTGTACCAAATTTCAGCTCTCTGAGTTTATGGGAAGTACTACTTCTATTCTGATGATCATGAGTGTTAAATCAGAGAAACAACGGATATATATATATGTAATGAAAAAGTAATTATATTTTGACCAACATGTATCTCACATCAACTCGTCAATTCCAAACTGTCATTTACTTTTTTGGTGACATCTCTTTGACAGTCCTTTTCGCGCTTATTTTGTACCACAGACAACTTACAAAAGTAATAATGTAATAGTAACATGAGTGAGTGTCTAAAATGCGAAACTTTGCTTTCGCTTATCTTCGGAACTAAATGACCTACAGACTTGAAATTTTGGATTTTAAGTATGTGATTATAGCTTACTGGATTACGAAAATTTCTGCGTTCTGGTATTATCCAGAGGTTCTCAAATAGGGGCCAGAAAATGCGGAGAAATGGTTCCGGCAGAGGATGGTACGGCAGTGTTTGCTTCGCGCTCGACTTGGCGGGAGCACTGCCGTGCCCCCCGATAAATTAAACCTTCCTTACACATAGAACTGGAACATATCACATGTCCATCCAAATTTATAACAAGCTTCCTTCAAAATTAACTCAATTGAGAAAGACGCAATATTTTCGAAATCTTTTTAGTGTCTAAACGATTTTATATTATGAAAGAGTATAATGATAATATACAAATATTTCTATTATATTTATATAAAACATTATATATTTTAAGATTATTTTAAGTATTAATAGATTGTAGTGCCCCAGCGTGGTCCAGGTTGAGAAGCTCTGTACCTATACCATGGCATAAGACATATTTTGGAACCAACTGGAACAATAAATTAAAATGAATATGAAATTTTCTTTTAAATGGGGTACATTAGTATCAAAAATCATGTTATCATCTGGACTTACAAACCTTTTTGCTATTCCAAGTTTGATCCAATTAATAATTTAAACATTTAATAGCCGTGTTGGCCAGGTGGGAAGTTTCTCGACTTTAAATCCAAAGGTTGTGGTTTCAAATCCCAGCCGTGCATCAATGGATTTAACATTAATATACTTATAAGCTGTGATGAGCTTACAACCTGTCACGTATGGAATGCTAGCTACTGCAAAATGTGAGTTATGTTTGCATGTGAATTTGCATGTGACTTATTAATTTCTTTTTTTCGATAAATGTCTTGTCACACCAGTTGCAAGAATATGGCTTTACTCCAGTATGAATTCGCATGTGTTCTTTTAAATGTTCTTTTTGATTAAATGCCTTGTCACATATGTTGCAAGAATATGGCTTTTCTCCAGTGTGAATTAACATGTGTCTTTTCAAAGATCCTTTTCGATTAAATTTCTTGTCACATCTGTTGCAAGAATATGGCTTTTCTCCAGTGTGAATTTGCATGTGTCTTTTCAAATTTGTTTTTTGATTAAATGTCTTGTCACATCTGTTGCAAGAATATGGCATTTCTCCAGTGTGAACTCGCATATGTAATTTCAAAGTTCCTTTATGATTAAATGCCTTGTCACATATATTGCAAGAATATGGCTTTTATCCAGTGTGAATTTGCATGTGCTTGTTTAAAGTTCCTTTTTGATCAAATGCCTTGTCACATTATGTTGTTAGAATATGGCTTTTCTCCAGTATGAATAAGCATGTGTGTTTTCAAATTTCCTTTACGATTAAATGCCTTGTCACATCTGTTGCAAGAATATGGCTTTTCTCCAGTGTGAATTTGCATGTGTCTTTTCAAATTTGTTTTTTGATTAAATGTCTTGTCACATCTGTTGCAAGAATATGGCATTTCTCCAGTGTGAACTCGCATATGTAATTTCAAAGTTCCTTTATGATTAAATGCCTTGTCACATATATTGCAAGAATATGGCTTTTCTCCAGTGTGAATTTGCATGTGTATTTTCCAAGTTCCTTTATCGTTAAATGCCTTGTCACATCTGTTGCAAGAATATGGCATTTCTCCAGTGTGAATAAGCATGTGTGTTTTCAAAGTTTCTTTTCGATTAAAAGCCTTGTCACATATATTGCAAGAATATGGCTTTTCTCCAGTGTGAATAAGCCTGTGTTTTTTTAAATGTCCTTGTTGATTAAATGCCTTGTCACATCTGTTGCAAGAAAATGGCATTTCACCAGTGTGAATTAGCATGTGTCTGTTTAAAGTTCCTGTTTGTTTAAATGCCTTGTCACATCTATTGCAAGAAAATGGTATTTCACCAGTGTGAATTAGCATGTGTCTGTTTAAAGTTCCTTTTTGTTTAAATGCCTTGTCACATCTGTTGCAAGAATATGGATTTTCTCCAGTGTGAATACGCATGTGTTTTTTCAAATTTCCTTTTTGATTAAATGCCTTGCCACATCTTTTGCAAGAATATGGCTTTTCCCCAGTGTGAATAAGCATGTGTCTTTTCAATATTCCTTTTAGATTAAATCCCTTGGCACATGTATTGCAAGAATATGGCTTTTCTCCAGTGTGAATAAGCATGTGTCTTTTCAAAGTTTCTTTTAGATTAAATGCCTTGTCACATCTGTTGCAAGAATATTTCTTATTTTTAGTGTGAATATTCAGATGACTAGCTAACTTATACTTATTTGTAAATTTTTTGTTGCACACATCACAACAGAAACACGACTGCTGGATTATGATTTCATTCTCTGCATTAATTTCGTTATCTGAAGGCAGTTGTGAATTATTTAGATTATTAACAATTTCAGTGTCTTCAACAAGTGATTGCAATTCCTTGTCCATGTCTTGAGTTTCATATGTCTCTTCTTTTGTCACTAAGATTCTGTGTAATTCCTCCTCTTTAATAGTTAGTAGAGGTGTATTTTCAGTGTATGAATAATCACTTATCAGTTCTGAATTATTTAAATCATTAACAATTTCAGTGTCTTCATGTGATTGGAATTCCTCAATATCTTGAGTTTCATATGTCTCTTCTTTTGTCACTAAGATTCTGTCTAATTCCTCCTCCTTAATAGTTAGTAGAAGAGGTGTATTTTCAGTGTATGAATAATCACTTATCAGTTCTGAATTATTTATAACAATTTCAGTGTCTTCATGTGATTGGAATTCCTCAATATTTTGAGTTTCATATGTCTCTTCTTTTGTCACATCGATTCTGTCTAGTTCCTCCTCCTTAATAGTTAGTGCAGGTGTACTTTCAGTGTGTCGATAATCACTTATACACATGGACAATGTATGAGTCACTGATAACTTTTCTTTTATTTCCAGAGGCAGCAGTGTGACCGTTTCATGTGTGGCCTGAAATAATATATTTTTTTTAAAGTTCAATGATAAATTACATCAGCTGCAACTCCAAGATGGTGTAATTTATTAGATGGATTCATGTTTCTTTTATTTAAAAAAAACCATTTGCCTGCATTGAAATTACTACTTAAAGCTGAAAAATGAAGAAGATAAGATTGACGGAATGAAGAATGATTGACATAACAGGTATAAGGCGAGTGTGAATGGAAATGTTGGAAGAGGAAGACCTTGGTGTATTTTTTTGGACCAAATTGGTGATGTTTAGAAAAAAGGCCAGGGAAGAGTACTTTTAACCAACAAGCGTTCATGATGAAAGTGATGAGTGTGAATGCAGCAATATAAGTATGTCAGGATAGTAGCAGGTGGAAAGCCATGGTCTCTGCCTATCTCTCTGGGTAACAAGTAAGATTTCACGTATGAATGTATGGAATGGAACAGCACATCCTGGCTTCGCATTGGTCTAAAAGAAATGTGAAGGAATGCAGTATTAACCTCAATGCCACATTCAAACAGATCTTGAAGAATTCCGTTGGAACTTTGTGCCATTTGGGATAATTTGTGGCACTTCTGCAGCTCCCGGTGACAAACATAGCACACTGTGCTGGGCCTTCCAATATCTGTTTCTGTGTTGAGCTGAAACAAATCATGTACCTACAATGGAAGGGGACAGTACTACCACTATGGCATGCCTTTAGTATATTACCGATCGATTTTGAGATTTATGAGGGTTGGATCACATTGGGGTGGATTTTCTCTACCTCCTGGTAGGGTATGTGAGCCCGTTCGCCGGCCCCTTTCTGTTTTCGGCCTTTACGCGTTCTCGGTGCCGTAAAATTGAGATACTATCGTTTTCACATACTATTTTCAAACAAAATATTTAATCGGACATCTGAAAATGTTAACCTTATATCTGATAATACTTTTAGTCGCGAAACATCTACGAGTGATTTATAGCGAATTGTTTAGTTTGACGACGGATGTCGGAAGTCACGCCACGTGCAAAAAGTAAAAAAAAATTAGTGCCGCGCGTTTCACTCCAAGGTAAGTATTGCGTTGTTCTTCAAACTAAATAATGGCAATAGGTATGTAATTCACTTCAAATATGACGTATTATCATACTCATAATATGATTTTTGTGATATGATAAACAAAACCACTGTAATTTTAGGGGCCGGTATCTAAAATCTAAATTTTTAAAAAAGTTTGGTTTTCGGCCTAGGGGCCGATATGTGCTATATCAAGTCTTCTACGCTTTTGTCTTGTTTATTTATTTGGTTAAGGATATATCTAAAGATTCTTTCTATTACCATTGTACTTAATGTGAGTAATCTAGCCATTAATTTTCGGCCGTCAAATTACGTGGTATTTAATTAAAAATGGACCTTTTAGATGACCATTTTCGGGGTGGCCGAAAATCACATCATAGATAAAATGTTACCGTAGTTTTCGGCATGACCTATAATTGTATGGAGAACATGGTGGTCGAAAATTGAATGTCACTGTTAGTTTTCGTCTACAAGTTTCTAATAACATTTTAAACATTTTATTCTGCAGATTAATCTAAAGTTAGTTATTTTGATTAAGCGTTACATTCAACCGACTTTATAAAAAAGGAGGTTCTCTTTTCAACGCGTATATATTATATGTTTTTATTGCTTTTTTAGGGTTTCATAGTCTACAATGTTGCTTCTGAGGCTTGGCGAAGAAAAGATAGATAAAAGAAAAGATACAATTGAAATGCGCCTTCTGTGAAGTCATTTTAATAAGCGACACAGAAGAAGATACGGAGAAGAATCTTGGCTGTAATTTTTGCACTAATTTAAGATAAACTGACTTGGTAGGACTGAAATATGAAGATGTTCAGGACAAATCATTTAAATGAAATGTTTGTTATACTGATTTCTGATCGCAAAATGTAAATTTCGTTCGTAAAAATGTGGTTGATTTTGAAATAGGTGTATAGATAATACATTTATTATAGCTTAATAAATCATTACGATTAATATTGGGTAGTCAAACCCAAAGACTCATCATCTTCCTGCCCTCATCTTACTTAAGTGGGGTCGGCACAATATGTGTACTTCTTCCATTTCCCTCTATCAGCCGTCATCTTATCACTCACTCCTTTCTTACCTATGTCATCTTTCACACAGTCCATCATCTTTTTTTTGGCCAACCCCTACGTCTACATCCATCCATCTTCATTCATAATATTTCTTCCTCCTTATCTTTTCTGCCTCAGGTGCTACTTTTTTTTCAAGCATCTCTGATTATTATCCATCCTGATCTTATCCATCCTCGTCAATCTTCTTTCCGACACTCTCCAATTTCATTTGCCATTTTCCCAGTCTCAGTTGCGACCGTTCTCCTACAAGAACAATGTCGTCGGCGAACAACATGCACCAGGGTGCCTCCTCCTGTATTTGCGATGTCAGTGCATCCATTTCCAGGAGAAACAAATAACAGCTTAAAGCCGATCTCTGGTGCAAGCCTACAACCACATTGAACTTGTCCGTAACGCCAGCTTCAGACCGGACATATGTACAGGCTCGGCTGTACATGGCCCGTATAAGCCGCAGGTCCTTTCCAGGTACTCCTTTCTTTTTCATAAAAGCCCACCACAAAACCTCACGGGGTACCCTGTCGTATGTGTTGATCTTCGCCAGGTCAGCACGTGCAAGTTCATATGTGCACACTGTGCACTCCTGTACTTTTCGCACAGTTTTCGAAGTGCAAATACGGCGTCTGTTCCCGAAACCCGAACTGGCTCTGCAATATCTCACTCTCGTCTCTCATTCATCTCGCAATCACTTTCTCCTAGATTTTCATATAGTATGTGACATGAGCTTTATATCTCTGTAGTTATTGAAGTCCTTTACGTCCCCTTTGTTTTTGAAAATGGGCACTAGCTAACTATTACACCACTCGTCCGTAATCGCCTCATCATGCAACAACTTGTTGAAGAACAAAGTCAGCCACTTCCATCCATCTGCTTTTAAAAACGTCCATACTTCCACAGGACGTAGGTAAGGTATATCATCTGGTCCAACTACTTTCCTATTCTTCATATCTTGCACTGTTTTTTTTACCTTTATCCATACTAATCTCGTTTACAACAGAGAATAACGAAGAATAACTATTTTAATTAGAGAGACAAAATGTTTCTAAAATGTTAATTTTTATTAGATTACTTGAATAATTTTGTTTGTGATTTTTAATAGCATTTGGATTTACAATAAAACAATATTTAACATACAAATAAAGCGTTTTTATGTAATTATATACTTATAAATTCATTTTAAAACCATCACAATGCAGTGGCCGAAAACTGAAAACCCTATGGCCGAAAACACAATTTTGGGGCCGAAAACTGAATTTTTGGCATTTTTCCGGATTTAAATTAATATAAAAATAACTAATAGCTTTATATACCTTATTGTATTTTTTAATCAAATTTGATTATATAGGCTATCATATGACATCATTAGAACAGGCATATTAAAGTTGCAACTATTTTTTATGATGTCCTAAAGTTGGAGGGAGCACTAAAAGGCCGATATCCGGCACATCGACCCTACCTCACAATTCACATTTAGCGTAAGTTTTAATTTACCTACCTTGGTGTTAGTAAGTGTTTCGTACATCTCTAGGAGGTGGATATTATCAACTTCCAGCATCCTGATATTGCCGATTAAACATATTCTGCACACCGAAGCCATTGCAGTGCAGATAGATGTCAAAGAGAATATAACCACTACGTTTTAATAGATGTATTCACAGAAAATAAATCAATAAATCACACAAAACATCAGCCACAGAACACCTATACTCTACGTCTACTGCTCTACGCTACGGATTACTTTACTAGCTATGGATAGCTACTAGCTATCCCGATAGCCCGACAGAGACGTTGGCCTTTCAAATTCCAATACCCACCCCATAGAAAAAGCATTTCCCGTTTTTCAAGAATTTTACAATTTTACGCTAGATTTTTTAAAATGTTCATAAGAACCATTTCCTGAAAATAACAAACACAACAAACAAAATATTTCAAAATCGATTTAGCTGTCTCACGCGACAACGCGTCGCGCGATTTTTGGAATATATCGAATTCGTGCTAGATGATCGGATAATTTTTATAATCATTTTTGCTTGGCATTGAAAATGACTTATATGCTCTTTGTTGAAAATATTGACATTTAGGTATGTGACTGACTGATCTTAGTTTCGGTAAAAGAACTTGTTACCTGCAATATACTGCGCTGTGTGTGATTTATTGATTTATTTTCTGTGAAAACATCTGTCTGTCTGCACTGCAATGGCTTCGGTGTGCAGAATATGTCTAATCGGCAATATCAGGATGCTGGAAGTTGACAATATCCACCTCCTGGAGTTGTACGAAACACTTATTAACACCAAGGTAGGTATTATAAAATAGAAATTACGCTAAATGTGAATTGTGAGGTACCAGGAGGTAGAGAAAATCCACCCCAATGTGATCCAACCCTCATAAATCTCAAAATCGATCGGTAATACACTAAAAGCAGGCCATAGTGGTAGTACTGTCCCCTTCCATCGTACATGATATGTTTCAGCTCAACACAGAATCAGAAATTGGAAGGCCCAGCACAGTGTGCTATGTTTGTCACCGGGAGCTGCAGAAGTGCCACAAATTATCCCAAATGGCACAAAGTTCCAACGGAATTCTTCAAGATCTGTTTGAATGTGGCATTGAGGTAAATACTGCATTCCTTCACCTTTCTTATCGATTGAACAAAGCTACTGGACTGATTTCAAAAATTCTTACCTAACCTCTTGTAATTAGTACCTACTCATGTCCTGGTGTTTTTTCAAAACATCACCAATTTGGTTCAAGAAAATCCACCAAGGTCTTCCTCTTCCAACATTTCCATTCACACTGGCCTTATACCTGTTTTTTCAACCAATGATTTTTTATAAAATAAAAGAACCATGAATTCTTCTATTAAATCACACCATCTTGGAGTTACAGCTGATGTAATTAATCATTCAACTTTATAAAAATGTATTGTTTCAGGCCACACATGAAACCGTCACAATGCTGCCTCTGGAAATAAAAGAAAAGTTATCAGTAACTCCTACATTGTCTATGTGTATAAGTGGGAGGTGTAAGGAGGAGGAACTAGAAAGAATCGTTGTGATAAAAGAAGAGACATATGAAACTCAAGATATTGAGGAATTACAATCACTCGTTGAAGACACTGAAATTGGTAATGATCTAAATAATTCAGAACTTATTAGTGATTATCCACACACTGAAAGTACACCTGCACTAACTATTAAGGAGGAGGAACTAGAAAGAATTGTTGTGACAAAAGAAGAGACATATGAAACTCAAGGTATTGAGGAATTACAACCACTCGTTGAAGACACTGAAATTGGTAATGATCTAAATAATTCAGAACTTATTAGTGATTATCCACACACTGAAAGTACACCTGCACTAACTATTAAGGAGGAGGAACTAGAAAGAATCGTTGTGACAAAAGAAGAGACATATGAAACTCAAGATATTGAGTGTAACAGATGTGACAAGGTATTTAATCTAAAAGGAAATTTGAAAAGACACATGCTTATTCACACTGGAGAAAAGCCATATTCTTGCAACAGATGTGACAAGGCATTTAATCGAAAAGAACATTTAAACCGGCACATGCGAATTCACACTGGAGAAATGCCATTTTCTTGCAACAGATGTGACAAGACATTTAATCGAAAAACAACTTTGAAAAGACACATGCGAATTCACACTGGAGAAAAGCCATATTCTTGCAACATATGTGACAAGGCATTTAATCATAAAGGAACTTTGAAATTACATATGCGAGTTCACACTGGAGAAATGCCATATTCTTGCAACATATGTGACAAGGCATTTGATCAAAAAGGTACTTTAAACAAGCACATGCAAATTCACACTGGAGAAAAGCCATATTCATGCAACATATGTGACAAGGTATTTAATTTAAAAGAACATTTGAAAAGACACATTGACAGAATTCACACTGAAGAAAAGCCATATTCTTGCAACTGGTGTGACAAGACATTTATCGAAAAAAAGAAATTAATAAGTCACATGCAAATTCACATGCAAATATAACTCACATTTTGCAGTAGCTAGCATATCATACGTGACAGGTTGCAAGCTCATCACCGCTTATAAGAATATTAATGTTAAATCCATTGATGCACAGCTGGGATTTGAAACCACAACCTTTGGATTTAAAGTCGAGAAACTTCCCACCTGGCCAACATGGCTATTAAATGTTTTAATTATTAATTGGATCAAACTTGGAATAGCAAAAAGGTTTGTAAGTCCAGATGATAACATGATTTATGATACTTACATATTTACCCCATTTAAAAGAAAATTTAATATTCATTTTCATTTATTGATTTAGTTGGTTCCAAAATATGTCTTATGGTATAGGTACAGGATTTCTCAACATGGACCGCGCTGGGACACTACAATCTATAAATACTGTAATCTTAAATATTTATCTAAGTAACGAAACTTATTCTATAGCGATACGAAGTTCGCCGGGTCAGCTAGTATAAAATAAAATAACATAATATGAAATTGTTTAGCCACTAAAAAGATTTCGAAAATATTGAGTCTTTCTCAATTGATTTAATTTTGAAGGAAGCTTGTTATAAATTTGAATGGACATTGTGATATGTTCCAGTTCTATGTGTAGTTTTGTGTAAGGAAGGTTTAATTTATCTTTATTACATGTGTGTTGTTTTGTGTGTGTCTTTAGATAAATAAATAAATAGTTGGTATGTTCTTACAAACTTACAAGTTTCGAATATAATTGAATAGATGTTGTTAAAATATATATTTGTTTTTTTATTTTAATAATCGCATATGAAAAAGCACTTTTCAGGCTTTAAAATAAATTAGGAATTTTGGTAAGATTGGGATCATAGAGTAAATACTAATGTACATTTTTGAGAGTATTGTGCGACCTTGGATTCAACTTTTTCTATGACAACTAAATTTTTTAGTTTGTGATGTCAGATTTGCACACCAGCTCCACATCTATACCAAAATCATCCTACTTGCGTTTTTTTTATCATATTTTTGTATTACATGTAGGTACTCATATTCATATTCATTTATTGCTCCAGTTGGTACAATAGTCTTAACATATTTGTACAGAGTTTATCAACATGGGCCCCGCTAGGGCACTACAATAATATATTATTCTAATTACATACTAATTAAAATATAAATCTTTGTTTATTAATTTTTAACCATACATTCTTTTATATTATAGAAACATTTAGACACTAAAAAGGTTTTAAGGTTTTTCAAAAATATTGAGTTTTTTTTTCTATTGATTTTAATTTTGAAGGGAGCTTGTTATATTATACGATTTTTTGTCTCAGAGAGACTAGGTAATTTTTTGTAGACTGAAAATCTGAGTTTACACAGCTCAATAAAATCCGTTTTGTCGTTTATGACATAAATGTCACTGTCCATTACAGTAGATGTCAATATTGTCAATGCCAGGCATGAAAACATCTGTGTAACCAAAGAGCATATAAGTGAGAGTCGGCACTCCATAACTAGCTGTTGTCAAGGTTTTGTATGGACTTTGCTACACCTTACGAAAAGGAAAAAGCGTACTACCAACATGTTATCATGAAATAACAAATTAATAGTGAGGTGCCTTACTATCGTACATGTATCGATAAATTAAATTAAAAAAAAAAATTGGGTTATTTCATAATTTTAAAAAATATTCTATTTTATTTGGAAATCAAAAGCAAGCGGTAATCTAAACTTAGTATGTCACCAAAATGTATAGTTATTAGCGAAATTTAAACAAAATTATCAATACACAAAAAACTTTTCTCCCGATGACAGTACATGCAGATTACAGCTTACTTTTTTTAAATAAAATGCTTGTTTTTTTCTGTTTTTGGGACGAGATAAAACCGATTTTATTAAAAAAAAAATCTGTTGTGAGACATTTTTACATGTGATTGAGCACAATTCATTCAAAATTGGAAGACCCAGTCAACAACCCAATTCCAGTACTTTGGAGGCTGCAACAAAGAAATAAACTTTTATAAAATAATTCATAGTCTAAAAAATAGTACTGCAATAATATCAAAGAAAATGTTACTGACAATTTAATGATTTTGCTGTACTTTGTACTAGTGAAATTTTACATGTGATTGAGCATAATTCATTCATTCAAAACTGGAAGACCCAATTGAAATTTTACATGTGATTGAGCACAATTCATTCAAAACTGGAAGACCCAGTCAACAACCCAATTCCAGTACTTTGGAGGCTGCAACAAAGAAATAAACTTTTATAAAATAATTCATAGTCTAAAAAATAGTACTGCAATAATATCAAAGACAATGTTACTGACAATTTAATGATTTTGCTGTACTTTGTGCTTGTGCAATTTTACATGTGATTGAGCACAATTCATTAAAAACTGGAAGACCCAATTGAAATTGTACATTTGTGATTGAGCAAAATTCATTTAAAACTGGAAGACCCAATTCCAGTACTTTGGTGGCTGCAACAAAGAAATAAACTTTTATAAAATAATTCATAGTCTAATAACTAATACCCTTTTTATAGAAGTTTCACTTCAAAAAATATAACATAAAGAAACAAAATCATGCAAAACCATTCAAATTTACTCGTTCTATGTAAGTACCTAGTATTTAGAATGGTTATTACGGTTAACGGTGAACCAACTGATTCATCGACAAAAATATCGATATAAATTTACCACACTATTACCGGCATTTACTGCAATACTAAAATGCAGTTTTCAGAAACAAACAAGTTGTTTTGAACAACTGCAATAATCAAACATAATTATCCATGCATTTTATAAGATAATAGGTCAACTTTTTACCTTTCAGGCTCCAATGGGAATTTGGCTAGAAATATTCCCGATGTGCTCTTCCTAAACCTTCTCACTCCACAAACTTCGCACTTCCTCAAAGTTTTGCCTCCCATATCTTTTATATTACGCAAACGTACACGTAGTAATTAAATTAAGCTATTTGTATTATGTACACCTAAATATGACGAAATCATAACCACTAAAGAATTGCAAGGCCCAGAATCTCTCTCTCTCGTACCGCCCGGAGCGGGCCTCGTAGTTCTTTACGAGGCCCGCGCACTCAAGCCAATTGAATAACATATTCTGTTCACTGTATTTCTGTGTTTTTTAATAAAAACACATTAATTATAAAAATATTTAGAAACCTTCGGCAAAACTTGATCAAAACAAAAAACTGACATTTATTACCAACATTACGAAGATATTGGTTTGACGTAAAATACGACTAAAATAAAATTATTATTGTAGTTAGGTACTTTGGTGCTACGATAAACTTTTTATTTTTGTAGTATTATGTTTTTTATCTGAGTGTTGGCAGAAAGTCAGTATAAAACTTTATTTGTTCCTAGTGACGACCAAAGAGCATATAAGTGGTGACGACAGCCTGGGGTAGGGCAAAGAGCATATAAGTCGGGTAGGGTATAGGTGTTCTGTGGCTGATGTGTGGTGTGATTTATTGATTTATTTTCTGTAAATACATCTATCTGCAATGGTTTCGGTGTGCAGAATATGTCTAATCGGCAATATCAGGATGCTGGAAGTTGATAATATCCACCTCCTAGAGATGTACGAAACACTTACTAACACCAAGGTAGGTAAATTAAAACTTACGCTAAATGTGAATTGTGTGGTACCAGGAGGTAGAGAAAATCCACCCCAATGTGATCCAACCCTAATAAATCTCAGAATCGATCGGTAATTACACTAAAGGCAGGCCATAGTGGTAGTACTGTCCCCTAACATTGTAGGTACATGATTTGTTTCAGCTCAACACAGAATCAGAAATTGGAAGGCCCAGCACAGTGTGCTATGTTTGTCACCGGGAGCTGCAGAAGTGCCACAAATTATCACAAATGGCACAAAGTTCCAACGGAATCCTTCAAGATCTGTTTGAATGTGGCATTGAGGTAAATACTGCATTCCTTCACATTTCTTCTAGACCAATATATTGGTATAATTTTCTGGGCTAACTCTACTAATAAAGACTTCATATTTACTAGACAAAAAAGATGCATTAGATCGATGTTTAACCTGCACGTTACCGACAGTTGCAGACCTTTGTTCATTGAGCACAAGATTCTAACGCTTCCGTCGTTATATATATTTGAAATGGCATTATTTGTTAGAAAACATCCCCATCTTTTCCCACGAAAAGCTGATTTTGTAGTGCGAAATAGACGTGATAGCAGTAAACTCCAAATGCCTAAAACTAAAACAGCTTTCCTACAAAACAGTGTAGTCTATATGACACGTAAAATCTACAACAAAATACCTAAATCATTAAAAGATCTTGATGATAATATATTTAGAACTAAATTCAAACTATTATTAATCAACAAATGCTATTATAATATTAACGATTTTATGACAGATAAATTTTGACATTACCATATTTCTATTGAGCCTGTTACTATTATTACTTTTTATTTTTTTGACATTAATTATAATATAATATTGTCTTTATCTTACTATAACATTTGCATGCTAATTTTAGTAGAACATAATTGAATCTAAAATATTATTTATTATCATCTGTGTAACCTACATTGTGTTCAAGCAAATAAATGATCTTTATCTTTATCTTTATCTTTATCCAATGCGAAGCCGGGATGCTGTGTGCATGCTGTTCCATTCCATACATTCATTCGGAAATTCTTACTTGTTACCTAGAGTGGTAGGCAGAGACCATGGCTTTCCACCTGCTACTATCCTGACATACTTATCCACTTGAACGTCCGAGCTCGACAGCTATCACCCTCTCGAATGTCCGCTCGCGCGATCGGAATTCTACGGCGCCGAGCGCATAGTTCGTTTTCATTATAAAGCGTTTTATCTAGATAACTACTATAGCTAGACCTAAATAAAAATATTTATTAATAGGTAAAACTGTACAGATTAAATCCATGTGAAAAACTAATTTCAAGTATCAATTGAGATACTGAAAATAAAAATGTAAACTCGACAACATAGGTTGAATTTCAATAAACTTTTGGTTTTACCGAGTTTTTACACAAAATCTTGAAGTTTGTAGCATTCTCACCTACTTATTATTATACTAGACTCTAAGGGCTTTTTTTTGATATGAATATCACAATAGCTAAAATACCGTGTCTAGCAAAGAAAACCTTTCATAATTCATAATTCATAATTCATTTATTCATTTGTAAACACAGGTATAATAATAATAATATAAGATGGTAAATAAAAAATCAAGAGTCTCTGCATTTTGCCTGGCGGCGTACAAACATTGTTTTTATGGGGAACATTGTATTTAATATAATTAATAATAAAGAAAAAATGTCAAAAATAAAAAAAATATAAAGGAATAGAAATTGTGTTACAAGTCATAAAAATATTGATTACATGTCATAAGAATATTGATTAAATTTAGTCTACTTGAAATTAAAATTATTCATCTAATTTATAATATTCTCATCATTATTCATTAACTTATCATTTAAAAATTCTTGAGTGCTGTAGTATGCTCTTTCAAGTAGCATTTGTTTTAGTTTTGCCTTAAACACAATCAGACTGGAAATATCTATGATAGACTTAGGGAGTTTATTATAAATACGGGCAGCCATACAGACAACACTTTTGTTATAAAGGGCGGTTTTATTGCGAGGAAAACAAATTTTTACATTGTGGCGTTTACTGTTACGCTTCCTAAAAAGGTCCATATTTGATTTTATAAAAGACGCAAGTTCATAAATATAGAGACTAGGTAGTGTCAGTATTTTAAGGTCAACAAAGAACGGCCTGCAGCTATCAGTTTTCTGGATTTTACATATTGCTCTAACACATCTCTTTTGACCAACAAATATTCGTTCCTTTAAGGTAGAATTACCCCAAAATATTATGCCGTACCTTAGAACAGATTCGGCATACCCATGATAAGCTGTAATTACGCCATTGTTGGCTTTACAAACCAACCACTCCTCATCACAATAATTGACCTTACCTCAGGTAGTGAAACAACGGTAAGATGGCCGCCGCTGGACCATATAAAGTTTCATCCACACTATTTGTCATGAGTAAAAATGTTAACAGGTTAATATTTTTTTCCTTTTAGATTTAAATAAATTCAATTTATTTAAATCTAAATGAAAAAAAAAAACCTGTTAACAATATTATTTTTCACTGCGTTTTTATTGTACTTACTTCAGAATATAATTTGCGTATTAAATATTTTGCCAATGTAATAATAGGAGAACAATGGTTTAAAATGAAAGCCAGATAATTACACTAAATTTTCTATTATTTAATAATACTATTTTCGAGCTGCGCCGCCCACGACCTCGTCCTCTTCATCTTCCTCGCCCTCGATTCCCAACGCCTCGGCTAGTTTTCCTATTTTGACTATCGGACCTGAAATCAAAATGTGTTTTAGTTAGATTCCAGAGAGTAGATATATACATTTTTAAAATAAATGTTCAAGGTGCGTAAACGTGAGCAGCAATTTGACAATATTTTTTATCACCACCATCTATGTTTATTAACTGACACCAGTTATTTTTTTTTTATACATATAAATATTAATATATTCCCCCAGTTTTTTCAATAAAAAAAATATATTTTTTACAATATATATTTTCCACACATTTGTGCAGATTTAAAACCACCACCTATGTATATTATCATACCTTACAACCGTTATTTATTATATTTTTTTTAATATAATAATAATAAATTCCCCTATTTTTGCCAATAAAAAAAACTACTAAAAATATTTTTGACCTAAACACCTTAGAAAGAAGAAACAGTTGCGCTAAAAAAAGAGTCCACATCCACACCAATAAAATCTAGAAACCACTATTGTTAACTGCGTCGTAAACTAAGTTAGATATAGTTAGGTAGAAACCAAATTTTTATTTATTACGTAAGTTAATTTAGCTTGTTATAGATAGAAAAATGTACACACACACGGGAACATCTAAACTAAAATATTTACATTAAAATTTAGGGAAGGGCCTCACCTTGCGGTTTTGCCCTGGCCTCAACTCCAGGGGTGACTACCCCTGGGTAATGGGGGGTTGCCTTTCGGCGGTGCCACCCTAATTTACTTATTCTACTTACAAGCTACTTAATCTACTTAACTAAATATCTATGTACAAAGCTTGTAAAATGCTATGCTATGTAAAATGTAAATATTTTAGTTTAGATGTTCCCGTGTGTGTGCCCTGATTGGCTAATAAAGCTCGATGCCCATTGGTCCGCCAATCAGGGAGCAGATAATTGCCGTAAGGTTTTGTATAAATAGAGTGACGCTCGGGTGTAAAATCATTCCGAGCGGTTCAGTAAAGCGAAGAACAACAACAAGAAGAAAAAGTGAATAAAGAATAAGAAACCAGTCAAGTCGGCAGTTTTCTTTAGGATTTCGAGTCAGCGTCCTACCCACCCACAACATTTTTGGTCCTTCGAAGAGCCGGATAGGAACTGAAGAAAAATCCGAAGATGCCCATCGTCCGATCAGGATCGCCGGTGAAGCCCAGATCCAGACGAGAAGATTCACCGGAGGAATCAACGGAGACGGACTGGTCACTGAACACGCCAGCTACGACGGAATCCGAAGCCACCACCGCATCGGCAGGCACGGGAGCCTCAGCGCGGCAGACCGCCGCCAGCAGCAGAGCCCTCAGGCCCGTTGCCCCGACGCTAGGAAGGACTACGCGGTCCGCGGCCGCCTCTGCCGCCGCCGCGCCCCCCCCGCACCCCGCGTCGGGGGGCACCCCCGCGCCCGCCGCCGCCACTACGAAGGCTGCACCGTCACGCACACCGCAACCGGCTTCGATGCACGCCGCACCCGCCGAAACCGTCCGCGCACCGCCGTTGCGCACCGGATCCGTGGGGACAAGAACGCACGCAGCAGCCGCACCTATGGCGCTGTTTCGCGTGCCGTCAACTGCACAACCGAAGAACATTGGAGGGAAGGTCGTCCCACCGTCAGCGTCTTTGGATACTGTGGTTCCTCAGAAGAAGGAAACTGCGAGGTCGACGAAGTCAACGAGAAGAACAGAGCTCGAAAACCAACTGGAGCTGCGGAAGAAAGCATACGAAGCCGCCCAGACCGCCTTGGCCATGGCCGAAACGGAGATGGAGCTAGCCCAGTACCAGTCGGAAGAAGAACTCGATGAAGAATTTGAACTCGAACGATCGACGCACGTCGAGCAATGGGTGGATCATACCGCTGCCTACGTAGAGGAACCAGAGAGAAGAGAACCAACCAAGAAGTCGGATATGAAGGAACTAGCCGACGCGATCATCAGCGCTACTACGAAGAAGCAATCGATCCAGGTCTCACGCGAAGATATGGGACTTACCAGCTTTCAGCGGCGCACCCGAAGATTGGCTACCATTCAAGCGGGCATTCGAAGATAGCAAGAAGTTGTTCACCGACGTGCACAACATGGCCCGGCTGAGAAACGCCATAAAAGGCACAGCGAAGGAGACCGTACGGAGCGCCCTCTTCACCGCGTCCAACCCCGAAGAAGTCATCACTGCGTTGGAGAGAAACTTCGGCAAACCAGAAGAGCTCGTCCTCGCCGAACTCAGGAAAATCAAGGAGCTACCACGAGTCGGGGACACCACGAAAGAAATTTGCCTGTTCGCGAGCCGAATCGACAACGCCGTGGCGACGATTGACGCCCTGGGCATGCCGTACTACCTGCATTCTCCAGAGCTATGCCGAAGTATCACGGACAAGCTGCCAACGATTCTACGGTACCGCTGGAAGGACTACCTCGTCAGCACGACGAGCAACGACGAGCCCAAGCTTTTGAAGATGAAGAAGTTCCTGGATCACGAAGCTGACACGAGCAGCCTGCTCTCGCCCCCGGAAACAGTCCCAAGAAAAGGATATGGAGAAAGAAGACATCCCGTGCACGCGGTGCAAGAAGAATCGTACGACTACGAGACAGAGACAGCTGCCGCCGTGCGAGAGGGACAAGAAAAGTTCTGTTTCCAGTGCGAGGGAGAACATTGGCTCACCGAATGCCCGAAGTTTCGAGAAGCCACCGTCAATGAAAGATGGGAGGTAGCGAAGAAGCAGAGACTCTGCTTCCGATGTCTACGCCGGCGACACATGAGGACCAACTGCAAGGGACGATCCTGCAAGAAGTGCAAACGGCCTCATCACACCGCGCTGCACTCGGAGCCGACCAAAACGACGGCACCGCCTCCGCAGCAAGCTACACCGGTGATAGAAGACACAGAAAAAGAAGCAGCGAAGCCCGTATACGCGACGGCTGATGGAACACAGGTCTACCTGAAGATGCTTCCGGTGGACGTCTATGGCCCGAAAGGGTCCGCCCGCATCCTGGCACTGCTCGACGAGGGGTCGACGGTGTCGCTAATGGACGCCGACAACGCCGTACGCATCGGAGTCACCGGCGAAGAAGATCCACTCATCCTGGAAACCGTCGGTGGCAAGCTCGTGAAGAAAGAAGATTCCCGAAGGATGAACTTGAAGATCAAAGGCGCGCATAGACGAGACAAGAGAACGCTGAGAGGCGTGCGCACCGTTGAAGGGCTCAAGCTGTCGCCACAGCACGTCAATGGGAATCTGATAGAGGAATGCAGCCATTTAAGAAATATAAAGAACGAGCTCCTCTACGAAAAAGAAAAACCGGCTATGCTCATCGGCCAAGATAACTGGGATCTCATCGTCTCAAGAAAGATCCAGAAAGGGAAGCAAAACCAGCCGGCCGCGTCACTCACCGCACTAGGATGAGTGCTCCATGGCTGCTGCGTAGGAAACGCCGCCGCCCGAGTGAACTACGTCAACCACTGCCGCAGCGTGGACAATGAAGAAGAGATCGAAGAACTGATCAAAAGACACTTCGATCTCGACGCAATCGGCATTAAGCGACAGCACCCAAGCAACGACGCCGACCATCGAGCCCTGATGATCCTGGAACAAACCACCAAGCAGCTGCCGAATGGGCGATATGAAGCCGGACTACTATGGAAGAAAGAAGATGAAACGCTGCCCAACAATTACGCTCAAGCCCACAACAGGCTCCTTGGCGTGGAGAAGAAATTGGAAAGAAACCCGACTCTGAAAGAAGAATACGGAAGACAGCTGAAGAACCTATTCAGCAGTGGATACGCCGAGGAAGCCCCCATAGACTCCACGCCGGGACGCACCTTCTACTTGCCTCACTTCGCCGTGGTACACCCGCAGAAAGGGAAGGTGCGAATCGTGTTCGACGCAGCTGCCAGATACCAAGGGAAGAGCTTGAACGACGCGCTGTTGCCGGGACCCGACCTGCTCCAGTCACTCTTTGGAGTACTCCTGCGTTTCCGAGAGGGCCCTGTAGCAGTCGTCGCCGACATCAAAGAAATGTTCCTGAGAATCGGCATGAGAGAAGCGGATAGAGACAGCTTGCGGTTCTTGTGGCGGGGAGAAGATAGAAAAACGAAACCTAAGGAGTACCGAATGACGTCCGTCATCTTCGGAGCTGCCTCTTCACCCGCCACCGCCATCTACGTGAAGAACGCGAGCGCGCAACGGTTCGAGAAGGAACACCCTGAGGCAGTCAAGGCAATCGTCCGCCATCACTACATGGACGACTACCTGCAAAGCTTCGCGACAACAGAAGAGGCGGAACGCACGGCAAAGAGCGTGGACGAGATACATAAGAAAGCTGGCTTCGAGCTTCGACAATGGGCGAGCAATCGAGAAGAAACGCTCGCCGAACTGAGAAAAGAAGATGCTCCCAAAGAGAAGAAACTGGGCGAAGAAAAGACACTGGGCATGAGATGGTGCGTGGAAGAGGACAAGCTCGCCTTCAACGTCGGGTTGAGAAACACGCCGCCAGAAGTCTCCGATGGAAAGAGAGCTCCAACGAAGAGAGAAGTTACGAGCGCCGTGATGTCGACTTTTGATCCAATGGGCCTCGTCGCTCCAGTTCTCATCCAAGGAAAGAAGCTGATGCAAGACTTGTGGCGAACCGGTGTGAAATGGGATGAAGCCATCAACGAAGAACAAAGAGAAGTCTGGGACCGCTACATCGACGACGTGAGGACGCTACGCGACCTGAAGATCGCCCGCTGCCTGTCCCCGGCTTCCAGAAGCGGCGAGATGCACACCTTCGTCGACGCCAGTGAGAACACTTACGCTACCGCCGTTTACTGGCGAACTACGGCCGCCGACGGAAGCATCCACATCTCGCTGATGGCAGGCAAAGCACGCGTAGCACCCACCAAGATGACATCCATTCCCCGCCTCGAGTTGCTAGGAGCAAGACTCGCCACCGCCATCTCCGAAGAATCCGACTTGGAGGTCACATCTCGGGCCTTCTGGTCGGACTCTACCACGGTACTTCAGTGGATGAAAGCCGACCCGCGACGATTCAAGACCTTCGTCGCTCACCGTCTGGCAGAAATAGAAGAAGTAACGAAACCAAGCGAATGGAGATGGGTCCCCAGCAAAGAAAACCCGGCCGACGACGCCACGAGAGCCCTGCCCCAGGACTTCAGCTCGGGAGCAAGATGGTTCGTCGGACCCGCGTTCCTGTACCGGCCACAATGCGAATGGCCGACAAAGAAGATAGAAAAAGATGAAACGAAAACAGAAGAGAAGAAAGCCGTCTGCGCCGCAACCGTAGAGAGAAGAGAGGAGAAGATACCCTATCCAAGTCGCTTCAGCACGTGGATAAAACTCCTACGAACTACGGCAAGATTATTCATGTTCGCCGATCGCTGCCGACAAAAGAAAGCGCGCAGAAACGCAACGAAAACGCCGAAAGTATATTCGCCGGTGGATAGCAAGCATCTGGATCAAGCCGAGAGCGCTCTACTACGCCAATGCCAACGGGAAGATTTCCAAAAGGAGATAGACAGATTGAAGAAAGGGATGGCGGTAGACAGCTCGAGCAAGATAAAGCGACTCGACGTGATCCTGGATAGCAGAAGCGTACTTTGCCTCAACAGCCGGGCGATCAGAATACAAAACTACGAGGGGAATCAGAAGCTGCCCGTCTTGATCGGAAGACACAGAATCACCCAGCTTCTCATCGAGCACTACCACCGACGCCTGCACCATGGGAGCCACGCCGCCGTCGCAAATGAGCTACGACAGAAGTTCTGGATAATGGGGCTACGCAGCGACATCCGCAGGATAGCGCACCAATGCCAATGGTGTATCGTGAGGAGAGCCAAGCCTGAGATGCCGCCGCTAGGAAATCTGCCGCCCGAACGACTCGCCTACAAGAGACCGCCTTTCACGTGCACCGGTATCGACTACTTTGGTCCGATGCACGTGACTATTGGTCGAAACGGGAGAAGCGGTGGGGAGCGCTCTTCACATGCCTGACGACACGGGCAATACACATTGAGATGGCTGCGTCCCTAAGTTCGAGCTCGATGATCATGGCCCTGAGAAGGATGGCAGCGCGGCGCGGCACCCCACGCATCGTGTACAGCGACAATGGGACAAATTTCGTCGGAGCGGACCACGAGCTGCGCGACGAGGCAAAGAAAATAAACAACGAGGATCTTGTGGAAGCGGCCGAACGAGAGGGCGTACAATGGAAGTTTATCCCCCCTGGAGCCCCAAACATGGGCGGGGCCTGGGAGAGGTTGATCCGATCGGTCAAGACCGCCCTGAACGCCGTACTACAAGAGAGAAGCCCGCCGGAGGAGGTTCTACACACATTACTCACGGAGGTGGAGCACACCGTCAACTCTCGGCCGCTCACACATTTGAGTGCCGACCCAACGGACGAAGAAGCGTTGACACCAAATCATTTCCTGATCGGACGATCCTGCGGAACTGCGGTGATGACGGAAGGCGACGACCAAGATCTGATCGGGAAAGCAAACTGGAAGACGGCTCAACGGATGGCGGATCACTTCTGGTCCCGGTGGCTGAGAGAATATCTTCCCTCACTCATGCCCCGGAGACTAGGAAAGCAGCAGAAACGGCGGGATTTCCAGCCGGGCGACATTGTAATCATCGCGGATTCGTCGCTGCCCCGCAACACTTGGCCGCGAGGAGTGATCCAGAGCACGCACCCAGGACCGGACGGCAGAACTCGCATCGTGGACGTGACGACCAAAGGAGGACTGATGCGGCGCCCCACGTCGCGACTGATCCAGCTGACGACGCAGTAACCGAAGTTGGAGTACCCGGCCTACACCGTGCACTGGCGGGAGAACTGTTAACTGCGTCGTAAACTAAGTTAGATATAGTTAGGTAGAAACCAAATTTTTATTTATTACGTAAGTTAATTTAGCTTGTTATAGATAGAAAAATGTACAAATAATATAGGATAGGCGATAGACCCGCTCTCCCGACGGTAACGCCTGGAGAGGGGGCCCAAACGCAAGCCGGCCCCTGATTGGCTAATAAAGCTCGATGCCCATTGGTCCGCCAATCAGGGAGCAGATAATTACTGTTAAGTTAAGTTTGTAACGCAAACCGGCCCCTGATTGGCTAATAAAGCTCGATGCCCATTGGTCCGCCAATCAGGGAGCAGATAATTGCCGTAAGGTTTTGTATAAATAGAGTGACGCTCGGGTGTAAAATCATTCCGAGCGGTTCAGTAAAGCGAAGAACAACAACAAGAAGAAAAAGTGAATAAAGAATAAGAAACCAGTCAAGTCGGCAGTTTTCTTTAGGATTTCGAGTCAGCGTCCTACCCACCCACAACAACTATCGAAAAAACATACCAAGCACACTCATAAAAAATAGTCGTGTGAACAAACCTTAATTTAGATAGAATACGCAAACGCGTTACGGGCGGCTGTAGACGCCCGGCTGCGAAACACAACGGACAAATGTAAAATACTCTGTTGTTTCACTATATTTCGATCGTGGGAGTGTTTTTAAATATGATTAATTACATGTTTTCTCCATTACAAGTAATTACTTCTTGAGAATCTAATGAATCACTTCAAAAACATGATTTTTACCTTGCATACGCGGGTCCCATTTCACTTGTTGTCGAATATTTATCGTATCAGGCGATGGACACAGGATATTTGTGAATATTCTTTTAGCATTAATCTTCAGGATTACTTTGATATATAACACTAATAAATAGGGCTAATAAAACAATAAATACTTACATTTTGAAAAACACTCAAATTGACTCATTTCACAACACACAAAGTCAACATTCAACAATAAACTTTTTGTTTGAATTTTTTTGTCTCGATATTTATGTTGCCATGTATGGTTTTCTTAGATGGAATACACGCAAAATTTATTATAGAGCCATCTTGTGAAGTTTTTGGGCAACTCTAACACAGTTGGACCACAGAAAATCAAGCAAAAGTCCCCTAAGTGAGCTGGGCTTCTCTAGCCGCCCAACGTTCAATGCAACATTTTTTTAGGTGGCCATAGTCGCCCAGACGTTCAAGTGGTTATATTGCTGCATTCACACACTCATCACTTTCATCATGCACGCTTGTTGGTTAAGAGTAGGTGCTCTTCCCTGGCCTTTTTCAAAACATCACCAATTTGGTCCAAAAAAATATACCAAGGTCTTCCTCTTCTGACATTTCCATTCACACTCACTTTATACCTGTTTTGTCAACCGTTTTTCATTCCTTCCATCTTATCTTCTTCTTTTTTCAGCTATAAGTAGTAATTTCAATGCAGGCCAATGGTTTTTTTATAAAATAAAATAAACATGAATCCATCTATTAAATTACACCGTTTTGGAGTTGCAGCTGATGTAATTAATCATTGAATTGAACATATTATTTCAGGCTACACATGAAACGGTCACAATGCTGCCTCTGGAAATAAAAGAAAAGTTATCAATGACTCCTACATTGTCCATGTGTTTATGTGATTATCCACACACTGAAAGTACACCTGCACTAACTATTAAGGAGGAGGAACTAGACAGAATCGATGTGATAAAAGAAGAGACATATGAAACTCAAGATTTTGAGGAATTATCACTTGAAGACACTGAAATTGGTAATGATCTAAATAATTCACAACTGCCTTCAGATGAAGAAATTATAGCAGAGAATGAAATAATTGTCAAGAAATCGTGTTTCTGTTGTGATGTGTGCAACATAAATTTTTCAAATAGGTATAAGTTAGCAAGTCATCTGAATATTCACACTAAAAATAAGAAATATTCATGTAACAGATGTGACAACGCATTTAATCGAAAAGGAAATTTGAAAAGACACATGCTTATTCACACTGGAGAAAAGCCATATTCTTGCAACAGATGTGACAAGGCATTTTATGAAAAAGAAAAGTTGAAAAAACACATGCGAGTTCACACTGGAGTAAAGCCATATTCTTGCAACATATGTGACAAGGCATTTAACGAAAAAGGATCTTTGAAAAGACACATGCTTATTCACACTGGAGAAAAGCCATATTCTTGCAACAGATGTGACAAGGCATTTAATCGAAAAGGAACTTTGAAAAGTCACATGCGAATTCACACTGGAGAAAAGCCATATTCTTGCAATATATGTGACAAGGCATTTTATGAAAAAGCAAAATTGAAAGTACACATGCGAGTTCACACTGGAGAAAAGCCATATTCTTGCAACATATGTGACAAGACATTTAATCAAAATCAACATTTAAAAGAACACATGCGAATTCACACTGGAGAAAAGCCATATTCTTGCAACAGGTGTGACAAGGCATATAGTCATAAGGGATATTTGAAAGTACACATGCGAATTCACACTGGAGAAAAGCCATATTCTTGCAACAGATGTGACAAGGCATTTTATGAAAAAGAAAAGTTGAAAAAACACATGCGAGTTCACACTGGAGTAAAGCCATATTCTTGCAACAGATGTGACAAGGCATTTAATCGAAAAGGAACTTTGGAAAGTCATATGCGAATTCACACTGGAGAAAAGCCATATTCTTGCAACAGATGTGACAAGACATTTAATCAAAAAACAAATTTGAAAAGACACATGCGAATTCACACTGGAGAAAAGCCATATTCTTGCAACAGATGTGACAAGAAATTTAATGGAAAAGGATCTTTGAAAAGACACATGTTAATTCACACTGGAGAAAAGCCATATTCTTGCAACTGGTGTGACAAGACATTTATCGAAAAAAAGAAATTAATAAGTCACATGCAAATTCACATGCAAAAATAACTTACATTTTGCAGTAGCTAGCATTCCATACGTGACATTTTGCAAGCTCATCACAGCTAATAAGTATATTAATGTTAAATCCATTGATGCACGGCTGGGATTTGAAACCACAACCTTCGGATTTAAAGTCGAGAAACTTTCCACCTGGCCAACACGGCTATTAAATGTTTAAATTATTAATTGGATCAAACTTGGAATAGCAAAAAGGTTTGTAAGTCCAGATGATAACATGATTTTTGATACTAACATTTTTACCCCATTTAAAAGAAAATTTCATATTTTAATTTATTGTTCCAGTTGGTTCCAAAATATGTCTTATGCTATGGTATAGGTACAGATTTTCTCAACATAGACCCTGCTGGGGCACTACAATCTATTGATACTTAAAATATTATAAGTAATGTTTTATATAAATATAAAAGAAATATTTGTATGTAATATAAAATAAAATAACATAATATGAAATCGTTTAGACACTAAAAAGATTTCGAAAATATTGAGTCTTTCTCAAATGATTTAATTTTGAAGGAAGCTTGTTATAAATTTGAATGGACATTGTGATATGTTCCACTTCTATGTGTAGTTTTGTGTAAGGAAGGTTTAATTTATCTTTATTACATTTTTTTTTAAATCTTTATTTATTTAATGGGGCTTTGGTCGACAACGACTATGTCACCCCAGTAAAAAAAGCTAAACACCACAACTCTATTAGTAACTACGTAGGTAATTGTACATTAATTAAAAAACCTACCTAATAACATAACAAAAATATTTATAAAATCCAAACCTATCTATCCCGTTCAAGCGATGAGATATATAATCTATATAGTATTTTGGCCTCGACAGATAGCGGCGAGGCCAAAATACTATTACATGTGCCTATATTATTATTTCCAACCAACTGAGAATTTTGTCGAAGAGCCGCATTCCGTACACATTCCGTCAGGACGTGATGTACGTCTTCCAAAATACCGCAATCTATACAATTTGGAGTGTTTGATACTTTCATTAAAAATTTGAATTTATTTGACGGAATGTGTCCGGCATGCAGTCGAAGTAATCCAACAATTAATTTCCTTTCTGCGCTTAGCCTCTCGAACCACGGGAGACGAGGAGGATCGCATTGGATCGTCTTGTACCAGATTCCTTTAATACGTGAGCGTTCATTAAAATATTCGTCCCATATTTGACGGCATATCTTTTTGACTTTATATAATACTTCAGAATGAGTTGGTATGTAACTGTAAGGTATGCCGTCGCATATGGCTTGTCGCGCTGCTCGATCTGCCTCCTCGTTGCCTGTGATTCCAATGTGAGACGGTATCCACTGAATCACAATAGATTTATTAGACGCGAGAATTTTGTATATGGTATCTAAAATAGTGTAGGCTATCGGAAGACCCCGACAACTTGAGGTCAACCGAGACACATGTAAGAGTGCACTTTTTGAGTCTGATAAAATAACAAATCTATTGTGATTCACTGACAGAACATATGATAAAGATTCCGAAATGGCTACCAGTTCCGTATGCATCACGGATATACAATCGCTTTTTATTTGGAATTTAGTACTTAATTCTGCCTGAGGGACATAAAACGCAGCCCCTGATCCAGACTCATCCTTAGAACCATCCGTATAAATTTTATAAAACGTATTATGCATTTGATTTAAAAACGAAATGCAATGATTTTTTAAAGCTACCGCATTATGTAACTTTTTGGCAATATTTACACCTTCGATGTTGGTTTTGATACTTTCCGACAAATCAAAATGAGTGATCCATGTATCCAACGAATGTAAAAGAAGCTTACACATTGAATAAATAGAATTATTATTAAGCTCTTTATGAACAATTGACAGCATAGGCAATTTCTTACGACTCCAATAATAATGATCACAAAGGTTAGTTAATTGTTCTATTACCTTGATAGTTATGTTGTTTTCAAAAGATCTAGCCCTCAACCAATATTTGCCTGCAAGGTAGTATCTACGGATGTTTAATGGCGGTAAGCATAACTCACTTTCCATGACATGTATGGGAGTACTTTTAATAAACCCCCCTACACGCATAGCCTGGTTCTGTAGGATGTCTAGTTTCCTTAAATGACTTTTTGCACTATTATCATAGAGAAAGCTACAATAGTCTAATTTACTTCGAATTATTGAAATGTATAACCGTCTGAGGTGTGTTGGATGAATCCCCCAATTTCCCCCCGCCAGAACTTTAATTACATTTATAAATCTACTAACTTTACTACAAATTTCGTTAATATGCCTACCCCACTTCAAACTTCTGTCTAGCCACAAACCGAGGTATCTTACACTATCTACCTCTTCTATTATATTGGTTTCATTTATAGTCAAACTAATGTTATTACTTCGCCTGCCTCTGTTGAACACACACATTTTTGTTTTCCTGTAAGAGATGCTTAATCCAAGTACTTCAATGAGTTTGCAGAACTTATTCAAAGCATTTTGAGTATCGGATCAACTGCAATGTCTCTGTTTGAGCTATATAGAACAAAGTCATCGGCATATTGAGAAATAAATACTGGAAGATGGATGTTATGGCAGATCTTAATAGTTGCTACATTAAATAACAGAGGGGACAATGGGTCCCCCTGAGCTATGCCCATCCCTGTAGATCGACTAAGTGAATCCCCAAGATTGTGGCAGAAGAACTTAATAGTAAGAATTCTTTCATGTAGAAACTCCCACAAATAATTGCATAAAGAAGCTCCCACCCCAAGGCTGTCTAAAATATGCAAAAGGCTAGAAATATTAACATTATTATAAGCGCCCTCAATGTCCACAAAGCAGCCGACCGTTGGAAGACCATTCGTGAATCCGATCTGAACCCGGGACACTATTCTAGATAGGTTATCTAAACAAGATCGAGCTCTTCTGAACCCAATTGTTTCCATAGAAAAAAGATCATTCTTTTCTAAAAACCAATCGAGTCTACGAGTTATTATGGTATGAAATACCTTACAGGGACACGCAAGTAAAGCTATTGGTCTAATACCTCCTGATAACTGATTTCCTTGCCCTGGCTTTGGTACAGGAATAATATTTGACTGTTTCCATTGTTTAGGAACAAAACTCGCAGACAAAAATCTATTATATAAGTCCACTAGTGCTAGTTTACCTACAACCGGAAGATTACGAATCATTGAATATGAAATATTATCAGCTCCAGGCGCAGTATCTGAACGCTTAATGCAGTTATCAAGTTCTTTTACCGAAACTAAGGAGCATAAGTGAGAATTATTTGAAACAAAAGAAGGTCTGGCCGGAGGAACATAGTCTGGCGCCAAACTGCATAGTAAATCTTCTGCCTTCCCTTTATCTAAAGTATATGAATTGTATGATCTATAACCTTTAAGCCAACGCATGCGAGACCACATCTCACTTGAAGAAGTCGTGTTGTCAATGCTGTCACAAAATTTTTTCTTCGCTCGTCGGATCGCTGACTGCGCATAACTTATTTTCTCTTGTAAAATACTAAGATTGTCCGGGGTAGGGTTTCTTCTGAATTTTACTAAAGCCAATCTTCTCTCAGCAACATGTTTAGACAACTCTTGAGACCAATAAGGCTTCGGATTAAATTTAGATGGCTTTGTAGGATTTGAATTTATCTTACTAACTGGTATATTTTCGTCAGCGGCCTGATTCATAATATCTATGAAGTTGTCATACGCAGTTTGGTTGTCTGATGAAAAATTAAAGCCCCTTAGATCTTCCTCTATTTTCTGTTTGTATTTAGACCAATCAGCTTTCTTGTACTGTCTTCGGGATTCACCATTATTAAATGGGATTACATCAATATTCAATTTTATCATTACATGATCGCTACCGAGAGATTCGTTCATGGTTCTCCAGTTAAAATGAAGTGCAATATCAGAAGAAACGAAAGTCACGTCAGGTGCTGTCTTTTGAATAGATCCATTAACTAATTTGATCCGAGTTGCACTTCCATCATTTAAAGTGACAAAGCTACTGTCTAGAGCCGAGTCATATAATTGTCTACCTCTCATATCTAATTTAGAAGACCAGTTGGTGTGATGTCCATTGAAGTCTCCGGCAATGACTGATTTCTGACTGAACTGAGAAAATAAATAATCCCAGTCCCTTATTGAAGTGTTATTACCATTTGGAGGAATAATATTTTCCAGGTTGTTGCAATTTTGAATTTTAATGTAGACTATTTCAATATAATCGTTGAAAATTTCAAAATGACACCTTTGTGCTTTTATGGACCAATGGGTCAGAATCGCAACTCCGCCATGACCATCATCACGGTCTTAACGGAAGATGTTATGTCCACTTAAATGAAAGCTACTGTCCGGGTCGAGCCAAGTCTCACTTATTATTGCAATATGGATCTTTTCTTGGTTTAAAAGGCATTCAAGTTCTGATAGTTTAGGTTTAGGTTTACTGTAGTGTGAGATTTTTTATTATCCATACTTGGTTAAAAAGCTGAAACCGGGGAAGTCAGAACAATATTGCACAGCTATGGATATAATTTCTTTTACTAAAATGTTTAGGCACTCGCTTATCTTCTCTGTTAGTGATAAATTATTCTCAAAGATCTTTTCTTTTAATTTTTTAAAAAGAATTGACCATGATGAGGATTGTTCTGAATTTCCTGCTCTTCTCGTCGGTTTTTTACTCTCAGGTTCGCTATCATCTGAGTGTGTTTTATATTCCGAGTCTGTTTTATTTGAATCCTTCTTCTTTTTTATAATTTGTCTCTTTTTAGGCGTTAATTTACCTTGTGTAATTCGTGCGAATGTATCAGAGGTGGAAGGGGATACTCTGAAATCGGACTGCTCGAGTTGATCATTTTTTGTAGGTAAAGTCGGGAAATCATGTTCGCTTAGTGGAGGAGCAGGTGGTGAAGTAGGTGAGCATAGAGTACTAGCTCTCTTGTAAGAGCAATTCGATTCTGCCATCAGATCTCTAATCTTTCTCTCTTTTGTGTAGGTAGGGCATATTTTAGCCAAAGCCATATGTTTGCCTCCGCAGTTATTGCATTTGAAAGAAGTTGTTTCGCAATTTACGTGATTTTGGCTACATTTGGGACAAATCACTCTATTGGATGGACACATTTTAATACTATACCAACCAAATCTCCAGCACTGCGAGCATTGAGTCACCGGGAAGATATACGGACTAATGCTAAAAATCATGTCAAATATTTTGATGTGAGGAGGCAGTGATGGACCCTGAAAGCAAATCCGGATTGCCTCACTATTTTCCCATTCGTCATTATATCTATTTTTCCGTCTAAGTCTTTTAACTCCTAGGATTTCCAAGTCGCTGTTTAGGTTTTCAATAATTTCTTCTTCCGTTAGGTCCAAATCAATGTTTTTAATCACTCCTTAAGATTGGTTTACTTCATTGGTCTTTTGGCAATTGAGTCCATTTTCGTTAAAATATCTGTTGTTAAGTAATTTCACCGCACTCTTTTCATTACTGAATTGGATCATAGCTTTTCCTTGGTTAATATATTTAACCTTAATTACGTCCTGAATGTTCTCTTCCTTAAGATATTTAGCTAGCCGAAATTGCTTAGGCAAAATGCCACGACAAATTATATTAATTTCTATTTTTTCTCCCGGAGCCCACGTCTCCACTCGTGCGGTGCGCTTACCATATCTACTTACTGTAGTCCAAGTATCATCAACATCTCTACTCCTCTTAATCGCTTTTCTCTCCTCAATTCCTTCCATGTCAGATCCGATACTTTCACAACTTCGTAAACTCACTCTACTGGCTCCATATTTATTTTTTGCTCCTGACAAATCGCCAGAAATAATATCTTGCCCATAATCATGATCCGGACAAAGATCACTAATATTCATTTAAAATTTTCTCTTTCTTGAAATTTTTAAAATATCCGCTCAAGACAACTTATCTTTATTACATTGTCTGTTGTTTTGTGTGAGTCTTTAGTTAAATAGTTGGTGTGATCTTTCAATTCAATTCAATTCTTGTTTAAGGCTTTTATGACTTTTGTTGTCACAACTCTGTCAGTGTCCGTTTCATGATAGTTTCGTACCTAAGCATTTAGATGGAGGGTGCGTATTTATTAGAATATGGTCGGAATTCTGAGGGAGACTCAACCAAAATTTTGAAAACCAAATTGATTTCTATAAAATATTTTACAACTTTATCTTATTTACATACACATATTTACATAGAAAATAATTGGTGTGTTCTTGAATTTTTTTTGTAGACAGAAAATCTGATTTTAGACAGAGACAGCTCATTAAAATCCGTTTTGTCGTATTTGACATATGTCACTGTCCATTACTGTAGACGTCAATATTGTCAATGCCAAGCATGAAAACATCTGTGTAACCTACATTGTGTTCAAGCAAATAAATGATCTATAGCTTTATCTTTATTTAGCACGAATTTGATTTATTCCAAAAATCAGCTGCGCATCAAAGAGCATATAAGTGCTGCGCATCACGGAATCACGGCTGCACTGATTTTGCTAATTCGTTTTTGTTGTGTTGTCAGAAAAAGGTTCAACAACAAACCCATAAAAAAAAAAGACGTGTGGCACTCGGAGACTGCCGCGGTAAAGCTATTGCATAACATTTTTTATCAACTTATGTATTTATAATTATTTATTTATTTATTTTATTTATCCTTTTTTCCTTTGTTTTTCTTTGATATTCAACTTTTTGAGCGTGGTGACCGATAAGAAAAGAAAAAGAAAAATTTTTTTTTTTTTTTTTAACGCCGATACAACCAATGCCACCTATTGGCGAGTTGCTAAACTAAAGAGACAAGCGTGATATTTCAAAAAGTCATTAAAAGTTCTGCTATTCATCGATAGATGTCAAAATCTTTAACCTACCTATTTACCTAACTACGTAGTTAGCATTCCACACGTAACAGGTTGCAAGCCCGTCGTCGCTTTCAAGAATACTAACAGGTTTCCTCACGATGTTTTCCTTCACCGTTATAAGCACGTGTAACGCGCATATACATTTTTCGAACAGAAATATCCATTGATGCACGGCCAGGATTCGATATTTACCTAACTACATGAATTCAATAATTCAATTTCAAACTTTTTAGTCGATCATGTCTGTGAAGCGCCACCTGCCAGCGGAATTGCGAACCTCTCAAACCCCGAGCTTTCGCATGAGACCGCGAAAAGCACCTATAATAACGTAGTATCATCAAATGAAACTAGATGGCGCTGGAATGCGAAAATCACTCTAAGCAGGCATGACATGAGTCATAGGGATGTAATATTGATTGAAAAAAATCTATTAATTAATAATCGATTTTTTGTCCCTACAAATAAATCGATTTTCCAAAAAATCGAATTATATGGTTCGGATCGCTTTCGGAGAGACGATCGATGGGTCGGTTCCCGTTTGTGAAGCGACTATTGGTCGGATCACGTTCGGAAAAACGATCAATGGTTCGGTTTACGTTCGGAGACAAGACCGATGAGTCGGTTTCCGTTTGGGAGGCTACTATTATGTAGGTTCACGTCCGGGAAAATGGCCAACGAACGATTCGGTTCGCGTTCGGAAAACTTAGTTTACAAAAATCGATTTATATGTGTAATTTACATAATCGATTTTTTTTAAATCGATTTTTTGAAATCCAAAAAGAGAAATCTCTAACACTCACACTCACGCATATTGCGTGAGTGTGAGTGTCTCGTAAAATTTTCGTTACGAAATTTCTGGATTCGGTCTCCACGCTCAAGGCCCGCGATAGAAGCTATGCAATAGCTTAAAAAAAAAAAATATTACAGAACGTCTGTTGGGTTGGGATCACTGACCTTTAAACAAGTAATATAGGTCAGTGGTTGGGATATAGAAATCCGTATAGGTGTTCTGTGGCTTGTAAAGTGGTAGTCTGGTATTAGAGTAATAGACTACTACTCTGGATTTACTATTACTATACTACTAATAAATCCATAGAGCAGTAAATCAATATGTCAAGCCAAACAAAGGTGTGATTTGAGTGTTATGGCAGAGACACACTTACGTGTCGTGTCGTGGCGCGACACGCCACTAGCTAATCGCTTTCATACATTTACCCTCGTATTCAAGAACGACACTATGAGAACACGCACCCACAGTGGACAATATCTTTTTTCATAAACATCACTTTATGTGTTGAGCGGCACTATGGCGCACGCTACCGTGTGCCTTTAGAGCTCAACTTTGCCTAGAGGCACACGACAATGTGCCTCTAGTCACACTATGCTGTATCGTACAACACATAAAGTGATTTTTATGAAAAAAGATTTCGTCCACTGTGGGTGCGTGTTCTCATAGTGTCGTTCTTGAATACGAGGGTTAGTATGGTTAGAGACACATTTGGGTGTCGTGTCGTGTCGTGTCGCAAACGCTGTCTTGCGATTGGCTAGTGGCGTGACACGCCGCGTCACGACACGTAAGTGTGCCAGCCGGCGCCATTATTCTGTGAATGCAACTGTGTGGTGTGGTGACACAACACACCACAAACAAAAGTTGTGTTTGTTGATGAAATGATTCAGAACATTTTAAAAATCTAGCGTAAAATTGTAAAATTCTTGAAAAACGGGAAGTGCTTTTTCTATGGGGTGGGTGGGGTATTGAAATTTTTACATAAATGCTCTTTGGCGTAGGGTATATAGGTGTTCTGTGGCTAATGTGTGGTGTGTTTTACTGTTTAACGATTTATTTTCTGTGAATTGTGAATACATCTGTCTGCAATGGCTTCGGTGTGCAGAATAAGAATATGTTTAATCGGCAATATCATTATGCTGGAAGTTGACAATATCCACCTCCTGGAGTTGTACGAAACACTTACTAACACCAAGGTAGGTAAATTGGACCTATATCTGCAATACAGAACCAACCCACACATTTGCCAAAATTGAGTTATGTATACAGCAGCACTACAAATTGCACCATCTATCTACTTCTACCCTGTAAAGATCATAACGATCTGACAACTTTGACCTAACAAAACATTATGTCAACAAAGTTACCAACCCACTTGCCCACTTCAGCAACAGTACAATAAACTAAAAAGAACCATGCACTATGGTAACCAAGCAAATTTACGGATTTCTGTGTTTGTTTTTTTCTATACAGATCCAAATCACATGGTCACCTTTAAAAATTCAAATTCAAATTCAAAAATCATTTATTTCAATAAAATCACAAGGATCACTTTGAAACGTCTTATGATCACTTTGAAACGTCTTATCTCTTTTTATTTTTATTATTTTTTTACAAAATATTCAAGTACACTCATCAAAAATGTCTAAGCAACACCTATTGATTTTTGAATATTTTAAATATTTATGTTACACTAGCTGTACCCCGCGGTTTCACTCGCGTATAACTTGAAGAAATAAGAACTTTTTAGCGTATTGCCTATTATAGCAGACCCGCGACAGAAAAAAAATAATCCTGTCAAAATTTTAATAATCGCATAGAGTAACGCACGTTGCTATGAAGACTAATGTCAGATTTTGAACACCAGATCCATCTATACCAAAATCATACCTTTTGAGCGTTTTGTTTATCATTTCTGGAATGTTTTTCTTATTTTAAAGTAGTCTATGATTTATTCGAGCATTATACCTACTTATGTACATCTACAGCAAATTTCATTTTAATCCGTTTTGTTGTTTTGGCCTGATTGAGGCATAAACATACGAACAAACTCGCATTTATAATATTAGTAGGAAGAAGGACTAACTGGATTTTATTTCTTACAAAAAATCTCTTGATGCACGCTGGGATTCGAACCCACGACCTTAAAATTAAAAGTCGAGGTACCTCCTACTCGACCAACACCGCTTACTACACTTTTATTTATTTAGCTATTTTTTACAAAAAAAACAAATTGACCATTTTATAAAAAAATTAAACATTTTTATTGGGTCAAAACACAAATTGACCATTTTATAAAAAAATGAAACATTTTTATTGGTAATTTAATACTGGCAGACGTCATCGCCCGCTGTGCACTTGAAACGTGCCGTTGAGTCAAAGCAGTTATGCTTATATTTCCTTGCGTCGTTTGACATCTAGAAAGTTTAGGTAAATAAAGCGTAGGTATTTGTCGTTCTGCGGTTAAGTGATGTATCTGTTACGTAGTAACATTATTAGTAATCCGCGGCGATGTCAGCATGGCGCGTATCGCGATTTCGCGCCAAAACTTGGGATAGTCACGTTTATAGCCATTATAGAGTTTATTTTTATTTATAGAGCGCCTTAAGGGGGGCTCCCATACAACAAACGTGATTTTTGCATTCTAGCGCCATCTAGTTTCATTTGATGTTACTGCGTTATTATAGGTACTTTTCGCGGTCTCATGCGACCGCTCGAGGTTTGTGAGGTAAACCAATGATGAAAGATGTTTGCAATTCCGCTGGCAGGTGGCGCTATTTTACCACTATCGGTAAAGTATGTCGGTAAATAGGTGGTAGGTACTTTACTAAAAAGTAAAAAAAAGTTTAAAATTCTATGAAGCTCGCGCTCGGACTCGGCCTTTTTATACCTTCGGCCGCGAGACGCGTCGAGCGCGGCGACCGATTCTCGAACGTTCGCGACCGGCCGCACTGCGCGCTTGACGCATGCTTGACGCCTAGCTGCTAGGCCGGTCGCGAACGTTCGAGAATGTTCGTTTTACGAAGCTACTCGCTAGGTGACTCGCTAGCCTCCTAGGCGCTAAGCAAGCCGCCTGCCTGTGCGTTCGCGACCTTAAATACAAAAATAATCCTTATAGCATGATTCAGTATTCATGCGCGATGGCTTATTATTAGCGTATTTCATGTATAACTTTGGTGTTTCTATACCGATTTCTATGATTCTTTTTTATGGAATAGTTAATAATGTAAACTTTTTTAATTAGGGATGACTGAGAGTGTTATAAACGTAAGAGTAGACAAATATAATCAGAAAGCTTCGAACTGCTAAGCTATCGGGAGTTACACGTGTTATTGTGAGTCAACCATAAAAGATCAACATATGCTGTCGTGGGATATTTTTTATATAATTTTAAGGAGAACATTTCCGTCATACATGATTTCTGTGTAGCTTTAACCAATAAGGTTGTACACGCGACGGAAGCTTAAGAAATGCAGTAACTACTCCCGTTTTCCCAACATTTCCCTTCACTGCTCTGCTCCTATTGATTGTAGCGTGATGAAAAGTATACTATAACCAGCTCAGGAGTATGAAAAATAATTGTACCAAGTTTCATTAAAATCCGTCCAGTAGTTTTTGTTTCTATAACGGTTATACAGACAGACAGACAGACAGACAGACAGACAGACAGACAAAAATTTTACTGATTGCAGTTTTGGCATCAGTATCGATCCCTAATCATCCCCTGATAGTTATTTTGGAAATATATTTCATGTACAGAATTGACCTCTCTACAGATTTATTATAAGTATAGAAGATAATTATTTTAATTATTTCTCTTATTAAATGTCTATTCATCTTGGTTTTTATATAAAACTAGCTGTACCCCGCGGTTTCACCCGCGTATAACTTGCGTTTTGTTTATAATTTTGGGAATGTTTTTCTTATTTTAAAGTAGTCTATGATTTATTCGAGCATTATACCTACATCTACAGCAAATTTCATTTTAATCCGTTTTGTTGTTTTGGCCTGATTGAGGCATAAACATACGAACAAACTCACAAACTTTCGCATTTATAATATTAGTAGGAAGTAGGACTAACTGGATTTTATTTCTTACAAAAAATCCATTGATGCACACGCTGGGATTCGAACCCACGACCTTAAAATTAAAAGTCGAGATACCTCCTGCTCGACCAACACCGCTTACTACACTTTTATTTATTTAGCTATTTGTAAAAAAACTAATTGACCATTTTATAAAAAAATTAAACATTTTTATTGGGTCAACCCTAAGGTAATTTAATACTGGCAGACGTCATCGCCCGCTGTGCACTTGAAACGTGCCGTTGAGTCAAAGCAGTTAAGCTCATATTTCCTTGCGTCGTTTGACATCTAGAAAGTTATCTCGGGACCCCTTCTAGTACAATTCCAGATTTTTGGAGTACAATTTGTACATTTCCATAGATTTGTAAATGCATTTTAACCCTTAAACACGGTGGGTCCGGTTGCGCAGTATCACACAAAAATTGTATGAAGCTCGCGCTCGGACGCCCCGCCTTTTTATACCTTCGGCCGCGAGACGCGTCGAGCGCGGCGACCGATTCTCGAACGTTCGCGACCGGCCGCACTGTGCGCTTGACGCATGCTTGACGCCTAGCTGCTAGGCCGGTCGCGAACGTTCGAGAATGTTCGTTTTACGAAGCTACTCGCTAGGTGACTCGCTAGCCTCTAGGCGCTAAGCAAGCCGCCTGCCTGTGCGTTCGCGACCTTATATACAAAAATAATCCTTATAGCATGATTCAGTATTCACGCGCGATGGCTTATTATTAGCGTATTTCATGTATAACTTTGGTGTTTCTATACCGATTTCTATGATTCTTTTTTATGGAATCTATACTTATAATAAATCTGTAGAGAGGTCAATTCTGTACATGAAATATATTTCCAAAATAACTATCAGGGGATGATTAGGGATCGATACTGATGCCAAAAATGCAATCAGTAAATTTTTTGTCTGTCTGTCTGTCTGTCTGTCTGTCTGTCTGTCTGTATAACCGTTATAGAAACAAAAACTACTGGACGGATTTTAATGAAACTTGGTACAATTATTGTTTATACTCCTGAGCTGGTTATAGTATACTTTTCATCACGCTACAATCAATAGGAGCAGAGCAGTGAAGGGAAATGTTGGGAAAACGGGAGTAGTTACTGCATTTCTTAAGCTTCCGTCGCGTGTGCAACCTTAATGGTTAAAGCTACACAGAAATCATGTATGACGGAAATGTTCTCCTAAAAATTATATAAAAAATATCCCACGACAGCATATGTTTATCTTTTATGGTTGACTCACAATAACACGTGTAACTCCCGATAGCTTAGCAGTTCGAAGCTTTCTGATTATATTTGTCTACTCTTACGTTTATAACACTCTCAGTCATCCCTAATTAAAAAAGTTTACAATATTAACTATTCCATAAAAAAGAATCATAGAAATCGGTATAGAAACACCAAAGTTATACATGAAATACGCTAATAATAAGCCATCGCGCGTGAACACTGAATCATGCTATAAGGATTATTTTTGTATATAAGGTCGCGAACGCACAGGCAGGCGGCTTGCTTAGCGCCTAGAGGCGAGTCACCTAGCGAGTAGCTTCGTAAAACGAACATTCTCGAACGTTCGCGACCGGCCTAGCAGATAGGCGTCAAGCATGCGTCAAGCGCGCAGTGCGGCCGGTCGCGAACGTTCGAGAATCGGTCGCCGCGCTCGACGCGTCTCGCGGCCGAAGGTATGAAAAGGCGTCCGAGCGCGAGCGCCATACAATTTTTGTGCGATACTGCGCAGCCGGACCCACCGTGTTTAAGGGTTAAAATGCAGTTACAAATCTATGGAAATGTACAAATTGTACTCCAGTCTAGAAGAATTCGCTGTAGACCTCAGAGTTTGTACGAAGTGTGATTGCTACAATCAATCCAAAAAATATCGTTTTTGGAACGAAGTTCCTTAAGGCGCGTTGCGTAAGAGGCTAGACGGAAAAAAATCGGACGAAAAGTTGTCACGAGTCACGACGACACCTTTACACTTTTCTGTCGCGGGTCTGCTATAGGCAATACGCTAAAAAGTTCTTATTTCTTCAAGTTATACGCGGGTGAAACCGCGGGGTACAGCTAGTAGTTAATAAAGTAAACTTTTTTAATTAGGGATGACTGAGAGTGTTATAAACGTAAGAGTAGTCAAATATAATCAGTAAGCTTCGAACTGCTAAGCTATCGGGAGTTACACGTGTTATTGTGAGTCAACCATAAAAGATAAACATATGCTGTCGTGGGATATTTTTTATATAATTTTAAGGAGAACATTTCCGTCATACATGATTTCTGTGTAGCTTTAACAGGTTGCACACGCGACGGAAGCTTAAGAAATGCAGTAATTACTCCCGTTTTCCCAACATTTCCCTTCACTGCTCTGCTCCTATTGATTGTAGCGTGATGAAAAGTATACTATAACCAGCTCAGGAGTATGAAAAATAATTGTACCAAGTTTCATTAAAATCCGTCCAGTAGCTTTTGTTTCTATAACGGTTATACAGACAGACAGACAGACAGACAGACAGACAGACAGACAGACAGACAGACAGACAAAAATTTTACTGATTGCATTTTTGGCATCAGTATCGATCCCTAATCATCCCCTGATAGTTATTTTGGAAATATATTTCATGTACAGAATTGACCTCTCTACAGATTTATTATAAGTATAGATAGATAATTCAATAAAACGTTTATAAAAAAATATATCTACAAAAAACAGAAGGCAAAAGTGATTTTGGACTCGCGGTACAAAAAAATACAGAATTAACTTCATAAGGACAACCATAACCTATCTTTCGGGCTGTTGGGTAAAATTAATACAGCATGTTTACTCCTCGGCTGTTTAAAGCTTCAGTAAATCCATGCAGAATCGACCCTTCTGCATGGATTTACTGAAGTTATTGATGTCCTCCTGAGGCAGTCGATCCCAGTGGGTTTTGGGTAGGTCTTTCAGTAGCTGTTCTGTTGAAACCCTATCAAGGTCTTTCAGGACACTTCTTTGGAGCAAATCCCATACATTTTCAATGGAATTTAAGTCAGTCGACTGAGCTTGCCACGGTAAAATGCGAAACGAGCTTAGTTTTCCGGTCTTTAGCTATACCAGCCAAAACCATTTACTATTGAGCTGTTGTATGAATAAATGGCAACCTGAATGCTGAAAGTTACGTGCAACATATGCTGACTTATTATGTGCGTCCAGATTCACAAATAACTGGACCCTAGTTCACATTGATGCACGCCAGTACCCGTTCGCAGTTCGCATACAGCAAGACGAACTCAGGAATGGCTACAGTAGGAAAATATCCGCATTTTACCGTGGCCAGCTCAATGAGCATGTATATGATATTCTCTAAAGAAGTCCTGAAAGACCTTGATATTGATAGGGTTTCAACGGAACAGCAACTAAAATACCTACCCAAAACCCACTGGGATAGACTGCTTCAGGAGGACATCAATAACCTCAGTAAATCCATGCAGAATCGATCTAGACAAGCTTAACCGAGGAGGAAATATGCCGTATTCATTTTACCCAACTGCCCAAAAGATAGGTTATGATTATCCATAAAAGTTCATTTTGTTTTTTGTACCGCGAGTCAAAAATCGCATTTGCCTACTTTTTGTTGTAGAGAATTTTTTATAAACAATTAATTGAATTTAATTAACTAAAAACCACGATGAATAGACATTTAATAAAATAGAAAATAAATAATTAAAATAATATGTACCATATATAAAATATTCAAAAAACAATAGGTGTGTGTATTAAATATAAAAGGAACCAACCCACATAAAAGTAGTATTGTTAAAAGGAACCAGGAGGTTATTTAAAAAAAAAACTGTTAATATTATTGTTATTCTTTAAAATGATATTGTCAATTTGTAATACACAGTATTTCGCATAACATTGTAAAGAAACATTTTTAAAATTCATGCTCAGTTTTTTTCTTCACACTTTTAAGACAAAAACTGCATTATCTCAAAACTAACATAGTGTGGGTTGGTTCTGTATAGCAGATATAGGTCCAATTATAACTTACGATGAATGTGAATTGTGAGGTACCAGGAGGTATAGAAAATCCACCCCAATGTGATCCAACCCTAATAAATCTCAGAATCGATCGGTAATTACACTAAAGGCAGGCCATAGTGGTAGTAGAGTCCATTGTAGGTACATAATTTGTTTCAGCTCAACACAGAATCAGAAATTGGAAGGCCCAGCACAGTGTGCTATGTTTGTCACCGGGAGCTGCAGAAGTGCCACAAACTATCCCAAATGGCACAAAGTTCCAACGGAATTCTTCAAGATCTGTTTGAATGTGGCATTGAGGTAATTACTGCATTCCTTCTTATCGATTGAACAAAGCTACTGGACCAATTTCAAAAATTCTTTTACTATTAGAACGCTACATCATCTCTTAGGCTACATTTATAAGATTGTTTGAGTACTCATGTCCTGGTCTTTTTTCAAAACATCACCAATTTGGTTCAAGAAGAAAATCCACCAAGAACTTCCCCTCCAACATTTCCATTCACACTCGCCTTATACCTGTTTTGTCAACCAATGATTTTTTATAAAATAAAAGAACCATGAATTCATCTAATAAATCACACCATCTTGGAGTTGCGGCTGATGAAATTAATCATGTAACTTTATAAAAAAATGTATTATTTCAGGCCACACATGAAACGGTCACAATGCTGCCCCTGGAAATAAAAGAAAAGTTATCAGTGACTCCTACATTGTACATGTGTATAAGTGATTATCCACACACTGAAAGTACACCTGCACTAACTATTAAGGAGGAGGAACTAGAAAGAATCATTGTGACAAAAGAAGAGACATATGAAACTCAAGATATTGAGGAATTGCAATCACTCGTTGAAGACACTGAAAGTGGTAATGATCTAAATAATTCAGAACTGCCTTCAGTTAACGAAATTAATGCAGAGAATGAAATCATTGTCAAGCAGTTGTGTTTCTGTTGTGATGTGTGCAATAGAATTTTTTTCAAATAAGTATAAGTTAGCAAGTCATCTGAATATTCACACTAAAAATAAGAAATATTCTTGTAACAGATGTGACAATGCATTTAATCTAAAAGGAACTTTGAAAACACACATGCTTGTTCACACTGGAGAAAAGCCATATTCTTGTAACAGATGTGACAAGGTATTTAATCTTAAAGGAAATTTGAAAACACACATGCTTATTCATACTGGAGAAAAGCCATATTCTTGCAACATATGTGACAAGGCTTTTAATCAAAAAGAAACTTTAAACGGGCACATGCGAATTCACACTGGAGAAATGCCATTTTCTTGCAACAGATGTGACAAGACATTTAATCGAAAAACAACTTTGAAAAGACACATGCTTATTCACACTGGAGAAATGCCATATTCTTGCAACAAATGTGACAAGGTATATAAACAAAAACGATCTTTGGAAACACACATGCTTATTCACACTGGGGAAAATCCATATTCTTGCAATAGATGTGACAAGGCATTTAATCAAAAATATTATTTAAAAAGACACATGCGAATTCACACTGGAGAAAAGCCATATTCTTGCAACAGATGTGACAAGGCATTTAATCAAAAAACAACTTTGAAAAGACACATGCTAATTCACACTGGAGAAAAGCCATTTTCTTGCAACAGATGTGACAAGGCATTTATCAAAAAAAAGAAATTAATAAGTCACATGCAAATTCACATGCAAACATAATATTATGTAGTAGCTAGCATATCATACGTGACAGGTTGCAAGCTCATCACCGCTTATAAGTATATTAATGTTAAATCCATTGATGCACAGCTAGGATTTGAAACCACAACCTTCGGATTTAAAGTCGAGAAACTTCCCATCTGGCCAACACGGCTATTAAATGTTTAAATTATTAATTGGATTAAACTTGTAATAGCAAAAAGGTTTGTAAGTCCAGATGATAACATGATTTTTGATACTAATGTTTTTACCCCATTTAAAAGAAAATTTCATATTCATTTTAATTTATTGTTCCAGTTGGTTCCAAAATATGTCTTATGGTATAGGTACAGAGTTTCTCAACCTGGACCACGCTGGGGCACTACAATCTATTAATACTTAAAATATATAATGTATTATATAAATATAATAGAAATGTTTGTATATAATATAAAATAAAATAACATAATATAAAATCGTTTAGAACCTGAAAAGATTTCGAAAATATTGAGTCTTTCTCAATTGAGTTAATTTTTTGATATGTTCCAGTTCTATGTGTAGTTTTGTGTAAGGAAGGTTTAATTTATCTTTATTACATAAGTTGTGTTGTTTTGTGTGTGTCTTTAGATAAATTAATAAATAGTTGGTATGTTCTTACAAACTTACAAGTTTCGAATATAATTAAATAGATGTTGTTGAAATATATATATATTATAATAATCACATATGAAAAAGCACTTTCAGGCTTTAAAATAAATTAGGAATTTTGGTAGCAAGGATTATAGAGTAGTCAAAATACTAATGTAAGTACTTACATTTTTGAGAGTATTATGCGACCTTGGATTTAACTTTTTTATGACAACTAATTTTTTTAGTTTGTGATGTCAGATTTGCACACCAGCTCCACATCTATACCAAAATCATCCTAATTGCGTTTTTTTATCATATTTTTGTATTACATGTTACATGTAGGTACCTGCTTACCCATAATCGGTATCCCGATTTTTTGTCTCAGAGAGACAAAATTTTTGTAGACAGAAAATCTGAGTCTAAACAGCTCAATAAAATCCATCACTTATCATTCTATAATAATAAAGAAATCGCAGTAAAGAACCTCAGACTTGACACGACTTTGTCTAGATTTCATTACTTTTTAGAGATAAACAAGCAGCTTCATCGAGACTTGGCTAGTTTTTTACAGAATGTTTTTGGTGGGATTTCACTTCTTTTTGTAGAAACGTGGGCTTATTGATTTATTTTATTAGATTTTCTTATTTGACACAGTTTTTTTGAAACGAAGTTTCTTATGGCGCGTTGCGAAGGAGGCTAGACGGAAAAAATTCAGACGAAAAGTTGTCACGACACGTTTTGCTATAGTGTAGTAAGCCGTGCGGCGTGCGCATGTTTGTCTGTTTTTCTCTCTCTCATAGAAAGCAAGCCAATTATTTTCGTTTCGTCTTTCTATTTTGCTTTGAACAGTGTAGTGTCGCGACGATTATTTTTGTTTTGTTAAGTTTATACAGTTTTTTTGTTTATAATAAACAAGAAAAAACGTGGTAATTAGCCGTATTTATATTTAAAATGATTAACAACCACGATAGTTTAAATTCTATGTAAATTGGTGTTGACTAATAACACTGAATGAATAAAATATGCGAAATACAATGGAGAAATTACTAAAATATAAATAAAAGCTGACCCCGCGAACTTCGTATCGCTTTAGAATTAACAAATGTTGTCTTCCGTTCCCGTTCCTGTTCCCATTCCCGTTCCCGTTACAATTCCCGTTCAATAGATTTTTTAGCGCACACGAAGAAAGAAAAATGTTTAGCAATATTTTACACTTTGCTTCAAACTATCGTCATTCTTATAAAGAATTTATTACTTTTTCAAATTAAAAAATAGCCTATGTTACTCAGAGATAATGTGGCTTGGTAATGGTGAAAGAATTTTTGAAATCGGTTCAGTAGTTTTTGAGTTTATCCATTACAAACATACAAAAAAACACAAAAAATCAAAACTTTTCTCTTAATAATATTAGTATAGATAATAAAAAATAATAGAAAATAATAACAATAATGAATCCTGACAGTGTTTCTGCACAAGTTCCGGATATTGCTGATGGAGTAGTAAGTACATTTTTCGAAAAGAAATATCCATTGATGCACGGCCGGTATTCGAACTCGAAATTAATAATATATACCTATTTACCTAACTACTTACATGAATTAAATAATTCAATTTTAACTTTTTAGTCGCTTAGGTAAAGTACCTACCACCTATTTACCGACATTTATTATTATATTATATATTAGAGATCGACATACCAACTTGATAGGCCTAGGATTTGTAATAAAAAAAAAATATTTATTTTAAGTTTACTGCTTTATCAACAAATACTAAAAACAGAATAAAATAAATATACACAACAAACGTTCTAGTTTCATTTGATGTTACTACGTTATTATAGGTACTTTTCGCGGTCTCATGCGACCGCTCGAGGTATGAGCATCGACTACACAGCCCAAAAAGACACCGCATGCAAGGCGAACATTGACATCCAAAAGATCAGCCGATAAAAAATACCGCGCGTCAAACCTGCAGTAGTACCGACCACTTCCTTGACCCGTGCACATCTCGTCTGTTTATGCTAAAAAACCATTACCACAAGCTCAAGTTAGACTGGTTATTTTCCTTGTCGAAAGTCAATAGTGTTGTATCACTACTCAATAATTGATGATCGATAAACCTACATAGTAGTAACAACAACAGTTGGACCTAACTAGTAAAACTACTTATTGCCAACTAGCTTCCGTCCGCGGCTTCGCTCGCGTTGTACCTACATGGATATGAAGTAACCTATTTGCTATTCGCATTTATCATATTATCGCTTTAGAATCAGTTCGCGTTCGCGTTCCCGTTCCCGTACTATCAAACCTAAAAAAGCTCAAATGGACTCTACGTTTTTTTAACTTTTGTATGGGAAAAAGAAAAGGGCTGTTTTTAGGTTTTCCCGGAAATTATTCGATTTTTTTTTCACCTTTTAAACCTTCATAGACCTCCACGAATATTTAAAGACCAAGATAAAATAAATCCGTTCAGCCGTTCTCGAGTTTTAGCGAGACTAACGAACAGCAATTGATATTTATACATTCACCATTTTAAACACGTGTTTAAAATGGTGAAGGAAAACATCGCATCGTGAGGAAACCAGTACCTAGTAAGTATTTTTATAAGCGGCGATGGGCTTGCAACCTGTCACGTATGGACTGCTAACTACTGCAAAATGTGGGTATGTGCCAAATATAATATTTGGACGTGCCTCTGACTGCTATCGACAACTCATGTCAACACTTCCCATCCCTAGTGAATCACGTCATTTTGAAATTAGAATGCTTTTTCCGGCTCCCCCCGTACCTCATACCTCACTGACTTGACAGAGTTGTTTGTTTGAAGAAATGAAGCCATTAGGCGTCTATTAGGCTATGTAGTCGATGATTCTGATGATCAGGAGTGAGTGAGTGTCTAAAATACGAAACTGCTTTCGCTTAACTTCGGAACTAAATGACCTAGAGACTTGAAATTTTGGATTATATGTATGTGATTATAGCATACTGGATGCCGTGCCCCCAAATCCGTTTTGTCGTTGATGACATAAATGTCACTGTCCATTACAGTAGATGTCAATATTGTCAATGCCAAGCATTTTTTTTTTTTTAATCTTTATTTATTTAATGGGGCTTTGGTCGACAAAGACTATGTCACCCCAGTAAAAAAAGATAAACACCACAACTCTATTAGTAACTAGCATGAAAACATCTGTGTAACCTACATTGTGTTCAATTCAAGCAAATAAAATGATCTATAGCTCTATCTTTATCTTTATTTAGCACGAATTTGATTTATTCCAAAAATCAGCTGCGCGTCACGGTATCACTGCTGCACTGATTTAGATAATTCGTTTTGTTGTGTTGTCAGAAAAAGGTTCAACAACATACCCTAAAGGGCGCTCCACATTCTCAAGAGAATCTCGCGAGAACGCGAGAAACATGCGAGAAACGTGAATGTGGAAGCGATTCGCGTATTCTTCTCAAGTTCTCGCGTTGTTCTCCGGCTTTTCTCCACTTTTTGTCGGTTTTTTGGCGCGAGACAAAGGAGCGCGAGAACGTGAGAACAGGCGAGAACGTGTATTGACTCCACACTCACATGTTTCTCAGAAGCGCGCGAGCCGCCGACTTGAACGGTTGTATATTGTGTACCGCGTGGCGTCAATATGAGCGTAACTTGGACAAACGAACTTGAGTTGAAATTTTTAGAATATTTCCAAGCGGAACCCGTGCTATGGAATACAAATTAAAATAGAATAAGAATAAAATATGCGCTTTGTTTTGCCGCGCTGCTTCCCTAGCATGAGTAAAAGTTTTAAAACTTAAAACATGTTTATAAATAAATACCTGATATACCTACCTACCTACTCTGTGGGTCCATTAATTTTGTCGAAATCAAATTTTAAAAGTCAACAATATAATATAAAAAAATGTAAATATGAAATTATATATACATAGATAACCAGTGCGATTATCTATTTTAATAGCAGCGGTTACTTCTGCGTCCATCGTCATCGAGCGCGAGAACTGTAGTGAGAACTATTTGAGAACTTTGTGAGAGTGTGTACCCAAAGAAGTTCTCGCTACAGTTCTCGCTGAGAATCTCCGGAGATTCTCGCGTGAATGTCTCGTGTGAATATTTAAGACAACAAACGTGATTTTCGCATTCTAGCGCCATCTAGTTTCATTTGATGTTACTACGTTATTATAGGTAGTTTTCGCGATCTCATGCGACCGCTCGGGGTTTGAGAGGTAAGGTAAACCAATGATTCGCAATTCCGCTGGCAGGTGGCGCTATTTTACCACTATCGGTAAAGTAAGTCGGTAAATAGGTGATACTTCACATGATCGACTAAAAAGTTTGAAATTGAATTATTGAATTCATGTAGTTAGAAATAGGTACCTAGGTAGATATTATTAATTTCAAATTAATTTCGAGTTCGAATCCTGGCCATGCATCAATGGATATTTCTGTTTGAAAAATGTATATGCGCGTTACACGTGTTTATAACTGTGAAGGAAAACATCGTGAGGAAACCTGTTAGTATTCTTGAAAGTGTCAAAAAAGTAAAAAAAAAGATGCAATCATTCATTCCTATTTATACCCAATCATTCTTACCCATTCATTCCTGTTTATACCCAATTTATATCGGGTAAAAATGACGTCAGTCTTACCCATTCATTCCTATTTATACCCAATTTATATCGGGTAAAAATGATTGCATCTTTTTTTTTACTTTTTTGACACTTAACTAATTATGGATCACGATTTTCATATTTTCATTAGTTTAGATCTTTCGAAAATGTCTAGTGGGGGTAGTCAGAGGCACGTCCAAACATTATATTTGGTACATGCCCACATTTTGCAGTAGTTAGCATTTCAAACGTGACGTGGTTGCAAGCCCATCGCCCATCTGTCCGTCCGTCTGTCTGTCTGTCTGTCTGTCCGTCTGTCTGTCCGTCTGTCTGTCTGCAGGTCTGTCTGTCCGTCTGCAGGTCTGTCTGTCCGTCTGCCTGTCCGTATGTCTGTTCGACTGTCTATCCGTCTGTCTGTCCGTCTGTCTGTCTGTCCGTCTGTCTGTCCGTCTCTCTCTCCGTCTGTCTGTCCGTCTGTCTGTCACAGGGCTGTATCTCATGAACCGTGATAGCTAGACTGTTGAAATTTTCACAGATGATGTATTTCTCTAAAAACAGCATATAATAAATATTTAAGTGGGACTTCCGTACAACAAACGTAATTTTTTGCCGTTTTGATAATAGTACGGAACCCTTCGTGCGTGAGTCCGACTCGCACTTGGCCGGTTTTTTATAGATTACACGTCAAAGTGGCAGGACAAACAATCTATACAACCATGCATAATATGAATAATCAAAATAGATAGAATTTCGATATTTTTTTATGGAATTTGTATTAGGTTTAATTTTGTTACATTGGTGGAGATTCTGTTGTCTCCACGCTAAACCTAAAATTCCTGAAAACGACCGCTCTTATTTCTTTACGCTAAAGTCTGAATAATTATAATCCAAAGTATAAAATAATAACAAGAAAACACCATAACTAATTAGTATTAACCAGTTAGTATTCTTATAAGCGGCGATGGGCTTGCAACCTGTCACGTTTGGAATGCTAACTACTGCAAAATGTGGGCATGTACCAAATATAATGTTTGGACGTGCCTCTGACTACCCCCACTAGACATCTTCGAAAGATCTAAACTAATGAAAATATGAAAATCGTGATCCATAATTAGATAAGTGTCAAAAAAGTAAAAAAAAAGATGTAATCATTTTTACCCGGTATAAATGGGTATAAATAGGAATGAATGGGTAAAAATTATTTTTACCGGGTAAGTGCCCATCTCTGGGCTGAAGCCTTCAGCCAATCAGAAGCTCCGTTTTTTTACTTATGTGTTGAGTAATGTAATAAAATTATGAGTATAATATAATATATATATAGAAGTCTGGCAACGCTGGTACCTACAGACAGACAGTTACCTACGTTAGTATTTATAATATTAGTATAGATTCTAATGAGAGTCCCATAGTCCCATGTTATTATTTTATATATAATTATACACCTACCTACCTAAGTACTTATAAGTAGGTAGGTAGGTACATCGCGTATTATTAGTTATAACTAACTAACTATATGTATCACGTATGGAATGCTAAATAAGTAGGTAGGTACCTACCTACTTGAAAATGAGGGCATATGCCTAATACAATGTTTGGACATGCCTCTGGCTACCCCCTAAGCGCCTGGACATCTGAGAGGATTTCTTCTTAGGGATTGCAGTCATGATCCTAACTATATATTTTATTTCATTTATTTTTAGCTAATACCAAGTACTAAGTAGGTAGGAAGTAGGTAGGTAATAATTATTAAAAAATGAAATTAAATACTTAGGATCACGACTTTAATCCAAGTAGGTGGGTTACTAAGTACGGTAGATCTCAGATCCACAAAAAAAATACTAAAGGAGTCAGTCAGAGGCACGTCCAAACATTACATTTGGCTACAGCATTATAATAATAATGGCTAGTAAGTAGGAAGGGAGGTGTTTTGCTTGTAGGTATTCCTACATCTACCTACATAGATAAAGGTAGGTATAAAATAGTACGCCATCGCTTGACCTGTCGAGATTCGAACCCATAACCATCGGATTGAAAACCGAGGTCAGTACCTACCTAATTTGTCATCGAGCGCCAAGCAATTCCACTTTGATGTTTTGTCGAAATACCGACAATCGATGGATCGGACGGATTCACGAGCTCATTCAAAATCAACGTGTTCACAAGCTCGGTGGTTTGAATTGATTGTTGAATTGGTCGTTGAATGGAGAGCGTATCGGTTCAATGCAATTCACGTTCAAATTCAAAAAGCAACCGGTTCACATGCCCGTGCTCGTTGAACGCGCTAGTGAATGGACACGTATGTGACCGCACCTTTGATCGGCCAAATGTACCGTGCTTAATTACTTAAAAGTGTAGGTAGGTCGATGTTTGCCATTGGTTTCGCAGACACCGGCAACAATCAGTGTTTGTTACTTATATTTGGAGATATGGATCTTTGTTCATTTTTTAGGGTTCCGTACCCAAAGGGTAAAATCGGAACCCTATTACTAAGACTTCGCTGTCCGTCTGTCTGTCTGTCTGTCACAGGGCTGTATCTCATGAACCATGATAGCTAGACAGTAGAAATTTTCACAGATTATGTATTTCTATTGCTGCTCTAACAACAAATACTAAAATCAGAATAAAATAAATATTTAAGACAACAAACGTGATTTTCGCATTCTAGCGCCATCTAGTTTCATTTGATGTTACTACGTTATTATTAGGTACTTTTCGCGGTCTCATGCGATCGCTCGGGGTTTAAGAGGTAAAACAATGATTCGCAATTCCGCTGGCAGGTGGCGCTATTTTACCACTATCGGTAAAGTAAGTGGTACTTTACATGATCGACTAAAAAGTTTGAAATTGAATTATTGAATTCATGTAGTTAGAAATAGGTACCTAGGTAGCTATTATTAATTTCAAATTAATTTCGAGTTCGAATCCTGGCCATGCATCAATGGATATTTCTGTTTGAAAAATGTATATATGCGCGTAACACGTGTTTATAACTGTGAAGGAAAACATCGTGAGGAAACCTGTTAGTATTCTTGAAAGTGTCAAAAAAGTTAAAAAAAAGATGCAATCATTTTTACCCGATATAAATTGGGTATAAATAGGAATGAATGGGTAAGAATGAAGTCATTCTTACCCATTCTCATTCTTACCCATTCATTCCATTTTATATCGGGTAAAAATGACGTCATTCTTACCCATTCATTCCTATTTATACCCAATTTATTTCGGGTAAAAATTACGTCATTCTTACCCATTCATTCCTATTTATACCCAATTTATATCGGGTAAAAATTTTTGCATCTTTTTTTTTACTTTTTTGACACTTAACTAATTATGGATCACGATTTTCATATTTTCATTAGTTTAGATCTTTCGAAAATGTCTAGTGGGGGTAGTCAGAGGCACATTTATAGGGCCAAACATTATATTTGGTACATGCCCACATTTTGCAGTAGTTAGCATTCCAAACGTGACAGGTTGCAAGCCCATCGCCCATCTGTCCGTCCGTCTGTCTGTCTGTCTGTCTGTCCGTCTGTCTGTCCGTCTGCCTGTCCGTCTGTCTGTCCGACTGTCTATCCGTCTGTCTGTCCGTCTGTCTGTCTGTCCGTCTGTCTGTCCGTCTCTCTGTCCGTCTGTCTCTCTGTCCGTCTGTCTGTCTGTCCGTCTGTCTGTCCGTCTCTCTGTCCGTCTGTCTGTCTGTCCGTCTGTCTGTCCGTCTGTCTGTCACAGGGCTGTATCTCATGAACCGTGATAGCTAGACTGTTGAAATTTTCACAGATGATGTATTACTCTAAAAACAGCATAAAATAAATATTTAAGTGGGACTTCCGTACAACAAACGTGATTTTTTGCCGTTTTGATAATAGTACGGAACCCTTCGTGCGTGAGTACAACTCGCACTTGGCCGGTTTTTTATAGATTACACGTCATAGAGGCAGGACAAACAATCTACACAACCATGCATATTATGAATAATCAAAATAGATAGAATTTCGGTAATATTTTATGGAATTTGTATTAAGTTTGATTTTGTTACATTGTTGGTGGAGATTCTGTTGTCTCCACGCTAAACTTAAAATTCCTAAAAACGACCGCTCTTATTTCTTTACTAAAGTCTGAATAATTATAATCCAAATTAAAAAATAACAAGAAAACACCATAATTAATTAGTATTAACCAGTTAGTATTTTTATAAGCGGCGATGGGCTTGCAACCTGTCACGTTTGGAATGCTAACTACTGCAAAATGTGGGCATGTACCAAATTTAATGTTTGGACGTGCCTCTGACTACCCCCACTAGACATCTTCGAAAGATCTAAACTAATGAAAATATGAAAATCGTGATCCATAATTAGATAAGTGTCAAAAAAGTAAAAAAAAAAGATGTAATCATTTTTACCCGGTATAAATGGGTATAAATAGGAATGAATGGGTAAAAATTATTTTTACCGGGTAAGTGCCCATCTCTGAGCGTAAAATTTAATTTTGATTTGACAGAATGAATGTCTGTCGGGTTGGGATGGGATAAAGAATAGAAATCCGTAGATTCCGTAGGCTATAGGTGTTCTGTGTGGCTAGTAAAGTGGTATATAGTTTATTTATTATTTATTATAAATCCAAAGAGCAGTAAATCAATAAGCCAAACAATCAAACAATTTAGTTGGACCGCTGAGCCAATTTAGGTGTGATTTGAGTGTTTTTCTGTGAATGCAACTGTCTGCAATGGCTTTGGTGTGTAGAATATGTCTAGTCGGTAATATCAGGATGCTGGAAGTTGACAATATCCACCTCCTAGAGATGTACGAAACACTTACTAACACCAAGGTAGGTAAATTATAACTTACGCTAAATGTGAATTGTGAGGTACCAGGAGGTAGAGAAAATCCACCCCAATGTGATCCAATCCTCATAAATCTCAAAATCGATCGGTAATACACTAAAGGCAAGCCATAGTGGTAGTACTGTCCCCTTCCATTGTAGGTACATGATTTGTTTCAGCTCAACACAGAATCAGAAATTGGAAGGCCCAACACAGTGTGCTATGTTTGTCACCGGGAGCTGCAGAAGTGCCACAAATTATCCCGAATGGCACAAAGTTCCAACGGAATCCTTCAAGATCTGTTTGAATATGGCATTGAGGTAAATACTGCATTCCTTCACATTTCTTTTAGACCAATGCGAAGCCAAGACGGGCTGTTCCATTCCTGATTTTACGTATGAATGTATGGAACATTCATACGTAAAATCTTACTTGTTACCCAGAGAGGTAGGCAGAGACCATGGCTTTCCACCTGCTACTATCCTGACATACTTATATTGCTGCATTCACTTTCATCATGCATGCTTGTTGGTTAAGAGTACTCTTCCCTGGCCTTTTTTCAAAACATCACCAATTTGGTCCAAAAAAATACACCAAGGTCTTCCTCTTCCAACATTTCCATTCACACTCGCCTTATACCTGTTATGTCAACCATTCTTCATTCCGTCAATCTTATCTTCTTCATTTTTCAACTTTATGTAGTAATTTCAATGCAGACCAATGGTTTTTTATAAAATAAAAGAAACATGAATCCATCTAATAAAATACACAATCTTGGAGTTGCAGCTGATGTAATTAATCATTGAACTTTTAAAAAAAACATGTTATTTCAGGCTACACATGAAACGGTCACAATGCTGCCTCTGGAAATAAAAGAAAAGTTATCAGTGACTCCTACATTGTCCATGTGTATAAGTGATTATCCACACACTGAAAGTACACCTGCACTAACTATTAAGGAGGAGGAACTAGACAGAATCGTTGTGACAAAAGAAGAGACATATGAAACTCAAGATATTGAGGAATTCCAATCACATGAAGACACTGAAATTGTTAATGATTTAAATAATTCAGAACTGATAAGTGATTATTCATACACTGAAAGTACACCTCTACTAACTATTAAGGAGGAGGAATTACACAGAATCTTAGTGACAAAAGAAGAGACATATGAAACTCAAGACATGGATAAGGAATTGCAATCACTTGTTGAAGACACGAAAATTGGTAATAATCTAAATAATTCACAACTGCCTTCAGATAACGAAATTAATGCAGAGAATGAAATCATTGTCAAGCAGTTGTGTTTCTGTTGTGATGTGTGCAATAGAATTTTTTCAAATAAGTATAAGTTAGCAAGTCATCTGCATATTCACACTAAAAATAAGAAATATTCATGTAACGAATGTGACATGGCATTTAATCAAAGAAGATCTTTAAACAGACACATGCAAATTCACACTGGAGAAAATTCATATTCTTGCAATAGATGTGACAAGGCATTTAATCGAACAGAAACTTTGAAAAGACACATGCTTATTCACACTGGAGAAAAGCCATATTCTTGCAATAGATGTGACAAGGCATTTAATCAAAAAGAACATTTGAAAACACACATGCGAATTCACACTGAAGAAAAGCCATATTCTTGCAACAGATGTGACAAGGCATTTAATCATAAAGGAACTTTGAAAACACACATGCGAATTCACACTGAAGAAAAGCCATATTCTTGCAACATGTGTGACAAGGCATTTAATCAAAAAGAACATTTGAAAAGACATATGCTTATTCACACTGGCGAAAAGCCATTTTCTTGCAATAGATGTGACAAGGCATTTAATCTAAAAGAAAATTTGAAAAGACACATACAAATTCACACGGAGAAAAGCCATTTTCTTGCAACAGATGTGACAAGGCATTTAATCAAGAAGGAACTTTGAAAATACACATGTGGCTTCACACTGGAGAAATGCCATATTCTTGCAACAGATGTGACAAGGCATTTATCGAAAAAAAGAAATTAATAATTCACATGCAAATTCACATGCAAACATAACTCATATTATGCAGTAGCTAGCATATCATACGTGACAGGTTGCAAGCTCATCACCGCTTATAAGTATATTAATGTTAAATCCATTGATGCACAGCTGGGATTTGAAACCACAACCTTCGATTTAAAGTCGAGAAACCTCCCACCTGGCCAACACGGCTATTAAATGTTAAAATTATTAATTGGGTCAAACTTGGAATAGCAAAAAGGTTTGTAAGTCCAGATGATAACATGATTTTTGATACTAATGTTTTTACCCCATTTAAAAGAAAATTTCATATTCATTTTAATTTATTGTTTTAGTTGGTTCCAAAATATGTCTTATGCTAGGTATAGGTACAGAGTTTCTCAACCTGGACGACGCTGGGGCACTACAATCTATTAATACTTAAAATATATAATGTATTATATAAATATTAGTATATTATCATTATGTTCTTTCTTATTATAAAATCGATTAGACACTAAAAAAAATTAGAAAATATTGAGTCTTTCTCAATTGATTTAATTTTGAAGGAAGCTTGTTATAAATTTGAATGGACATTGTGATATGTTCCAGTTCTATGTATAGTTTTGTGTAAGGAAGGTTTAATTTATCTTTATTACATAAGTTGTGTTGTTTTGTGTGTGTCTTTAGATAAATTAATAAATAGTTGGTATGTTCTTACAAACTTACAAGTTTCGAATATAATAAAATAGATGTTGTTGAAATATATATATATATTTTTATTTTAATAATCGCAATATGAAAAAGTACTTTCCGACTTTAAAATAAATTAAGAATTTTGGTAAGATTGGGATCATAGAGTAAATACTAATGTACATTTTTGAGAGTATTGTGCGACCTTGGATTCAACTTTTTCTATGACAACAAAATTGTTTAGTTTGTGATGTCAGATTTTCACACCAGCTCCACATCTATACCAAAATCATCCTACTTGCGTTTTTTTATCATATTTTTGTATTACATGTAGGTACTTACCCATAATCGGTATCCCGATTTTTAGTCTCAGAGAGACAAATTTTTTGTAGACAGAAAATCTGAGTTTATACAGCTACAGCTCATTATAATCCGTTTTTTCGTTTATGACATACTAGCAGTCCGCCCCGGCGTAGCACGGGTGTAATAATGATATTATAGGTAATTTTTTTACACCTTGGGTTACATTATCGAATTTTTGATAAGGATCCCTAATAAAACATTTAGTATCGCAGACTTGTAGATATTGATGTCCTCTTTAAAACTGTAGTACAATACTTTGCTCTGTTGTCAACAATTTCCGCAGAGTACGCGATATAAGGATTTTTATCACACGTTGGGCTACATTATCGAAGTTTTCATACGGATCCCTAATAGTTAGACATGTGGTATTGCATACTTTTTTGTAGATATTGATGTCCTCTTTAAAACTGTAGTAGGTACCTACATCACTTTGCTCTATTGTCAACAATTTCCACAGCGTACACGATATAAGGATTTTTTCACACGTTGGGTTACATTATCGAAGTTTTCATACGAATCCCTAATAGTTAGACATAATGGTATTGCATACTTTTTTGTAGATATTGATGTCCTTTTTAAAACTGTAGTACATCACTTTGCTCTATTGTCAACAATTTCAGCAGCGTACGCGATATAAGGATTTTTTTCACACGTTGGGTTATATTATCGAAGTTTTCATACGAATCCCTAATAGTTAGACATATAGTATTGCATATTTTTTTTGTGGATATTGATGTCCTCTTTAAAACTGTAGTACATTACTTTGCTCTATTGTCAACAATTTCAGTAGCGTACGCGATATAAATATTTTTTTCACACGTTGGGTTACATTATCGAAGTTTTCATACGGATCCCTAATAGTTAGACATATGGTATTACATATTTTTTTGTAGATATTGATGTCCTCTTTAAACCGTAGTACATTACTTTGCTCTATTGTCAACAATTTCAGCAGCGTACGCGATATAAGGATTTTTTTGGATTTTTTATCACACGTTGGGTTACATTATCGAAGTTTTCATACGGATCCCTAATAGTTAGACAAATGGTATTACATACTTTTTTGTAGATATTGATGTCCTCTTTACAACTGTAGTACATCACTTTGCTCTTTTGTCAATAATTTCCGCAGCAAACGCAATATAAAGATTTATTTTTTTCACACTTTGTATTACATTATCGAAGTTTTCATACGGATCCCTAATATTTTTGAAAATATTCTATAGCCTATGTTCATCAGGGATAATGTAGAATTCTAATGGTGAAAGAATTTTTCAAATCGGTCCAGTAGTTTCGGAGCCTATTCGATACAAACAAACAAACAATCAAATCTTTCCTCTTTATAATATTATTATATTATAATATTATTAGTATTAGTATATTAGTATAGATGTCTGTCACTGTCCATTACTGTAGATGTCAGTATTGTCAATGGTTTTTTTCCCAGGTACGAATAATGTGGCCTAGTTTGTACAGGCGGCGTTACCATTGCATATTTTAACATGAAAAAGTAGTTATTGTGACATAACTGTAATAGTTGGACATAATAATTATGGTATTGCTGACTTACTTGTTAATATTGATGTAATCTTTAAAACTGCAGTTCATCACTTTGCTCTATTGTCAATAATTTCCGCAGCATACGCGATATAAAGATTTTTTTGGTTTTTTTATCACACGATGGGTTACATTATCGAAGTTTTCAACGTTTTTGAAAATACTATATTATAGCCTATGTCCATCAGGGATAATGTAGGATTCTAATGGTAAAGGAATTTTTTGAATCGGTTCTGTAGTTTCGGAGCCTATTCGATACAAACAAACAAACAAACAAACAATCAAATCTTTCCTCTTTATAATATTAGTATAGAAGTATAGACTAGCAGTCCGCCCCGGCGTCGCACGGGTGTATTAATAATTATAAATCATTTATTTACACCTTGGGTTACATTATCGAATTTTTCATACGGATCCCTAATAAAACATTTAGTATCGCAGACTTTTTTTTGTACATATTGATGTCCTCTTTAAAACTTTAGTACATCACTTTGCTCTATTGTCAACAATTTCCGCAGAGTACGCGATATAAGGATTTTTTTGTTTTTTTTTTCACACGATGGTTACATTATCGAAGTTTTCATACGGATCCCTAATAGTCTTTTTTGTAGATATTGATGTCCTCTTTAAAACTGTAGTACATTACTTTGCTCTATTGTCAACAATTTCAGCAGCGTAGGGTCATTGCGCTGGATTACGACCGATTAGCGGGGTACCCAACTTTGGGTCAGCTTATTAGTATGAAATATTTACTCGACATTTATTGAAAGGGTTTGTCATGGTTCCATATATGATCAAGATATATTAAAAACCTTAAATATGTATATATATTATTAGACTTAATTTTAAATAATTTTTTATTGAGAAATAGGGTGATATGCTAGTTTGCGACCGATTTTCTTAGTATACGACCACCCCCTACTTTAGTTTACGACCACTGTCTGAAAGGGAAATTACACATAATTGATTAAAAATAATGCTACATTATCATGTTATTATTAATAATTTCTTTATTTCTAATCATCTTTTTTGTAACATCTGTACCAAAACTGTAATATAAATACTAACATAATAGTGGTCGTAAAATAATACATCAAATTATTACATCCAATATGCGACCGTTAAATTCCCATACATTTTAAGACGTAAACTGACGTCGGCCGCGGTCGCAAACTAAAGTTGGGGTATATTAGACGATCATATTATATATTTGTACAGTATTTACGAATGTTTATGCGGTCGCAAACCGATGGTAACAAAACCGCTATTAAGAATATGTTAAAAAAGTCACAAAATCCGTAACCTTTATTATTAAAGTAACAAGGGAGATAAATAAAGTTTGCAATCAAACAGTCAATTTGCGACCATGCGGTCGTAAAGTCAAATAACATGAAAAATTATATTTTGGTATGCGACCACTCAATATTTTACATGTTTTTGTATATTTTCCTTATAAAAATTGCGCAAATGCGTAGAAAAATAATTTTCTTAGGCAATAAAAACACTATCAATCAGTCATCTATACTTATAATAAATCTGTAGCGAGGTCAATTCTGTACATGAAATATATTTCCAAAATAACTATCAGGGGGTGATTAGGGATAGATACTGATGCCAAAAATGCAATCAGTAAAATTTTTGTCTGTCTGTCTGTATAACCGTTATAGAAACAAAAAAACTTGAGAGGTGTCAAGGGACACCCGGATGGAACGAAGTTCTTTTCGATTAATTAGTGAAGGAATTGTAATAAAATTTTATTTCTTTTAAGTTAAAATAATATGTTTTTTATTATTATTAAATATAATGTAATATAAACTTAATCAGTAGGCTCAATTTTTGTTAATCTAGCTAGTTAGATGAGAAACAAACGCAAAGCAAATAAATAGGTAAGTACCTACCTTCCTAAGTAGATACCACCTACCAACTAATTATGTTTTGGTAATCTCCTACTTGCACAATCGTGCAAGTCGTTATTAGTTTACAGTTATGTTGTACTGAACACAAAATAACGTGGGACAAGGGAAGGGGAATCAACTTTGACTTTGACTTCGACTTCGACTTCGACCTCGACCTCGACCTCCATCTCGACCTCGACCTCGATCTCGACCTCGACCTCCACCTTGACCTCGACCTCCACCTCCATCTCGACCTCCACTTCCACCTCGACCTCGACCTCGACCTCGACCTCGACCTCGACCTCCACCTCCATCTCGACCTCCACTTCCACCTCGACCTCGACACAATTAATAGATATATATATTAATACATATACTATAGCAAAAAAGTGTCGTGACAACTTTTCGTGACAACTTTTCGTAAGAATTTTTTCCGTCTAGCCTCCTTTCACAACGCGCGATAAGGAACTTCGTTCCAAAACTACTCTACGGATTTTAACGAAACTTGGTACAATTATTTGTCATACTTCTGAGCTGGTTATAGTATACTTTTCATCACGCTACAATCAATAGGAGCAGAGCAGTGAAGGGATATGTAGGGAAAACGGGAGAAGTTACTCTATTTTTTAAGCTTCCGTCGCGTGTGCAACCTTAATGGTTAAAGCTACACAGAAATTATGTCTAACGGAAATGTTCTCCTTAAAATTATATAAAAAATATCCCACGACAGCATATGTCCATCTTTTATGGTTGACTCACAATAACACGTGTAACTCCCGAGAGCTTAGCAGTTCGAAGCTTTCTGATTATATTTGTCTACTCTTACGTTAATAACACTCTCAGTCATCCCTAATTAAAAAAGTTAACATTATTACCTATTCCATAAAAAAGAATCATAGAAATCGGTATAGAAACACCAAAGTTATACATGAAATACGCTAATAATAAGCCATCGCGCGTGAATACTGAAAAGGATTATTTTTGTATATAAGGTCGCGAACGCACAGGCAGGCGGCTTGGGCGCCTAGAGGCTAGCGAGTCACCATGCGAGTAGCTTCGTAAAACGAACATTCTCGAACGTTCGCGACCGGCCTAGCAGCTAGGCGTCAAGCGCGCAGTGCGGCCGGTCGCGAACGTTCGAGAATCGGTCGCCTCGCTCGACGCGTCTCGCGGCCGAAGGTATAAAGAGGCGGGGCGTCCGTACGCGAGCTTCATACAATTTTTGTGTGATACTACGCAGCCGGACCCACCGTGGTTAAGGGTTAATTTAAATGCAGTTACAAATATATGGAATTGTACGAATTGTACTCCAAAAATCAGGAATTGTACTAGAAGGGGTCCCAAGATATTTACGTTTGAAATGGGCCGGCTAGGAAGTAGTCTTAACTGTCGAGTGATCGTTCGTTAAGCGATATACGAGGTCCAGAAGACTTCGCTGTAGACCCCAGAGTTTGTACAAAGTGTAATTGCTACAATCAATCCAAAAAACATCGAAAAAACATTTTTCAGGTACATTTTGATCAATACTTTTCCGAAAATACAGTGTCGTACCGATTTTTCGTCCATTTTGTTCAAAATATCAAATTATTTAATGATTTTTAAGAATATCGTGTACGATATCGGATTAAAGAGAGTTAAGCATCTTACCAGAAATAAATCCACCCCCACACTAGCGTTTGAACAAAAAAAGAAATCATCTAATGTATTGTCAAATGACAAAAATGCTGTGAAGAAAAAACGTTTTATATAAAGACATTCTGTGGTATATTTAGTATCAGCATTGCACCCGTGCGAAGCCCGGGCGAGTCGCTAGTTATATAAATAAATCATTAAATACTAACTCCGAAAGCAGCACGTGCTCACTATTTCACGTGCTCACTATTTCGTGTACCAGTTCACGCGAGGAGTGCAGGCGCCGAAATGAGCGTGGGTTTGTTTAATTTCGGGTAATACTATGGTGCCAATTCAAATAGGTAAGAACAATAGATCTATCCTGCTCTGTATAGACCAGAATTTCGTTTGGAAAAGAGAGATGGAATTCTTAATTTCTTAGTATTTCTGCAGCAGGTCCGTGAAATGGTCGCATACTGACGGTGGTCGCGAAACCAGCGCAATGACCCTACGCGATATAAGGATTTTTTTTGGTTTTTTTTCACACGTTGGGTTACTTTATCGAAGTTTTCATACGGATCCCTAATAGTTAGACAAATGGCATTGCATACTTTTTTGTAGATATTGATGTCCTCTTTAAAACTGTGGTACATCACTTTGCTCTATTGTCAATAATTTCCGCAGAAAACGCAATATAAGGATTTTTTTTTTCACACTGGATTAATACATTATCGAAGTTTTCATACGGATCCCTAATATTTTTGAAAATATTTTATAGCCTATGTTCATTGGGGATAATGTAGGATTCTAATGGTGAAAGAATTTTTCAAATCGGTCCAGTGTTTCGGATCCTATTCGATACAAACAAACAATCAAATCTTTCCTCTTTATAATATTAGTATAGATAACACGAATTTGATTTATTCCAAAAATCAGCTGCGCGTCACGGAATCACGGTTGCACTGATTTTGCTAATTCGTTTTTATTTGGGGGCACGGCAGTGCCCCCGCCAAGTCGAGCGCGAAGCAAACACTGCCGTACCATCCTTTACTGGAACCATTTCGCCGCATTTTCAGGCCCCTATTTGAGAACCTCTGGATAAGACCAGAACGCTGAAATTTTCGTCATCCAGTAAGCCATAATCACATACTTAAAATCCAAAATTTCAAGTCTGTAGGTCATTTAGTTACGAAGTTAAGCGAAAGCAAAGTTTCGCATTTTAGACAGACACTCACTCACTCACTCACTCACTCATGATCATCAGAATAGAACTAGTACTTCCCATAAACTCAGAGAGCTGAAATTTGGTACAGAGTTAGGGTTTAATGGCCACATAAAGGGAAAGCCATAAAAACTAGGATAATCGAAGATCTGGAGTACCTGGTGACCCTGATAAGAAAACACAAGAGCCTAACCAAACTATTAGAGATCGACATACCGCCTTTACAAAAAATATTCAACTACTGGACCGATTTGAAAAATTCTTTCACCATTAGAATCCTACATTATCCCTGATGAACATAGGCTTATAGTATATTTTAGGGAATATTAGGGATCCGTATGAAAACATCGATAACATAATCCAAAGTGTGAAAAAATTAAAAAAAAAATCCTTATATTGCGTTTGCTGCTGAAATTGTTGACAATAGAGCAAAGTGATGTACTACAGTTTTAAAGAGGACATCAATATCTACAAAAAAGTATGCAGTACCATATGTCTCACTATTAGGGATCCGTATGAAAACTTCGATAATGTAACCCAACGTGTGAAAATAATCCTTATATCGCGTACTCTGCGGAAATTGTTGACAATAGAGCAAAGATGTACTACAGTTTTAAAGAGGGCATCAATATCTACAAAAAAAGTCTGCGATACTAAAAGTTTTATTAGGGATCCTTATGAAAAATTCGATAATGTAACCCAAGGTGTAAAAAAAATACCTATAATATCATTATTACATCCGTGCGACGCCGGATGTAATAATGATATTAAACATATAACCGCAATATAAAATTAAAGCAAAACTGGATAAGACTAGACTGGCTTTTATACTTACTTATACTTACAAGTTTACAAGAAGAAATAGTCGAACGATTAACTTTATTCTACTCGAACATTACACAAATTGAATAAACAAATTAACAAATTAAATAAACTAAAATATTAATTTCGCTCAAAATTTGATCAAAGTATAATGCATTGGATTAAGAGTGGCGGTGATACCCGCACACGTCGCTAGATGGCGCTACTGTATTTTAAACGCGCTTACGATTTGTTGTTATAATAAAAAAAACTACTCATAAAAAGAAAAAAAACTGTGTCAAATAAGAAAATCTAATAATATCAATAAGCCCACGTTTCTACAAAAAGAAGTGAAATCCCACCAAAAACATTCTGTAAAAAACTAGCCAAGTCTCGATGGAGCTGCTTGTTTATCTCTAAAAAGTAATGAAATCTAGACAAAGTCGTGTCAAGTCTGAGGTTCTTTACTGCTATTTCTTTATTATTATAGAATGTTATGTGACTTGGCCGTTGAAGAGTACACAAGGGTACAAAACCAGGTGCTCCGTGACACCATTGCACCAATCTGTCGCCAGAACCGCTACCCATTAACGATGGAAAATTGCCACTTAGAAAACGTTGATTCAATAACCAGTCAATTGTAGGCTTGATAAAGCTGCGTATTTCAATAATACTTATGTAAAGGCGAGCCTGAAACAAACAGTATAAAAATACGTCTATTTTATGTTAGATCGGTGGTCGATTTGACGCTCCAAAAAGAAGACAGCAGAAGTCAGCATTGTCAATGCTGAATGCATGTGTTGCACGATCAACAACAGCCTAAAATAAGACACTAGCGTCCAATTACCAATACCTGTATTGGCTATATTATCTCGCTTAACAAACATAGGTAGTTACAACAGATATAACATTACGTGTAAACAAAATTGACTTGTACCCACTAACGTATAAAGAATGTTCAACGGCCAAGTCACACAACATTCTATAATAATAAAGAAATCGCAGTAAAGAACCTCAGACTTGACACGACTTTGTCTAGATTTCATTACTTTTTAGAGATAAACAAGCAGCTCCATCGAGACTTGGCTAGTTTTTTACAGAATGTTTTTGGTGGGATTGTGTTGTCAGAAAAAGTTTCAACAACATATTTACCATAAAAAAAAATCGAGCGTAAAATTAAATTTGACAGATGACAGAACGTCTGTCGGGTTGGGAAATAGTAATCCGTAGGTTAGGTGTTCTGTGGCTAGTAAAGTAGTAATTTTTATTTATATTTATATCAATAAAGCCAAACAATTTAGTTGGACTGCTAGTGCTAAGCCAATTTAGGTGTGATTTAAGTGTTTTTCTGTGATAGCAACTGTCTGCAATGGCTTTGGTGTGTAGAATATGTCTAGTCGGTAATATCAGGATGCTGGAAGTTGACAATATCCACCTCCTAGAGATGTACGAAACACTTACTAACACCAAGGTAGGTAAATTATAACTTACGCTAAATGTGAATTGTGAGGTACCAGGAGGTAGAGAAAATCCACCCCAATGTGATCCAACCCTCATAAATCTCAAAATCGATCGGTAATACACTAAAGGCAGGCATAGTGGTAGTATTGTCCCCTTCCATCGTACATGATTTGTTTCAGCTCAACACAGAAACAGAAATTGGAAGGCCCAGCACATTGTGCTATGTTTGTCACCGGGAGCTACAGAAGTGCCACAAATTATCCCAAATGGCACAAAATTCCAACGGAATTCTTCAAAATCTGTTTGAATGTGGCATTGAGGTAAATACTCCATTCCTTCACATTTCTTTTAGACCAAAGCGAAGCCAAGACGGGCTGTTCTATTCCATACATTCATACGTAAAATCTTACTTGTTACCCAGAGAGGTAGGCAGAGACCATGGCTTTCCATCTGCTACTATCCTGACATACTTATATTGCTGCATTCACTTTCATCATGCACGCTTGTTGGTTAAGAGTACTCTTCCCTGGCCTTTTTTCAAAACATCACCAATTTGGTCCAAAAAAATACACCAAGGTCTTCCTCTTCCAACATTTCCATTCACACTCGCCTTATACCTGTTATGTCAACCATTCTTCATTCCGTCAATCTTATCTTCTTCATTTTTCAGCTTTATGTAGTAATTTCAATGTTTTTATAAAATAAAAGAAACATGAATCCATCTAATAAAATACACCATCTTGGAGTTGCAGCTGATGTAATTAATCATTGACTTTTAAAAAAAAACATTGTATTTCAGGCTACACATGAAACGGTCACAATGCTGCCTCTGGAAATAAAAGAAAAGTTATCAGTGACTCCTACATTGTCCATGTGTATAAGTGATTATCCACACACTGAAAATACACCTCTACTAACTATTAAGGAGGAGGAATTAGACAGAATCTTAGTGACAAAAGAAGAGACATATGAAACTCAAGACATGGACAAGGAATTGCAATCACTTGTTGAAGACACTGAAATTGTTAATAATCTAAATAATTCACAACTGCCTTCAGATAACGAAATTAATGCAGAGAATGAAATCATAATCCAGCAGTCGTGTTTCTGTTGTGATGGGTGCAACAAAAAATTTTCAAATAAGTATAAGTTAGCTAGTCATCTGAATATTCACACTAAAAATAAGAAATATTCATGTAACAAATGTGACAAAGCATTTAATCAAAAAGGACATTTAAAAAAACACATGCTTATTCATACAGGAGAAAAGCCATATTCTTGCAACAGATGTGACAAGGCATTTAATCAACAAGGACATTTAAAAAAACACATGCTTATTCATACAGGAGAAAAGCCATATTCTTGCAACAGATGTGACAAGGCATTTAATCAAAAAGAAACTTTAAACAGGCACATGCGAATTCATACTGGAGAAATGCCATATTCTTGCAACAGATGTGATAAGGCATTTAATCGAAAAGATTATTTAAAAGGACACATGCGAATTCACACTGGAGAAAAGCCATATTCTTGCAACATATGTGACAAGGCATTTAATCGAAAAGGAACTTTGAAAACACACATGCGAATTCACATTGGAGAAAAGCCATATTCTTGCGACAGGTGTGACAAGGCATTTATCCAAAAACAGAAATTAATAAGTCACATGCAACTTCACATGCAAACATAACTTACATTTTGCAGGAGCTAGCATTCCATACGTGACATTTTGCAAGCTCATCACCGCTTATAAGTATAGAGTGGCAGTAGGTATTTTAATCCGAAACCTGTGCGTGGCACGAGACCATATGGATCCACGCCCCGTCACGTCGCCGTCACGCGCCGTCACGCCCGACATGCACTATTTCACCTATATCTCGTTATTTTGCATGAAAAGGTATAGACATCTATATATTTTTGGATTCTCCGTGAAATTTCCTACAAACTTATCTATAAAAACATTTTAGAGTGTAAATAACATTTTTAGGAAAAAAAATAGGGTAATTATTATTTTTTTTTTTTAATAATTTAAAGCAATTTATATGAAGTTTCTTTTTATATCATATCTATGGCTATTATTTACCATATAAATAAGAAACTTTATAATAAACTAAATAAATGGATTTTTAGTGAATTTTTTTAGTTAAAAAAAAAATCGCGTAAATAAAAAATATTTTAAATTTGCGCGGAAACATATTTCGGATCCGGAAGTGAATGGTTTTGTTCCACAGAACGACTGTCTGACTACTGTCATCTGTCAGCTTCGTAACAGTCAAAACCCGGAAGCGATAGCTCTTCGGGTTAACAAATAATTTTTTTTTCAAAAATTTCTAAATTTTCGAAATAAATTGGATTGAAATGGCACAGTGCCACGGCATAAGTTGTTAAATCCATTGGGATTTGAAACCGTTGTGGTTTAAGATCTTTGGATTTAAAGTCAAGAAACTCCTGGCCAACATGGCTATTAAATGTTTAAATTATTAATTGGATCAAACTTGGAATAGCTAAAAGGTTTGTAAGTCCAGATGATAACATGATTTTCGATACTAACGTTTTTACCCCATATAAAAGAAAATTTCATATTCATTTTAGTTTATGGTTCCAGTTGGTTCCAAAATATGTCTGTAAACCGATTAATCGATTAACCGAAAAACCGATTAACCGACTGATTTTAGGTCGGTTTTTTCACCGGTTTTTTTGGAAAAATAACCGGATATTCGATTTTTTCCTAATTCATTATTTTTGCATTTTTTTTATCATTTTGGCAATATTTTTCGGATTATAAACCACCCTATGTTTTAATCGGGCATTATAATCTACATCTACAGCTAATTTCATCTTAATACGTTTTTTCGTTAAGGCCTGATTTATATTTAAACATACAAACATCTTCTCAAACTTTCGTATTTATAATATTATTAGGATTTGAGTACGAGAAAGAGTTTTAATACTACCAATTAAAAAAGTTAATTATTCTTATTCCTATATTCTTAGTTGTTACTTGTTACCTAGAAATATCCTCACTTAGACTCGACCTCGTAACCGTGTTTTAGTAGTAGTAGTTAATAAAATGACTTCGAGTTTGCCTCATGTCGAGGATTCCTCAACATATTTCCTCAGTGAAGAAACTGTCAACTCAAGGTATCTTGCGATCTACCTTGAGCATTCCTCGATAGCTTCTAAACGACTGTGTAACGTTTCTTTGACTTTCGTGACATTTAGAAACCACCACAGGTAATTTAGGAATTGAGAAAACTCCAAAAAATCGATTTAAGATGCAAACATGAAGTATTATTTTACAAATTATCGTGATTAGTAGACATAACAGTAGATTTAACACGGGTGTTTAATGTTTATCGGGTGTTTAATGTTATAATTACCTTTAATTTATTTTCCCGACGTTTCGGCTATGTTACAATAGCCGAATTAATGAAAATTAACTTATTATTCAAATAAGCAAGCACCAATTAAATTAACTTGTTAAATTTCAAAATATTTTGATGTACTCAAAACTCACCCTCAAAGTAATAAAGGCAAAAATATGATAAATCAGTCATAATAGTTAACAATAATACCTCATAATTCTTAGTTGTAACCTCAAAACTAACTTGATTCAAACTCTTCTGAGGCCCCTCCAATACCCCTTGAAAAGTACTTCATGTTTTAACACGGGTGTTTATCACGTAATTACCCTTAATTTATTTTCCCGACGTTTCGGCTATGTTCCAATAGCCATGGTCGCTGGCTGACTGGAGAACACGGTGCCACCGTCGAGAAGCGGAGGCAGTTGACGAAACTACCCTCACTTGGTCTTCAGAAATAGAAATGTCCATGTTCGTATTACGACACACCACACTAACTGTATCTACGCACTGTGATGGTCTGTCACGACGCCCACACATAGTAACCACAGGATTCCAAGAATTAGAGTCTATAGCCGTCTTCACGATTTAAATTTGAGTACTTCTTGATTGCAATAGCTTCCTGAACTATGAATATCTTATAATAATGGCGTTCACTAGACAGAACTTTTGGGTCATGTAGTTCAATCCAGTGAGACGGTCCCGAATCTACTAAGTGCTCTGCGATCGCTGACTTGTTTACCTGGCGATTTTTGACAGCTGCAATATGTTCTTTGACACGTTCGGCTATAGTTCTTTTTGTTTGCCCAAAGTATGAACGGCCACAACTGCAGTCTATCTTATACACACCAGGCATCTGCAAAGGTATAACATCCTTCGGAGTCCATAACTGCTTAGCCACCTTAGGCAACGGAGTGAGAACTGACTTAATTGAAAATCTCTTCAACACATTTCCAATTTTGTCTGACACCCTGAAGCTATTGAAATCAAGAAGTACTCAAATTTAAATCGTGAAGACGGCTATAGACTCTAATTCTTGGAATCCTGTGGTTACTATATGTGCGCGTCGTGCACATAGAGCTGGCGGCTTCTCTTTCTACGGATTCAATGATCCTTGCCCTACGAAGGACGGCAGCGAGACGAGGTATGCCCAAAACTATCTTCAGTGACAACGGGACGAACTTCGTGGGGGCGAGCAAGGAATTACAGGAAGCGCTGAAAGGTCTTGAGACAGATGACTTCACCACACAGCTCGATCACCTGGGCGTGCGGTGGAAGTTCATAGCGCCCGGTGCTCCTAACATGGGAGGAGCCTGGGAGCGCTTAGTACGGTCCATCAAGACGGCGCTAGCTGTGACGCTCAGGGAGCGTCACCCCCGAGAAGAGGTACTGCACACGCTACTGCTCGAGGCCGAGCACGTGGTCAATTCTAGGCCTCTAGTAACTACAGACGAGGCGAATGAAGAGGACGGACTGACCCCAAACCACTTCCTGATCGGGAGGTCCTGCGGCGCCCCTAGGTTGGGGGCATTCACCGAAGAGGACCTCATCGGTCGCCGGACGTGGCGGACGGCGCAGAGGTTATCCGACCTCTTTTGGGCGCGCTGGGTGCGAGAGTACCTACCAACTCTTGTGCCTAGGCGCATCGACGGCAGCACCACTACTCGGGATCTACAGTGTGGGGACACGGTCCTCATAGTTGACCCCACACTACCACGCAACACATGGCCTCGTAGCGTCGTCACCCGAACCTACCCTGGGCCTGACGGACGCACGAGGATTGTAGACGTGCGCACGGCGCATGGCGCGCTCAAGCGCCCCACTTCTAAGACTGTGCTACTGGTCCCTAGCGACAACTCTAACGTTGCGAAAGGGCCGGTGAGCCGCCGAGCATCGGTCGTCGTGTCGCCGAGCCAGGATCATCGGTCTTCGGGTCGGCGCGAGCAGGGAACGACGAGCCCCGAGCCTGTCCACTCCCCAGCCACGACGGAGGACGTCGCCTTGCAAGGAGTTGGTGCTCAGCACAAGGGGGAGGATGTCGGCGACGACCCACGAAAGACAACGAACGCCAAAGTACACGTCGGCGCAAGCGCGAATTAGGTTCGCGAGTGAAGATAGATATTCATATAATCGTGTCGCGCGATGTGATACGCGACACATGAATGTCTATCTCGCTCGCACTCGTAGGTTAAGTTGACGTAATTATATTTAACTTAGATTGTAGGATAATTATATTAATTACGCTCATGTGATACTTAGAATGAAAATAAAAGTTAGTCCTACGGGTAGTAAACGAACCTAAGTTACCCTATAAAATGTAGTATCTTAAGTGTTTTAGATAATTTTTTAGGATTATTTTTATTTTTAAGACTAGACGAAAATTGTATTTTTTAGATTTAAATCATTTAAGTTAAGGTATAAATAAAGGTCGAGTGACCACAAAACAGGGCAAATATGATAGGGGGGCATTGTGCCCATCATTTAAAACCTTTATTATGTACCTTATATGAACAATAAATAAATGATAGGCAAAAAGGTGGTCGACCGCAAGAGAATATGAGGTGGAAAATTAGGAAATTAGAAATTTAATACGGTCACGCCTCGCGGTACATAGGCGCGCGAGGTCGGGACCGAAAGTGTGATAAGTGTGCGCGCAACAGTGAAGACAAGAAACAGTCAGGAAGTAATACTAGAAGAAAGGAAGTAGTCAGGAAGTAATACAAGAAGTCTTCAAGAAAGGAAGCTAGAATAGAACAGCTGATCCGGTCTAGGCTTAGGTCTTACGGTCGATCTCTTCGCGCCACCACACCACAGAAGAGGTTGTTTCCATTTACAATCAAGCAATAGGCAATAGTAGAGGTCATCTACCTCACGCCTCCCCAGTTAGAGTAAGGACGATAGCGCGCCAGTCCACCCCCGCAGCTGACGTAGCGCCGGCTCAACCTTGAGCGGCTTAACAGCTGCTCGGTTCGCTCGTCAGCGGGCGCGTATATAAGTCGGACCCGCAACGCGCTCATATGAGCGGCGCGGTGTGTGCGGTCCGCAGCATCTGGTCCTTCGAGCCGGATTAAGCGCTATCGGAGACCTATTCTAACGAGGGGCAGCTGCCTCTGATTGATTTGTATTTTTTGGTGCGAAGGTGTGATAAAACCTGACCCGGCCCGACCACGGTTATATCAGCTGTTCGAAACAGCTAACCGGAAGAGAGGTCCACTGCTGGAGGTCCCCGCAGCCTTGTTGAAGGGCTGTGGTCCACCTGTCCAGTGAAGAGGGTCACGTGGGGTCAATAAGGGTATCTGGGGTCACGCAGCCTTGTTGAAGGGCTGTGTCACTCGTCCAAATCGTCGTCATGCCAGTGACACGGAGCCAGGCAGGGGTCACCCGCCGGCTCAGCCAGGAGCAGCCTTCTACGGAAGCTACGGAAAGCTCTGGCACGGCCGTGACGGCCACCACCACCACCGGCACGACGTTGGAAACATGCAACCCAGCACCAAATCAACCTAAAGAAAAGGCAGACTATATATATAAAAACTTCTTTAATATGTATAATAGGTTAAGTCTTGATTGTATTTTATGTATAAAAAAAAAAAAAAAATGTATATATATACAGTCGTGGTCAACTAATTAGGGACATGCAAGATAGTGAAGAACAATAACCGGTTATGTACATACAAATATAAAACCCTATTGATTTCTCAGTAACTATTATTTGCATAATTTGGTCCGATTATTATGCTTTAAATGGCTGTAAATAAAAGAATAAATAAATAGAAAAAAGTTAATAGTTGACCACGACTGTATATACAGTCGTGGTCAACTAATTAGGGACACTCTTTGGTTAAACCGAATTGTGAATTTATTTTTTATTTTCCAACGAGTCTAAACCATATTCCATATCTCTTACATGTAAGTATAATTAGTCATTTATGTGCCCGATTATACAAACAATAACAACTTCTTAAACATTAAACCTCTTTACAGTATAGCTGATAGATTACCGTAGTGCTATTTGTTCAAATAATGCTGGCTGGCCATTTAATTAGGGACACTGAGATATTGCGTTCTATTTTTCAAAATTTGAATCTCAATACTTTTTTACTTCTTCTCTTATTGTTTCGTGGTAGTTTTGGCGGCAATCCCGATATTTATTTTAAGTTTTGAAAAATATTTTGAAGAAAAATGGGTAAAAATAAAAGTTGCGATCCAACACTACGAAAAATTATCATGAAGTTTGTTGTCGAGCATGGTTGGCCATACCGAAAGATAGCAGAACATTTAAATTGTTCAAAAACTATGGTATACAATGCAGTGCAACATGTCAGACGCAATAACACAGATTTAAATGTGCCCAGAACAAAAAGATCGAGAAAAACAACTCCGCAAGAAGATAGAATGATAACCAGGTTAGCTAAGAAAGATCCGTTTCTAGGCTCTATTTTAATTAAACACGAAGTGTTTGGGACAGACGAAAGAGCTGGTGTCTCAGCGAGGACCGTTCGACGACGTCTGGTAGAAGCAGGGTTGTTCGGAAGAGTGGCTCGCAAAGTACCGTTGTTGAAGAAAGAACATAGAAATGCTCGTTTGGCGTTTGCACGTAAATATGGACATTGGACCTACACCCAATGGCAACATGTATTATTCTCTGACGAGACCAAGGTTAATTTGATTTCTTCAGATGGAAGGCAATACGTACGGCGTCCAGTAAAAGCGGAAATGAATCCAAGATTCACAAAAAAACAGGTGAAACATGGCGGTGGAAACATTAAAATGTGGGGTTCATTTTCTGGACGTGGAGTGGGACCTGTGAGGAATGTTCAGGGTAACTTAGACCAACATCAATACAAGGCAATATTGGAGGAAACGATGCTTCCCTATGCTGAGGAGCATCTCCCTATTATATGGACGTTTCAGCATGATAACGACCCGAAACATACCGCCCGTTCAGTCAAGTCGTTTCTTACCAGTCAGTCAGTATCGGTGCTTGATTGGCCAGCAAATAGCCCGGACCTTAACCCAATCGAGCACCTTTGGCACGAAATCAAGAAAAAAGTAGCCACTTATCGTACCACAACTTTAGATGAACTTAATGAAGCTTTTTGTGAGGCATGGGCAAACATTCCTGTCGAAACATGCCAGAAACTGATAATGTCTATGCCACATCGGTGTCAAGCGGTAATTACTAACAAAGGTTTTGCTACTGGGTACTGATTTTACACGTAATAAAATGGAGCTGTTAAAGATATTAAAATACTGCAGATTATTAGTTTTGTTTAACTCTATTTTTCATTATAGTTTACTGTCCTTAATTAAATGTCCAGCTACAGAATTATACCTTAAAATTGAATACATGTTCAACCTTTGATATTAAATACTTTTTTCTATTTATTTATTCTTTTATTTACAGCCATTTAAAGCATAATAATCGGACCAAATTATGCAAATAATAGTTACTGAGAAATCAATAGGGTTTTATATTTGTATGTACATAACCGGTTATTGTTCTTCACTATCTTGCATGTCCCTAATTAGTTGACCACGACTGTATAATATAAGCCAATGTACATAAATAGTTTGTTAGTAGATTAAGTAGCTTGTAAGTAGACTAGGGAAATTAGGGTGGCACCGCCGAAAGGCAACCCCCCATTACCCAGGGGTAGTCACCCCTAGAGTTGAGGCCAGGGCAAAACCGTAAGGTGAGGCCCTTCCCTAAATTTTAATGTATATTTTAGTTTAGATGTCCCCATGTTGTTGTTGTTGTTCCGAAAGTGTGATAAGTGTGCGCGCAACAGTGAAGACAAGAAACAGTCAGGAAGTAATACTAGAAGAAAGGAAGTAGTCAGGAAGTAATACAAGAAGTCTTCAAGAAGGGAAGCTAGAATAGAACAGCTGATCCGGTCTAGGCTTAGGTCTTACGGTCGATCCCTTCGCGCCACCACACCACAGAAGAGGTTGTTTCCATTTACAATCAAGCAATAGTAGAGGTCATCTACCTCACGCCTCTCCAGTTAGAGTAAGGACGATAGCGCGCCAGTCCACCCCCGCAGCTGACGTAGCGCCGGCTCAACCTTGAGCGGCTTAACAGCTGCTCGGTTCGCTCGTCAGCGGGCGCGTATATAAGTCGGACCCGCAACGCGCTCATATGAGCGGCGCGGTGTGTGCGGTCCGCAACACTTTGCTTCAAACTATCGTCATTCTTATAAAGAATGTATTACTTTTTCAAATTTAAAAATAGCCTATGTTACTCAGGGATAATGTGGCTTGGTAATGGTGAAAGAATTTTTGAAATCGGTTCAGTAGTTTTTGAGTTTATCCATTACAAACATACAAAAAAAAACAAAAAATCAAAACTTTTCACATAATAATATTAGTATAGATAATAAAAAATAATAGAAAATAATAACAATAATGAATCCTGACAGTGTTTCTGCACAAGTTCCGGATATTGCTGATGGAGTAGTAGGTACATTTTTCGAACAGAAATATCCATTGATGCACGGCCGGTATTCGAACTCGAAATTAATAATATATACCTATTTACCTAACTATGTACATGAATTAAATAATTCAATTTTAACTTTTTAGTCGCTTAGGTAAAGTACCTACCACCTATTTACCGACTTACTTTACCGATAGTGGTAAAATAGCACCACCTGCCAGCGGAATTGCAAACATCTTTCATCATTGGTTTACCTCTCATACCTCGAGCGGTCGCATGAGACCGCGAAAAGTACCTATAGTAACCGTAGTAACATCAAATGAAACTAGAACGTTTGTTGTGTATATTTATTTTATTCTGTTTTTAGTATTTGTTGATAAAGCAGTAAACTTAAAATAAATATTTTTTTTTATTACAAATCCTAGGCCTATCAAGTTGGTATGTCGATCTCTAATATTTTGGTTAGGCTCTTGTGTTTTCTAATCAGGGTCACCAGGTACTCTAGATCTTCGATTATTCTAGTTTTTATGGTTTTCCCTTTATGTGGCCATTAAACCCTAACTCTGTACCAAAATTTCAGCTCTCTGAGTTCATGGGAAGTACTAGTTCTATTCTGATGATCATGAGTGAGTGTCTAAAATACGAAACTTTGCTTTCGCTTAACTTCGGAACTAAATGACCTAGACTAGAGACTTGAATTTTTTTTTTTTTTTTTTTTTTTTTATGGCAATCGTCCTTATTTGGACATTTCTGCCAGCGTCACGTCATTTTAGATTTAAATCAAACGGTGGAACAGGAACAGCTGACCAGTATAGCTAAAACAAAGGGATAATGTTAGTGGGGGTTAATAGACAAGTACACAACTACAATAGAATTATTAAGTTAAGATAATATATGACGAAGGAGCTACCCCAGGACGATTTTTAAAAAGTGTGACGTCAGCAGTGCTGACGTCACTTTCATCATCATCCTGATGGTCGCTCATGGTGGAATAAGAAAAACTTCAAGTAGTGTACTTCCAATTTATTCTTCAATGTCTTGAGGAGGTCCGAACGGTCCGACGGCTCGAACTGGAATGAGTCGAGCCCAGTCGTTCGTCCGTATTTATAGTAAAACTCACTACCGTCAAAACATCTTGCGCAATGAGTGTGAAAATTGCTTTCAAGATAGTGAGCCGTACTTTTTACAATAAAGTGAAGCACATTTTAGTTTAATAATTTTCGGAAGTTTAAAATAATCAAATTAACAATCATTTAACAATCATTAACTTAACTAAAACTTAAAACTTAACTTAAAAACCGATTTGACTAAGAATCAATAAACCATTAATGAAATCATGATTTTAGACGTTGGTTTAACTGATTAAACTAGAATTTAAGTTACACGTGGTGTTTTGTTGCGTGTTGATTTTGTTATTTTGATCAGATAACGCCTTCGCGCCGATACGGCCATTCTGACAGGCGGTGCGCGCTCTGCACCAGCCTGTTCTTATAAATCTGAAACAATGAGATTGTTTTTCTTTTGAGTTTGATATCTGTAAACAACTCCAACGAGTTGTCCAGCTTGTTATACTAGGCATTTGCTTTTTGAGAAAGGTTTATACTTATAGAATGTACTCGAGGAAATTTTAGGTCTCGAGAGATCTCGTAGAATTTTGTAGGTTCTCGTAGGGTCTCGTAGAATTTTGTAGGTTCTCGTAGGGTCTCGTAGAATTTTGTAGGTTCTCGTAGGGTCTCGTAGAATTTTGTAGGTTCTCGTAGGTTAATGAAATTAGTATGTAATGATACTGTGCCCTGGGCGCTTCTATTCGCCGTGGACACAGAGGTTCTAATGGAAATGGGATGCTGTGTTATGTTACACAGAGGTTTTAGAGAGTAGGTATTAAATTTGTTGAACTCACATGTTTATTAGTCTGTTTCTTGATTGCTAGACTCTAGTGTTGCTGGATGCTCAGGCAGCGCAACACGCGAGGTAGAAGGCACGGACTCGTTTGTAGGAGCTGGTGGATTAGCATCCTCTGCCGATACGGTCTCTTGATCGCCAGGTTGAGGGGCGCGACGGAGTTGATCATGGGCAACTTTTCATGGTCGTCCTCTACCGACGGCCCGCTTGACCAGGTAACGATCGTTCTCCAGGATTCTGTAAATCTCAAAAGGTTCACTGAATTTAATTTCTAAAGAAGTTTGGTTACGAGGGTTGTTTTTGATAAGCACGTAATCACCCCTTTCAAAGTGGCGCACTTTCGCTTTGCGTTGCTTAAAACGCTGTCTGTCTTGTTCAGCTGTTTGAGACATCTTTTGTTGTACGTGTCGTGTAAGCGCTTCAATATCGACAGTTTGCTCATCGATATTGACCAGGTTCATTAGTTCGGGTGGAGCGCAGTGTTTTCGTCGAGTGATAAGTGTGAGTGGAGCTACCCCCGTAACTCTGTGAGAAGTGCAATTCATCTCCAACATTTGCACGACGAAATGTGGCGGTACACCGCCCATGGAGGAGCACAGGCTTGGCATACCAAGCTGTGGATGTGGTGATGAGTGTGGTGAGGGTAACTGCACATGTTGTGCTGATCCGATGTCAACTTGTGGTACAAGTTGAGCTGATGAGGAAGTGGTTTGGATCGGAATGGTTTCTGAATCCTGATCCCACTTCTGATGACGAAGGAGCTACCCCAGGACGATTTTTAAAAAGTGTGACGTCAGCAGTGCTGACGTCACTTTCATCATCATCTTGATGGTCGCTCATGGTGGAATAAGAAAAACTTCAAGTAGTGTACTTCCAATTTATTCTTCAATGTCTTGAGGAGGTCCGAACGGTCCGACGGCTCGAACTGGAATGAGTCGAGCCCAGTCGTTCGTCCGTATTTATAGTAAAACTCACTACCGTCAAAACATCTTGCGCAATGAGTGTGAAAATTGCTTTCAAGATAGTGAGCCGTACTTTTTACAATAAAGTGAAGCACATTTTAGTTTAATAATTTTCGGAAGTTTAAAATAATCAAATTAACAATCATTAACTTAACTAAAACTTAAAACTTAACTTAAAAACCGATTTGACTAAGAATCAATAAACCATTAATGAAATCATGATTTTAGACGTTGGTTTAACTGATTAAACTAGAATTTAAGTTACACGTGGTGTTTTGTTGCGTGTTGATTTTGTTATTTTGATCAGATAACGCCTTCGCGCCGATATATAATATAATATAAAGCAATGATATATATAAAGACATAGAACGTTATTGAATTGTTTGTTGGATTCGAACTTATAATAACAGCTAGAGTTTAAGATTGTTAGAATTGATGAATTGAATTAAAATTTTGTAGATTTGGGGATTTCTGGAACTCAAAAGTTCCGGAACGTGAGTAGGGAGAAGAATTTTTGATTGAGTAATTGATTGAAAAAATTTTGAATGATCTAAGAGTGGACAGGAAAAAAATATGTGATTTAGGTTGCCTTCGTCAATACCACATTCACAAATGGAAGAGTCTTTGATATGCAGTTTATGTAGATGTACTGGTAAGCAGTGGTTCATTCTCATAGGAATAAGCATTGATGTAAAGCGTTTTCTCATTTTAAATTTTGAAAACCAGGGTTTACAGGGAATTTCAGGTTGAATTTTCGCATAAAAAGATCCTTTCGACTTGGAAGAATTTCTCCAGCAGGAGGACCAACTCTTGAGGAGACGGGATTTAGGAAGAGAGGAAAGATCGTGACAGTAATTTTTAAAGGGAACTTTGTCACCACAGGAGACAGCATCTTTAGCGGTTTGGTCGACTCTTTCATTGCCTGTTATACCAGAATGGCCAGGAATCCATGCCAAAACTACTTCAAAACCTTTTGTGTTGCATTCAATTATATATTTTTTAATTTCAAAGATTATTATGTTATGATTTTTGGAAGAGAAAGGGTTTGATAAAAGTGCTTGAAGAGCACTGCGGGCATCCGAGAATATTACAGTACGGGAAAGTTTAAATAATAGAATGTATTTAATAGCTTCTAACAAGGCTAGACATTCACCTGTAAAGACAGAAGATTCTGGGGGACTTTTAATTTTTTGGACAATGTCATATTGAGCATGGAAGACTCCGTACCCAACACATCCTAAAGGGGACAGTTTAGAGGCGTCAGTGAAAATAGTGTGCCAGCCCCGCCATTCTCTACTAATAATTTGTCGGAATAATTCGTCCGCTTTGTTGTCATCTTTACAGATACCAAAATCAAGAATTATACGAGGGTGGAAAATTACAGTGTCGAAATCAAGTTCAAAAAGGGGCAGGTTAGGGAATCTGAATGTAGGGTCTTTTATTAATTTAAAGTCTCGAAAACTATTTACAAGAAGGGGGTCGTTTTTGGAGCGCCAATATGAGGAAGTTAGTGACAGTCGATCGAGAAGCTGTAATTTGGGTACAATAGGATGATGCAGAAATTGGAGAGCGCGGTAGAAGTAACGGTCAGCTAGAAACTGACGGCGTATATAGAGTGGAGGGTCTACGCATTCAACTTGTAAGGCATTTATAGGGGTTGATTTCATTGCTCCTGATATAATACGCAGCGCCTTTGATTGTATTAAGTCGAGTTTTCTGAGGCTAGCCTTGTTAGCTGGTTCTAATAAGAAGGTGCCATAGTCCAAGACACTACGTATTATAGCATTGTATAGGATTTTTAGTACAAATGGGTGAGCTCCCCACCACACACCAGAAAGGCATCTTATAATATTTAAATTTCTTTCGCATCTAAGAATGACATGATTGCAGTGATCCATTCCGTTTAATTTGCGATTAAGAATAAAGCCAAGGAATTTAACACTATCTTTAATAGGGATGGGGCTGTTGTTAATTTTGATCTCTATTGGGGGAGTGGTTCTTTTTCGGGTGAAGACTACGACATTGCTTTTACCAGCAGAGAGTTGCAAGCCATGGTTAACCATCCAGAGATGAAGTTTATCGAGAGATAGTGCAATGTTTTCTACAGCGATTTCGATGTTCTTGTGGGACGAGTATATTAAAATATCATCAGCGTATTGAAGAATGCGGCAATAACCAATAGACGTTTCTAGATCATAAGTGTAAAGATTATATAAGATAGGGCTGAGAACAGATCCTTGGGGTAAACCACGCCAAATTATTCTAGGTGAAGAGACAGAAGGGTCACAGCAGCGGAAAAATAAGAATCTTTCAGTTAAAAGGTTCATTATGAAATTGCTCAGCTTCTTTGGAATTCTCAGCTCGTGAAGTTTGTTCCTGAGAAGAGGAAGCTGTACGTTATCATATGCAGCTGTGATATCAAGGAATGCACCAACAACAGACTCATTACGGGAAAAGGATAACCTTATGTCAGTCGTTATGATGCTTAGGCTGTCCATTGTACTCTTGCCTTTTCTAAAACCATATTGAGATTTCGCGAGGAGGTTATTACTTTCTAGAAACCATTCTAGTCGATTTTTTATAAGATGTTCAGCTAGTTTGGTTAGGACTGAAGAGAGAGCTATAGGCCGATAAGATTTATAGTCTGACGGGTCTTTGTTAGGTTTAAGAATAGGGATTATAAATTGCGATTTCCAGGAGTCAGGGACAGATCCGGAATCAAATATAGTATTAACAAGATCAAGATAATATTTAAGAAGGACATCAGAAGCTCGAGTGAAAAAGGAATACGGGATGCCGTCCATCCCAGGGGCAGAATCTTTAACGGAGTTAAGGACATTTTTAAATTCTTGAAATGAAAAAGGTTTATCTAAATGGTCTGACGATGTTATTCGGGGGGATGAGGGCAATTCTGACGGCGAAGGGGAGTAAGCGGGTGCTAAGGAGTCCATGAATGAATCAGCCCATGACTGAGTTGGGCAGCAACGAGAGGAAGGAGGGATCCAGGAACGTCTATATCTATGGATTTTTTGCCATAAAACACAAGAGGGAGTATTAGGGTTAAGACTAGAACAGTAATTTTTCCAACCATTCGATTTCTTTGTTTTAAGCAGTCGCTTAGTTTGGGCAATTATTCTGTTAAGATCAATATAGTTTTCCTTAGTCATATTGGACGAGTATTTCAATTCTGCAGTTTTGCGGGCTTTTATAGCTTCAGTACAGTCTTTATCCCACCAAGGAGGCGAGGGAATATTTTTACGGGGGGACTTTTTTAAAGGAAAAGATAATTTAGCACATTCAACAAGTGTGTTTGTAATGTCAGAAGAACATTGATTAATATTATCATGTGAGATAGGGCTTAAATTTGGAACTTTCTCTTAATAAGAAAGGTTGCTAAATTTATCCCACAATGAACTGTGAACATTAAGATTAAATTTAAGAAGAGGGTTGCTAATAAAAGTTGGGCGGGTAAATTTATTTAATATTTGAATTAAGATCGGGAAGTGGTCGCTTCCATAGGAAGAAGAGAGCACCTCCCAGGAAGAAAGTGAGGCAAGTTCTGGGGAACATAAAGAGAGGTCTACAGCACTGACGGCTTCATCGGGGCGGCGCTTTCTGGTTGGAGAGCCGGAATTAAGTAGACAGAGGTTAAGGTTGTCTAATGAATCCAGAAGAAAAGCTCCCACTGAGTCTGTGACGTCACTCCCCCAAACAGGATGATGACAATTTAGATCTCCTAGAACCATGAGAGGTTTAGGAAGGGATTCCAGAACAGAAATAAGGTTACGAAGAATGGGTTTAGTAGGGTATGGGATGTATACTGATACCATGGTAATGTCCATAATACGAGCGGCGACGGCATCAAAGCCGTCGCCGCGAGAACTGATGGAAAGGTTGGAAAAGGCGATGTCATTTTTAATAAAAATGGCAACGCCACCGCGTGCGTCCTGTCTGTCCTTTCTGGTACAGATGTAGCCCGAAATCCTGAAATCAGAATTAGGGGCCATCCATGTCTCAGAGACAGACAGGACGCACGGTTTATATTTATTAATTATGTAGATAAGATCAGATTTTTTATTTCTGATGCTACGACAATTCCATTGTAGGATCCTTTCTTCTGGATCCATTGGATAGGAGGGCGAGAAAATTACTTATCATTGAAGCAACGTTGTTCGGTTGGTTGGGGGAAGGGGAAGTAGAGTTATTGAAGAAGGAGGAGATAAGATTTAAAATTTTTATTAGTTCTGCAATCAATTCAGTATTAGAGAGGATATCCGGAGGGTTATTGAGAGCGCATCCGTTAGGCGCGCTTTCAGAGTGATCTTCTTTTGTTAGGTTATTGTGTGATTCACGGTCATAGCCAAATCTGCGAGGGGGAGGAGAACGAGAGCGACGAGGGATGGATTTCTTATATGACGAGGATGTTGATTGAGTAGGGGGGGGATTTCCAGTAGAAGAGGAGGGGGGAGGGGTTGATGTGACATCAGCAAATGATTTTTTTGAAGCAGAGAAAAGATTAGAGCATTCGGCATATGAGATACATTTCTCTGACATCATTTTTTTAATATTTTTCTGACGTTGTAGTTCAGGGCAGGCTTTGCTTGTAGCAAAGTGCTTTCCGTTGCAATGGAGACATGTTGCTTCGAAATCTTCAACAGAACAAGAGTCCCCAGTATGGGCTTGGGTACACTTGTAACAACGGGGGTTCGATCTACACTGGGTCTTGGTGTGTCCGTACCGACAACAGTTGAAACATTGTATAGTTGGGTATGTGTATAATTCGAATGGGAATGAGCAATAGCATAGGAAGATCCTGGTAGGGAGGACCTGACCATCAAAGGTAAGTACAACTGTCTGAGTAGGTTTCCAGGTTGGAATACCATCTAAAATAACTTTGTAGTTGAGACGTCTCATCTTTAATATTGGGCCACATCCTTTCGGGACCTTTAAGTCTGCTAAAACTTCTTCATCCGTCATGTCTGTTGGGATGCCACGGACAATCCCCATTCTGGTGACATTGTAGGTTGGTATAAAAGCTTTATAATTATTGGAGCTTAAAGATGGGGATTGGAGGAACTTATTTGCAGAGTTGTCAGTATGGAAGTTTAATGTAATGCAGTTACGACCATTACTTTTTACAGAGCCATCTACAAGTCCTGTAAACTCTTGGGATCGGCTGTACAGGAACTTGCCAAAAGTAAGAGGGTGGAGGGTGGTACCTGATGTCTGAGTTGCTTCGATTCTTTGGACATGGACAGTGAAAGGACCCTTGTCCATCGAACTGTACAATTGTCGTGCTACCTGAGTGTTGGGGCTACTTTGGGTTGGTTGAGGTTGGGATTGTTGAGTTGGTTCAACAGGGACTGGAATGGGATTATCGATTGGGGCAGTTGAAAAGGAGTTAGGAGGAGTTGATTGGCCTGCCTGTGGAGGTTCTTCTCTGCTATCAGAGGAAGATTGCGAAGAACGCGAACGTGATCTTTTCAATGATTTTGGACGTTTTGCCTTTCGTCGGTCTTTACGAGAACGATGGACGGTCTCGAAGTCGTTTTCAATGGCCGGGATTGTAACGTACTGGCTTTGGGATGGGGGCTGCGTTACGTCAGTCTCCATCCCCAAACCAGCATGCACCGCGGCGGTCATGCTAAGATCTGGGGGTTCGTTCATGTCGACACAAATACATTTAGCTTTCACTAATTCACACACACAAAGTTTACTCACCACCAAACAAACACAAAAAACACTAAACTGATCTGGCGTAAATAAACAATAAAAGAAAATAAAATGAAAATCCACTGAACGTAAACAAGTTATCGCGAATGACGCTCAGCCGGTAGATCTTCCAAACAGTTCGACACAGAAAATAAATCGTTAAACAGTAAAACACACCACACATTAGCCACAGAACACCTATACCCTACGCCAAAGAGCATTTATGTAAAAATTTCAATACCCCACCCACCCCATAGAAAAAGCACTTCCCGTTTTTCAAGAATTTTACAATTTTACGCTAGATTTTTAAAATGTTCTGAATCATTTCATCAACAAACACAAGTTGTGTTTGTGGTGTGTTGTGTCACCACACCACACAGTTGCATTCACAGAATAATGGCGCCGGCCGGCACACTTACGTGTCGTGACGCGGCGTGTCACGCCACTAGCCAATCGCAAGACAGCGTTTGCGACACGACACGACACCCAAATGTGTCTCTAACCATACTAATTTGAAAGCGATTAGCTAGTGGCGTGTCGCGCCACGACACGACACGTAAGTGTGTCTCTGCCATAACACTCAAATCACACCTTTGTTTGGCTTGACATATTGATTTACTGCTCTATGGATTTATTAGTAGTATAGTAATAGTAAATCCAAAGTAGTAGTCTATTACTCTAATACCAGACTACCACTTTACAAGCCACAGAACACCTATACGGATTTCTATATCCCAACCACTGACCTCTATTACTTGTTTAAAGGTCAGTGATCCCAACCCAACAGACGTTCTGTAATATTTTTTTTTTTAAGCTATTGCATAGCTTCTATCGCGGGCCTTGAGCGTGGAGACCGAATCCAGAAATTTCGTAACGAAAATTTTACGAGAGAATATGCGTGAGTGTGAGTGTTAGAGATTTCTCTTTTTGGATTTCAAAAAATCGATTTTTAAAAAATCGTTTATGTAAATTACACATATAAATCGATTTTTGTAAACTAAGTTTTCCGAACGCGAACCGAATCGTTCGTTGGCCATTTTCCCGGACGTGAACCTACATATAGTCGCCTCCCAAACGGAAACCGACTCATCGGTCTTGTCTCCGAACGCAAACCGAACCATTGATCGTTTTTCCGAACGTGATCCGACCAATAGTCGCTTCACAAACGGGAACCGACCCATCGATCGTCTCTCCGAAAGCGATCCGAACCATATAATTCGATTTTTTGGAAAATCGATGTACAATTACCTACGTAGTTAATAATAGAGTTGTGGTGTTTAGTTTGTTTTTACTGGGGTGACATAGTCGTTGTCGACCAAAGCCCCATTAAATAAATAAAGATTTAAAAAAAAAAAAAAATGAGCTGTCTCTGTCTAAAATCAGATTTTCTGTCTACAAAAAAAATTCAAGAACACACCAATTATTTTCTATGTAAATATGTGTATGTAAATAAGATAAAGTTGTAAAATATTTTATAGAAATCAATTTGGTTTTCAAAATTTTGGTTGAGTCTCCCTCAGAATTCCGACCATATTCTAATAAATACGCACCCTCCATCTAAATGCTTAGGTACGAAACTATCATGAAACGGACACTGACAGAGTTGTGACAACAAAAGTCATAAAAGCCTTAAACAAGAATTGAATTGAATTGAAAGATCACACCAACTATTTAACTAAAGACTCACACAAAACAACACACAATGTAATAAAGATAAGTTGTCTTGAGCGGATATTTTAAAAATTTCAAGAAAGAGAAAATTTTAAATGAATATTAGTGATCTTTGTCCGGATCATGATTATGGGCAAGATATTATTTCTGGCGATTTGTCAGGAGCAAAAAATAAATATGGAGCCAGTAGAGTGAGTTTACGAAGTTGTGAAAGTATCGGATCTGACATGGAAGGAATTGAGGAGAGAAAAGCGATTAAGAGGAGTAGAGATGTTGATGATACTTGGACTACAGTAAGTAGATATGGTAAGCGCACCGCACGAGTGGAGACGTGGGCTCCGGGAGAAAAAATAGAAATTAATATAATTTGTCGTGGCATTTTGCCTAAGCAATTTCGGCTAGCTAAATATCTTAAGGAAGAGAACATTCAGGACGTAATTAAGGTTAAATATATTAACCAAGGAAAAGCTATGATCCAATTCAGTAATGAAAAGAGTGCGGTGAAATTACTTAACAACAGATATTTTAACGAAAATGGACTCAATTGCCAAAAGACCAATGAAGTAAACCAATCTTAAGGAGTGATTAAAAACATTGATTTGGACCTAACGGAAGAAGAAATTATTGAAAACCTAAACAGCGACTTGGAAATCCTAGGAGTTAAAAGACTTAGACGGAAAAATAGATATAATGACGAATGGGAAAATAGTGAGGCAATCCGGATTTGCTTTCAGGGTCCATCACTGCCTCCTCACATCAAAATATTTGACATGATTTTTAGCATTAGTCCGTATATCTTCCCGGTGACTCAATGCTCGCAGTGCTGGAGATTTGGTTGGTATAGTATTAAAATGTGTCCATCCAATAGAGTGATTTGTCCCAAATGTAGCCAAAATCACGTAAATTGCGAAACAACTTCTTTCAAATGCAATAACTGCGGAGGCAAACATATGGCTTTGGCTAAAATATGCCCTACCTACACAAAAGAGAGAAAGATTAGAGATCTGATGGCAGAATCGAATTGCTCTTACAAGAGAGCTAGTACTCTATGCTCACCTACTTCACCACCTGCTCCTCCACTAAGCGAACATGATTTCCCGACTTTACCTACAAAAAATGATCAACTCGAGCAGTCCGATTTCAGAGTATCCCCTTCCACCTCTGATACATTCGCACGAATTACACAAGGTAAATTAACGCCTAAAAAGAGACAAATTATAAAAAAGAAGAAGGATTCAAATAAAACAGACTCGGAATATAAAACACACTCAGATGATAGCGAACCTGAGAGTAAAAAACCGACGAGAAGAGCAGGAAATTCAGAACAATCCTCATCATGGTCAATTCTTTTTAAAAAATGAAAAGAAAAGATCTTTGAGAATAATTTATCACTAACAGAGAAGATAAGCGAGTGCCTAAACATTTTAGTAAAAGAAATTATATCCATAGCTGTGCAATATTGTTCTGACTTCCCCGGTTTCAGCTTTTTAACCAAGTATGGATAATAAAAAATCTCACACTACAGTAAACCTAAACCTAAACTATCAGAACTTGAATGCCTTTTAAACCAAGAAAAGATCCATATTGCAATAATAAGTGAGACTTGGCTCGACCCGGACAGTAGCTTTCATTTAAGTGGACATAACATCTTCCGTTAAGACCGTGATGATGGTCATGGCGGAGTTGCGATTCTGACCCATTGGTCCATAAAAGCACAAAGATGTCATTTTGAAATTTTCAACGATTATATTGAAATAGTCTATATTAAAATTCAAAATTGCAACAACCTGGAAAATATTATTCCTCCAAATGGTAATAACACTTCAATAAGGGACTGGGATTATTTATTTTCTCAGTTCAGTCAGAAATCAGTCATAAATCAGTCATTGCCGGAGACTTCAATGGACATCACACCAACTGGTCTTCTAAATTAGATATGAGAGGTAGACAATTATATGACTCGGCTCTAGACAGTAGCTTTGTCACTTTAAATGATGGAAGTGCAACTCGGATCAAATTAGTTAATGGATCTATTCAAAAGACAGCACCTGACGTGACTTTCGTTTCTTCTGATATTGCACTTCATTTTAACTGGAGAACCATGAACGAATCTCTCGGTAGCTGTTGCGGACCGCACACACCGCGCCGCTCATATGAGCGCGTTGCGGGTCCGACTTATATACGCGCCCGCTGACGAGCGAACCGAGCAGCTGTTAAGCCGCTCAAGGTTGAGCCGGCGCTACGTCAGCTGCGGGGGTGGACTGGCGCGCTATCGTCCTTACTCTAACTGGGGAGGCGTGAGGTAGATGACCTCTACTATTGCCTACTGCTTGATTGTAAATGGAAACAACCTCTTCTGTGGTGTGGTGGCGCGAAGGGATCGACCGTATGACCTAAGCCTAGACCGGATCAGCTGTTCTATTCTAGCTTCCCTTCTTGAAGACTTCTTGTATTACTTCCTGACTACTTCCTTTCTTCTAGTATTGCTTCCTGACTGTTTCTAGTATTGCTTCACTGTTGCGCGCACACTTATCACACTTTCGGCTACACGGGAACGTCTAAACTAAAATGTACATTAAAATTTAGGGTAGGGCCTCACCTTGTGGTTTTGCCCTGGCCTCAACTCCAGGGGTGACTACCCCTGGGTAATGGGGGGTTGCCTTTCGGCGGTGCCACCCTAATTTTCTTATTCTACTTACAAGCTACTTAATCTACTTAACTAAATATGTATGTACAAAGCTTTATTATGATATAATTATATAAATTTTTTTTTTGTTGTTTTTTCCCATTAGTTTTGTACTTTTTATTTTATTTTTTTTGTTTTTTATATATATATGCATTTTTTATTATATTTATATATATCATTTTTTTTTTTTTTTTTTTTTTTACTGGGTTTTTTTTTCTTTTTGTTTGTACATGAGATATTTACAATACATATTATTAATATAATATATATATATATATATAGTACACTAAAAATTTAACTTATGGACTAACTATATAAAGCTTATAAACTATGAAGTATATATAGAAACAATATAATAGAACACAGAAGGTACAAAAAAAAAAAAAGCAGTAGATATATAACAAAAAAAAAACTATAGAACTTTGTACACAAACATGAATTTAAGAATAAAGAGCAATGTATAGAAGAAGAAGAAATAGAAGGTAGCTGGTAATCAGCGGGGATGGGATCCCGGTGATCCGGTGATAACCGAACCCGGGAGTCCCAGGATCTCGCGGGGGAGGGTTTTCCATGACCTGTCCCGGTCGGGAGGTCTGGCGTGCAGCGGCGCAAGGCCCTGCAGGTGTTTGTGTGGACCGTTGTCGGCCTTGTCGTACATGCGACGGGCCGACATTACCACAAAGTCCTCTATGCCCCGAGTCCTCGTGTCACGGGCGATGACATCATTTCTGACGTATCTGCCCGCACCAGTGCAGACTCGGAGCGCTACATTCTGTAGCGTCTGCATTCTCCTTTTATTGGTCTTCGAAAGGAGTGCATACCAGGCAGGGGCGGCATATGTGAGCCGGGACCGGATGTAGGTCTTGTAAACCCGGACTTTGGTCCTCAGCGGTAGTCTGGATGTCAGTACAGGTCGGAGTTGCGCCCGGGCCGCGCGCGCCTGCTGAAGGGCGCGCTCTACCTGGGGCCTCATCCTCAACGACCTGTCTATGTCGACGCCGAGGTACCGTGTGTGGGTCTGCCACACTAGTTCCTGGCCCCTGAGCTGGAGACTTGCTGGGTGGTTCCGGCGGTTGGAAACGAATAGCGCTGCGGTCTTCCCAACGTTGACCGCAATGCGCCATTTGTCCAACCAGTCTGGGAGGATATTAAGGAGGCGTTGCATACGCCTTGCGGCGATGGGGGGGTTCCTTGAAGAGGAAAAGTAGGCGCTGTCGTCCGCGAATAGGGCTAGAACGACATCCCTTTCCCCGGGCAGAAGATGACCCTCCAGGGTAGGGATGTCGTTCGTATAGAGCGCGTAAAGGGCGGGGGAGAGGCAACTCCCTTGTGGGACGCCCGCTATGGCGGGTCGTGGGGTCGAGTGGACTCGTTCCACCGCAACGAAGAAGTTTCGTCCTCGGAGGAACGAGGCCAAGACGTGTGTGAGGGCTGGTGGGAGGCTGGAGAGGGATAGTTTATAAAGGAGGCCGTGGTGCCAAACTCGGTCGAACGCCTTTTCCACGTCTAAAAAGACTGCGACCGTGCAACGACCACGGTTGTGTTCTTCCGCCAGCAAGTGGAGCACGCGCGTCAACTGCAGCGTCGTGCTGTGCTGGCTTCGGAACCCAAATTGCTCCGGTCGCGGGTCCAAGGCTGGGTAAAGGCGACGGAGGAGAAGGCGTTCGAAGAGTTTGGCCACGGTGGGGAGGAGCGTGATGGGTCTGTAGTTTTCGGGTAGGCGACGGTCCTTACCTGGCTTGGGAAGAACTATTACCTTCCCGATCTTCCAGAGGTCGGGGAAATGATGGGTGCGGAGGATGCCGTTGAACAGGCGCGCAAGTACAGCCATTCCGCGGCGAGGCAGATGTCTCAGAGCCAGGTTCGGGATCCCATCGCATCCTGGCGCCTTTCGCCCTGGTAGGCGAAGGACGGCCTTCCGAACTTCGGCGGGTGAGATAAAATACTCACCGCTGAGAGCCGGGGTGGGGAGCGATAGGAACTCTCTAACTGTCTCCTCGACATGTGCGTGGTGGTTCAGAGTTTCCTGCGCGGCATCCGTTGGGATAGGGTGGGGAGTGAACTGGACTTCAAGGTGGGATGCGAGAATCTCGGCGCGGTCGGAGGGCGCGAAGCGCCTAACCCCGTCGCGATCGAGCAGCGGGTAGGTCGGTGCGGGTGCACGGGTCAGGGCTCGGTTCAGCGCGTACAGGTTGGTGTCGTGTTCGGCGGCCCGGTCGATGGTACTCTCCCAGGAGTCCCCACGCCAAGCCCGTACGGCCTCCGTGACCTTCTCGGACAGCTTAACGAGGTCGGCTTTGACGCGCGGGCAGCGCGACTGCGCCCACTCGCGTCTTAGCCTCCTCTTCCTCTGAATGTCCCGCGTGATGTTCGGCGGGAGTACATCGCGCACTTTGGAGTGGCGCTGGGCTATCGGTGTGGAGGCCCCCTCTTTAGCGGCCTGGAGCCTGGCTGTCAGTATTGAGGCCTCCTTTTCTACCTCCTCAGGGGTAGTAAGGTGGCCTATATCGATGCCGGCGAGTGCTCTGGAAAAGACCTCCCAGTCCGTCTTCACGCCCGCCGGACGCGGCGCAGTGAAGTCCGCTGTGAGGGCGAGCGTGATGAGGAGTGGAAGGTGGTTAGTGTCCAAGTCGTAAAGGACCTCGACTTGGACGGGGCATTCCAGGTTTTTTGTTAGCACGATGTCTAAGACATCGGCTGCGTGTCGGGTGTCGGTCGGGATGTGGGAAGGGGAGTCGGGACCTAGGATGTTGACGTCGCTGATCTCTGCGTCCTGTTGTAATCGGCGGCCCACTGGGTTGATGACCCGGGACCCCCAGTCAGGGTGCTTCGCATTGAGATCAGCGGCTAGGAGGGTAGGGGTGGAGGAGCCAAAAATGGCGGAAATGTCCGACCCGGAATAACGGGGACCGGGGGGGCGATAGCCTGCGAAGAGTTTGATCTCGACACCTGCCGCGCTCACCAGGACCCCCGTTGTCCGCAGGTCGACAAAGGGGAGGTGCTCAATTTCTTCGTGTATGACGTCACGCCGTACCAGGACCGCTGTGCCCCGAAAGGCCGTTCCTGAGGCGGGGGACACCTCGTCCCGTCTATACACGAAGTAATTGGGCAACGAGAAGGGGATATGAGGGGCTAATTTAGTCTCGCCCAGCAGGATGATGTGGATGTCCTGAGACTGGGCGAGGAGGCGGAGGGGCTGGGTGTGTGACCTAACCCCTCCGGGATTCCAGTATAGGAGGCGTAGGGTGGGTGTGCTACCCATAATGGTTCCTCTTTAGCGAGGCTAATGCGCGCATCGCTGCCTGCTGGAGGTCACCCCCGGCGGCGATGGTGACAAGGAACTCCGTCAGGATCCCGAGGATTGCCTCCAACGGGTTCCCGGCGTGTTCTGCCGTTCTTGGCTCCGCGGTATGGGCGGGGCGGGGTTCGGGGAGGGGTTGAGCTGCCTGAGGCGCGGGTGGGCGTGCATCCGCCCGGTCGCGCCGCGGCAGGGGGGCCCTTTGGGCCATGGGTTTGGGGTGGGAAGAGGATGTCTGGGTTGGGGTGGGGGCAGCAGCGCCCGAAACCGGTGCTGGTTGCGGTTGCGCGCTTGCCCGTGGCACTACTACCGCTGGAATCGGCGTTGAGCGCGGCTTGGCGACTGGGCGCGTCCCAGCGAGAGTTGGGGTTGGTGTTGGTGCTGGGACGGGAGGTGGGGGCGGTGGGTGGGGGGTTGAGGATGCGACTGGCTTCCTCCTCCTTCTACCTCCGCGGCGTCTCCTCCTCCTACCTTTGAGCGGGACGTCGCGCTCGGTGGGTTCGTTTGCCCGACTGGGCGGGGCTGAGGTTGGTCGGCTTGGGGGCGGGGCGGTCGTTCGCCCACGCCCCGTGGAGGTTATGGGTTCGATTCCGGTAGCTGCGCGGGTAGGCGCGGGCGCAGGTGGAAGGGGCGGTGCTACACGCACGCCCCTTTTGCGTGCCTCACGTCTAAAGACGGGGCACCGGCGGTCATTGGCCGTGTGGTCCCTTCCGCAGTTGGCGCAGGTTGGTTTGGCCGTGATTTCGCGGGGACAATCCGCCGCGAAATGTTGGCCTCCACAGCGCACACAGCGTTGGGGACGGTGGCAGTTGGCCGAAGCGTGGCCGAATGCTTGGCAGCGATGGCACTGCGGTACCCTATCGGCCGCGCCTCGCCACGACTCGATGCACACCCCGGGCATGCAGAGGAGCTCGGTCGTGCCGTATAGCCGCGCTAGCTCCACCTGGGTGAGGCGGTCTAGCTGCGCGTGAAACAGGCAGCCGGCTCGACCCTGCTTTGTCGGGATGTGCCTGACGAAGCGAGTCGGGAAGTCCAAGTCAAGGAGGGCGGTCTTTATTTCCTCCGCGTGGGTGTCTGCGGGGAGGCCGCGGATGGCCACCTTTGTAGGTAAATCTGCCGCGACGCTATAGCAGTACCAGCTTATTGCCGGGTCCTCTGCCATAGCGTCGATGAGATACCGTTGAACAGTCCGATACTCATCTGCGGAGCGGGGGGTAAAACGCACCCCTTTACCCAGAGGGCGTGCGTTGGGGGCGTGGCCAAGGGCAGCCCGAAGTTTGGCGAAATGTGCCGTCCAGTTCGGCAAACATTCCACCACTATCGGGGGGTGGCCCTTGGTCGGCTGTGATTGTCGAGGGGCAGGGGAAGGGGCGGCGGTCGCCGCGTTCACCGGGGTTGGTGGTCGAGGTCGGGGTCGGGGTGGTGATGCCATGGCCGCGGCGTACGACGCGGCGGCGCTAGGGGTTGGGGAGGGCGGGGAAAAGACGGGTACGTCTGGGTTTGGGGCAAGGGGCCCTAGCCCAGCGTATGACGTCGAGTCTCCTTCCGGAGCCTCTTCGTCCCCACTTACCTCTGTGTCGTAGTCGGTGGTGGTGTGGTGGTCGCTGCTGCTCGTTGATGAGCACGCGTGGCGCAGGCCGGACGGCCCGGCTAGCGCTTCGCGCGCTGCCGCTCGGGGCGGCGATGGCGACGGGGACGCCGGCTGAGGGAGGCGGATCGGTGCAGGCCTCGACGAGCACGGGGTCGATATGAGAGGGGGAGAGAGGGGCAGAACCTTCTGCCTCTTCTCCTCCCTCTCCTCACCGTCGCTCGAGCTAGTCGAGTACCTGCGTCGGGGTTGTCGGGTAGCTGGGCCCCCGGGCGGACAATCGGGATCGGGTCGGGCCGGAAGCTCAGTTCCGGATGCGACGATCCCCTGGTCCTCGGGCGGAGGCTGTGCAGCCTCAATTGCTGCTGGTGGTGGGGGGCGACTACGCAATGCGCCCGGGGCCAAAACCACAGATTTCTCTGGGTTCATGAGGTCCCGGCGCGTAATCGCCATATCTAGGACCGTCTTCTTTCGAAGACGGCCCTGGGGTTTCGGAGGGGAGGCCTGCTCGTCAGACATTTCGTCTGACAAGCAAGTACAGGGGGAGGGGGGGGGGTTGTCGGGTTGGGGGGGGAACACGCGGGGGGAAACCGGCGGTGCAGCTCGCTTGCGCTTGCCGCACTGCCTGGTTAGGAGTGGATGGTGCGGGGGTCGGTTGCCACTACGCTGGATGTTTTATTATAAAACACCAGGTAGTGACCACACACGACGGACGGGATAGGCGGGGCGGTGGGATCGGTCCCGTCCAATCATGCGCGTTGCGTCCGTGTTTTGCGCGCGCGCGACACTCCGGTGGGGGGCGACGCGCACCACCAAGTCACCAGCGTGGTGAGAGGTGGGGTCGCCCGGCCCTTCGGTTATCGCGGAGCGCAGTCGGGCGCCTGGGGAACGCGAGCGCGAACGCGGTCGCGAGTAGACTCGTTCGGGGAGTATAGTGCGACGTGCGGTTGGCGCTGGTGTCGCAGCGGAAGCGCAGGATGCAGGAGCGCACACTTTCGGTCCCGACCTCGCGCGCCTATATACCGCGAGGCGTGACCGTAAGGAAAGCGCCCTAATTAAATTTCTAATTTCCTAATTTTCTGCCAATTATTCTCTTGCGGTCGACCACCTTTTTGCCTATCATTTATTTATTGTTCATATAAGGTACATAATAAAGGTTGTAAATGATGGGCACAATGCCCCCGTATCATATTTGCCCTATTTTGTGGTCACTCGACCTTTATTTATACCTTAACTTAAGTAATTTAAATCTAAAAAATACAGTTTTCGTCTAGTCTTAAAAATTAAAATAATTATAGAAAATCAACCAAAGCACTAAAGATATTACATATTACGCGGTAATGTAGGTTCGTCTACTGCCTACTCGTAGGACTAACTTTTATTATCTTTCTAAGTATCACATGAGCGTAATTAATATAATTATCCTACAATCTAAATTAAACATAATTACGTAAACTTAACCTACGAGTGCGAGTGAGATAGACATTCATGTGTCGCGTATCACATCGCGCGACACGATTACCTATATGAATATCTATCTTCACTCGCGAACCTAATTCGCGCTTGCGCCGACGTACACTTTGGCGTGCGTCGTCTTTCGTGGGTCGTCGCCGACAGTAGCGATCATGTAATGATAAAATTGAATATTGATGTAATCCCATTTAATAATGGTGAATCCCGAAGACAGTACAAGAAAGCTGATTGGTCTAAATACAAACTGAAAATAGAGGAAGATCTAAGGGGCTTTAATTTTTCATCAGACAACCAAACTGCGTATGACAACTTCATAGATATTATGAATCAGGCCGCTGACGAAAATATACCAGTTAGTAAGATAAATTCAAATCCTACAAAGCCATCTAAATTTAATCCGAAGCCTTATTGGTCTCAAGAGTTGTCTAAACATGTTGCTGAGAGAAGATTGGCTTTAGTAAAATTCAGAAGAAACCCTACCCCGGACAATCTTAGTATTTTACAAGAGAAAATAAGTTATGCGCAGTCAGCGATCCGACGAGCGAAGAAAAAATTTTGTGACAGCATTGACAACACGACTTCTTCAAGTGAGATGTGGTCTCGCATGCGTTGGCTTAAAGGTTATAGATCATACAATTCATATACTTTAGATAAAGGGAAGGCAGAAGATTTACTATGCAGTTTGGCGCCAGACTATGTTCCTCCGGCCAGACCTTCTTTTGTTTCAAATAATTCTCACTTATGCTCCTTAGTTTCGGTAAAAGAACTTGATAACTGCATTAAGCGTTCAGATACTGCGCCTGGAGCTGATAATATTTCATATTCAATGATTCGTAATCTTCCGGTTGTAGGTAAACTAGCACTAGTGGACTTATATAATAGATTTTTGTCTGCGAGTTTTGTTCCTAAACAATGGAAACAGTCAAATATTATTCCTGTACCAAAGCCAGGGCAAGGAAATCAGTTATCAGGAGGTATTAGACCAATAGCTTTACTTGCGTGTCCCTGTAAGGTATTTCATACCATAATAACTCGTAGACTCGATTGGTTTTTAGAAAAGAATGATCTTTTTTCTATGGAAACAATTGGGTTCAGAAGAGCTCGATCTTGTTTAGATAACCTATCTAGAATAGTGTCCCGGGTTCAGATCGGATTCACGAATGGTCTTCCTACGGTCGGCTGCTTTGTGGACATTGAGAGCGCTTATAATAATGTTAATATTTCTAGCCTTTTGCATATTTTAGACAGCCTTGGGGTGGGAGCTTCTTTATGCAATTATTTGTGGGAGTTTCTACATGAAAGAATTCTTACTATTAAGTTCTTCTGCCACAATCTTGGGGATTCACTTAGTCGATCTACAGGGATGGGCATAGCTCAGGGGGACCCATTGTCCCCTCTGTTATTTAATGTAGCAACTATTAAGATCTGCCATAACATCCATCTTCCAGTATTTATTTCTCAATATGCCGATGACTTTGTTCTATATAGCTCAAACAGAGACATTGCAGTTGCTATAACCGATACTCAAAATGCTTTGAATAAGTTCTGCAAACTCATTGAAGTACTTGGATTAAGCATCTCTTACAGGAAAACAAAAATGTGTGTGTTCAACAGAGGCAGGCGAAGTAATAACATTAGTTTGACTATAAATGAAACCAATATAATAGAAGAGGTAGATAGTGTAAGATACCTCGGTTTGTGGCTAGACAGAAGTTTGAAGTGGGGTAGGCATATTAACGAAATTTGTAGTAAAGTTAGTAGATTTATAAATGTAATTAAAGTTCTGGCGGGGGGAAATTGGGGGATTCATCCAACACACCTCAGACGGTTATACATTTCAATAATTCGAAGTAGATTAGACTATTGTAGCTTTCTCTATGATAATAGTGCAAAAAGTCATTTAAGGAAACTAGACATCCTACAGAACCAGGCTATGCGTGTTATAGGAGGGTTTATTAAAAGTACTCCCATACATGTCATGGAAAGTGAGTTATGCTTACCGCCATTAAACATCCGTAGATACTACCTTGCAGGCAAATATTGGTTGAGGGCTAGATCTTTTGAAAACAACATAACTATCAAGGTAATAGAACAATTAACTAACCTTTGTGATCATTATTATTGGAGTCGTAAGAAATTGCCTATGCTGTCAATTGTTCATAAAGAGCTTAATAATAATTATATTTATTCAACGAGTAAGCTTCTTTTACATTCGTTGGATACATGGATCACTCATTTTGATTTGTCGGAAAGTATCAAAACCAACATCGAAGGTGTAAATATTGCCAAAAAGTTACTTAATGCGGTAGCTTTAAAAAATCATTGCATTTCGTTTTTAAATCAAATGTATAATACGTTTTATAAAATTTATACGGATGGTTCTAAGGATGAGTCTGGATCAGGGGCTGCGTTTTATGACCCTCAGGCAGAATTAAGTACTAAATTCCAAATAAAAACAGATTGTATATCCGTGATGCATACGGAACTGGTAGCCATTTCGGAATCTTTGTCATAATATGTTCTGTCAGTGAATCACAATAGATTTGTTATTTTATCAGACTCAAAAAGTGCACTCTTACATGTGGCTCGGTTGACCTCAAGTTGTCGGGGTCTTCCGATAGCCTACACTATTTTAGATACCATATACAAAATTCTCGCGTCTAATAAATCTATTGTGATTCAGTGGATACCGTCTCACATTGGAATCACAGGCAACGAGGAGGCAGATCGAGCAGCGCGACAAGCCATATGCGACGGCATACCTTACAGTTACATACCAACTCATTCTGAAGTATTAAATAAAGTCAAAGAGATATGCCGTCAAATATGGGACGAATTTTTTAATGAACGCTCACGTATTAAAGGAATCTGGTACAAGACGATCCAATGCGATCCTCCTCGTCTCCCGTGGTTCGAGAGGCTAAGCGCAGAAAGGAAATTAATTGTTGGATTACTTCGACTGCATGCCGGACACATTCCGTCAAATAAATTCAAATTTTTAATGAAAGTATCAAACACTCCAAATTGTATAGATTGCGGTATTTTGGAAGACGTACATCACGTCCTGACGGAATGTGTACGGAATGCGGCTCTTCGACAAAATTCTCAGTTGGTTGGAAATAATAATATAGGCACATGTAATAGTATTTTGGCCTCGCCGCTATCTGTCGAGGCCAAAATACTATATAGATTATATATCTCATCGCTTGAACGGGATAGATAGGTTTGGATTTTATAAATATTTTTGTTATGTTATTAGGTAGGTTTTTTAATTAATGTACAATTACCTACGTAGTTACTAATAGAGTTGTGGTGTTTAGTTTTTTTTACTGGAGTGACATAGTCGTTGTCGACCAAAGTCCCATTAAATAAATAAAGATTAAAAAAAAAAAAAAATGTAATAAAGATAAATTAAACCTTCCTTACACAAAACTACACATAGAACTGGAACATATCACAATGTCCATTCAAATTTATAACAAGCTTCCTACAAAATTAAATCATTTGAGAAAGACTCAATATTTTCGAAATCTTTTTAGTGTCTAAACGATTTCATATTATGTTATTTTATTTTATATTATATACAAATATTTCTTTTATATTTATATACAACATTACTTATAATATTTTAAGTATCAATAGATTGTAGTGCCCCAGCAGGGTCTATGTTGAGAAAATCTGTACCTATACCATAGCATAAGACATATTTTGGAACCAACTGGAACAATAAATTAAAATATGAAATTTTCTTTTATATGGGGTAAAAATGTTAGTATCAAAAATCATGTTATCATCTGGACTTACAAACCTTTTTGCTATTCCAAGTTTGATCCAATTAATAATTTAAACATTTAATAGCCGTGTTGGCCAGGTGGAAAGTTTCTCGACTTTAAATCCGAAGGTTGTGGTTTCAAATCCCAGCCGTGCATCAATGGATTTAACATTAATATACTTATTAGCTGTGATGAGATTGCAAAATGTCACGTATGGAATGCTAGCTACTGCAAAATGTAAGTTATTTTTGCATGTGAATTTGCATGTGACTTATTAATTTCTTTTTTTCGATAAATGTCTTGTCACACCAGTTGCAAGAATATGGCTTTTCTCCAGTGTGAATTCGCATGTGTCTTTTCAAATTTGTTTTTTGATTAAATGTCTTGTCACATCTGTTGCAAGAATATGGCTTTTCTCCAGTGTGAATTCGCATATGACTTTCCAAAGTTCCTTTTCGATTAAATGCCTTGTCACATATGTTGCAAGAATATGGCTTTACTCCAGTGTGAACTCGCATGTGTTTTTTCAACTTTTCTTTTTCATAAAATGCCTTGTCACATCTGTTGCAAGAATATGGCTTTTCTCCAGTGTGAATTCGCATGTGTACTTTCAAATATCCCTTATGACTATATGCCTTGTCACACCTGTTGCAAGAATATGGCTTTTCTCCAGTGTGAATTCGCATGTGTTCTTTTAAATGTTGATTTTGATTAAATGTCTTGTCACATATGTTGCAAGAATATGGCTTTTCTCCAGTGTGAACTCGCATGTGTACTTTCAATTTTGCTTTTTCATAAAATGCCTTGTCACATATATTGCAAGAATATGGCTTTTCTCCAGTGTGAATTCGCATGTGACTTTTCAAAGTTCCTTTTCGATTAAATGCCTTGTCACATCTGTTGCAAGAATATGGCTTTTCTCCAGTGTGAATAAGCATGTGTGTTTTCAAAGATCCTTTTTCGTTAAATGCCTTGTCACATATGTTGCAAGAATATGGCTTTACTCCAGTGTGAACTCGCATGTGTTTTTTCAACTTTTCTTTTTCATAAAATGCCTTGTCACATCTGTTGCAAGAATATGGCTTTTCTCCAGTGTGAATAAGCATGTGTGTTTTCAAATGTTCTTTTTGACTAAATGTCTTGTCACATATGTTGCAAGAATATGGCTTTTCTCCAGTGTGAACTCGCATGTGTTTTTTCAAAGTTCCTTTTCGATTAAATGCCTTGTCACATCTGTTGCAAGAATATGGCTTTTCTCCAGTGTGAATAAGCATGTGTGTTTTCAAAGATCCTTTTCGATTAAATGCGTTGTCACATCTGTTACATGAATATTTCTTATTTTTAGTGTGAATATTCAGATGACTTGCTAACTTATACCTATTTGAAAAATTTATGTTGCACACATCACAAGAGAAACACGATTTCTTGACAATTATTTCATTCTCTGCTATAATTTCTTCATCTGAAGGCAGTTGTGAATTATTTAGATCATTACCAATTTCAGTGTCTTCAAGTGATAATTCCTCAAAATCTTGAGTTTCATATGTCTCTTCTTTTATCACATCGATTCTGTCTAGTTCCTCCTCCTTAATAGTTAGTGCAGGTGTACTTTCAGTGTGTGGATAATCACTTATACACATGGACAATGTAGGAGTCACTGATAACTTTTCTTTTATTTCCAGAGGCAGCATTGTGACCGTTTCATGTGTAGCCTGAAATAATATGTTCAATTCAATGATTAATTACATCAGCTGCAACTCCAAAACGGTGTAATTTAATAGATGGATTCATGTTTATTTTATTTTATAAAAAAACCATTGGCCTGCATTGAAATTACTACTTATAGCTGAAAAAAGAAGAAGATAAGATGGAAGGAATGAAGAACGGTTGACAAAACAGGTATAAAGTGAGTGTGAATGGAAATGTCAGAAGAGGAAGACCTTGGCATATTTTTTTGGACCAAATTGGTGATGTTTTGAAAAAGGCCAGGGAAGAGCACCTACTCTTAACCAACAAGCGTGCATGATGAAAGTGATGAGTGTGAATGCAGCAATATAAGTATGTCAGGATAGTAGCAGGTGGAAAGCCATGGTCTCTGCCTACCACTCTAGGTAACAAGTAAGAATTTCCGTATGAATGTATGGAATGGAACAGCATGCACACAGCATCCCGGCTTCGCATTGGTCTAGAAGAAATGTGAAGGAATGCAGTATTTACCTCAATGCCACATTCAAACAGATCTTGAAGGATTCCGTTGGAACTTTGTGCCATTTGGGATAATTTGTGGCACTTCTGCAGCTCCCGGTGACAAACATAGCACACTGTGCTGGGCCTTCCAATTTCTGATTCTGTGTTGAGCTGAAACAAATCATGTACCTACAATGTTAGGGGACAGTACTACCACTATGGCCTGCCTTTAGTGTAATTACCGATCGATTCTGAGATTTATTAGGGTTGGATCACATTGGGGTGGATTTTCTCTACCTCCTGGTACCTACCACACAATTCACATTTAGCGTAAGTTTTAATTTACCTACCTTGGTGTTAGTAAGTGTTTCGTACATCTCTAGGAGGTGGATATTATCAACTTCCAGCATCCTGATATTGCCGATTAGACATATTCTGCACACCGAAGCCATTGCAGATAGATGTATTTACAGAAAATAAATCAATAAATCACACCACACATCAGCCACAGAACACCTATACCCTACCCGACTTATATGCTCTTTGCCCTACCCCAGGCTGTCGTCACCACTTATATGCTCTTTGGTCGTCACTAGGAACAAATAAAGTTTTATACTGACTTTCTGCCACTCAGATAAAAAACATAATACTACAAAAATAAAAAGTTTAACGTAGCACCAAAGTACCTAACTACAATAATAATTTTATTTTAGTCGTATTTTACGTCAAACCAATATCTTCGTAATGTTGGTAATAAATGTTAGTTTTTTGTTTTGATCAAGTTTTGCTTGCCGAAGGTTTCTAAATATTTTTATAATTAATGTGTTTTTATTACAGAAATACAGTGAACAGAATATGTTATTCAATTGGCTTGAGTGCGCGGGCCTCGTAAAGAACTACGAGGCCCGCTCCGGGCGGTACGAGAGAGAGAGATTCTGGGCCTTGCAATTCTTTAGAGGTTATGATTTCGTCATATTTAGGTGTACATAATACAAATAGCTTAATTTAATTACTACGTGTACGTTTGCGTAATATAAAAGATATGGGAGGCAAAACTTTGAGGAAGTGCGAAGTTTGTGGAGTGAGAAGGTTTAGGAAGAGCACATCGGGAATATTTCTAGCCAAATTCCCATTGGAGCCTGAAAGGTAAAAAGTTGACCTATTATCTTATAAAATGCATGGATAATTATGTTTGATTATTGCAGTTGTTCAAAACAACTTGTTTATTTCTGAAAACTGCATTTTATTATTGCAGTAAATGCCGGTAATAGTGTGGTAAATTTATATCGATATTTTTGTCGATGAATCAGCTGGTTCACCGTTAACCGTAATAACCATTCTAAATACTAGGTACTTACATAGAACGAGTAAATTTGAATGGTTTTGCATGATTTTGTTTTTTTATGTTATATTTTTTGAAGTGAAACTTCTATAAAAAGGGTACTATTTATTAGACTGAATTATTTTATAAAAGTTTATTTCTTTGTTGCAGCCACCAAAGTACTGGAATTGGGTCTTCCAGTTTTTAATGAATTGTGCTCAATCACATGTAAAATTGCACAAGCACAAAGTACAGCAAAATCATTAAATTGTCAGTAACATTGTCTTTGATATTATTGCAGTACTATTTTTTAGACTATGAATTATTTTATAAAAGTTTATTTCTTTGTTGCAGCCTCCACAGTACTGGAATTGGGTTGTTGACTGGGTCTTCCAGTTTTGAATAAATTGTGCTCAATCACATGTAAAATTTCAATTGGGTCTTCCAGTTTTGAATGAATGAATTATGCTCAATCACATGTAAAATTTCACTAGTACAAAGTACAGCAAAATCATTTAATTGTCAGTAACATTTTCTTTGGTATTATTGCAGTACTATTTTTTAGACTATGAATTATTTTATAAAAGTTTATTTCTATGTTGCAGCCTCCAAAGTACTGGAATTGGGTGGTTGACTGGGTCTTCCAGTTTTGAATGAATTTGAATGAATGTAAAAATGTCTCACAACAGATTTTTTTTTTTTAATAAAATCGTTTTTATCTCGTCCCAAAAACAGAAAAAAAACAAGCATTTTATTTAAAAAAAGGAAACTGTAATCTGCATGTACTGTCATCGGGAGAAAAGTTTTTTGTGGATTGATAATTTTGTTTAAATTTCGCTAATAACTATACATTTTGGTGACATACTAAGTTTAGATTACCGCTTGCTTTTGATTTCCAAATAAAATAGAATATTTTTTAAAATTATGAAGTAACCCAATTTTTTTTTTTAATTTAATTTATCGATATATTTACGATAGTAAGGCACCTCACTATTAATTTGTTATTTCATGATAACATGTTGGTAGTACGCTTTTTCCTTTTCGTAAGGTGTATTCTGTGTGGCTAGTAAAGTGGTATAAAGTTTATTTATTATTTATTATAAATCCAAAGAGCAGTAAATCAATAAGCCAAACAATCAAACAATTTAGTTGGACCGCTGAGCCAATTTAGGTGTGATTTGAGTGTTTTTCTGTGAATGCAACTGTCTGCAATGGCTTTGGTGTGTAGAATATGTCTAGTCGGCAATATCAGGATGCTGAAAGTTGACAATATCCACCTGCTAGAGATGTACGAAACACTTACTAACACCAAGGTAGGTAAATTATATCTTACGATAAATGTGAATTGTCAGGTACCTACCAGGAGGTAGAGAAAATCCACCCCAATGTGATCCAACCCTCATAAATCTCTAAATCGATCGGTAATACACTAAAGGCAGGCCATAGTGGTAGTACTGTCCCCTTCCATTGTACATGATTTGTTTCAGCTCAACACAGAATCAGAAATTGGAAGGCCCAGCACAGTGTGCTATGTTTGTCACCGGGAGCTGCAGAAGTGCCACAAATTATCCCAAATGGCACAAAGTTCCAACGGAATCCTTCAAGATCTGTTTGAACGTGGCATTGAGGTAAATACTGCATTCCTTCACATTTCTTTTAGACCAATGCGAAGCCAAGACGGGCTGTTCTATTCCATACATTCATACGTAAAGTCTTACTTGTTACCCAGAGAGGTAGGCAGAGACCATGGCTTTCCACCTGCTACTATCCTGACATACTTATATTGCTGCATTCACACTCATCTCTTTCATCATGCATGCTTGTTGGTAGAGTACTCTTCCCGGGCCTTTTTTCAAAACATCACCAATTTGGTCCAAAAAAATACACCAAGGTCTTCCTCTTCCAACATTTCCATTCACACTCGCCTTATACCTGTTTTGTCAACCATTCTTTATTCCTTCAATCTTATCTTCTTAATTTTTCAGCTATAAGTTAGTAATTTCAATGCAGGCCAATGGTTTCTTATAAAATAAAAGAAACATGAATCCATCTAATAAATTACACCGTTTTGGAGTTGCAGCTGATGTAATTAATCATTGAATTAAACATATTATTTCAGGCCACACATGAAACGGTCACAATGCTGCCTCTGGAAATAAAAGAAAAGTTATCAGTGACTCCTACATTGTCCATGTGTATAAGTGATTATCCACACACTGAAAGTACACCTGCACTAACTATTAAGGAGGAGGAACTAGACAGAATCGTTGTGACAAAAGAAGAGACATATGAAACTCAAGATTTTGAGGAATTATCACTTGAAGACACTGAAATTGGTAATGATCTAAATAATTCACAACTGCCTTCAGATGAAGAAATTAATGCAGAGAATGAAATCATTGTCAAGAAATCGTGTTTCTGTTGTGATGTGTGCAACAGAAATTTTTCAAATAGGTATAAGTTAGCAAGTCATCTGAATATTCACACTAAAAATAAGATATATTTTTGCAACAGATGTGACAAGGCATTTAATCAAAAAGGAAATTTGAAAAAACACATGCATATACACACTGGAGAAAAGCCATTTTCTTGCAATAGATGTGACAAGGCATTTAATCTAAAAGAAAATTTGAAAAAACACATGAGGATTCACACTGGAGAAAAGCCATATTCTTGCAATAGATGTGACAAGGCATTTAATCAAAAAGAACATTTCAAAAGACACATGCGAATTCACACTGGAGAAAAGCCATATTCTTGCAATAGATGTGACAAGGCATTTAATCGAACAGAAACTTTGAAAAGTCACATGCGAATTCACACTGGAGAAAAGCCATTTTCTTGCAACAGATGTGACAAGGCATTTAATCAAAAAGAACATTTGAAAAGACACATGCTTATTCACACTGGCGAAAAGCCATTTTCTTGCAATAGATGTGACAAGGCATTTAATCTAAAAGAACATTTGAAAAAACACATGCATATACACACTGGAGAAAAGCCATTTTCTTGCAACATGTGTGACAAGGCATTTAATCAAAAAGGAAATTTGAAAATACACATGCGGCTTCACACTGGAGAAAAGCCATATTCTTGCAATAGATGTGACAAGGCATTTAATCTAAAAGAAACTTTGAAAAGACACATACGAATTCACACTGGAGAAAAGCCATTTTCTTGCAACAGATGTGACAAGGCATTTAATCAAGAAGGAACTTTGAAAATACACATGCGGCTTCACACTGGAGAAATGCCATATTCTTGCAACAGATGTGACAAGGCATTTATCGAAAAAAAGAAATTAATAAGTCACATGCAAATTCACATGCAAACATAACTCATATTATGCAGTAGCTAGCATATCATACGTGACAGGTTGCAAGCTCATCACCGCTTATAAGTATATTAATGTTAAATCCATTGATGCACAGCTGGGATTTGAAACCACAACCTTCGATTTAAAGTCGAGAAACTTCCCAACTGGCCAACACGGCTATTAAATGTTAAAATTATTAATTGGATCAAACTTGGAATAGCAAAAAGGTTTGTAAGTCCAGATGATAACATGATTTTTGATACTAATGTTTTTACCCCATTTAAAAGAAAATTTCATATTCATTTTAATTTATTGTTCCAGTTGGTTCCAAAATATGTCTTATGGTATAGGTACAGAGTTTCTCAACCTGGACCACGCTGGGGCACTACAATCTATTAATACTTAAAATATATAATGATGTATTATATAAATAATAGAAATATTTGTATATAATATAAAATAAAATAACATAATATAAAATCGTTTAGACACTGAAAAGATTTCGAAAATATTGAGTATTTCTCAATTGAGTTAATTTTGAAGGAAGCTTGTTATAAATTTGAATGGACATTGTGATATGTTCCAGTTCTATGTGTAGTTTTGTGTAAGAAAGGTTTAATTTATCTTTATTACATAAGTTGTGTTTTGTGTGTGTCTTTAGATAAATTAATAAATAGTTGGTATGTTCTTACAAACTTACAAGTTTCGAATATAATTAAATAGATGTTGTTGAAATATATATATATTATAATAATCACATATGAAAAAGCACTTTCAGGCTTTAAAATAAATTAGGAATTTTGGTAGCAAGATTATAGAGTAGTCAGAATACTAATGTACTTACATTTTTGAGAGTATTATGCGACCTTGGATTTAACTTTTTCTATGACAACTAATTTGTTTAGTTTGTGATGTCAGATTTGCACACCAGCTCCACATCTATACCAAAATCATCCTAATTGCGTTTTTTTATCATATTTTTGTATTACATGTTACATGTAGGTACCTGCTTACCCATAATCGGTATCCCGATTTTTTGTCTCAGAGAGACTAAATTTTTGTAGACAGAAAATCTGAGTCTAAACAGCTCAATAAAATCCATCACTTATCATTGTATAATAATAAAGAAATCGCAGTAAAGAACCTCAGACTTGACACGACTTTGTCTAGATTTCATTACTTTTTAGAGATAAACAAGCAGCTCCATCGAGACTTGGCTAGTTTTTTACAGAATGTTTTTGGTGGGATTTCACTTCTTTTTGTAGAAACGTGGGCTTATTGATTTATTTTATTAGATTTTCTTATTTGACACAGTTTTTTTGAAACGAAGTTTCTTATGGCGCGTTGCGAAGGAGGCTAGACGGAAAAAATTCAGACGAAAAGTTGTCACGACACGTTTTGCTATAGTGTAGTAAGCCGTGCGGCGTGCGCATGTTTGTCTGTTTTTCTCTCTCTCATAGAAAGCAAGTCAATTATTTTCGTTTCGTCTTTCTATTTTGCTTTGAACAGTGTAGTGTCGCGACGATTATTTTTGTTTTGTTAAGTTTATACAGTTTTTTTGTTTATATTAAACAAGAAAAAACGTGGTAATTAGCCGTATTTATATTTAAAATGATTAACAACCACGATAGTTTAAATTCTATGTAAATTGGTGTTGACTAATAACACTGAATGAATAAAATATGCGAAATACAATGGAGAAATTACTAAAATATAAATAAAAGCTGACCCCGCGAACTTCGTATCGCTTTAGAATTAACAAATGTTGTCTTCCGTTCCCGTTCCCGTTCCCATTCCCGTTCCCGTTACAATTCCCGTTCAATAGATTTTTTAGCGCACACGAAGAAAGAAAAATGTTTAGCAATATTTTACACTTTGCTTCAAACTATCGTCATTCTTATAAAGAATTTATTACTTTTTCAAATTAAAAAATAGCCTATGTTACTCAGGGATAAAGTGGCTTGGTAATGGTGAAAGAATTTTTGAAATCGGTTCAGTAGTTTTTGAGTTTATCCATTACAAACATACAAAAAATCAAAACCTTTCTCTTAATAATATTAGTATAGATAATAAAAAATAATAGAAAATAATAACAATAATGAACCCTGACAGTGTTTCTGCACAAGTTCCGGATATTGCTGATGGAGTAGTAGGTACATTTTTCGAACAGAAATATCCATTGATGCACGACCGGTATTCGAACTCGAAATTAATAATATATACCTATTTACCTAACTATGTACATGAATTAAATAATTCAATTTTAACTTTTTAGTCGCTTAGGTAAAGTACCTACCACCTATTTACCGACTTACTTTACCGATAGTGGTAAAATAGCACCACCTGCCAGCGGAATTGCAAACATCTTTCATCATTGGTTTACCTCTCATACCTCGAGCGGTCGCATGAGACCGCAAAAAGTACCTATAGTAACCGTAGTAACATCAAATGAAACTAGAACGTTTGTTGTGTATATTTATTTTATTCTGTTTTTAGTATTTGTTGATAAAGCAGTAAACTTAAAATAAATATTTTTTTTTATTACAAATCCTAGGCCTATCAAGTTGGTATGTCGATCTCTAATATTTTGGCGTTAGGCTTACTTAATAGTTAGGCTCTTGTGTTTTCTAATCAGGGTCACCAGGTACTCCAGATCTTCGATTATTCAAGTTTTTATGGTTTTCCCTTTATGTGGCCATTAAACCCTAACTCTGTACCAAAATTTCAGCTCTCTGAGTTCATGGGAAGTACTAGTTCTATTCTGATGATCATGAGTGAGTGTCTAAAATACGAAACTTTGCTTTCGCTTAACTTCGGAACTAAATGACCTAGACTAGAGACTTGAAATTTTGGATTATAAGTATGTGATTATAGCATACTGGATGCCGTGCCCCCAAATCCGTTTTGTCGTTGATGACATAAATGTCACTGTCATTTACAGTAGATGTCAATATTGTCAATGCCAAGCATTTTTTTTTTAATCTTTATATATTTAATGGGGCTTTGGTCGACAAAGACTATGTCACCCCAGTAAAAAAAGATAAACACCACAACTCTATTAGTAACTAGCATGAAAACATCTGTGTAACCTACATTGTGTTCAATTCAAGCAAATAAAATGATCTATAGCTCTATCTTTATCTTTATTTAGCACGAATTTGATTTATTCCAAAAATCAGCTGCGCGTCACGGTATCACTGCTGCACTGATTTAGATAATTCGTTTTTGTTGTGTTGCTGTTGTCAGAAAAAGGTTCAACAACATACCCTAAAAAAAAAATCTAGCGTAAAATTTAATTTTGACAGAATGTCTGTCGGGTTGGGAATTTGGGATATACATAAAATAGAAATCCGTAGGCTATAGGTGTTCTGTGTGGCTAGTAAAGTGGTATATAGTTTATTTATTATTTATTATAAATCCAAAGAGCAGTAAATCAATAAGCCAAACAATCAAACAATTTAGTTGGACCGCTGAGCCAATTTAGGTGTGATTTGAGTGTTTTTCTGTGAATGCAACTGTCTGCAATGGCTTTGGTGTGTAGAATATGTCTAGTCGGTAATATCAGGATGCTGAAAGTTGACAATATCCACCTGCTAGAGATGTACGAAACACTTACTAACACCAAGGTAGGTAAATTATATCTTACGATAAATGTGAATTGTGAGGTACCTACCAGAAGGTAGAGAAAATCCACCCCAATGTGATCCAACCCTCATAAATCTCTAAATCGATCGGTAATACACTAAAGGCAGGCCATAGTGGTAGTACTGTCCCCTTCCATTGTACATGATTTGTTTCAGCTCAACACAGAAAGAGAAATTGGAAGGCCCAGCACAGTGTGCTATGTTTGTCACCGGGAGCTGCAGAAGTGCCACAAATTATCCCAAATGGCACAAAGTTCCAACGGTATCCTTCAAGATCTGTTTGAACGTGGCATTGAGGTAAATACTGCATTCCTTCACATTTCTTTTAGACCAATGCGAAGCCAAGACGGGCTGTTCTATTCCATACATTCATACGTAAAGTCTTACTTGTTACCCAGAGAGGTAGGCAGAGACCATGGCTTTCCACCTGCTACTATCCTGACATACTTATATTGCTGCATTCACACTCATCACTTTCATCATGCACGCTTGTTGGTTAAGAGTAGGTGCTCTTCCCTGGCCTTTTTTCAAAACATCACCAATTTGGTCCAAAAAAATACACCAAGGTCTTCCTCTTCCAACATTTCCATTCACACTCGCCTTATACCTGTTTTGTCAACCGTTCTTCATTCCTTCAATCTTATCTTCTTCAATTTTCAGCTATAAGTAGTAATTTCAATACAGGCCAATGGTATTTTATAAAATAAAAGAAACATGAAACCATCTAATAAATTACATAGTTTTGGAGTTGCAGCTGATGTAATTAATCATTGAATTGAACATATTATTTCAGGCTACACATGAAACGGTCACAATGCTGCCTCTGGAAATAAAAGAAAAGTTATCAGTGACTCCTGTGACATTGTCCATGTGTATAAGTGATTATCCACACACTGAAAGTACACCTGCACTAACTATTAAGGAGGAGGAACTAGACAGATTCGTTGTGACAAAAGAAGAGACATATGAAACTCTAGATATTGAGGAATTCCAATCACATGAAGAAACTGAAATTGTTAATGATTTAAATAATTCAGAACTGATAAGTGGTTATTCATACACTGAAAATACACCTCTACTAACTATTAAGGAGGAGGAATTACACAGAATCTTAGTGACAAAAGAAGAGACATATGAAACTCAAAATATTGAGGAATTGCAATCACTTGTTGAAGACACTGAAATTGTTAATAATCTAAATAATTCACAACTGCCTTCAGATAACGAAATTAATGCAGAGAATGAAATCATAATCCAGCAGTCGTGTTTCTGTTGTGATGGGTGCAACAAAAAATTTTCAAATAAGTATAAGTTAGCTAGTCATCTGAATATTCACACTAAAAATAAGAAATATTCATGTAACAAATGTGACAAAGCATTTAATCAAAAAGGAACTTTGAAAAGACACATGCTTATTCACACTGGAGAAAAGCAATATTCTTGCAACAGATGTGACAAGGCATTTAATCGAAAAGAAACTTTAAACAGGCACATGCGAATTCATAATAGAGAAATGCCATATTCTTGCAACAGATGTGATAAGGCATTTAATCGAAAAGATTATTTAAAAGGACACATGCGAATTCACACTGGAGAAAAGCCATATTCTTGCAACATATGTGACAAGGCATTTAATCGAAAAGGAACTTTGAAAACACACATGCGAATTCACACTGGAGAAAAGCCATATTCTTGCGACAGGTGTGACAAGGCATTTATCCAAAAACAGAAATTAATAAGTCACATGCAACTTCACATGCAAACATAACTTACATTTTGCAGTAGCTAGCATTCCATACGTGACATTTTGCAAGCTCATCACCGCTTATAAGTATAGAGTGGCAGTCCGATTATTATGCTTTAAATGGCTGTAAATAAAAGAATAAATAAATAGAAAAAAGTATTTAATATCAAAGGTTGAACATGTATTCAATTTTAAGGTATAATTCTGTAGCTGGACATTTAATTAAGGACAGTAAACTATGATGAAAAATAGAGTTAAACAAAACTAATAATCTGCAGTATTATAATATCGTTAACAGCTCCATTTTATTACGTGTAAAATCAGTACCCAGTAGCAAAACCTTTGTTAGTAATTACCGCTTGACACCGATGTGGCATAGACATTATCAGTTTCTGGCATGTTTCGACAGGAATGTTTGCCCATGCCTCACAAAAAGCTTCATTAAGTTCATCTAAAGTTGTGGTACGATAAGTGGCTACTTTTTTCTTGATTTCATGCCAAAGGTGCTCGATTGGGTTAAGGTCCGGGCTATTTGCTGGCCAATCTAGCACCGATACTGACTGACTGGTAAGAAACGACTTGACTGAACCGGCGGTATGTTTCGGGTCGTTATCATGCTGAAACGTCCATATAATAGGGAGATGCTCCTCAGCATAGGGAAGCATCGTTTCCTCCAATATTGCCTTGTATTGATGTTGGTCTAAGTTACCCTGAACTTTCCTCACAGGTCCCACTCCACGTCCAGAAAATGAACCCCACATTTTAATGTTTCCACCGCCATGTTTCACCTGCTTTTTTGTGAATCTTGGATTCATTTCCGCTTTTACTGGACGCCGTACGTATTGCCTTCCATCTGAAGAAATCAAATTAACCTTGGTCTCGTCAGAGAATAATACATGTTGCCATTGGGCGTAGGTCCAATGTCCATATTTATTTACGTGCAAACGCCAAACGAGCATTTCTATGTTCTTTCTTCAACAACGGTACTTTGCGAGCCACTCTTCCGAACAACCCTGCTTCTACCAGACGTCGTCGAACGTTCCTCGCTGAGACACCAGCTCTTTCGTCTGTCCCAAACACTTCGTGTTTAATTAAAATAGAGCCTAGAAACAGATCTTTCTTAGCTAACCTGGTTATCATTCTATCTTCTTGCGGAGTTGTTTTTCTCGATCTTTTTGTTCTGGGCACATTTAAATCTGTGTTATTGCGTCTGACATGTTGCACTGCATTGTATACCATAGTTTTTGAACAATTTAAATGTTCTGCTATCCTTCGGTATGGCCAACCATGCTCGACAACAAACTTCATGATAATTTTTCGTAGTGTTGGATCGCAACTTTTATTTTTACCCATTTTTCTTCAAAATATTTTTCAAAACTTAAAATAAATATCGGGATTGCCGCCAAAACTACCACGAAACAATAAGAGAAGAAGTAAAAAAGTATATTGAGATTCAAATTTTGAAAATAGAACGCAATATCTCAGTGTCCCTAATTAAATGGCCAGCCAGCATTATTTGAACAAATAGCACTACGATAATCTATCAGCTATACTGTAAAGAGGTTTAATGTTTAAGAAGTTGTTATTGTTTGTATAATCGGGCACATAAATGACTAATTATACTTACATGTAAGAGATATGGAATATGGTTTAGACTCGTTGGAAAATAAAAAATAAATTCACAATTCGGTTTAACCAAAGAGTGTCCCTAATTAGTTGACCACGACTGTATATATTAATAGATATACTATAGCAAAAAAGTGTCGTGACAACTTTTCGTAAGAATTTTTTCCGTCTAGCCCTCTTTCACAACGCGCGATAAGGAACTTCGTTCCAATAATCATCGGGACACTAAACTGTTCAAAGCAAAATAGAAAGACGAAACGAAAATAATTGGCTTTCTTTCAGAGAAACATGCGCACGCCCGCCGCACGGATTACTACACTATAGCAAAACGTGTCGTAACAACTTTTCGTCTGATTTTTTTCCGTCTAGCCTCCTTCGCAACGCGCCTTAACGGGCTGCCAGTCGACGATTGCTCTTTTTCGGAACGAAAAAAGTAATACTTCTGAACAAGCCACATCTCCTATTTTTATAAGTATATTACTTCAGGTTCCTACCTAGATTTCTATTAAGCTGAAAACATAATAGCAGAAACTTTTCACGATAAAAATATTATTTCAAAATGATACGTTTTATAATTTATGATCGAAATATTTTATATACCTACTATTAAAATCAACTTGTGATTTATTGTTAAAGATAGGTAATATGTAGATCTAGATTTCTATTAGGATAGATTTTTGATAAGTAATTATACATAATTTATACCTTCTTCTTCTAACTTAAGAGCTGTGCTCTTGTCGGTGTAATTGATGCAGCTCTCTCCATCTATTTCTCTCCAGTGCCGTCTCTTTAACTTCCTTATACGACACGACAGCTATTTTCTCCTTTATCTGGCTCATGTAGCTTATTCGTGGCCTATTATACCTATTTATACCTATCATTAATTTATTCGAAAAGCTAAGGCGGACCACGCGCGGACGTGTGTTTGTCATCATTGCAGCGGTCGGTAGGATTATTTATCGAAGTGATTAAAGATGGGTACATCTTTATTCACATATACTATACATTATAAAATAGAAGATGTGGCTTGTTCACAAGTATTTCTTTTTTCGTTTCGAACAAAAATAATCGTCGACTGGCAGCGTCTTAAGGAACTTCGTTCCAAAAAAACTGTGTCAAATAAGAAAATCTAATAAAATAAATCAATAAGCCCACGTTTCTACAAAAAGAAGTGAAATCCCACCAAAAACATTCTATAAAAAACTAGCCAAGTCTCGATGGAGCTGCTTGTTTATCTCTAAAAAGTAATGAAATCTAGACAAAGTCGTGTCAAGTCTGAGGTTCTTTACTGCGATTTCTTTATTATTATAGAATGTTATGTGACTTGGCCGTTGAGGAGTACACAAGGGTACAAAACCAGGTGCTCCATGACACCATTGCAGCAATCTGTCGCCAGAACCGCTACCCATTGACGATGGAAAATTGCCACTAAGAAAACGTTGATTCAATAACCAGACAATTGTAGGCTTGATAAAGCTGCATATTTCAATAAAACTTATGTAAAGGCGAGCCTGAATCAAACAGTTTAAAAAAAATACGTCTGTTTTATGTTAGATCGGTGGTCGATTTGACGCTCCAAAAAGAAGAGAGCAGAAGTCAGCATTGTCAATGCTGAATGCATGTGTTGCACGATCAGCAACAGCCTAAAATGAGACACTAGCGTCCAATTACCAATACCAGTATGGACTATTATCTCGCTTAACAAACATGGGTAGTTACAACAGATATAACATTACGTGTAAACAAATTTGACTTGTACCCACTAACGTATAAAGTACGTATGTTCAACGGCCAAGACACACAACATTCTATAATAATAAAGAAATCGCAGTAAAGAACCTCAGACTTGACACGACTTTGTCTAGATTTCATTACTTTTGTTGTGTTCTCCATTGAGTAAAAGTGCTGTCACGAAATTTGAATTTCCCCGAATAATCACTACATAGTATAAAGCAAAGTAGCTTTCCGCGTCTGTATGTATGTTTGCTTATATCTTTAAAACTACACAACGGATTTTGATGCGGTTTTTTTTAATAGATAGAGTGATTCAGGAGGAAGGTTTATATGTATAATAACATGCTACCCGTGCGAAGCCGGGGCGGGTCGCTAGTATTAACATAAAACTATCCTATTGAAATACAACTGACGTATAATTCAGACATAAGTACAAAAAACGCAGAGCTGATAACGTGTATACATCGACTACATAGCCCAGAAGACACCGCATGCAAGGCGAACACTGTCATCCAAAACATCAGGCTTATACGGCCGATAAAAAATATCGCGCGTCAAACCTGCAGTAGTACTGACCACTTCCTTGACCCGTGCACATCTCGTCGGTTTATTCTAAAAAACCATTACCACAAATCATAATTATGTCCCCTTGTTCAGTGTTATGGTGTGGTAATTATAGCGATACATCTAGTTTCAAAAAAGATGGGATTACGTTTCATAGGTAAGCTATTTCAAGATAATCATTTCATGAACAAATTTGTTTAGAGCTCAAGTTACACTGGTTATTTTCCTTGTCGAAAGTCAATAGTGTTCTACCTACCACTACTCAATTGATGATCGATTCGATAAACCTACATAGTAGTAACAACAACAGTTGGTAGTAACTAGTACAACTACTTATTGCCAACTAGCTTCCGTCCGCGGCTTCGCTTGCGTTGTACCTACATGGATATGAAATGAAGTAACCTATTTGCTATTCGCTTTTATAATATTATTAAGATTAAATTGTCAATAGTACCTACGTACTTAGTAAAATTAAACGATCCCGATCCCGATCCCGTTAGTAGTCCCCAGTAGTTAGTATTTTTATAAGCGGCGATGGGCTTGCAACCTGTCACGTATGGACTGCTAACTACTGCAAAATGTGGGTATGTGCCAAATATAATATTTGGACGTGCCTCTGACTGCTATCGACAACTCATGACAACACTTCCCATCCCTAGTGAATGACGTCATCTTGAATCGGCCAATCAGAATGCATTTTTTCCCACTCCCCCCGTACCTCATACCACACTGACTTGACAGAGTTGTTTGTTTGAAGAAATGAAGCCATTAGGTGTCTATTAGGCTATGTAGTCGATGCGTGTATAAGACCGAATCGAATGTCCTCCCCCTTAAAAGCTAAACGAAATATATTTCGAGGCGTGAAAAAAATCACGGTAATACATGTTAATGAAGTTAAAAGCAAAACTATCACAGGCTTTGCAAGTTTACGAGTAATAGGCGACCAACTTATAAAATGTACTTGAAAAAGATGCGATCCATTTTTTATTGTACAAATACTATTGAAAATTACTTTTTATAACGTTACCTGTGTAAACTACGAAACCCTACATTGCGCGTGGCCCGACATGCACTTGACCGACTTTATTTTATAGATAATGGTACGGAACCCTTCGTGAGCGAGTCGAACTCGCACTTGGCCGGTTTTTTTTTTGTTTTTTTTCTGGTGATGATCATAATGCATGATTTGAACATCCAGTTTCAGTTTTAGGCTATCTGTAGCCTGCTGATCCGATAATTAATATAGGGAATTACATCTAGACAAAAAAAAATAACGTGAGCACATTTAATTTTATATCTATTCAACTTAAGACGAGTAATAAATGTTTTTGATGAATGCAGAACCGTTTTTCCTCAATAACTACAAAACATAAAGTTTTATTTTTTATGACAAAGATAACTTAAGGATATAATCTAGATAAATTACAGAAACACGATTGGTGAAACTTTTCTTGATAAATTTATTTTCCAAAGTTGGCTCTTCAAAAACATTATTTTCGTTTTTAATCAAACTATGAATAGCTAAACAGTAAATTTTTACATAATTCGTTAGATAATCATACTAGCTAAGTAAATTACAGACAGTTTCTTTTTAAATTTGATGGTTTTCAAGATAATGCAGTTTTATCACTTTTTCCGTTTTATCCGGGTAGACTCAGCCCTCAGAATACAGAAAGAACCAGAAACCGTGAGCGCGCCTAATACTGAAGCTACTAAAACTACTCCTAAATAGAGTAGTTTGACGCGCGACCGATCAGTGACCTTGTGACCGTCGGAACGCATGACGCGTTTTATCGGTGACCAATTTAACTAAATTATGCCGTCTTGTGTCGTTCATACCTGCAAAAATGCAGCAGGTCTAAAAAAGAAACAAGATGGCATCACATTTCACGTGTAAGTATCGTATTTAGGTATCAACTTATTTAATTATTGAATAAATTTCTCAGTTTTCAATTGTCATAGATAATGATGCATCCATCTTGTTAGTGTTGCCAATATAAGAGTTTTGATTTACCCTTCTTTTTATTACCTTTTGAGGGCTTTTATTCAATGTAGAATATTAATAAGTAATTTAATAAAAATTAACCGACTTGAAAAAAGAAAGTATAAAGCATCAGTGCAGCCCGTGTGTACCAAACCAAATAATCCTATTAAATAGTATGTTAATATCGGATTTCTAAACATTTTTTGATGTGTGTGTGAGGGAGAAGGGGTGAGGGGGAGCGGGTATGAAACTATGTTTCTATATTAGTTATCTCAAATTTTAGCTTCCCTGCTGATGAAGAAAGGAAAGCGGTGTGGACAAAAATAATACAAAGAGCACGGCTGGAAGAGTTATGGAAACCATCGAAGCGAAGCGTAGTTTGCTCGATGCATTTTGAGGAGAAATATATTTATAAGACAAAATGTGGTTTGAAAAGACTTAAGACAGAAGCTTTTCCAAGTAAGCATTTGGCCATAATAGCAGAAGAGTCCGGGTCATACATGGAAAAGTCAAAAAACGCTGAGCAACTTCATTCGCCCGCTAAATCAAACTTGGAGATTGGTGACGTAAACATATCCGATTTGAACTATATATTTGACACGCCGAAAAAAGTTAAATTAAGATCCCAATTACGCAAAAAACAAATTCTTTCTGAGAAGCATGTCCGACGAATAAAGACATTGCAACAAAAAAATAGACGTCTTGTGAAAAAGAACGAATCTTTAAAAGGTATTCTCAAGAATTTAAAAAATAATCGTTACGTCAACGATGATGTTTATGACCTGCTGTCAACAAATGTTGTAGCAGCTGATATTTTTAATAATGTATATCGAAAATGCATTCTAAAAAAGAAGAAACCAAAATACAATCCCAAGATCAAAAAGTTTTGTCTTACACTAAATTTTCTTTCTCCGACTGCCTATAAGTACGTAAGAGCTACATTTGACACGTGCCTTCCACACCCGAAAACATTGTCTAGGTGGTACTCTAATATAAACGGAGAGCCTGGATTCTCAGATGAATCGTTTTTGGCTTTAAAAGAAAAGGTTAAGTCTTCCAAGCGTAAAATTATTTGTTCGTTGATGGCTGATGAGATGTCCATCAGACAGCAATCTTTATGGGATGGCTCAAAGAATTGCGGATATGTGGACATGGGGACTGGTACTTCTGAAAATTGCAAAACCTTAGCTTCTGAAGCATACGTTCTTTTATTGAATTGCATTAACGACAATTTCAAATTACCTCTTGGATATTTCTTAGTACACGGTTTAAATGCAGAACAAAAAGTTAATTTAATTAAATTATGTCTCATCAAATGTCACGATGCTGGTGTTAAAGTAGTTTCTTTAACGTTTGATGGGCATGCAACCAACATAACGGCAATGAAATTACTAGGATGTAAAATAGACCATGAAAGTGAAATGAAAACGACGTTTAAGCACCCGGTAGACAATTCTGATGTAGCTGTTTTCTTAGACCCCGTACATATGTTTAAACTAATAAGAAATCATTTTGAATCAAAAAAATATATTTTGGATGAAAATGACCAAGAAATAAATTGGAATCTACTATGTGAGCTTAATAAACTTCAGGAAAATGAAGGGCTCCATATAGCGAATAAGCTTACACGTAGGCATATAATGTTTCGTAACAACATTATGAAGGTTAAGCTAGCTAGTCAGGTTTTGAGTAAAAGTGTCGCAACAGCGTTAAAATTTTGTCGCGAGGATGCAAAATTGTTAGCATTCAAAAATTCTAAACCAACCGAACTTTTTATAGACAACATGAATAATCTCTTTGATATTTTTAACTCCCGTAATATGAAACAATTTGATTTCAAGCAACCATTGAATAGAAGCAATAAAGACATGATTTACGATTTTCTTGATCGAATGACAACATATATTCGTGGATTAAAAATTAAAAATGCCACGAAAAGAAAAATCAAGGGAGATGACCGACAAGTTATAATAAAAAGCTACAAACCGATTTTAGAATGTGCGTGTAAAACAGGTTTTCTTGGCATTCTTATTTGTATTGAGAGTCTGAAATGCCTATACGCGAATTTAGTTGAAATTGACAGTATGCTTGTATTTATACCAACATATAAATTCAGTCAAGACCATTTAGAACTACTCTTCGGGATGATACGAATGCACGGGGGCCATAACGATAACCCAAATGCAAAACAATTTAAAGGCATTTATCGAAAAGTATTATGTCACCTAGAACTTAAAGCCTCTGATAGCAGCAATTGTATACCTCTAGAAAATATAGGCATATTAAATTGTTCATCATCAACCAAAGCAATTAATTTCTCAGCACACTCGCAAAGATTTGAAGACAATGATCAACTATTTAGTCAAGTTTCAACAACATCACCTATTGAAAAAAATGGTGGCAGTATCGCAAAATTATTGTCTTCTGACTTGCCTCAGCTACATGACTTATCCAAATATATTGTAGGTTATATAGCTGGGAGTGTTGTTTATTACCTAGTGAAGCTTATAAAATGTCAGTCTTGTATAGAAGCTATGTTAGCTTCTGATGTCAAATGGTTTCATAAACTTATTGGTTTGAAGAATAGAGGTGGTCTTTGTTTCCCTTCTCAGTGTGTTTATGACATATGTTGTATTTGCGAAGCACACGTTCGAAGAATTTCAAACGAGGATATAGTTATAACCTCGAATTCTCAACGTTTGGCATTCGTTATTTCAATTTATAAGCAATTCGTAGGAAAAGATGACATATTTCCAGTTGGGAATAGCCATATAAATGGTTTAAGCCACAGAAACAGTCTGATAAGGGCTGTGATTGAAAAATACCTAGACATAAGATTTCATCATTTATCTAAATGTAAATCTTTGTTAATAAGTTCAAGTTCTAAGAGACAATATTTTAAAAAGCTTACTCAGCAAAAAGGAAATGAAATGTATTTTTTTTCTAAAGCGTCTTTTATTCAATAAATCCATCGACTTCTTGAGACAATTACGTAGGTACATTATTATATAGAATAGGACAATTTTTATTCTATTATTATCTCACCTCCTAGACTCCCAAAATTTACCCTAAAAACGGGCAAATAATGCCTGAGCTAGCAACATTACGCGGGTGGGAAGTGACGCGGGCGGGGGGCGTTGTTTTGGTTTTTGGACACAGCGTGTAGCTCGCAATTACAGTTGAACGCGGCTTCTGGTTCTTTCTGTATTCTGAGACTCAGCCCATACAAAAAGTTTAAAATTTCACATATGTATCACCTTAATATAATTTTTTTGATCACATCAAGTAACTTTACCTTAATTGGTGGCGGTTCTGTTGTGTCCATGATTTAGACTGTAAATGAATAAGAGCGATAGTTTTTAGGGTTCCATACTCAAAGAGTAAAAACGGGACCCTATCACTAAGACTTCGCTGTCCGCGTGATAGCTGAAATTTTCACACCGTTTTGCTGTTTTTTATAGATAATGGTACGGAACCCTTCGTGCGTGAGTCCGACTCGTACTTGGCCGGTTCTATTTATAGATAATGGCACGGAACCCTTTATGCGCAAGTTTCGCACTTATTTACGTAGCATGTACATGTACACAACCGAATCGCCACCGTTGTTTGCTTTACAAAATACTTTTTTCTAAAAATAGGCTAAATGCAGTTATTTTACGGTTCCCTGTAATAAGAGATGATGAGATCTCTTATCTCTCATTGTTTTCTATGCATATGCATGTATTGGGGTTTAATAGAATTATCTGACTGGCCTCACAGCTCAGTTGGTAGTAGCTCGGCCTTCTGCACTGTTGGGTTCGATCCACACACAGGACAAATATTTGTGTGATGAACATGGATGTTTTTTCTGTGTCTGGGTGTTATAATGTAACAAGTAAAAGTACACAATTATTCTATCAGTTCCCATAGAAGTTTTGCTTAGTTTGGGATGGCGCTGTGTGAAATGTCCACCAACATTTATAAAAAATAAAATGAAATAAAATCATGGTAAATCCCTAAGTGTTATAAACTTACTCTCAGATCTCAAGGCACTCAAATCCTTAAAGATGTATAAAGGGGTTAGGCAGAGGCGCATTTATTTATAAGGCGAAGAATAACTATTGATGGACATTTAGACATAAAGTTCTTTAACCATATTTTAACACAACTCTATCTAGCTTGTACTATGAGAACAAGAGAGGAACCTTTGTCGGTATCCGACCATGTCGGTTCCATAATGTCCTCCCGACTAACGGACTCTACACCATCTCTTGACTAACCAGCTCTAATATGGCGCATCCGATGTCGGAGCCACCAATATATACATTCTTTGTAAATACATAGTTTAACACCCATGATCAGAACAAACATCTATGTTCATCACACGAATAATTGCCCTGGGTGGCAACTGAATCCACAACTTACGGCCCAGAAGGCAGAGTCACTACTAACTGAGCTGTGAGGCCGATATGAGATCATTAAGGATCACAAAGCTCATATCGTGCCATACATTCGATCAGCCATCCAACAGGCAAAGCTTTTAAATGCTGCATATTATACATTGGCTCATACATATCTTTAAATATAATATAATGGGAACAATTCACCAGTTTCCCGTGCTTCATCGCATGGTACGGGACCAGTTGCTCTTGTTCTGGAATTGACTCAGGATTCGGCACTCTTCTTAAAACTATTCCCCCCCCATCGGTTATCAACTTCGTTAACACCGGCTTGGTTAAGACTAACTGTGCTGAAATCTCATATTTAGTATTAAAATTGTGTAGATAGAAGTGACAACCGTTGAAGAGTCCAGGGAGCTGCCTGTATTTGTTGTAGCGGGATGTTTTCGGACCTCCGTACTGCTTCGGCCCGACCCCTTTAACTTCATACTTATAGAAGGGCTCTAGTTTATCTTCTGTGGATTTTATGAGCCACTGTGATGATAGCACCCATACTGCACACAATATTCCTTGTAGTACTTCACAGTTTAAGCCACAAGTACCATTCTCCTCATCTACAATCAGATGTGTGACCTTTTTAGTGAACTTGGCCTCCATATGTACATTACTGTGATGTTTGACAAGCATTTTTAACATGCTATGTACAGTTCGGAACTCGGAAACGCAATAAACATGTATATCGTCAGCGTCTAATTCCGAGTATAATGTAGCGATATGACTTATGTTCACCGTCTGAGTTTGAATTATATTATCAGCTGCTCTCAATATCAAGTTTTTTGAATCTGTGTCCGCTAACTGGAACGGAGTCTCTCCTTTGCAATTACGGGCGTTTATATCTGCTCCGTTCATAACTAACTCTTCAACAATGTTGTTGTGTTTGTAGCGCACTGCCTCGTGTAAAGGTGTCTCGTTACCTTGTCCCGGTACATTAATCAAAGTGTTGTATTGTAGTAGGAGTGTAACAAGATCGAGTCGTCCGTTCTGAACGACTTCATGCAAAGGTGTCCAGCCAGCATTGTCCTTTGTGTTTGTGTTAGCTCCCTGGTTCAGCAGCTCAGTTATACGATCGACTTTGCCGAGTCTACAAGCTATGTGCAGCAACGTCTCTCCTTTAATATTCCTCTTTTCTACTGCTTTATTTATTTTACTGTTCGAAGATAGAGATACATTTAAATTGGACTTACCTACCTCTGCTTTTGATCGATTTGTACGGGATAAGGCCTTGGAGATTGAATCTTTAGAAATAACTTTGTCAAGCTCTTTAGCCTTCGTCTTAGACTTGGTAGTTTTTCCTACGTCTTTTCGTAAGCTGGTGACAATCTTAGATAGTTCTTTAGCAGACTCTATGCAGCTGCCGAGACGATCGTCAGAGAATATAGTGCATCCTTGAAGGCTTGTGTTGCAATTAGGGCAGGATTTCAAGTTTTCGAAGTGCTCTGAACAGATGATGTGAAAACATTTGCTCAAGGTGACGGGATCTTTGCATAGTTCGAAGCAAACGCCGCAAGTGTAGTCCTGTTTTACAGCGTCCAGCGCTTTTATAAAGTTTTCTATGCCAGTAGAAGACATTTACATTTCTTGCAATCAAAATATTAGTAAAAAAAGCTAAGTTGTGGCAAAACTTTAGTTTGTTTGATCAGAGTAAACAAAAATAATAATCGTTCGCATTCGCACGTCAAATTCGAAGACAATTCCCGAATTCCCGCTTCTTTCATGGATTCTCTAGCATGAATGCAAGAGAAGCAATAATTCTACATTTTATCTATCTGTGTAATAAAACTTTATATATGTTCGTAAATTGTTTATTTTATATGTAAATTTAATTAATAGCGTAAGTGATTAACCGTTCTAATTAAACGAATTAATAAGTTCTCCACCGGAACGACAATTTTTAGAATATTTTTTTATTCTATTCACAAAAAAGTTGGAATAAAATGAAAGACAATGCGCGAAATACGTGCTAGGGAAACATATATTTGGGGGCACGGCAGTGCCCCCGCCAAGTCGAGCGCGATAAAATATATATTTAGTTTAGCTACTCACTGATAGATGGCGCTTTACGTACTATGATGATTCGCCAACAGATGGCATGGCAATGCATAAAATATTTTGGTCTATAGTTCGGCCGTTCTGAGAATGCGTTCCTGACACGTCGCGATTGTATGACGACGTAACTTTGTAATGGCGTTGCAGTTACGATAAAAATATTATTGCTGGTTGTTTACCGTTTTAACAATTGATGAACATTAAAACAACATTATTACAACATTATAGTCACTATAACGTGACTAACTGATAGGTGTCAGGAACGCATTCTCTGAACGGCCGAACTATAATCTTTTCACGTAATTCTAAGGTGCCGCACCATAAAGTATTATAATAAAAACCGGCCAAGTGCAAGTCGGATTCGCGCACGAAGGGTTCCGTACCGTTATCTATAAAAAGCGTAACATTGTGAAATTGTAGAAAACGGAAAGAGCAAATTTGACAGGACGTCTGTCCGGAGTTCGGGGCAGCTATTAATATTTATATAAAAGAATATATCGTATATTTCACATAAAAGAAAGTCATGTTATCTACACTATTTAAAACTCATGAATGGCTTGACTGAAAATTGATGGGGAGGTAGCATAGAACCAGGGAGACGGACATCAGACATAGGATACTTTTTATAACGGGAACAGGAACAGGAACATAACACAACATTTTGTTAATTCTAAAGCGATACGAATTTCGCCGGGTTAGCTTGTTTTTTATAAAGAAAAGTTATTAAAGAGTCTCATGCTTTTTTGTCGTCTAAATAATCAAATATTTCATACTAGCGACCCGCCCGGGCTTCGCACGGGTGCAATGCTGATAGGTACTAAATATACTACAGAATGTCTTTAAGTATATAAAACGTTTTTTTTTCACAGCTTACATTAGATGATTTCTGTTTTTCTCGAACGTTTGCGACCGGCCGAACTGCGCGCTTGACGCCTAGCTGCTAGGCCGGTCGCGAACGTTCGAGAATGTTCGAGTTACACGTGTTATTGTGAGTCAACCATAAAAGATAGACATATGCTGTCGTGGGATATTTTTTATATAATTTTAAGGAGAACATTTCCCTCATACATCATTTCTGTGTAGCTTTAACCATTAAGGTTGCACACGCGACGGATGCTTAAAAAATGGAGTAACTTCTCCCGTTTTCCCAACATTTCCTTTTACTGCTCTGCTCCTATTGATTGTAGAGTGATGAAAAGTATACTATAACCAGCTCAGGAGTATGAAAAATAATTGTACCAAGTTTCGTTAAAATCCATCGAGTAGTTTTTGTTTCTATAACGGTTATACAGGCAGACAGACAGACAGACAGACAGACAGACAGACAGACAGACAAAAAAATTACTGATTGCATTTTTAGCATCAGTATCGATCCCTAATCATCCCCTGATAGTTATTTTGGAAATATATTTCATGTACAGAATTGACCTCTCAACAGATTTATTATAAGTATAGATAGATTGCATATTAAATAACGTTTTAAATTTTCAAGATAGGTTTTGAATGACATTTGGAATATTTTGTTTGTAGAAGATCTATAGAAGAATTTTGTTAAAAGGTACCTAAGTTATATAAACAAATATTGGTGGAAATTTCACACATCGCCATCTAGTCTCAAACTAAGTAAACAAGCTTGTAGGTACTATGGGAACTAGATGACTGATAGAATACTTATTACTTTTTTTTTGTAAATACATCCCTACAATACATTTTAACACCCAGATACAGAACAAAATAATATTTACACACAAATATTTGTCTGGGGAACCCACAGCGAGAAGGCAGAGTTACTACGGACCTGTGCGACCAGTCAATATCAAATCAATTGATAAGTAATTACTAACATTTGTATTATTTAGTTATATAGTTGAATTCTGAGAATCTTGACCTTTAAAAACCGGTACATCAAGACTAGGTAAGTATTATTACATTGAGTAATCACCTTGATCGTCATTTCAGTCTACCGAAGACTTTTAAAAGCACAACACGTATTACGTGTTGTCATATAAAAAATAGACAGAATGTGTTTATTTTAGTCATTCTACATTTAAAAATTAAATTCTTTTTTTATTGAACAAGCAGGTTTAGTCATTGGCGTTCTAAATTAAAAAAAAATCTTTTTTATATATCAAAGCAGGGTTTAGTTTAGTCATTGGTGTTCTTTTTTTTATTAAAATGGCAAAGCAGGGTAAAATGTTCGGTGTCAGTGTGTTAATGTTTTTTGTTTTTTTACAATGTATTGATGTGGGACTATTGCAAGGCACAGGATCAGGGACTAATGGAAAATGTAAGTACTCACCTACCTACTACCTACTATACTCAAAGACAAGTACAACACGGCTATTTACAAACTAGCTGCCCCCCATCGCACGGGTGTACTAATGATTATAGCTAGTCTAAGCTGCCATCCGTCCGGGTTTCCCCGGATTTGTCCTAGTTTAGAGGGCGTCCGGGGAGCGTCCGGTTTCATTTGTAGTCCGGGTTTAAATTTTGGACTACCCGCGACACAAGCACTGTGCCAGAATTGTGAAATCAACTTTTCGATTATGGGAGCCGTTTGTGAAATATTAAGCTTTAAATTGCACCCCCCCCTTGTTAACATGTCCGGGTTCTGGGCACTAAATTACGGGGTTTTCACGTGTCTTGTCCTGGTTGCCAAATTTATGATGATTTATGAGCAGCCCTAGTCGGGACAGTTAGTAAATAATATTAATTGTCTACTTACCTAAGTAAATTTTAATCCATAACTAAACACCTACTTAAATCAAATTGTTTTAGCTAACAAGAAATAAATTAGTTAATATTAAATTGCAGTAGTTAGCATTCCATACGTGACAGGTTGCAAGCCCATCGCCGCTTATAAGCACACTAACTGGTTTCCTCACGATGTTTTCCTTCGCCGTTATAAGAAAAATGTGGGCATGTGCCAAATATAATGTAGGACGTGCCTCTGACTACCCCCACTAGACATCTTCAAAGGATCTAAGCGTCTGAAGATCTGAGAGGATGTCTACCGTACTTGGCGATTACAGTTTTACAGTCGTGATCCTGTTTATTTTAAATTGGTAACTTAATAGGTAAACCTATCAGTATCACTACATAGTATAAAGCAAAGTCACTTTCCGCTTACCGCGTCTGTATGTAATATGTAATATGTATGTATGTATGTTTGCTTATATCTTTAAAACTACACAACGAATTTTGATGCGGTTTTTTTTAATAAATATAGTGATTCAAGAGGAAGGTTTATATGTATAATACATGCATAATATAGTAGAGAAACACTGATAATTTTAGAGGTTTCTAATGTGATGTCGTAAATAAACACATTTTTTTGCGCTTACATTGCAAATGCTGGCTGAACCCCACGAGATATATCAAAATAATGTACTACAGTATTGTACACCTTAAAAACGTCTACAAAAAAGTCCACGATGGTATTAGAAATGTCTTACGCACAGCGAAGCGGGCACGGGTCAGCTAGTATCTTATAAGCGGTGATTAGCTTGCAACCTGTCACGTAGAAATGCTACTACAAAAAGTATGTAACTAGCAAAAGCTAAATAAAATATTTGAATATACCTAGTTCTGAGTTATATTTTCAAGGTTTCAAGGATGTTTCGTTTTTTATTTATTTACATATTAATAAAACGTCCAGTACCTACGAGTCGGGTTTGCGGTGGGTTCCGTACACGCAATAAAACCGTTTTGCTAAATCGCGCCATGAATACTTTATTCTAGTAAAAACACAACAAACATCGAAAAAAAAAACATAGTTCAATAATGTTTTTAGGGTTCCGTACCCAAAGGGTAAAAACGGGACCCTATTACTAAGACTTCGCAGTCCGTCTGTCTGTCACAGAGCTGTATCTCATGAACCGTGATAGCTAGACAGTTGAAATTTTCACAGATGATGTATTTCTGTTGCCTATACACATACTAAAAACAGAATAAAATAAATATCGAAATGCGGCTCCCATACAACAAACGTGTTTATTGTAGTTTTTTTATAGATAATGGTACGGAACCCTTCGTGCGAAACCGATTCGCAATTGACCGGTTTTTAATTTTTTCTTTTTATTCAGTTTTATACTGTCAAAATAACTAAAAAACAAAGGTTATTGTAAATAATAAATACCTAAATTTGTGTGAGACCAATGAAAAAAATCCCGCGCATCGTAATTTTCAAGGTAAATGCTAATTTTCCTTGAAGTTCGAATACGAATTTAAGATGAGTAATAAATATTTTTGATGAATGCAGAATCGTTTTTTCTCTATAACCGCAAAACATACAGTTTTGTTTTATTATGACAAGGATAACATGGATTTAATCTAGATAAATTATAGACAGAAACACGATTGGTGAAACTTTTCTCGATGGATTTATTTTCCAAAGTTGGCTCTTCAAAAACACTAGTTTCGTTTTTAATCAAAACTTTGAATAGCTAAATAGTTCATTTTTATTAATTCGTTAGATAATCATACTAGCTACCTAAATTAAAGACATTTTTTTTTTAATTTGATGGTTTTCAAGATGATGCGGTTTTATCACTTTTTCCGTCTTATCCGGGTAGACTCAGCCCATACAAAACGTCAAAAATTTCACTTATCACCTTAACGCGATTTTTTCGCGAGAAATACAACAAGAAACGTGGTAATTAATACGGCAATTACCACGTTTCTTGTTGTATTTCTGACGTTTCGAGACAATTCAGATGCTCTTCATCATGAGCATCGCCCGCGACCGCGATCAACGGCAGATCGGCGAATACAGATGCAGTCTTAAAACGTCAGCAATACAACAAAAAACGTGGTAATTAGCCGTATTTATAGTTAAAACAGATAGAGATTGCACGGTTTCTATTATTTTTCCTTAGAACCCTAAAAAAAGCCTTGTAGCTATAAAAACACAATTAAATTTTAAAAAGAAATACAATTTTAATTACCTAAATACATAATTAGAGGTCATTGTTCGGTAGAGCGTGGAAAAAAAAACTGATACAAAAGATATAAACGCGCTCTTTTAGATTGCAAAACTCATATTCATATTCATTTATTCCAAGGGCCGTACCACAAGCGCTTAAAGTATTCTTAAAACAGTATCACTCGCGGTGCGAAATGACAACGCTATACGAACTTGTAAATGCTGAAGATAAATAATAATTTGTATACAGAAATTACCAATTAAGTAGGATCAAAGACCCGGTTGTGGTGCCTACCCCGATTTTGGGCATTTTCAATTTTGTCAGTCAATAACTAAGCATAGCAAACAAACTTGTTTAAAATCTATAGTTAAGGGGCTCCCAGTCGCTGATTGCTCTTTTTCGAAACGAAAAAAGAAATACTTCTGAACAAGCTACATCTCCTATTTTTATAAGTATATTACTTCAGGTTCCTACCTAGATTTATATTAAGCTGAAAACATAATAGCAGAAACTTTTCACGACAAAGATATTATTTCAAAATGATACGTTTTAGAATTATTTATGATCGAAATATTTTATATACCTACTATTAAAATCAACTTGTGATTTATTGTTAACTAGCGACCCGCCCCGGCTTCGCACGGGTAGCATGTTATTATACATATAAACCTTCCTCCTGAATCACTCTATCTATTAAAAAAAACCGCATCAAAATCCGTTGTGTAGTTTTAAAGATATAAGCAAACATACATACATACGCGGGAAGCGGAAAGCGACTTTGCTTTATACTATGTAGTGAAGATAGGTAATATGTAGATCTAGATTTCTATTAGAATAGATTTTTGATAAGTAATTATACATAATTTATATCATTAATTTATTCGAAAAGCTAAGGCGGACCACGCGCCGACGTGTGTTTGTCGTCGTTGCAGCGGTCGGTAGGATTATTTATTGAAGTGATTAAAGATGGGTACATCTTTATTCACATATACTATACATTATAAAATAGGAGATGTGGCTTGTTCACAAGTATTTCTTTTTTCGTTTCGAACAAAAACAATCTTCGACTGGGAGCGCCTTAATACAATTATTTGTCTATGGTCCGTTTTGATTAGTGACAGTTGTGATGCGTTAAATACCTCTAGACTTGATTGACCACAACAAAATATTTCCCGTTTTGTCTATTTTAATATGAATAATTAATAAATAAATATCGTCTGTTACAAAACCTTTTGCTTAACCTAAGAGGTAGATAAATACTCTATTCTATGTTATTTAAAAATCGTCGTTTCAATAATTTTTTCAATATAAACCATTTATTTGAAATTTAAATATTGTTAAAATGGCCACAACCACCGATCTCACCTTAACAATAATATGGTGGGTATAATACAATAACCCATTTGAATTTGACAATAAAATAAATCCTAATAATATTATAAATGTGAAAGTTTGTGAGTTTGTATGTATGTTTGTTCCTCAATCAGGCATAAACGACAAAACGGATTAAGTTGAAATTTGCTGTAGATGTAGATATATAATGCCCGAATAAATAATATACTTTAAAATAAGAAAAACATACCCAAAACGATAAAAAAACGCAAAAGGGATGATTTCTGTACAGATGGCGCTGGTGTGCAACAAATCTGATATCACACACTAAAAACATTCAGTTTTTAGGGTTCCGTACCCAGAGGGTAAAAACGGGACTCTATTACTAAGACTTCACTGTCCGTCTGTCTGTCACAGGGCTGTATCTCATGAACTGTGATAGCTAGACAGTTGAAATTTTCACATATTTTGTATTTCTGTTGCTGCTATAACAACAAATACTAAAAACAGAATAAAATAAATATAAGGGAGGCTCCCATACAACAAACGTGTTTTTTTGCCGTTTTGTATAGATACGGAACCCTTCATGCGTGAGTCCGACTCGCACTTGGCCGGTTTTTTCTTTTCTATTGATAAAATTTGACAGGACAACGTTTGTCATGGGTCGGCTAGTGTTACAATATAGCGTTTATCGGTTGTGTGTCCTATTCATACGCAATTAGTTATGCCAAGCAATTTAGTTTGGTATTAGTAATGGCTATTTTACCTAATGGTAGTTCAGTAATTATGTATGAGATGAAATTATAAGATTACGAGAACAAAATTGTTTAACGCTAAGACTATTCAAAGAATACTTATAAATGCATTAAGATTATAGGTAAAACAAATTATTATAAACTAAATTTCAATAATCGAATATAGTCTGTGATGTCAGATTTGTAACACACCAGCGCCATCTATACAGAAATAATTCCTTTTGCGTTTTTTTTATCGTTTTGGGGATGTGTTATATATTTGAAAGTAGTCTATTATTTATTCGGGCAGTATATCTACATCTACAGCAAATTTCAACTTAATTCGTTTTGTCGTTGAGGCCTGATTGGGGAACAAACATACAAACAAACTCTCAAACTTTCACATTTATAATATTATTAGGTTAAAGGGGGAACTCATAATCCTAAAATAATCCCTAAATGATAGAAAAACGCAAAAAGGATGATTTTGGTATAGATGGCGTTGGTGTGCAAAGAATTAGACATCTCGAAAATCAAAAACATTGAGTTGCCATAGCAACGCATTCTATCAAAAAAGTTGAAACTACTAAGGTCGCTCAATAATCGTAATTTATTTTATCAAAAGAATCTGACATTTTTTTTGACTACTGAACGATACGCATTCTACCAAAATTCGTAATTTATTTTATCAGGACAAGGTTAAAAGAGAAAAAAATTGAAGTTCCCTATAAGTGTTTTTTACTATGCGATTATTTAAATTTGTGCGGGACAAAGTCTGTCACGGGTCGGCTAGTATTATAAATGCGAAAGTTTGTGTGTGTGTGTTTGTTACTCATTCACGCAAAAACTACTGATCGGATTAAAATGAAACTTTACAGTAATATAGCTTATACATCAGAATAACATATAGGCTACTTTTTATCCAGGTACCACGGGCCGAATAGTCACATACTTGTGCTAAAACCTGTTATACCGGGGTTTTACCATTTTACATCTTCAAGCTGTTATAGATAGGCATGTAAGGAAATTCCCTTTAAACATCACGGGACTTTCCAGTGTGATTAGTAAACATAACTATAGATTTTGACACGGGTCTTTATCACGTATTTACCTTTAAGAGGAGTAATAAATGTTTTTGATGAATGCAGAATCGTTTTTTCTCAATAACCGCAAAACATACAGTTTTGTTTTTCATGACAAAGATAACTTAAGGATATAATATATATAAATTACAGACAGAAACACGATTGGTGAAACTTTTCTCGATAGATTTATTATCCAAAGTTGACTCTACAAAAACATTAGTTTCGTTTTTAATCAAAACTATGAATAGCTAAACAGTTCATTTTTATATAATTCGTTAGATAATCATACTAGCTAAGTAAATTACAGACGGTTTCTTTTTTAATTTGATGGTTTTGAAGATAATGCAGTTTTATCAGTTTTTCCGTCTTATCCGGTTCATACAAAAAGTCAAAAATAACTTATCACCTTAATTTATTTTCCCGATGTTTTGGCTATGTAACAATATCCATGGTCGGGGGTAGACTATAGCGGCTTTTGTAACATAGCTAAAACGTCGGGAAAATAAATTAAAGGTGATCAAAATCTTTAAAGCAGTGTTAGCCGAGTGGGAGGTACCTCGACTTTCAATCTGAAGGTCGTGGGTTTGAATACCGGCGTGCATCAATGGATTTTTCTTGAAAAAATTATATGCGCATCGAAAACACGTGCTCAAAACGGTGAAGGAAAACATTGTGAGGTAACCAGTTAGTATTCTTATAAGCGGCGATGGGCTTGCAACCTGTCACGTATGGAATGCTAACTACTGCAAAATGTGGGCATGTGTCAAATATAATGTTTAGACGTGCCTCTGACTACCCCCACTAGACATCTTCTAAGGATCTAAGAGAGTCTGGAGATCTGAGAGAATGTCTACATTGTCTACCGTACTTGGGGATTACAGTCGTGATCCTATTTATTTATTTTAATTTTATTTTACAAATGTTTTCCCCATATACTTTGTCCTAATAAAATAATGTATGAATTATGGTAGAATGCGTATCATTCAGTAGTGAAAACTAATGTCAGATTTTTTTAATAAAATAAATTTTATTACGGATTTTGGTAGAATGCGTTGCTATGACAACTCATTGTTTTCGGTCTGAGATGCCAAATTTTTGACACATTAGCGGCATCTATACCAAAATCATCCTTTTTGCATTATTTTATCATTTAGAGGTTGTTTCTCGGATTTTAAGTTACCTCTTTATTTATTCTGATTTTGTATCCATATACTACAGCAAATTTCATCTTAATCCGTTTTGTCGTTTATTTTTGATTAGGGAACAAACATAGCCTTATCACAAACTTTCGCATTAATAATATTATTAGGATAAATCGGATTGCTGATTTGGTTTGAAGCAAGAAATCTGCAAGTCTGATGTATGATGATGTCATATAAAATATCGCAAAGAAACCAAGGTTTTTCAAGCACTTATGAATTTGTTGATATTTTTCCTGTTCGAACTCGTCTGCCGTCGTGTCGGTCACGCGGGGTTTACCTGTTTCTTGCGATTTGCAATCTTATCAAACATCGCAAGGTACCTTGCAACCTTGCACTGTGATAATAATAATTGAAAACCTTTATATCCGATTTCACTTTCAAAACTTTCGTGAGTTGTACTACACATTATTATAACAACGGGATGTCGGTGTCCTCATTGACAATTTATCATTTACGTGAGTAATTTCCCGTTGTTATAATAATCTTTATAACCGACTTCAAAAAAACATCGTAAGGAAACCAGGGTCGCTACACAGTGATGATTGAGAAAATTTCGACTTCAAAGAAGAAGGTTCTAAATTCGACTGTTTTTAGGGTTCCGTACCCAAAGGGTAAAAATGGGACCCTATTACTAAGATTTCGCAAGCCTCCTGTCTGACACAGGGCTGTAACTCATGAACCGTGATAGCTAGACAGTTGAAATTTTCACAGATGATGTATTTCTGTTGCCGCTATAACAACAAATACTAAAAACAGAATAAAATAAATATTTAAGTGGGGCTCTCATACAACTAACGTGTTTTTTTTGCCGTTTTTTATAGATAATGGTACGGAACCCTTCGTGCGCGAGTCCGACTCTCACTTAACCGGTTTTTTTTATTAATGTTTGGTTACCTCAGGAACTTTGGACTGCCTGAATCGATTATGATGTTTCTTTGATTTGAAAGCAGGTGCATACCGTTTAAATATGAAAAAGTATCATTAAAGGTAAATAGGGGATGAAATTTTATTAGTATTAGACTTATTTCATTCAATTTGTAACAAAAAAACTAAAAACAAAACCGAGTTCATGTCGGTTTTGTTTTTAGTTTTTTTAACGTACCTAATTATTACGCCTTTGTTTAATGCAACTGTGACTGATATGATTAATAATTACAAAAGTTTAAAAAACTAAAAACAAAACCGACTTCATGTTTATAAGTAAAAATTGTAGTGTCAAATTCTAAATTCAAATTCAAAAATCATTTATTTAAATAAAATCACAAGGATCACTTTGAAACGTCTTAGGAACTAGGTGAAGCTACGCCGATTCCACGCGACCAAGCCTAGAAGAATCAGGCAACAAACACGGCTTGGAGTCTACCTTTTTTTTAATGATCCTTTTCTTAAAGCTATGTAGAGCTCCAGTGTGATGCCAATCGAACAAGGTGAAGGCTCAAACAAGAATAATTATTAAAAGTACTACTCAAGTACGTAAACAATAAAAAATAATAATAATAACAATAACTAAAGAGCCTCAGCACAAATTCAAGTGGGGGGGGCTCCCCCCTCCTCGAGCTCTAGTAGCCCTACCCCGGCTAGCCCTCCACTGTGTATGCCAATGATAGAAGGTCAAGGTCTATAGTTAAAAACCACTATCAATGCCCATAAATTTTGAAGGTTTCTCTCGATTTCCCTGGGATCCCATCATCAGATGCTGACTTGGTGGTAATGGGACCACCTCGGAAGTATAGGCTATCAATTAAAAAAATATTTATTTGAAACCATCCACAAACGCCGAAGTAATCGCGTAACATACACACAAAAAAACAACATACTTACAGGCGAATTGATAACCTCCTCCTTTTTGAAGTCGGTTTAAAAGATTATCCACACTATTAGGTGGTGGTGAGGTAATTTCTAGGGTTTCGTACCCAAAGGGTAAAACGGGACCCTATTACTAAGACTCCGCTGTCCGTTCTGTCCTGTCTGTCTGTCGTTTCGAAGGAGTTTGGTTACAAATACCGTGACCCGAGAATCCTAATCCTAATAAATAAATGTGAAAGTTTGTATGTATGTTTGTTTCTCAATCAGGCCTATACGACAAAACGGATTAAGTTGAAATTTGCTGTAGATGTAGATATAATGCCCGAATAGATAATAGACTAGGTACTTTAAAATATGAAAAACATCCCCAAAACGATAAAAAAAACGCAAAATGAATGATTTTGGTATAGATGGCACTAATGTGCAAAAAATTTCACATCTTAGATATTTAACATTGAGTTGTCATAGCAACGCATTCTACCAAAAAGGTTGAATCTTACCAAGGTCGGTATTGAACATTCATTTTGTCAAAAAAATCTGACATCAATTTGTCTACTGAATGATACGCATTCTACCAAAATTCGTAATTTATTTTATCAGGACAAGGTTTATAAAGAAAACATTTAATTTTGTAGTTTCCTGAAAGTGTTTTTTTCTATGCGACTACTGAAATTTGGGCAGGACAAAGTCTGTCACGGGTCGGCTAGTAAGTAATAAATACATTATGTATGTATAGGTATAATAGAAGTATAGATCAGTGTTCCGCAAACATTTTGTGTTCAAGGTACCTACATTTAGGAAAATAGTATATTATGCAACTAGTGAATAAAGGACGGATTTAAAGCGAGGGCCGTAGATGAGTCACGAGCTAGTGAAGGATTCTAATGATTCATCTGTTAGAATCCTGAACGACGCGAGTGATTCATGGTCCTCGATATAAATTCGTACTTTATTCAGGAGTTGCATACTATACTTTATACCATGACTACGAGAATATTTATTTAATCTAATGCCAAACTCCTTGTCGCAAATATCGACCAATCAAATCTCGAGAATTTATTTGCACCAAAAAGTTTTGAATTTCGAATCTCAGCGCAAGGAGTTTGTGTAAGCATTGAAATAGAGACCGGATATATTTTGTGTTCCAAATTCAAACACCAAAATAGTGAATAAAAACAAAACAGTGAATAAAAGGCCTTTTTATTCACTGTTTTGCGTGAATAAAATAAGCTTTTTAAAGTAGGTATGGTATAAAGATATTTTTTGAGGTAAACCACAAATTAAAAATCAGTTTTTAAGTAATATTAATCAACATTTATTATTAATCAACGAAATAATATTTTTTATTAATCAACAAAACTAAACTTTAAATTGCAGAAAAGGTATCTAATGCGAAACATGAGCCTGTTTAATTGAGCATAGACGGTCTAAATTTGGAGTAATAGTTGACAGACAGGGCTGCTAAAAATACGTATATAAGATATCCTTATTTTTCCAAGGCACACCAACTAATGACCACGGTACACCAGTGTGCCGCGGTACACACTTTGCGGAACACTGGTATAGAAGACACACTACGTCATCGGTCGTTACCAAGCTATGTAATGTCATTTGTGTCTCAAGATGTACGTATCGGTTGAACAGGTTTTACAAGGTGAACCGGAAAAACCCGGGCCGATTTGCTTACATCTTTTTGTTGTAATAACAATCAAATTTGTTTAGACCCGACATACGTCCTGTCAAATTTTAATAACAGAAAAAAGCACTTTCAGTTTTTCCCGAACTTTCACAATATATAAAAAATACCTTACAAGTCTTACAACCTATTCTCAGGCCTAATGAATATACCTACACAAAAAAATCATAAAAATCGGTCAAGCCGTTTCGAAGGAGTTTGGTTACAAATACTTTGACACGGAATTTTATATTTATGACTAGCTGACCCGTGCCCGCTTCGCTGGAGGACAGATAGTTTTACGACTTCATATTATCAGTGGTTCTCTAATATATTAAGCATCTTATTATACATATAAACCTTCCTCCTGAATCACTCTATCTATTAAAAAATACCGCATCAAAATCCGTTGTGTAGTTTTAGAGATATAGGTACCTAAGCATACATACAGACGCGGGAAGCGACTTTGCTTTATACTATATGTAGTGAAGACTAGATAGATTAGATTTTCGGAGCTCTGTCGGCAATTTGACAGAATTTTATTAATATTTTAGTATTTTTAAAAGGTTTTTTATGTATATTTATTACCAGACTACTTTTACCTGCGTAGATTAAGGAAATCGATGTATAACGACTTTAACGTAAAATATTCAGAGAATAAAAAATAAAATAAGACGGAAAAAGTGATAAAACTGCATTATCTTGAAAACCATCAAACTTAAAAAGAAACTGTTTAATTTACTTAGCTAGTATGATTATCTAACGAACTATATAAAACCGGCCAAGTGCGAGTAGGACTCGCGCATGAAGGGTTCCGTATTATCTATAAAAAATGGCAAAAAAACACGTTTTGTTTTTAGTATTAATCATCTGTGAAAATTTCAACTGTCTAGCTATCACGGTTCATGAGATACAGCCCTGTGACGGACAGACGGACAGCGAAGTCTTAGTAATAGGGTCCCGTTTTTACCCTTAGGGTACGGAACCCTAAAAATTTAAAAATGTAGCCTATGTTCGTCCAAAGACTATAAACTATCTCTATATGAAATTTTATGACTATCGGCGCAGCGCCAGCAGTTTGACCATGAACGTCACAGACAGACAGAGTTACTTTCGCATTTATAATATAGAGATGACTAATACAATTATTGTTTTTTCAGTGAGGTTGTGTGTTGTTGAGACGCGGGGCACATTCAAACGTAGCCAACGGTACTGCCCCGTCTTGGACGCAGAGAATGCTGGCGTGGAGTGCGTTTTGGGCACCGACAGGTTGGTTATAGTGTTTTGGAAGGCAATGATAAACTGGTAGATATGTAACTTGTAAATAAGTAAGTACATACCTACTGTTTTTGATGTGAACATCTATAGAGCATCGAGAAACATCTATAGCGGCGGGTCAGATATCTTATTTCGTAATTCTTTAGTTACTATGAAATAGGTAAATAAATAAATATTGGCGGACTTTACACACAGCGCCATCTAGCCCCAAACTAAGCAAAGCTTGTGTGTATAACTGATAGAATACTTATATACACTTTTTTTTTGTAAATACATACTTATTATACATATTAACACCCAGACTCAGAACAAACATTTATGATCATCACACAAATATTTTCCCTGGGTGGAGATCGAACCCACAACCTACAGCGCAGAAGACAGAGCTACCAACTGAGCTGTGAGGCTTTCTCTAAAATGGATGAGAATATAGGTATACAGAATTTATGTAAGTATAGGTGAGGTACTTATACTTACATAAATTGCATTGAAAGTCCTTGTGATGCTAAACATAATTAAGCCATCAGACCGGCGGCTACTGGCTTGTCCACAATTCGCCACTGCATTCGCCGCACCCCGCCGCAAACTACACGCTGCTACGCGAACTAGATGAGTTGCTGCCGAAGTAGTGTCGACTATTTTGTACAAAATTTGCATTTTCCATATTACCTGTACACAATAATGTTGATGTTTCACATCTGCAGGCGTCTCGCGACGTCTCACCTTTTTTGTAAAAAGCACTACAGCAATAGCTATTTTTTTTGTTTTTTTTTCAGATTAGACTGTCTGCGTCGTATCAGCAAAGGGACGGTTGACTTTGGTGTGTTCAGTCCTGAAGATTTAGTGGCAGCACAGTGGGCCAATCTTGAAGTCCTAGTCACCAACGAGATCCGACAGAAAAATAGCAGTAAGTTCAATCATTACCTACAATTATTACAAGGTTTTAAGGATAAACATAAATGTTTGTTCTGTGTGTTATAATGGGCTATTTGATTTTAAAAACCATTCTAGATTATTCAGTAGTGACTGTGGAACCCGTAAAAAATATAATTTTCAATTCTGTTAAATATTGTCAATTTAAATAACCCGCAAAAACGCTTCATTATGCAAATGGCGTCGCACTAGTTTCTGTGACGTTACATGCTTGTCAACAAATAAACAAACGTCAAGTTTTTCAAGGCAGTCGAAGATATATTGACAAGCATGTTACGTCATCGTCGATTCGACCAATCCTGACCGTTTTGTGTCACGTGACTGGCGTTTAAAATGAGATAATTTTAATTATGGGTTTTTTTAATAAATCATTGTTTATTTTCAAGTTATTTTACTCCATAACGCTTTAGGAAGCCATAATTTATACAGATTACTATCAACAACACTTTATTTTTCATACTGTCAAATAGCCTAATATGTATCATGTAGGTAGGTAAGTAATTATATGTTTACAAAAAAAGTTTATTAGTAGTTCCCATAGCTTTCGTTAGTTAGGGGTGTGTGAAATGTCTACTAATATTTATATTTGTGTTTTAGAAGCATACGAGCGCAGTGTAGTAGCGATAGTGAACAGGAGAATTTTACCGGATTCCTCGTCAACTCTTCACGCTGTGCTTCGGAACAGCACCCTCTGCCATCCAGGAGTCGGTTTGGAGAATCTACGGCCTCTTAGTGACACCTTATCTGGGGTAAGTCTAAGTCATAAGGTATTTATTGAATTATCTTCTATTATATAAAATCCGAAACGGCTTGACCGCTTTTTACAAGGTTTTATTTAACTTGCATTGTATGTAACTGGTGGTATCTTGCAACTCAATTTTGAACCGATTGAGCTGAAATTTTTTCACTCTTCTACCTCTTCTAGGTAGGTTTGGAGTTATTGTTATAATATAAATAGTTATTTTATCTTTATGTTTTAATTCTAAATCAAGTGCAGCGTGTGTTGCTTTTTGAATTTGTGCTGAAGCTCTTTAGTTATTTTTTTTTATTGTTGTACGTACTTGAGTAGTTTTTTGACTTTTAATTATTATTCTTGTTTGAGCCTTCACCTTGTTCGATTGGCACCACACTGGAGCTCTACATAGCATTAAGGAAAGGATCATTAAAAAAAAGGTAGACTCCAAGCCGTGTTTGTTGCCTGATTCTTCTAGGCTTGGTCGCGTGGAATCGGCGTAGCTTCACCTAGTTCCTAAGACGTTTCAAAGTTATCCTTGTGATTTTATTGAAATAAATGATTTTTGAATTTGAATTGAAATTGAACAGGACAACGTCTGTCGGGACAGCTAGTCACTACATAGTATAAAGCAAAGTCGCTTCCCGCTTCCCGCGTCTGTATGTATGCTTATATCTTTAAAACTACACAACGGATTTTGATGCGGTTTTTTTTAATAGATAGAGTAATTCAGGAGGAAGGTTTATATGTATGCTTAATATATTAGAGAACCACTGATAATTTTATGATTTCTAATATGAAGTCGTAAAACTATCTGTCTCCCAGCGAAGCGGGCACGGGTCAGCTAGTAAATAATAAAATATTTTTCTGCAGTACTTGGAGTCCTTGGTGCTTGAGAGGTCATGCGACCCTGCTCTGCCGTTAGTAGAGAACAGAGTTCGAGCGTTGTCGCGATTCTTCGGCAAGGCTTGTCGAGCAGGGCCCTGGCTTGCAGACACCCAGAGAGACGCTGAACTAAGTAAGTAGTTTGGAGCTAGATGGCGATGTATGATGTCCACTAATATTAAAAGAACCGGCGAAGTGCGAGTTGGACTCGCGTACAATGTATCTATGAAAAACGGCAAAACAATCACGTTTGTTTTATGGGAGCCCCACTTAGGTATTTATTTTATTGTTTTTAGTATTTGTTGTTATAGCGGCAACAGAAATACATCATCTGTGAAAATATCAACTGTCTAGCTATCATGGTTCGTAAGATACAGCTCTGTGACATACAGACGGACAGCGAAGTCTTAGTAATAGGGTTCCGTTTTCACCCTTTGGGTACGGAACCCTAAAAAAAGAATAATATTTATAAGCGGCGATGGTTTTGCAACCTGTCATGTATGGAATGCTGACTACTACTCAAGCATGTTCCAAATATAATGTTTGGACGTGCCTCTGGCTACCCTATTGATGCACCAGACCCTGGCTTGTAGACGAGAGACGCTGAACTCAGTGAGTTACTAGAACCAGTTAGTACCCTAAGCGGCGATGGGCTTGCAACCTGTCACGTGTGGAATGCTAACTACTGCAAAATGTGGGCATGTGCCAAATATAATGTTTATTTATTTATTTAATAAGGCAGCGCCAACAGCACACATAATACACATTAAATACGTAAACATTTATGAAAAAGTATTATAGAATGTGAGCCAATTATACATTACACACACACTGTATATGATACACTGCACAGCATTACTAATAAAAAGACAGACAACAGACACAGGATAAAATTGAACAAAAAGAATATAATTTAAGGTACATTAGGAATAAAAAATAAAAATAAATGTTAAAGACATGTCATGACTCTGACTAATCCATTAGATATCTTAAAGGATCCTCGCCTGGAGATGTCTACCGTACCTGGGGATTAGTGCCTGGAAATTGTTGACAATAGAGCAAAGTGATGTACTACAGTTTTAAAGAGGACATCAATATCTACAAAAAAAGTCTGCGATAATAAATGTTTTATTAGGGATCCTTATGAAAACTTCGATAATGTAACCCAAGGTGTAGAAAAATTACCCATAAAATCATTATTACACCCGTGCGACGCCGGGGCGGACTATATTTTCTAAAGATGTAATTTTTCTGTACATAAAGCATCCCTACAAATTATTTTTCAGAACAAAAGTATCCATCCCTATGCGCGGCGTGTGGCGACCCGTCACGTTGTACAGCGTCGGATAGGTATTGGGGTGCGAGTGGCGCGTTACAATGCGCGGCCGATGGCGCCGGAGACGTTGCATGGGCGGAGTACGACGATGTCATCCAATACTTTGGGGTATGTTAACTATGACAGCGTTGTGTAGTGTCTCGTCACGTTGCATAGCGACGGTCCAGTACTAGGGTAGCATTCCATACGGTTGCAAGCCCATCGCCGCTTATAAAAAGCATATAGGAAAGGATCATAAGAAAAAGGTAGACCCCAAGCCGTGTTTGTTGCCTGATTTCTAGGCTTGGTCGCGTGGAATCGGCGTAGCTTCACCTAGTTCCTAAGACGTTTCAAAGTGATCCTTGTGATTTTATTGAAATAAATGATTTTTGAATTTGAATTATATTTTTTTATTCCAGCTGCATAAAGAGGTGCGCGATACAAATATATATCCGCCATACAGCGCGCTGGCGTACCTCTGCCGAGACGGCACTTGGCGGCCGATTGGTGGCGAGCCTTGTATCTGGCTGCACCGCCCATGGAACGTCGTCGTAGCTAAAAGGTTAGTTATCGCCCCCTTAAGGCGCTCCCAGTCGACGATTGTTTTTGTTCGAAACGAAAAAAGAAATACTTGTGAACAAGCCACATCTCCTATTTTATAATGTATAGTATAAGTGAATAAAGATGTACCCATCTTTAATCACTTCGATAAATAATCCTACCGACCGCTGCAATGACGACAAACACACGTCGGCGCGTGGTCCGCCTTAGCTTTTCGAATAAATTATGTATAATTACTTATCAAAAATCTATTCTAATAGAAATCTAGATCTACATATTACCTATCTTCACTACATAGTATAAAGCAAAGTCGCTTTCCGCTTCCCGCGTCTGTATGTATGTATGTATGTTTGCTTATATCTTTAAAACTACACAACGGATTTTGATGCGGTTTTTTTTAATAGATAGAGTGATTCAGGAGGAAGGTTTATATGTATTAAACCCGTGCGAAGCCGGGGCGGGTCGCTAGTTAACAATAAATCACAAGTTAATCTTAATAGTAGGTATCAAAGTATTTCGATCATAAATTCTAAAACGTATCATTTTGAAATAATATCTTTATCGTGAAAAGTTTCTGCTATTATGTTTTCAGCTTAATAGAAATCTAGGTAGGAACCTGAAGTAATATATTTATAAAAATAGGAGATGTGGCTTGTTCAGAAGTATTTCTTTTTTCGTTTCGAAAAAGAGCAATCGTCGACATACAGGGCCTTAATAGGATCCTTTTTTCCTGTATTCTACGTAAAACCTCTATATTTGTTATTTTTTCTGTCCAGCTTATCCTTTCCATCCTTCTCCAGCACCACATTTGAAAGCTTCTAGGATCTATCTATCTCTCTGGGTCAGTTTAAAATAAATATCTTTATCTTTGACTTTAGGAAAGCGGCCGCCGCGGTCGCCACGCTCACCACCACGCTCACTAACTCCACCGCAGTAGTGGACGTTCACTGGATCGGTGCGCTCACTCAGCTCCTGGACAGCAGCACTGCGCTGCAGGATGCCCTCAGCCCCCCACTCCCCCCAGGGGACTATCTGTCACGTGCGCTTGGCTTCCGCGAAGCTTACAGCCAGGGTGGATGCGACCCCCCCAGGTAAGTCTGATATTATAATGAGGAAACATTTTGTATTTTTTAATGTTTGCAACGATTAAACTCAAAAACTACTAAACCGATTTCAAGAATTCTTTTACCATTAGAATGCTACATTATCCCTGAGTAACATAACAAACCAATATTTTTGCAAACATAGGTACCTACTTAAAACCTAGGTACCTAGTATCCTAATAATATTATAAATGCGAAAGTTTGCGATAAGGCTGCTATGTTTGTTCCCTAATCAAAAATAAACGACAAAACGGATTAAGATAAAATTTGCTGTAGTACCTATGTAGATAAAAAATCAGAATAAATAAAGAGGAACTTATAATCCGAAAAACAACCCCTAAATGATAAAAAACGCAAAATGGATGATTTTGGTATAGATGGCGTTGGTGTGCAACAAATATGACATCACAGACTAAAAACATTTAGTCGCCATAGCACCGCAGTTTTGACTAATGAATCATACGCATTCTACCAAAATTCGTAATTTATTTTATCAGTACAAGGTTTGTAGGGAAAAAATTGGGAGCTGCCTGAAATAGCTTTTACCTATTTGATTATTACAAAACAAAATTGACAGAACAACGTTTGTCACGGGTCGGCTAGTCTACATTAAGAGGAGTAATAAATGTTTATGATGAATGCAGAATCGTTTTTTTCTCAATAACCGCAAAACATACTGTTTTGTTTCTTTATGACAAAGATATAATCTAAGTAGATAAATTACAGACAGAAACACGATTGGTGAAACTTTTCTCGATAGAATTATTTTCCAAAGTTTGCTCTTCAAAAACACTAGTTTCGTTTTTATTCAAAACTATGAATTACTAAACAGTATCTTCTATATAATTCGTTAGATAATCAAACTAGCGAAGTAAATTACAGACAGTTTCTTTTTAAATTTGATGGTTATCAAGATAATGGAGTTTTATCACTTTTTCCGTCTTATCCGGATAGACTCAGCCCAAGAAAGTCATAAATTTCACTTATCACCTTAAACTTTGAATTTTCCAGGTACATAACAATCTGCACGACCTCGCTCCTCGAGAAGCACAAGTGTGAATGGCTAGCAGAAGCTGGCGCGGTGTACGGCGTGACGCCGCCGCTGCAATGTGCACTCGAAGAGAGCGGCGAGCGGTGCATGCGAGCGGTGGCGAGCGGAGACTCTGACGTCACAGTTGGTGGTAGCGATTGGCTCGTTAAGGGCGTCAGGTAAGCTGAGTTAAATTACCACACACTATGACTGACTGACTATGACTGACTTTGGATGACTTTGACTGACTATGACTGATTATGACTAACTCTGACTGACGTTGACTGACTTTGGCTGGCTTTGATGCCGCCTCTGCAATGTGCATAAAAATGCATTCTCATTGGCCAATTCAATTTCACAGCCCGCCGCGCGGCGCGTCGTGAATCACGTTTAGTGTCTTATATCAGTAGTATTAGCCTAATGTGTTGTTTTAAAGTGTTCGTCTTGCATGAGGAGTCTATGGGTTGTGTTGTCGATGCGATTGGCTCGTTATGGGCGTTAGGCAAGTGAGATGAGTTAAATTACCACACTGGAGCTCTACTTTGACTGACTTTGACTGACTACCTATGACTGACGTTAACTGACTTTGACTTGACTTGGACTTTCTTAGGCATGTTTTGGTAGGCCTAGTCTTAATAAATTATACCTAGGCATTACTTATATTTTATTAGGTAGTTTGGATAACTTACTAGGCTCACATATCTACCTAATCCTCTCTGTAGGTACTTAGTTTTTAACTGTGTCTACGTTTATTTGCAGGGACTTCTCAATAGCTCCGCTTCTTCACGAAATGACACCAATCATCGAAAAAACAAATACCATTACCGCGTATATACGCAAGGGCGCTAAAATAAACAAAATGGCCGATTTGCGCGGGAAGCGAGCCGCATTCCCGCGCTACGATGGCATGGCATGGCATTCCGTTCTGTCATACTTCAAAGAAAAAGAAAAAGTATCGTGCATGGAGTTTACAACTGATTATTTCAAGGAGGTTTGTGCGCCAGGCGCTGAAGGAAAGTTGGAGAATGCTAAGAACTGTTATGGAGATGGAGAAATTGATGCGTTGAATTCGCTTTTAGATGGGAATAGCGATGTGGCGTTTATTGATATGGCAACATATAAAATGCTGGCAGGTTAGTACCTACAAAGATATTTAAAGCACTATTTTTGTGTTTCGGGCACTATTTGGTACTACTAAGTATTTGGAAAACAAATACCGACATGAAATATAGGTACATATACTTAGATACACTAATTGTGTTGTTTAAATAAAATAGGAAAGGGTGTTGTACACATAATAATTGTAGGATTTTACAAAGCAATTCTTTATTAATGGCACAAATAAAAAAAAAGCAGAATGTTTTGCAATCTTGACCACATAGCTGTCATAACTACCACGCCCAAGCGCGAGTCAATTTCAACTTTAACAGTAATTTGCTGCATAAATTGTGGTAGGTTATAACAAAACCTTTTATTTACAGAAAATCAAACATCGAACGCTAAATTGCAAGAAATAGTTCCGCTATGTCCCGAAGAGAATCCAAAATATTGTTTCATCAGCTGGTCGGCCATTGGACACGTATTTGCAGCTAAAAACATAACGGCAATGCGGCGTCAAGAGATTATAAATGTTTTAGGAAACCTGGACCAGCTGTTTGGAAGGAATTATCCGTTTAGGAAACCCATGTTCTCAATGTACGGGCCGTTTAATCATAAGCTAGATTTATTATTTCATAGCAACACTAAAAATCTTTCGCATGATGATGCGTTCAGAAATCCTCCTTATAAATCTATGCCTTTTAATTTTGAACGCATCTTTTTGAATATGTCTGACTTTAGTTGCAGCTTTGGCGGGAAGTCAGCGCCATCTGTGATTGTTTTGGCTGTGAGTTTGTTCGCTGTGATTTTTGGTAGTTTGTCTTAGACGTTTCAAAGTAATTTCACTAGATGGCGCTGTGTTTGAGTGTTGCCTGCGCAAAATAATAAATGAAACGATAAAAAATGTTAATACTCTTTAAGTAGTATTTATGTTGTCTTTGTAGTCATATTTAAGTACGACACATTGCCACCAAAAATGTATAAGAGCGATCGTATTTATTCGTTTGTGTTTACAGTGTACATAATCTTCTAAAATATTAAAGCAAATATTTAATTAATAAAATTATTTAATTATAAAACTAAACAATGACAGTTGCATAAGAATCTTGATTTGTAAAACAATTTATTTTCAATACAAATAAAATAATTTTAAAACAATTTCACACCTAACGCCATCTAGTGAAACTGACTTGCATCTTAGTTTAAAGAACTTATTGTGATTATTAGTTTGCTAAGTTTTTATATTAAAATTAGTAATATTAATATATATTATTTTGATCTATTACTTACTTAGATATTTGTTGTTTTTACACCTTCTAAGTGATATTTTTTGTCGTGGGTATAATAAAACAGGGTTTACTTTTGAAAACAATAAACGATACAGCGTGACAAACGTTACATCGTTTCCGCGTACGGAATGCGGCTCTGCGACAAAATTCTCAGTTGTTTGGCATTAATATAGGCATGTATGTATTTTGGCTTCGCCGCTATCTGTCACATATACATTTCCGAATAGAAAAATCCATTGATGCACGCCAGGATTCGAACCCACGACCTTCGAAATGAAAGTCTTTCACCTCTAAGTATCTCCCACTCGGCCAACACGGCTTTTATAGTTACTGAAATTGGTATTCTCTAAATTCGACTGATGTTCATAGCTATATGGCAATGAAAATCATAGATTTTTAAGAAAAAAGCCAGCAGAACAGAGGTAAGACTATTTCTTCTCAATCCACCCGACCCTTCCTCTGCCTAGTACCACCAAAAGCACGTCTTCGTTAGCAGGATCGATGCTCGGCGCGACGCGGGCGCGGCCAATCCACGGTTTTGACGTTTCTGGAGTTGCTGTAAAAATTATATTTTTGAATGGGGGTGTGACGTCATTGGCTAGAGAGCGCGTATTTCCGCCCGCGTTTTTAAAAACCTTCGGCCGGAAATACGCACTTTCTCAGCCATTTTTTAAGATATGAAAAAAGTAAAAACTCAGTTTTCTTGTAATTTTTTGTAGATCATTTAAAGTAAAAAACGTTTGTCAGACCCATATAACTTCCAATGTTCGTATGTTTGTTTGTTTATAAAAAAATAATAGGATCACGACTTTAAACCCCAAGCACGGTAGATATCCTCTCAGATCTCCAGGCGCTTGGATCCTTTGAAGATATCTAGTGGGGGTAGTCAGAGGCACGTCTAAACAATTTGCAGTAGTTGGCATTCCATACGTGACAGGTTGCAAGCCCATCGCTGCTTATAAGAATACTAACTGGTTTCCTCACGATGTTTTCCTTCACCGTTTTGAGCACGTGTTTTTCTTCTTAGGTGGAATAAATAGTACTTACCGCTGCCGCTGCAGCGCTGTGATCGCTAGCTGTGCGAGCGAGACGAACAGCGCGACCGCCTCATGATAGAGCAGGACGACAATACTACATGCAGTGTTGCCAACGACGCGTAAACAACGGTTATGTAACGGTCAATCCATGTTGAAATTGTAGATTGACAGTCCTGAAAACATCCCAAGATTACTTATCGAACTATCGTGATTAGTAGACATAACTCTAAATTCAAATTCAAATATCAATTATTACAATAAAATCACAAGGATCACTTTAAAACGTCTTAGGAACTAGGTGACGCTACGCCGATTCCACGCGATCAAGCCTAGAAGAATCAGGCAACAAACACGGCTTGGGGTCTACCTTTTTTTAATGATCCTTTCCCTAATGCTATGTAGAGCTCTAATGTGGTACCAATCGAACAAGGTGAAGGCTCAAACAAGAATAATAATTAAAATTACTACATAAGTACGTAAACATAAAAAAATAACTAAAGAGCCTCAGCATATATATAGATTTTTATTCGGGTCTTTATCACGTAATTACCTTTAATTGATTTTTCCGACGTTTCTACTATGTTACAATAGCCATGGTCGAGGGCAGACTGAGGACAGTAAATTAAATGTAATTACTAATAGGAAAAAAATAATAGGCCCCAAGCCGTGTTTGTTGCCTGATTCTTCTTAGCTTGGTCGCGTGGAATTGGCGTAGCGTCACCTAGCTCCTAACAGGTTTCAAAGTGATCCTTGTGATTCTATTGAATTAAATACTATTTGACTTTAACTTTGAGTCCGCCCGGCTTGGCACGGGTGAGCTAATCTATACTTATTATAAATCTGTAGAGAGGTCAATTCTGTACATGAAATATATTTCCAAAATAACTATCAGGGGGTGATTAGGGTTCGATACTGATGCCAAAAATGCAATCAGTAAATTTTTTGTCTGTCTGTCTGTCTGTCTGTCTGTCTGTCTGTCTGTATAACCGTTATAGAAACAAAAACTACTCGACGGATTTTAACGAAACTTGGTACAATTATTTTTCATACTCCTGAGCTGGTTATAGTATACTTTTCATCACTCTACAATCAATAGGAGCAGAGCAGTAAAAGGAAATGTTGGGAAAACGGGAGAAGTTACTCCATTTTTTAAGCTTCCGTCGCGTGTGCAACCTTAATGGTTAAAGCTACACAGAAATGATGTATGAGGGAAATGTTCTCCTTAAAATTATATAAAAAATATCCCACGACAGCATATGTCTATCTTTTATGGTTGACTCACAATAACACGTGTAACTCGAACATTCTCGAACGTTCGCGACCGGCCTAGCAGCTAGGCGTCAAGTGCGCAGTTCGGCCGGTCGCGAACGTTTGAGAAAAACAGAAATCATCTAATGTAAGCTGTGAAAAAAAAACGTTTTATATAAAGACATTCTGTAGTATATTTAGTACCTATCAGCATTGCACCCGTGCGAAGCCCGGGCGGATCGCTAGTGAAGAATATAGGCAAATTGTTGATGCCTTAGGTTACATTATAGCCATTTTTGTGGGGATCTCTAATATTTTTGAATATAAAATATACCCTTTGTTACTCGTTGATAATGCAGCTCTTGATAGGTGAAAGAATTTTTAAAATTGGTCCAGTAGTTTTTTAGTTAAACCATTACAAACGAAAATACAAATTTTACCTCTGCATTTATTTTTATAAATACTACCTAGGTTTATAGGAAACTGATAGAAAAATTATGAAAATTCACCTTTTCGTTGATTTTGTCGATGGTACAATTTTCAGGATAAAACTCTGAGCCACAACACGACCATGGAAGTTTCAGTGTGTCTTGCAGCGTTTTACTGAAAACAGTTATTTACGTTTAAAAAACTGAAAAAACCGCCCAAGTCCAAGTCGGACTCGCGCACGAAGGGTTCCGTACCATTATCTATAAAAAACTACAAAAAAATCACGTTTGTTTTATGGGAGGATATAAATATTGATTTTATTCTGTTTTTAGTATTTGTTGTTAGAGCAGCAACAGAAATACATAATCTGTGAAAATTTAAACTGTCTAATGAGATACAGCCCTGTGACAGACAGACGGACAGCGAAGTCTTAGTAATAGGGTCCCGTTTTTACCCTTTGGGTACGGAACTCTAAAAACCGACGAAAATGCACAACATTAGAAAAACATGTTGGTTGATTATATATAAGTAGGATAAGGATAGGATTTGACTCACTTTTTAATATCGCAGCAGTGAAATAGAAGACGCAGCGCGTGAGTCCACTGACCGTCATTCTCTTGCAGACCTTTCTGAAAAAAAAACCGGACAAGTGTGAGTCTGACTCGCGAACCGAGGGTTCCGAACATAAATAAAAAAATAAATAGGATCACGACTGTAATCCCCAAGTACGGTAGACATCCTCTCAGATCTCCAGCCGCTTAGATCCTTTGAAGATGTCTAGTGGGGGTAGCCAGAGGTACGTCCAAACATTATATTTGGTACATGCCCACATTTTGCAGTAGTTAGCATTCCATACGTGACACGTTGCAAGTCCATCGCCGCTTATAAGAACACTAACTGGTTTCCTCACGATGTTTTCCTTCACAGTTGTAAGCACGTGTTTTTGTTGCGCATATAAATTTTTCGAACTGAAAAATCTATTGATGCACGGGATTCGAACCCACGACCTTCAGATTTAAAGTCGAGGTACACCCCACTCGGCCAACACGGTTCCGAACAAACTTCTGTAATTGACTATTTTTCTTTAGTTTCGGAGATAATGAATGATGAGAATGGAGGGACAGACGGACAGACACACGAGTGAATCTCGAAGGGTTTCGTTTTTCCTTTTTGGTACAGTACCCTAAAAAAACTCATCTGAAGCCGTGTTTGCCGAGTGGGAAGTTTAGGTTCAAATCTAGGCCGTGCAACAATAGAGTTTTCTGTTTGAAAAATGTATATTAAAACGGTGAAGGAAAACATCGTGAGAAAACCAGTTAGTATTCTTGTCGGCGACGGGCTTGAAACCTGTCACGTGTGGAATGCTAACTACTGCAAAATGTGGGCATGTGCCAAATGTAATATTTGGTCGCGACTCTAAATAACCCCTTCGGACATCTTCAAGGATCTAAGCGGAGATCTGAGCAGATGTCTAGTCTACCGTACTTGGGGATTACAGTCGTGATTATATTCTAGATAAGTTGGATGTATATAAGTAGGTATGGAATTCTCACCTCGATCAGGGTCGATGAGAAATAGTATAACAGGGCACACTCCAGCAGTAATAATAGCATAACTAAAGTAGAATACTGAAAAAAAAAATCTATTTTAAGGTAGATATATATTAGACAGGGCCGTGTCCGGGGCTAGCTGTGTCCGGGCCGGGCCGGAGCCTTGAGTTAGTAGACGGGCCCGTGGGGTTATTTTGTAAAAAAATGCAAAAAGGATGATTTTGGTAGAGATGGCGTTGGTGTGCAATAAATCTGACATCACAGACTAAAAATATTTAGTCGCCATAGCAACGCAGTTTTGACTAATGAATGATACGCATTCTACCAAAATTCGTAATTTATTTTATCAGGACAAGGTTTTTAGGGAAAAAAATGGAAGCTGCTTTAAATAGCTTTTACCTATTACAAAAAAAAATTACAGAACAACGTTTGTCACGGGTCGGCTGATAGGGTATATTTTATTTTCAAAAAAATTGGGGATCCTTATGATAATTGCAATAATGTAACCTAAGGTATAAAGTTATAATATAATATAACTCGCGGTGCGAAAGTGACAACGCTATACGAGTACGGTCACTTTCGCTTAGTATTGTTTTAATGTTACTTTTGTGCTTGATACGCCAGGATTTATTTTCAGTGATTCCTTACCATAAATAAAAGAAATTGCGATCGGCTTATAGCTCCGTAGAGACCCATAAACGCTATGAAAAAGAGGACGACAGCTAATGTCAAAGAGGCGACGCCATTTTGAACTGTCATTACTCGCAGCGGCAGAAGAGCCTGAAAGAAAAAAATTACGTTGTAAAAACTAAATAGAAAATCAGAATGTTTCAACCGAACGAAAAGTCAAGACAATATTCGTTTCTAGGGTTCCGTATCCAAAGTGTAAAAACGGGACCTATTACTAAGACTCCGCTGTCTGTCTGTCTGTCACAAGGCTCTCATGAACCGTGATAGCTAGACAGTTGATATTTTCACGCATTGATGCATTTCTGTTGCTGCTATAACAACAAATACTAAAAACAGAATAATAGTTATTTGTTATACAAGAGTGCAAAGTTGCTTTTTAACCGCGTGTTCAATTTTGATGACCGAGCAAGCGAAGGTTTCTAAAATTGAATCACATGCGCAGCGAGTGATTCAAAATTAGAATCCTGAGCGTTAGCGAGGGAATCAAAAGAGTACGAGGTGAAAAATCTTTGCACTCGAGTGCAACACGTAACTTTTCATTCCACCTCAGCGAGGAAATGACTAAATGCAAAAAAAAACGTTTACAATCACAAGATAGGTACTTTTATTTCAGTTTAGGTATTAACTACTACATTATGACAGGTAAGTATTACAGAATAATCTTAATAATGACGTGAAAAAATGCCGCGTAAAGAACCGCGTACAAAGCAAATTGAAAAAAGAACACCAAGAAGGATCCGAGTCTGAGTTTTTAACAAATTAAAAAAAGTTGTATGATATATTCGGCACCATAGAGGTAGCAGTAAATAGGTTTAATGATTTTTTTAATTCACAAACTTAGTGCACACGATGTTCTAAATTCAATTTACTTTATCCTATAGAGAATAAAAACGGCTTTTGCACTCAGATATAGAAGAGCAAAAATACTCTTTCCGAGATGGTGGGATGAAAAATAAATATGTATGTGGGGCTCCGATACAATAAACGTGATTTTCCCCTTCGTGCGCGAGTCCGACTCGCATTTGGCCGGTTTTATTTAAGTTTTATGAAGGAACTATTAGTTCTACATGAATATAATTTAAATGAGACCAACTTGGGACTATAAATATATTATCTACACAAAAAATACCAGAAAAAAAGATATGCGAAGATGTAGGTACATAAAATAAATATTGACATGCCTCTGAGTAGGTACCCCCTTTAAACATCATCAAGGATCTAAGCGCCTTGAGATATCTACCGTATTTAGTCACAGTCGTGATACCTACCCGTGATTCTATATTTATTCATATTATTTTCAAATACCTTATCCTAATCCTAATAATATCATAAATGCGAAAGTTTGTGATAAGGCTGCTATGTTTGTTCACTTTGTTCCCTAATAAAAAATAAACGACAAAACGGATTAAGATGAAATTTGCTTTAGTATGTAGATATAAAAAATCAGAATAAATAAAGGGAGAACTTATAATCCGAAAAACAACCCCTAAATGATAAAAAACGCAAAAAGGATGATTTTGGTATAGATGGCGCTGGTGTGAAAAAAATCTGACATCACAGACTAAAACCATTTAGTCGTCAGAGCAACGCAGTTTTGACTAATGAATGATACGCATTCTACCAAAATTCGTAATTTATTTTATCAGTACAAGGTTTGTAGGGAAAATATTGGAAGTTGCCTGAAATTGCTTTTTCATATACGATTATTAAAATTTGACAGGACAACGTCTGTCACGGGTCGGCTAGTACCTATTTAGGCCTAAAATATAAAATCATATCAAAACTAACCATCGACAAAATGATCAGCAATCATAAAACGAAGGTATTCACGTGTCTATCGATATTTGGGGTAAATGACTTGGTTGTGAGAACTGGGTCATTCATTGTCGATTTAATTGTTTGGAGTCGTACATAATTACTGACCCGGATATTGTAAATGCATAGGTATTAGTTTAGTGGGTGCTATTATAGCTATTAGGGATCGCATTTAGAGATTATGGGTGTTTAAACCTACGCGGAGCTGCGCGGAGCGGACCAAACTTCAAATTTATTTTATTGACTCACTAGCTGCTCGCCCCAGCTTCGCACGGGTGGTACCCGGATAAAAAGTAGCCTATGTGTTATTCTGATGTATAAGCTAAATTACTATAAAGTTTCATTTTAATCCGTTCAGTAGTTTATGCGTGAAAGAGTAGCAAACACACACGTACACGTTTATTTGAAAATTAAAATGTTGTTAAAACGCACGGGTGTAATAATGATGATTATAGGCAGTTTTTTGATACCAAAAATTCTTATATTTTTGCAATTTTCGTAGGTATCTCTAATTTTTATAAAAATATAACATATTCTATGTTACTCTCTGATAATGTAGCTTATGATAGGTGAAAGAATTTTTAAAATTGGTCCAGTAGTTTTAAGTGTAGCAATTAAAAACAAAAATACAAATTTTACCTCTTTTTTTTGTCATCGATCCTCTATTATGTATGCAATGTTTCAAATTAATCTGACGTTTTGAAGTAGGTCAATGATTCCGTTACATACATTGTACGTTGTTCGTTACAAATAGGATCACGACTGTAATCTCCAAGTACTGTAGGACGGTAGACGTATTCTCAGATCTCAAGGCGCTTGGATCCTAGGAGAAATCAAAAGGGGTTAGTCAAAAGCACCTCTAGACCTTACGTTTGGCACAATACCTTTAGAATTCGTACATTATCAGGACAAAATCGATCGAGTTATTTAAAATTCTCTGGTAATGATAGCAGAATAGTGATCAAATATCACGTCAGTGCATGTTACAACGTGGCACGACCGGTATGAGTTTTTAAGTGGGGTGACCTAGTTCTAGCGCTATTCAATACGTAGGTACATAGATATTCTAGATAAATACTTAGGTAATAGATTTAAATTGAACAAAATCAATAGTGACAGACGTTGTCCTATAATCTCAATAATCGCATAGAAAAAAACACTTTTCATATAAATTTTAACACCCCTTTGTATCCCGTTAGGGGATGGAATTCAAAAAACCCTTACACATGTTCTTTTTCATTGTATTGAAGAGCACAGAGCAGCAATTGTATTGAAAAAAAACATCCCCACTTTAAGTGTAGGGGAGATAGCCTAAAATATTTTTCAAGATTTAATTTTATCACTTTTATAAATATTGGTGGACATTATCACACAGTGCCATCTAGCCCCAAACTAAGTGAAGCTTGTACTATGGGAACTAGATAACTGATAAAATTATACTTTTTTGTTAATACATTATTATATGATACACTAGCGATCCGCCCCGGCTTCGCACGGGTGCAAAGCTGATACCAAAATATATTACAGAATGTCTTTGTATACACGTTAACAACATGTAAAATTTTTAAAAAAAGTCGCGCTGATTTGAAATCTTAAAATTATCAGTGGTTCTCTAATATATTAAGCATGTTATTATACATATAAACCTTCCTCCTAAATCACTCTATCTATTAAAAAAAACCGCATCAAAATCCGTTGTGTAGTTTTAAAGATATAAGCAAACATACATACAGACATACAGACGCGGGAAGCGGAAAGCGACTTTGCTTTATACTATGTAGTGATAATAACACCCAGACACAGAACAAACATCTACCAGTCCAGACCAGTCACTATGTCCACCCCCTACTACATAGGTAGCTATGTTGTAAACATAGTGATATATGTATATATGTGACATATTATATATCTATACTAATATTATAAAGAGGAAAGATTTGATTGTTTGTTTGTTTGCATCGAATAGGCTCCGAAACTAATGGACCGATGTTAAATATTCTATTACTATTAGAATCTTACATTATCCCTGATGAACATATGCTATAGATTATTTTCAAAAACGTTAGGGATCCGTATGAAAACTTCGATAATGTAACTCAAGGTGTAAAAAATAGCCATAAAATCATTATTACACTTGTGCCACGCCGCGGCGGACTGCTAGTGACATATATATTATATATATATATGACATATATGGTAGGTAAATAGCGTGATATGGCGACCGCTATTATTCGATTTATAATTTACAGTAATTGACTGAAACAGTTTCTTTCATCGTTTCATGAAATATTAAATACTTGCTACCCGCAGTTTTGGTTTCAGGTAACAGCTATGCCTATTCTGAATTTCAACAGAATCGGTGAAGCCGTTGTATACTGGTTTAGTTATAATTATAAATAACTGACTTCAAAAAAGGAAAGAGGTTTGCAATTCAATTGTATTTTTCAGAGTTCCGTACCCAAAGGGTAAAAACGGGACCCTATTACTAAGACTTCGCTGTCCGTCTGTACCTACATGTAAAGTGGGGTTTTTCTTGCGTACCCCATAGTGTGGGGTATCGTTGGATAGGTCTTTAAAAAGTATTGCGGGTTTGTGAAAACATTTTTTCATATCATCCCACTTTAGGTGTAGGGGAGATACCCTAAAATAAATATTTTTCATGATTTTATTGTACCACTTTTTCGGCGTTACTAATAATATATTCGTGTTAAATTACAGCTTTCTAGCACTAAGCTTTTCTGAGCTAAGCTGCGGACAGACGGACGGACTTGGCGAAACTTTAAGGGTTTCTTGTCTTGTAGACAACGAAACCCTAAAAATTAAAAATAAGTATTACTTAGTAGTTTTTATTAGGGTTCCGTACCCAAAGGGTAAAAACGGGACCCTATTACTAAGACTTCGCTGTCCGTCTGTCTGTCCGTCTGCCTGTCACCGGGCTGTATCTCATGAACCGTGATAGGTAGACAGCTGAAATCGCATTTGGCCGGTTTTTATTTACTCACGTTTAAATTTGCACTTCCAAATAGTTGGAATACGTAAAACATGGATGATGGAGACGAGATCATCCAGAGAGACAGTGAAATCCAAAGAAGACAGAACACCTGAAAATATGATATTCAAATTAGTATGTACACGTACATTAGTAAACGGATTATGTATTTCTGTTGCTGCTCCAACAACAAATACTAAAAACAGAATAAAATAAATATTTAAGGGGGACTCCCATACAACAAACATGTTTTTATAGATAACTAGCGACCCGCCCCGGCTTCGCACGGGTAGCATGTTATTATACATATAAACCTTCCTCCTGAATCACTCTACCTATTAAAAAAAACCGCATCAAAATCCGTTGTGTAGTTTTAAAGATATAAGCAAACATACATACAGACGCGGGAAGCGAAAAGCGACTTTGCTTTATACTATGTAGTGATGGTACGGAACCTTTCGTGCGCGAGTTCGACTCGCACTTGGCCGGTTTTTTTATGACATTATAGTACGCTAAAAAAACTAAATTCGTGTCACAAACTTTTGGATTTATATTAATCATTAATTATTACTATATACATAAAGCAATGTCGCTTCCCGCTTCCCGCGTCTGTATGTATGCTTGTATCTTTAAAACTACACAACGGATTTCGATGCGGTTTTTTTATAGATAGGAGGAAGGTTTATAGGAATCAGCTTTGCACCCGTGCGAAGCCGGGGCGGGTCGCTAGTTAAGATTATAAAATTCAGTTACCATTATTAAAAAATTAAAAGTTCCAAGAAGCCAAGCAGCCGCCTTCGATGCGATGCCAAACCTGATTATCATATTCTGAAACAAGCAAACTGAATTACAACATTATTTTCAGGTGACCGAGCTTTGCTCAATAAGTTATTGCCTGAAAACGCAGATAAAAGGACGTTTTCTAAAAATTAAACCTAGCTAGAGCGAATTATCTGCATACTAAATTTCATTAAAATCTTTAGAGCCGTTTACGATATTCAGATTATATATAAACACTAGCTGACCCGTACCCGCTTCGTTGTGCGTAAGACATTTCTAATACCATCGTTGACTTTTTTGTAGACGTTTTTAAGGTATACAATACTGTAGTACATTATTTTGATATATCTTGTGGGGTTCAGCCAGCATTTGCAATGTAAGCGCAAAAAAATGTGTTTATTTACGACATCACATTAGAAACCTCTAAAATTATCAGTGTTTCTCTACTATATTATGCATGTATTATACATATAAACCATACATACATACGTATGTATGTTTGCTTATATCTTTAAAACTACACAACGGATTTTGATGCGGTTTTTTTAAAAGATAGAGTAATTCAGGAGGAAGGTTTATAGTAGAGAAACACTGATAATTTTAGAGGTTTCTAATGTGATGTCGTAAATAAACACATTTTTTTGCGCTTACATTGCAAATGCTGGCTGAACCTCACGAGATATATCAAAATAATGTACTACAGTTTTTGTAGACGTTTTTAAGGTGTATTGTATTAGAACCACGATGGTATTAGAAATGTCTTACGCACAGCGAAGCGGGCACGGGTCAGCTAGTTATATACTAAAAGAATTGCTCGTTTAAAGGTATTAATATAACAATAATGAATTGTTTATAGTCCATATTATTGTTAGTAACATTATGATTTACAAACAGTTGCATCCAATAATTATTTAGTGGACAGTCTAAATTAACTGTATAAGAAGCGTAGGGAGTATGACATTCAGTACTAATAATATTGGTATGAATATAATATCATGACAATCATAGTTTTTACAAAATAGCCCCCAGTAATAGACACAAAAACTCCTTTTAGAACGCTAAAAAAGTAATTAAGTTTCAAAACTAAGTTGAAAAACTCCTTTTAGGACGCTAAGAAAGGATTTAAGTTAAAAAACTCCTTTTATGATGCTACGAAAGGATTAAAGTTAAAAATCTAAGTTTAAAAACTCCTTTTAGGACGTTATGAAAGGATTTTTTAAACTACGCATTCAAATTGTGTATGAAAAATGTTAATTGGTAGACGTTTCGATATATTAGACGGAATAATCAATCAAAGTCGTAAGCATGTATCCGAGGTTTATTTACTTACCTCCATGTAAAATTAAAATAATAATCTTTATATTCATTCCACCCTAAGGTTGTTTGAAACAGATCGCTTTTTAGCGATACGACTGTCGATTGTACTGTGTTTATTTTAGTTTAAGTTTCTGTCATTACTGTTTTGTTGTTTTGTGTACAATAAAGCATTTTTATTCATTCATTAATTTATACATTACTTGAACGCCTACGAGGCTACTACATTTTCCCACGGGACCGCACGTCCAGTTCATTTATTATTCAAAACGTATAATGCAGGCAAATTAACGGTCATTCACCTTTTATTTCTGCAGCGCTGAATGACTATAAATGGAACCCTCTACTTACGGTAGATCTATATCTATACTAATATTATAAAGAGAAAACATTTGATTTTTTGTTTGTTTGTTTACATCGAATAGGCTCCGAAACTACTGGACCGATTTATTACTGAATAAATAGTATGAATTTTCAGAAAGTTTCAATAAAAAATCGGCTCTAAAAAGTTTCGATTAATTACAAACGATACTCTTTCGTTTGAATAAAATCAAACTGGCAGAAATACGACAAAAAAATCTTGGCGCCATGAATTAAAAATAAACTTTTTTTTTTTTGTTTGACAATTTCCAGCCAGACAATAACTTATAAGGAGGTGCTATTACAACACTATATTTTTAAATAAGAACTTACTGTTTTTATTATTAGAACTATTCAATTCAAACACTACCATTCGTTAATAACTTTTCGAACTTTGTTGTAGACGGCGTAGCACTGTAGCACCGCTACGGCGTAGCGAGCACGACTGGAGTTCAAAATAAAATATGAATGGCAGGTCAGCGTAGCACGCTAGGTACATAGAGTGGCGTCACACGGGTGTATTAAATGATATTATGGCATTTTTTTTACACTTTGGCTCACATTATTGTTAGTTAGTAAGGATCCCAATTTGTTTATAGTCTATATCTATACTACTATTATAACGAGGAAAGATTTGATTGTTTGTTTGTTTGTTTGCATCGAATAGAATCCGAAACTACTGGATCGATTTCAAAAATTCTTTTACCATTATAATCCTACATTATCCCTGATGAACATAGGCTATAGATTATTTTCAAAAACGTTAGGGATCCGTATGAAAACTTCGATAATGTAACCGTTGGGTTAGGTTAGTGTGAAAAAAATCTTTATATTGCGTTTGCTGCAGAAATTATTGACAATAGAGCAAAGTGATGTACTACAGTTTTATAGAGGACATACATATCTACAAAACAGTCTGTAACATCATTTGTCTAACTATTAATGATCCCTATTAAAACTTCGATAAAATAACCCAAGGTGTAAAAAAATTTGCCATAAAATCATTATTACACCCGTGCGACGCTGGGGCGGACTGCTAGTACTAAATATAGCCTATGTTACTCAGTGATAATGTAGATTTCTAATAGTGAAAAAATTTTCGAAATCGGTTAACTAGTTTTTGAGTTTATTCGTTACAAACATACAAAAGTTTCCTCTATATATTATTAAATATAGACTAGCTTTTACCCATGTAGATTCATATTAGACTTTAGCGTATCTAAAACATTTAAATTTCTGGTAATCAATTGAAAATTTTGGGAAAAAAAGTAGCTTAGAGATAGTTTAAACTTCATCCAAATCGGTTCAGTCGTTACGGCGTGATTGATTAACAAACATACAAACTCTCTAATATTAGGTACCTACTTAGTAGTTTTAGGAGAAATTAAAATAAAATAAAAAATATTTATAAACTTTATTGCACAAAACACCATTTGGTACAATAAAACAAATTTTTATTAGTAATGAAAAAACCCCGATCTTTATACAATCATCTTTCAGTCAGTCAGTCAGTAGCGCAAGATTAATAAATTTATAAAAAATCTAATAAATAATAACAAAAAACATATCTTATATTATAATCTAGCAAGCAATAGCAAGATGAATATTATCTTGAATAAGTGGTCCCATTTTATTTATAACTCTACTAGCTTCAGCCCGCAGTTTCGCTTACATCACCTGAGAATAGATACATTTTGTCTATTCTTTCTATTATGTTCACTAAAACACCATATTTAAGGAAATATGTTTATTGAGCTGTGTAGCAAAGAACATGTTAGAAAATGTACAGTTTTACAAAACTACCTTATACTTAGTCAACCTTGTTAGTGTAAGAAGGTTTGAGAAGTACCCACATTAAATATGCAACATAACATACCTTTCCCCCAAGTATGTTAACATTTCAAAATACAATAGAAATAACTAAAAATAATAATATACTAATAGAACATCAAGTAAGAGTAACTAAAACTAATCAATGGAAAAAACATACAAATTAATCCTATTTGCTTACAACATATAATTACAATAATGGGACGGCGCCGACGGTGGCGGTCTAGAATAGGGAGTATTTCCATGGACAGCCGACTTATTTTTAAGTTTCCCACCTGAAAATCCAGGTTGTGATTCTACCGGTATACCTAGCATTTCTGCCCATTTGTCTGGACTTGGTATCTCTATAATTGGTTCATTGTTTTGACTGGCCGGAATATCTTCCATTACCTCATCATCATCCCCAAAAATATTCTGTCCTACGGGTTCCCCTTCCTCATTTCTAACTGGTTGTTCATTTTCCTGTTGTGTTGTGTCAGGTGTCTGTTTCCTAAATAACTGGTCTATGTGTCTATTGATAACATTGCCTTCCTCAGTTTCAACTCTATAACTGGACGGACCTTCTTTATTTATAACTGTTCCTGGTAACCATCGTGGCCCACTGCTAAAATTTCTGTACATAACTTTTTGACCTACGTTTGTCTGTCTGTTTTTCTTCTGACTGTTTCGTAAAACTTGATCTTCTCTATTTTTACGCTCTTGATCATGTGGATTGATTGTGTCTAGTAATGTTCGAACACGTCTGTTGAACAAAAGCTCAGCTGGACTTTTGTTAGTAGCTGCACAAGGCGTGGCTCGTAGTCCTAAAAGCATATTTGGAATTTTGACATCCCAAGACATGCCATTCATTTTGCGAAGTTTGTCTTTTACGGTTTGTACCATGCGTTCTGCCAATCCATTGGTGGATGGGTGGAAAGGTGCTGACCTAATATGTTTTATTTGATTAGCTTCTAAAAAGTCTTTCATTTCAGAAGAGACGAAAGGCGTACCATTATCGGAAACCAAGGTCTCACACAATCCGTGTATAGCAAATGTCATTCTAAGATGCCGAATCACTGTCGATGAAGTCATATTATTCACGATGAAAACCTCAGGCCACTTAGAATATGCATCAACCATAATCAAAAAAGTTTTGTTTTGATATGGTCCAGCAAAATCAATATTTAGCCTGGACCAAGGTTTCGCTGGCATGACCCATTCATAACTGGTTTTAGGTGGCATGTGTCGGTTTTCCAAACATTTGCTGCAGCTCTGTACCAAAGTCTCAATATCATTGTTTAATTGTGGCCACCAAACGTAACTTCTAGCAAGTGATTTTGTTTGAACAATGCCACTGTGTGCTTTATGTAAAGCACGCAGTACCACTTCACGCAGCGATGGCGGCACCACTACGCGACAGCCCAGGAGGATGCAATCCTCGTGCAAGGACAACTCAGTACGATGCAACCAGTATGGACGTAGTTGCTCATCTGATTCTTTGGCTGGCCAACCGCATAAAATGTGATGACTTATCCGATTAAGAACCTTGTCACGCTTTGTAGCGTAAGCTATTTTGTCTACATTAATCGGAAAATCTTCAGGAGCTTCTGCCATTAGCAATATGTCACAGAGTTGCGGCTCAGGCTGTTCAGGAACAGGCTGGGGCCAACGACTAAGCCCATCAGCATGACCAATCTGAGGTCCTGGCTTATATGTTATATCATAACTATAGGAAGTAAGTACTAAAGCCATCCTGGTAAGGCGTGGTGATAGAACATTAGGTATCGGTCTTTTAGGATCAAAGATTCCTAATAAAGGTTTATGATCGGTTATTATCATAAAAGACCGACCCATTAAGTAATTGTGGAATTTACTTACTCCAAACATGATAGCAGTCGCTTCTTTATCTAGTTGGGAATAGCGTCGTTCGTGTGTGTGTAGTGTTCTAGAGCCCATCGCTATAGGACGCTCTTGTCCATCGTCCATGACGTGGGACAATACAGCTCCTGCTCCGTACTCTGAACTATCGCAGGTGAGGACTAGCGGCTTGTTCAGATCGTAGTGTACGAGAGTCAGATCAGATGATAAAAGCCGTTTAGCAGTATCGAAACTGCTTTGTTCTCGGTCAGTCCACAGCCACTCTTGTGTTTTGTCGAGCAATCTATGTAGAGGCTCTAGTATGGTGGCTTTATGAGGTACGAACCTCTCATAAAAATTGTACAAACCTAAAAACGCTTGCAGCTGTTGGACACTTTTAGGTTCCGGAGTATTCAGTATAGACTCAACTTTACTCGGTGCCGGATGAATACCGTCGGCGTCGATCACGAAACCCAAAAATTCCACTCGCTCCTTAGCGAACTTACATTTATTCCCGTTGAGGCGCAAACCTGCATTCTCAATCCGCTTCAGTACTGCCTCTAGGCGCTGCGTCATCTCTGGCATGGTGCGGCCGCTGATAATGACGTCATCGATCAGCACGGCGACACCAGGTACACCCGCCAGCAACGCCGTCATCAATCGCTGGAAAATGCCAGGGCACGCCTTCACGCCGAAAGCTAATCTGTGTACAGTGTAAAGGCCCTTACATGTGTTTAGTGTTAAAAGTCGCGCTGTGACGTCCGTGACGACCACTTGTGTGTATGCCCTGTCGAGATCTAGTGTTGTATAATATTTGCCCCCCGAAATTGTTGCGAAAACCTCACTCGCAGTAGGCATCGGATATGTATCCGACTCCGTAGCCTGATTCACCGTACTACGGTAGTCTCCGCATAGGCGGATCGCACCATTCTTTTTGATAATCGGAACGACCGGAGTGGCCCATTCCGAAAATGCTACGGGCCGAAGAACATTTTCACCTACCAACCGATCTATTTCTTTTTCGACTCTATCTTTAATCGCATACGGTACCGGCCGCGCCTTCAAAAACCTAGGCACTGCATTCGGTTTTAACTGAATCGTAACGGGGTCGCCCCGGTAGGTACCGAGTTCGTCCTTGAAAACTTCCCCGTACTTACACATCAAAGCGTTCGTCGCAGTCATGTCGACATCTAAAATTTTATTCACTTTTACAGAAATCTCGAGAGCCTCAAACCAATCGCGTCCTATCAGGTTAGGCCCCGAGCCCCTAGCTACTACTACCTTCAGTTCACGCTTAATGTCCTTATACTGCACTGACACTGAAGCTTGTCCGATGACCGACACTTGCGAGTCGTTCCAGGTGCGCAAGCGAGTGCGTAGCGGTTGCGGTGCGTCCCTTGACGGCACCCGCGTCCATGTGCGCTCGTTCACGATGGAGAAGGCGGCGCCCGAGTCCACCTCCATGGAGACCTCGACGCCGTTCATCATCACTCGAAGCTCGAAAGCAGGCACGCGTGTGCGCGCCTCTTCCACCTTGTAGATCCCGTTCAACTGCGTGTCAAACTCTTCATCGGCGTAGTTTACTTTTCCAGGGCTACTTTTCTTTTTAGCGGTGCAGATCTTCTCGATGTGGCCCCTCTTCTTGCAGTAGTGACATACCGCGTTTACAAAACGGCATTCACCACCGTGACGATCTCCGCATCGGTAGCATAGACGGACGGTCGTCGTCGGTTTAACTTTAATCGCGTTCACATCCATCGGTTCCCCCACAAACGGCGAAAACGCCGCCGCGGCGGTGGCGGTGTTTGCGTTGTGCGACGGCGCATACCCCGGTGGCTGCATCATGCGCGCGTCTTTTCCCGCGCTCTCGGCCGACACCATGGCTTCAACTACATCCTCGTACTTTAGGTTATCTTTTTTAAGCAGCTCGTACTGCAGCTTGCGATCGCTCATGCCGCACACCAATCTATCCCGCAGCATACGTTCCAGATTAGGAAAATTACATTCAGCGCTGATTTTTCTCAGTTGCGCGATGTATTCCGATGCCTTTTCATCTTTAGTTTGGTCGCGTTTATAAAATTTGTACGACACCGATATCTCGTTCGGCTTCGGACTGTAGTGTTTGGTTAGGATTTTCACGACATCGATAAAAGTTACTTCACTCGGTTTTTTTGGCGTAATTAACGCGAGAAAGGTTTCGAACGTTTGAGCACCACATATCGTAAAAAAGTTCGCCCTCCTAACTTCGTCATCGGTGATTCCACTTGCTTCAAAACAATAATTGAGACGCACTATGTAGTTGTCCCAATTGTCAGTTTTCACATTGAATTCATTGAATCTCACTAATTTACGCTCCATTGTACACGTTTAATCCAAGTCGCCACTATTATGTTCACTAAAACACCATATTTAAGGAAATATGTTTATTGAGCTGTGTAGCAAAGAACATGTTAGAAAATGTACAGTTTTACAAAACTACCTTATACTTAGTCAACCTTGTTAGTGTAAGAAGGTTTGAGAAGTACCCACATTAAATATGCAACATAACACTTTCATAGACAAATCAATTCAAACATAGAATATAATAAAAATATGGTTATCATTCACCTATGCATAAATTTGTAAGGCTAAATACAATTCTATTATTTGAAAAAAGAATGGTTGCCCGAACCTCTATACCCTTCAATTAGTTTGGATAATCGGACAGGGTTTCTCAAACTTATCGTCATACTATTAGACATTCAAGACCACAGCAAACCCATACTGCATTACATAATGTGTAGCATTTAAGCTGAGACTAAGCCTATTTCACCCTACAAAGACAGGAGGCTAATAATATTAAGATCACTTGTAAGTAGGTACCTAGGTAACCACCAAAAATTCTGTGTCAAAATAAACTATATTTCATTTCATATCAACCACTTTAAAAAAATACAGACTACAGATAGGCATTTTATTAGCAATAGTAACTTTCTTTTTATGTATACTATTTTGTTTTTTAAATTAATCTGGCCTAAACTAGTCAGCTAAGGCACAGACATTACGAAAATTTTATTCCTATGACCCCCAGTGGACCCTCACTTTGAGAAACCCTGATTGTATTAGTGTACATAAAATTATTCTTTCCATATAAAGCCGCTCAGTCTAAAGGTGCCACCCATATCCCAGTTGAAGATCCTTTCACCGGCTTTCAAGCCACCAGCTCCGGCAATAACTAGCAACGGCATCAAATGCTCAGCCGCCCGCATCGGATGGGCCTCAGTAGCCCCAGTTTGTTCTCTCCACACTAACAACCCTTCTTGTCTGGTTTTCTCATCATCAGAGGTGCACACTTTAGTTAAATAATCATCAAACTCCTTGTTAACAACCTTATTATTATTTCTGCTGTTCCTAAATTCTCTCATGTTGTGGTAGGACATGCCAGAGCCTAATATGGCAATACCTTCCTTCCTAAACTCATACAAAACTTTTCCTAAACTATAGTGTTGTCCGGGGTCTTGATTGTTCAGTACAGATATCTGGATGATGGGAATGTCTGCCGCTGGGTTGATCAGCATCATAGGAACAAATACTCCATGGTCCCAACCTCTTTTCGGATCCAGTTTCGACCTTATTCCTGCGTTTTTCAACGCTTTGTGAACGCGATCAGCTATAGCTGGGTCGCCAGGCGCGTCGTATTTATATTTGTACGATTCTGGCGGGAAGCCGTAGTAATCAAAGTATAAATCGTGGTGTTCACTGGATGATATTGTCACTACGTCCTCTTCCCAGTGAGCGGTGACAAGAATTATAGCTTTTACCTCATTTAGGTTAATATGTTTCTTCACCTCGTCTCGGAGGAATACGGTCAGTCCAACGTGGTCTTTGTCACCTAGTAGAGGGAGAGGGCCTCCGCCGTGGTTCACAAAGAGTGCTGGAGCGATAACAGCCATTTTACGAGCACTACCAGAGAAATAGCGAATTAAGTTCATAGATATCAATGACATAAACACTATAAACGCCACTCGCAGGATAATGGTCAGTGTATTGATGACGAGCATGTAAACGAGTGGTTAACCTTGTACATAAATTATTATTGCAATCAACCGCAGAGGTCGATTATAATACGAAGAAACAAAGATTGTAAAAACAAGCAGGAAAATGTAGGTCAACAACCTGAATATGCTCTTTGAACCTGAAAGTCAACAATCATTGATCGTTCGGTCAGCTGATTATTTCGTTCCCGGTTTTAGCAAGATTTTGAGCATTGCTAAATACTTTGTCCTTTTCTAATCGATGATTTTAGAAAGACAACAATGAACATATTTTTTTTAACATTGGATTTGGAACACAGCTCTAGTGATGTAATAACCACTAACTGCAATAATCGACTAAAAACCATTAGATTTAGTTGACTATGTCTATAGCTGGAAACACTTTACGAAAGAGATAGATATATATGGGCAGAAAGAGAAAAAACCTGCTGCTGTTACAAAAAAAAATATGGCGTCTTTCTGAGTTGTCCTTTTCGCACGTCTAGTATTTCAAGTTTTATTCGTTTTGCAGTGATAAAAACGCAAAACTATAATTTGTAGACGCCGTAGAATGTAATTACGCTTCTCTTAAGGCCACTCTTGTTTGCAAACAATCGTTTATATTACTAAAAGATGCGGATGGGGCGAGGCGTACTCTCGGCACTCTGATCGTTTGAAAGTGTAAAAATGGATAAGAAAAGCAAGAAAAAGGGTGCGGGAAAGCGTAAAAGCGACGAGGCTGCCGAGGGCGATAGTAAAAAGAAGATAATGGTGCGAAAGAATGAGAGTGAGAAGGAAAAAGTGGAAGTTGTGAATCAAGTTGTTGAAGTGCCCGTCGAACAAGGACAACAAATCGTACACGCTGGTCAGATTGTGGAGGGAAACTTTGAACAGCCGGTAAGATAAATATTCATTGAAACTGTTTTTATTCAATGTAAAATCACATTTTATGATATCTAGCAGTCATATGAAGATGAAAAAAAACCTAGATTTGTTTCATTAATTTGTGTTCAAGTTTTTGTGACATGTTGGTTCTACATACATTCATGATTTTCTTTGTGTGGAACTAAATAGTTACTTTAGATTTCTAGTTAAAAATTGAAAAATGAATTCTACCCTTTGGACACAAAACCATGTTACAGTTCTTATCAAAAACTGTTCAATAGTTTTCATTTAAAATGCGGTTGTACAAAGTTGTAAAAATTGTATCAACATTCATTATTTGCAGTAGTATTTGCTTTCTCAAAATGCCAGTATAATTATTATTTATTGTATATATATTTGTAATGAACAAACTAAAAAAACTATGTGACCATTTTTAAAAATTATTTCACCTATCAATAGCTGCATTATGAGCGAGTAACATAGGCTAAGTATATTTCATTTTCAAAAAAATGTAGGTTCCTACTAAAATTGCAATAATGTAACTTAAGTTATCTAAAACTTGCCTATAATCTTCATTAGTACACCTGTGCCAGCTGTTTTAATATAAACCAAGTACCTAAAGCATCTAAAATATAAAACTCCTGCGTTAGGTCAGTACCTATACCTATTGACTGACTGATCTGTCTAAAAACAGCCTAAACCACTGATCTTAACACCGAAAATTTGGAGGTTGAATTCCTTTTGATGTGTAGGGGTGCACTAAGAAGAAATTCCCAAAATTACCCTTAAGGGGGTGCAGAAGTCTGTTTAAAAATAAATTTATGTAAACTAAGTAACCGAGTCATACATACATACATTACTCACATCATAACAATGGGATATTTGACAAGATTTTGAAAACCATTCTAGATTATTCAGTAGTGACTGTGAAACCCATAAAAAATATTATTTTCAATTCTGTTAAGTATTGGCCCTAAAAATGAAAATTAAATATCAACAATTTAAATAACCCGCAAAAACGCTTCTATAAGCAAGTTAGTATGCACTAGTTTCTGTGACGTTACATGCTTGTCAACAATTAAACAAACGTCAAGTTTTTCAAGGCAGGCGATGACATATTGACAAGCATGTTCTGTCATCGTCAATTTGACCAATCCTGACCGTTTTGTGTCACGTGACTGGCGTTGAATATTTAGATAATTTGAATTATAGGTTTTTTAATAAATCATTGTTTATTTTCAAGTTATTTTACTCCTTAACGCTTTATGAAGGCATAATTTACATAGATTACTATCAACAACACTTTATTTTTCATACTGTCAAATAGCCTATTTTATCCAATTCTAATCTTTGAAATTATCATCAGGTGTTTGTGAACATGAAAGGCGAGCCAGTCCAGCTCGGCCCAAATACGGTTATCCTCTATGAACAAAATGGTAACCCGTCCCAGTTTGCGTTTGGTGGTATGTGGACAATGGACAACTCTGGACGGATTGTGATGGCGGAGACTATATATGATGTGAAAGGTGAACCGGAAGAGGAAGGGGGGAATTTTGTACAAAATAATGCTGAAGTTGCCACGGTGAGTATTTCTAAATGTAAAGACGAAACTCTTTTATGTTCAAGGGCGGATCCATGACCCCCATGACCCCCCCTTAGGGCCAGATGACTTTGAAGTTTTGCCATAGTTAACAAAATCCTGAAAATCTCTGGAGTCTTTGGTCACACAGATTTAAATTTTTGGCTCATAAGCACACACAAATATAAGCTACCTACTAGTTAGTTTTTGGCTACTTCCATTATTTCGATAATAATTTGACAGAATAACGTTACCGCAGCAGAATGTGTATTTCATTATGTATCTTATTTGTCGTAAGACACTCGAATTTTAAAATTCGGTCACAATCACACGAAATTATAGTCTACATTACTGCATACTTCAAATCTCGATTGAAGCCAACATTTGGCCCTAGTAATGTTCACGTGACCCCCCCCCTGGCGCCAAAGCTGGATCCGCCCTTGTTTATGTTATGAATCCGAAAGTTTGTTATTTGTTGTTTGTTGTTTGTATGGCCTCATCGGCCCAAATGACCTAACCATTTTGGATAATACTTGAAATATATGCTGTGGAATAGCAAATAGGTCTAATCGTCTGTTGCGTGTCGGCTAGTAATTCTAATTAAATGTGAAAGTTTGTGAGTTTGTAATATGTTTGTGTTCTAAGCAATCCTAAAAAAAAAGGGATTATGATGAAATTTGCTGTAAAAAATAAAAAATCTGATTAACAGAAGGTGGAACTTATAATCCGAAAAACAACCCATAAATTATAAAAAAATGCAAAAAGGATGATTTTGGTATAGATGGCGCTGGTGTGCATCAAATCTGACATCACAGACTAAAAACTCATAAGAACGCAGTTTTGACTAATGATTGATACGCATCTGTTAGGATGCATTCGTGTTTTATTTTATCAGTACAAGGTTTCTAGGGGACAAATTGGAATTATTAAAATCTGACAGGACAACATCTGTCGCGGGACAGCTAGTAATTATATTCTTTTCTGTATTTCTTGAAATGTTTATTGAATCTGTCAAAATTATAAATTGGGCTTAGTAGTTATTTCTGATGAATGTTCCAGCAACAAGTGTCTGAGGAACAGCCCAGCACGTACCAGCAGTACGAGATATCCAGTACACCGCAGGTTGATGGACAGCCGGAGTACGAGGTGGCCATCATAGAAAACCCTCCCACGGAGAGTGAGAGACCCGTGTAAGTTACCAATTTATAGAATAGAATGGAACAGAAAAAACCGGCCAAGTGCGTGTCGGACTCACGTACGAAGGGTTCCATACCATCTATAAAAAACGGCAAAAAAATCACGTTTCTTGTATGGGAGCCCCACCTAAATATTTATTTTATTATGTTTTTAGTATTTGTTGTTATAGCGGCAACAGAAATATGACTCTGATTGAAATTGTCTAGCTATCACGGTTCATGAGATACAGCCCTGTGACAGACAGATGTACAACAGACGTACAGCAAAGTCTTAATAATAGGGTCCCCGCAAAAGAATAAGAAAAAAAAATCTCGTCTCGAAACAAGGCGGATTTCTCGAGTTCGAGAATTCTCGAGCAGAAACCCTATGTGTACCGTCATTGCGCGGCAATCGAGCTCGGGATCCGCGCTCAGCAAGTATTCCGTGCGAACGAACAATAACACCGTTTGAGCGGGTAACTCGCGGCTGCCGCGCTCGATTGCCGCGCAATGTTTGTCGCACCTTTAATTTTGAAATTATTTTTTGTGTTTATTTTCCAGCACGGAGTCCCAAGTCATAACTACCGAGGAGCAACTGTCAGCGCTGGGTGCGTCAGCGTTGCGCTGGCTCAACACAAAGTACGATCACGTGGTTAGGAAATTGCAACTGAGCTTCGGTGAGTCACATATCTTGAGTTAGTCACTTGACTTGAGTTAGTCACTTGACTTGAGTTAGTCACTTGACTTGAGTTAGTCACTTGACTTGAGTTAGTCACTTGACTTGAGTTAGTCACTTAACATCAAATACAAATCATCGAATCAGTTTGTTGAATTTGTTGTTATAGCTGCAACAGAAACACATCATCTGTGAAAATTTCTACTGTCTAGCTATCACGGTTCATGAGATACCGCCTGGTGACAGACAAGACAGACGGACAGTCTTAGTAATAGGGTCCCGTTTTAACCTTTACCCAAAGAGACCCTAAAAACATCCAAATCGAAATCACCATGCAAAAAAATGTGTGCGGTCATACATAGTATAAATATACGCGTCGAATTGAGAATTTTTTTCCAATTTTTTTCCTCGGTTAAAAAAAAACTTAATAATTTCAGATGCGGGAGTAAAACTACTCCACTCCGCCACTGGCTGCGTTCAATGTGTGTACCTGACTACCCCCAATATGCAGCTGGCGTTCAACGCGGTGCCGCAGTTCCTTTGCATAGAGACTGGTTAGTATCCGGCTCGAAGGACCATACCGAGCTCACACCTCAGGGGCCGTACCACAAGCTCTTACACAAGTGCTTGTGGCAAGGTTGCAGTTGGTAGTAGCTCTGCTTTTTGCGCTGTAGTGGGTTCGATTCCCATCCATGCCAAATTAGTGTGAGGCTAGTGTGTAAATAATATAATGTTTTTTTGTATGTTTGTTTGTAAGGGATAATCTAAAATACTACAAGAACAATTTTAAAAATACTTATTAATCACACCAACAAAGTGGTAGAATAAATCCCCATAATGCGGGGTGTCATTGGATAGGTCATTAAAAATATTGCGGGTTTGTGAAAATAACTTTTCGATTAAAAGATCCGTTTGTAAAATATTAAGACGCTGCCAGTCGACGATTATTTTTGTTCGAAACGAAAAAAGAAATACTTCTGAACAAGCCACATCTCCTATTTTATAATGTATAGTATATGTGAATAAAGATGTACCCATCTTTAATCACTTCGATAAATAATCCTACCGACCGCTGCAATGACGACAAACACACGTCGGCGCGTGGTCCGCCTTAGATTTTCGAATAAATTAATGATATAAATTATGTATAATTACTTATCAAAAATCTATTCTTATAGAAATCTAGATCTACATATTACCTATCTTTAACAATAAATCACAAGTTGATTTTAAGGCCCGGCTCACACTCACACACGTATTTCAATGATTTTCAGGTACCGATTTAAAAACCAGGAATCACAATTGTGAGGATATAATGATACAAAATTACTGATAATATATTCATCTTTAATAGTAGATAATAAAAACTGGCCAGTTCTATACAACATTTTCAAAAAACAACGTTTTTACCGTCGTAACAACCGCTGAAAATGTCGAAAAATGGGGTCTGGTTAGGTACCAATATCTTTAGACCCACAGCATATTTTTATTTGAAAATAATACGAAATTGTAGATTTTATATTTCTCTATACCGCGTGGCATTATCTTGTTTTCAAATAATTTACTTTTTCATTTATGAACAATATAAAATGCAATAAAACTTCTCCATACATTTTTTCCATACAAAACTCACATTCACCTCAAGTCGGCACGTCAGTTAGCGCTCAGACGCGCTCGGGGAAGCACGTCCACTTCACATTTTTCTTCGAATTTAGAGGAGGTCTTACATAATGGCATACCGGGGTAAAATACTGGACATGCAAAATTAATGATAACATTTGTATAATATATGAAATGAAATGAAAAATATATTTATTACAACGAAATAAAAGATTTAACTAGATACAAAGAACTTAACTAAATTTACAAAATTTCGTAGAAAACACATTGAGCAGACGGGATTTCTTTCAGTCCCTCACTAGGCTATTGCCTTGAAGAATTTAGTGCAAGCCACACAGATGAAGGTTAGGTACAATGCATGGTTTGTTGAAAGAGTTGGATGGTTTTATTTTGTAGAAGATGCGTTTCATCGAGTTTGGTTTCGAAACAATATGATAATAGTATACGGTTTTACCTTTTTGCATACGTCGCGTCGGAGCAAAATCGAAATAAGCCGATGTTTCGTATTTGATTGTTATTTTAATAAAAATATTAAATTTCAGGAAAATGTGAACCTGGTTGTGTCCCTAATTAGTCCTATTAAATAAATATAAATGTTGATTTGATACATTTCTGTTTTGAAATGAAAGTTCTAAGGTACCATGATCCTTACCTGTATCGTTTAGACCCGATCTACCCTATATTACCAAGCGTGTTTTTTTATACATGGATGGAAAAAAATGATACTTTATCTATAATTGGATTTAGAAAAATTACCAAAATTTCAGATTATGAATACAATTTATAATTATTATTTATCTACCTTTAATATTATAAATCTAAAAGTTTGTGCGGATGTTAAGTATGTTTGGATGTTTGTACCTCAATCAGACCTAAACGACTAAACGGATGAAATTGAAATTTGCTGTCGATGTAAATATACCTCTAGCTTATAAATAGGCTATTTTTAATTAAAAAACATCCTCAAAACTATAAAAAGACTCCGAGTGCTGGTGTGCAACAAATCTAGCATTAATCAATTTTGACGACTGATGAATGACTGACGAATGATACGATACGCATTGAACCAAAAATGTTGAACCTTCTAAAAAGGTCGGTATTTGTTATTATCAAAGCAAGGTTTATCTGCCAAGCAAAAAAGCGGCACAGTCGTACCATTCTTTTCTCGAAGCAGTTCAGGCCATTTTTTGGACAGACAGACAGACATTGAAATCTCACAACTTTTTACGATAGAAGAACTGATGGGTTTTTGGTTAAATTATACACGATCTGGGTGATATATATGGATTCTTTTCTTTATTGTAGAGATATAGAACACGACCAGCCGTAACAAGCGAACAGGGAAGAGAGACTGACATCGACAGATTATCTCTGGTCATCTTAGGCTACTTATACAATATCTCACAAGTTAAGTTTACTACACACGAGCATAGTTCCAACAAAAAAAAGACAAAAAAAGAAACTGAGTTGCGTTGCGAGAATTGGCTTTTTATTTATATTTTTACAAGTTGTTTTTGATGGCATATACTTAAGTTTAAGTACATGATGCAAATAATTAAATATTTAAAAAATAATAAAGTGTCCTGAAAAATTGTTTAATTCTAAATACTGAAAGTGCTCTTTAGTGTTTCGTAGTTTACAAAAACCCTTATAGTTTTGCCATTTTCGTCCATTCGTCCGCAGCTTAGCTCAGATACTCTTAGTACTAGAAAGCTGTAATTTAGCATGAATATACATTAGTCACGCCGACAATGTGGTAGAAATAAATACATATTTTCAGATGTTTTTTTTCTCGCATACTCTCCATGTCTTTGGATAGGTCTTAAAAAGTATTGCAGGTTTGTGATGTCATTTAGTACAAATACAATGGAAAATATGAATTTTTAAAAAGAGCTGGTCATTTCTTTTTACAAATTCATATTTAATTTTTCTGGAAAGAAAATATTATGGAGGGTTATTTAGTAAAGTTTTACAATAACTTTAATTCCAGAACTTGTTGACCCTCGCTACGCGCGGTCTATGGATCTTCGAGATCATAGCTCGCACACAATTCAAAAGCAAAATACATATTTTATCAGTATTTCACTTTCAAAACATTCTGTGAGTGGTACTCGAAACGTTGACGGTGCCGTCATCGATTTTAGATGACAATAAGTTTTTTTATTAAAAATATATTTATAATCAAGCTTTTGTAAATTCTAGTGCTCTAGTTCTCGTCAAGATAAAAATAACGAGCCCAAACGCGACGTGGTTATGTTGTGTAGTTGAGGAGTTCCGATGGCTACATCCGACCTCCATCATCAGACCAGCTCGCTAGTACCATAATTTTACATTGTCATTGAGATTGATAGGTATGCAAAGTTTTGCCTCAATTCGACTATTTAGTGAAGAGTTCTGTTGAACAGCTCCTGACTCCATCATCAGATCAGCTCGCTGTAACCATATTATGTATGCAAAATTTCAGCTCAATCGATTGGGGATAGCTGCTTAAAATTAAGTTGCAAGATTCCATCTTATCAAACATATATACATAAATATGTACATAAACTGCAAGTTAAATAAGAGCTTGTAAAAAAACGATACTTACCGTTTTGTCATAATGTATTTTATTAGTAGGTACCTAACAAATATTTTTTGCACAGTCAAATATTAGTAACTGTGTAGTAGCACTTTACGATTTGTAACCTGTCTTATAATATATATTATTTTTTTCTATATTTATTTTCTTTTTGTCAAGTGCAACCTATAAAATTATTAAGTACATACCTACCTATACAAATATGACATACCTATTGCACCAAATATTTTCAAGTATCAAGACTAGTTATTTAGTCTTGGTAAATGAAGTGTGAAGTAGCTTCAATGTGTGCGTTTGCACTATTCGTAGTGTGCGGCCACAGAATACGACCGAGTACAAAAAATGCGAGCTGTCATAAATTTAACAGCCACCTTAATAGTAGGTATATAAAATATTTCGATCATAAATTCTAAAACGTATCTTTTTGAAATAATATCTTTATCGTGAAAAGTTTCTGCTATTATGTTTTCAGCTTAATAGAAATCTAGGTAGGAACCTGAAGTAATATACTTATAAAAATAGGAGATGTGGCTTTTTCAGAAGTATTTCTTTTTTCGTTTCGAAAAAGAGCAATCGTCGACATACAGCCCCTTAAACTCATGCTATAACACACCTTATGCCCACAGGTATAGAGTTTGACAGCACAATCCCAACAGTGGGCGCGGGCACACCTCCCAGTGTGAAGTTCAACGTCACTCTGTTTTTAGCCGAAGATGGAAATGGGAAATCGGTTATCGTTAGTGCAGGTAATTAGCGACACGTAATGGCCTGCGCACATTGGCGGACGGAACGGTAGAGGATTTAAAATTTATCAAATGATTTCCTCATCCGTCCGCACAGTCCCGTCCGTTAATGTGCGCAGGCCATTACTTTTGTCTTCTGTAATCTGTTAATTTAGTTTTATCTGTAATATTATTATAATCTATATAACAATAAATATGTATGTATGTATATTAAGATATATTTAGGTGTAGGTTAGGTGGTGGTATATATATATTTATTTATTTACGTTAGGCATGAATGTAATTAGGTAGTAATCTATAATTTTTGTAGGAATTGTTTTGTATAGTTAAACTTTTGTACACCCCGTCTTTTCTTGTTTTTGTTATACTATCCATCCAAAGGTTGTCTGGAAGTGATCGCTTTTAGCGATAATACCGTCCATTGTACATTTATGTTTGTTGTTATTTACCATTTGTTTTCTTTGTGTTCAATAAAGAGTTCATCTATCTATCATTACGCCATTACGTCAACACATAAAGTGATGTTTATGAAAAAAGATTTCGTCCACTGTGGGTGCGTGTTCTCAGTCTCGTTCCTGAATACAAATACAAATACAAATACAAATACAAATAATTTATTCATAACACCAAGTTACAGGTCAGGGTTAGCTATTCATTTCTTTCTTTTAATAATTATTCTTGTTTGAGCCTTCACCTTGTTCGATTGGCATCACACTGGAGCTCTACATAGCATTAAGGAAAGGATCATTAAAAAAAAGGTAGACCCCAAGCCGTGTTTGTTGCTTGATTCTTCTAGGCTTGGTCGCGTGGAATCGGCGTAGCTTCACCTAGTTCCTAAGACGTTTCAAAGTGATCCTTGTGATTTTATTGAAATAAATGATTTTTGAATTTGAATTTGAATTCATTCTATTTCATCGAAGGAAGAAAATAAAGTATTTTTCTATTGTAGGTATATCAACAATGATCGGCGATGACTTGACATGGCTGCTAGACACGTTCAAGTCTTGCAATCCCGCATGGCGTCAAGTCCGATGTGTGGTCTGTGACCCGACCAAGTGTAATCAGGTAAGTCCTATCACTACATAGTATAAAGCAAAGTCGCTTTCCGCTTCCCGCGTCTGTATGTAATATGTAATATGTATGTATGTATGTTTGCTTATATCTTTAAAACTACACAACGGATTTTGATGCGGTTTTTTTTAATACATAGAGTGATTCAAGAGGAAGGTTTATATGTATAATACATGCATAATATAGTAGAGAAACACTGATAATTTTAGAGGTTTCTAATGTGATGTCGTAAATAAACACATTTTTTTGCGCTTACATTGCAAATGCTGGCTGAACCCCACGAGATATATCAAAATAATGTACTACAGTATTGTACACCTTAAAAACGTCTACAAAAAAGTCAACGATGGTATTAGAAATGTCTTACGCACAGCGAAGCGGGCACGGGTCAGCTAGTAATAAATAAATAAATATTGGCGGACTTTACACACAACGCCATCTAGCCCCAAACTAAGCAAAGCTTGTACTATGGGAACCAGATAACTGATAGAATACTTACATACTTTTTTTTTGTAAATACATACTTATTATACATAGTAACACCCAGACACAGAACAAACATCTGTGTTCATCACACAAATGTTTGCCCTGGGTGGGGATCGAACCCACAACCTACAGTGCGGAAGTATACAATAGTATATTGTATACTATATTATAATATTAGTATACAATAGTATAGATGTAAAAAAAATAAAAAAATAAACGGATCACGACTGTAATCCCCAAGTACGGTAGACATTCTCTCAGATCTCCAGACTCTTAGATCCTTTGAAGATGTCTAGTGGGGGTTGTCAGAGGCACGTCTAAACATTATATTTCGCACATGCCCACATTTTGAAGTAGTTAACATTCCATTCCATACGTGACAGGTTGCAAGTCCATCGCCGCTTATAAGAACACTAACTGGTTTCCTCACGATGTTTTCCTTCACCGTTTTGAGCACGTGTTTTTTTTTGATGCGCATATAAATTTTTCAAACAGAAAAATCCATTGATGCACGCCGTTATTCGAACCCACGACCTTCAGATTGAAAGTCGAGGTACATCCCACTCGGCCAACACGGCTTTAACATTAACTAGCGACCCGCCCCGGCTTCGCACGGGTGCAAAGCTGATACCAAAATATATTACAGAATGTCTTTGTAAACTCGATAACAGCATTTAAATTTAAAAAAAAAAGTCGCGCTGATTTGTTATCTTAAAATTATCAGTGGTTCTCTAATATATTAAGTATGTTATTATACATATAAACCTTCCTCCTGAATCACTCTATCTATTAAACCGCATCAAAATCCGTTGTGTAGTTTTAAAGATATAAGCATACATACATACAGACATACATACAGATGCGGGAAGCGGGAAGCGACTTTGCTTTATACTATTAACATTAATAATATCTCCTCCAGTGGGTCCGCGCGGCTTTCCCCGCCGCCCACGTGACCTGCTCCGTGTGGCAAGCCGCCCGCTCCGCCGCGCGGTTGTGCGCGGACACCGCGCGGCGGGACGACACCGCGCCGCTGTCGACGCACGACGTCGCGGCGCGTTGCAAGACGTACGCGCTCGCGTTGCTGCGCGCCGATCACACGCCTGGACAGCTGCAGGTAACGTTATTGAGCGTCACTAAACGTCATTAGACGTCAGTCTACACTACTGTTTTAAAGAGGTGAAATTTGTATTGAATGAACTAAAAACTACGGAACCAATTTTACAAATTCTTTCACCTATCTTAGACAGCCGGTAACGTCATTAAACGTCACCAAACGTCACTAGACGTCACCAGACGTCAGTCTACAAGACTGTTATAATGAGGTGAAATTCGTATTTTTGTTTGTATTGGATGAACTAAAAAACTACTAAACTAATTTTACTACATTATCAGCGATGGGACATCATTAATTTTCTAATTTTGCGGTTATTAAGAAAAAACGATTCTGCATTCATCGAAAACATTTATTACTCGTCTTAATATAAACTGCTTCATACAAAATGTATGTAACGTTTCAAATCTGTGCCCCGTCCGGGCCACGTACACGGCCCAAATATAAATCTACCCTAACTGAACTGGAATGGAGTCAAATTCAAATTCAAAAATAATTTATTTAAATAAAATCACAAGGATCACTTTGAAACGTCTTAGGAACTAGGTGAAGCTACGCCGATTCCACGCGACCAAGCCTAGAAGAATCAGGCAACAAACACGGCTTGGGGTCTACCTTTTTTTTAATGATCCTTTCCTTAATGCTATGTAGAGCTCCAGTGTGGTGCCAATCGAACAAGGTGAAGGCTCAAACAAGAATAATAATTAAAAGTAGTAGAGTTTAGGTTCGTTTAGATTTAGAGACAATCGGCGTGCTTTAAATGTGGCTTTGTTGACAGGTGCTGAAGCGTGCCATAATAGGCACAGGCGCCGGCACCCTTCGGCTTTGGGATCTGCTGACGAGACCAGGAGGTGCTGTCATCAAGCTGGACTCTTGGTTGGAGGCAGATAACTACACTAATATATTGCACAAGGTTGTTCAATTAAAATTACGTTTTTAAAAAAACCGGCCAAGTGCGAGTCGGACTTACGAATGGTTCCGTACAATTCCTATAAAAATCGGCAAAAAAACACTTTTGTTGTATGGGAGCCCCACTTAAATATTTATTTTATTCTGTTTTTAGTATTTGTTGTTATAGCGGCAACAGAAATACATCATCGATAGCGAAGTCTTAGTAATAGGGTTCCGTTTTTCCCCGTTTTTTTGACCCTATGGGTACGGAACCATAAAAACCATCGAAATCGGATCACTGGATAAATAGATATATTTTTTTATTAAATCGACTCGACTTTATTAATCGACGACACACACACACACACACACACACACGCACACACACACACACGCACACACACACACACACACACACACACACACGCACACACACACACACACACACACACACAAACACAAGCACAGACGCACAAACTCACAAACTTTCGCATTTATAATATTATTAGGATATTATTTATATTTGACAATAAACTTATTATTATTATTATAATAAGAAAACTGTGTATCCTAGGTTACTTCACTACATAGTATAAAGCAAAGTCGCTTTCCGCTTCCCGCGTCTGTATGTATGTATGTATGTTTACTTATATCTTTAAAACTACACAACGAATTTTGATGCGGTTTTTTTTAATAGATAGAGTGATTCAGGAGGAAGGTTTATATGTATAATAACATGTTACCTGCTGCTATGCTGCTAATAAATAAATAGTACAAGCTTTGCTAAGTTCGGGGCTAGATGGCGCTGTAAAGTCCGCTAATATTTATTATTATTTATTTTTCAGGGCCTCGAACGTCTATTAGCGAAGTTCCAAGTGGCGCTTCGCTCTGAGATGCAGCCGGACGAGTTTGTATCGCTGCTCTTCAATGTTGTCAATCAGCTCGAGGAAGAAAGGAGAAACTTCGCTGTCACCAGACTGAGGGTATGTTTTTAGGGTTAAAACGAGTTTTACCCTAAGGGTAAATACGGGACCCTATTACTAAGACATCGCTGTCCGTCTGTCTGTCACAGGGCTGTATCTCATGAACCGTGATAGCTAGACAGTTGAAATTTTCACAGATGATGTATTTCTGTTGCTGCTATAACAACAAATACTAAAAACAGAAAAAAAAAATATTTAAGGGGGCTCCCATACAAAAAACGTGTTTTTTTTGCCGTTTTTATAGATAAAGGTAAAGAAACCTTCGTGCGCGAGTCCGACTCGCACTTGGCCGGTTTTTTACCTTATTTTTTATAGGTTCACGCAACCTTTAGGAAAGAGCAATTTCAGGCAACTTACAAACCTTGTACTGATGAAATAAATTACGAATTTTGGTAGAATGCGTATCATTAATTAGTTAAAACTGCGTTGCTATGACGACTAAATGTTTTTAGTCTGTGATGTCAGATTTGTTGCACACCAACGCCATTTATATCAAAATCATCCTTTTTGCGTTTTTTTATCATTTAGGTGTTGTTTTACGGATTATTGTTTTTCGGATTATAAGTTCCCCCATTATTTATTCTGATTTTTTATCTACACACTACAGCAAATTTCATCTTAATCCGTTTTGTCGTTTATTTTTGATTAGGGAACGAACATAGCAGCCTTATCACAAACATTGTTGGCTAGTTTTAAATAATTTGTTGTTTATTTTCCAGGACACGGAAACTTTAAAGCAATCACCGACTGATACAATAACCCAGTACGCTTACAACCTCATGAGTCATCAGACGAAGTTGGCGCAGAAGTGTCTTGACGATCGGGGTGGCAGGTTAGTTAAGACGAGTAATAGATGTTATTGATGAACGCGGAATCGTTTTTAGGGTTCCGTACCCAAAGGGTAAAAACGGGACCCTAATACTAAGACTTCGCTGTCCGTCTGTCTGTCACAGGGCTGTATCTCATGAACCGTGATAGCTAGACTGTTGAAATTTTCACAGATTATGTATTTCTGTTGCTGCTATAACAACAAATACTAAAAACAGAATAAAATAAATATTTAAATGGAGCTCCCATACAACAAACGTGTTTTTTTTTTGCAGTTTTTTGAAGATAATGTTACGGAACCCTTTGTTCGCCGTTTTTTCTCAATAACCCCCTAACATACAGTTTTGTTTTTTTATGACAATAATAACTTAAGAACATAATCTAGATAAATTACAGACAGAAACACGATTGGTAAAACTTTTCTCGATAGATTTGTTGTCAAAAGTTGGCTCTTCAAAAACACTAGTTTCGTTTTTAGGGTTCCGTACCCAAAGGGTAAAATCGGAACCCTATTATAATTATTCGCTGTCCGTCTGTCTGTCCGTCTGTCCGTCTGTCCGTCTGTCCGTCTGTCTGTCTGTCACAGGGCTGTATCTCATGAACCATGATAGCTAGACAGTTGAAATTTTCACAGATTATGTATTTCTATTGCTGCTCGAACAACAAATACTAAAAACAGAATAAAATAAATATTTAAGGGGGGCTCCCATACAACAAACTTGATTTTTGCATTCCAGCGCCATCTAGTTTCATTTGATGTTACTACGTATTATAGGTACTTTTCGCGGTTTTCATGCGACCGCTCGGGGTTTGAGAGGTAAGATGAAAGAGGTTTGCGATTCCGCTGGCAGGTGGCGCTATTTTACCACTATCGGTAAAGTAAGTCGGTAAATAGGTGGTACTTCACATGATCGAATAAAAAGTTTGAAATTGAATTATTGAATTCATGTAGTTAGGTAAATAGGTAGATATTATTAATTTCCAATTAATTTCGAGTTCGAATCCTGGCCGTGCATCAATGGATATTTCTGTTCGAAAAATGTACCTATATGCGCGTTACACGTGTTTATAACAGTGAAGGAAAACATCGTGAGGAAACCTGTTAGTATTCTTGAAAGCGGCGACGGGATTGCAACCTGTCACGTGTGGAATGCTAACTACGTAGTTAGGTAAATAGGTAGGTTACGAGATATTATGAATTATTTTTTATGTTTCTAGGGTTCCGTATCTAAAGGGTAAAAAACGGGACTACTAAGACACCGCTGTCCGTCTGTCTGTTACCAGGCTGTATCTCGTGAACCGTGATAGCTAGACAGTTGAAATTTTCACAGATGATGTATTTCTCTAAAATCAGCATAAAATAAATATTTAAGTGAGACTCCCGTACAACAAACGTGATTTTTTTGCCGTTTTGATGATAGTACGGAACCCTTCGTGCGCGAGTCCGACTCGCACTTGGCCGGTTTTTTTAATCAAAACTATGAATAGCTAAACAGTTAATTTTTATATCATAATTTTTCACATTTTCCGTCTTATCCCGGTAGACTCAGCCCATACAAAAAACCAAACAATTCACATCTTAAATTGCAATAGATTTAATATGACGTGCACTTGCTCGTCGAGTTCAAGATTATTTAGTACGATTCATATTTATAAAAAAATAAAATTAATTGCAAATTGATGAATTGAATGAAGGAATATAGAATGATTTAGTGTTCTTATAAGCGGCGATGGGCTTGCAACCTGTCACGTATGGAATGTTAGCTGCAAAATGTGGGCATGTGCCAAATATTGGACGTGCCTCTGACTACCCCCACTAGACATCTTCAAAGGATCTTAGCGTCTGAAGATCTGAGAGGATGTCTACCGTACTTGGGGGTTAGTCGTGATCCTATTTTATTTATTTATTTTTAATGAATTTTAATTATTTAGATTGATCGCCTTGGGTTTAAAAAAACCTGTCATGATGTTGAATAATCAGAATAATCCATTTATTGGTAAAAACTATTACACGTCAGAAATCTTATTACATATTATAATATCATCACTACATAGTATAAAGCAAAGTCGCTTTCCGCTTCCCGCGTCTGTATGTAATATGTATGTATGTATGTTTGCTTATATCTTTAAAACTACACAACGGATTTTGATGCGGTTTTTTTTAATAAATAGAGTGATTCAAGAGGAAGGTTTATATGTATAATACATGCATAATATAGTAGAGAAACACTGATAATGTTAGAGGTTTCTAATGTGATGTCGTAAATAAACACATTTTTTTGCGCTTACATTGCAAATGCTGGCTGAACCCCACGAGATATATCAAAATAATGTACTACAGTATTGTACACCTTAAAAACGTCTACAAAAAAGTCCACGATGGTATTAGAAATATCTTACGCACAGCGAAGCGGGCACGGGTCAGCTAGTTAAATATAATTCAATCGATTGTTTTAATATAGCAATAGTTTAACAATTTGTATAAATATACTTAAAAAATAAAATGCTTAAATTGATTCTAAATAAATAAAAATAATAATCAGATATCTTTTTTGTAAACAAAGGAGATAGCAGTGACAGACGACTATAATCCCCAAGTACGGTAGACATTCTCTCAGATCTCCAGACGCTCAGATCCCTTAAGATGTCTAAAGGGATTAGTCTGCTGAGCCGGGACCCTTTTGCTGCTGTAGCACATAGCATTACATATATTGGAACGAAGTTCCTTATCGCGCGTTGTGAAAGGGGGCTAGACGGAAAAAATTCTTACGAAAAGTTGTCACGAAAAGTTGTCACGACACTTTTTTGCTATAGTATATCTATTAATATATATATCTATTAATTGTGTCGAGGTCGAGGTCGAGGTGGAAGTGGAGGTCGAGGTGGAGGTCGAGGTCGAGGTCGAGGTCGAGGTCAAGGTCGAGGTCGAAGTCGAGGCGGAGGTGGAGGTCGAGGTCGAGGTCGAAGTCAAAGTTGATTCCCCTTCCCTTGTCCCACGTTATTTTGTGAGAACTTCGTTCCATCCGGGTGTCCCTTGACACCTCTCAAGTTTTTTTATTTTATAACAAGCTAACCCGGCGAACTTCGTATCGCTTTAGAATTATGTCCCGTTCCCGTTAAAAAAACAAAAAATACAGACAATTTAATAGTTTATTCACCCTTTTTAAATAGTTTACACAAAATACATTTCTGAACGCATGCATACATGTCAATCATTACTTACAGTATTTGACAGGATGGACAACAAATGAACATTTATTGAAAATGATTCATCTTTCATAATTATGTATTCGTCGAGTTTTCATTGTTTTTAAGATGTATTCTGCTATTCGGGGCGGAGACAAATCCAACGAATCAAAAACCATGAAAATTGGTCCAGCTGATTTCGAGTTATAAGTGTTGTAACAAACCCGTCTTTCTTTTATATAGTAGATTTTTGTTTTTTTTTTGTAATTTTAGTTTTTTACTTTCTCCTTGTTTTTTTTAGTGTACCTATGTTAGATCTAAGTTTAAACTGTTTTTATTTTATTTTTTTCCTTTTTATGTTATGTTATGTGTTGTGTGCTAAAGAAGTAAATAAATAATTGTCTATGTCTATGTCTATGTCTTAGTCGGAGGCACGTTCAAACTTGGTACTCATACTAATTATCTTTCCAGAAGACACAGCAGTGCGGCCATTTGCAAGTACGGTACATCGACACAGGAGTGCTCGTGCCTCTTCAGTAAAGTGTTCAAGCTGCCCTGCAGGCATATCCTCATGCTGACAACAGAACTAAAGGTACTAGCTGAGTGAATGAATGAATTAATAATGAAAAAATATATATTGCTACATTAACAACTTGTATGCTAGTACATGAATAATTCATTATATGAAATTGAATGAATGAATTAATAAATGAATGAATGATGAAATGATTGAAGGAATGTATAACTAACCAGTCTGGTGTCTAATGACTACGTCGAATAGAAAAGACTGAATGTTTTTAGTCTGTGATGTCAGTTTTGTTGCACACCAGCGCCATCTATAACAAAATCATCCCTTTCGCGTTTTTTTAACGTTTTTCATTTTTAAAGTAGTCTATTATTTATTCGGGTATTATATATACATTTACCATAAATTTCAACTTAATCCGTTTTGTCGTTTAGGCCTGATTGAGGAACAAACGTACATACAAACTCACAAACTTTCACATTTATAATATTACTAGCAGTCCGCCCCGGCGTCGCACGGGTGTAATAATGATTTTATGGGTATTTTTTTTACACCTTGGGTTACATTATCGAAGTTTTCATACGGATCCCTAATAGTTAGACATATAGTATTATGGACTTTTTTATAGATATTGTTGTTATCTATGAAACTGTAGTACATTACTTTGCTCTATTGACAATAATTTTCGCAGCAAACGTGTTATAAGATTTTTTTTGTATTTTTTTTCACACCTTGGCTTACATTATCGAAGTTTTCATACGGATCCCTAACATTTTTGAAAATATTCTGTAGCCTATGTTCATCAGAGATAATGTAGGATTATAATGGTAAAACAATTTTTCAAATAGGTCCAGTAGTTTCGGAGCCTATTCATTACAAACAAACAAACAATCAAATCTTAAATAATCTTAGTATAAATTAAGATTAGGATAGGATTTCTATTTATATTTTGTTATAATTTTCAGGTTAAAACGCACATACCTTTCGAGCCGCGATGGACAGTGCAGCATTGTTTATTCGGATGCGAAAATGCACCAAATACAAATAACTCAGGTAAGAGAGTTTAATAATTATTCTTGTTTGAGCCTTCACCTTGTTCGATTGGCACCACACTGGAGCTCTACATAGCATTAAGGAAAGGATCATTGAAAAAAAAGGTAGACCCCAAGAAAGAATAAAATCTTAAAAAAAAACATTATTTTTTTGTTGTTATTTCTTTGCAGGTGGGAATTACATGGAACAGGTTGTCGTCGAGTCTGAGAACCAGCATCGACAGATACAGCAGACACAGCAGATTCATCAGGTACGATTTTTTTAATAAATAATAAATATTGACGGACTTTACACACAGCGCCATCTAGCCCCAAACTAAGCAAAGCTTGTACTATGGGAACCAGATAACTGATAGAATACTTATATACTTTTTTTTTTGTAAATACATACTTATTATACATATTAACACCCAGACACAGAACAAACATCTATGTTCATCACACAAATATTTGCCCTGGGTGGGGATCGAACCCACAACCTACAGCGCAGAAGGCAGAGTTACTACCAACTGAGCTGTGAGGCTTCGACTTTACATTGTTAAATATTCTTCCCATATCTATAAAAACCGGCCGAGTGCGAGTCGGACTCGCGCACGTAGGGTTCCGTACCTTTATCTATAAGAAACGGCAAAATAACACGTTTGTTGTATGGGAGCCAAACTTAAATATTTTTTATATTCTGTTTTTAGTATTTGTTGTTATAGCAGCAACAGAAATACATTATTAGTGAAAAATTCAACTGGCTAGCTATCACTGTTCATGAGATACAGACCCGTGACAGACTGACGGACAGACGGACAGCGAAGTCTTAGTAATAGGGTCCCGTTTTTACCCTTTGGTTACGGAACCCTAAAAAACAATTGTTTGTTAGTCTTCCTTATAACTCAAAAACGGCTTGACCAATTTCAATATATATATATATTTTTGTTTTGTTCATTTAAATACAGGAGTGGTTTTAAACTAAAGAAAAGTAGATAAGTTATCTGAAAATTGTATAATTTGGGAAAAACTGTAAGAGCTTTTTATGGGATTATTGAAATTTGGCAGGACAACGTCTGTCGGGACAGCTAGTTAGAAGATAAATATTAAAGTATCTAAGCTGTCCCGACATACGTTGTCCTGCCAGATTTCAATCCCTTTTCTTCATTTTAAAGTGGAGTGGTACTCCTTTAGTTAAACGAACAAAACAACAAAATATATATATTTAATTGGTCAAGCCGTCTTTGAGTTTTAGCGAGACTAACAAACAATTCATTTTTAGGGTCCTGGGTCGATCCCACAACCTACAGCGTAGAAGGCAGAGTTACTACCAACTAGTATGTATATCATCATCATTATCCCACTTGCCCTTATCCCACTCAAGTGGGGTCGGCGCAACAACAGCTACAATCAAAATATTGTTTTTAAAAAATATTTTTCATCACTATTTATATTTTCAGGTAGGCAATGTCAGGCAACAGCAGTATGTATTAGCTGCGCCTGGGCAACAGGCCACGCCCGTCTCACAAGTGAGTAATTCTATTATTATTATTATGCCGAGTAATAAATGTTTTTGATGAATGCAGAATCGTTTTTTCTCAATAACCGCAAAACATACAATTTTGTTTTGTATGACAAAGATAACTTAGGCGCTCCCAGTCGACGATTGTTTTTGTTCGAAACGAAAAAATAAATACTTGTGAACAAGCCACATCTCCTATTTTATAATGTATAGTATATGTGAATAAAGATGTACCCATCTTTAATCACTTCGATAAATAATCCTACCGACCGCTGCAATGACGACAAACACACGTCAGCGCGTGGTCCGCCTTAGCTTTTCGAATAAATTAATGATATAAATTATGTATAATTACTTATCAAAAATCTATTCTAATAGAAATCTAGATCTACATATTACCTATCTTTAACAATAAATCACAAGTTGATTTTAATAGTAGGTATATAAAATATTTCGATCATAAATTCTAAAACGTATCATTTTGAAATAATATCTTTATCGTGAAAAGTTTCTGCTATTATGTTTTCAGCTTAATAGAAATCTAGGTAGGAACCTGAAGTAATCACTACATAGTATAAAGCAAAGTCGCTTTCCGCTTCCCGCGTCTGTATGTATGTATGTTTGCTTATATCTTTAAAACTACACAACGGATTTTGATGCGGTTTTTTTTAATAGATAGAGTGATTCAGGAGGAAGGTTTATATGTATAATAACATGCTACCCGTGCGAAGCCGGGGCGGGTCGCTAGTACTTATAAAAATAGGAGATGTGGCTTGTTCAGAAGTATTTCTTTTTTCGTTTCGAAAAAGAACAATCAGCGACTGGGAGCCCCTTAAGGATTGAATCTAGATAAATTAGAAATTCGCGTATGGAATGCCAACTACTGCAAAATGTGGGCATGTGTTAAATATATTTTTTTGACGTGACTCTGACTACCTCCTATAGATATCTTCAAAGGATATAAGCGCCTACGGTGCTATTAATAAAAATTTACTTATCCAAAGATCATCTGAGGTTACACCAAGACTTGTTAATACCAGCTTAATGTAAGCAACTCCATTTCTAATCCTTGTTTATTAATATTGAATTCGACTTGTCCAAACGTAAGCGTTGGACTAAATTTAATCCTGCGCTAGTCTACGTTTATTAATGTGACGGCTAGAGATCAGAGAGGATGTCTACCTACCGTACCTTGGGATTACAGTCGTGATCCTATTTTTATTTAAAACAAGCTAACCCGGCGAACTTCGTATCGCTTTAGAATTAGCAATGTCTTAAGTTCCCGTTCCCGTTCCCGTTATAAAAAGTCCGTCCTATGTCCGTCTCCTGGTTCTAAGCTACCTCCCCACCAATTTTCAGCCAAATCGGTTCAGCCGCTCTCGAGTTATAAATAGTGTGACTAACACGACTTTCTTTTATATATAAAGATGTTAAAAATGTTTGCAGGTGATATTCTGTGGTGGCAACGTGGGCGGTGTGTCAGGCGGACATACGGCGCCCGTCATAACCTCCGTGCTGCCGGCCGGCGGAGCGGTACTGACGCCGCACGCCCTGCATCAGTGACAGACGTCAGCACTAACCTAATTGTACCAATTACTTTTTAAATAGAAATACGACTAATTACCACGTTATTTCTTGTATTGCTGACGTTTCGAGACAATTCAGATTATTTATAACATATATTTTTTTTAATATGATCAGATAAAAATATAAATAAAATATTAGTGGACATTTCACACAGCGCCATCTAGCCCCAAACTAAGCAAAGCTTGTACTATGGGAAACAGATAACTGATTGAATACTTATATACTTTTTTTTGTTGTTAATACATACTTATTGTACATATAAGATGCTGTTAGGTTAGCTAATTACGTAATAACATAAGACAGAAGGACCCTTAAAGTAGGGACTGAATAAATTAACCGACTTGGAATTACATGGATCTCACAACTTTTTACGGTAGAAGAACAGAGTTGCGAGACTTGGCTTTTCTTACAAGTTATGTTTTTGATAACTTTTCTTGTATTGCTGAAGTTTCGAGACAATTCAGATGCTCTTCATCATGAGCATCGCCCGCGACCGCGATCAACGGTAGATCGAATACACCACATATTATCAAAAACATAACTTGTTAAAAAAGCCAAGTCTCGCAACGCAACTCAGTTCTTCTACCGTAAAAAGTAGTGAGATCCATGTAATACTAAGTCGGTTAATTTATTCAGTCCCTACATTAAGGGTCCTTCTGTCTTAAGTTATTACGTAATTAGCTAACCTAACAGCATCTTATATGTACAATAAGTATGTATTTACAACAAAAAAAAAAGTATATAAGTATTCTATCAGTTATCTGGTTCCCATAGTACAAGCTTTGCTTAGTTTGGGGCTAGATGGCGCTGTGTGAAATGTCCACCAATATTTTATTTATATTTTTATCTTATACTGACCATATTCAAAATCTTTTATGTTTCAAATAATCTGAATTGTCTCGAAACGTCAGCAATACAAGAAAAAAGTGGTGATTAGCCGTGTTTCTATTTAAAATAATTAACAAACAAGATAGTTATAATTATATAACACCAATAACTGTTGGCTTTTTACGTAAAAATCTATGATTTACGTCAAAAATCACGAAATATCACAAGGGGTAGTAAGATAAGATTTGATATTTGAAAAGATAGTTCAATCGCAATCTTTACTAGTCTTGACCTTTTTAAAACATTAATAAAAAACATATCACGTGATTAATGGACTAACTGTTAGTTTTCCTAAAATTCTAAAATAAAAAAAGTCATTGATTTTTACAAAATAAACCAACTGATCCGTTAACAACTTTGTTATTAGATAATTATTTGGTTATTACACGAGTCTTTATCACGTAACCTGTGTGTCTACTCTGCAAAATGATTAGTAACAATATTCGTTTTAAAATTACATCGTTTCGACTAAAGTTTGAACGATAGAACGACCGTAATAGGCTATTTGACAGCTCAGTTGGTAGTAACTCTGCCTTCTACGCTGTAGGTTGTGGGTTCGATCCCCACCCAGGGCAAACATTTGTGTGATGAAAATAGATGTTTGTTCTGTGTCTGGGTGTTAATATGTATATTATGTATGTATTTACAAAAAAAAAAAAAGTAAATAAGTATTCTATCAGTTATCTGGTTCCCATAGTACAAGCTTTGCTTAGTTTGGGGCTAGATGGTGTTGTGTGTAAAGTCCGCCAATATTTATTTATTTATTATTTATGAAAAATAAAGTGTTGTTGATAGTAATCTATGTAAATTATGCCTTCATAAAGCGTTATGGAGTAAAAAAACTTAAAAATAAACAAAAAAATATCAAAAAACCCATAATTAAAATTATCTATTTTTAAACGCCAGTCACGTGACACAAATCGGTCAGGATTAGTCGAATCGACGATGACGTAACATGCTTGTCAATATGTCATCGCTTGCCTTGAAAAACTTAACGTTTGTTTATTTGTTGACAAGCATGTAACGTCACAGAAACTAGTGCGACGCCATTTGTATAACGAAGCGTTTTTGCGGGTTATTTAAATTGACGATATCACTACATAGTATAAAGCAAAGTCGCTTTCCGCTTCCCGCGTCTGTATGTCTGTATGTATGTTTGCTTATATCTTTAAAACTACACAACGGATTTTGATGCGGTTTTTTTTAATAGAGTGATTCAAGAGGAAGGTTTATATGTATAATACATGCATAATATAGTAGAGAAACACTGATAATTTTAGAGGTTTCTAATGTGATGTCGTAAATAAACACATTTTTTTGCGCTTACATTGCAAATGCTGGCTGAACCCCACGAGATATATCAAAATAATGTACTACAGTATTGTACACCTTAAAAACGTCTACAAAAAAGTCAACGATGGTATTAGAAATGTCTTACGCACAGCGAAGCGGGCACGGGTCAGCTAGTTTAATTTATATTTTTAGGACCAATACTTAACAGAATAGAAAATAATATTTTTTTATGAGTTCCACAGTCACTACTGAATAATCTAGAATGGTTTTCAAAATCTTGTCAAATAGCCCATTACATTAAACAATCATCGATGTTCGTAAACTTACTTACAAAACACTAAATCCGTATAATATTATAAATGTGAAAGTTTGCGAGTTTGTATGTATGTTTGTGCCTCAATCAGGCCTCAAACGACAACGGATTAAGATGAAATTTGCTATAGATGCAGATATAAAGCCCGAATAAAACATACGACCACTTTAAAATACGAAAAACATCCCCAAAATTATAATAAAACGCAAAAGGGATGATAATAGTGTAGATGGCGCTGGTGTGCAAAAAATCTGACATCAGTGTTTACATCAGTCGTCATAGCAACGTGCGTTACTCTATGCGGTTATTGCAATTTGGACAGGACAAGGTCTGTCGCGGGTCTGTTTTTTTTTTAGGTTTGTGGAGTAGACCTGGTAGACCATTATAAAGACCAGTGTAATAAATCTATAGTTATGTCAACTAATCTCGATAGTTTAATAAATAAATTTGTTATTACATTTGAAATATCGCAATAATCATAATTTATATGCGAAAGTTTGCGTGTATGTTTGGTGTTGCAACCGCTGAACCGTTATAGATGAAATTTGGAATAGATATAGGTACCTGGGGGTCTACTCGCATATTTTCGGGTAGCGACCGAAGCTGCGGGGCGGAAGCTAGTTTTTAATTAGTGAAATATTAATATTAAAATCACAGCAATAATAAAAAGGAAAAATATATATTTAGAAATGTATACCTAATATAATATACCTACTTATGTTCTTATACATTCTGTTGTATCTACAAACTAACTAAAATTTCGTAAAATACGATCGCTCTTTATTTGACATTAATGTGATAAGTGAAATATTTGACTTTTTGTATGGGCTGAGACTACACGGATAAGACGGAAAAAGTGATAAAACTGCATTATGTTGAAAACCATCAAATTTAAAAAGAAACTGTCTGTAATTTATTTAGCTAGTATACTTATCTAACGAATTATATAAAAATTAACTGTTTAGCTATTCATAGTTTTGATTAAAAACGAAACTAGTGTTTTTGAAGAGCCAACTTTGGAAAATAAATCTATCGAGAAAAGTTTCACCAATTGTGTTTCTGTCTGTAATTTATCTAGATTATATCCTTATGTTATCTTTGTCATAAAAAACAAAACTGTATGTTTTGCGGTTATTAAAAAAACGATTCTGCATTCATCAAACACATTAATTACTCGCCTTAACGTAAAAGGAATACGAACGACGAACGATCGTATTTATGAAACTTTAGCTAGATAGTGGACACAACAGCATTGCCACCATTAAATGGTTATATTGCAGAAATTAGCTTGCGTTTCATGTTACTATACCGTGCCTGGTGCATTTTATCTTGACTGTTGTAACTGTCAGTTACGGACATTATACTGACAGGCCTTAGGTAGTAAATTCTAACCCTCGTATTCAAGAACGACACTATGAGAACACGCACCTACAGTGGACATAATCTTTTTTCATAAAAATCACTATGTGTTGTGCGACACTGCATAGTGTGACTAGAGGCACATTGTCGTGTGCCTCTAGCCAAAGTTGAACTCCAAAGGCACACGGTAGCGTGCGCCATAGTGCCGCTCAACACATAAAGTGATGTTTATGAAAAAAGATTTCGTCCACTGTGGGTGCGTGTTCTCATAGTGTCGTTCTTGAATACGAGGGTAAGCCGTCCGCCACTGTGCGCGGGTTAATTATCATATATATCATATAGTTGTTATAGCTAAGTAGGAGGTACAAAATCTTTCGGATCCGATTTTAGTGGGTTCAAGTCCCGTTCGTGCACCTATGAATTTTTATTTTATATATTATATTTAACCAAAAACATCAAGTTAAAATGAATCAGACCCAGCTATATTTAGGCTATTAAAAATAAAATAATGTAAATATACTATAGATTTTACTTATACTGTTATTGTTACTCATTTATAGATAGTAGTTTTAGTTAGTCAAGGTATTGATGTAAATATATATTATATCTTCTAGTAAATCTTTTGCTAAGTGCGTCTTAACTTAAGCATGAACTTAATTTGTTGCAGATGTGTTGAGACTATTATTAAGACTTGTTATTAATTAAAAAAACACATAACTCGCTATGTATTTTGTAACTTATTAAAATAATATGATGTATTTTATATATAAGAAATAAAATTTAATTTAAGTACATATTATTTTAATGTTTTGTTTATATTCCACTTTAAAAGATAAATAAAAACCGGTTAAGTGCGAGTGAGACTCGCGCACGAAGGGCAAAAAAAAATTGTGTGTGTCAGCTCCGACGCACGACACGACTGGAGTTTACCAGATCGTGCGTAGAGCGTACCCCCACTATAAGATGTTTTGCCATCAGTAAGAGTGAGAGAAAGCATTATAAAGTAAGGGTACACACTACCCACGATCTAGCTGCACTGCTCACACCAAATTAGAAAGTTGCGCACCAAAAACGTAACGAGATCATGCGTTCAGTAGATTTTACTACTCACATTTTTTTCATACCGGGCGCCTTATATCAAAAACCGATTCTTAAGGAGTAAACTCCAAAAACGTTTGTTGTATGGGAGCCCCATTTAAATATTTATTTTATTCTGTTAGTATCTGTTGTTATAGCGGCAACAGAAATACATTATCTGTGAAAATTTCAACTGTCTAGCTATCATGGTTATTTTTTTACATACTCTATTGTGTGGGGTGTCGTTTGATAGGTCTTTAAAACATTAAGACAACTTTTCGATTAAAGGAACCCTTATTGATATATTAGCAAAAAAATGCAAAATAGGCTTTACAAGTTTACGAGTAATCATCGACCAACTAAGAAAATGTATTTTCTAAGTGGCTCGACGATTACTCGTATACTAGAAGTAAACTATAATAAATAAATAAAATAAATATGATCACTGTAATCCCCAAGTACGGTAGACATCCTATCAGATCTCCAGACGCTTAGATCCTTTGAAGATGTCTAGTGGGGGTAGTCAGAGGCACGGCCAAACATTATATTTGGCACATACCCACATTTTGCAGTAGTTAGCATTCCATACGTGACAGGTTGCAAGCCCATCGCCGCTTAATAATTAATCTAACTGGTTTCCTCACGATGTTTTCCTTGACCGTTGTAAGCACGTGTTTTTGATGCGCATATAAATTTTCGAACAGAAAAATCCATTGATGCACGCCGAGATTCGAACCCAGATTGAAAGTCGAGGTACCTCCCACTCGGCCAACACGGCTTTCTAGAAGTAAACTTTAGTTTAAATATCAAAAATTACTAAACAAGATGTTACAAAACATCCCGTAAAGCCGAAGGGAGGTTAAATGAGGCCTTATAAAGAGTCCATTAAAATTACCGTAATTTGAAACTTTATGGTTGAAGAAGGCACTTCTGTTTTCTGCGGTTTTCCCCTTCCTTTTACTCTCTATATTGCCCTTTCGCTCGCACATCTCTATCCATCTCACCTGGCAGCGCTGCTGTTAGCTACAGCGCGAGCTCCGATCATTGGCGTCTTGTTTTCTGCAAGCACGGTCGTGCCTCAAGGAGTATCACCTACTTACACAATACTAGGCACATAAATTTATTTTATTTTATTCTATGTACCCTGTTAGAAGTTTAAACTTTTCTTAGCTATTTAAACTTACTCCTTTATACACGACCATATTGCGTAAGGACCTTTCACGTGAGTCAAATTTATTACTCTTTACAATATTTAACGGTTTTACCGTTCGTTTTGGGTTAAGTGTTTAAAACATCGTATTTTATTTTAAGTTCGCTCGAACCTAAGCTATTTTTAGATTCGTGTTCAACTTTGAAACTACCCTCATTATATATTTTTCTTGAGTTTGCTTTGAACCTATGCTATTTTTAGTTTCTTATGGTCTTATTTTAAGTGTGTAAACCTAAATACGGTTTATTTATTGCCCTAGGTATTTTTATATCGTGCTAACGTGTGAATTCATAGATTGATTTTAAAATGAGTGATAAAGAGATTGAAAATCGTGACACCATCTCTAAATCGCAAGCAAATGTTGCTAACGGCGGGTCTCGTAATGATCGAAAACGAACTAAAAGACGACGTAGCCCCTCTAGCAGTAGCTCTTCGAGCTCCTCAAGTGATTCCAGCTCTTCGGTATCATCCAGTTCCGATTCTCGGAAGCAAGATAAAAGTCACAAGCGTAAAAAAAGGGGGGGTAAACGTAGTCGTCATCGTCAACGTGACCGCCGCCGTCTTAACAGGTTAACACAAGAAATGCACGAACTTCGAGAAAAATCCAATTTCAATTACTTGAATTCTGAAGAAATTTTAGACGGCAATATCAGTGGCGAATTATTTAATGACGGTAGCGTTCACGATTCAAACCTCAAATTATCGGAAGCACCCACTGAATCGAACTTCATATTTGCAATTGAAACGAAGCTGAAAGAGCCTACAGTTCCAAAGACCCCGCAAAACTTTTTAACGACTCTAAAAGAAATCCAGCGTTTTGAAAGCAGTGAGTGGTCTGAAATTCGTTACGCAGAAACCCAGAAATCATATAATCACACCCCGGGTTTTGTCGAATTAGAAGTCAACGACGAGGTTAAGCCCTACGACTCTTTGCGGCACCTTGCCCATTCTGATAAAGCATTCGCTGCTTTGACTTTTTGCGTTTTAAAACAACGTGAAACTTTACAAACCTCTCTTCGGAGTCTCTTGCAATGGGCTCATGATTCTGAAATGACCTACGAGGGTCTCAGTGAAAAAATAAACGAGCAATTTTTAAATGGTGATTTTTACAAAATTTCGTCTGAGTTACTACAGCTAGTCTGTGGACATCGGGCGGAAGTGGTTCAGATGAGGAGAGACGGGATAGTTAGCTTTTTACGGGATCCTTTGACCAAAGTTGCTGTAAAGAAAATCCCTCCTTCCTGCCGCCATTTATTTGAAGCCGAGCCACTGACAGCAGTGCTTGAAAAAGCAGGCGGCATTCGAAAAGCTTTCTTGCCTCTTCATAAACCAGGCTCAAATGTTACCGCTTCGCAAGCTGGTCCGAGCAAACAAACACACCACCCCTCGCAGGGGCAGGTCCACCGATGTATACCCTCGCAGGGTACCTCACATGGATGTTGCGCCTCTGGGCGCATTTCCCATACAAACCAACCCTCGCAGGGTTGTTGCCATTCTCGTTCCTCGCAGGGACAGAGATATCATAATTACGCTGACAACCGCCCTACAGCCTCGAACAGCTACAGAGGTTCCTTTCGTCCGAGAGGAGGCCACCAAGGTAAAAGACCCCAGGAGTATAATACCAAAGGCAGTCAGAAAAGGCCCGGATCTTTCTCGGAGAACAACTCTCGAGGAAGTAAACGTAAGTTTTGACAACCAAATTTTCAAAGCGGGTCGATTACTTCTATACCACCGACGTTGGACTCAACTAGGCGCTCCAGCTTATATTTTGAAAATAATAAGAGGATATCGCATCCCCTTTTTCCAAAAACCACCACTGGTATTTCCAAATCTGGCGAGCAATCAGTTCAACACCCCAACATCCGACAAAATGACAGCTGTATTAGCTCAAATGCTGAACCAAGGTGTTGTAGAAGTAGTCAATCCCGCACCAAGCTTTGTCTCGAGTATGTTTCTGGTACCAAAAAGCAACGGGTCTCACCGACCCATCTTCAATCTATCCAAACTGAACGAATTTGTAATAGCAGACAAATTTCGTCTCATAAATGTCTACCGTGTTCCCGACTTTCTGCAGTCCAAGGATTGGATGTGCAAAATAGATTTGTCACAGGCGTACTTCCACCTACCAATATGTGCGTCTCACAGACCATTCCTGCGTCTAATTTACAGAGGCGAATTGTTGCAAATGACATGTCTCCCCTTCGGTTTGAGTACGGCGCCCAAAGTGTTTGCTTCCCTGACAAATTGGGTAGCTCAAACTCTAAGAGAACAAGGGATACGTATTATCGTTTATTTGGACGACTTTCTCCTGGCCCATCAAAGTCGTCATGTCCTACATTCTCAGGTACAAATAGTGCTAGAAAGACTTTCTTACCTCGGTTGGCAAATAAATCTAGAGAAATCAATAACAACACCCCAAAAAAGACTCATCTTTCTGGGAGTTCAATGGGATACTTGGAAGAACGAGAAAACTTTACCAAAAGAAAAGTGTCTCATTCTCTGTTCCAAGATCACGCGTATTTTGAACGACGATTTTGTAGCACTAAAAGAATTACAGAGCCTAGTCGGCCTTCTCAATTTTTCAAGCTTTGTAGTACCCAAAGGGAGACTTCACTACCGAGATCTTCTCGATCTTCTCAACACCGTTTCCCAAATGACAAATACCAGACGTTTTCCACTTCCGAAAGCAGTATCAAGCGACCTTCAGTGGTGGCTCCAGAACAATCACTTACCCTCTATGATTCATTTGCCAACCCCATCACATTTTCTCGCGACAGATGCATCGGACCTAGCTTGGGGTGCGCAGTTAGACAACCAAGCATTTTCAGGACAGTGGACCGATCAGGAACAAAAACTACATTGCAACCAGAAAGAGCTGCTCGCTGTTTTGAAAGTCTTACAAGTGCAGCATCAATTCCTGAATCGATCCACGGTTCTATGGCAAAGCGACAACAGAACAGCGGTCGCTTACATTCGACACGAGGGAGGAACGAAATCCCCAGCGCTCATGAATATAACATTCCAGATTTTTCATTTGTTAGAGCTTTATCAAATTCAGATGATTGCTCATCATATACCGGGCAAGTTCAACGGCCACGCAGATCATCTATCTCGTTACCGGTCACCTCCAGAGTGGCACCTAGTACCTCTTTGCACAGAAATGATCTTCAGAAAATTCGGAATCCCTGTTATAGATCTTTTTGCCTCAAAGAATGCCCATGTAGTAGCCAATTATGTGTCTTTAGATCAAAACGACAATCAAGCGATTTTACACGATGCTTTCTCCCATCAATGGAACTACCACCTAGCGTGGATTTTTCCTCCACCTTACCTGATTCCCAGAGTGCTAGCTCACCTCAATCAAGCAATAGGCACATTTCTTCTGATAGTCCCGTGGTGGAATCGTGTATTTTGGAGGTCAGACCTCAAGTCCAGAGCTTTGGCAGCTCCATTCACACTACATCACCTAGATCGGTACCTAATAGACACTTCGACAGGTCTTCCACCCTCCAACGTCCAAGAAATGACACTAGAAGTATGGATATGTGGGGGTGGACTGAAAATCTAACCACCTGGGATGTTTCTCAATTAAATTTGCTGTTGTCATCCTGGCGTCCTTCCACGCGTAAGACGTATAAAGTAGCATGGGACAGATGACTGTCTTGGTCTAAACTTCAAAAACTTAATCGGTTTAGCCCCAGTGGTTCTAATCTGGCAAAGTTTTTGGCTGACTTACACACATAAAAGAAAAATTATCTTACAGCACAATTTTATTGCACAAATCAGTCGTATCTACCTTATGCAATACGGAATTATCAGGCCATCTGAGTTCTCATGTCCTGGTTAGACATGTTTTAAAATCAATTTCCTTGAAAAAACCTGTAGCTCATAAAAAATCTGTCTGGAATATTGATGTACTTGTTTCTTTTTTAGAAAGATACAATATTGATGAAAACAGTTTATTTCAAACATCTAGACATTCTGCAGCCTTACTGTGCTCGGGTCGAAGAGTACATGACCTTACTTTGCTAGCTATAGACGAGGATCATTATGAAGAACATGATGATCATGTAATTTTATGGCCCAAATTTGGTTCTAAAACTGATAATTCTGATTTCAGGCAGTCGGGGTGGAAATTATTAAAAAACCCAAAGTGTAAGAATCTCGATCCTGTTTTTTGGGTGAATCATTGCAAGGAACTCTTAAGTGACAGGCGTGAAGTAGCGAATATTACGAATTTATTTGTACATCTACGAGGACAAGCCAAAGTTGCGTCACGAACGGTGATTGCAGGATGGGTGAAATCGTTACTAACGGAGGCCGGGATCATCGCGTCTCCAGGATCTATACGATCAGCGGTCGCTTCAAAGAACTGGACAGACAACCTTCCCATGGACGAAATCCTTTCCCGTGGAAATTGGAGATCTGGAAATACTTTTAGACAATTCTATAGACGTGAAGTTATGAAAGCTCCTACTTATAGCAGTATAACGAGTTCTTTTGTTCCGTTTGATTAATTTGAATTAGTTAATATGTGTAATATTGATTTATTAACATTCTTGAATGTGTTAAGTTTATTTTGGAAATTACCTATGAAGTTAATAGGTTAAATTATTAGTTAAATACACTAAATTAAAATGATTTTCTCGCACATTTTTATATTTTTATTTATTAGATAAGCACATCTAGGTACACAATCTAAGTTTACCTATCTCTCAAGTACATTCATATGTACATCATTATTATATTACGCTTACGTAGCACAGCTTCCCTACTGTAGGTATAAACAATCACATTGGCGTCCATCTCCACCAGGCGATAACAAACACGTCTCCAACCATAAAGTTTCAAATTACGGTAATTTTAATAGCAGCGTTTTACCTAAAAATAAAACGCTTATTAATACTTACCTAATTTGAAACTTTCATTTTTAATTCTGCCTGGATGGTTTCGACTCAATGATCGGAGCTCGCGCTGTAGCTAACAGCAGCGCTGCCAGGTGAGATGGATAGAGATGTGCGAGCGAAAGGGCAATATAGAGAGTAAAAGGAAGGGGAAAACCGCAGAAAACAGAAGTGCCTTCTTCAACCATAAAGTTTCAAATTAGGTAAGTATTAATAAGCGTTTTATTTTTAGGTAAAACGCTGCTATTCACAATATTTAAGATCCGTAGTAATGCAAAATAAAACATTGATGAACAAAAAATTTAAAAAAAAACTATTAAAATAGACAATTATTAGGTAAAATAGGTACGTAGGCCTTTCTGTTAAATAATGTGGTTCTCTGGCATGACAGCATAATAGGGTTGACAAAATTATAATTAACTACCCGCCCCGTGACAGACGTTGTCCTGTCAAATTTTAATAATCGTATAGGAAAAAGCAATATCTGGCCAATTTTTTACCTACAAACCTTGTACTGATAAAATAAATTACAAATTTTGATACAATGCGTATCACTCATTAGTTAAAACTGCGTTGCTATGACGACTAAATGTTTTTAGTCTGTGATGTCAGATTTGTTGCACACCACCGCCATCTATACCAAAATCATCCTTTTTGCATTTCTTTACTATTTAGGGGTTGATTTTCGGATTATAAGTTCCCCCTTTATTTATTCTGATTTTTTATCTACATACTACATTAATTTCATCTTAATCCGTTTTGTTGTTTATTTTTGATTAGGGAACAATCATAGCAGCAGCATTATTAGGATTATATTTTTTACGGGGTATTTTGTAACACGTTGTATAACGTTGTTATGTGTAAACTACGAAACCCTACATTGCGCGTGGCTCGACTTGCACTTGGCCAGTTTTTGGCTGTTAGGCATTGATATTATTAGGGTCGTACCTACTTGTGTAGTACGTTCCTAACATTTTTGAAAATAATCTACAGCCTATGTTCATCAGGGATAATGTAGAATTATAATGGTAAAAGAATTTTTTAAATCGGTTCAGTAGTTTCGGAGCCTATTCGATGCAAATAAACAAACAATCAAATCTTTCCTCTTTATAATATTAGTTTAAATATTACATACGAATACGACTACAAAACAACCATTCGAAGTACAATTACTTCGAATGGTTGTTTTGTAGTCGTATTCGTATGTAATATTTAAACTAATATTATAAAGAGGAAAGATTTGATTGTTTGTTTATTTGCATCGAATAGGCTCCGAAACTACTGAACCGATTTAAAAAATTCTTTTACCATTATAATTCTACATTATCCCTGATGAACATAGGCTGTAGATTATTTTCAAAAATGTTAGGAATCCGTATAAAAACTTCGATTATGTAACCCAAAGTGTGAAAAAAAATCCTTAAAAAATATTATATCGCGTTTGTTGCGGAAATTATTGACAATAGAGCAAAGTGATGAAATACAGTTTTAGAAAACATCAATATCTACAAAAAAGTTTATAATACTATAAGTCTAACTATTAGGGATCCTTATGAAAACTTCGATAATGTAACCCAAGGTGTAAAAAAATACCCATAAAATCATTATTACACCCGTGCGATGCTGGGGCGGACTGCTAGTATGATAATATATAACAGGTAAGGTCATTGTCAAGGCGCAAAGGACTACGGAATGCAAACTAGACCTGCAGGGCTATTTTGTTAAAACATGATTATCTTGTATCATGGTACTGAATGCCATAATACCTACGCTTTTTGTGCTGTTTTGTTTAGGCACCTATACCTACGCTTCCAATACAATATCTACGCAGAAGCGTAGGTATAGGTGCATAAACTGTGCATAGTTACTGTGAAAAGTGTACAGATTAGGTATTCTCTAACATTAGGTTATTACATTCAACATCATAACATGATAATCATGTTTTTACAAAATAGCCCTGCTGTTTGTGGCAATCCCGAGATCAGCCAAGTATAATGGTATATTCGGGATCAAAAAACCCGGATCAAAAATCCCAGGACTGTTTTACCTAGCGACTGGCCTATTGGCGTGGCGGAGGAGTGGCGGATTTACATATTTGCCGCCAGTAGGCTATTGAAGAATGCCCCAGAGATTATTTTTACAATCCAACGATTTAGTTAAAAGTTGTGATTCCTGTAAGACATTTGGCAATCAAGTGATTGACCAAGAAGGAAGAGAGGGAGGCATCTGTCCTGTAGTGGGACGATAAAGGCTAAAATAAATAAGATGTTTGAAAAAATTTACCTAAATTTGCCGCCCCTAAAATCTGCCGCCCTAGGCTCCAGCTTACTCAGCCTGGTGGAAAATCCGCCACTGCCTATACCTAGACTGGAAACATCGATATAAATGTACTGAAACAAGAAACAACAGTATCGCCACCGATGTCTAGGATAATAAATTTACCTACTTACCAATCATTTAAAGCCATATATGAGTTACGTAAATAAATTCAAATAAAATAAAATAAATAGGATCACGACTGTAATCCCCAAGTACGGTAGTCATCCTCTCAGATCTCCAGGCGCTTAGATCCTTTGAAGATGTCTAGTGGGGGTAGAGGCACGTCCAAACATTATATTTGGCACATGCCCACATTTTGCAGTAGTTAGCATTCCATACGTGACAGGTTGCAAGCCCATCGCCGCTTATAAGAATACTCACGATGTTTTCCTTCACCGTTTTGAGCACGTGTTTTTGATGTGCATATACATTTTTTTGAACAGAAAAACAAATAAATTAATTCAGACAGTGACTAAACCATTCGATATCAATTTATATAGATATTTGTTGTTATGTAGGAACGAGGAAAATGAATCTTGTAAAACCTCTTTTCGCAATAATATACTGTGTTTTTACGGTCACCCGAGGTCACTAAAGTTGTCTGGTGGCATTCGCGCGGAGACTTCTTCATTTATCACAAGTGCGTCGTTAATTATTAAAATGAATTCTTTTTGAGTGTTTTTTATGTTAAAAATGGTGATTATTCTTTTGTTTGTGTTCGTTGTGTGTGTCAGTGGTGACCTTGAGAGCTACAAAGGTAAGTATTTTGGCGAAATTAAAAATTTCAGACCTAAATTTGTTGAATTAAGACGAGTAATAAATGTTTTTGATGAATGCAGAATCGTTTTTTCTCAATAACCGCAAAACATACAGTTTTATTTTTTATGACAAAGATAACTTAAGGATATACCTAAATAAATTACAGACAGAAACACGATTGGTGAAACTTTTCTTGAAAACTATGAATAGCTAAACAGTTCATTTTTACATAATTCGTTAGATAATCATACTAGCTAAGTAAATAACAGACAGTTTCTTTTTAAATTTTATTGTTTTCAAGATAATTTAGTTTTATCACTTTTTCCGTCTTATCCGGGTAGACAGCCCAAACAAAAAGTCAAAAATTTCACTTATCACCAGTTGGAAATTGCATACCATTCCCTCTGATTTATCTCTTTTTTCTATTATAAATGTCACAATTTATTTTCTCTCTTTTCATTTAGTGGTATTTTTTTAGCAGTCGACTTTTATCTGTTTTATTAAAACAGGGCAATGCCGCCTCGATCCGCACCCATCCGTGGAATACCGATGCATCGTGTCAGGTGCGATTGAAGGCACCAGGGTCTGTGCTGGCTCCGAGCCTGCTGGCACAATTGTCAGTCCTCAATGCCGGAAGCCGAATTACTACACGTCAAATCCACTCGCTTTCATGAAGTGTTTCGACGGGTACTGGGATTATGTTGCAAGATGCACTCCAGGTATAGTTGATTACAAACTCCATTGATAAATCTATGCTAAATTTCAATTACTGATTAAAAACTAAAAAGGTTTAAAAAGTAAATGTTTCGGCCAATCGAAGAAGGATATTTGTTTTTATGGTTCCCCAAAGGGTAAAAACGGGACCCTATTACTACGACCGACTTCGCTGTCAACATAATAAATTAAATATTTAAGTGGGGTTCCCATACAATTAACATGTTTTTTTGCCGTTGCTTAAAGATAGTGGTAGTAGGGAACCCTTTGTGCGCGAGTCCGACTGGCACTTGGCCGGTTTTTTTAAACGTTACAATTTATGTCGGTTAAAATTAATTATTTATACGAGTGAATGTTACTGATTTTGTTTTTCCTGATGAATTAATGAAAGTAACACCAATAATAAAAAAAACCGGCCAAGTACGAGTCGGACTCACGTACGAAGGGTTCCGTATCATATAAAAACGGCAAAAAATTCACGTTTGTTGTATGGGAGCCTCCCTTAAATATTTATTTTATTCTGTTTTTAGTATTTGTTGTTATAGCGGCAACAGAAATACATCATCTGTGAAAATTTCAACTTGACGAGAATAATCTGATGTTTTGTCTTCAGAATGCGGTAGAGTTACACCTGATGGCAAGGGGCTGGTGGTTGGGGGGAAGGTGGTAAAGAGGGGGGAGCTACCATGGCATGCAGGCATATTCTCAAAGATGTCCAAACCGTATATGCAGATCTGTGGAGGATCACTTATCAGCAACAACGTTGTCCTATCAGGTATGTGGCTGTCTTTTTACAAGCTTTATTTAACTTGTAATGTATGTATAAATAAATTATAGTTTAAAAAAACTAAAAAAACACGCTTTTATTGCTAATCGAACTAAAAACTAGAAAATAATTTTCGATGACAGAGTTTAATATAACTGTAGTATAAGAAGAAACAATCAATCATAATGAATCACCTCAAAACAAAATTATAATAAAATTATTCAGAGTAAAATGCGTTTTTTGAATTAAACTATAATTTATTTTTCATTTTTTAGTCTATGCCAAACTCATAAATTGGGCAATTTATTAATTATTTAGATTAATTAATTAATTGCCCAATTTATGAGTTTGGCATAGACTAAAAAATGAAAAATGCTTGGTGTTCACTTGTACACCACATGAAGTATTTGTTTTGCACGGCAAGTACGACAATTTCAAACGAATTTTTTTTTAAATATCCATTCCAAAATCACTTTTCAAGTAATTGATTTCGTTCAATGGCAAGGGCGGTGAAAGTAATGGCGTAGCTAGATAGTAATTAGCCATACTAGGTATATTTAATTGGCATGTTAATATTAAGTAAGCTTTGCTAGTAGAATTTCAGTAGGTGTTGCGAATAGAATTTCAGTAGGCGCTGCAACAGGATCTACAAAAGAATTTATCCTGGCGGTCCTATTAAGGATAATGGGAAACTAATATCAAATTATTGCATTGTCATCGATCTTTGACAGGTGCGCAAAGATTGAATTAAATCTGATCGTTCAAAGTAGGACAAAATCGAGCTCAAAGGGGTCGGTTACATACATACATACATACATACAGGTGAAGCTAATATAAAGCGTGTAAAAATAAATAGGATCACGACTGTAATCCCCAAGTACGGTAGACATCCTCTCAGATCTCCAGACGCTTAGATCCTTTGAAGATGTCTAGTGGGAGTAGACACATGCCCACATTTTGCAGTAGTTAGCATTCCATACGTGACAGGTTGCAAGCCATTGCCGCTTATAAGAATTCTAACTGGTTTCCTCACGATGTTTTCCTTCACCGTTTTGAGCACGTGTTTTGATACGCATATAATTTTTTCGAACAGAAAAATCCATTGAAGCACACCGGGATTCGAAATAGCCCAATATACCTCCCACTCGGCCAACACGTCTCATCGGTAGGTATGTACAAATGTATGTAACTATGTTTGTTAAGGTGGAATCTTGCAACTCAATTTTGAAGCAGTTATCCACAACCGATTGAGCTGAAATTTTGCATACATATGTAATTTCGGTGACAATGCAATAATATAGTAACAGCGAGCTGATCTGATGATGGAGTCAGGAGCTGTTCAACGGACGCTCCTTAGTAAATAGTTCGGTTGAGTAAAAACTTTGCATTCTTGTCAAGTTCCGATGACATTGTTATATTGATGTGACAGGTAATAGCGCGCTGCTGTGACTAGCTCGAAGCCAGGGAAAAATAATTGAATTGACTAGCTCGGGGATTTTATGAAAGCTTATCCAGAAAAAATATCTTTAACGACGCAATAAGCATGTAGTCCAAAAATCAAGAAATTAGTGTGGCGTACATGGATCAACCCTTCCTACTTTGTGATGAGTTTGCACGTTATTTTTTGCAGCTGCTCATTGCTTCTGGGGGGACCTGGAGAAGCAACTGCCAGCTTCACAGTTCGCCGTTGCTGTTGGCAAGCTGTATAGGCCGTATGATGACCCAAATGACCAAGCACAGAAGTCTGATGTAAGTATGAATATATATTTTTACACGGGTCTTTGAAATGAAATGAAATGAAATATATATTTATTGGAAACAAGAACATAGGTTTAACAAACAGTCAAAAAACGATGATGCCTGCAGAAGTGCTAGACTGTGTCGCAGACACCAACGCCCTCCTCTCGATACAGAGAATAAAGGTTCCAAATAAAACTAAATCTGTTCGGTTCAAAGGCCGAGGAGGAAGGGCAAAATATCCTATCGGTGTTATCTTTTAATCCTAACAATATTAATTAAAAAGTGTTTGTATGTTTGTGTCTCAAGCAGGCCTACAACAAAAGGATGGGTTCGATCCCCACCCAGGGCAATCATTTGTGTGATGAACATAGATTTTTGTTCTGTGTCTGGGTGTCTTAATAAGTATGAATTAAAAAAAAAAAGTATATAAGTATTCTATCAGTTATCTGGTTCCCATAGTACAAGCTTTGCTTAGTTTGGGGCTAGATGGTGTTGTGTGTAAAGTCCGCCATTATTTATTTATTTATAGATGTTTCACATCAGAAAACCGATAGACGCGCCATGCAATTATACAGAATAGCCCGTCTGTCGTGGTTAACTCCACACATTTAGGTGATAAGTGAAATTTTTGACTTTTTGTATAGGCTGAGTCTACCCGGATAAGACGGAAAAATAGATAAAACTGCATTATCTTGAAAACCATCAAACTTAAAAAGAAACTGTCTATAATTTATGTAGCTAGTATGATTATCTAACGAATTATATAAAAATGAACTGTTTTGCTATTCATAGTTTTGATTAAAAACGAAACTAGTGTTTTTAGAGACAACTTTGGAAAATAAATCTATCGAGAAAAGTTTCACCAATCGTGTTTCTGTTCTTTTATTAATATAATTATATCCTTATGTTATCTTTGTCATAAAAAACAAAACTGTATGTTTTGCGGTTATTGAGAAAAAACGATTCTGCATTCATCAAACACATTAATTACTCGCCAGGCCCTGTATGTCGACGATTGCTCTTTTTCGAAACGAAAAAAGAAATACTTCTGAACAAGCCACATCTCTATTTTTATAATGTACTAGCTGACCCGTGCCCGCTTCGCTGTGCGTAAGACATTTCTAATACCATCGTGGACTTTTTTGTAGACGTTTTTAAGGTGTACAATACTGTAGTACATTATTTTGATATATCTCTTGAGGTTCAGCCAGCATTTGCAATGTAAGCGCAAAAAATGTGTTTATTTACGACATCACATTAGAAACCTCTAAAATTATCAGTGTTTCTCTACTATATTATGCATGTATTATACATATAAACCTTCCTCCTGAATCACTCTATCTATTAAAAAAAACCGCAACAAAATCCGTTGTGTAGTTTTAAAGATATAAGCAAACGTATACATACAGACGCGAGAAGCGGGAAGCGACTTTGCTTTATACTATGTAGTGATGTCATTTGCCAGGTGAAAGTGATCCATCTCCCGCCACGTTACCAAGGAGCTGGAGCGAACTTCCAAGATGACATAGCGGTGATAATAGTCGCCAAGACCTTCCAGTTCAGGACCTATATCAGACCAGTATGCCTCAGTTTCGAGTACCACTTCGAGAAGCAACAGTTGTACTCTGGGAATGAAGGAAAGGTAATTTTACTAGAAATGTATTGCAAAACGTGCAAAAAACACTCGGAAAAAGTGTCGGACACACGCACGAAGGGTTCCGTACCATCTATAAAAAACAGCAAAAAATCGCGTTTATGTATGGGAGCCCCACTTAAATATTTATTTTATTCTGTATTAGTTGTTAGAGCAGCAACAGAAATACATCATCTGTGAAAATTTTAACTGTCTAGCTATCACGGTTCATGAGATACAGCCCTGTGACAGACAGACGGACAGCGAAGTCTTAGTAATAGGGTTCCGTTTTTAGGGTTCCGTACCCAAAGGGTAAAATCGGAACCCTATTACTAAGACTTCGCTGTCCGTCTGTCTGTCACAGGGCTGTCTTAGTAATAGGGTTCCGTTTTTATTATTTGGGTACGGAGCCCTAAAAAGTGCAAATGTATTGCAAAAAAAAACCGTGTTGGCCGGCCATGTACCTCGACTTTCAATCTGAGGGTTAGAATCCCGGCGTGCATCAATGGATATTTCTGTATATATACATATATGTGCATCAAAAACGGTGAAGGAAAACATCGTGAGGAAACCAGTTAGTGTTCTTATAAGCGGCGATGGGCTTTCAACCTGTCACGTATGGAATGCTGACTGCTGCAAAATGTGGGCATGTGCCAAATATAATGTTTGGACGTGACTCTGACTACCCCCACTAGACATCTTCATTAGGATCTAAGCGTCTGGAGATCTAAGAAAATGTCTACCGTACTTGGGGATTAAAATTCAAATTCAAATTTAAAAATATTTTTTTCAATAAAATCACAAGGATCACTTTGAAACGTCTTAGGAACTAGGTGAAGCTACGCCGATTCCTCGCGACCAAGCCTAGAAGAATCTGCCAACAAACACGGCTTGGGGTCTATCATTTTTGTCAATGATTCCTTTCCTTAATGCTATGTAGAGCTCCAGTGTGATGCCAATCGAACAAGGTGAAGGCTCAAACAAGAATAATAATTAAAAGTACGAAAGTACGTACAACAATAAAAAAAATAACTAAAGAACTAAATTACAGTCGTGATCCTATTTATTAATTTTCTACTATTCACTCATTCATGTATTCATTCATTCATTCACTCACTCTGCAGGTAGCTGGATGGGGGTTGACTGCTGCCAACGGAAAGGCATCCCCTGTGCTGCAAGTCGTGAACCTCCCCTACGTGGAAGTTGGTACTTGCATCAACAACTCCCCCCCTGATTTCCGCGAGTACATCACTAGCGATAAAATCTGCGCGGGCACACTAGATTGTAAGTATATTTAAAACTAGCGACCCGCCCCGGCTTCGCACGGGTAACATGTTATTAGACATATAAACCTTCCTCCTGAATCACTCTATCTATTAAAAAAAACCGCATCAAAATCCGTTGTGTAGTTTTAAAGATATAAGCAAACATACATACATACAGACGCGGGAAGCGGAAAGCGACTTTGCTTTATACTATGTAGTGCCTAGCAGTTCGCCCCGGCGTCGCACGGGTGTAATAGTGATGACATAATGATTTTAAGGCAAATTTTTTTACACCTTGGATTACATTATCGAAGTTTTAATAGGGATCCCTAATAGTTAGACATAAGGTGTTATTGACTTTTTTCTAGATATTGATGTTATCTATAAAACTGTAGTACATCACTTTGCTCTATTGCCAATAATTTTTGAAGCGTACGCGATATAAGGATTTTTTCAGCTATTTTTTTCACACCTTGGGTTACATTATCGAAGTTTTCATACGGATCCCTAACATTTTTGAAAATATACTATAGCCTATGTTCATCAAGGATATTGTAGGATTCTAATAGTGAAAGAATTTTTCAAATCGGTCCAGTAGTTTCGGAGCCTATTCGATTCAAACAAACAAATAATCAAATCTTTCCTCTTTATAATATTAGTATAGACAATTAGGGTCAAAGACCCGGTTTTGGTGCCTATGTGCCTAACCCGCTTTTGGTCATTTTCAATTTTGGCAGTCGATAACTAAGCCTTTTTCGAACAGCAAAATCCAATGATGCACGCCGGAACCCACGACCTTCAGATTGAAAGTCAAGATACCTCCCACTCCCAAATGGTTTTAGTGATCCAGATCACTATTTAAAGTATTATTAAATTTGTCACACAGCTAACTCGGCGCTTTGCAAGGGTGACAGCGGTGGCGGACTTGCCTTTTCCGAATCGATACGTGGCATCGAGCGTTACTATCTACGAGGCGTAGTATCTACCGCTGCAAACAGCGAGAACGCCTGCAATACCGACACTTACACCAGCTTCACATCGATAATGTCACACGAGCATTTTATTAAGCAATTTTGGAGCGAATCGTAAATTCAATTTCTAGCTAATTTAATTTAAAATAACCGGCCAAGTGCGAGTCGGACTCGAGCACGAAGGGTTCCGTACCATTATCCATAAAAAAACGGCAAAAATATCACGTCTGTTGTATGGGAGCCCCACTTGAATATTTATTTTATTCTGTTTTTAGTATTTGTTGTTATAGCGGCAGCAGAAATGTATCATCGGTGAAAATTTCAACTGTCTAGCTATCACGGTTCATGAGATTCTGCCCTGTGACAGACAGACGGACAGACGGACAGCGAAGTCTTAGTAATAGGGTCCCGTTTTTGACCCTTTGGGTACGGAGCCCTAAAAAGTCGTGTTGGCCGAGTGGGAGTGGCCCCTGACGTGCGACTACCCCCACTAGACATCTTCAATGGATCTAAACGCCTGGAGATCTGAGAGGATGTCTACCGTACTTGGGGATTACAGTCGTGATCCTATAAAAAACGTAGACATCCTCTCAGATCTCCAGACGCTTAGGTCCTTTGAAGATGTCTAGTGGGGGTAATCAGACGTCCAAACATTATATTTGGCACATGCCCACATTTTGCAGTAGCTAGCATTCCATCCGTGACAGGTTGCAAGCCCATCGCCGCTTATAAGAATACTAACTGGTTTCCTCACGATGTTTTCCTTCACCGTTTTGAGCACGTGTTTTTGTGGCCGACCGAGACTTTCATTCTGAAGGTCGTGGATGATTTATATGCGCATCAAAAACAAGTTTTTTGGAGTTAACTCCATAAGAATCGGTTTTTGATATAAGGCGCCCGGTATGAGAAAAATGTGAGGTGTAAAATCTACTGAACGAATGACCTCGTTACGTTTTTGGTGCGCAACTTTCTAATTTGGTGTGAGCAGTGCAGCTAGATCGTGGGTAGTGTGTACCCTTACTTTATAATGCTTTCTCTCACTCTTACTGATGGCAAAACATCTTATAGTGGGGGTACGCTCTACGCACGATCTGGTAAACTCCAGTCGTGCGTCGGAGCTGACACACACAATTTTTCAGAGGTCAGTTCAGATGTCATGACGGTAGTTTTATAACGGCAGCCAATTACTGTGACGGAACTAAGGAGTGCACTGACGGTTCTGACGAGACTGTGTGGGCGTGCGCGTCGAAGATATGCTCCTCTTACCTGTTCCAGTGCGAATATGGCGCGTGCGTCGACAGAGGTGCCACCTGCAACGGGGTATGTAATAATAATAAATATTGGCGGACTTTACACACAACGCCATCTAGCCACAAACTAAGCAAAGCTTGTACTATGGGAACCAGATAACTAGTAGAATACTTATATACTTTTTTTTTGTAAATGCATACTTATTATACATAGTAACACCCAGACACAGAACAAACATCTATGTTCATCACACAAATATTTGCCCTGGGTGGGGATCGAACCCACAACCTACAGCGCAGAAGGCAGAGTTACTACCAACTGGGCTGTGAGGTCACTATCACAATGGTGACAATAACATAATAATAAAAAACGTATAGTATTACTAGCAGACCCGCGACAGACGTTGTTCTGTCAACTGAATTATTTCTGTCGTCAATATTGATGTCTGATTATTTGCACACTAGCGCCATCTATACCCAAATCATTCCTTTTGCGTTTTATCATGATTTTAGTGATGGTTTTCGGATTATATATTTATTTACGGATGTATTTATATACATTTACTACTATTAGACATCTTCAAAGGATCTAAGCGTCTGGAGATCTGAGAGGAAGTCTACCGTACTTGGGGATTAAAGTCGTGATCCTATTTATTTTTATTTTCTATCTAGAATGATTAAGACGAGTAATAAATGTTTTTGATAAATGCAGAATCCTTTTTTCTTAATAACCGCAAAACATAAAGTTTTGTTTTTTATGACAAAGATAACTTAAGGATATAATCTAAATAAATTACAGACAGAAACACGATTGGTGAAACTTTTCTCGATAGATTTATTTTCCAAAGTTGGCACTTCAAAAACACTAGTGTCGTTTTTAATCAAAAGTATGAGTAAATAAACAGTTAATTTTTATATAATTCGTTAGATAATCATACTGGCTAAGTAAATTACAGACAGTTTCTTTTTAAATATGATGGTTTTCACGATAATGCAGTTTTATCACTTTTTCCGTCTTATCCGGGTAGATTCAGCCCATACAAAAAGTCAAAAATTTCACTTATCACCTTAACAACCAAGATAGTTTTAATTTTAAGGTTCTTGTTGAAATTGCAGGTCTTAGATTGCGCAGATGGATCTGATGAAGCAGTGGAATTATGCAATAAACTTGGGATCACTCCGAGTGTAATGTAAGCATATCTTCTCCATCTATTTAATATCTTTAAACGATTAATTTTTGTATTTACAACGTGTTACAAAATACCCCGTAAAAAATATAATTAATCATCATTTTGTCAACCCTAGTTAGCTGTCATGTCAGGGAACAAGATTATTTAACAGAAAGGCCTACGTACCTATTTTACCTAATAATTGTCTATTTTAATAGTTTTTTTATTTTTCATTCATAAATGTTTTTTTGCGTTACTCCTGTTCTTAAATATTGTGAATGGACTCGTTATAAGGCCTCAGTTAACCTCCTTTCGGCTTTACGGGTAGTTTTGTAACATCTTGTATAATCTGGATCTCGGAAACGGCTCCGATGATTTTCATGTAATTTAGTACGGGGTTTCGTGGGCGATAAATCGATCTGGCTAGGTTTAATTTTTAGGGTTCCGTACCCAAAGGGTAAAAACGGTCAACTGTCTAGCTATCGCGGTTCATGAGATACAGCCAGCCAGACAGACAGACAGACATTTAGACGGACAGCGAAGTCTTATTAATAGATTCCCGTTTTTACCCTTTGGGTACGGAACCCTAAAAAAAGACCCCAAGCCGTGTTTGTTGCCTGATTCTTTTAGGCTCGGTCGCGTGGAATCGGCGTAGCTTCACCTAGCTCCTAAGACGTTTCAAAGTGATCCTTGTGATTTTATTGAAATAAATGATTTTTGAATTTGAAATTTGAATTACAACATTGCAAGACCATTATTTTGAATATAATGATTTCTTTTCAGAGTGCAAGTTAGTGCTAATGAGACGCTGGAATCGAAATTCAGTGTTACTCCTAAACCAATTGAACTAGGTTTAAACGAGCGACCGGGTAAGTTGACAAACTTAGCATTTTTATGGCGCGCCGCCGCGCCTTCAAAAGGCGCCTTACGCCGTGCATGGCAACTTTCCGTGGCGACGTGCCTTCTGATGGCGCGGCGACACACCTTTTATCGGTGGCCGACGCCGCACCGTATACATGAGTCTACGGCCTAACAGAATTTTAAAAAATATACATAATTAAATACACATTTTGCTGCGGTAACGTTATTTTGGTTAAATATTATCGAAATAATGGAAGGCCAAAAACTAACTAGTAGATTGAGTAGCTTATATTTGTGTGTGCTTATGAACCAAAAATTTAAATCTGTGTGTTCAAAGACTCCAGATATTTTGAGGATTTTGTTAACTATGGCAAAACATGAAAGTCATTTTACAAGAGTTATACATGGATCTGGCCTAGGTCATGACCCCCATGACTCTCCCCTGGATCCGCCCGTGGAACTGTCCCAAAAAAAATAACATTTTTCAAAATTATAGTTAGATTGCAATAACAAAATATTATTTTTCAAACTATAGTGATTAGTAGACATCACTATAAATTTTAACACGGGTGTTTATCACGTAATTACCTTTAATTTATTTTCCCGACGTTTCGACTATGTTACAATATCCCCATGGCTATTGTAACGTAATGTGAACATGGACATTTCTATTTCTGAAGACCAAGTGAGGGTAGTTTCGTCAACTGCCTCCGCTTCTCGACGGTAGCACCGTGTTCTCCAGTCAGCCAGCGACCATGGCTATTGGAACATAGCCGAAACGTCGGGAAAGTAAATTAAATGTAATTACGTGATAAACACCCGTGTTAAAATCTATAATAACAAAATAGCTTAACTCTCGTATTCAAGAACGACACTATGAGAACACGCACCCACAGTGGACGAAATCTATTTTCATAGACATGTGTTTTATGTGTTGAGCGGCACTATGGCGCACATTACCGTGTGCCTTTAGAGCTCAACTTTGGCTAGAGGCACACGACAATGCGCCTCTAGTCACACTAGTGCACTAGTCGCACAACACATAAAGTGATTTTTATAAAAAAAAGATTTCGTCCACTGTGGGTGCGTGTTCTCATAGTGTCGTTCTTGAGTACGAGGGATATAATACTATATATTGCTTCAGGTGTAGCATTAAGAAGTGATTACGCTAATTATTATCCAAAAGTGGATGGTTGGTTCAAAATTCATCCAACACCCGTTGACTGGGACACAGCAAGTCTTATTTGCAAGCACGAAGGTAAATATACAAAATAGGATCACGACTGTAATCCCCAAGTACGGTAGACATCCTCTCAGATCTCCAGACACTTAGATTCTTTTGAAGATGTCTAGTCTAGTCCAAACATTATACACATGCCCACATTTTGCAGTACAGTGACAGGTTGCAAGCCCATCGCCGCTTATAAGAACACTAACTGGTTTCCTCACGATGTTTTGCTTCACCGTTGTAAGCACGTGTTTTTGATGCGCATATAAATTTTTCAACCAGAAAAATCCATTGATGCACGCCGGAATTCGAACGCACGACTTTCAGATTGAAAGTCGAGGTCTCCCACTCGGTCAACACGAAGGTAGAACACTTGAAGTATTCATGTATCGGCGACTTCAAACTAAATTTTCTGTTGATAGATTTTTTTAACTAATTAACTAATTAATGTGTGACTATAATAATAAAGAAATCGCAGTAAGGAACCTCAGACTTGGTACGACTTTGTCTAGATTTCATTACTTTTTAGAGATAAACAAGCACCTCCATCGAGACTTGCCTAGTTTTTTACAGAATGTTTTTGGTGGGATATACATTATCATTTGAACTTGAGAGGTATGAAAAGTTCGATTGAATCGAACTTTTTACCTGTCAAGTTCCAATGACAATGTTATATTATGTGACAGGTAAGCGCTGTTGCTCGACGGTTTGAATCCTACTATTTTATTATTATTATTATTTAATATTATAAATGCGAAAGTTTGTAAATGATTGTGTGTGTTTGTTACTCTTTCACGCAAAAACTACTGAACGAATTTAGATGAAACTTTACATAATATAGATAATACATCAGAATACCACATAGGCTTTTTATCCAACTGTGCGATGCCGGGGCGAGTAGCTAGTAATTTTAAAAGCTTGTTTTTAATAACTAATATTTAAGGCCCTGTATGTCGACGATTGCTCGTTTTCGAAACGAAAAAAGAAATACTTTTGAACAAGCCACATCTCCTATTTTATAATGTATAGTATATGTGAATAAAGATGTACCCATCTTTAATCACTTCGATAAATAATCCTACCGACCTCTGCAATGACGACAAACACACGTCGGCGCGTGGTCCGCCTTTGCTTTTCGAATAAATTAATGATATAAATTATGTATAATTACTTATCAAAAACCTATTCTAATAGAAATCTAGATCTACATATTACCTATCTTTAACAATAAATCACAAGTTGATCTTAATGGTAGGTATCAAAATATTTCGATCTTAAATTCTAAAACGTATCATTTTGAAATAATATCTTTATCGTGAAAAGTTTCTGCTATTATGTTTTCAGCTTAATAGAAATCTAGGTAGGAACCTGAAGTAATATACTTATAAAAATAGGAGATGTGGCTTGTTCAGAAGTATTTCTTTTTTCGTTTCGAAAAAGAGCAATCGTCGACATACAGCCTTACAGTCGACATACAGACATACAGCCTTAGCCCCTAATATTCAACAGAATACTTATTTCACTTTTTAAACGGATTAAACTCGCTTTTATTTTTCAGGTGGTGAGGTGGCAACACCGAGAAATACCGAAATGATAGTTGCCATAAAAGAGCTAGTAGCCAAAGCGCAGCCGCCGCACAAAATGTACTTAGCTGGTGTTCGCCAAACATTTGGCAACACACCAATAAAAGGTTTGTTATATGCTTCCCACCAGCTCAAGGTATTCAAAAAACCGGCCAAGTGCGTGTCTATAAAAAAATCACGAACCACACATAAATAACTATTTTTTTCTGTTGTTATAGCGGCAACAGATATACATCATGTGCGAAAATTTCAACTGTCTAGTTATCACGGTTCATGAGATGCAGCCTTGTGGCAGACAGACGGACAGACGGACAGCGGAGTCTTAGTAATAGGGTTCCCTTGCTAACCTTTGGGTACGGAACCCTAAAAATGAAATAGGATCACGACTTTCCAAGTACGGTAGACATCCTCTCAGATCTTCAGACGCTTAGATCCTTTGAAGATGTCTGGTGGGGGTAGTCAGAGGCACGTCCAAACATTATATTTGGCACATGCCCACATTTTGCAGTAGTTAGCATTCCATACGTGACAGGTTGCAAGCCCGTCGCCGCTTATAAGAACACTAACTGGTTTCCTCACAACGTTTTCCTTCACCGTTGTAAGAATGTGTTTTTGATGCGCATATAAATTTTATAAATACCTACAGATTCTAAGATACACACCAAAAACCTTCAGATTGAAAGTCGAGGTACATCCCACTCGGCCAAGAAGGCTTTTTTATTAATTTTATTTCCTTTTTAGGTATCGCAGTGGAACAACTTCAGAATAATTGGGGAATGGATTACTTAGGTGGGCGCCAGTGTTTAGCGTACTCCAATGATGGAACTGTGTGGGATTCCAGTTGTGATGACTACCTACCATACATCTGCTACAAAAAGTTCTCTGCATCCGAAACGCTGAATGAATGCGGGACTGTGGACCGAGGTTAGTTTTTGGGGACAACGTACAACTTGAATCGTAGTGTAGATTGTTGTAAGACTGCGCACTTTTGATTAAAATCTGCCAAGTCGAGCAAAAAAGCGGCACGGCCGTACCATCCTTTTCTCGAAGCATAACTTCGTTGTGGATAAAATTAGAAGCCTTGTTTCAGTCAATCTATTTATTTAAAACTAGCGACCCGCCCCGGCTTCGCACGGGTAGCATGTTATTATACATATAAACCTTCCTCCTGAATCACTCTATCTATTAAAAAAAACCGCATCAAAATCCGTTGTGTAGTTTTAAAGATATAAGCAAACATACATACATACAGACGCGGGAAGCGAAAAGCGACTTTGCTTTATACTATGTAGTGATGACATAAAATATGTTTAATATTAATATGGTCACTTTAAGATGTTGTTAAATTAGCTAATTACGTAATAACTTAAGACAGAAGGACCCTTAAGTAGGGACTGAAAAAATTAAACGACTTGGTATTACATGGATCTCCAAAAACGGTAGAAGAACTGAGTTGCGAGAATTGGTTTATTTTACAAGCTATGTTTTTGATGGCATTAAATATTATTATTAGTACTTTAGATTAGCTCGTATCAAGAAGTAGAGTATTTCTAGGCACCAGAATATTCCGAGGTGGGTTGGCCCCCAAACACCCCCAACCCCCCACATATACGCCAATGTTGATATTCCAGAATACAAGTTGAATTCTCGTACGGGTAGCTGTTACAAACTCCACGAAGTAGCAGACACATGGGAACGCGCTCACAAGATCTGCGGAGCTGAAGGCGGCCACCTCGCTATAGCAAACAGTGCAGCCGAAGCCGGGGTCTTTAGCGACCTCGCTAGGTCACGTGTTGCTGGCAATGTGTCTCTAGGCTTCCGCGAATGGGGACCCGATAACTCCTGGTGGACTGTTCAAGGTAGGGGTCTACTTACAGCTTAGTTGGTAGTAGGTATCTCTGTTGTAGCTGTAGGTCGTCGTATGATTATTATTAATAAATTTTCTGTATCTGTTTCTTTAAAATTCTTTGAGTTACTGACTGACTGACTGACTGATCTATCAACGCAATAATTCTTAGCTATAATAGGCTATTTGACAGTATGAAAAATAAAGTGTTGTTGATAGTAATCTATGTAAATTATGCCTTCATAAAGCGTTATGGAGTAAAATACCTTGAAAATAAACAAAAAAATATCAAAAAACCCATAATTAAAATTATCTATTTTTAAACGCCAGTCACGTGACACAAATCGGTCAGGATTAGTCGAATCGACGATGACGTAACATGCTTGTCAATATGTCTGAGCCTGCCTTCAAAACTTGACGTTTGTTTACTTGTTGACAAGCATGTGACGTCACAGAAACTAGTGCGATGTCATTTGCTTAGAGATTTGCGGGTTTTTTAAATTGTCAATATTTAATTTAATTTTGTAGGGCCATAGCAGAATTGAAAATAGTATTTTTTATGAGTTTCACAATATTTTCTAATAGCCTATTATTTAGGAGATGTTCTATTATTGTTGAAGTTAAAGTAATTTCTACTGGTCTAGATCATATTACTATTTTCTTTTTTAAAGGTCAAACGCTGGATGAAGCTGGCTACAAATCGTGGTGTGACAATTGTCCTGATAACTCAATAGATGAGCCAAGAACACAAGCCTGCGGAGCAATAATGAATGGGAAACTTTACAGCATCAGCTGTGATGTACCTACTCCGTTTCTATGCGAAAAGACCAAAGGATCTCTTACGAGCAGAATAGAGGAAAGCTGCCGGTCTTCTGGGCACCTTCCGTGCACATCGTGCCGTGCTCAATAGTCCGTGCCGTGCTTAATAGTCCGTGCCGTGCTCAATAGTTCGTGCCGTGCTTAATAGTACGTGCCGTGCTTAATAGATCGTGCCATGCTCAATAGTTCAAGCACGTTAGATAAATTAAAATAGATACAAGTTATTTCTTTACATTATTATTTTATTTAAGATATGTAATGGACGTCTGACTAGACCTAAACAACTTTGAGGATCTAAGCGCCTGCCCCCCTTTCCTTTCCCCCCTCCCCCACCGTCCTTCCAGAAACCTGTTCTTGTCTGTATGATTTAAACTGTAAGGCTAAAAGTTCCATGATTGAATGATCATTATTACTTACTAGCCGACCCGTAACAGACGTTGTCCTGTCAAATTTTTATAATCTCATAGGAAAAAGCGATTTCAGGGATTTTTTCCCTACAAACCTTGTACTGATACAATAAATTACGAATTTTGGTAGAAGGCGTATCATTCATTAGTCAAAACTGCGTTGCTATGACGACTAAATGTTTTTAGTCTGAGATGTCAGATTTGTTGCACACCCGCGCTATCTATACCAAAATCATGCTTTTTGAGTTTTATTTATCCTAGGGTTGTTTTTCGGATTATAAGTTCCCCCTTTATTTATTACTAGCTGACCCGTGCCCGCTTCGCTGTGCGTAAGACATTTCTAATACCATCGTTGACTTTTTTGTAGACGTTTTTAAGGTGTACAATACTGTAGTACATTATTTTGATATATCTCGTGGGGTTCAGCCAGCATTTGCAATGTAAGCGCAAAAAAATGTGTTTATTTACGACATCACATTAGAAACCTCTAAAATTATCAGTGTTTCTCTACTATATTATGCATGATACATATAAACCTTCCTCTTGAATCACTCTATTTATTAAAAAAAACCCATCAAAATCCGTTGTGTAGTTTTAAAGATATAAGCAAACATACATACATACATACATATTACATACAGACGCGGGAAGCGGAAAGCGACTTTGCTTTATACTATGTAGTGATGATGATTTTTTATCTAGGTAAATACTACAGCAAATTTCATCTTTGCAATTTTCGCATTTGTAATATTATTAGGATAATAAAAATATTTAAAAAAATACTTGTGTGTTTATTCATAACCTATCTCTACCTACTTTATAACAGCAATATATCTTAAGCTTCCATTCTGTAGCTGTAACTTTAGTTCTGGTGACAATACAATTTTTTATTTGAACTAAAAAAAATCGTTAAAAATTAATTTATCTGGTTTATGTTAAAGTTTATTATTTACTAGCTGACCCGTGCCCGCTTCGCTGGGCGACAGATAGTTTCACATCTGGTATTCTAATCTTCAAAATAAATTATAGCCTATATGTTGCCGAGGACTAATAGCTATTAACAAAAAAAGTTTCATCAAAATCCGTCCAGTAGTTTTTGCGTGAAAGCCGGACAACAGACAGACAAAAATTTCAAAATGTTTATTTTTGGCTTATGTTACTTGTATAAAGACCCCTAGAAGTATTTTTTTTTGTTTTTATTCAATGTACAGAATTGAACTCTTCTACAGTTTTATTATATGTATAGATATGGTAAACAATAGCTATAGATATGATATAAAAGAGTAACTTTATTTAAATTGCTTTGAAATAATTTTTAATTATTTTTTTAGGTTATTTTTACAAAGTTTTTATTTTTGTTACCCTATTTTTAGGGTTCCGTACCCAACGGGTAAAAACGGGACCCTATTAGGTACTAAGACTTCACTGTCCGTCTGTCTGTCTGTCTGTCCGTCCGTCTGTCTGTCACAGGGCTGTATCTCATGAACCGTAATAGCTAGAAATTTTCACAGGATATGTATTTCTGTTGCTGCTATACCAACAAATACTAAAAACAGAATAAAATAAATATAAGGGTGGCTCCCATACAACAAACGTGATTTTTTGGGTCGTTTTTTATAGACAATGGTACGGAAGCCTTCGTGCGCGAGTCCGACTCGCACTTGGCCGGTTTTTTTTCTTGAAACTATTTTTTACACTCTAGAATGCGTTTTTAGATAAGCTTGTTGGTGACGGCGATCTGTTCATGATGGAGTCTGGAGCTGTTCAACGGACACTCACAACGTAAATAATAATAATAATAATAATAATAATGCTTTATTTATTTCTTAATCACAGTAAATATAACAGTATTGAGGTCTCCATTTAAGTATGAAAATACCTGTGTTAGGAGACCTCGCTCTTCCGCATCATAATATCGAATACTTAGATTAAGTTTTAAAAAGAAGTTTATATAATACTAGCGACCCGCCCCGGCTTCGCACGGGTAGCATGTTATTATACATATAAACCTTCCTCCTGAATCACTCTATCTATTAAAAAAAACCGCATCAAAATCCGTTGTGTAGTTTTAAAGATATAAGCAAACATACATACAGACATACAGACGCGGGAAGCGGAAAGCGACTTTGCTTTATACTATGTAGTGATAATAATCGCTACATAGGTATGGGCATATGAAGTGACCCATTTTAAACCTAGAAACAGTATTATAAAATAAATAAGAGGATCTATAAAAAGTGCGCGTCTGTATATGTGTGTGTGTGTGTGAGGTGTGAGGTAAATGGTTCTATTGAGTAAAAACTTTTCATACCTACCTGTCAAGTTCCAATGACAATTTAATTATGTGATTTCTAGCTCGAAGGAGGATTTTACAAAAGCTTGTCTTGAATAAATATTTTTTAACAGAAAACTTATGTCTTTAAATAGCTTCTAGGTATTAAGTTAATTAGCCTGCGGTGGGCAGTCCCCGTGAACAGCAAAAACAGGAAAATGGCAAAGTTATTATTATGGTAAGTAATATAAACAAAGATAAAACAATAATAGGTGGGTAGGTTCGGTTTAGTCCAGAAATCCCCATTGACTATCCCCATCAATGGGGATTTCTGGACTTTTAGTCCAGAAAAAGTCCAGAAATCCCCATTGGCAAGTCATTTAGTTTGTAATGGGCATTTCTTATTGTTTCTTATTGTGTTTAGCGTGCTAGGAAGTAGTCAAGTCATACAAATACTTTAAATTTAAGTTATTATGCCACTTGTGCGCTCTTCATTGTGTCTAATAAGGCGGCTAACTAATAACTCGGTTTTTATGATTGAATATGGGGGATAACTGGACTTTTTGTCCAGAAATGCCCATTGATGGGGATAGTCAATGGGGATATCTGGACTAACCCGGTAGGTTCCACAATGGTGGCAATGGGCTATTTGACAAGATTTTGAAAACAATTCTAGATTATTCAGTAGTGACTGTGGAACCCATTAGCAGCCCTGGGCCTTACGAGGATATTTTTGTGGAATGCATCAAAATGTATTAAGCCGTGTTGGCCGAGTGGAATGTTCCTCGACTTTCAATCTGAAGGTCGTGGATTCGAATCCCGGAGTGCATCAATAAATTTGTCTGTTCGAAAATTTATATGCGCATCAAAAACACGTGCTTACAACGGTGAAGGAAAACATCGTGAGGAAACCAGTTAGTGTTCTTATAAGCGGCGATGGGCTTGCAACCTGTCAAGTATGGAATGCTAACTACTGCAAAATGTGGGCATGTGCCAAATATAATGTTTGGACGTGCCTCTGACTACCCCCTTTAGACATCTTCAAAGGATCTAAGCGTCTGAAGATCTGAGAGGATGTCTACTGTACTTGGGGATTACAGTCGTGATCCTATTTATTTTTATTTTATTTTATTTATTAAATATATTTTTATTCAAAATCACAAAGCTTCAATTATAAATACCTACTACTTTTAAAGTAGTACATTTAAAAATCGGTACCATGTCCTAATCTTGTCCTAATTGTTACCAAATTAATAGAATTACACAAATCAATAAAGTTTAGTAGGTGTTAGATACAGATTTTTAGTTTTTAATACGTAGATAACTTTATAAAAATACTCTAAGCATATGTCACCTACTTGGAACGAGGAAAACGAATCCTGATATTCTGCTTTTCGATACATCTCTACACGTAACTAAAGGGACTGTGCACACCACGTTTTATAAACGCGTTATTGACGCGCGTTTTTAAACCCGCTTTTTTATCCTACAGAGCAGAACTATTTTGTAAAAACATGATTATCATGTTATGATGTTGAATGCAATACCTAATGTTAGAGAACACCTAATCAGTACACTTTTCATAGTAACTATTCACTGTTTATGCACCTATACCTACGCTTCTGCGTAGGTATTGTATTGGAAGCGTAGGTATGGGTGCCTAAACAGCATAAAAAGCTTAGGTATTATGGCATTCAGTACCATAAAATGATTATCATGTTATGATGTTGAATGCAATACCTAATGTTAGAGAATACCTAATCTGTGGAGCTATTTTGTAAAAACCTGCTGTACACTTTTCATAATAGCTGTGGCATCCTGTGACTGCGAAACACATAGATATAATTGTTTTTAATTCAGATGCATTAAATGATTTTTTCTGTAGGACGCCTTAAATAAATAAAAATGAATATGTAACTATTCACTGTTTATGCACATTTACCTACGTTTTGCGTGGGTATTGTATTGGAAGCGTAGGTATAGGTGCCTAAACAGCATAAAAATCGTAGGTATTATGGCATTCAGTACCAATAAATAATGGTATGAATATCATAACATAATCATGTTTTTACAAAATAGCCCCACAGTTTGTTGTCGTTTGTATCAATATCGCGTTTGTATCGATTCAGACGTCGACGGCGGGTTTGAAAAAACCGGCCAAGTACAAGTCGGACTCGCGCACGAAAGGTTCCGTACCATTATCTATAAAAAATGGCAAAAAACACGTTTCTTGTATGGGAGCCTCACTTAATTAATTTTATTCTGTTTTCAGTTTTTGTTATAGCGGCAACAGAAATACATTATCTGTGAAAATTTCAACTATCTATCACGGTTCATGAGATACAGCCCTGTGGCAGACAGACGGACGGACAGTGAAGTCTTAGTAATAGGGTCCTGTTTTTTACCCTTTGGAACCCTAAAAACGTGGTGAAAAAGGTTTACAGGCTGTGTCTGACTTGCGTGCGTATTGCGTCTGTATCTCCACAAACTCGCGTCGACGGCGCGTTTAAGCAACGCAGTGTGCACAGTCACTAAAGTTCACGGACAGATATTCGCCTCTTGCGAGGCTCTAAGCCAGACGTCTTAACTTTAATCTGTCATTTTTTGTCAGTGCAAAAAAAACTAATAACATGACGTGTATGATAAACTAAAATTTATTAGATAAATGTAGTTTTTCCGCATACCATTGTTTGTGCTGTGAAAATGGCGTTTCGTTTATTGTTTTTAATTATTGTGAATATATCTGTTGTTTTCTCTGTGGACGGTAAGTTTAACTCTAATTTCGATATTACAATCATTTGTTTTTGTTTTTGACGATTGTATTTTCAATGTTTTAAGTTTTAAATAACTCTAAAAATAGACCTATGCATGAGCATCATTGTTAAGTAGGTAATGATATTTTTGGATGTAAATACTTTTATTATTATTATTATTATTTATAATCTTTATTTATTTAAACAAATAGGATCTAATACTCACTATAATATTTACAAAATACGTCGACAGTAGGTATTTAAGTAGCTCATCTGATCCAGATTACATAAACCTATGTAATTATATTTATTTTATACGTAAAGTGACTCAATAAAGTAGTGATAGGTACTTGGAAGATTTAAGATATTTTATACTTAAAAAAAATACAGGTATTTCCTACCTAGTTGTTTTACATAAGATTCACTAGATGGCAGCACTGTAGAGTCAAGTGAGGTCAAATAACAGGTTACTGACTATATTTATTAAACTTGTTTGATGTATTTTATTTATTTACAAGATGACAGACGTTGTCCTGGAGCAGTACCGCAAGCTCAAGAGTAGCAAAACAATATTACTCACTGTGCGAAAGTGACATCGACAACGAATACGAACTCTGTCACTTTCGAACTCCGATTAATATTACTTTAGGACTTTTTGGTATGGCCACAGGCCCTTATTAGTTTACAAAACGATTTCCGTTCCGTAAACATGTTTGCCAACATGTTGCGGAAAATTACGATGATATCAATAATAATAATTAATAATTTAAATATCAATAATCGCACAGATAAATGCGGTATCAGTTTTTTTCGAATTTAACTATTTTAGGAAATACCTAAATATAAATACCCGGTTGGTGCTGCCCCGGCGTTGAGCATTTTCAATTTTGTCAGTCAATAATTAAGCATAACATACAAACTTGTTTAAAATCTATAGATAATACAATTCTTTGTCTATGGTCCGTTTTGATTAGTGACAGCCTGACAGGATTTACCACAACTAATGATTTCCCGTTTTGTCTATTTAAATACGAATAATTAATAAATAAATATCGCCTGTTACAAAACTATAGATAATCTATTCTGTGTTGTTTAAAAATCATCGTTTTAATATTTTTTTCAATATAAACCGTTTATTTGAAAATTAATGTTTCCCAGCGCTCTCTCTCCTTTGATTTCAGGTTCTAGCCACGGGAAGAAGGTAGTATGTTACATGCACAACTGGTCTAATTATAGGAAGGATCTGGGACAGTTCAGCATCGAAGACATAGAGCCGTCTCTTTGCACGAACATCATTTACTCATTCGCAGCTCTGAACGAAACCACGCATACTATACGGAGTGGAGGTAAATAAACCTAATGTCACTGTCACTGTCAATGTCAAAGTCAAAAGGTTTCAATACTAGCCGACCCGTGACAGACGTTATCATACCAAATTTTTATTATCGCATAGAAAATAGCACTTTTAGACATCTTCCAACTTTTTCCCTATAAACCGTGTACCTACTGATATAATAAATTACGAATTATGGTAGAATGCGAATCATTCGGTAGTCAAATTGATGTCAGATTTATTTGATAAAATACATTTCCAATACCGACCTTAGTAGGATACACTCATATACACAACACACACACGCTCAAACGCTCTAATTTAAGTTTCCTTTTATTAAATATTTCATTTATGATAAAAAAATATTAAATAGTTATAGTTTGGGGTTAGATATAAAAATGTCCACAATAATGATGTGAAACATCTATAGCGGCACGTTAGACCGGCTGTTGGTAAGGCGACAAACGTCGCCATACCTGTCTCGCTCTTTTGTACTACAATAATTTTCTGTTTCACTCACTCAAACTTTATCTCACCCGTCGTACATTGCTCGTTATAGAAAGAAAGCTAATTACGATAGAATTGAGTTTAAAAAATAATAATTTTGAAGTTTCACATCTGACAGGCGTCCCGCGACGGCTATTTATTTTATCTACTAGCTGACCCGTTCGCGACTTCGTTCGCAAGAACCTATTCCAATGTATTATACCTACTCGTATGATAATTATAACGATATAAACAAAACAGTACCTACCTAGGTAAATGATAAATCCTCGTGGCCTGATGTCGCTCTGCCACTCGACAGCTAAATATTGATTTAGGTACTTAATTTCATTTTGTGTAACATTTGTCTACTTTAATTATTTTTAAGCAAATAGTTATTTTATCTGTAAGTTTTAATTCTAAATCAAGTGTAGCGTGTGTTGCTTTTTGAATTTGTGCTGAAGCTCTTTAGTTATTTTTTTTTATTGCTGTACCTACGTACTTGAGTAGTAGGTACTTTTAACTTTTAATTATTATTCTTGTTTGAGCCTTCACCTTGTTCGATTGGCACCACACTGGAGCTCTACATAGCATTAAGGAAAGGATCATAAAAAAAAAAGGTAGACCCCAAGCCGTGTTTGTTGCCTGATTCTTCTAGGCTTGGTCGCGTGGAATCGGCGTAGCTTCACCTAGTTCCTAAGACGTTTCAAAGTGATCCTTGTGATTTTATTGAAATAAATGATTTTTGAATTTTGAATTTTTTTAATATCTATTTACAGATCTGTGGCAGGACTTAGAGACGGACTATGGCAAAGCGGGTTACAGGCGCGTAACGGCTCTGAAAGACAACTATCCCCACCTGAAAGTGAGCATATCCCTCGGAGGCTGGGCCGAAGGATCAGCCAAGTATTCCGCCATGGCATCAACGCCAGCAACAAGACAGACTTTTATACATAGCGTGCTGGAGTTTTTGAAGTACGTGAGACATTATAAATAGAAATACGGCTAATTATTGTCATAGACCCGGTTGTGGTGCCTACCCTGGCTTTGGGCATTTTAAATTTTGGCAGTCAATAGCTAATAGCAAACAAACTTGTTTAAAATCTATAGCTAATACAATTCTTTGTCTATAGTCCGTTTTGATTAGTGACAGTTGTAATGCGTTATACCTCTAGATTTCATTGCCACAACAAATGATTTCCCGTTTTGTCTATTTAATTATATGTAAATAACTAGCTGACCCGTGCCCGCTTCGCTGTGCGTAAGACATTTCTAATACCATCGTTGACTTTTTTGTAGACGTTTTTAAGGTGTACAATACTGTAGTACATTATTTTGATATATCTCGTGGGGTTCAGCCAGCATTTGCAATGTAAGCGCAAAAAAATGTGTTTATTTCCGACATCACATTAGAAACCTCTAAAATTATCAGTGTTTCTCTACTATATTATGCATGTATTATACATATAAACCTTCCTCTTGAATCACTCTATTTATTAAAAAAAAACCGCATCAAAATCCGTTGTGTAGTTTTAAAGATATAAGCAAACATACATACATACATATTACATACAGACGCGGGAAGCGGAAAGCGACTTTGCTTTATACTATGTAGTGATATATAAATATCGCCTGTTACAAAACCTTTGCATAACCTAAGAGATTGTAAAATCTATCTTTTGTAAAATCAGAAGAATTTTTACAAAAACGAGTTTTTTTTTCACAATTTGTTTTTCTAGTTGTAAGTTATTCTTGCTTTAAATTATTACTAGCGACCCGGCCACGCGTTGCTGTGTCAACAGATATCGCCATCTGTTAAAATCTTTTGGAGCTAACAGATAATTGTGACTGTCAGATAATAAACAAATAATAATAATCTATAAATATAAAAATCAATTGCTGTTCGTTAGTCTCGCTAAAACTCGAGAACGGCTGAACGGATTTATCTTATCTTGGTCTTGAAATGTTCGTGGAGGTCTAGGGAAGGTTTAAAAGGTGAGAAAAATTCGAATAGTTGCCGGGAAAACCCTAAAAACCGCCCTTTTCTTTTTCTCATACAAAAGTTTTCTAACTAAAACGTAGAGTCAATTTGAGCTTTTTTAGGTTTGATAATACGGGAACGGGAACGGGAACGGGAACTTAAGACAACATTTGTTAATTCTAAAGCGATACGAAGTTCGCGGGGTCAGCTTCACTACATAGTATAAAGCAAAGTCGCTTTCCGCTTCCCGCGTCTGTATGTCTGTATGTATGTTTGCTTATATCTTTAAAACTACACAACGGATTTTGATGCGGTTTTTTTTAATAGATAGAGTGATTCAGGAGGAAGGTTTATATGTATAATAACATGCTACCCGTGCGAAGCCGGGGCGGGTCGCTAGTTTGCAATAAAATAATATTGTGACTATAAATTGAGATGTAAGCTATCCTATCTTTGAAGATGGATCAAAGTGCACACGGTGTGCAAAGTTTGATTAAAATCGGTTAAGTAGTTTAGGAGTAAATTGCGGACAAACAACGTGACTGGAGCTCTACATAGCATTACTTATATGCTCTTTGCATAGCATTAAGGAAAAGATCATTAAAAAAAAGGTAGACCCCAAGCCGTGTTTGTTGCCTGATTCTTCTAGGCTTGGTCGCGTGGAATCGGCGTAGCTTCACCTAGTTCCTAAGACGTTTCAAAGTGATCCTTGTGATTTTATTGAAATAAATGATTTTTGAATTTGAATTTGACGCGTAGGTTATTTATATATATTAAGATTTGTTTTCCAGGCAACACAATTTCGATGGTTTGGATATGCATTGGAAGTTTCCGACTTTGAGAGATGGAAAACCATACGACAAAGCGAATTATGTGCTGTTGCTCAAGGTAGGTTTAAACATCTTACGCTCTTTTAACCGAAATCAAAAAAAGCAGGAGTATAAAAAAAATACCGACGAAACAAAAGGGCTTCTCATTACGACATGTGTTATTGATTTTTTAGAGTTCCGTACCCAGAGGGTAAAAACGGAACCCTATTACTAAGACTTCGCTGTCCGTCTGTCTGTCTGTCCGTCCGTCCGTCTGTCTGTCACAGGGATCTCATGAACCGTGATAGCTAGACAGTTGAAATTTTCACAGATGATGCATTTCTGTTGCTGCTATAACAACAAATACTAAAAACAGAATAAAATAAATATTTAAGGGGGGCTCCTATACAATAAACATGTTTTTTTGCCGTTTTTATAGATAATGGTACGGAACCATTCGTGCGCGAGTCCGACTCGCACTTGGCCGGTTTTTTTTATGTTTAACCGCGCATATCTTTAAAAAATATAAATTTTACGAACAGAAAATCCATTGATGCACGCCGGGATTCGACCTTTAGATTGAAAGTCGAAGTATCTCCTTAAATAAATAAAAATAAATGATTTTCAGGAGCTAAAAGAAGCTTTTGAACCCCACAACTACCTACTAACTGCTGCCTTCGGCGCAGGCAAGTCCACCATGGAGGTTGCCTACGACCTGCCGAAACTGAACAGACATTTGGACTTCATGCATCTACTGGCGTTTGATTATCACGGCGCGTGGGACGGCTCGGTGGGCTCCAACGCGCCGTTGCGAGGCACCGGCCAGAATGATCTGAACAACCTAGTAAGTATTACTTGTTACCTAGTAAGATGGGAAAATCATGTAACAAGTGTAGTTTCGTTGTCCCCGGTGATCGCGTCCCCGTCAACGGGGACAGCGGGAATTCATTTTTACAATTAAAAATATTTCCCATTGTCCCCGGTCTGTGTCCCCGTTGAAAAAGAAAAATATTTAAGCCCGGTGTCCCCGAAGAAAAGAAATAAAAACCATTTATTTAGACACCACGATATTAAAAAGTAAAAATAAGCCTAGGAATAATACATAATTATCGAAACAAAACGGATTGATCACAAATCAAAAATCATTTATTTCAATAAAATCACAAGGATCACTTTGAAACTAGGTGAAGCTACACCGATTCCTCGCGACCAAGCCTAGAAGAATCAGGCAACAAACAAGGCTTGGTGTCTAACTGTTTTTTAATGATCCTTTCCTTAATGCTATGTATTAGAGCTCCAGTGTGGTGCCAATCGAACAAGGTGAAGCCTCAAACAAGAATTCGCATGGAATCGGCGTAGCTTCACCTAGT